>CM055127.1:444448074-445749741 GCA_029206835.1 Rana muscosa | reverse complement strand
TTTGTGAGGTCAAGAGTCGTCATGTATCGGGCTGTTCCCAGCCGGTCGATCAACTCATCTATACGTGGCATGGGGTAGGTGTCAAATTTTGTAACTTTGTTCAACTGACGAAAATCGTTACAAAATCGCCAGCTCCCATCCGGTTTAGGCACCAACACAATGGGACTAGACCAATCACTTTGGGACTCCTCTATCACCCCTAAGTTCAGCATTTTCTGTACTTCCTCCCGTATTGCCTCCCGTCGGGCCTCTGGGATCCGATAGGGTTTTAACTTCACCTTTTCACCGGGCGGGGTAATAATGTCATGCTCTACCCCAGATGTTTGTCCCGGCAGCTCAGAGAATACCTCCTTGTTGCGAAGCACAAACTCCTTAACCTCCTGTTGTTGGGGTTGTGACAAGGTGGCTGCGATTCCAACCTCAGGAATCACGCAACCAGTTTGAGCTGGTGACCAAGTGTCTGCGACTAGGGACTCTCTATCCCTCCAGGCTTTCAACAGATTAACGTGATAGATCTGTTCGGGCTTTCGCCTTCCTGGTTGTCTGACCTTGTAATTCACTTTGCTCACTTTTTCCATTATCTCGTAGGGGCCTTGCCATTTGGCAAGGAATTTACTTTCAACCGTAGGGACCAGTACCAGTATCCTATCCCCCGGGGAAAAGGTACGGGTCTTGGCTCCACGGTTGTACACTCTCTGCTGTGCTAACTGCGCTTGGGTCAAATGTTCCTTCACGATGGGCATTACCTGTGCAATTCGGTCTTGCATCAGGGCGACATGCTCAATCACACTCCTGTGGGGAGAACTCTCACTTTCCCAAGTTTCCTTGGCAATATCCAACAGCCCTCTTGGGTGTCTCCCATACAGTAACTCAAAGGGGGAGAATCCCGTAGAGGATTGGGGCACCTCCCTAATAGCAAACATCAGATAAGGAAGTAGACAGTCCCAATCCTTTCCATCTCTATCCACCACTTTCTTCAACATTTGTTTTAGGGTTTTGTTGAATCTTTCAACCAGCCCATCGGTTTGGGGGTGATACACAGATGTACGTAATTGCGTCACCTTGAACAATTTACATAGCTCCTTCATAACCCGGGACATAAAGGGTGTACCTTGGTCCGTAAGCAGTTCTTTACAAATACCCACCCGGCTAAACACAAGAGATAGCTCTTTGGCTATGGTTTTGGCCGAGGTATTTCGGAGAGGGATCGCTTCTGGATAACGGGTGGCATAGTCCATTATAACTAATATGTACTGGTGCCCCCTAGCGGACTTGATTATAGGACCTACCAAATCCATGGCGATCCTCTCAAACGGGACCTCAATGATGGGTAGAGGGACCAGCGGGCTACGGAAATGTGGCATCGGGGCCGACCTCTGACACACAGGGCAGGAGGAACAATAATTTTCTATGTCCTTCATCACCCCCGGCCAATAGAATCTCTGTAATACCCTCTCTCGGGTTTTCTCTGTCCCCAGATGACCTCCAAGAATGTGCCCATGGGCCAACTCCAACACCAACTTCCTGTACGGTTTGGGCACCACAAGCTGCTCAACGGTTTCTTCTGCCCTTTTTGCCACCCGATACAGTAGGTCCTTCTCTACGCTGAAGTATGGGTAAGTGCAGGTATTATCTGGGTTCACTAACTCGCCATCTATTTTCACTATGTTTTCCCGTGCCTTTATTAGGGCGGGGTCTTTCAACTGTTCTGTGGCAAAGTTTTCCCTGTGAACCTCAAGATCAGAAAACTCCACAGACGGTAGGTTTTCGTCTGAGGAGGTGGGCTCCTCTCCAGTTTCTTGAGTCTCCCCTGCCAATACTGATAAGGGAAATTCCGGAGAGTCCTCACCACTCTCAGGGGAGTTCTGGCTATCACATTCCTGGTACATAGGGGCACCAGTGGGGGGCTCAGGATCATCCCACAGTTCCCAGAACTTCGGAAAATCCCTTCCCACAATGGCGTCATGCGGTAACTGAGATACTAAGCCCACTGGATGAGAGAGGGTACCTTTGGGGGTCTCGAAACACACTGTAGTCACTGGATACTCTCGGGTGTCCCCATGCACACAAATAACAGCTACCTTGCTATTCCCAGAGACCTCTGTTTTAACTAACTCAGCCTTTATCAGGGTCACAAGGCTACCTGAATCCAGCAATACCACAACATTTCTACCATTAACACACATTTTGCATAAATGTTTCTCAGTTCCTCGAATGGCAGTGCATGCGACTGTCGCACACAGCGACTGACGTCTGCCCGTCAGAAAGTCACACTGCATGGGTTCCTCCACAACCGGGCAATTGGCTGCAATATGTCCCGCTTGCCGGCAGCGGTAGCAAACGATCCTTCTTGCGGCCTCTTGAGCCGCTGATTTCCCAGGCTGTTCTCGCCAAACTTGGGGTAGAGCTCCCACCCTCTCACTCTCTCCACCCTCACCCCTTGGAATCCTCTTATCCGCCCCTGGGGATGGTCTGGTCTTAGGGTGGAAAGTCCGAGTGTCTCTGGAAGAGGCCGTCAGGTTCTCTGTAGCCAAGTATTTCTCCACACGATCCACAAGACCATCGGCCGTCTCTGGGTCTCCATGGCTTACCCACTTTTGGATGGCAGTAGGAAGAGCTCTCAAAAACCGATCCATTACAACACGTTCCACAATCTTTGGTGCGGACAAAGTCTCTGGCTGTAGCCACTTTCTGCTCAGGTGAATGAGATCATACATTTGAGACCTGGGGGGTTTTCCAAGCTGGAAAGTCCAGTTATGCACACGCTGAGCCCGGACAGCCTGGGTGACACCCAGCCTTGCCAATATTTCAGCTTTTAGCATCACATAGTCTTTTGCTTGGTCAGGCTCTAGGTCATAGTAAGCCTTCTGCGATTCACCAGTTAACAGAGGAGCCACCAGTCCAGCCCACTGCTCCTCAGGCCACTTTTCTCTTTCAGCAGTCCTTTCAAATGTGGTCAAAAATACCTCTGGATCATCCTCTCCAGTCATTTTTGTCAATAAACGACTCACCCCAAAGGACGCGGTATTAGTGGGACGGCTTTCCTCACTGGTCTGCGGACGTTGCTGCATTACTGCTTCCATTTGTTGTAGTCTCTGCTCTTGCTTCTGTAACAGGTCTATGAAGCGGGCCTCAGATTGCTGCTGGGCTTGTTGCTGAGCTTCCAGACTCTGTTGGTGAGCTTGCTGCTGGGCTGCAAGGCTCTGTTGATGAGCTTGCTGCTGGGCTGCGAAGTTCTGTTGTTGAGCTGCAAGGCTCTGTTGATGAGCTGCAAGGCTCTTTTGCAAACCTGCATTTGTCTGCTGTTGATTGGCATTTGCTAGAGCCAGCTGCTTCAGTATCTCCTCCATGCTGGCTTAAAAAAAAAACTGCCACTGGTTCTCCACCAACTGTGAGGGGGTTAGCTCGGCAGCGGGTGTGTGTGACCCCCGGGATGGGCTCCCCACACAAAAACAGGCCCAGCAAACGGAGGTTGTGGTTTTCAAAATCAAAAAAAGGTGCGGTTTATTTTCTATTTACAGTGACAAAACACAGCAAAGCCAAAAGAAACATAAACAAAATAAATCCTGGTCAACTTGACCTCTGACTAAACATACAGGTTTCCTAACTAACAACTGGGATCAGCCTAGTGCTGTCCTAGTCCCTAAGTCCCTGGTTTTAAATGTCCAAGCAAATAGCCACACAGGCTTTGTCTCACCGCACAGGGGTTCACTCTCCCTAGACAGTCCACACAGGTCTGGGTCCAGGCATGAGCTAACCCCTAATGAAGCTGGGAGTTCTTATAGAGGCCTAAATGAGCTGACAAGCTTCAGCTGGTCTCATCAACTCCCTGTCTGCACGACGCCCCACACTCTCCCTAGAGGTATGAGTCATCCATGAGCCCACTATCCTCAGCTGGGCTTATACAACTCTCCACCTAGTTGTATAAGTCGGCGTAAAGCCTGAATCTGGGCGAAATATATCTACCCCCTGGATGCAACCAGGTGACTTTACCTTCCTGCTGTCACAATATATATATATATATATATATATATATATACATAAAGATATATATACTGTATGTGTAGCGGGGTGTACAATTTAGGGGAGTGTCTGAGTGGTAGTTGGGCTCAGACACACTATTGTTAGGGTTAAGGGACCATCTGCGTACCATGGGAGTTGGTATTGGTGTGTAGTTCCCTGAGACCTACAGGTGGCACTGTTGCCCTGGGTCTGGGTTGAACCACAATACAGGGTTGCGCCTTTTCTTGTCCCCTTTCGGCAGCAGTACGGTGGGGCGGGGAACCTGCTGTGCCTGTTGGGAGAGGGTATAAAAAGGGACGGCCATCTTCCATAGGGGTGGGTGGTTTGTTTTTCGTCCAACCCCAGGCACCTTTGGCCTGGGTGTGTGGGTGGTTATCTCCGGGTGACCTAGGCCCGGAGGCCTGGTTCCTGTTCCATCCCAGACACCTTCAGTCTGGGGTGAGGTACTATTTTGAAGGCTCGGGGCCCAGCAACCTTAGTCTGGGGTCCGCTAGGGATCGAGAGCTCCCAGGATGCCGCCTTGCGAGGGGACCCGTATCTGAGATGAGGAGGCCAGGGAGGTAACCCTTTTGGAAGACCCAGCGCAGAGTCGTGGTGACGGTGAGGGCCTCTGGTAACTCTCCGGAGGGATGGTTTTCTCCTTGACATGGGGCAATACTTTGAGAAGGAAGTTCACCAGGTCAGTGGCAGTGACCCTATTCGCTCCAAGTCAGTGGCAGTGACTTCATAGGGCAAGGCCCTATTCACCAGGTCAGTGGCAGTGACCTTCTATTCACCAGGTCTGTGGCAGAGACCAACCTCACGGTCTGTGGCAGAGATTGTGCGCCAAAGCTGTTTGTGAAATCTAAACAGTAAAAGAACATGATTCAAGTTTGTGCCTGGACCTCCTCCCACCTAAGCTGTCCTGTGTCTTGTCCCAACCTGTCTGCTTTCAAAGAGGCATATTTATTATTAGACATGTGCACACTGAAATATTTTGTTTCGGAATTTCGTTTTCGTCCGAAAAATAAATGTATTTAGTTACTCCCGAAATTCGTTTTTATTTATTTCGTATTTCGTTAGAAATTCTGAATTAATTAAGGTTGAATCTGTCATTGAAGGCTTATGGTGTCTGTCGAATGTTCAAAGAAGATTCGATGGAGCAGCGAAACTGTACGACGCTGCAATCATACATTTCCGGTCGAATGTTCCGCCTACAAGCTATAGTAGAATTCTAATGTTGTATGACTAGTAATAATTATATTTATTAATTATTATTACTAGTCAACCAACATTAGAATTTTTCTATAGCCTATGGGCAGAGTATTTGACTGTAAATGTACGATTGTGGCATTGTACAGTTTAGCTGCTTCGTCGAATCTTCTTAGAACTTTCAACAGACACCATAAGCCTTCAATGACAGATTCGACGTTTGTATGTTTTTCGATGCTTTGTCGAATCTTCGTCGTTCACGTTGAATTGTCAAGTTAGTTCTACCTATTTTACTGCTCCTCCTCTTTGGTTACAATCAGCCAATAACATTCATCATCATCATTATTTTTATTTTACTTCCCCCACCCAATTCCAGCAGCGATCTTTTCTCTCTATAATGTCAAATCTTTTCTCTCTATAATGTTGAATCTTTTCTCTCTATAATGTCAAATCTTTTCTCTCTATGTAGAATAATCTTGGACGAATAGAGTTAAGGTTAGGCACATTCGACCACAGGTTCGATAGACACAGATTGTTATTGTCAGCGTCACGTCGAATCTCCTATCTATATCCTATCCTATCTATATCTATATCGAACTTTTGTCGCAATGAAAACGAAAATAAAGCATTTTTTATGTCGGATCTTTCGGGTTTTCGGATTCTGTGCTTTCGTTTTCGTTTGTTAAAACGATAATGAAAATACCTGAAATTTGGACGAAAACGAATGCACATGTCTATTTATTATCCGTGTGAAATAAATATAGAAGTTGGACTTTCAGTTGGTGTAGACTTGCATCTATCTAAGGTAGAGGTGAGAATCATCCTCAGGAGGATTCAACTCCAGCCACAGGCAGGCCGGAAAAGTAACACCGCTCAACCTCCTTACTCAGAAGGGTACGGGCTTGTGGTGCGGTGTGCCTCTCCCCTACCTGCGAGGAGCCGAAAACACATACAAAAGGGCAGGTAGGGGGAGAGGTGAAGGGCGCTACATATATATATGTTTTTTTTGTTTTTTTTTACGCCCACTGACCACCAAGCCTAAGGCATTGACTACTCACACTGATTTTGGGGCCTTTTCTACTCACACTGGCCATGGTCTGCCCCCCTCCCCCCCCAAAAAAAAAAAATCAGAGGAACAGTAAACTGGACCTTTGATTAGAAAGTTTGTAGACTCCTGGTCAATAACATAGACATCTGTGTTTCTGCTAAATTCAGTACAGGCATAATTGTTCGGGCTTAGATACACTTCAAAAAAATACTTCAGTTCTACTTTGAAATGTATCCTCGCTAATAAACTGTCTAACATTTTCTATTGAGAAACCCTGTTTTGCAGTAGTTTTCATATTTGCCTCTGATCAGGTGGAACAAACTGAAACATATTGACGAAGATCCTAACAAATGAAATCATTCATAAACAGATCATCGACTCTGTTATTAATCTCTCACCTGCCTTCTTGTTCGGTGAATGCATTCGGTAAATATAAGAGGCTGCCCTGAGAACCTGATGCTATTAAATGTAATTGCTGCAGAGAAGCCTTCCGGAGCCTCCTATAAATATCCCCATTCCCAGGTATTAATCTGTCACGCTGTTGCGTATGGCTTGTCATAAGGCCGCGGAAGTATTTAAATAACATTCGTTATAAGCAAATAATTAGCGGCTTTACACCCGGGGGCATTAAAACACGGCACAAGCCATTAGGAGATAGCTGCCTCTTTCAGGAGCATCTGCAACAAAATTCTGATGTAACAAGAAGCAAACCAGCTGGAACATCAAAGGTTTTATCGTCTCGAGAACCTGTCTGGATAATAGTAGCACTGATTCCATAGGAAAGGAAAAAAAAGAAAAAAAATGAAGAAACATTCACAACTATGTATGCAAGCATCTCATTAGACAGATCATATGTTGGGGATATTTACTTTATAAACATGCAAAGGCCTTCTGGCAAACCCTAATTAGGCAGCAGTCTAAATGGTCCAATGCGTTTTCTCAGTTTGTTGGTTGAAAAGGTTGAATTAAAACAAATAAACCTTATACCTTAGAGGGAAATTATAATAAACTTCAATCAATATTTTTGTTCCTCTTTACTTTGTGTTCTTAATTGTATATTTTATATATAGGTCTCTGGTTGCTGGTATTAATTATATCTTCAGCAGGTGCTGTGTCACCTTCTTGTTTGCATACAAAGCTAGGTGCTGGGCTACAGCAGTTTGGAGAAGGAGACATTGGGGTGTACGATAGCCAATCAGATTTTAATTTCAGCTTGTTCATTTAAGCATTGACAATAAAATGTGGAAGCTGATTGGTTTCTATGCAGAGTTGCACTAGATTTTGCACTCTTCAGGTTTAGTAAATCAACCCCATAGACTTTATCCTTCTCTTTTTGTTTACTGAGAAACTGATGCTATGCTGCACCACTCTCCTTTGGCCAGCAGGGGGCGAGCTAAAGCCAAGCAAGCCCATAGACTTCTATGCAGGGTGCTGAGAATCCTGGGAGTTGTAGTTTGGGATGGCAGCCATATAATGGGATGAATAGACTCCCTACATTCAAATAAGTGATCAATCAGTGCAATCTATTAATAATCAATCAAAAAAATCTAGTACTAAATTAATTGCTTGTAAATACTTATAAGTGAGCAGGGGACTTGTCAGTGAGGTGAGAGGCCATTCTGCACAGGTGGTGGATTCGCTTATTTTAGTTTGGACACAGTGGTGATTTTCTTTTTTGATTGAAGAATTACACTTACCGATTCATCACAATTTTTGTTGCATATTTGGACATTGGATATTTAATTTTTTGGAGGAATTGTGTATGGGATACAGAGAAGGAATTTTTAAACACTTTTTTATTGTTTCCCTTTTTTGCACATTTTATAAGTGCCAAGTTCACACTGCTGCAATGTGAATTGGTTCCGTTTTTTCAGTCCATTCTGAGGTGCGAATTTACCGCGTTTTTGCCACGATTTTAATGCGAATTTCAGGAGTGGGACATAGCTGCGATTAATGTTTTTGTGGAGAATAGTGTGGTGGAATTCGCACATATGTGAACCATCAAATGCGATTCCAGAACGATTTACATTGATGTCTATGGAGACTAAATTCGCAACGCAATGCTCTAAACTCGCACAAGACCCTTTTTTTCATTGCATCGCCTCCGGAGAGGAATCGCAACGCATAGATGTGAACCACCATCATTGAAAACAATTACTTTTTGATTGACATGCGAATATAGTTTGTGTTTGACGCATCGCATTCGGCATCAACTCGCACAAGTGTGAACCGACACTAAGGGTGTGTTATTTATGTTTATGCACATTGTTTTGTGAGGTTTCTGATTAGGGATGAGCTTCGTGTTCGAGTCGAACATACGTTCGACTCGAACATTGGCTGTTCGATCGTTCGACGAAGATCGAACGATTTGGGCCGTTCGCGCCAAATTCGAGTGACGCGAACGGCCCACAATGCACTACGCCATCGCAGTGTCATCCAGGCGCTGTGATTGGCCAAGCATGCACTGTGACCCCGCATGCTTGGCCAATCACAGCGCCGGCAGCGAGGAGAGCAATGATTGGCCACAGGCAGGATGCCTGTGGCCAATTATTGCTGAGGGTGTTTAGTACACGCCCCACACTATAAAAGGCCGCCAGCACGGCGGCCTAGTGTAGTGTGTTCCGGAGCAGGGATAGAGTAGCATAGGCAGGGACAGTGACTGTTATTTCTTTCTTGCTTAACCTGGATTCCTTTAGTTTAGGGAAAGAGAAGGATAGGTAGGGAGAGTGTCAGTGTGTTTTGTGCTTCTGCTATAGTGTGCTTAAAAAAAAACATTTATTCTAGGGACAGAAAACTCTAGGTAGGGACAGTGTCAGTTTCTTTCACTCTGCAAGTCCTTGTTTCCAGGGACCTGGAAGGACAGTGAGTGAATTGTCCTTTTGCTATATTGTGATTAAAAAAAACATTTATTCTAGGGACAGAAAACTCTAGGTAGGGACAGTGTCAGTTTCTTTCACTCTGCAAGTCCTTGTTTCCAGGGACCTGGAAGGACAGTGAGTGAATTGTCCTTTTGCTATATTGTGATTAAAAAAAACATTTATTCTAGGGACAGAAAACTCTAGGTAGGGACAGTGTCAGTTTCTTTCACTCTGCAAGTCCTTGTTTCCAGGGACCTGGAAGGACAGTGAGTGAATTGTCCTTTTGCTATATTGTGATTAAAAAAAACATTTATTCTAGGGACAGAAAACTCTAGGTAGGGACAGTGTCAGTTTCTTTCACTCTGCAAGTCCTTGTTTCCAGGGACCTGGAAGGACAGTGAGTGAATTGTCCTTTTGCTATATTGTGATTAAAAAAAACATTTTTTTCTAGGGACAGAAAACTGTAGGTAGGGAGAGTATTTTTTTTCTTTCACTCTGCAAGTCCTTGTTTCCAGGGACCTGTAAGGACAGTGAGTTAATTGTCCTTGTGCTATATTGTGCTGAAAAAAACATTTATTCCAGGGACAGAAAACTCTAGGTAGGGACAGTGTCAGTTTCTTTCACTCTGCAAGTCCTTGTTTCCAGGGACCTGGAAGGACAGTGAGTGAATTGTCCTTTTGCTATATTGTGATTAAAAAAAACATTTTTTTCTAGGGACAGAAAACTGTAGGTAGGGAGAGTGTTTTTTTTCTTTCACTCTGCAAGTCCTTGTTTCCAGGGACCTGTAAGGACAGTGAGTTAATTTTCCTTGTGCTATATTGTGATTAAAAAAAACATTTATTCTAGGGACAGAAAACTCTAGGTAGGGACAGTGTCAGTTTCTTTCACTCTGCAAGTCCTTGTTTCCAGGGACCTGGAAGGACAGTGAGTGAATTGTCCTTTTGCTATATTGTGATTAAAAAAAACATTTATTCTAGGGACAGAAAACTCTAGGTAGGGACAGTGTCAGTTTCTTTCACTCTGCAAGTCCTTGTTTCCAGGGACCTGGAAGGACAGTGAGTGAATTGTCCTTTTGCTATATTGTGATTAAAAAAAACATTTATTCTAGGGACAGAAAACTCTAGGTAGGGACAGTGTCAGTTTCTTTCACTCTGCAAGTCCTTGTTTCCAGGGACCTGGAAGGACAGTGAGTGAATTGTCCTTTTGCTATATTGTGATTAAAAAAAACATTTATTCTAGGGACAGAAAACTCTAGGTAGGGACAGTGTCAGTTTCTTTCACTCTGCAAGTCCTTGTTTCCAGGGACCTGGAAGGACAGTGAGTGAATTGTCCTTTTGCTATATTGTGATTAAAAAAAACATTTATTCTAGGGACAGAAAACTCTAGGTAGGGACAGTGTCAGTTTCTTTCACTCTGCAAGTCCTTGTTTCCAGGGACCTGGAAGGACAGTGAGTGAATTGTCCTTTTGCTATATTGTGATTAAAAAAAACATTTTTTTCTAGGGACAGAAAACTGTAGGTAGGGAGAGTATTTTTTTTCTTTCACTCTGCAAGTCCTTGTTTCCAGGGACCTGTAAGGACAGTGAGTTAATTGTCCTTGTGCTATATTGTGCTGAAAAAAACATTTATTCCAGGGACAGAAAACTCTAGGTAGGGACAGTGTCAGTTTCTTTCACTCTGCAAGTCCTTGTTTCCAGGGACCTGGAAGGACAGTGAGTGAATTGTCCTTTTGCTATATTGTGATTAAAAAAAACATTTTTTTCTAGGGACAGAAAACTGTAGGTAGGGAGAGTATTTTTTTTCTTTCACTCTGCAAGTCCTTGTTTCCAGGGACCTGTAAGGACAGTGAGTTAATTGTCCTTGTGCTATATTGTGCTGAAAAAAACATTTATTCCAGGGACAGAAAACTCTAGGTAGGGACAGTGTCAGTTTCTTTCACTCTGCAAGTCCTTGTTTCCAGGGACCTGGAAGGACAGTGAGTGAATTGTCCTTTTGCTATATTGTGATTAAAAAAAACATTTTTTTCTAGGGACAGAAAACTGTAGGTAGGGAGAGTGTTTTTTTTCTTTCACTCTGCAAGTCCTTGTTTCCAGGGACCTGTAAGGACAGTGAGTTAATTTTCCTTGTGCTATATTGTGATTAAAAAAAACATTTATTCTAGGGACAGAAAACTCTAGGTAGGGACAGTGTCAGTTTCTTTCACTCTGCAAGTCCTTGTTTCCAGGGACCTGGAAGGACAGTGAGTGAATTGTCCTTTTGCTATATTGTGATTAAAAAAAACATTTATTCTAGGGACAGAAAACTCTAGGTAGGGACAGTGTCAGTTTCTTTCACTCTGCAAGTCCTTGTTTCCAGGGACCTGGAAGGACAGTGAGTGAATTGTCCTTTTGCTATATTGTGATTAAAAAAAACATTTTTTTCTAGGGACAGAAAACTGTAGGTAGGGAGAGTATTTTTTTTCTTTCACTCTGCAAGTCCTTGTTTCCAGGGACCTGTAAGGACAGTGAGTTAATTGTCCTTGTGCTATATTGTGCTGAAAAAAACATTTATTCCAGGGACAGAAAACTCTAGGTAGGGACAGTGTCAGTTTCTTTCACTCTGCAAGTCCTTGTTTCCAGGGACCTGGAAGGACAGTGAGTGAATTGTCCTTTTGCTATATTGTGATTAAAAAAAACATTTTTTTCTAGGGACAGAAAACTGTAGGTAGGGAGAGTGTTTTTTTTCTTTCACTCTGCAAGTCCTTGTTTCCAGGGACCTGTAAGGACAGTGAGTTAATTTTCCTTGTGCTATATTGTGATTAAAAAAAACATTTATTCTAGGGACAGAAAACTCTAGGTAGGGACAGTGTCAGTTTCTTTCACTCTGCAAGTCCTTGTTTCCAGGGACCTGGAAGGACAGTGAGTGAATTGTCCTTTTGCTATATTGTGATTAAAAAAAACATTTTTTTCTAGGGACAGAAAACTGTAGGTAGGGAGAGTATTTTTTTTCTTTCACTCTGCAAGTCCTTGTTTCCAGGGACCTGTAAGGACAGTGAGTTAATTGTCCTTGTGCTATATTGTGCTGAAAAAAACATTTATTCCAGGGACAGAAAACTCTAGGTAGGGACAGTGTCAGTTTCTTTCACTCTGCAAGTCCTTGTTTCCAGGGACCTGGAAGGACAGTGAGTGAATTGTCCTTTTGCTATATTGTGATTAAAAAAAACATTTATTCTAGGGACAGAAAACTCTAGGTAGGGACAGTGTCAGTTTCTTTCACTCTGCAAGTCCTTGTTTCCAGGGACCTGGAAGGACAGTGAGTGAATTGTCCTTTTGCTATATTGTGATTAAAAAAAACATTTATTCTAGGGACAGAAAACTCTAGGTAGGGACAGTGTCAGTTTCTTTCACTCTGCAAGTCCTTGTTTCCAGGGACCTGGAAGGACAGTGAGTGAATTGTCCTTTTGCTATATTGTGATTAAAAAAAACATTTTTTTCTAGGGACAGAAAACTGTAGGTAGGGAGAGTATTTTTTTTCTTTCACTCTGCAAGTCCTTGTTTCCAGGGACCTGTAAGGACAGTGAGTTAATTGTCCTTGTGCTATATTGTGCTGAAAAAAACATTTATTCCAGGGACAGAAAACTCTAGGTAGGGACAGTGTCAGTTTCTTTCACTCTGCAAGTCCTTGTTTCCAGGGACCTGGAAGGACAGTGAGTGAATTGTCCTTTTGCTATATTGTGATTAAAAAAAACATTTTTTTCTAGGGACAGAAAACTGTAGGTAGGGAGAGTATTTTTTTTCTTTCACTCTGCAAGTCCTTGTTTCCAGGGACCTGTAAGGACAGTGAGTTAATTGTCCTTGTGCTATATTGTGCTGAAAAAAACATTTATTCCAGGGACAGAAAACTCTAGGTAGGGACAGTGTCAGTTTCTTTCACTCTGCAAGTCCTTGTTTCCAGGGACCTGGAAGGACAGTGAGTGAATTGTCCTTTTGCTATATTGTGATTAAAAAAAACATTTTTTTCTAGGGACAGAAAACTGTAGGTAGGGAGAGTGTTTTTTTTCTTTCACTCTGCAAGTCCTTGTTTCCAGGGACCTGTAAGGACAGTGAGTTAATTTTCCTTGTGCTATATTGTGATTAAAAAAAACATTTTTTCTAGGGACAGAAAACTGTAGGTAGGGAGAGTGTTTTTTTTCTTTCACTCTGCAAGTCCTTGTTTCCAGGGACAGAGAAGGACACCTGAAGGTAGCCCTTATTGCTTTTTTCCCATCTCCCTGCAGGCCATCTATTAGAATGTCTGGAAGGCAAACAAGGAGAGGCAGACAGTCAGGAGGCAATAAAAGAGGGCAAGCAGGCTCTGTGTCTGGGGGCAACAGTGCTGGTCGTGGACGCGGTGCATTGTCATCAGCACATGGCCATGGGACACGCTTGTCCTTCTTTTCGGCAGCTGGACATGTTGAGCCACATCATGCCGAAGACTTGGTAGAGTGGATGACCAAGCCCTCCTCCTCCTCCTCATCCTCTCTCACCCAGGCTCAGGGTACTGGAAAAGCAGCTGCCAAAGCGTCGTCTTCCCTGGTATCAATGTCAGACAAATCATCAGTCACTCCTTCCCTAGACCCACCATGTCCTCCTCCTGAGGAGTCCCCCGAACTGTTTCAGCACAGTGTTGGGTACATGCTCCAGGAGGATGCCCAGCGTTTCGAAGGGTCTGATGATGAAACCCAGCTAGAGGAAGGCAGTAGCGTGAGAGCAGACAGAGGGGATGCTCAAGAAGGACACCAATCTGGCAGTCATGTTCCAGCAGCTGCAGCATACTGCCAGATTGGCTCCAGTGATGAGGAGGGAGGGGATGATGAGGTCAATGACTCCACGTGGGTGCCTAATAGGAGAGAGGAGGAGGAGGAGGATGAGGAGGAGGCACATCTCCAACGAGGCAGGATGCCCTTTGGTGGCCAGCGTAAGGGCAGTACACCGACGGAATCACACCGCAGAGCTCCGCCTGTGCAGGGCGCTGCCTCTGCCCGTCATTCAAAAAGTTCTTTGGTGTGGGCCTTTTTTGAGGCTAGTGCATCAGATCGCACAGCTGCTGTTTGCAACATATGTCTCAAGCGTATATCGCGTGGCCAAAACATCAGCCGCTTGGGTACCACATGCCTGACCAGACATATGTTGACCTGCCATGCAGCTCGTTGGCAAGCCTACCTCAAAGACCCACACCAAAGAACAAAGCGGACCTCTCCTTGCACCGCATCAGCTGGGATCTCCAACCCCACTATAACTTCAGTCCTCTCTGAAACATGCACTGAGAGGAATGAAGGTGTAGAATTAGGTGTGTCACAGCCAAGTACTTGCGCCCACTCTGCTAGCAGTACACCGACGTCCGATTCTAGCAGGCAAATTTCCCTGCCCCAGCTGCTGGACCGTCGAAAGAAGTTCACTCCCAGCCATCCACATGCCCAGCGGTTGAATGCTAGCTTGGCTAAATTGCTAGCGCTTCAACTGCTGCCTTTTCAGTTGGTAGACTCGGCCCCCTTCCGTGAGTTTGTGCAATGTGCGGTTCCTCAGTGGCAGGTTCCCAAACGCCACTTTTTCTCACGGAAGGCTATTCCGGCTCTCTACCGGCATGTGGAAGGCAATGTCTTGGCCTCGCTGGACAGGGCGGTCAGCGGTAAGGTGCATATTACCGCTGACTCATGGTCCAGCAGGCATGGACAGGGACGTTACCTTTCTTTCACGGCCCATTGGGTCACTCTTTTGGCAGCTGGGAAGGATTCAGGACAAGGTGCAGTAGTGTTGGAGGTTGTCCCACCGCCACGCCTCCAAAATGCTACTACTGGTTGTGACACACCTCTCTCCTCCACCCCCTCCTCTTCTTCTTCCTCCATGGCCTCTTCCTGTGGTTTGTCCTATGAACCAGCGGTGCTCCGTAGCCGTTCACGGGGCTACGCAAGTACGCAGGCAAAAAGATGCCATGCCGTGCTTGCGCTGGTGTGTTTGGGGGACAGAAGCCACACTGGGGCAGAGGTCCTGTCTGCTCTGCAGGGCCAGGCCGAGAGGTGGTTGACGCCACGCCAGCTTAAGCCAGGAATGGTGGTTTGCGACAATGGCACCAACCTCCTCTCCGCCCTCCGACAGGGACAACTGACCCATGTGCCCTGTGTGGCTCACGTCCTTAACCTGGTGGTGCAGCGGTTCTTGGGCAGGTACCCGGGCTTACAGGATGTCCTGAGGCAGGCCAGGAAAGTCTGTGTGCATTTCCGCAGATCTTATAATGCCAGTGCTCGCCTGGCTGAGCTGCAAAAGGAGTTGAACCTGCCCAAGAACCGCCTTATATGTGACATGCCCACCAGGTGGAACTCAACGTTGGCCATGCTGCAGCGGCTGCACACGCAGCAGAGGGCCATCAATGAGTACCTGTGCGACTACGGCACCAGGACAGGGTCAGGGGAGCTTGGTTTTTTTTCTCCACGCCAGTGGGGCATGATCAGGGATGCATGCACTGTCCTGGCACCATTTGAGGAGGCCACGAGGATGGTGAGCAGTGACAGTGCATGCATCAGTGACACTGTACCTCTTGTCCACCTGTTGGAGCACACGCTGCGTGGAATAATGGACAGGGCACTTGAGGCAGAACAGAGGCAGGAAGAGGAGGACTTCCTTGCCTCTCAAGGCCCCCTTTACCCAGACAGTGTTCCTTCTGTCCCACCCATCGCACAGGAAGAGGAGGAGGAGGAGGAGGAGGAGGAGGATTGTGTCAGCATGGAGGTGGAGGCTGGCACTCAGCATCATCAGCAGCAGTCTTTTAGGGATGATTTACAGTCCCAAGAAACCAGTGGACTTGTACGTGGCTGGGAGGAGGTGGCTGCGGATCATGTCGTCCTTAGTGACCCAGAGGACTCCGGAGCGAATGCCTCAGCAAACCTACGCTGCATGGCCTCCCTGATCCTGCAAAGTCTGCGGAAGGATCCTCGTATTCTTCGGATCAAGGAGAGGGACCATTACTGGCTGGCCACTCTCCTTGATCCACGGTACAAGGGTAAGGTTGCGGACCTTATGTTACCGTCGCAGAGGGAGCAGAGGATGAGACAACTCCGGGAGGCCTTGCAGAAAGGTCTGTGCAACGCGTTCCCAGAGACTGGGAGGTTGCAAACTCCTGGTCCTGGACAACGAGTTGCTGAGGCTTCGGCCAGTCAAAGAAGGAGCGGTGGGGAAGGTGGCCGTCTGACCGATGCGTTCAGACAATTCTTTAGTCCGCAGCCCCAAAGTATGATTGGTTCCAGCAACCATCGCCAGCGTCTGATAAACATGGTGCAGGAATATCTAGGGGCAAGGTCAGACTTGGACACCTTCCCCACCGAAAATCCTCTGGCTTACTGGGTCTTGAGGATGGATCACTGGCCAGAGCTTGCACAGTATGCAATTGAGCTACTGGCCTGTCCTGCATCCAGCGTTCTTTCGGAACGCACATTCAGTGCTGCTGGAGGATTTGTCACGGATCACAGGGTGCGCCTGTCCACCGACTCGGTTGATCGACTGACTTTCATCAAGATGAACCAGTCTTGGATCACCACCAGCTACCACACACCTGATGCTGATATAACAGACTAATTGATTTTAAAATGTCACATCCCTTCAAGACTGATGCTGATGCTGAGTGCCTGTGCTGTTATGTTGACTGGCTATCCTCCTCCTCCGAGTCCTCAATGATACGATTGATGATGATAGCTTGGAAGATCATTTTTGTTTATGGGTGCCGCCACCAGTGCCTAACGCCCAATTTTTCAGCCCCTGTTTAACAGGGGCGTGTAATTACAATTTTTGAAGCAATACTTTGCAACAGGGCTCATTGCTGTGCTCCAAGTACAGTATCTGTGAGGAGTTGCAGTGTTGTGCCACCAGTGCCTAAGGCCCAATTTTTCAGCCCCTGTTTAACAGGGGCGTGTCATTACAATTTTTGAAGCAATACTTTGCAACAGGGCTCATTGCTGTGCTCCAAGTACAGTATCTGTGAGGGGTTGCAGTGTTGTGCCACCAGTGCCTAAGGCCCAATTTTTCAGCCCCTGTTCAACAGGGGCATGTAATTACAATTCTTGATCTAATAATTCACAGCAGGGCCCATTGCTGCACCCACCAAGAGTAACTGTCAGGGCTTACAGTGTTGTGGCACCAGCACCACCATCAAAGGCCCAATTTTTACTACCACTGTTCAACAATTATATGTAATTAAAATTCCTGATATAATAGTTGACAGCAGGGCGTTCCAGCACCAACCAAGAGTAACTGTGAGTGCTTACAGTGTTGTGCCAACACCAACAACTAAGGGGCCTATTTCTGCAGAGTATATACGGCAGGTCCCTACTTTCAAACATCCAACTTACAAACGACTCCTACTTGCAAACGCAAGAAGACAACAGGAAGTGAGAGGAAATCTACCACTAGGAAGGAAAATTCTCTCCTGTAAGAATAAATATGGGAGAAAGGTGTCTCCTCTGTACTGATGCTTTATCAGCAATCCTTGTTTCAAGAAAAACACCACATTTCAAAAACAGTTGTCATTGGGACGGAAAGTGAGGTGAAATGTTCTGAACAGGGGCACAGACAGCAAAACAAATGTTACAGGGGTGATAACCCTTACCTATGTTTTCCAAAAAGTTTAAAAATAGATTTTTGGGCTGGAGCTACACTTCAACAATGTACCTGTTCAAAATTACAAACAGATTCTACATAAGAACAAACCTACAGTCCCTGTCTTGTATGCACCGCCTGTATACGGCTGTTCAGAGTATATAGGGCCTTTTTTATTTTATGTGCGGGGTTCCCCTTAATATCCATACAAGACCCAAAGGGGCTGGTAATGGGCTGGGGTAGGGGGGGGGGGGGGTCATGGGGTAGCTATGCCATTTTTCTTAAAGAATTTCATCCATATTACCGGGACCAGACATTACATTAAAGCCGCAAGCAGTTTTAAATGGCTTTTTTTTCCTTTAGAAGTGTCATTTTGTGCAGGGACAGTTCTAAACACGGGAAACACGTGGCACTTCACAGGCATACTTTAGACACCCCCCAGGTACGATATTTAAAGGAATATTTGACTTTTTTTTTTTCACTTTATGCATCATTAAAATGACTGCTCCCGAAAAACGACCGTTTTTAAAACTTCTTTTTGCATTGATACATGTCCCCTGGTGCAGAACCCGGGTTCCCAAACCCTTTTTAGGACAATAACATGCATAATAGTTGTTATAATTAGCACTTTAGAATTCGAACGTTCGCATCCATTGTATTTAATAGGGTTCTAATGTTCGTTCGAACTTCCGGTCCGTTCGCGGGTTCTGGTGCGAACCGAACCCGGGGGTGTTCGGCTCATCACTATTTCTGATACATAGCACTAACGTTAGTGACTTATGCCTCGTACACACGATCAGTTTTCCCGACAAGAAAAGTGCCATGTGAGCTTTTTGTCAGGAATTCTGACCGTGTGTATGCTCCATCACACTTTTTCTGTCAGAATTCCTGCAAAGAAAAGATTGAGAGCAGGTTCTCAATTTTCGTGACAGGAAGAATTCCTATCGGGAATCGCGCTTGTCTGTATGCAATTACGACGCGAAAAAAAAATATGCATGCTTAGAATCAAGCAGAAGAGCCAAACTGCATATTGAACTTCATTTTGCTCGGCTCGTCGTACGTGTTGTACGTCTCCTTGCCGTTCTGAATTTTAGACACGATTTGTGTGACCGTGTGTATGCAACACAAGTTTAAGCAGTTTTCCTGCTGAAAAAAAAACACGGTTTTCCTGTCGGAAAAACTGATCGTGTGTACGAGGCATTAGTGCTTATTTGGTTTTTAGGGGAGAGTTGCGCTACACCAGTTTGGGTATTAGACTTCCTACATTACAGATCCCAATAGGCATTTTGCAGTAGGAGGAGTGGAGGGATGATTTGTATTACACTGCCTCAGAAAGTTTTTTCTCTTGGCACTGAAGAAGTTAGAGAGAGAGAGCACCTCTGTCTGGATATTTGCCTGCCAGTGGGAGACCATATCAGCACTACTATTGCATACCTCCCAACATTTTGAGATGGGAATGAGGGACACCTACTAACAAACGTATGTAGGCATAGGACACGCCCCATGACACACCCCTTAAAGGAGGATTAACCCCAAAAAAGGTAAATTAAATCCACAAGGGCTTTTTTTTACCACTACTATTCCTTAATATTGGCTTTTAAAATGTACAAATGCAGCAATTTAGAAATTGGATGAAAGGTTTAGCACTGGGAAACACTTTTTGAAAGTGCATTTTATATACAATTATATAGATCAGACCAAAATTAGGGACAAATGAGGAAGAAAGAGAGACAGAGGGACATTGCTCAGTAACAGTCCCTCGAAATCATGGACAGTTAAGAGCTATGCTATTGGGCACTATGTATTACTTTTTAATAATTTCCTGTAATATTGTATGTTTGTACAGGGGCTGAGGTTCTTGAGAAGGTTGAGGCAAAGAACAGAGAACCCATCCTATCCAGCAGCTACTACAGGGATAGTGCCACACACATACACTGTGTATACAGTATCTCACAAAAGTGAGTACACCCTTCACATTTTTGTAAATATTTTAATTATATCTTTTCATGTGACAACACTGGAGAAATGACACTTTGCTATAATGTAAAGTAGTGAGTGTACAGCTTGTATAACAGTGTAAATTTGCTGTCCCTTCAAAATAACTCAACATACAGCCATTAATGTCTAGACTGCTGGAAACAAAAGTGAGTACACCCCTAAGTTAAAATTTCCAAATTTGATCCCAATTAGCCATTTTCCCTCCCCGGTGTCATGTGACCAGTTAGTGTTACAAGGTCTCAGGTGTGAATGGGGAGCAGGTGTGTTAAATTTGGTGTTATCGCTCTCACTCTCTCATACTGGTCACTGGAAGTGGGTACTCTTTGCACCAAAGGACCAAGGGGGCCTAGCTTTTCCAAATACTTCCAAATACCACTTTGCAGCTCAGTTACACTCCCTGGCTTCTTGTCTCACCCTACACAATTTTAACTGGTGGTTTGAAATATAACAACTGCGGTTAGCCCCCATCTAACACAACGCTATGCTATGTATATCTTTATGAGTATGTCTGACTTATTACGACCCATGGCACCAAGATGCACCCTCTGGTGATGAGTCAAACATTTATACACCCTAGCCACTAATGCATTTCTTGCAACTTCCTTTTTATTTACTCCTTCTATTTGGGACAGCTTTACTCTGCAGATGTCTAGACCCTGACAGGAAAAAGGCTTGCTTCACTTTGGCCTTTTGGTGGATGTCATAACTAGGAGAATTAATTCCTTTCAAGATCTTCAAAATGATTACAAACTCCCTAGGGAAGCTTTCTTTGAATACAGATGGTCAAACAAATCTGATACGCCCCTTGCACAACACTCCAATCAACAACGCTCAGGCTCGCTGAGCAGCATGGTTCATTGTAGTATTGTGCAGGGGTTTCAGGAAGGTTTGGGCAGATTGATGCTGGCTGATGCTAGTGGAAAATAAGTACTGTGTGTGTATGTGGGGTGCTTGGGGGACAGCTTTAGGTACATAGTGAGTTTTGGTCAAAAGCTGCTTTTTATATTTTGTTTTGTATTTGTTGATTTATTTATTTATTTATTTTCCTAATTCAAGTGAACCTGTGGCTTGGCCCTTTTTGAACAAAGATGAGAGACTCAAATAACAGATTTTGGTCTTATATTAAAGTATACCTTCAGCCAATTTTTTACATTTTGGACAGAGTGGAGTGGGATTAGAACACATTACTGTTTGTGCCCCTGTTGTCATCAATAGTGAAATTAAAAGAAAACCCCCACATTTTGTGCTTTCCCCAGAACAGTAATAAATGAGAAATCTTTGAATGTGGAAACTAGTTCTGGTGACCCTGGAGACCAGGGAGGGATTTCCTCTTTTCCACTTCAGAGGGATTTCTTTTCACTTCCTATTTTGGATATGGATCGGAAGTAAAGGACAGTCTTCCCAATAGGACACAGGTGGCCCAAAAAACCGACAAGGGTTATAACCCTTGTTTACTCTCTCCAAAATGTACTTTAACTCTGTATAAAGAATTCAACATAAATCAATGCTAGATATAAAGTCTGATGGGCTAATTCATGAATGTCATGAATGATAGCATGAGTTTTTTATTTATTTATTGTTTTGACTTCCTCCTTGTTAATTACAATGTTCTATTTGGAATTATTCTCTCCTTCCCAAGTGCTTAAAAGCAGAAATGTTGTACATACAAAATGATATTCCATTATGCCAGTTTCTTTCAGGAAGCAAATGAATATAATTAATTAGGATCCCCATTGGAAACTTGTAATGGAATGGATAAGGTACATCGGCTCTGAACTCCTACATAAGGCGAAGGCCTCTACAATTATTACAAAAAGAGGCAGAGCAAACAATTATTTTCTATTGAAACAAGCTATCTTCATCTGCATTATTTGTTTTCAGAGAAGCTACGATAGTAAGTTATTGTGCTAAAACCTGGAGGTAATACATACCCTGTAATTAATTTACATAAAAAACTATTTCACCTTTCAAATAGATTTTCTTTTTATTCCCTGTTGGAGAAAAACTCAAAAACATTATTTCCACATTTGCTGTCAGTGTAACTAGAACTCCAGACAGTAGACAATGTTCAGTAGGTAATAAATTCTGTGAATTGCTAATTATTTTTGTATATTGGATGCACCATTTGACAAGGAAAAATGTCTGACACATCTTGGGAGCAATACACCCATGCACTGCAGACAATGGGGTTGATTTATTGAAGGCAAATAGACTGTTGCACTTTGGAAGAGCGGTTGCTCCAGAGATTAGTAAATGAGAAGAAGCTCTACTGACTTTCATTATCCAATCACGTGCTTGCAAAAATGCTGTTTAAATTTTCCTTGCACGTGATTGGGCAGTCTTTGTAAAGTGAAGCTTTACCTCATTTACTAAGCCCTGGAGCAACTGCACTTGCAGAGTAAAACTGCACTTTGCAAAGTGCACAGTCTATTTGCCTTTAATAAATCAAGCCCAATGTGACGTGTGCTACTGTTTGCCAGTAGTGATGAGCCAAACGTTTCTGGGTTTTGTTTGAGGCATGTTTGGCAGGCATGATTAAAGTTGGGATGCCAAATTCGACCCCCCCCCCCCCCATTCAAGTCAATGGGAGCCAAATGTTAAAAAACAGTTCTGGACATTTTTTAGGCTACTAGGCAAGGGATTGTCAAACAAATGTCATGGAAGTGATGGGCACTGCCATGGGTATAATATACAAAGCCTTTTGTTTGACTGGGAAGAGTGACTTTAGAAATGCTTAAAGTGAGACTTAAAAAATGGCACAACATATGAGCCCATCATTATAAGGTAAGAGATCGTCAGATTCTGTTTGTGTTCAAACAAAAGGAATGTTGCATGGCACTGCACAGGATAATGCATGACCTCAGTCTATATACATACAAAGAAAAACCTAACTACAGTGTATAGAAAAGGAGGACTTTTAATGGGACCACATATTTGTAAAAAAAAGTAATTTTTTTATTCTACAAATGTTAAAAAACATATATGACATTTTGAGAAAACCACAGTATTACACGTAAACATTGCAAATACATTAAAAACTGAATATATCATCCCTCATCATCCCCATTGGACTTGGACAATGGAATGCTTGCTGTGACTTTGACACGTTTCACAGGTCCATGCCGGCTTCATCAGGAAGAGAGCATCAGTCAAGCTCTGTATTTTACATATAAAGCAATCATACATAAGTCCAATGGGGATGATGAGTGGTGATATATTAATTTTTTTATGTATTTGCGATGCTTACGTGTAATACTGGGGTTTTCTAAAACTGTCATATATGTTTTTTAATATTTGTAGAATAGAATATTGAGCTAAAAAGTAATTAGATCTAACACAACCACAAGCAAGCAGAACAATTAAAGTGGTTGTAAAGACATTTTATTTTTCCTCACAATAATAAACATAATATTCTTACCTGCTTTGTGCAATGGTATTGCACAGTTTAGCCCCTTACCTCCTGTAAACATCCCTTGTGACTGCAATAGGCATGTGACAGGTACTATTTATGGAAAGATCAAGAGTCTATAAGACCCTAAATGCCTCCTCTACCCATAAAAGCATTTGATCACACCAGTATCGGTGAGACCAAATGCTTGTGATTTTTAAAAATTCTGCAGTTTACATCTGGGTAAACTGGAAGTGATGTGACGTCATTGCTTCCAGGTTACTACATATATCATAGAGCCCAACAAAGCTGATCCGGTCTTTGTTGGACTCTACGGTCAGCTGGCGGAAATGAAGGCTGGTTGATCGGGACACGCGGTGTGATGGGAGATCCCGGTAAAGCCATGGGTACGTTGCTGAAGCTGAACTGGAGTAGGGCAGTGCTAAATGGCAAAAAATTGCCTGGTCATGAAGGGAGTAAAATCTTCCGGAGCTAAAGTGGTTAATGCATTAGGGTCAAAAACCTTGTGTCTTT
The DNA here is from genome assembly GCA_029206835.1 of Rana muscosa. Taxonomy (NCBI): domain Eukaryota; kingdom Metazoa; phylum Chordata; class Amphibia; order Anura; family Ranidae; genus Rana; species Rana muscosa. The sequence continues at coordinate 445,726,099 of CM055127.1, read as the reverse complement.
TGGAACCACTTCAACAAATAGATCACATGCAGTCTTTCGTCTTTGGAGGGAGAACCTCTTATGGAATCTAGGAGGGAAAAGGGCCTGGGGGTCCTAGTAGATGATAGGCTCAGCAATGGCATGCAATGCCAAGCTGCTGCTAACAAAGGAAACAAAATATTGGCATGCATTAAAAAGGGGATTAACTCCAGAGATAAAACGATAATTCTCCCACTCTACAAGACTCTGGTCCGGCTGCATCTAGAGTATGCTGTCCAGTTTTGGGCACCAGTCCTCAGGAAGGATGTACTGGAAATGGAGCGAGTACAAAGAAGGGAAACAAAGCTAATAAAGGGTCTGGAGGATATTAAGAAAGTTTGCGAGCACTGAACTTATTCTCTCTGGAGAAGACACGCTTGAGAGGGGATATGATTTCAATTTACAAATACCATACTGGTGACCCCACAATAGGGATAAAACTTTTTTGCGGAAGGGAGTTTAACAAGACACGTGGCCACTCATTAAAATTAGAAGAAAAGAGGTTTAACCTTAAACTACGTAGAGGGTTCTTTTACTTTACTGCTTTGCAGGGACACAAAATCCATCTCTTTCCTCCTGTCAGAACAGAGATCTGACTTGTTTACATAGGCAAATCTTCATTTACACATGATCGGTGGTTGCTGGCGGACATCCAGTGCCAGCACCCACCCACAGCAGAAGCGGGTCACTGGCGGCGAGCGCGTGAAGAATCACTGTTAAACTCCTATGGGGTGGACGGCAAGTGGTTAACTACTTTCATATTAGCCAATTTGGGGCATTTTGACCTAATGTCTAATGTATGGTGACCATCATAGGCTGAGACATCCCAAAAGGAAATCATTAAAACATAACTTGTTGATAAAAAAACATTCCCCTCTGGGCGATCTATGTACATTGCAAGGATTATAACAACCTTTGCTGCAGATTCCTACCTTTTGTTATTCTGAAGAAATCCCTGTATGTTCCTCTGTGCCTCTGTGCCAAGTGGGTCAAATGGGAGTGGTTTCATAATTATCTATCAGCTGTAATTATCTATCAGCTGTGCACCTGCACAGCACTAATGAGAAAATCTGCTGGGCCTGCATCCCTTTAGACGTGTTCCTATTGGGAATATCTTACCAAAAATTACATTTTTGTTGCTAAGGATGCCTGAAATCTGACTTGTATATTAGGCAGACTTCTGGGAAAATTGGTGAGCCAATCAAACAAGCAGGAAATTATGTTTCTGGGGAGTGGTCAGTACACACCCTGTGTACAGAATATCTCCAGGTAGCCATATTGCATTGCATTTACATAAAATTACAGCGGCTGCAGATTGAAAAGGAAAGGTAATTTATAATAACATTCAACTACAATATGACTTTTGTTGCAATTGTATACGCTATATTATTTTTTCTTTATTTGCTATTTTTTTCCCCATGAAAGTGGAGTTACCCTTTAACCAAAATTAGAAAACAACATTTGATTGCTGTTCTGTTATCCATAAAATGCTGGCATTGTACAGATCGGTATATGTCTTTTGCCTATGTTGAGTACTTTCTCTATAGCCCAAAAAGAGCTTAATTCCAATATTTATACCTTAAACGGGACCTACAGACATCTTCTACTGTTCAGACTGCCCTGGCACATTCATACAACATCTGATGTTTGTTATCAGCTTCAAAGCAGCCAACCCAAGACAAAATACAATACTTACATGGTTGCCTCAGCAATAGATTCTATTCTGCCAATACACAAATCTCTTAAGCAGCTGAATATTTGAACCTTCACTTTATACTATTTTCATTTAAAACATTGAATTGTTCAATGTGTTTGCTTCCTTGGGTGCAGTTTAGCATACATCACTCAACAGAGAATTTTTTTCGAAATATGCAACAAACACATTCTTTGGGATATGAAGTCACCGCAACTCTTCTGTGTGTGTGTTCTACAGCTTCTAAGACAAGTACTAAGAATTTAGTGAGATGCAAATCATAAGGTATTTCTTTGTTAAACTCAGTGGTTACAGGAAAAGAATGGGCGTATTTTTTTCTATTGAAAGGTAGAAATTTTCTTTAAGAGTTTTCTTTAGCATGGAGATATATGTAGCGTGTTTTCATCGTAGTAAGGTAGATCTAAACCCCCACAAAAGTTTTGTAGAACGCTTTAAATAAAAAACAGGTTCACGTTCTTTTTTTTCTTTTTCTTTTCTATGCATTTTTGTTGAAGTTGAACTCCAGCCACAAACAATAAGATTAAAAAAGGAATTTATTTTAACCCACTGGAGCAACGCGCCCCATGCTTTAAAGCAGGGGTCTCAAACTGGCGGCCCTCCAGCTGTTGGGAAACTATAAGTCCCATCATGCCTCTGCCTGTGGGAGTCATGCTTGTAACTGTCAGCCTTGCAATGCCTCATGGGACTTGTTGTTTTGCAACAGCTGGAGGGCCGCCAGTTTGAGAAGCCTGCTTTAAAGTGTTTTTTTTTGGCCTTCCTCTGGATCAACTCTGGGTATAAGACTCCTGCCTATTGAGGTTTTCAATTTATTCTTTTTTTTTTTTTTTAAGTAGATGGACTTTTTCCAACCTAACAATTAATATTTCATTAAAAGATAAAATAACAAATTCAGCATTTGCAGCAATATCCACCTTCAATCCAGTGATTTCTCCTGCAGTACTTTCTTTCTGCCACTAGATGTTGTCAGTTTGGTGGCCAGCATCATTCAATGCACTTTCTGTGAATTCTGCCCCAACCTGGGAGTGCACTGATTGTAAAAGAAGCATGCATTGTGATGAGCTTATCTCTCTATCCCTCTGCTTTATCCTTCTATCAGCATGCTTCTTGTTAACCCATTAACTGACTGGCTCCTTGTATTCCTTTTTTTTCTCACACTTCACTACTGCTGTACAGCATGATGCAAGAACTAATACCAGGCATCATCCAGACATTTACACTGCTTGCATTTAAAAGTAATGATGTAATACAGAAGAATTCCAGGTATTGATAATTCTACATAGTTACATTGGTCCAGCTTAAACCAATGTAACTATTCATATACCATACCAGTAAGATTCCTCTAGAAGAGGGAAACCGACGTGCTACACCAGTGATCTCCATTAGCTTATAGATCCTATTCTGAGCATCTGTTGCAGTGGCGGTGCGTCCATAGTGGGCGCAGAAGAGCCGCCTCCTCTCTCCCCTGCACCCATCACTCAACAATAGATATATTCATGCATTGCATGAATATATCTATTGTCGCCGCTGCCGCCCACTATTCAGGTGTTCGGCCCCCTGTTGAGCGCTGGCCATCTGAATATCAGTGGTGGGTGTGTTTTGGAAGTGCCTGATTAGAGCCTGCAGGCTCTAATAGGCTTTCTGATTTGAACCTGTGGGCTCTAATCGTCTTCCAAATGGTTAAGCATCGTGCGTTCTTTGCTTACGTAGTGCTGTGTTAGGGAATCGCTTCCCTAACACTGACCCGCCTCTCAGCCAATCAGGTGCACCGGGTCTGGTTACCGGTCACCTGATTGGCTGAAGCTTCATCGAGGACGGAAAAAGACATCGAGGGAGCAGAGGGAGTGGGGAGGAGGACGGCGCTGACCCGAGGAAGGTAAGTACCGGGCTGGGGACAAACTTGCGGCATTTGGGGACAAACTGGCGGCATTTGGGGACAAACTGGCTGTATTTGGGGACAAACTGGCTACATTTGGGGCAAAACTGGCTGTATTTGGGGGGAAACTGGCTGTATTTGAGGGGAAACTGGCTGCATTTGAGGACAAACTGGCTGTTTTTGGGGGGAAACTGGCTGCATTTGGAGACAAACTGGCTGCATTTGGGGAAAAACTGGCTGCATTTGGGGATAAACTGGCTGTATTTGGGGACAAACTGGTGGCGTTTGATGGGCACAGTGGCTGCGTTTAATGCGCACAGTGGCTGCGTTTAATGCGCACAGTGGCGGCAATTGATGGTTTTTTTTTAGTTTGTTTGCGCCCCCCCAAAAATTTTGAGCACCAGCCGCCACTGATCTGTTGCACATTGAACCCAGGAGGTCATCCGCTGAGCATGGTTGTCATTCATTAGACATGTGCAATTCGTTTCGTTCCAAATTTGAAAATTCATAAATGAGAGAATTTGTAAATTCATAAATTCGTAAATTTGTAAGTTCCAAAATTAGGAAATGTGAAAATCCGAAAACCCAAAAATCTAAAATAATAATTAACTAATAATAACTTAACTATTACTAACTATTAAATTATAGGTATTGGAACTTCCTTTAAAATTTGGATGTTAGTGAACGTAACAAATATGAATTTATCCGAAGTTACGAATTATCTGAAATAACGAATGCCGTATCTAAACGAATGAAACATAACAAATTATTAATAATAAATAACAATAATAGTAATAATAACTTTTTATTTAAATTAATATTGTTATTATTTATTATTAATTTGTTCCATTCCATTTGTTTAGATGTGGCATTCGTTATTTGGGATAATTTGCAACTTCGGATAAATTTTTATCACTAACAGCCAAATTTGAAAGTATATTTCAATACCTATAATTTAATAGTTAGTTATTATTAGGGATGAGCCGAACACCCCCTGGTTCGGTTCACAGCAAAACAATGCGAACAGGCAAAAAATGTGTGCGAACATCGTTAAAATCTATGGGACACGAACGTGAAAAATAAAAAGTGCTAATTTTAAAGGCTTATATGCAAGTTATTGCCATAAAAGGTGTATGGGGACCCGGGTCCTGCCCCAGGGGACATGTATCAATGCAAAAAAAACGTTTTAACCACTTCAGCCCCGGAGGATTTGGCTGCCAAATGACCGGGCCACTTTTTGCGATTCGGCACTGCGTCGCTTTAACTGACAATTGCGCTGTCGTGCAACGTGGCTCCCAAACAAAATTGACGTCCTTTTTTTCCCACCAATAGAGCTTTCTTTTGGTGGTATTTGATCACCTCTGCATTTTTTTTTTTTGCGCTATAAACAAAAAAAGAGCGAAAATTTTGAAAAAAATTCAATATTTTTTTTACTTTTTGCTATAATAAATATCCTCCAAAAATATATATAAAAAACTAATTTTTTTCCTCAGTTTAGGCCGATACGTATTCTTCTACATATTTTTGGTAAAAAAATCGCAATAAGCGTAGATTGATTGGTTTGCACAAAAGTTATAGCGTCTACAAAAAAGGGGATGGTTTTATGGCATTATTATTATACATTTTTTTTTACTAGTATTGGCGGCGGTCTGCAATTTTTATCGTGACTGCAATATTGCGGCGGACACATTGGACACTTTTGACGCTATTTTGCGACTACTGTCATTTATACAGCAATAGGTGCTATAAAAATGCACTGATTACTGTGTAAATTACACTGGCAGGGAGGGGGTTAACCACCAGGGGGCGATGAAGGGGTTAAGTGTGTCCTAGGGAGTGATTCTAACAGTGTGGGGGCTGAGATACCTGTGACACGACACTGATCGCTGCTCCCGATGGCAGGGAGCAGACGATCAGTGTCCTGTCAGTAGGCATAACAGGGAGATGCCTTGTTTACAATGGCATCCCCCCGTTATGCCGCTCCATGACACGATCGCGGGACACCGGCGGACATCGAGTCTGCAGTTCCCACGGGCACAGTCACGGAGCTTGCAACGAGTGCGCGCGTGCCCGCCAGGCGGCAGATTTAAAACAATGTACCTGTACATTGCTTTGCCTGCCTGTGCCATTCTGCCGACCTATATCTACGTTAGGCAGTCGGCAAGTGGTTTAAAATAGGCATTTTTTCAGGAGCAGTGATTTGAATAATGCTTAAAGTGAGACAAAAATTTAATATTCCTTTAGATATCGTGCCTCGGGGGTCTCCTTAGTCTGCCTGTAAAGTAGTGCATCTTTCTCATGTTTAGAACAATACCACAGTAAAATTTAATTTCTAAAGGAAAAAATTTAATTTTAAACTGCTTGCGGCTGTAATGTATTGTCGGATCCCAGCAATATAGATAGAAATCATTAAAAAAACGTTGCGAGGGTCCCCCTCAGAATCAAATCCATACCAGGCCCTTATCCGAGCATGCAACCTGGCAGGCCGCAGGAAAAGAGGAGAAAGCGCCCCCCCACCCTCCTGAACCGTACCAGGCCACATGCCCTCAACATGGGGAGGGTGCATTGAGGTCCCCCCCAAAACACCTTTTCCTCATGTTGATGGGGACAAGGGCCTTATTCCCACAACCCTTGCCCGGTGGTTGTGGGGGTCTGCGGGTGGGGGGCTTATCAGAATCGATAGGCCACCTTTAACAAGGGGCCCCCCAGATATCCTCCCATGTGAATGGGTATCAGGTACATTATTACCCCTATTCATTCACCAAAAAAAGTGTAAAAAAAGTAAAAATGACAGATGACAGTTTTGTACAAGTCCATTATTAAAAAAAAAAAGTGTCCCACTGTCACGTACCTAGTAGATGAGCCCAGTATGCATTAGGAAGGCCTCTCTTATGCCTCTGACTCGCGGCCCCTGGTAGAGTAGACAGGAGGCACGGGAGTGCAGAGTATCACGAGTGCCTGGCAGGATCAACAGCGGAGAGGTAGGTTTGGAGTTCCGGAAGGCACTGTGGCTGGGAATCAGCAGACTGGAGACAGCAGACTTGACGTGTCAGAGGGTCACCCACAGGATGCAGAGGTAGGCAGGCGGGAAGGAGGTTCGAGGGACTGGAACACAGAAGGGTCAGGCAAGCCGGGTCAACCACAGACAGATGGTACTGGAACAGATGCAGATGGCAGGAGCGGAGTCACTAGACAAGCTGGGTCAGTAACAGACAGGCACGGATAAACCAGAGGATAAGGCAGATGCAGAGTCATGGACAGGCTGGGGTCAGGTGCAGGCGGACAACAGGGGTAGTCAAAGGCAAGCAGGGTAATCACAGGAACAGATCAGATAAGCAGGTAACTTCTCAGGGAATGCTGTAGATCAGACAGCAGGGTTTGAGTGTGACAGCTGAGTTTAAATAACCCGCCTGGCTCTGGGGATCACGTGCGTGCGAGTACGCGCCAGCGCATGCGCATAGGCACCCGCAACCATGCACCAGTTTGTTTGAAACTATTGTTCCCAGCAAGCCTTTCCTGACCCCCGTGATGTCCATTCATCTTCAATCACAGCATCTGACGTTCCTGAGAAAAAACTGAAAAACTCTGCCATGGGAGGCGTCCTCCGCGATTGGCGTCTTTTTGCCTTGACAGCTGTTTTATAGGCAAGGGCGGGGCCATCAGGTGACATAACCAGGTAACCCCCCTTATGACATCATGTGAGATCACTTGATGTCAGATGGGGGCGGGATCACCCGTTTACGTCACTGGGTGGCCCCGTCCTCAGCTATATAACAGCTGTCATTGTTAAAAGGCTGCTGTTGTAGGGACGCCTCCCATGGAGGCGGAGTTTTTCCATTTTATTTCTCGGGAATATCGGACGTTGTGATTGAAAATGAATGGACATCGTGGGACACTTTTTTTCCTAAATAATGGACTTGTCTAAAACTGTCTCCTGTAATTTTTACTTTTTTGACACTTTTTTTGGTGAATGGGTAAGGGGTAAAATGTACCCGATACCCATTCACATAGAGGGGCGGGATCTGGTGGCCCCCTTTTTAAAAAGGGCTTCTAGATTCTGATAATCCCCCCACCCTCAGACCCCCACAACCACCTGGCAAGGGTTGTGGGGTGGAGGACCTTGACCCCATCAACATGGGGACAAGGTGTTTTGGGGGGGGACCCTAAAGCTCCCTCCCCATGTTGAGGGCATGTGGCCTGTTACGGTTCAGGAGGGGGGGCACTCTGTCGCCTGTGGCCTGCCAGGTTTGCATGCTTGGATAAGGGTCTGGTATGGATTTTGGGGGGACCCCCACGCCATTTTTTTTTGACGTGGGGTTCCCCTTAAAATCCATACCAGACCTGAAGGGCCCCCACGACATTTTTTTATTTTGGCACGGGGTTCCCCTTAACCACTTAAACCCCGGACCATTTGGCTGCCCAAAGACCAGAGCACTTTTTGAGATTCGGCACTGCGTCGCTTTAACTGACAATTGCACGGTCGTGCGACGTGGCTTCCAAACAAATTTGACGTCCTTTTTTCCCACAAATAGAGCTTTCTTTTGGTGGTATTTGATCACCTCTGTGATTTTTATTTTTTGCGCTATAAACAAAAATAGAGCGACAATTTTGAAAAAAAAAATATATATATATTTTACTTTTTGCTATAATAAATATCCCCCAAAAATATATAAAAAAAACATTTTTTTTCCTCAGTTTAGGCCGATACGTATTCTTCTACATATTTTTGGTAAAAAAAAATGAAATAAGAGTTTATTGATTGGTTTGCGCAAAAGTTATAGCGTCTACAAAATAGGGGAAAGTTTTAGGGCATTTTTATTAATATTTTTTTTTTTTACTAGTAATGGTGGCGTTTAGCGATTTTTATCGTGACTGCGACATTATGGCGGACACATCGGACACTTTTGGCGCTATTTTGGGACCATTTACATTTATACAGCGGTCAGTGCTATAAGAATGCGCTAATTACTGTGTAAATGTGACTGGCAGTGAAGGGGTTAATCACTAGGGGGCTAGAAAGGGGTTAATTGTGGCCTAGGGATGTGTTCTAACTGTGTGGGGGCGGGGCTTACTGTGACACGACATTGATCGCTGCTCCCGATGAGAGGGAGCAGACGATCAGTGTCCTGTCACTATGCAGAACAGGGAGATGCTTGTTTACACAGGCATCCCCCGTTCTGCAGCTCCGTGACACACGATCGCGGGACACCGGCAGATATCGAGTCCACGGGTCCCGCGGGCAGGATCACAGAGCTCGCGGCAGGGGCGCGCGCCCACACACCGGCAAATTTAAAGGGACATATATATATATATATATATATATATACGTCCTTTTGCCTGTCCGTGCCATTCTGCTGACGTAAATGTTTGTGCGGCGGTCGGCAAGTGGTTAATATCCATACCAGACCCAAATGGCCTGGTAATGGACTGGGGGGGGGGGGGGACTCACGCAGTTTTTTTCAATGATTTTTATGTATATTGCTGGGATCCAGCAATACATTACAGCCACAAGCAATTTTAAATGACATTTTCCCTTTAGAAATTTATTTTTGCTGCTCTCATTCATTACTCTATGTACGGCCACCGTGTTAGCAGCCTTACATAGTGTGGGGCGTGGACTTAGCCCCCTGAGACATGATTGGCCAAAAGCACCCTACCCTGCCTTTGGCTAATCATGGCTCTCACAGCAGAGCGCGCTGTGATTTGCCAAAGCATGCAGGTCAGGTGCATGCTTTGGCCAATCAGCAGCCGTCAATACACTGCGATCTCGCAGTGCATTGATGATCCCGCAGTTTATTATGGGGCGTTCCACGGGCGCTCGAATTTCCTGCGAACACCCCATACTGTTGTAAATTCGGCGAACATCAAGCTCATTCCTATTTGTTATTAGTTAGTTATTCTTTCGAATTTTTGGATTATCTTTCTTATTTTTGGATTTTCAAATTTACGAATTTCCAAATTTGTGAATTTACAACTTAGCGAATTTACGAATTTACGAAACAAAAAAAATAATGAAACTAAAAAGGAAAACTAACAAATTTTTCGGCAGTGCACATATCTATCATTCATGCATTTCTGATTGGACGAGGTGGAGAGCCGATATCTCCAGCCCACTTTCCCACCTTACCTAATCAAAAAAAGCTTTGCATTCATTCAGAAAATTTAAATGTCACCTGTGCTGAGCAGGTGACCTCCTGTGCTCACAATGTAGCAAAGCACCTGCTTGACACGGGACTCAGAATCTAGTAGAGATCACTGTAGTAACAGCACCTACTTCAGTGATTTCCAGCTTCTGAAGGGATCCCATTGATATGGTATATACTGTACATAGGTACAGTCCAAGCTGGACCAATGTAACTATGTATAAATTATCCATACTTAGAATCCTTCTTTAATAATTGCAGAGCTTTAAAATATATTTAACAACTTGAACACCAAGCTTTTTCTGGCACTTTTTGTTACAAGTTTAAATCAGTATTGTTTGCTAGAAAATTACATATAACCCCCAAACATTATATATTTATTTTAGCAGAGACACTAGGGAATAAAATGGTGATCGTTGCAATTTAGTATGTTACACGGTGTTTGCGCAGTGGTTTTGCAAACGCAATTTTTTGGGAAAAAATACACAATATATGCACCAATTTTTTTTGTAAAATGTGAAAGATGATGCAGCGTTAAGTAAATAGATACCTAACATGTCACGCTTTAAAATTAAGCGGAATGGCGACAAACTACTGTGCGTAAAAATCGACATAGGCAACTATTTAAGTGCCTTTACAGGTTACCTGTTTAAAGTTACAGAGGAGGTCTAGTGCTAGAATTATTGCTCTCACTCTAATGTTCGTGGTGATACCTTGCATGTGTGGTGCGAGAACCGTTTTTCATATGCGTGCCCAACTTACGTATGCGTTCGCTTCTGTGCGGAAGCACGGAGGAATGGGGGCGCTTTAATTTTATTTTTTCTTATTTAGTTTAATTTTTATTTATTTGTTTATCACTTTTTTCCTATTACAAGGAATGTAAATATCACTTGTAGTAGAAATGAGGATAAGAGGTCCTCTTATTGGAAAGATCTGGGTTTAAAAACACCCCAAATTTCTCCCCACCTTTAAAAGCAAATTGTCAAAAAACATTTTTTTTTTAATCTTTTGCATTTCTAAAAAAAAATGTTTACTTCCAGCCTGGACCGGAAGTGAAGTCATGGTCCTCCAAGGTCATAGAGGCAATCAAAGAGGTGTTCCAGCGGCTTATGAGCTGCTCGGAATGCTTTCATGAGAAAGCCAACCGCTGGCTGGAGTTATAGAGTTATAGCGTCTATCTTCAGACATAATCCTGGTAAATCACTTCAAATCCGCAATGTGTATATTTACGTATCGTGGTCTTGAAGTGGTTTTAAACTCTATATCTATTTTTGTATACATGTTTGGCATAACACCATTTGCTTGAATCAATTTTTGTTTTTGTTTTGTGAATCCCTTCTAAAGTTTATTACCTGATCATGTATCTACTGTTGCAGGCTGACAAAACTAAGCCACCGCCTCTCAATTAGCTGCAGAGTTGTCAACCTGCCAAGCAAGCTTCTTCAGTTGGCCATTGAGTTGCCTATAGGAAACTTTGCATTAGACTAACAAACAAACATTTTGCTTAAAGTGGAACTTTAGTCAGAAACTCAGATCCTGCTGGATCTCTTCAGGCTGGCCCCTTTTGCAGGTATAGCTATGTGTGACGGACCCCGTACTCAAAATGAGTCTGTCCGCCGTAAATGCTTCCTCTGTCCGGAACCACACCATCCAAGGGCCCCTTAGCTTTTCCATTAACCAGAGGCGGTGCGTCCATAGTGGGCGCAGGAGCGCCGCCCCCTCTCTCCCCTGCACCGTCAACAATACATACATTCATGCATGGCCATCTGAATAACAGCAGTTGGTTTGTTTTTGCTAGTGTCTATCAGAGCCAGCGGCTCTGATAGGCTTCCCGATTACAGCCTGTGGGCTGTATTCGGCTTCCAAATAGTTAACCAAGGGACGCACGGGCTGTGCGTTCCTTGGTTAACACTGACACGTGTCTCAGCCAATCAGGTTCACCGGGTCTGGTTACCAGTAACCTGATTGGCAGAAGCGAGATCGAGGGCGGGAGAAGACATCGAGGACGGAAGAAGACATGAGGGAGCGTGGAGGAGGACGGCGCTGACCCGAGGAAGGTAAGTGCAGGGCTGGGGGGAAACTGGCTGCATTTGATGGGGAAACTGGCTGCATTTGGGGACAAACTGGCTGTATTTGGGGACAAACTGGCTGCATTTGGGGACAAACTGGCTGCACTTGGGGGGAAACTGGCTGTATTTGATGGGGAAACTAGCTGCATTTGTGGACAAACTGGCTGCATTTAGGGACAAACTGGCTGCATTTGGGGGGAAACTGGCTGTATTTGGGGACAAACTGGCTGCATTTGGGGACAACCTGACTGTATTTGGGGACAAACTGGCTGTATTTGGGGGGAAACTGGCTGTATTTTGGGGGAAACGGGCTGCATTTGGGGACAAACTGGCTGCATTTGGGGACAAACTGGCTGCATTTGAGGGGGCAAACTGGTGGCGTTTGGGCTCAGTGGCTGCATTTATTGGGCACAGTGGCGGCAATTGATGATTTTTTTTTCAGTTTGTTTGCGTCCCCCCAAAAATTTTGAGCACCAGCCGCCACTGCCATTCACTAGTCGTAGCTCAGTGTAGGGTAAAACATCAGACAGTTTATTAGAACAAGAATACAGTCTTATATAAAGTAAAAGAGGAGGTTCCTACATCCTGCTCATATTACTCTAGCAATACACAGAAACATAAATTAACATGAGCTAATTAACTAATCCCTTACAGCAGCCGATGTAACTCCATAACTACAATACACACTATCATACATATCAACACAGAACTCCTTCATACAATAGCAGGGCAAGCAACAATGGTTGTAAGACTCTTAAGCCTTGTACACACGACTAGGGATGAGCTTCGTGTTCGAGTCGAACATACGTTCGACTCGAACATCGGCTGTTCGATCGTTCGACGAAGATCGAACGATTTGGGCCGTTCGCGCCAAATTCGAGTGACGCGAACGGCCCACAATGCACTACGCCATCGCAGTGTCATCCAGGCGCTGTGATTGGCCAAGCATGCACTGTGACCCCGCATGCTTGGCCAATCACAGCGCCGGCAGCGAGGAGAGCAATGATTGGCCACAGGCAGGATGCCTGTGGCCAATTATTGCTGAGGGTGTTTAGTACACGCCCCACACTATAAAAGGCCGCCAGCACGGCGGCCTAGTGTAGTGTGTTCCGGAGCAGGGATAGAGCAGCATAGGCAGGGACAGTGACTTTTATTTCTTTCTTGCTTAACCTGGATTCCTTTAGTTTAGGGAAAGAGAAGGATAGGTAGGGAGAGTGTCAGTGTGTTTTGTGCTTGTGCTATATTGTGCTTAAAAAAAACATTTTTTCTAGGGACAGAAAACTGTAGGTAGGGAGAGTGTGTCAGTTTCTTTCACTGTCAAAGTCCTTGTTTCCAGGGACCTGGAAGGACAGTGAGTGAATTCTCCTTGTGCTAAATTGTGCTTAAAAAAAACATTTTTTCTAGGGACAGAAAACTGTAGGTAGGGAGAGTGTGTCAGTTTCTTTCACTGTCAAAGTCCTTGTTTCCAGGGACCTGGAAGGACAGTGAGTGAATTCTCCTTGTGCTAAATTGTGCTTAAAAAAAACATTTTTTCTAGGGACAGAAAACTGTAGGTAGGGAGAGTGTGTCAGTTTCTTTCACTGTCAAAGTCCTTGTTTCCAGGGACCTGGAAGGACAGTGAGTGAATTCTCCTTGTGCTAAATTGTGCTTAAAAAAACATTTTTTCTAGGGACAGAAAACTGTAGGTAGGGAGAGTGTGTCAGTTTCTTTCACTGTCAAAGTCCTTGTTTCCAGGGACCTGGAAGGACAGTGAGTGAATTCTCCTTGTGCTAAATTGTGCTTAAAAAAAACATTTTTTCTAGGGACAGAAAACTGTAGGTAGGGAGAGTGTGTCAGTTTCTTTCACTGTCAAAGTCCTTGTTTCCAGGGACCTGGAAGGACAGTGAGTGAATTCTCCTTGTGCTAAATTGTGCTTAAAAAAAACATTTTTTCTAGGGACAGAAAACTGTAGGTAGGGAGAGTGTGTCAGTTTCTTTCACTGTCAAAGTCCTTGTTTCCAGGGACCTGGAAGGACAGTGAGTGAATTCTCCTTGTGCTAAATTGTGCTTAAAAAAAACATTTTTTCTAGGGACAGAAAACTGTAGGTAGGGAGAGTGTGTCAGTTTCTTTCACTGTCAAAGTCCTTGTTTCCAGGGACCTGGAAGGACAGTGAGTGAATTCTCCTTGTGCTAAATTGTGCTTAAAAAAAACATTTTTTCTAGGGACAGAAAACTGTAGGTAGGGAGAGTGTGTCAGTTTCTTTCACTGTCAAAGTCCTTGTTTCCAGGGACCTGGAAGGACAGTGAGTGAATTCTCCTTGTGCTAAATTGTGCTTAAAAAAAACATTTTTTCTAGGGACAGAAAACTGTAGGTAGGGAGAGTGTGTCAGTTTCTTTCACTGTCAAAGTCCTTGTTTCCAGGGACCTGGAAGGACAGTGAGTGAATTCTCCTTGTGCTAAATTGTGCTTAAAAAAAACATTTTTTCTAGGGACAGAAAACTGTAGGTAGGGAGAGTGTGTCAGTTTCTTTCACTGTCAAAGTCCTTGTTTCCAGGGACCTGGAAGGACAGTGAGTGAATTCTCCTTGTGCTAAATTGTGCTTAAAAAAAACATTTTTTCTAGGGACAGAAAACTGTAGGTAGGGAGAGTGTGTCAGTTTCTTTCACTGTCAAAGTCCTTGTTTCCAGGGACCTGGAAGGACAGTGAGTGAATTCTCCTTGTGCTAAATTGTGCTTAAAAAAAACATTTTTTCTAGGGACAGAAAACTGTAGGTAGGGAGAGTGTGTCAGTTTCTTTCACTGTCAAAGTCCTTGTTTCCAGGGACCTGGAAGGACAGTGAGTGAATTCTCCTTGTGCTAAATTGTGCTTAAAAAAACATTTTTTCTAGGGACAGAAAACTGTAGGTAGGGAGAGTGTGTCAGTTTCTTTCACTGTCAAAGTCCTTGTTTCCAGGGACCTGGAAGGACAGTGAGTGAATTCTCCTTGTGCTAAATTGTGCTTAAAAAAAACATTTTTTCTAGGGACAGAAAACTGTAGGTAGGGAGAGTGTGTCAGTTTCTTTCACTGTCAAAGTCCTTGTTTCCAGGGACCTGGAAGGACAGTGAGTGAATTCTCCTTGTGCTAAATTGTGCTTAAAAAAAACATTTTTTCTAGGGACAGAAAACTGTAGGTAGGGAGAGTGTGTCAGTTTCTTTCACTGTCAAAGTCCTTGTTTCCAGGGACCTGGAAGGACAGTGAGTGAATTCTCCTTGTGCTAAATTGTGCTTAAAAAAAACATTTTTTCTAGGGACAGAAAACTGTAGGTAGGGAGAGTGTGTCAGTTTCTTTCACTGTCAAAGTCCTTGTTTCCAGGGACCTGGAAGGACAGTGAGTGAATTCTCCTTGTGCTAAATTGTGCTTAAAAAAAACATTTTTTCTAGGGACAGAAAACTGTAGGTAGGGAGAGTGTGTCAGTTTCTTTCACTGTCAAAGTCCTTGTTTCCAGGGACCTGGAAGGACAGTGAGTGAATTCTCCTTGTGCTAAATTGGGCTTAAAAAAAACATTTTTTCTAGGGACAGAAAACTGTAGGTAGGGAGAGTGTGTCAGTTTCTTTCACTGTCAAAGTCCTTGTTTCCAGGGACCTGGAAGGACAGTGAGTGAATTCTCCTTGTGCTAAATTGTGCTTAAAAAAAACATTTTTTCTAGGGACAGAAAACTGTAGGTAGGGAGAGTGTGTCAGTTTCTTTCACTGTCAAAGTCCTTGTTTCCAGGGACCTGGAAGGACAGTGAGTGAATTCTCCTTGTGCTAAATTGTGCTTAAAAAAAACATTTTTTCTAGGGACAGAAAACTGTAGGTAGGGAGAGTGTGTCAGTTTCTTTCACTGTCAAAGTCCTTGTTTCCAGGGACCTGGAAGGACAGTGAGTGAATTCTCCTTGTGCTAAATTGTGCTTAAAAAAAACATTTTTTCTAGGGACAGAAAACTGTAGGTAGGGAGAGTGTGTCAGTTTCTTTCACTGTCAAAGTCCTTGTTTCCAGGGACCTGGAAGGACAGTGAGTGAATTCTCCTTGTGCTAAATTGTGCTTAAAAAAAACATTTTTTCTAGGGACAGAAAACTGTAGGTAGGGAGAGTGTGTCAGTTTCTTTCACTGTCAAAGTCCTTGTTTCCAGGGACCTGGAAGGACAGTGAGTGAATTCTCCTTGTGCTAAATTGTGCTTAAAAAAAACATTTTTTCTAGGGACAGAAAACTGTAGGTAGGGAGAGTGTGTCAGTTTCTTTCACTGTCAAAGTCCTTGTTTCCAGGGACCTGGAAGGACAGTGAGTGAATTCTCCTTGTGCTAAATTGTGCTTAAAAAAAACATTTTTTCTAGGGACAGAAAACTGTAGGTAGGGAGAGTGTGTCAGTTTCTTTCACTGTCAAAGTCCTTGTTTCCAGGGACCTGGAAGGACAGTGAGTGAATTCTCCTTGTGCTAAATTGTGCTTAAAAAAACATTTTTTCTAGGGACAGAAAACTGTAGGTAGGGAGAGTGTGTCAGTTTCTTTCACTGTCAAAGTCCTTGTTTCCAGGGACCTGGAAGGACAGTGAGTGAATTCTCCTTGTGCTAAATTGTGCTTAAAAAAAACATTTTTTCTAGGGACAGAAAACTGTAGGTAGGGAGAGTGTGTCAGTTTCTTTCACTGTCAAAGTCCTTGTTTCCAGGGACCTGGAAGGACAGTGAGTGAATTCTCCTTGTGCTAAATTGTGCTTAAAAAAAACATTTTTTCTAGGGACAGAAAACTGTAGGTAGGGAGAGTGTGTCAGTTTCTTTCACTGTCAAAGTCCTTGTTTCAAGGGACAGAGAAGGACACCTGAAGGTAGCCCTTATTGCTTTTTTCCCATCTCCCTGCAGGCCATCTATTAGAATGTCTGGAAGGCAAACAAGGAGAGGCAGACAGTCAGGAGGCAATAAAAGAGGGCAAGCAGGCTCTGTGTCTGGGGGCAACAGTGCTGGTCGTGGACGCGTTGCATTGTCATCAGCACATGGCCATGGGACACGCTTGTCCTTCTTTTCGGCAGCTGGACATGTTGAGCCACATCATGCCGAAGACTTGGTAGAGTGGATGACCAAGCCCTCCTCCTCCTCCTCATCCTCTCTCACCCAGGCTCAGGGTACTGGAAAAGCAGCTGCCAAAGCGTCCTCTTCCCTGGTATCAATGTCAGACTCATCATCAGTCACTCCTTCCCTAGACCCACCATGTCCTCCTCCTGAGGAGTCCCCCGAACTGTTTCAGCACAGTGTTGGGTACATGCTCCAGGAGGATGCCCAGCGTTTCGAAGGGTCTGATGATGAAACCCAGCTAGAGGAAGGCAGTAGCGTGAGAGCAGACAGAGGGGATGCTCAAGAAGGACACCAATCTGGCAGTCATGTTCCAGCAGCTGCAGCATACTGCCAGATTGGCTCCAGTGATGAGGAGGGAGGTGATGATGAGGTCACTGACTCCACGTGGGTGCCTAATAGGAGAGAGGAGGAGGAGGAGGATGAGGAGGAGGCACATCTCCAACGAGGCAGGATGCCCTTTGGTGGCCAGCGTAAGGGCAGTACACCGACGGAATCACACCGCAGAGCTCCGCCTGTGCAGGGCGCTGCCTCTGCCCGTCATTCAAAAAGTTCTTTGGTGTGGGCCTTTTTTGAGGCTAGTGCATCAGATCGCACAGCTGCTGTTTGCAACATATGTCTCAAGCGTATATCGCGTGGCCAAAACATCAGCCGCTTGGGTACCACATGCCTGACCAGACATATGTTGACCTGCCATGCAGCTCGTTGGCAAGCCTACCTCAAAGACCCACACCAAAGAACAAAGCGGACCTCTCCTTGCACCGCATCAGCTGGGATCTCCAACCCCACTATAACTTCAGTCCTCTCTGAAACATGCACTGAGAGGAATGAAGGTGTAGAATTAGGTGTGTCACAGCCAAGTACTTGCGGCCACTCTGCTAGCAGTACACCGACGTCCGATTCTAGCAGGCAAATTTCCCTGCCCCAGCTGCTGGACCGTCGAAAGAAGTTCACTCCCAGCCATCCACATGCCCAGCGGTTGAATGCTAGCTTGGCTAAATTGCTAGCGCTTCAACTGCTGCCTTTTCAGTTGGTAGACTCGACCCCCTTCCGTGAGTTTGTGCAATGTGCGGTTCCTCAGTGGCAGGTTCCCAAACGCCACTTTTTCTCACGGAAGGCTATTCCGGCTCTCTACCGGCATGTGGAAGGCAATGTCTTGGCCTCGCTGGACAGGGCGGTCAGCGGTAAGGTGCATATTACCGCTGACTCATGGTCCAGCAGGCATGGACAGGGACGTTACCTTTCTTTCACGGCCCATTGGGTCACTCTTTTGGCAGCTGGGAAGGATGCAGGACAAGGTGCAGTAGTGTTGGAGGTTGTCCCACCGCCACGCCTCCAAAATGCTACTACTGGTTGTGACACACCTCTCTCCTCCACCCCCTCCTCTTCTTCTTCCTCCATGGCCTCTTCCTGTGGTTTGTCCTATGAACCAGCGGTGCTCCGTAGCCGTTCACGGGGCTACGCAAGTACGCAGGCAAAAAGATGCCATGCCGTGCTTGCGCTGGTGTGTTTGGGGGACAGAAGCCACACTGGGGCAGAGGTCCTGTCTGCTCTGCAGGGCCAGGCCGAGAGGTGGTTGACGCCACGCCAGCTTAAGCCAGGAATGGTGGTTTGCGACAATGGCACCAACCTCCTCTCCGCCCTCCGACAGGGACAACTGACCCATGTGCCCTGTGTGGCTCACGTCCTTAACCTGGTGGTGCAGCAGTTCTTGGGCAGGTACCCGGGCTTACAGGATGTCCTGAGGCAGGCCAGGAAAGTCTGTGTGCATTTCCGCAGATCTTATAATGCCAGTGCTCGCCTGGCTGAGCTGCAAAAGGAGTTGAACCTGCCCAAGAACCGCCTTATATGTGACATGCCCACCAGGTGGAACTCAACGTTGGCCATGCTGCAGCGGCTGCACACGCAGCAGAGGGCCATCAATGAGTACCTGTGCGACTACGGCACCAGGACAGGCTCAGGGGAGCTTGTTTTTTTTTCTCCACGCCAGTGGGGCATGATCAGGGATGCATGCACTGTCCTGGCACCATTTGAGGAGGCCACGAGGATGGTGAGCAGTGACAGTGCATGCATCAGTGACACTGTACCTCTTGTCCACCTGTTGGAGCACACGCTGCGTGGAATAATGGACAGGGCACTTGAGGCAGAACAGAGGCAGGAAGAGGAGGACTTCCTTGCCTCTCAAGGCCCCCTTTACCCAGACAGTGTTCCTTCTGTCCCACCCATCGCACAGGAAGAGGAGGAGGAGGAGGAGGAGGAGGAGGAGGAGGATTGTGTCAGCATGGAGGTGGAGGCTGGCACTCAGCATCATCAGCAGCAGTCTTTTAGGGATGATTTACAGTCCCAAGAAACCAGTGGACTTGTACGTGGCTGGGAGGAGGTGGCTGCGGATCATGTCGTCCTTAGTGACCCAGAGGACTCCGGAGCGAATGCCTCAGCAAACCTACGCTGCATGGCCTCCCTGATCCTGCAAAGTCTGCGGAAGGATCCTCGTATTCTTCGGATCAAGGAGAGGGACCATTACTGGCTGGCCACTCTCCTTGATCCACGGTACAAGGGTAAGGTTGCGGACCTTATGTTACCGTCGCAGAGGGAGCAGAGGATGAGACAACTCCGGGAGGCCTTGCAGAAAGGTCTGTGCAACGCGTTCCCAGAGACTGGGAGGTTACAAACTCCTGGTCCTGGACAACGAGTTGCTGAGGCTTCGGCCAGTCAAAGAAGGAGCGGTGGGGAAGGTGGCCGTCTGACCGATGCGTTCAGACAATTCTTTAGTCCGCAGCCCCAAAGTATGATCGGTTCCAGCAACCATCGCCAGCGTCTGATAAACATGGTGCAGGAATATCTAGGGGCAAGGTCAGACTTGGACACCTTCCCCACCGAAAATCCTCTGGCTTACTGGGTCTTGAGGATGGATCACTGGCCTGAGCTTGCACAGTATGCAATTGAGCTACTGGCCTGTCCTGCATCCAGCGTTCTTTCGGAACGCACATTCAGTGCTGCTGGAGGATTTGTCACGGATCACAGGGTGCGCCTGTCCACCGACTCGGTTGATCGACTGACTTTCATCAAGATGAACCAGTCTTGGATCACCACCAGCTACCACACACCTGATGCTGATATAACAGACTAATTGATTTTAACATGTCACATCCCTTCAAGACTGATGCTGATGCTGAGTGCCTGTGCTGTTATGTTGACTGGCTATCCTCCTCCTCCGAGTCCTCAATGATACGATTGATGATGATAGCTTGGAAGATCATTTTTGTTTATGGGTGCCGCCACCAGTGGCTAAGGCCCAATTTTTCAGCCCCTGTTTTACAGGGGCGTGTAATTACAATTTTTTTAGCAATAATTTGCCATAGGGCTCATTGCTGTGCTCCAAGTACAGTATCTGTGAGGGGTTGGAGTGTTGTGGCACCAGTGCCTAAGGCCCGATTTTTCAGCCCCTGTTTAACAGGGGCGTGTCATTACAATTTTTGAAGCAATACTTTGCAACAGGGCTCATTGCTGTGCTCCAAGTACAGTATCTGTGAGGGGTTGTAGTGTTGTGCCACCAGTGCCTAAGGCCCAATTTTTCAGCCCCTGTTCAACAGGGGCATGCAATTACAATTCTTGATCTAATAATTCACAGCAGGGTCCATTGCTGCACCCACCAAGAGTAACTCTGAGGGCTTACAGTCTTGTGTCAACGCCACCACCACCACCACTACGAAAGGCCCAATTTTTCAGCCCCTGTTCAAAAGGGGCATGTAATTACAATTCTTGATCTAATAATTCACAGCAGGGCCCATTGCTGCACCCACCAAGAGTAACTGTCAGGGCTTACAGTGTTGTGGCACCAGCACCACCATCAAAGCCCCAATTTTTACTACCACTGTTCAACAATTATATGTAATTAAAATTCCTGATATAATAGTTGACAGCAGGGCGTTCCAGCACCAACCAAGAGTAACTGAGTGCTTACAGTGTTGTGCCAACACCAACAACTAAGGGGCCTATTTCTGCAGAGTATATACGGCAGGTCCCTACTTTCAAACATCCAACTTACAAACGACTCCTACTTGCAAACGAAAGAAGACAACAGGAAGTGAGAGGAAATCTACCCCTAGAAAGGAAAATTCTCTCCTGTAAGAATAAATATGGGAGAAAGGGGTCTCATCTGTACTGATGCTTTATCAGCAATCCTTGTTTCAAGAAAAACACCACATTTCAAAAACAGTTGTCATTGGGACGGAAAGTGAGGTGAAATGTTCTGAACAGGGGCACAGACAGCAAAACAAATGTTACAGGGGTGATAACCCTTACCTATGTTTCCCAAAAAGTTTAAAAATAGATTTTTGGGCTGGAGCTACACTTCAACAATGTACCTGTTCAAAATTACAAACAGATTCTACATAAGAACAAACCTACAGTCCCTGTCTTGTATGCACCGCCTGTATACGGCTGTTCAGAGTATATAGGGCCTTTTTTATTTTATGTGCGGGGTTCCCCTTAATATCCATACAAGACCCAAAGGGGCTGGTAATGGGCTGGGGTGGGGGGGGGGGGGGGTTGATGGGGTAGCTATGCCATTTTTCTTAAAGAATTTCATCCATATTACCGGGACCAGACATTACATTAAAGCCGCAAGCAGTTTTAAATGGCTTTTTTTCTTTTAGAAGTGTCATTTTGTGCAGGGACAGTTCTAAACACGGGAAACACGTGGCACTTCACAGGCATACTTTAGACACCCCCCAGGTACGATATTTAAAGGAATATTTGACTTTTTTTTTTTCACTTTATGCATCATTAAAATGACTGCTCCCGAAAAACGACCGTTTTTAAAACTTCTTTTTGCATTGATACATGTCCCCTGGTGCAGAACCCGGGTTCCCAAACCCTATTTATGACAATAACATGCATAATAGTTGTTATAATTAGCACTTTAGAATTCGAACGTTCGCATCCATTGTATTTAATAGGGTTCTAATGTTCGTTCGAACTTTCGGTCCGTTCGCGGGTTCTGGTGCGAACCGAACCCGGGGGTGTTCGGCTCATCACTACACACGACCGATTTTCTCGGCAAGAACCAGCAAGAAACTTGCTGGCATAGCTTTCTTGCCGAGTAAATCGGTCGTGTGTACGCGGCTATCATGTTTCTCGTCAAGAAAACCGACAAGAATCTCAATGAGTAAAATAGAGAACCTGCTCTCTATTTTCTCGTCGAGATTCTTGTCAGCATGTTTCTCGATGAGAAAAGTGTGTGTGTGTACACTTACCTGTCCTCCGGGAAGCCCGCGCATGCTCGAAATGACTTTGACGCATGCGCGTTAGCTTCCTAGGCATAGGTAGGGTGTAGCAAGATGGCGGCGACGGCATCGAATGTGACCAGCGCACGCTCGTCGTAGTCGATTATGTCACCGTGTTCACTCCATTCAAAGAACCGCGGATTCTTTGAAAGGAGCGTGTGTACACTCGGCCGGGACAAGTTTCTTGTCCAAGAATCTCGTCAAGAAAAACAACGTGTTTTTTCTTGACGAGATTCTCGGCCGTGTGTACGAGGCTTTAGAAGTTATCCTAGACTCATTTACATTATAGCCGACAACAGACAGACAGGTGGCTGGAGTTGACATCAGCATATTCTAACCGTATGTGTCCCAACATTATGAATAGCGCAAAAAATAAAAACCACAATAGTGATCAAATACCATCAAAAGAAAGCTCTATTTGTGGGGGAAAAAAGAACTCCAATTTTGTTTGGGTACAACATCACACGACTGTGCAATTGTCAGTTAAAACGACGCAGTGCCTTATCGCAAAATGGCCTGGTCAGGAAGGGGGTAAATCCTCCTGGAGCTGAAGTGGGTAAGATCCAGTAATATGCTGTCTCACCCTGCTCTGGACATGCTCAATTGCTCTCTATTTTTCAACACTGTGCCAAAGAGGTAGAGGCCGATCTGCTGACAGCCTAAAGATTTACTGCTGCTCAGGGCTTCAGAAAAATGGCAGCCTTCAGCAAGAAGAACCATGAACAATTAGGGTTGCACCCACACCTATACCGGTATCGGTATCAGTGCTGGTACTAAGCATTTGCACAAGTACTGGTACTCATGCGAATGCTCCGATACCTGAAACCAATACCTTTGCAGTGCAATTTGAGCCCATACAAAATGAAAAGGGCTCAAATCACACCGCAAAGAATGACATGTGATATGAACAGGAATGCGGTGCGATTCCTGTCCGAATCACATGTGGTTTCCCCCATCGCTCCTGTGTAAACCCAGGCTTTTCATAGTGACTTTCTCATAGGTTTACATTAATTTGTATGGGCTCAAATTGCACCGTAAAGGTATTGGTACTCGGTATTGGTGAGTACTTGACCGAAAGTATTGGTACTCATACTCGCCGGTAAAAAAAAATATATCGGTGCAACCCTATGGACAATGCTGGAGGCAATTTTCAGCGCACACTAACTGTGGTAGCATAATTATTAATGTGGAATGTATGTTTCTTGCTTAGGAGCATTATTTTTTATCATGTTGTTATGAGTAAAATTCAACTTTAAAAAAATGTATACATTGAAGTATAATGCTAAACATACTGAAAAATTGATTGGGGATTATATTCATTTTTTCCATATTTTTCTCTTTGAATTTTTTTTTTTTTAATGCACCCTAATGTAATTTTTAGTATTTGCGCCAACGTTTCTATTGGGGTAAAAAAAGCACAACAAAAAAAAATAATTGTTGGAGCCTTTCCTGTTCAGCCAATGAAAGTCTATCCACCTTTTGCTTCTTTGATCCCATTTGCTCTCAAATGGCTTTGATCTCATTGGTTCCAATCATTTACCTGCCATTATAGAATTTTATATTATAGAAGCTAGTGGGCCAGTCACGGAGACGGCCGGTATTTAATTGGTGTTCTTGCCCGGAGGCAGTGCATATTGGACTTATCATTTTAATTTAATTTATTTTATTTTATTTAGCTTGTCAAGTTTATGAGCCACATTTTATCTATGCATTCACTTTTCACTTTTTGCAACTGTTGGTGTCACTTATGAGACCCATTAGATGAGGTATTATTGGTCACTGACACTGTACACCTCACCTTCTAGGTATTTTTGTGTTTTTGTTTTTTGTGCTAAAAAACTTTTTAGCACCCCTAATTGAGGGGATATCACACCTTATCTATTTCACTCTTTATTACTGGGCCTAGAGAGGACTAGTGAGCAGTGCCATACCCCATTTACATATGTAGCGGGGTCTCCTTTAAGCCCCCGGAACTACGTTACCCAGAACCCCGTTCGGCACCCAAAGTGCAGTTAGCCACCGCAGAGACTCATGGGAGGGATTATTTAAGGAGGAGGTGAGGCGGAGCTCGGCCTCTTTGGACACCGCTCTGCAAGCAAGAGTTTTTTCCTGTGTGGATCTGCTGCAGTGCAATGCCTGAAGCCTGGGCCTTGCGCAACTTTTAGAGAGCCTTCCACCCCACTGCGGAGCCTGGGTGGCACCTGACCTGTCGAGTGAGGACATCAGTTGGATCGGGACCCGATCGTTGCAGACGCTGTGTGCGGATACACAGCAGGTGGAAGTCCCGGACTGGGATCGCATCCGGAGTGGTGAGCGGGCACCTGCCCAAACCAATAGACTGTGCCGTGTTCAGGCCTATAGACTGAATAGGCCCACAGATCGTTTATCTGCTGTTCCCCGGGGGGACCGGTAGCAGGACAGAGTTGAAGTGTCCCCCCAGTATAGTGTTCCAAGTTATTGGCTGTTGTGGATTACAAATACTTTTCATCAAGTGCACCACCGAAAGCTGGCATGCGAAGAAATCATTTAAGGAGGTGACTGAGATTTATTCCATGTCAGGCCTGACCTGGGTGGGGAGTTAAGATATTGTTTAGTGCGCCATAGGGCGCGCATACCATAATAGCTATGCGTGGTGGAGTACCGCGCAGCGCCATTATAGTGTTCTGAATTGATTGCTGCAGGGCTCTGCAAGCCAGTTGCATGTGTTATGTTCTACCTATGCTATTTACTATAAGAGTAAAGCTGTTACATCTGATCTCTCGCCTCAGTGTGTTGTCTTACTGTTTAGAGATTATTTCATGCAACACAATTGAATGTGGTACAAATATAATCCTAGACTAACTGTGCCAGAGTGGGTCGAGTAAGATTGCCGGGTTTGGCGGTGCCGTATATAGGGCCCGAAATCAAACCAGCGGCTCTCTTAACTGGGGGTAACGCTACACGTGGGGGCTCTCGAGTCCAGGATCCTGTTGCAGCAAGTAACGCGCCAAAAGTACCAGCATGGACCCACTAGAAGTAGGACAGTGGTGTAAAATGGTTGGCACAGATCCAGCTGGGGTAGTAGTTATAGAACTCCCAGGGATCTGGCAAGAAGAAGCGGTGAAGCAGATAGTGATGTCACTGTCACCGTATCAGAAAGCATGGGTGGTGGATGTCAGGACGAGTTCCTCACTGACCCACGCATTAGTGGAATGGAAGGACGGAGTTCCAGAACATTTCAAGAATCCAAGTGTAGAAGCTATAGATGATCAGACTTATAGCCTGATACACGCGCTGCCGCTCAAGACAGGAGGACGGTCTCAGACACCGAAACTGTCTCAATCACCCACCCCAAAAGCAGAAAAACAGGTGAAAAGGGAAAGTCCCGGGTCGCCATCTACCACTCTCGGCGCGGAGTTGTGCGCGGTCCTGGGGGAACTTGTGGCACAGTGCAAGAAAGATCCTACAGATTACCAGATGTCAGGATACAGAAAACTTAGAATATTCTCAGGAAGGAAACCTGTACCCTTGGGTGAAGAGGGATTCGAGGAGTGGTTAGACGGTGCCACTCAGGCCCTAGAAGAATGGGAAGTCCCAGACCACAGAAAGAAGCAGAGAATTGCTGAGAGCTTGAAGGGGCCTGCTCTAGAGGCCATACGCAACCTCAAGATGAGTAAGACAGACTGCAATGCTCAGGACTAATTCGACATTCTGCAGAATGTGTTCGGTGGAACAGAGAAAATCACTGAGCTCACTTATCAGCTGGAGCACTGCTACCAGAAGACAGGGGAGAAGCTGTCAGTGTTCATGAGGCGCCTGGATAAGATCCTGCATAAGATGATTCTTAAGAAAGGGATTGACCCACGGAAGGTGGATGAGGCCCATGTTCAACAGGTGATGAGAGGATCTCTGCCCCTGGACCCCATCGCATTGGCGCTACACACAAGACAGGACGGGAAGAGCCTGGAGTACCCTGACTTGATCCGAGTGGTCAGAGAGGAAGAAGCTATGCTGGAGGAGAAGAAGAGGAGCCTACAAGTTGAGTCGGTGAAGCCGCCGGAAAACTTCAGCGGGCCCCGGTGAAGGAGTCAACCGGGTGCCCATCATCTCCAGTGAGCTCCAAACTGAATGAGAAGCACATGAAAAGAGTGGAGAAGACCCCTCAGAAGAAACGCAAGGTTCCTCAGAAGGAACACACCCCAAAGAAATAGAGTAGTGTCCCTCAGCAGGTAGTTACACCCATTAAAAGGAGGGAGATCAATGCATACCAGGCCCAAGAGAGACTTAAGTCCAAAGAGAAATGGAAGAAAGAAAGTCAAAAGGGAAAATGTAAAGATCAAAAGAAAGAGACCCCCTTGAAGCGATATCCAGAGAAGCTGGTGGGTCCCTCCCCGATAGTACCAGTTCAAGTGGAGGGAGTCTACACAAGAGCCATATTGGATACTGGGGCGCAAGTGACCCTGTTGTACCGGGACTTTTATGACAAGCATTTAAGTCACCTACCCATCCAGAAGATTGAAGAGTTGGAGATATGGGGAATTGGGACAGAGAGTTTCCCTTATGATGGCTATCTGCCTATAAAACTGACTTTTGACCCGTCC
Source organism: Rana muscosa (assembly GCA_029206835.1). Lineage (NCBI taxonomy): Eukaryota > Metazoa > Chordata > Amphibia > Anura > Ranidae > Rana > Rana muscosa. Next base: position 445,699,359 of record CM055127.1, on the reverse strand, counting down.
ATACCTGGAAAGGCTGAAGTGTTCGACACCTTAGCTGTGGTGTGCCCCCAACTGCCAGGAGCTAACAAGAGTTCCCTGATAATAGGGACGAACACGGATCTGGTCAGAAGACTCTTGGCCCCTCTGACAAGAAGGAAAGACCTCACAGACAACAAGATCCACCCAATGTTGAAGACAGCCTACCAACGGCTGATCTTGGAACAGAAAGCCCCGGAAGAGGGGGTAGGGAAGGTCTGGAGGTTGGGGAGAAGAGGAATAGTGCTGCAGCCCGGTGAAGTAACCTGCTTGAAAGCCACAGTGAAACTCACTTGGGAGCAGCCGGGCCCTTTTGTCATGTTGGAACCCGACCCAAGGGAAGAACATTCGGGCTTAGAAGTAGTCCCAGAAGTGGTCCCGGTGCGGGCCCTGAAGAAGGCTAACTGTAAGGTACCTGTGAGTGTCAGAAATACCACGGGTGGTCCCATGGAGATCCTAGCCAGGCTGTTGCTGGGCAGAGTGAGCCCAGCTACCCCAGTTGCTTTATCAGATGTGGAGAAGACAGATGGAGAGAGTACTGTGTGGGAGAAACTTTCCATGGAGAATCCAAATCTGCCCAGGGCTTGGAAAGAGAGAGCCAAGGCCCAGTTGACCAGGTGGGAGAGGATCTTTTCTCAAGATGAATTCGATGTGGGGTGTGCTAGGAGTGCCACCCATCGAATCCACCTCCAGGAAGACAAGCCCTTAAGGAAAGGGTAAGGCGGGTTCCGTTAGCAGACCTCGAAGACTTGAGGGAGCAGCTCGCCGAGCTCAAGCGAACAGGGGTGATTCGAGAATCTAGAAGTCCCTATGCCTCCCCTATAGTGGTGGTCCGGAAGAAGAATGGGTCGCTGAGGCTGTGCATAGACTATAGGACCCTCAACAGGAGAACCATACCGGATCAATATACCACTCCCAGGATAGAGGATGCCCTACAGAGCTTGTCTGGAGCCAAGTGGTTCAGTGTTATGGACCTCAAGAGCGGGTACTATCAGATCCCGATGCATCCAGAAGACAAAGCGAAGACGGCTTTCATAACCCCGGTAGGGTTCTTTGCATTCAACCGAATGCCTCAAGGTCTGTCTGGAGCTCCAGCCACCTTCCAACGTCTCATGGAGAAGACTGTGGGAGATATGAACCTCATCGAAGTCCTCGTATACTTGGATGACATCATTGTCTTCGGAAGCACCTTGGAAGAGCATGAAGAGAGGCTGGAGAAAGTTTTGAAGAGACTGAGTGAGGAAGGACTCAAGCTCTCACCTGAAAAATGCCAATTCTATCAGTCATCAGTTAACTATCTGGGGCACATAATGTCTGAAGATGGTGTAGCCACAGACCCCGAAAAATTGGAGGCAGTCACCTTCTGGCCCAGGCCCACCACTGTGTCAGAGCTCAGATCCTTTCTGGGGTTCTGTTCCTATTACAGGAGGTTTGTGGAGGGGTTTGCTCGGATAGCGAGGCCTCTGAATGAGCTGCTAAAGACGGAGGGGGAAGAGGATGACACTGGCCCCCAGAAAACCAGGGGAGTCAGTCAAGGACCAGTGGAACGAGAAGTGTGAGAATGCCTTCCAGATGTTGAAGAAGACATTGACCACTGCCCCTGTCCTGGCCTACACAGACCCTAAGAAGCCTTATGAACTTCATGTAGATGCCAGTCATGATGGTTTGGGGGGAGTGCTGTAGGCTTGTGCAATTCGTTTCGTAACGAATCAAAATTCGTCCGAATTTAGCAACTTTCGGACATTCGGAAGCATTCGAATTTCCGAACAGAGCAATTACGAATAAAACCGAATCCGAAATAAATTATACCGCAAAATAGCGAATGCCCGAAGGTCTTCGGCATAATTCGTTATGAAAAAAGTTACGAATGTACGAATCCATTCGAAGCACAATAACACTCACTCTGCTCTGCTCTCTGCTTCTCCCTCACCGTGCTGAACCCTCTCAAAATGGTGTACAGGGGCGGAGCCTATAGCCGCATGTAAAAAACGAAAGTAAAATACGAGATTTCGAATCGTTACAAATAACCGCTATGTATTTAGAAAAGTACAAATCCATTTGAAGCACATTAGGCATAATAGGCAGCGTCGTTGTGAGAGAGACACGGAAAATTACGAATCAACGAACCCAAAAAAAGTTACGAAAGTAGGAGTTGTGTCCAGAATCAACGAAAAACAATGTACTCTACCGAAAGTACGAATTATAAAGCAACAAAAAATTCAACGAAAAATGTCGCTTGCAAAAATACGAATGAGTCCGAACACGAAAAATCCCGTCTAGCAAAATTACGAATGATTACGAATCAACAGGACCGGAAAGAAACGAACCGAAACGGAACAAATTTTTCCGTTGTGCACAAGTCTAGAGTGCTGTACCAGGAGCATGAAGAGCAACTGAGGCCCGTTGCGTACGTGAGCCTGACTCCCTCCGAAAAGAACTACTCCACCCATAAGTTGGAGTTCCTGGCCCTTAAGTGGGCGGTAGTTGACAAACTCAGAGACTATTTGTATGGGGCGGAATTCACAGTGAAAACAGACAACAACCCCCTCACCTATCTCTTCACCACAGCAAATGTTGGATGCCACAGGACATAGGTGGCTGGCGGCACTGTCTGCCTTCGATTTCGGCCTGAAATACAGACCTGGGGCTGGAAACCGAGATGTGGACGCTTTGTCTAGAAGATCTCACATCCCCACTTGCAGTACAGAAGACTGGGCCCAAGTGGCACCCGACGGGGTGCAGGCCCTCTGCCAAGGGGCTGAACTCCAAGCCAGTGGCGGCTCAAGAGCAGAAGAGATAGGGGTTACCATAGTAGGAGTTTCCAAGCAATACTGTGGAGTAACCCAACTGGGGGAAGATAACTTGCCAAAACTGTCCAAGAAGGAGCTGAAATCCGACCAATTGGAAGACCCTATGGGGAGATTGGTCCTAGAGGCCCTGGAGAATCAGGACCCGAATAGACTCTTACGTCACCCTTCAAAGGAAGCTTGCCTGTTGAGGAAAGGGTGGGACAAGTTACAGGTGCATCAGGGAGTGGTCTACCGAAGGGGCCCCTCTGATGACCTAGAAGACAATTGGCAGTTGTTCTTGCCTGAGAAGCACCGAGAGACAGTCCTGGTTGCTCTGCACGACAACCATGGTCACCTAGGGGCAGAAAGGACTTTCCAACTCGGTAGGAACCGTTTCTATTGGCCCTGCATGAGGGCTGAAGTTGAAGAATACTGCCACTCATGTGCACGATGCATCCAGAGAAAGACTTTACCTCATCAAGCTGCCCCGATGGGCCATCTGCAAAGTCAAAGCCCACTTGATCTGGTATGCATTGATTTTCTCTGCCTCAAACCCGACCTGAGTGGACTAGGAAATGTTCTGGTAGTAACCAACCATTTCACCCGGTATGCCCAGGCCTTTCCAACCAAGGACCAGAAGGCTTCCACCGTGGCTAAAGTACTGATGGAGAAATACTTCGCACATTATGGGCTACCACAATGGCTCCATTCAGATCAGGGAAGGGATTTTGAAAGTCAATTGATCCGGAAACTCCTGGATTCTTTGGGGATCAAGAAGACAAGGACTACCCCCTATCATCCACAAGGTGATGCTCAGCCGGAGAGGTTCAATCGAACTCTGCTCAACATGCTGGGGATACTAAGTAGTGAAAAGAAGCAGCATTGGAGCAACCACATAGCGGCAGTCGTGCATGCATACAACAGCACCACCAGTGATGCTACAGGGTACTCACCCTATCGACTTATGTTCGGGAGAGAAGCAAGACTACCCATAGATCTGGCCTTTGGCACCTCCATAGACCATTGTTCTGCTGCTTCCCACAATGGATATGTCGATAGGCTCAGACGCAATTTGAAATTGGCCTAAGAACAGGCTCAGGCGGCCTCGGAGCAAAGAGGGGCCCGCAACAAGAAAAATTTTGTCTTAAAAGTTAGGATCCAAGATCTACAACCTGGAGACAGAGTGTTATTGCGGAATTTGGGGATCCCTGGAAAACACAAGCTTGCAGACAGATGGAGACCTGAACCTTATGTGGTTTGCAAAAGACTGCCGGGCCTACCCGTTTACAGACTTAAACCAGAAGGGAAGGTGGGGCCCTTGAAGACCTGGCACGGGAACCACCTACTCCCACTGGCTGAGGCAGTCCGGATCCCCCCTGTGATGAATTCCCCTGAGCCAACTTCCAGTCTGGATACTCCCCGACCAAACACTCGGTCTCAGACCCCCCGGATCGGGGATACAGAGACCTCGGGAATAAGTGAAGATGAGGGAGAAGAACTTGGTTGGCTTTGGCCTTCCCAGGCTCCAGAAACTTCTGCTATTGATCTTCCACCGGAAGAAGATGCTGAGGACCAGACACTGAATGCAGAAGCCACTGAGTTCATCCCGTCCAGTCCTTGGTTAGATGCTTGGGAGAGTGTCTGTGACTTACCCACAGAGGAAGATCCAAGGGATTCCATGTATCTCCCTGCTCCGGAGTCCAGTGTTCCTGAAACAGAGGAGATTCCTAAGTCGATTCCGGAGGAGGAGCCTGTTTCAACAGAAAGTCCAAGAGGACAGAGGAAGCGAAGAGCCATAAAGCCTCCCAGGAGATTAACCTATCCACAGATGGGGAGGAGTGCGGAAGACACTGTAGTTACTGCCAGAAGGAGTATGGAAGATCCTGATCCTCCCACTGTTCATTTGGTGGGAGGCAACCCCAACTCACTCTCTGACACAGTTAGGCAGGACACTAATGATAGTGTGACCTGTGGGCAGGGAAGTTCACTACCTTGTTTTTGGTGGGAATTTCCTCTGCCAACATCATACGAAACCTTGATTGATGTTGTACATTCTGTGATGTAAGTTTATGTTATCTTTGGGGACCAAAGAGTTTAAGTGGGGGGAGTGTGTAGCGGGGTCTCCTTTAAGGCCCCGGAACTACGTTACCCAGAACCCCGTTCGGCACCCAGAGTGCAGTTAGCCACCGCAGAGACTCATGGGAGGGATTATTTAAGGAGGAGGCGAGGCGGAGCTCGGCCTCTTTGGACACCGCGCTGCAAGCAAGAGTTTCTTCCTGTGCGGATCTGCTGCAGTGCAAGGCCTGAAGCCTGGGCCTTGCGCAACTTCCATAGAGCCTTCCATCCCACTGCGGAGCCTGGGTGGCACCTGACCTGTCGAGTGAGGACATCAGTTGGATCGGGGACCCGATCTTTGCAGACGCTGTGTGCAGATACACAGCAGGTGGAAGTCCCGGACTGGGATCGCGTCCGGAGTGGTGAGCGGGCACCTGCCCAAACCAATAGACTGTGCCGTGTTCAGGCCTATAGACTGCATAGGCCCACAGATCATTTATCTGCTGTTCCCTGGGGGGACCGGTAGCAGGACAGAGTTGAAGTGTCCCCCCAGTATAGTGTTCCAAGTTATTGGCTGTTGTGGATTACAAATACTTTTCATCAAGTGCACCACCGAAAGCTGGCATGCGAAGAAATCATTTAAGGAGGTTGCTGAGATTTATTCCATGTCAGGCCTGACCGGGGTGGGGAGTTAAGATATTGTTTAGTGCGCCATAGGGCGCGCATACCATAATAGCTACGCGTGGTGAAGTACCGCGCAGCGCCATTATAGTGTGCTGAATTGATTGCTGCAGGGCTCTGCAAGCCAGTTGCATGTGTTATGTTCTACCTATGCTATTTACTATAGGAGTAAAGCTGTTACATCTGATCTCTCGCCTCAGTGTGTTGTCTTACTGTTTAGAGATTATTTCATGCAACACAATTGAATGTGGTACAAATATAACCCTAGACTAACTGTGCCAGAGTGGGTCGAGTAAGATTGCCGGGGGTTGGCGGTGCTGTATATAGGGCCCGAAATCAAACCAGCGCTCTTAACTGGGGGTAGCGCTACACATATTTAACCTTCTCTTTGCTAGGACTCTCTCTCTATAGGTGAGGGTCTCAACAGGGGGGGCTGCAGCTCTTATCACTATCACAATTTTTTTATTTTAACACTCCTCCTAAGCGCGGGCACATAGCATTATTTAAACTCATTGGTTCTCTGTCTGTGACATTATCAAAGGGCAGTACATATTAAACTTGTCAAGTACGTCACAAATCTCCACCTCAAAGTAGATCTCAAAGTAAATATCATTACTTATTGCATAATATTATTTTCCTATGAAGGTCACACTTATAAAAAGGCGTTGTTTTTCTTATCAGGTCAAATTATGTTGCTGTTTTGTTTTTTTTAATCCTAAGAGGAAATCGGCGTCTAATGGAAGAATAAATAAACCTTGCGCTGACATTGGTTCAAGACATGTAATATGAATCCACAATTACCATATAAGCTCAGATTTGCGTATCTCGTTAATTATAATGTCTGCGCCATGACTGTTTCAAGGTTCACACATTGTTGTTCATGACCCAGCCGCCGAGCATACATTTGCATAATGCGCGATGAAGACAATCAAACAAGCAGAGGAGATCTCCGAAAAATATAACCTTTAGCACTTTATGGGTCACACCAGACACATATGTTGAATATAATACCAGGCAGTTGAGTTAAGACTGCTATACATGACAGCTAATTATTTTCTAACACAACCACAGCAGTAATTTAAAGGGATTTTTAAACTCTATATCAAAAGTGGATTTTCGCTGTCTTGCAGAACTAGAGCTGCAATTTTACAGACAGAAAACGTGGCATTACAGTCTGACAATTCATGTCTAAAAGCACCTCATGGTTGAATTTTACAGAGATGCCAACAAAGGTGAGAAAATCCTTAAAGTGAAAGTTCACCGTTGAATCACTCTATGAACATTAAACAGCCATACAAGACATGTACCTTGATAAAGTCATATCCCCATGCAGTGGTGGTCCGTTCATTAGGGGCACCGCCCCCTTTATCCACGGCCGCCACTCCCATGCTCTATCCACGGCTGCTATTTTGCAGGACACCGCCACCCCCAATTCATGTGACTGGCCCTTTCAGGACACCAGGCGCGTGAATTACAGCGGCGGGGGTGTTTTTTTAAAGGGCACTTGATTAGAGTCAGAGGCTCTAATAAGCTTCAAAACAGGGTGGGCTCGTGGCGCAGAGCATTGCGCCAGGATCCGACCCAGGTGTTACAACAGCAAATTAATATTTGCTATTTAACCTCCCTGGCGGTATTCCCGAGTCTGGCTCGGGGTGGAATTTCAGTACCATTAGCGGTAACCCCGAGCCAGACTCGGGGCTGCATCGCAGTATCCAGGCAAAGTAACTTACCTTGTCCCATGGATCCTGCTATGTCTCCCTGCTGTGTCTGCGAGCCGTCTCCTCACTCGATTCACAGTGCCGAGCTCCGTTCCCTGCGAGCGGCGTGACGCACGGGGGCGGAGATCGGTGCCAAATTCAAAACAGTAAAAACACACAATACATACAGTACACTATAATCTTACAGATTACAGTACTATATAAAATAATTACGCATCCCCTTTCTCCCTAGTGGTTTGTCCAGTGCCCTGCATGCACTTTTATATTATAGATACAGTTTTTTCTGACTGGAAACTGGAGATTGTCCATAGCAACCAAAAAGTGTCCCTTTATGTCAAAAGTGGTTTTAGACCAGCTAGAAAACAGCGATAATAAATTAGAATCACTTGCAGAATTGAGCGATAGCGATTTGTGGGGAAATTCGTCATCAAACACTGAAAGTAATGACAGTGACAATTCTGCAACTGAATAAATTTCAGTGTTTTTGATTTGATTACATTATTGAATAATTTTTATTATTATTGTATTATTATTTGTTATAATTATTTAGAGTTATTTATTATATTATAATTCATGATTTTGTGTTTCAAACTTTATCATACCCGGGATGTCTACTAGACTCTGGTTTGAACAGATTTAAGTGAGTTATTCCTAAGAATTACAGGCCTACAATATAAAACGCCAAATTTCCATGTAAAATAATTGTACCGCTTTCAGCACCTAAAATCTGAAATAATCAGGGAGGTAAAACACTGATCCTCAATCCAGCCAATCAGAAGCAAGTCTGAGACACGTTTTTCGATTGGCCAAAAAGAGAAGAGTCCCAATTGGCCGCCGAGGAGGAAGGAGGAAACGGAAGCCACTGAGATGTCCATGGAGAGCAGGGGAAGGGAAAGCCACTGCCGCTGCCAAGCAAGGGAAACCACCGGCAAAGCCCGGGAGAAGTACTGCCCATCATAGATGGGGTAAGTGCAACAGACCCACCACCCACCGATCGACCGGGGGGAGGGTGGTTTTACTGTTTGCCGCCCCACCCAAAAAAATTCCCACCGGCCGCCACTGTCACCATGTTTGACTTTTCTCTGTGTCAGCTATGGAAACTGACAGCCATTTACGAAAGACACCACACAACTCATTGGATTTGATTTACTAAAGGAAAAATGACTGCGCACTTTGCAAAGTGCAGTTTCTACTCTGCAAGTGTGGTTGCTCCAGAGCTTAGTAAATGAGCAGAAGCTCTGCTGACTTCCATCAACCAATCATGTACAAGCAAAAATACAGTTTTTTAAATTTTCCTTGCATGTGATTGGATATTCTTTGCAAAGGGAACCTTTACCTCATTTATTAAGCTCTGAAGCAACTGCACTTTGCGAAGTGCACAGTCTATTTGCCTTTGGCAAATCAACCTCATTGTGTCAATCATACTATCTGTGTGTTGTGATTGCAAAGCCTGATTGGATAGATAGAATGAGAGGGCTGAGCGACACCTTGGGGTCTATTTATAGAAAAAAAAAATTACTTTGTGAATTCCTTAAGCATTCACACAGCTGTAGAAAATGATTCCTGTAATGGGTCTACTATGTATATTTCTTATGATCATCATCTCCTTCTAGTGGCCATGGTGAGGTACTTTCTTGATTGCAGTATTTTAGGAAAATACTGCATTATGGCCACTAGATGGAGCTGACAATCATTGGAAATACAAATATTAGATACACTCCTGGGATGGCTGAGGCATTTGTACAGAAGATCTTTTAATATTTTTTTAATAAATAAATATACCCCTCCTGGAGTTGCATGGTGTTGCTGGTAAATGGCCAGCAGTTTCCAATGCTGATCGTTGGACAAATGGAGTGTGGACAGAAGTCAGACAGTGCTATGCCTTTATCAAGGTTATATGGTGTTATATGGCTGAAATAAGTTGTTTTACATGGTTATATTTCTTAATTTAGGGTGAACTTTCACTCTAAAGTGTAAATAAAGAGAAAATAAACAGTGACACACAATGCAGTCTGCCACTACTGTTTACAAAGCAGTTTTCATTTTCTTTTCTTTCTTTCTTTTCTCACCTATAACATAGTTTTATTGCTTGTTGATCCTGTCAGTAGATCTGTTATGTTTCCACAGGGTGACAACGCTGTTCATTTTGCAGTGAAGTTGCAAAGCAGGGTTGTCACACTATGGATTGGGTAGTCTTAAGACAGCTATAGATGGTTCAAATCTTGGCCAGTTCAGCAGAGACCGGCAGAGATTTGAACCATGTATGGGCAGGCTGATTGTACCCAAGTTGATTGCGTTCTAGTGTGAACCATGGCTTAATTCCATGTTAGATAAGATATAAAACAAATTAAAGCTCAGTTACAGGTAAAGCTCCATTTACACGTTAGGATTTGTAATCGCAGGTGGAATCGGCGCCATTCTGCCTACGATTCCAAATGTGGCAATCGCTGCATAATACGCAACGCGCGTTCAGGTGTCATTCATTTGTCATGGCTCCCCAAACTTGGTGCAATTTTGCTGCAATTGTCACATGACAGAGTCACGCTGCAATCACAGTAAAATACGCCTTTAAAAATCACATGAATCTTGTTGCCCTTCTTTAGGGCAACAAACATGTCTTTTTCGCTGTTTGTAAATAGCAATTCAAACTATTTAAGCACCCCTGTCAGTGTTACATGGTTTGTTCCAACCCCTGTATTTGTCACTTTTGCTGGGTAGCCTGGGAAGCGGACAAATAACATATCTACTGACAAGATCAACAGGTAATAAAACTAAGCTAATAAGACCAGGAAGATGTCTTTTGATGACGAAACGCATCAGTAGCGCCTCATGTCGATGTCATCACATTCCTCAAACTAGAGGTCCATGCCGGCTTGGTGATTTTTTTTGTACATGTGCATGTGTTTTATACTGATGGGAGTGTATTTACCTATTCAATAAATACATTACTAGCTTTTCTTGCACTATATAGAGGTGCTTTTTTTCTTTCTTTACATGAATACCTCTTTTTGGAGTTCAGGTTGGTTTACCTAGTGGCGAAATTCCAGATCGTGAGAGGGGGAAGTAGATTGGTGGTTTCGGAGTGATTTCATATGCATTACATGACTTCTCTTGAAAATGAGGGACATGAAAATCTGGTAAGCAAGCACCTTATCACACACTTGGTGATGGTGGCTGCTGGTGACACTTTTGGTGTGAAGTCTACATAAGGAGCACTTTACCACGGTCTTATTGAAACTAGTTATTTGGACTGTTTCCGGACTACATTTGCGTTTTTTTTAGAGTTCATATTTATTACGGTATATGTTTAATTTATTAATTTCGGCACTTTTCACTGATATTTGTAAACTGGTTGTAGCGCAACACTTTTTTTTATTTAATAAAACTACGCTACAGGGGGCACAAAAAAAAGAGGTAGTGTTAATAGTAGTAACAAACTGCATCTTATTTGGGTTTTTTTTTTGCCTATAGTTACCTCTAAAAATATGGTCTGCAGTGAATTCACCTGGCTTACTCAGACTGGTTTGTGCTGTTGATCCTAAAATGTTATCTCACAATCTTTAACATTTGTTTTAAAAAAAAAAAATGTTAATAACATAATGTAAAAGAGTAAAGTGGCTCAGTGCTGACCAGTACAGGCAGAAGGGCTGGCACCAACATAGAAAGTCTTCTAACTTTTGGCACACCAACCCTTAGCCTCTTGCAGTCAACACTGACATTTATCAACAAGGTGCAACATGCTTCCTTCGCATTCGGTTACATAAAAAAATAAAATAAATGATAACACATATCGATAATGAATATGTCCATTCATTAAAGTTGAACTCTAAGCTGAAGAAGAAGTTACCCTTGCTGCCGGGCCCCCTATGCACTGCAAGGGTCAAATGCTCATTTTTGTCTAGGGGGACTAAAATTCCATGAAATACTTTCCTTATTCCTCGCTCCAGGAGGGCATAACTAAACAATCCTTTACATTGGATCATATCAGGCTAGCCCTTATACTACATAGTTAATGGTGGAACAAAACAATATTTTACAATCAGATTGTATATATTGGTCATATTTAGTGGACTTTTTGTTTTATCTGTTTCCCTTTGTATAAAAAGGAAATTCAGAACTGTATGCAGGATTATCAAGAGAGCAGTCTAGGTGGCATCATTGTTCTTCCAAATGATGAGTGTTATTGCCCTAGGACAAGAAATGTGTAACTGGTAGGATCACCAGGTGATAAAGGGAAAAAAGGGAAAAAAATAATGGAGCCATCATATCTAAGAATTGGTAAGCCACAATATGTTAATTTTTTTATTTTCTGGTTTAGATACTGTAGCTCACTAGATAGGAGCCTCATCAATCTTGGTTTAGGCTTGAAAGGCTACGATTACACTTTAAAAAAAAAAACAATAAATGCACATTTTTTTGCAGGTAAAAAATGTACATTTATTTTTATTTTTTTCTGAGGAGCTCACAGAGCATTGCGCCCATGATCAGCAGATCACAGGTGCAATGCCAGGCTCCTGCAGACTCTCAGGATAGCTGCCCATTCCTCCAATATGGCACTTGAGAGCAGGAAGATCAATGAACTATGAGAACACTCACCAGTGTCCTCACAGTTCATTGAGAACTAAAAACCGTCAGCCGTAATTGCTGATGGTACTTTTCATTCCATGAAACTGTGAATGGATGATGCGGCCGTGTGGGCGGAGCCTTGCACAGCTGCTCTGTTTTTAAATTGTGACAGCAGGTGTGGGTAGAGGGTCTCTCACCCACTGTCACAGGGAGCTGGTAAGATGGGGTGCATGCTGAACATGTTACACCCTAAATATAGGTATAACATATAACATGTTCAGAACGGTAAACTTAATCTTTAAACTAAGCTCAACACTCAACATTAACTATTTTTTAATGCTCATGCTGCTAGCATTAATAAATAGATAGGAAGATATATTATATTTACTTGTTTGAAGCAATTTATTTTTAAATTTCTTTTGTTTCTTCCAGGTTTCTGGCCAAAATTATGTCATACATTGCAGGAGTCTTCAGAAGGGGAGGAGGAGCTTTCATAGCTAAGCATACCCTCCTGCTTGCATGCATGTGCTAAGGGCAGATGAATTCCAGGAAGTAAATGCTACATTAATCATTTGCCCTTACTCAAGATGGACGCAGGTAGAATCTCCAGGGGGGTTTCAAAGTGATTCCTCAACAAAATAAAGCATGGAGAAATGAAGGGATGAATGGGTTTGCTCTGAAAAATAAAAATAATTAAATAGTGTTTTCAGTTTGGGGTGCTCAGATACAGTTAATTTCTCCTTTAACCACTTAAAGACCAGCCACCGCAGTTGTACTGCGGCAGGTTGGCTCTTTTACGGGAATCGCCGTCATTGTACGTTGCTTTGTGTAATAAATATAGCAGGCACGCGCGTGCGCGCAGCGTGACCTCAAAGTCCATGCGCGTGGCCGGCCTGCGTGACGTCCGTCGGCCACCCGCGATTTCTCCACACAGGAGCAGAACGGGGATTTGCCAGTGTAAACATGGCAGATCCCCGCTATGACAGGGGAGCTGGGAGTGATCGCCTGTTCCTAGTGATTAGGAACAACGATCTTTCTGCTCCTTTAGGCAGCCCAGCCCCCATACAGTTAGAAACACCTCCCAGGGAACACATTTAACCCTTTGATCGACCCTGGTGTTAACCCCTTCCCTGCCAGTGATATTTATACAGTAAGCATTTTTATAGCACTGATTGCTGTATAAATATAACTGGTCCCAAAAAAGTGTCCAACATGTCCAATGTGTCTGCCGCAATGTTGCAGTCCCCCTAAAAATCGCAGGTTGCTGCCATTACTATTTTTTGGGGATATTTATTATAGCAAAAAGTAAAACATTTTTTTTTTCAAAATTGTCTTTTTGTTTTTTGTTTATAGCGCAAAAAATAAAAACCGCAGAGGTGATCAAATACCACCAAAAGAAAGCTTTATTTGTGGGGAAAAAAGGACTTCAATTTTGTTTTGGTACAGTGTTGCACGACCGTGCAATTGTCAGTTAAAATGCTGCAGTGCCGTATCGCAAAAAATGGCCTGGTCATTAAGGGGGTAAATCCTTCCGGTCCTTAAGTGGTAAAAGGCTCACTGACATGGGCAGCCAGGGGCCAGTTACAGTAGGTGGTGGAGCCACAGTTTTGTTGACCGTCCATCTATACACATGCCATAGCAAAAATTAAAGCAGGGTTCCAGGCAAAAAGACAACTCGGTCTGAAGGCGTTTCTCTTACTAGCAATGCCAGAGCCTGCAACCAAAGCCGATGGACAGATCAGCTTGAGTTGCCGACATTGTGGGCTCCCTGGACAGGTAAGTGGACTTATATTAAAAGTCATCAGCTACAGTATTTGTAGCTGCTGACTTTTAAAGCGGAGTTCCACCCAAAAATTGAACTTCTGCTTTTCGGAATCCTCCCCCCCTCCGGTGTCACATTTGGCACCTTTCAAGGGGGAGCAGATACCTGCCTAAGCCAGGTATTTTCTCCCACTTCTGGGCACAGATAGCAGCAGTATCCGCGAATATCTACGCCACGTCTGGCCCCTCCTTCATCCCCCCGCTGTCTTCTAGGAGACACACAGGCCCCAGAACACAGCAGGGATCAGTGGGGATGCTCAGCACGACTCGCACATGCGCAGTAGGGAACCAGGCTGATTCCCTTACCGAAGATGGCGGCACCTCCACCCGAGAGCCGAGGGACAGATCGACAGACTGGCGCCCTGGACAGGTAAGTGTCCATATTTTAAAAGTCAGCAGCTGCAGTATTTGTAGCTGCTAACTCAAAAAAAAAAAAAAAAAATTCTCCCAGGCTGGAACTCCACTTTAAACCTCCTATCACATTTGGCAGGCAGTACCTCTGCCAAATACAACCTATTTAAGTGAATGGGGCTACACTGTAACAGCTTTGCAACTGTGTGCAATACATACAGTTGCCACATGGTGGTTCAACATTTTCAGGGTTCAAAGAGGCAGTGAGGAGGCTGGCTCCTAGCCAAGTGTCAACCAATAGGGGCGGCAGAGGGCTATCGTGTGAATGAGTTCTAAAAATGGCTCCTCATCCTCACATCAGCAACTAGCTTATTCTAAGTGATAGTTTCCACAAAGTTAAGAGTAAAGAATTGCTAATGAGAGAACATTGTGTATGTGTTTCAAGCACGACTGGAGAACTAAGCTACTTTAATTTGCTCTCAACGAGCCTCATGTGGTTAGTGTCTTGTCACCCTCGTGTATGTCACTCCGCTACATTGGGGAGATTGCATTGATTAACACTTAATTGGATCTACAGTAGTGTCATTACCGCCGTGGTGCCAGTTATGTTTTGCAATTCAAATTACAGCCACTCTTGCTATATTTTAACAAATGTCTGGCGCTGACATTTTAAATAAAAGTTCAATGAACATACATTTTTTATAGTAATGATTGTAATGAAAATAGCAGACAGATTATCCATGTGACTCACCACATGCGGTGGCGCCAATTTTGGAAACTTGGGCTGTAAAGATCACTTTAATCACTTATGGTTTGGGAGCATGGAGTGGAAATGCACCCGTGATTAATTATTACTTAGATGTCGTCAGTGAAAATGGGCAAATGCGACTGGCAATATAAAATTTTATCTATAGTTTTCAGTGAAGTGGTGACAGATTAGAACTATTTCAGTGATTTATCGCTGTCTTTGTCCAGGCTAGGGGGATTTATGCTTTCTATTTGTTTTTTTTTATTTACATTTCTTTAGTTGCATCCTGATTTCTGGCCAAAATGATGTCATACATTGCAGGAGTCTTCAGGAAGGGGAGGAGGAGCATTCTTAGCTAAGCATACCCTCCTGCTTGCATGCATGTGCTAAGGGCAGATGAATTCCAGGAAGTAAATGCTACATGAATCATTTGCCCTTACTCAAGATGGTCGCAGCTAGAATCTCCAGGGGGGTGTTTTTCAAAGTGATTCCTCAACAAAATAACGCATGGAGAAATGAATG
The DNA here is from genome assembly GCA_029206835.1 of Rana muscosa. Taxonomy (NCBI): domain Eukaryota; kingdom Metazoa; phylum Chordata; class Amphibia; order Anura; family Ranidae; genus Rana; species Rana muscosa. The sequence goes on along the minus strand of CM055127.1, from coordinate 445,684,093 downwards.
GATGGATGAGTTTGCTCTATTTGTTTTGGTGAACATTGTCACCAGGACTGAAAGTGAAGGATAACATAAAATTGTACATTTTTTTGCAGGCATTTATATAGCGCTACCAGTTTACACAGAGCTTACAATTAAAGGTCCCTATCTTACATACTAGGGCCAGTTTAGATAAGAGCCAATTAACATTACAACATGTCTTGTGGGAGGAAGAGCAACTGAGGCAAGCACGCATCTAGGTTGTGATAATCCTTCCCTATGTAATATTTCTATGTTCATCAATATTTTTTGTCATTTTGGTTGTATAACAATACTTTGACAACATATTTTTATATATATATATATATATATATATATATATATATATATATATACACAAAGGAAGGAATCACTACCTTCACGGGTTTTGGGGTTTGAATAATGAGTTGAGATAGACTTATTTGGTTTTAAAGGGATGTTTATCCCCAATATATTTTTAATGAACTTTGTAATAATAAAAAACCTGTTTTAACCTATAACTGTGTTCAGACAATCATTCTGAGAGGAGGTTTTCAACACCTTTAAAGTGATCGTAAAGTCTATTTAAAAATAAATAAATAACAAACATGTTATACATACCTGCTCTGTGAAGTTGTTTTGCACAGGGCAGCCCAGTTCCTCCTCTTCTCGGGTCCCTCTTCTCTGCTCCTGCCCCCTTCCTCCTGTCGGGTGCCCCACAGCAAGCAGCTTGCTATGGGGACACCCGAGCCGAGCTTCAGCTCCGTGTATCCATTCAGACACAGAGCTGGCATTCGGCCCTACCCCCTCTCTCTCCTGATTGGCTAACAGACCTTGATTGACAGCCCCGGGAGCCAATGGCGTCACTGCTTTGTCTCACGGCCAAGGGGCTCGTGGACATCGCTGGACAGAGATGGGGCTCAGGTACGTATTAGGGGGTTCTGGGGAGGTTGCTACACACACAGAAGGCTTTTTATCTTAATGCATAGAATGCATTAAGATAGGAAACCTTCTGCCTTTACAACTCCCTCAGTCCCACCATTTTCTCTATTGTATGTAATTACATACTCTTGTTTAGAGTTCTATGTGTTTGAGGATGAAGGTCTGGAGTGCAGACCTTCTGAACTCTGTACCTTTATCCCTGAGCACACAAGGCCCTTATTGTGGGTGCCACTTAGTACAGAGTTTAGCCCAGTCCAGTTACAGCCTGCCATATACTTTGACAGACTGCCTATAGCAGGGCCGGACGCTGTTGTCCCTTCCGGGTGCACTAAATTACTGTAAAGAATGCACTACTCCTAGAGGGCCCTGTGTGCAAAGGACCTAAATACCAGGTCTGCTTCAGTATCTGATATTTTTGAATGTTTTGGGTGCTTGCATTTGCTCTCTGTGTGTTGTCTTTTGTACATTGTTAGAGTACATTGTGTCTTTAACCACTTAAGCCCCGGACCAATACGCAGCATAAAGACCAGGCCCCTTTTTGCGATTCGGCACTGCGTCGATTTAACTGACAATTGCACGGTCGTGCGACATGGCTCCCAAACAAAATTTACGTCCTTTTTTTCCCACAAATAGAGCTTTCTTTTGGTGGTATTTGATCACCTCTACGGTTTTCATTTTTTGCGCTATAAACAAAAATAGAGCGACAATTTGGAAAAAAATGCAATATTTCTTTATTTTTTGCTATAATAAATATCCCCCAAAAATATATAATTATTTTTTTCCTCAGTTTAGGCCGATACGTATTCTTCTACATATTTTTTGTAAAAAAAAATTGCAATCGGCGTTTATTGATTGGTTTGCGCAAAAGTTATAGCGTTTACAAAATAGGGGATAGTTTTATGCCATTTTTATTAATATTTTTTTTTTACTAGTAATGGCGGTGATCAGCAATTTTTATCATGACTGTGACATTATGGCGGACACATCGGACACTTTTGACACATTTTTGGGACCATTGTCATTTTAACAGCGATTAGTGCTATAAAAATGCACTGGTTACTGTGAAAATGACACTGGCAGTGAAGGGGTTAACCACTAGGTGGCACTGTATGGGTTAAATGTTCCCTGCTTGTGTTTCCTTACTGAGGGGGGGTCGGGCTATGTGTCACATGACACCGATCTCCGCTCCGTGTACACGGAGATCAGTGTCATTGTTACTAGGCAGAGCAGGGAAATGCTTGTTTACACAAGCATCTCCCTGCTCCATACCTCCGTGAGACGACCGCGGTCTGACTCACGGAGAAGGCAGGGGGGTCGCGCACGCGCCACCGGTGGCGCGTGCGCGACCCCCATGTCGAGCAGTTAAAGGGGACGTACAGGTACGTGATTGTGCCTGTACGAGCCATTCTGCCGACGTATATATACAGTGCATGGTCGTTAAGTGGTTAAAAACACAATAAAAATGAAGTGGAAGTCTCCCCAAAATGATGGCAGATCCCAACTCTAATAGCTGTCATCAAAACAAGTAACCTTCTGGAAGATTTCCCCTCTACTCCTGCTTTGGTGACAACTGTAACATTTTCAATTTGCCCTCACTTTTTCTTCCAGTGGCAGTAGTCAACAGGGCAAATTGTGAGGTTAGATTTCCCCTACAGGGACACAGACAATAATAAAAACCTGAATGGGGTTCCACACTATCCAAAACAAAAAAAAAGGAACGTTTTGGCCAGTGTTGTACTTTAATTTATTTAGTTTTGTTGTCCAAGCACAAATAGTTAACCAGAACATGAAAACTTGATATGGAAAACCCCTGGGGACAAGTACAAAATGCTAAATGTGTCAAAATTTTGACATATTATCTAAAATAAATGTTAATATCTCAAAATGATTAGAGCTTTTTTTTTTTTTTTCATTTGGTTCTAGGGTTCTTGTGTAGTTTCCATATTGGGCATTTTACTCAGGTGTCATACTTAATAGAAGCTGTGGCCCAGGGCAAACAGGTTTTCTTTTGGACATTAACATCTGGGAACAAGTACAGGACAAAAGAGGTCCTGCTGCTCTGAGGCTGCACAGCAAAAAACAGCTATATGTTGAGGTTAAATGTCACAAACATTAGTAGTAGAATGTATTATTGTAGTCTTCCAGAGCACCCAGATACCTGGCCTTCAAAACACCAATGTGGACTTTTGGCTCTGAAAACAGAAGTTCATATTCAACATCCTTTTTGCTGGTTGTAGAAGCTCAGAGAATTACAAGATAGGATGAGGAGAGGAAGATGCAAGTTGGAGTTGGGGTTGGAGTTGGAGGCAGATATGGCATATTGAGAGTTCTGAATGCAGGAGTTTTTTGGGGGGCACTCTGCTAGAAATATGTGCCAGATTCTTCCAAAATACCCAGAGCCCCTGAATTTGGAGCACTCAATCTGCCATCTCTGCCTCTAGCACCCCTCTAAAAGTAGATCTAAAACATAACTAGGTGGCATTTCATTTGCTAAAGCACTATATATCATTAATGTAGCGCCCTCCTCACTCCCCTCTTTCTCTCGTCTCGTCTTTCTCTTGTCTAGGGGTATCTTAGAGGGGAGGGAGCGGGGACACCACGCCTGGCTTCCACCACATGTGTCAGTGCGGTCTAAGCAACGTTCTTGTATTACCTTCGGGTCAGTGCTGTGCACCTGGATCCTCCCTCCAAGAGTCACCTTGAACAATGTCTGCTAGGAAATGAGCCCCACACCATTAAAGTTCAACACTCCTTTATTCTTCTGCGAATGAACACAATAAGTTGAATTCCCTTGGTTAACAGAACAGGAAAGGAGGTGTGGATGCGAATAGGCCCAGACACAATTTGGTTCTCCACTTTCCTTCCTGAAAGTGGGTTTCAGTCTCCGCACGAGGGGGAATTTCCTTCCAGGCGGTCTCCGACGAGAGGCTCACCTGTCACCGGCAATATGCTGCACCGGGTCTTCAGGTGAGGGGCTCCCCCCGGTCCATTGTGCCTTCCGGATTCGGGTACCCACTCCCGGGGTTCCCTAGGATCTCCTTCCCTTGCGGAACTCAGTGTTGGGCACTGAGCTCCGGACCTCCATCCGAGTACCTCACCCCAGGCTAAAGGTGCCTGGGATGGAACACGACCTCCGGTTGTCCTCTAGGCCTAGGCCACCCAGAGGACCGACACGAACCACCATCCACAAGCTGAAGGTGCTTGGGACTTCAACCCCGTGACAAAGATGGCCGGCCCTTTATACCCTCTCCCAGCAAGCACGGCGGGTTCCCCGCCCCACCATACCGCTGCCGAGGGAGGACAAAAAGGAAGCATGACACACAGCAATGATTCAACCCCAGCCCAGGGCGACAGCGCCACCCACCGGGCTGCAGGGAATTACACATCACTGATGTCTCTGCCAAGTTCAAATTTACACCCGGGAAAGTACATACCCGCTACAATAACAATTACAATACTTTTTTTTAATCCTTTTTTACATCTCGGTGCTACTCAGTTACTGTAAAGATTATGTAGGTAGGTTAGGAGAGGGGTGGAGGAGCTGCAGCAGCTGAGAGAGTTATTAGACACTCCCAGAAGAGGAAAGGGCTATCACATGCAAGGAAGGAGGGGGCTGTTCTAAAGAACAGACACTTTCTGGAGTGTAAATTTCCTAACAAGTTCATAGACACATTGCAAGTCAATACAAAATTGTTTACTGAAAAGAAGGCACTGCAGTGCTCCTTTACCTTCTATTTTTTAGGTTGGTGAAAGAGTTTGTGTAGGAAGCAAGCAAAGTATTTGGCTACGTAATAGGGAATGTGGAGTAAAGTTGTGTGATTGTTTCCTTGCCAGTGTTACTGAGAAGGAAACACAAGAGTGCACCTCTAAGTGCCGCAATTAGAAAATGTATTGAATAAAAAAAGAAATGTTTTAATTGATGCACTTAGAAGTACCCTCTTGCGTTCTTTTGGTATGTTGCAGATATCCCTTCTATCTGATGAGGAGCTGTCCTAAGGATCTTATGGCTGGACACTGATATTTGTTACCCTTTTTCAGAATTTGCCATTTCTACTCCTAGGATTGTCAACTATTTCTGTGCTCAAACAGTGTTCCTGAGAAGCTGCAAGAGGGATTGCACCCATTCTGTTAATTTTATTCACAAGGGTTATCTGTATGCACTTTATGGCAAGGAGCAAGGCGTTCTGCTATGCTGTCATCTCATAGGGGCCTTGAGGTAGTGGATGTTGATTCAATTAATGAACAAGTATAAGGCCTCATTTACATGGGCTTAACTATGTGCACACCTGTGCAAAGGGCTGTTTTTGCCCGCACAAGATGCCCAGGCGTTATGCGCATCCGCATGCAGGAGATCCCATTAATGTCTATTGGGAAGCAGCGACTGCTGGGCCCAATTTGACCTCAGCACAGGTGCATGTCCCGGAACTTTCACTGTCTGCGTACAGGAACACACACCCACATAAATATCAAATTGGGAGGAGCGGCTGTATCAGTGCCGCCACTGCATCCTAATAGACATGAATGAGACTGTCTACATGTAGATGCATGGAACACCTGTGCATCCTGTACAGGCAAGGAGAACCCTTCACAAGGATGTCTGCGTAGGTACACCCATGTGAATGAGGCCTTAACATAAATTGGAATTTTTTGATGAGGATGGGTAGAAGAGGCTAATTTGTAAAACAAAGAGTCAGGGACACCACTCTTGACATAAATGCAATGCACTTAGCATTGCTTACTAGAGAGCAATAATGAGAATTGCTTACTGTTATTGTCTATAGATATTTCTGATCACCAGTGGGCATGTTTACACCTGAAATGTATCCTTAAAGAAGACCTGAATATTGCAAGCTGATCCAAACAAAATGTAAGCAGAGGAAAATGACTGGTCACCACCTACTGCTGATTTTTTTTCCCATTGCTGACTTACCATGTATTATTCTGCACTGTGTCTGTGCATGGAGGTTGCCACCTTGGTAAAGCAGCAGGGCTTTGCTTTCTCATGTCAGAGCTGATCCTCAAGTGACTTGTAATCTGGTGATGACTGGTGGGGAAAGCAGCAGGGCAAATTCAAAAGCACAGATCCACATTAGGGATGAGCCAAAAACACCCCCCGGTTCGGTTCGCACCAGAACCTGCGAACAGACCGAAAGTTTGCGCAAACTTTGGAACCCCGTTAAAGTCTATGGGACTCGAACGTACGGAATCAAAAGTGCTAATTTTAAAGGCTAATATGCAAGTTATTTTCCTAAAAAGGGTTTGGGGACCTGGGTCCTGCCCCAGGGGACATGTATTAATGCAAAAAAAAAGTTTTACGGCCGTTTTTTCGGGAGCAGTGATTTTAATGATGCTTATAGTGAAAAAAAAAAAGGTTAAATATTCCTTTAAATATCGTACCTGGGGGGTGTCTATAGTATGCCTGTGAAGTGACACATGTTTGCCGTGTTTAGAACTGTCCCTGCACAAAATTACATTTCGAAAGGAAAAAAAGTAATTTAAAACTGCTTGCGGCTTTAATGTAATGTCTGGTCCCGGAAATATGGATGAAAATCATTGAGAAAAATGGCATGGGTATCCCCCCCCCAGCCCATTACCAGCCCCTTTGGGTCTTGTATGGATATTAAGGGAAATCCCGCACCCAAAAAAAGACAGGGACTGTAGGTTTGTTGTTAAGTAGAATCTGTTTGTAATTTTGAATTGGTACATTTTTAAAGTGTAGCTCCAGCCCAAAAATCTATTCTTAAGCTTTTTGGAAAACATAGGGAAGGGTTATCACCTCTGTAACATTTGTTTTGCTGTTTGTGCACCTCTTCAGAAGATTTCACCTCACTTTCTGTCCCAATGACAAATGTTTTTTGAAAATTTGGGTTTTTTATTGAAACAAGGATTGGTGATAAAGCATCAGTGGAGAGGAGACACCTTTTTCCCATATTAACTCTTACAGTAGAGAATTTCCCTTCCTTGGGGTAGACTTCCTCTCACTTCCTGTTGTCTCCTTCCATTTGCAAGTAGGAGTCGTTTGTAAGTTGGATGTTTGAAAGTAGGGGCCTGCCCTATATACTCTGCAGAAATTTGGGCCTTAGGTCTTGGTGTTGCCACAACACTGTAAGCCCTCACAGTTACTCTTGGTGGGTGCTGGAACGCCCTGCTGTGAACTATTATATCAAGAATCGTAATTACATGCCATTGTTGAACAGTGGTAGAAAAATAGGGCCTTTGGTGGTGGTGCTGGTGCCACAACACTGTAAGTCCTCACAGTTACTCTTGGTGGGCGCTGGAACGGACCCTGCTGTGAAATATTATATCAAGAATTGTAATTACATGCACCTGTTGAACAGGGGCAGAATAGTTGGGCCTTTGGTGGTGGTGTTGCCACAACACTGTAAGCCCTCACAGTTACTCTTGGTGGGCGCAAGAATGGGCCCTGCTGTGAAATATTAGATCAAGAATTGTAATTAAATTTCCTTGTTGAACAGGGGCAGAAAAATTGGGCCTTAGGCACTGGTGCCACAACACTGCAACCCCTCACAGATACTCTAGTTGGAGCGCAGGAATGAGCTCTGCTGCAAAGTATTGCATCAAAAATTGTAATTACATGCCCCTGTTGAACAGGGGCAGAAAAATTGGGCCTTAGGCACTGGTGCTGGTGCCACAACACTGCAACCCCTAACAGATACTCTAGTTGGCCACCTTCTCCACCGCTCATTCTTTGACTGACCGAAGCCTCAGCAACACGTTGTCCAGGACCAGGAATTTATAACCTCCCAGTCTCTGGGAACGCATTGCACAGACCTTTCTGCAAGGCCTCTCGAAGATGTTTCATCCTCTGCTCCCTCTGCAATGGCAAGATAAGGTCCGTAACCTTACCCTTGTAACGTGGATCAAGGAGGGTTGCCAGAGTGTAATGATCCCTCTCCTTGATAGCACGAATACAAGGATCCTTCCGCAGGCTTTGCAGGATCAGGGAGGCCATGCAGCGTAGGTTTGCAGAGGAATTCGGTCCGGAGTCCTCTGGGTCACTCAGGACGACATGATCCGCAGCCACCTCCTCCCAGCCACGTACAAGTCCATGTGTTTCTTGGGACTGTAATTGATCCGTTGAAGACCGCTGCTGATGCTGAGGCTCCACCTCCATGCTGACACAATCCTCCTCCTCATCCTCTTCCTGTGTGATAGGCGGGCCAGCAGGAACACTGTCTGGATAAAGGGGACCTTGAGAGATAAGGAAGTCCTCCTCTTCCTTCCTCTGTTCTGCCTCAAGTGCCCTGTCCATTATTCCACGCAGCATGTGCTCCAACAGGTGGACAAGAGGGACAGTGTCACTGATGCATGCACTGTCACTGCTCACCTTCCTCGTGGCCTCCTCAAATGGTGACAAGACAGTGCATGCATCCCTGATCATAACCCACTGGCGTGGCAAAAAAAACAAGCTCCCCTGACCCTGTCCTGGTGTCATATTGGCACAGATACTCATTGATGGCCCTCTGCTGCGTGTGCAGCTGCTGCAGCATGGCCAACGTTGAGTTCCACCTGGTGGGAATGTCACAGATTAGGCGGTTCTTGGGCAGGTTGTATTCCTTTTGGAGGTCAGCCAGCCGAGCACTGGCATTATATGACCGGCGGAAATGCACACAGAGTTTCCTGGCTTGCCTCAGGACCTCCTGTAAGCCCGGGTACCTGCCCAAGAACCGCTGCACCATGAAGTTAAGGGGTCAGGTGTCCCTGTCGGAGGGCGGAGAGGAGGTTGGTGCCCTTGTCGCAAACCACCATTCCTGGCTTAAGCTGGCGTGGTGTCAACCACCTCTGAGCCTGCCCCTGCAGAGCTGTCAGAATCTCTGCCCCAGTGTGGCTCATGTCCCCCAAGCACACCAGCTCAAGCACCGCATGGCATCTTTTTGCCTGCGTACTTGCGTAGCCCCTTGAACGCCTACGGAGCACTGCTGGTTCCGAGGACAAAGCACAGGAAGAGGCCATGGAGGAAGAAGAAGAGGAGGGGGCGGAGGAGAGAGGTATGTCAGAATCACCAGTAGTAGCATTTTGGAGGCGTGGTGGCGGAACAACCTCCAACACTACTGCACCTTGCCCTGCATCCTTCCCAGCTGCCAGCAGAGTCACCCAATACACTGTGAAAGATAGGTAATGTCCCTGTCCATGCCTGCTGGACCATGAGTCAGCGGTAATATGCACCTTACCACTGACCGCCCTGTCCAGCGAGGCCAAGACATTGCATTCCACATGTCTGTAGAGAGCCGGAATCGCCTTCTGTGAGAAAAAGTGGCGTTTGGGAACCTGCCACTGAGGAACCGCACATTCCAAAAACTCACCGAAGAGGGCAGAGTCTACCAACTGAAAAGGCAGCAGTTGAAGTGCTAGCAATTTAGCAAAGCTAGCATTCAACCGCTGGGCATGTGGATGGCTGGGAGCGAACTTCTTTTGGCGGTGCAGCAGCTGGGGCAGGGAAATTTGCCTGGTACATTGCCTGGTACGTCAGTGTACCGATAGCAGATTGCCCGCAAGTACTTGGCTGTGACACACCTAATTCTACACCTTCATTCCTCTCAGTGCAGGTTTCAGAGAGGACTGAAGGTATAGTGGGGTTGGAGATCCCAGCTGATGAGGAGCAAGGAGAGGTCCGCTTTGTTCTTTGCTGTGGGTCTTTTAGGTATGCTTGCCAACAAACTGCATGGCAGGTCGACATATGTCTGGTCAAGCATGTGGTGCCCAAGCTGGTGATGTTTTGGCTAGGCGAGATACGCTTGAGACATATGTTGCAAATAGCAGCGGTGCGAGCTGATGCACTCGTCTCAAAAAAGGCCCACACCAAATAACTTTTGGAATAACACGCAGAGACAGCAGCGCCCTGCACATGCGGAGCTCTGCAGTGTGATGCAGTCGGTGTGCTGCCCTTAAGCTGGCCCCTGGAGGGCATCCTGCCTTGTTGGAGATGTGCCTCCTCCTCCTCCTCTCTCCTATCAGGCACCCAGATGGAGTCCGTAACCTCATCATCCCCTCCCTCCTCATCACTGGAGCAAACCTGGCAGTATGCTGTAGCTGGGGGAACATGACTGCCAGATTGCTGTCCTTCTTGGGCATCCCCTCTCTCTGGGCTCAAGTTACTGCCTTCCTCTAGCTGGGTACCATCATCGGAGCCTTCAAAACGCTGAGCATCCTCCTGGAGCATGTACCCAACACTGTGCTCAAACAGTTCAGGGGACTCCTCAGGAGGACATGGTGGGGCTAGGGAAGGAGTGACTGATTCCATTGAGCCGAGGGAAGAGGCCGCATTGGCAGCTGCTTTGCCAGACAAAGTACCCTGAGCCTGGGTGAGAGAGGATAAGGAGGATGAGGACGGCTTGGTCATCCACTCTACCAAGTCTTTGGCATATTGCGGCTCAACACGGCCAGCTGCCGAAAAAAAAGGACAAGCGTGTCCCGCGGCCACGTGCTGATGAGGATGCACCGTGTCCACGACCAGCACTGTTGCCTCTAGACACAGAGCCTGCTTGCCCTATTTTATTGGCTTGTGACTGTCTGCCTCTCCTTGTTGGCCTTCCAGACATACTAATGGCCTGCAGTGAGATGTAGCTGCACAAAGCTGGGATGTATATATATATATATACTGATTATACTGCAGCTAGCAGAATGAACTGCCTGCCTGTAGTATTATTAGTATGAGAACACCAGTAATTGTTTTCAGGTAGCTTTAGGTGCACACTGTGCAAAGGACACAGTACACTGTAAATACTGAAGCTGCCTGCCTGTTGTATTAATATTATCAGAACACCAGCAATTGTCTTCAGGTAGCTTTAGGTGCACACTGTGCAAAAGACACAGTACACTAACTGTAAATACTGCAGCTGCCTGCCTGTGGTATTAATATGATCAGAATAACACCAGCAATTGTCTTCAGGTAGCTTTAGGTGCACTCTGTGCAAATGACACAGTACACTAAAGCCCTGTACACACGATCGAATTTCCTATGGATTCTAATCTGATGGATTTTTCCATCGGAAATCCGATGAAGCTAACTTCCATCAGTCTTGCCTACACACCATCAGTCAAAAAAACGATCGTCCCAAACGCCGTGACGTACGACAGCACTATAAGGGTGAAGTTCAAATCCAATGGCGCCACCCTTTGGGCTGCTTTTGCTGATTTTGTGTTACCGCGTGTTAGTAAAAGTTTGGTGAGAGCCGATTCGCGCTTTTCAGTCTCCGTGCTTTTCAGTCCATTACAGCATGATGAATTTGCTATCTCCATTATGAACGCTAGTTTTACCAGAACGAGCGCTCCCGTCTCATAATTCAGTCTGAGCATGCGTGGGTTTTTTATCCGATGGAGTTCCACACAGACGATCGGATTTTGCTATCGTTTTTTTTCCCATCGGAAAAAATTAAAACATGTTTTTCACACCGATGGAAAAAAGACCGATGGGGCCCATAAACGATCGGTTCATCCGATGAAAACCATCCATTGGACTGTTTTCATCGGTGAAACCGATCGTGTGTACACGGCTTAACTGTAAATACTGAAGCTGCCTGCCTGTGGTATTAATATGATCAGAACACCAGCAATTGTCTTTAGGTAGCTTTAGGTGCACACTGTGCAAAGGACACAGTACACTAACTGTAAATACTGCAGCTGCCTGCCTGTGGTATTAATAGGATCAGAAGAACACCAGAAATTGTCTTCAGGTACACTGTGCAAAGGACACTAAATGAAAATACTGCAGCTCCCTGCCTGTATTAGTATGAGAACACCAGCAATTGTATTCAGGTAAGCTTTAGGTGCACACCGTGCAAAGGACACTAAATCAAAATACTGCAGCTCCCTCCCTGTATTAGTATGAGAACACCAGCAATTGTATTCAGGTAAGCTTTAGGTGCACACTGTGCAAAGGACACTAAATCAAAATACAGCATCTCCCTGCCTGTATTAGTATGAGAACACGAGCAATTGAATTCAGGTAAGCTTTAGGTACACACTGTGCAAAGTACACTAAATCAAAATGCTGCAGCTCCCTGCCTGTATTAGTATGAGAACACCATCAGTTGTATTCAGGTAAGCTTTAGGTACACACTGTGCAAAGGACACAGTGAATTATGGGCCGTGATGCGCCACTTGAATTTGGCGCGAACGGCCCATAATGTTCGAAATTCGACGAACGGCCAAACAGACGATGTTCGAGTCAAACATGGGTTCGACTCGAACTCGAAGCTCATCCCTAATCCACATAATGAATGAAGCAGAACCAAGGAGGTCCTTGTGCTTCAGGTGCTTAAGTACAGATTCTTCTTCAGCAAGCAACACAACAGTGATATGACCAACTCTCACTTCACCAAGCCTGGTCAGAGGATCTTGCATTGCAGATATAAAACTATGAGGCTTAATGCACAGGATGTGCATTGCTATTTTCAAAAGGAATTTACAGCAGAAGGTATGTTTTCAGGGTACTGCTTAGGCACAATTCATGTTTCTAGGTATCCATATATGAAAGCAAATCTTTACCTTGTGACGCCATGTTTACATAATGTAAATTTCTCCCTTTTCTGTTTGGTAGGAATATTTATTGCTTACTGTACTTTAATTTTCCTGTCTATTTTAACGTTAATTTATATTGTCAAAACAGATATAGCTTGGATGTGACACTGCGCACCGCTCCATATTGGTTCAAGGTTGGATCCTAAGATCATGTCTTTGGTCATTATGCTCTCTGACAGTTGTTGGCATCTGCCATTTGACCACCAGTGATGAGGCTTTAGTAGTCATTGAACTAAAGAGTAATAATCATGTATGCTACCTTTCCAACCAACTGATCTCTGAAATAAAGTTGGACTTTCTCCTTCATATCATTTTTGTTTTCATTAGATAAGATCTGCGCTGTTCGCATTTAAATAGCGTATAAACACGTATGCTCAGATACTCAATGCTGGGATCTGGTAGTCGATTCCTCTGACCAAAATTAACATATGTTCAAATGAAAGCAAGTAAACTAAAAGCAGAGCAGGCACTTCAAAGATGCATGTAAGGCTGCACAACTTCTAGAGATCTAGGAACCCCAAAGCCTGAGAAGCCTTAACATCCCTAGAGTGACTACAGGAACAGAGGTTGCCCTTGACCCCTCCCCATTCCCAATGTTTGTGCCTCACTACTGGACCACCATTATGATGGACATGCTCAATGGCCAACTGTAAGCCATAGGTTGCTCTTTGCATTTCTCACTTTAGGCATCTATGGACACTCCATAAAATTTGAAAACATACAGTATGAGCAGGCATGTTGAAGTGCGCTTCACGTGTTTGCTTTCAGTTTATCGGCTTTATTATAAAGTGAACACAGGTTCATTTTAAGAATATTGGAGTAGCTGTGAGTCACTTTCTTGGGATACTCATCTTGGGGCTTATAGAGACACTGTGGTTGATTTACTAAAACTGGAGAGTGTAAAATCTGGTGCAGCTGTGCATGGTAGCCAATCAGCTTCTAACTTCAGCTTGTTCAATTAAGCTTTGACAAAATATCTGGAAGCTGATTGGTTTCTATGCAGAGCTGCACCAGATTTTGCACTCTCCAGTTTTAGTAAATCAACTGTACTGTCACATGCAGATCAAAATAAAAGTGTCTCTAAAAAGGCCCCCCAACCCTTTTGTTCTCAGTTGACACTTCTTCCTCTGTCACAGATGGTGTCCACAATCAGGGGTAGTGGTGACATCACTTCCTCAGTTATGTGACAATTCTCAGGCCTAGAAATTGGCTGCTATTTCTAAGCACTATCGCAGCAGAGCAGGTCACTTGCTCCCTTGTACCTAGAAGTGCTAGGTAGTGTAATCGGATGTAACAAAAGAAGGGGTTGAGGGAGAGCAGGCAAGGTGAGTATAAGAGGGTTGGGACTAAGGCATCTTCCTCATTTTAATAAGCAATAAAGTACTAATGCGCTACCCTTGATAAAGTCACGTGGCAGTGACGCAACGCGTCGGGAGAGGCTTTGTGATGTAGCTTTCGGTTACGGCCACGACCGGAAGTTCCTACATTTGATGTTATTTTTACTGTCTGCCGTTTTTTGCCATTTTATAGTTATTACCTGTTTTTAAATAAATGGAAATACCTTATTTTTAATATACTACACTATGGAGATCCCTCTTCTTTTTTGCTTCTAAAATTTGTAGAGCTGGATGTTGCATTGCCTAGGAAACTGACGGTGAGATTGGAGATACAGCTGCAGTGGCCCTTTGTCAAGGATACATAAAGGAGTAACTACCGCTTGCTGTTCATCATCGTTCGATGCACTACTAGACCCATTGGGGTCCATCAATGAGGTGAGAGGTTAGCACTACTGGGGGAGGATACAAAGAATATTTCTGCGATATCTACATACATCTGCAGATCTGGACTCCCACATCCATCCCTCTCCCACTCTCTCTACCGTGTTTACATTTGAAATCATCCCTCTGTGTTAAAGACTGATTTTCTTGGATTATCAGACTCTTATGTGGATGCACGTTATGCACCTCACACATGGACTTGTTTATAGTTTACTATACTATATTTATTTACATGGACTTTATTGCTTATTGATTTTTTAATTTGTTGTGCTGCACCATATACTAGATTTGTTATATATATTGAATATTGATATATTCGCTTAGCAGTTTATTAACAGAGTAACTAGCGCTACTTCAATATTTTTACACAATCTTCCTCACTTTGCCTTATGTATGCAAGGTAAAAGTTGTCTCTTTATCAAATCTTTTTTGCTTTCCTTTTTTATGACAATGTTTGTGATTTTGTTACTTGAATCTTGCAGTAGTAAGATCTTCCCTGAGCCAAGCAATGTTCAGCTTCTATTCAAAAACATCCATCCTATAATCTGCTGTCATTAGCTCTTGGGCTGATTACTGTGCTGCACAATGAGTGAAGAAAAGGCAGAAACGGCAATTACAAAAAACTTGCACACCTGCCAAAACAAGGCTCAACAAAGTTTTTTTTTTGAGCAATGCTCATTTACCCTAACAAAAACAAAGATTACCGGCACGATACACGCATTCACATGTTATCTACAAAAACAGTTTCAAATTGTAAAACCATTTTAATGGCACAAAATGTGTTTTTGAAAAACTTATATAAAGTCACCCATAGCAACATTTGAATATAAAAAACAATGTTTCTTTTAATGAGCATAGTACAAGGACATCCTTTCACTATTGAAAATACCATGAGCACAAAAATTCTCAAAAACTTTTCTGTTGGTTGTTTTTGTCATAAAACAGTGATGGATTTGATTGTCATTTTGAACGTTCTTTCGGTGGACAAAATAATTGTACTTTATTAAGCTACCAACGTGTTAGTGATAAGCTATACAAACTGCAGTTACGTTTATATGCATAATTTCTGTTATATCACTCCATCGGTTTTTCTGTCTATAATTTATAAAACCTGTTTTATAATAACAGAATTGAATAATTCTTGGAGACGAAAAAAAATGTAAACTAAAAAGAATATAACAAGAATTTGGGTATTTTTTATACGCAGAACCCTTTTCCTTTTTTTTTATCAAGCATAATTGCACAAATATTACACAAATGAAATTGTTTATAAAGGCCCCAAGATGGCAGATTTTAGAAATAGGTAGTCTGCATGCACATTGTACAACAAAAGAAGTATAAAAGTATTTTTTTTCCTTTTTTTTTTCCTTGTACAAAGGAAAATAAAAGAACATATACACAATTAGTCTATTTGGTTATGATAAAAAATATATACTGTATATAATGAATATTCAGAAGCCCTGTTTTGTATGATTCGATAGTAACTGCATATTTTGTGCCTTTTAAAGATCTATAGTATAAATATTTTTTTAAGAAATATGTACAACTGTTCACTCTGATGACCAAATAATACACTTTCTGACTTTTATAACATTATACATGTAAAAAAATGGACAGTTAACCTCTTCCCAAAAGATAATTCCCTATGTAGGGTAAAAGTTGAGCTCCAGGCAATCAGCTAAATGTACAGATAAAATACATATAAAGGAGCTGTTTTTATCTGACAAAGAATTTGTATTTCTGTCCATCTAGTTCTGAGATTTACACAGTCCTGTCACTCAGCACAGCCCTCTTTGATATGGTAGGGGGTCTATTTTTTCTATGCTGCAGTTCAATAACACTTATGCCCTGTACACGATCGGAATTCCGATGGAATTTTCTGTCGGAATTCCGATGAAGCTGACTTTCATCAGTCTTGCCTACAGACCATCAGACAAAATTCAGACCGTCCAAAATGCGGTGATGTAAAATACCCTGACGAGCCGAGAAAAATGAAGTTCAATGCTTCTGAGCATGCGTCGACTTGATTCTGAGCATGCGTGGGTTTTTTTCTCCGATGAAGTTCCACACAGACGATCGGAATTTCCTATCCTTTTTTTTTCCATCGGAAAAATTTAAAACATGTTCTATTTTTTGACACCGATGGAAAAAAGTCTGATGGGGCCCACACATGATCATTTTTTCCGATGAAAAAAGTCCATCGGACTTTTTTCATCGGAAAAAACGATCGTGTGTACAGGGCATTACAGGTCTTTTCCCTCCCCCAGCCTAAGTTTAGATACTATTAATTAAAATAAAAAAATAGCACAATTGACAGTTCTTACATTGAATGAGAAGTGTAGCTAATGGCTACTCTTTCAGTTGAAATATTTCATCCTCTGCCCCCCCAACCCACTCAGCAGTAATCTTCCAGTACTCCTGGGGTTAATGCAAGCCACTGAACCAGTCATAGGCACTCCTCAAAATTGTCTACTATTGCCTTTTCTTTTATACTCCCCTCCTCCATTCATAGAAGCCATTACCTAGCTTCCAGTTGTATGAATAGAGGATGGGAAAATGGATGAAGGGTCCTCCTTGTCCATTTATAGAGTGTTCTTTATTGTTGGAAGCTATAGTACCACTTCTGTGAATATAGGAGGTGAATGGAAAGGTCTGGAATAATCAGCAATTTTGACAAGTGCCTATGATAGGTCCAGTGGTTCGTATTAACCTCAGCAACACTGGAAGATTACTGTTGAGTGAGGTATGGGATGGGGGTAGGGGCAGTAGGTGAGGACAGAAGATTCCAACTAAGAGAGCAGCCACCAGCAGAAGGGACACTTCTCGTTGAATGTAAGTACTGTCACTTTTGCAAGAGGCTGATGGCAAATCCAATTAGAGTACCTACACTGGTTGCATTGAATTTAACATATTCATAAATACAGAGCTGCATAATTTTATAATTGTCTGGAGTTCATCCTTAAACATGTATTAACAAGCTCTTCCTAATTAAAAAAGATAGTACTCATACAAGTGTAGCCACTCTGCCTCAAATTTAATATTTTCTAGGTTGTAGTTAGCCTGAGCTGGATTTATAGTTCATCTTCTTGGGTCTCTCTTGAGCTCTGGTTGTCTTTTGCTTCTGTCTGCTTCTGGGAAGTGTCCTTGGTGGTTGCCATAATCAGTGTTATATATATTTATATCTCCCTGTCCAATGACTAGGAGGTTTATTGCCAGGGGCACAGGCTGGAGTAGGGTATAAATATTTAGGCGTAACTTTGGGGAGTCAGTCTCTGATCCTCTCAGGCCTGCTGCTTGAGAAGGGTGGCCATAGGTTTTAGGCCTAGTAGGCTGAACAATGTGATTGAAGCACCATAGAGGAACTTCTGCCCAACTGGGGAACCTGAAAATCTGGGTGAAGCTTGGTCCTTGACTGAAGTGTGGTAGTTTCTCCCATCATGAAGTCTGTAATGAACCAACTAGTGTCTTACAGTCAGGAGATGATTTCACAGTTTTCTGGGTTGGCTTAAACGTTTTCTATCTGTGAAGACTGCAAGTGCTTACTATATTTTAATTGGAGTCTGCCAAATCCATGGGTGTTCTGTGCCATAACCGGTTCTCCTTGGAGTGTTGAGTGAGAGTCAATAAACTAAATTTCTTGCATCAAAAGGTGACTGACACTCATCTGTTCACATCACTCCACTGTTGGCAAGGACTAGACCCTGGGACCAAATGGCTACCCTGTCTCTGAGGTATCTCACATGCTGTGAGGGGCCAGGGGGTGCTAAATTATATATATATATATATATATATATATATATATGTATGTATATATATATATATATATGTATATATATATATATATATATGTATAGATATAGATAGATAGATAGATAGATAGGTCTATATATAGATCTATCTATATATAGATATATATGGAGTGCTACTTTCCATTGTCTCTCTTTTATTTAGGTCATAATTAATTTCAAGTGTGGTCTTGACCACACTGTAAGTGTGTCATAATGGGGCAGATGGGCTTTACAAAACTACGTTTTTTTCTCCAAGATAAACCGCTAAATACGCAGATAATGTGTTTCCCCAAAAATAAGACTGGGTCTTGCATAAATTTTGGTTACAAAAAACACATTAGGGCCTATTTTCAGGGGATGTCATATTTATCTACTGTATTTACATAATACTGTAAGTAATAACGATATGTAAAAAAGTTCCTGTGTCCCTTGTCTTTTCACCCCTCTCTCTCTGTCCGCTCAGGGGTCAGCATTATAAAAATCCTGTAATCTCAAAAATAAACCCTACTTAAAGTCCTTGTAAAATCATGTAATCCTCGCTGTAAAAGAATTATATAATGTCCAGTATTTGTCTTTATGTAAAATTATTGTGGAAAATACCTTATTTACAGTGCAGCTGGGCGCTCACCTGACCCGCAAGGAGTCTCTGTCCCCGCTCCAAGCACTGTAAATGGAGGTGACACTGACGAAAGCCAGGAGGAGAGCTTCGGCGGGTCACGCGAGCGCCCAGTGGCACTGTAAATAAGGTATTTTCCACAATAATGTTACATAAAGACACACACTGGACAGTATATAATTCTTTCACAGCGTGGATTACATTATTTTACAAGGACTTTAACTAGGGCTTATTTTTGGGGTAGGGGTTATTTTGCCTAGAAAATCATGATAGGTCTTATTTCCGGGGTAATATAAATATATGTAAGCAGTTTTCCATACAAGGGATTTCTGTTCCTTTCCATCAGGTTCTGAGATTTACAAAGTGTACAGATTGTGTTCCTCCCCCAGCCTGTGACTGGACAATGAAAGGAGAGGCAGAAAACTGATTAACTCATCTCTCTTCTACTGGATTGGCTCCTTGAACTGCTTCCCTCGATCCCGGTCTGAGCTGTACTGTGCAGAGACTGCAAGAGGCTAATGCTAAGTCAAATTTCAGATACTTACACTGCTTGCATTTAAAAAAATATATTTAATGATGCTATAAAGAATACAGAACTGCATCAATTTGTGTCAGGTATAAAACACACCTGCCTAGAGTTCAGCTTTAAACTTTTATTGATGTTCCTTTTAATTTACCAGAAAGTTGGTGTCACTTTTGCATGTTGAAGGAATTCTGTAATAAAGAACTTCCAAGTGAGAAGGCTGTGGAGGAAGCAGTCACCAATTCCTACTGCATACTAATGCCAAGGTAGTGGTATCCTAAGGGCAGGTATTCCTTCTAAAATGTATCTCAGGTTATTGAAGACTGAAGTATATTTTTCACGTCTTTTATTAAAGTTACATTCACTTCAATCATCCAATGCTGTGCAAAGAATGTTCCCACTTTTTTAAATTCCTCTGCAAATGATTGGATGTTCAAATTGAATGCAGGTTCATTTTCCTACATTACTTGAGTCAATCGTTCTTCAAGAAATGTTTAAACACATTTTTCTTGAGTTCCTCTCTTTCCCCTCAGCTACATTCTGAACTTAAGAAACCATTAAGTCAAAGTGCACATTTTATGAGCGTAAATATAACCTTTAGATATAGCTCAGACAGTTTTAAAAAAATATTTAACTAGCAATGTAAAATACAATATGATTTAGATCTATTTTTTCAGATACCTATTGAGACATTCATAAGGCATAGAACTTTGTTCTAAAAAGTCAAAACTATATACTCTTTTTACCATGGACACCACACACAATTAATATTGGTCTATTTTTAACAGCTAAAGGAATGGTTTTTGTGAAAGATTTTTTTCAGAATTTGGGACTAGGTGTAATCCATTGATTTTCATTGAGGGCCAGTAAGCCATTTCATACATAGACTACAGGTTTTTCATTTTGGAGTTTTGTATAAATAACGAAAAAAAAAAAAAAGACTTGGAACTAATTCAAAAGTGCATGTGTATGAAAAGGAAAGTGTGGGACTTTGAATGAGACACCTTAGACGAGGTGTCTCCATCCCTAATCAATTGAGTAAAAAAGGGGAAGGGGAATGTTTGGGACTTTAAATGAGGCACATACGTGAACAATGTTTCAGTTAAACAGCACAGTTTATTAAAATTATACACAGGTTTTACAAATATCTTGGCCAGATGTCTCTGTATAAAGATATAAGTTAACATTAAAATTTGCTGAGTCACATCATATATGATAACATAATGCATCTAAAGTAGTCTGTTGACAAGAATAATCCATTGGCTCTACGCGTTTCGCCGACTCTATCGCCTCATCAGGAGCAAGTACATGTAATCTGTAAAGACATAGATTATAGGTATGTATGAGGAACAATAAAATGCATTCACGAGTCCCCTGATAAGGGATGAAAATAGTACTAAGAGAAAGAAAAAATTATAGTGCACAGAACCTCCAACGGGATCGTGACGACCACGCTGGCACTGCCAATGATGCTGGGGAGTGAGCATGGAAGTGTCTGTGAAAATAATACCTATTTGAGTGCCAAATTACCAAGCTGGGGATGATGAGGTATATGTAAGGAGCACCGGCAGCCACAGCCAGCGAACAGCAAGGATGCCCAAACCACGTGGGGAGCTATGTAGGGACCCAGATAACCCCAGGGACATGCCCCCAGCATCACACGAGCGTGAAAAAAACAGAGAGGGACCCACATCTGGAGCGGGGTAATCTGGGTCCCTACATAGCTCCCCACGTGGTTTGGGCGTCCTTGCTGTTTGCTGGCTGTGGCTGCCGGTGCTCCTTACATATACCTCATCATCCCCAGCTTGGTAATTTGGCACTCAATAGGTACATTTATTTCCTTTGGACATCATTTGACGGTGACAGTGGCCCCTATCATATTACACTTTTTTATCTCCCTTCCCCCAACCTTCCTTTTGGCACATCATATTCACGGGTTCCTCACCCTACACTCCTCTTCATCTTTCACGTTCATCTCTTTCTCCCCACCATTCACAATTCATCAGTAGTGCACACATACATACTGTCATCCTACTCACTATCACTCTAACATCCCCTTGCATATTGCTATGATCTCACATTCCAGTCCGCTTTTTCCATCACACATCCACAACATAGCCTCTCCCTTATATTTTCACAGACACTTCCATGGTCACTCCCCGGCATCATTGGCAGTGCCAGCGTGGGCGTGACGATCCCGTTGGAGGTTCTGTGTGGGCGTCCGGTCCCATTGGGGGTCTTTGTCCCCTCAGGTCCCGGGAGGGATGCATGATGATCGCTGCCACTTGCACATTCAGTGCACCTGGGGGTTGGATCTTTTCCTTCCTCCGCACTACAATTTTTTCTTTCTCTTAGTACTATTTTCAACCCTTATCAGGAGACTCATGAATGCATTTTATTGTCCCTCATACATACCTATAATGTCTTTACAGATTACATGTACTTGCTCCTGATGAGGTGATGGAGTCGCAGAAACGCGTAGAGCCAATGGATTATTCTTGTCAAAAGACCACTTTAGATGCATTATGTTATCATATATGATGTGACTCAGCAAATTTTAATGTTAACTTATATCTTTATACAGAGCCAGCTGGCCAAGATATTTGTATAACCTGTGTATAATTTTAATAAACTGTGCTGTTTAACTGATACATTGTTTCACCTATGTGCCTCATTTAAAGTCCCAAACCTTCCCCTTCCCCTTTTTTACTCAATGCAAAAGTGCATTTTAGCACAAAGAGGTGGAAATAAAATTAGATATGTTTATAATTGTGGTCCAAATTTGTAGGTATTAGAGGTAAACCATAGACACTAGACATAGACTGCAAAGTCATAGTTACTCTTGATGGTAAAAAAAAAAAGCAATTGTACCTTCGTTAACAGCACTGTGATGTAAGGCTGGCCATACATTATTCCATTTTCTTGTACAATTTTTCTTTAGCCAAAACCTAAACACTTTCAATTTGTATGCAACCAGGGAGGTCCTAGTTGAATGTAAATCTAAAGGAAATCGAATAAAAAAAATTGTATAATGTATGGCCAGCTTAAAACGGAACTTCACTCTCTCAATCAATATTGACTATTTGTAATCCTTATGCTGCTAGCATTAGTAAATAGATAGGAACAAATATCATATTTACTTGCTTTAGACTTTTTTCTACATTTCTTCATTTGTTTCGTGGTTTCCATGCCTAGGCAAATTACATCATACATCCCAAGTGCCTTTAGGAGGGGAGAATGGGTTTTCTAAGCTAAGCACACCCTCCTGCCTGCATTCATGAGTTAAGGGCAAATGGATTACAGGAAGTAAATGCTACAAAATTCATCTGCCCTTACTCAAGATGGCCGCGGGCAGACATGCTAGGGGGTGTTTTTCAAAGCGATTTCCCAACAAAATAAAGCACGGAGACGTGGATGGATGGAGGAGTTTGCTTTGAATAATTAATTAAATAGCGTTTTTGGCTTGTGCTGCTCAGGTGCAGTGCAGTTCCGCTTTAAGAATTTATATTAGATCTGCTGAATGAGGATTAGAATTGTGTCCAAAAGTTTGACAAATGTGATTGGGACACTTTCTCTAACAATTTGTGTTTGTTCCAGAGTGGGTTGGCCCTCGACCATAAGCCCCTATAAACATTAATCTGCCTAAACCAAACCATGAAAGAGAAAGTTTGATATTACTAAAGGCATATAGGCTGTTGACTTTGCAAGGAAAATTCCTTTAGCTTAGGTAATGAGGTGAAGCCTTGGCGATTTTCATCTTCCTTGGTGCAAACCAAAATACATTTTATTTATTTTTTAGATTGGGTATATACAGTATTTACCACATTCACTAAGCAAAAGGGAAAATTCCCTTGCCAAGCGAACATCCTATTTGTCTTTAGTAAATTGAACCCAGAGTGTTGGATCTTGGCACTAAAGGTCTAGAGATAAATGATAGTTGTAGATGTTGATTAGCATGCCAGATTCTGTTCAAAAGCTTTAGAGAAATTGGTGGAATAATCTCTTAAAGCATAAAGATACTAAAGTATCTTTTTTTATGCAAACTCTGAAAGTTAAATTGTGCATGCATGCATTAGAGCAAATCAATGTTATCTTTTTCTTTATTCTTATGTTATAAATATGCCATCTTGCTGATTATATTCAATTACATTTCCTCAGTATTAGTGGGAAGTTATGGAAGTATATTACTGTATGAAGTGAGTGATGAAATTATTTCTTAACAGGAAGTTCTCTGTAGGAATGACTTTTTTTTCTTTGTATAGTATAATAGATTGGTTCCATCTCCACCGTAATCTGCCTTCTCTCCAGCTGTTTTATCAGCCACTCCTGATGAAGTCACGTATCATGTGACGCAACGCATCAGAACGTTAGCAGGTGATGTCACTTCCTGACCAGACTGGAACTAGGCCATATTGGTACTCCTTGTGATGTTTCACTGCGCCTGATGTTATATATACCCATGTGAGTGTCTTTTCTGTGTTTTAAACATTTTAAAATATATTGCACTCTTTTATTCCTTTGAGCTGATCACCCTGGGAGACTAAGTGGATGTATCTCATCCATGGCCAAGCTGAGTGGGGAGAATAGGAGTTTGATTAACAAAGTGCTCACTGACCCTTGGGGTTGTTTGCTGAAGGTAAGCGAGCATGCTGACAGGTGAGGGATCACGGTCACGTTGTGTATGGAGCACGGGTGTTGGATACAAAGTAACACCATTCACACATTTGGATTTTCTATATAATAGTATAGTGCTACAAGTTTATTGTCCTTTTTTTGCTATATATTCTGATGCACTTTAGATTACTCTATTTTTCCATTTTTTAGTGGGGTTACACCTCTCTAAGGTTTGCACTACCTTTTTACATATGATTTGTATTTAATATTTTTGCACTGATGATTGTGCATTATGAATAATTTTTTCACAGTTTTCACTCATTTAAGCACATTTTATGATTACAGACTGCTGATTCCCTCAGCGGTTACCACATCTGTAGGGTGTTTATTGCTAGGATCATATTTATTATTTATTATAGTAAGCAGTGCAGCATCAATTCATTTGTTACTAGTCATTTAAGGCTGGGTTCACACTTAACACGGATGCGGCTCACAGCAGGGGGTCCAGTGCGTCCCTGTTCTTCATTTCAGGGATGAATCAGGCCTGAATTTTTGTCATACTTATATGCCCCTGATGACGTCAGTAGTGACGAAACATGTAGGGTGAAGCCTATGTACGTGCCGTCGCTATGAGTTTTCTGCTGTGTACACTTATTGTTTGATATTCATGCATGATCCATTGCATACATGCCTGCTTTTAACTTCTTGTGAGTACCTTTTACCTTGTATACGTGCAACAAACCAGTGGTTACGTTATCTCACTATTGGATGCTCTCCTTTATTTATGAGACCCTCCGTGTGCCTCATGTCTATTGCACCTGATTCGACCATCTGAATAGCGTCTGCCCCTGAAAGGATCTGGTGGTAGCCGATCGCTGTCCATTTATATAGCTGAGCTTTATTGACTCTGTGATAGAGTCCTTCCTTTCTGGTAAGAGACCATCTTACACTGGGTGTTGGAGCACGTTGGTGATTGCTGGATCACGCACTATTCCTTTTGCACCAATCTATGACCTTTTATTTGTCGTTGTTCTTTTCTTGGATCTTATTTTTTGGATTTCATTTGCACATTACCCTATTATTATTTGTTCACTATTCATGAACTTTTAGCGCTACAATATTTCGCTTTTTATATTTTTGCACAGTTTATATGACTGTTTTTTGCCAGCTTCTTGATTATCCCTTCTTCAATTATTACTTATTTTGTCAGTGCATTTTCACCTTAATTTTAGGCCTGAATTTTTGCCTGAATTAGGACCTGAAATGGAGCCAAAGATGCACAGGATCCTTGTGGTGTCTGCTCCGCAGGCACCAGGTAGATGCGAGTACCGACTTCATTGAGGGCTGGACACACTATCCTGTCATGCGAATTGGAAGCGGAGAAACTGCATCCAATTCGCACTAGTGTGAACCCAGCCTAAGGAGTTGGATCACTATTGGGGTGTCTGCAGCAGCTTTTCTTTTTGTATTTGTTTGTTTTGGAGATGGCAGCATTTGAGTTTTCCCTCTGCTGGTGTGCCTGTGCTTTCGCCCCACACCTAAACACTGGAATGTCATGTACCAGGGCTAATTGCCCAATATGCATGAGGCCTTATGCAATTATATGAATAAAATGACATACTTAAGGGAGAAGGAGGTGTGGAATCCTATAACCTTTAAGCTGTGCAGCCAGCAGTGATTAAGCCATGAGGTCAAATAGAATCTTAGATCCTGAGTAAGCTACAAAAAACACAGATTTGCAATTATGCATTAATGCACTATTTGTAACTTGCAATTTCAGAGTGTTTCCATAATAAAAAAAGAAACTTTACCTCTGCTTTAAATAACCAGTAAACTTAAAGAAAATATTCAATATGATGTAAAAAACCTGTTGTTCGTTCATGGCCATTTGATGCAAAATAGGGCACAAAATGAAAGTGGGTAGATTTCATCTATAACTTTACAGCAGACATGTCATATTGGAGTATAAGAACTGCATGAGGCCTTCTTGCACCCCTCAGTGGTTTAAGATGTAAAACCAATAAATATATCCTCAACTATTCTCCAGTTGACAAATTATACTTCCTTACATAAGAGAATACATTTTGTATTTTGTAATTTTTACTATAATGTTAAGTTCCAAGGTGCCATTGTATTTTACAGCCCTCAGTAGACATAATGCAGCCTTTTTTAAGATTAAGCCCTCTCAAGTCGACCAATTGTTTCACTTGGGCTTGACATGCCTGATTTACAGCAAACTAAGTAGACCATCATCTGTTCTGATAAACATTTGAAACATTAACAATCCATCAATCCATCAACATTATTTAAACCACTTTTATAGAAAACAGCTAATCATTTTTGTTAAGCGACCCTTTAATTAAATAAAAAAAGGCATGTTTGACGTCCATTCACGAATAGTCTTCAATTCTTTGATGACTGCCACATCGATTGTGTGTCTGTATTAATTTTTGTAAATTATCACCCAAATACAAGCATAAATCTGCATATATAATTAAAATATTCTAAAGATCGCAATTCAAACCAATAGCTAACAAAGTGACTGTCATCTTTTTTTGTTTTTTGTTTTTTTTTTGATTATTTAATGAAAGACAATAGTGAACCTAAAAAAGTTCATATAAAATGAATATTTCATTTTCTTACCCTACAAAGGAAGTGTGTCCTTCGATTTAGCAAATAAAATGTTCTCCTATTACAGCAGCATATTTTTTTTTTCTTTTAAATTGTACTGTAGTGCAGTTTATTTTTCATAAAAATACCATACAAATGGTCAGTCTAGTCATCAGCAAAACAAACCGAAAATGAAAAAAGAGGTAATGCTGATGACAAAACAATTAGAATACTGTTGGTACATAGAAAAGTAATCATATTTTATACATTTATACAGAGTAGAAAAGGTAACGGAACAGCAGAGCTTAAGCCACAGTCTCCCGGATAGCATTTTCTATTTTCTTTGGAAGAAGTTCACGTCTTTCTTCTACGCTGATTAAGGAATTCCGACAGTTGTGCCCATCCACAAAAAGTTTTGCATACACTGGATTGGAGTAATTTGTTGGCTGTTGGGATAGGGAACATTAGATAAACTTTATTATGCACAGAAAAAAAGCAATTTGTTTGTTTTTTAGACTATAATTTTGTACTGTCAGACTATTGGGTCTTTTTCATATAAAGATAATTATTAACTAGATGAAAAAAGCTTCCTTTCACTCCCTTTGCCCTCTCTGTTGAACATGTGATAGACGGCATGCATCCAATGTTCTTATTTCCTTTTACCACTTTCCACTATCTGTGTTTTCTAAAATTCAAGAGTACTGCATCTAAGTATATAATGATTCAGGCACTGGTGGTCACCTTTTCCTTGAATTAAGGCTAACTATAACTTTAATTCATTTGGGGTAAATATAAAGAGTAGAGATGGGGCAAACACCCCCTGGTTCGGTTCACACCAGAACACCTTGAACAGGCAAAAAGCATGAACATGAAAAATCAAAAGTCCTTATGTTAAAAGACTTATATGCAAGTTATTGCCATAAAAAGTGGTTGGGGATCTGGGTACTGCCCTAGGGGACATGTATCAATGCAAAAAAACGTTTTTAAAACAATAGTTTTTTCAGGAGCAGTGATTTTAATGATGCTTAAAGTGAAACTATAAAAATGAAATATTCCTTTAAATATCGTGTCTGGGGGGTCCCTGTAGTCTGCCTGTAAAGTGGTGCATCTGTGCGATGTGTAGAACAGTGCCGCAGCAATAATGACATTTCTAAAGGAAAAAAAATAATTGAAACTAGCTCGCGGCTGCAATGTATTGCCGGCTCCCGGCAATATAGATTAAAAATCAATGAAAAAAGTTTATCCGAGCATGCAGCCTGTTCCTCATCTAAGTCACAACCCCCCCCCCCCACCCCCAGTCCATACCAGGCCCTTCGTGTCTGGTATGGATTATAAGCGGAAGTCCAAAAAACAAAAATTGGAGTGAGGTCCCCCCGAAATCCATACCAGGCCTTTATACAACCATGCAGCCTGGAGGTCAGGATAGGGGGTGGACAAGCGAGTGCTCCCCCCCTCCTGAACCATACCAGACCACATGCCCTCAACATGGGGGGTGGGTGCTTTAGGGCAGCCCAAAACACCTTGTCCCTATGTTTTGCAAGCTAATATTTAAAATGCCCATGTGTATCTATTCTAAGTCATAGTGCTCTAAGGATGATGGTTTAGTTTATCCAGGTTTTTATTCTTTGGGTCATCACTGGGTGACTAATGCCAAGGAGAGGAGGAAAGACCTGCTAAAAACTTTAGTGGTGTGAGTGGCCAATAGTGGATGTTTTGGCCATATTGTTGGCCCTTGCAACAAGGGTGGACATGTAGTACCACTTGAGGTAGATAGTCAAAGTGGAAAATTCTTGCATTGTCCCTGTAACCTTCTTCTAGTCATCCTGTTTTGAACTAGTGTCGTAAATATAATAATATAATGTATTTTCATTTTTTTTAGAGCAAAACACAGTGAAAGCAATTTCACAAGAACACAAAATTACACATGATGAGCAACATTCACTAAGCCGTGCCACATCAAACAAAAGAATCTGATGATTTCATGATGGAGTTGTCAATACAGGACAAAAATACAAACACGCAATAACCATGCAATGGCAATGTCAGGTGAAGAGAGTCTCACCCCTGGTGCTAGCGGTCCTTTCAGATCTGAATTTAGGTAGCTAGGAGGTGCAGTGTGGGCTATTTTGAAAGCAGTAGGCCCACCCGCTATGAACCTGGACTGTATGCAAATAATAAATATATTAGTATGGGGGTTCCTGTAGAATTCTTCTTTTGCAAGATATATAAAGATTTTTTCAAACAAAACAGGAATCTGTATGACTCAACAGACACCTCGATGACGTCCTAGATCATTAAAAGGGATTTTCATCCCCGTGACATTTAAATTCAGAATTACCAATAGCTAACAAAATCACATTCTAACACTGTTCTTATCAAACCAGTAAACAGTTACAAAAGTCTGTTTGCAAACTCCTGAAATCCTATGCTGTAAGCTTTTTGCAGCGTATACTGAAACAGGTTAAAGAGGCCCTGTTCCTCTGTGGTTCTCAACCTCAATTCTCAAGTACCTAGACATGTGCATTCGTTTTCGTCCGAATGCATTTTCGTCCGAATTTCAGGTATTTTCGTTATCGCTTTAACAAACTTAATCGAAAGCGCAGAATCCAAAAACCGAAAGATCCGACATAAACAAATGCTTTATTTTCGTTTTCGTTGCGACAACAGTTTGATATAGATAGGAGATTCGACATGATGCTGACAATAACAATCTGTGTCTATTGAACATGTGGTCGAATTTGCCTAACCTTAACTCTATTAGTCCAAGATTATTCTACATAGAGAGAAAAGATTCGACATCAAGAGAAAAGATTCGACATTATAGAGAGAAAAGATTCAACATTATAGAGAGAAAAGATTCGACATAGAGAGAAAAGATCACTGCTGGAATTGGGTGGGGGAAGTAAAATAAAAATAATGATGATGATGAATGTTATTGGCTGATTGTAACCAAAGAGGAGGACCAGTAAAATAGCTAGAGCTAACTTGACAATTCAACAAGAACGACGAAGATTCGACAAAGCATCGAAAAACATCATACAAACGTCAAATCTGTCATTGAAGGCTTATGGTGTCTGTCGAAAGTTCTAAGAAGATTCGACGGAGCAGCTAAACTGTACGACGCTGCAATCGTACATTTCCGGTCAAATGCATCCGCCCCCTAGGCTATAGAAAAATTCTAATGTTGGTTGACTAGTAATAATAACCACTTGTCCACCGCCCACTGTCAATTGACGGCGGGCGGAGGATACTCTCGTTCTGGGAGGACGTCATATGACGTCCTCCCTTTAAAACGAGCTAGAAGGCGCGCGCTCGCCGCGTTCACAAGGCCCCGGTGCGCGTGCCTGGCGGCCGCGATTGCCGCCGGGCACCTGCGATTGCCTGGGAAACGAGCAGGAAAGTGGGTCTCTGTGTGTAAACACAGAGATCCACGTCCTGTGAGGGAGAGGAGGCTGATGGTGTGTCCCTTGTACATAGGGACAACCATCAGTCACCTCCCCCAGTCAGTCCCCTCCCCCCACAGTAAGAACACATTGAGGGAACATATTTAACCCCTTCCCGCCCCCTAGTGGTTAACCCCTTCCCTGCCAATCACATTTATACAGTAATCAATGCATTTTTATAGCAGGGATCGCTGTATAAACGTGAATGGTCACAAAAATGTGTCAAAAGTGTCCGATGTGTCCGCCGCAATATCGCAGTCACAATAAAAAATCGCAGATCGCCGCCATTACTAATAAAAAAATAAAAAAATAAAAATGCTATAAATCTATCCCCTATTTTGTACACGCTATAACTTTTGCGCAAACCAATCAATACGCGCTTATTGCGATTTTTTTTTTTACCAAAAATATGTAGAAGAATACGTATCGGCCTAAACTGAGGAAAATTTTATTTAAAAAAAAAATGGGTATTTATTATAGCAAAAAGTAAAAAATAGTGTTTTTTTTCCCAAACTGGACGCTCTTCTTTTGTTTATAGCGCAAAAAATAAAAACCGCAGAGGTGATCAAATACCACCAAAAGAAAGCTCTATTTGTGGGAAAAAAAGGACACAAATTTTGTTTGGGAGCCACGTCGTACGACCGCGCAATTGTCATTCAAAGTGTGACAGCGCTGAAAGCTGAAAAATGGCTTGGGCAGGAAGGGGGTTTTCGTGCACAGTAGGGAGGTGGATAATAAATAAATATAATTATTACTAGTCATACAACATTAGAATTCTACTATAGCTTGTAGGCAGAACATTCGACTGGAAATGTACGATTGCGGCGTCGTACAGTTTCGCTGCTTCGTCGAATCTTCTTTGAACATTCGACAGACACCATAAGCATTCAATGACAGATTCGACCTTAATTAATTCGGATTTTTGGACGAATGCAATTTCTAACGAAAAACAAAATAAATAAAAACAAATTTCGGGAGTAACTAAATAAATGTATTTTTCGGATGAAAATTAAATTCCGAAACAAAATATTTCAGTGTGCACATGTCTACGTACCCCCATCAGGCCATGTTTGGGAATTTCTCTTACATAAAATAGCTGTCCAAAATACCAAGCCATTGATTCTGATTTAAAGCACCTGTGCAAAATAAAGGAAAACCTGAAAACATGGCTTGTTGGGGGTACTTGAGGACTGGAGTTGCGAACCACTTTCCTAGACCATTCATTTCAACAAAACATTTCCAGTAACCTTATATATGCATTTAACACATTTTATGCATTCTATTTACCTGTAAAAGCCTCCCTTGTGTAGACACCCAAAAGCCCTGAGACTGCTGCTGGATGCCGCCATCTTCATTGTGATGTTAGCAGCCCCAGCAGACTAAAATCTGTCACTCAAGTGACCCTCTTTACTATAGCCTTTCCCTTTGAACTTCCCACAGCAGATACATACAAAATTATGTAGAGATAAAGGGAGGGGAGGAGCAGCTGAGACAGCACAGACAATAATAAGACACTCCCAGAAGAGGAGAGTGCTATGACCTGCAAGAAGAGAGTGGGCTGTACTAAGGAACTAACACTTCCTGGAGTAGTCAATATTTTCAACAAGTTCAAAGGCACATTGAAAAGGAAAAACACAGATAGTAAGCATTTTAGATCCTTGATTTTTCTGTGCTTTTACCTGCTTTTTTAAGTTGATGGCAGGGTTATTTTAAATACAGCCTTTATAGATCAGAACCAATGTCTTATGATATGTTTTTCAATATGTGTCAAGTTTACCAAATAAATATCATCACAATGTCAGAAGGGTCATAAATAAGAATTTTCTTTATTCTCTCGTGAACGGGGCAATCCATGGCAACGAATACTAAAAAAAATATGGACAATGCCATTGTTAAAAAAAATATGGAAGATACCATTGTTGATCCTCTGAAAGTGCTAGCAAAATGCACCTTCGCCTGTGTAAGCAAAAATCCTTGCACCGTCCCTGGGTGCAGATATACATAGCAATCCTCAGACTCGGATTAAACTAGAATCCCTTGTTTTTCATCAGCTTACTGACTGGCTGCAGCAAGCTTCCACAAATTCTTCTTGCCATATTTAAAAATTACAAAATGCAGAGCTTCCGTCATACCCACACAGAAAAAAATGACAAATATAAATGTATCACAGCATACAATTAGAACACACCTACACAGCAGTAGATTATTCTCAAGCACGAGTCTGTAATATTAGGATTTTGCTGAAGAAAACAACTCTAAATATCTCACATTTTATTTTATTGCAGAATTATACTAAAATATTTTTTCCAGCAATGCAGAATCCTGACTCACTGACTTCCTAGTATAGTCTAAATGATGTGAATCTTACAAAGATATCAAAATCCATGGATTCTCCATTAATTGTAAACAAACCATTAAAGCATAATCATTTGAAAAAAAAAAAAAAAAGTTCTTTATTAAAACAAGAAAAGGTTGGAAGAGATTTTTGGCACAAAGAGTAATAACATCCTAAACTACATTTTCCACACTTTGCTAGTGTGTTTTCTGCTGCCTTTGTCCTTATTGGGTGGATTTCCTCTCACTTCCTGTTAGGTATGCCACCTAACAGGAAGGGGGGTACAGACATATATAAAAAGTTTAATGTTTTGTAAAAAAATAATTAAAAAAAGAAGAGAGCCCTAAAGCATGGTTGGCAGTCCAGAGAGTTATAATTCCTCACATTGAGGCCTTATGCATGTGTTTGCCTTTCTCCTCTGGACACCAAAAAGCCTGTCAGGAGAAAAGCTGCTTAAAAATGTGCCTAAAGCCGTGTCAAGCGCTGGGGCATTAATGGATTCCATTGGGCAGAATTTTAAATCTTTCTAGCCAGTGGAATGCATTACTGTTCAAACACGCCTAAACACATTTAGTGTTTAGACAAACCACGCATTTTTTCTGCTCAAGGCCTCCTCTCCTCATTGCACTTTTGATGTTTTTTTTTTCTGCTTGTAAGTACTTCCCTTTAATATAACTGTAAACGTCTACAGTATATGTGCATGGACACATAGGCTTAGATTGAGGAGCTTTTACAGGCTAAAAAAAAAAGCCAAATGCCTGTAAAAGTGGTATTTTTTTTTAAAGTCCAGTGTGCATGAGGCATACTTGTGTAAAAACAGACAATTACATTTGGAAGTTCCAAGGGTCCCACCTTCATCAAGGCTGTTAAACTATCAACCAGCCCTTCTGCTGTTATCGAATTTAAACCCCCGGAATTTCCAAAACATTTCTTTTACCAGACCTACTTTTCAGTTAAGCATTAATAACCTTGATTAAAGGGGGCCTCTTGTAACCCACAAAATGCATTGCCAGTTTTTACACAAATATAGCAAAAATTAAAGTTTATCTAGAATGTCAACCATATTTGAATCAACAAATCTTGAGATGTTGTGTTGAGGTCAAAATCTGGGTCCATCATGCTTATGGGAGCTGCCAAGTGCTGTCAAATTATATTAGAAAACTGTCCCACTCCGAAGAAATATTCAAAAATAAAAAAATTGAAAAAGTTTCTGAATCTTTGCTACTCTATTCAAGCCTAATTAGGCTCAAAAGTGTATGTAAACCCTAAATATTAAACTTTTAAACTACATTCAGGTGTTCCTCATTTACTTTATAGAATACATTTAAATATCTGGTGACCTTGCCAGTTACTTTGGGTTCCTGTAGTTTTGTTGAAGTGCTAACCATGTAAGTAGATCCATGCTAGCATGGTCCCGTCCACATACTTTCATCTAGCAATCAAACCTACAGGATGCCATGCTGGTGCACGGCATGCATGTAATCCCATAATTCACATAATTTCACAAATACATCTCATAGTTTCCTTCTCAATCAAGGGGTTCATGTAAACTTTAAATTCAGGTTTAAAGTGGTTCTAAAGGCAGAAGTTTTTTTTACCCTTATACAGTCTCTGTAGTAAGGTAGAAAAACTTTTATGAACAGCATCCCCCCTCCGGCTTCCCCTATATTTACCTGAGCCCGATCTCAATCCTGCACTGTGCCTGAGAGCAGTGGCTCTCCCTGCTCTCTCCCGCCTCACAAGACAGAGGTGCAGCAGCGGGAGCCATTGGGTCGAGCCACGCTGTCTGTGTCTATGGATGCAGGCAGCATGGCTCAGGATCAAGCCCATAAGTATCCCACAATAGGAGGAGCCAGGAGCATGGGTGGGGTACCCTAGAAGAGGAGGATTGAGACCATTGCACAGAGCAGGTAAAAACTAAATTTTTATTAGTTTTTTTAAAGAAGGTTTACAATCAGTTTAAAGTGTATATGAAGCTGTTTATTAGGTGCTACAAGACCTGGTATCACTAACTTAAAATTATACTAAAGTCTTGATTTTTTTTAAACCACAAACATGTTATAATTTCCTGCTTTGTACAGTGGTTTTGCAGAGAGCAGCCAAGATCCCCTCTTCAGTAGTCCTGGCCCCTCACTCCTGTTGAGTGCCCCCACAGCAAGCAGCTTACTATGGGGACACCTGAGCTGAGCCACAGCTCCGTGTTTACATTCAAACACAGAGCTGCAGACCGGCCTCACCCCCTCTCTCTCCTCTTTGGCTCACTGCCTTTGATTGACAGCAGTGGAAGTCAATGGCGCTTCGCTGCTGTCTCAGCCAATGAGGAGGGAGAGTCCCGGACAGCCGGGTCTCTCATGCAACATCGCTGGAGAGAGATGGGCTCAAGTAAGTATTAGTGGGGCTGCTGCACACTGAAGGTCTTTTATCTTAATGCATAGAATGCATTAGGATAAAATACCTTCTAACTTTACAACCACTTTTACTGCATGCTATGCTATTAAATTGACTAAAGATACCTATCTTTTGCCTGGTCAGCCAAGTATTCCAGCCACTCTCACTGTCAACTACATTCTCATACTCAAAAATAAAGTTAAAAAATAAGGGGTATGTAATGTCAACAGGTTTTGGATAAAATGTGGTTTAACTTTTTTTTTTATTGCTGCAAAAGAAAAGCTGGTATGAGATGGGTAAAGAAAGGTGTGTCTCAGTCCCAATTAGTGCATGCACAAAAACTTGTAATAGCCCACAAGACTTTACAATACTTTTTTTATTGCTGTCTTTGACCCTGCTGGAAAGATTCACACTCTCTATTTCTCAAGGTGAATGTCACTGTAACAGAATGTGATAGGAAATCCATAACTTTTGAGATGTCACATTAACCGGAGGTGATGGGAAATCTTTCATTGGGTAAACTGGTTCTAAAAGATCTCCTCCTATTTCCTTTTGTGTTTCTGGGATAGAAAGTGAAAAAGTGAAGGGAAGTCTCTCCGTTGAGAAACAGAAAGAGAAAAAAAAAAAACACCTGAAAGTAGACATAATCCAAAACTAAATTTTTTTAGACTTTACATACCCTTTAAGTCCAGCTCTGAGAAAATTACACATTTTCCTTACAGCCTTGTGGATAAAATTGGAGACATCTACCCTATGGAGTTTTGTTGAGATAAGAGACTGATCTGTGATTAAGACGGCCTCCTAAATCTAAAATATCAGTGTTGGATGGAATCAGCCTTTCAAATGTCAGTACTGTATTTGTATTGTTTGCTTTTAATTGGCCTCCAGGCTCTTCTGTAACAAGCAGCACCAGTGGAATAACAATGGAGAAGTGCAGCCATCCAACACGATCTACTTTAATTGTGCAGCAAGACAAAAAGGTGTAATGAAAAATCCAATAAGGAAACTACCCAACAGCGCTGCTTATAACGGTCATCATGTCTCTTTGCTGTCTAACTACTTGTCACATTTTTCCATAATTACTCATTTACAAAGACCTTGCTGTAAATGATGTTAAATATTAGTCAAATTTAATTCTACGCTAACACAAGAACACAGTTGCAAGCTTTCAGCCCCCACACAAAGGCCCCCTTCACCTTCTCACCATGGGGGCCACAAAGAGGAATTATAGACAAATTAATTAATTAAGCAATGGCATCATATGAATAATTTCTCCATTTTAAAGGATACTAGAAATATTCTTTCGGAATTTTGGATAAATATAAATGTGATCAGTTTAATGCAAATAATCTTATTGGTGAGTGCTTATTTATGAAAGAAAAACCCTTTCTACTACTATTAATTTTATGACAGGACAGGATATGATGAGAAATTGAGAAATCTCTCCAACAGGCACAAAGGCAGCAAAACCTTTAAGAAACACAATTTAGTAAATTTGGAAGGCATAGAACTCTCACAATATGTTATTGCTGTCCAAGCCTTCCTGTCACAGTGGCAAATAGCTCCTGTGATAGGGTTCTTTGGATGTAATCTAAAGCAGTAACTTTCATCAAGAATTGTTATTTTGCAAAGAAACAAACAAAACCTCCATGAGTCAGGATTGCAGCCTCAGGCATGCCTCATGGTGATTTTCATGGTTTCTTTGAGAAATAAACATTTTATGGAAGTTATTGCTTTACATCCATTTAAAGCCCAACTTCAGAAGTTACAAAAAAACTATCTTTGTAAGGTTACATAATTGTTAACCAAAGGGGATGAGGAATAAGGTGTAATACTTACCTTACTGCTCAGTATGGCGGGTTCCAACATTCTTCTCTGCTCCATCTTTTGGTCTGTCCCTCGCCATCCTCATGTACAATCAGAGCTACTGGACCTGCATTGTACTTGCACATTATAGAAGAGGATTTGGAGGACCAGTCGTACAGATGGAGGCAAGAAGTATGTTATGTATTACACCTTATTCCTCATCTACTAGAAAAAATGAGCAATAGCAGCCATGAGTTTGATTACTTTTTAAGAGCAGGTTGCCTGCTATATTCTAGAAGTGATTGGGTGGCTGTACTGCCACCCAATCACTTCTACAGTGCTTTTTCATGTGCTCCCTTAACCCCAAGTGGGACCACTCTCTTCAGTCTCCAGGCTCAACTGATTCTCCTGGGGAACCCAGGTTTGCAATATAACATATCATGATGCCGAGTGGGAAAAGACTGTCCATTCCTCCATCTATCCTGTGACGTGTAAACCCACAAGTGCTAAACTCTGAGCACTTCAGGGTACAGAGCCATCAGTACTTAGCTAAGAGACCCGTGTGAAGCCACAGAAAAAGAATATTGTGTCCTCGACCAGATTTACTTTGAGTGTACTAAAGAAATCAAGGGTCCAAAAGACCCCTAATGTCTCCATAAAAAGTATCAGTATGATAGCAATAAAGTAAAAAAGTACAAAATGCTCCTAAGCACAGGAACAAATGTATGTAGCAAACATCTGCACATAAACAAAGATTGTGCAACACATATTGGGCATCTCCGCGTACACCAGAATAGGAGGAATAATTCATGGTCCATCTTAAATTGTATAGTTAAAGCAGAGTTCCACAAAAAGTGGAACTTCCACTTTAAGCACTCCCCGCCCCCTTACATGCCACATTTGGCATGTAATTTTTTTGGGGTGAGAGTGGGTGCTTAGTTTTGAGTGGGAATTCCTGTCCCACCTCCTGCTTCTGACTATGGGCCACCTAGGCAACTCCTCCTCCCCCCCTAGGCGGCCCCTCCCGCATGCCAATCTTCTGGGACACGTCACAGGTCCCAGAAAATTTCCTGTCCACTGGGAGAGCACAGCACGCGCAGTGCATGTCCGGCCGTGAAGCCGCAAGCTGTCACGGCTGGGTGCCCACAGTTTCAATAGAGGCGCCGTGGAGAGAAGGGTTTTAAAGCGCTGTCTATGAACAATTTTGCATATTGTAGTTTGTTCCCACGTCCAAGAGTTTTGTGTCTTGATAAATGTAGTATTTATTTACGCAGTTCATTCTAATATTTTGTATTTTGCAGAAAATATAGAGGTATAATTGTGTTTATGTACATTAAAATTAGTTTGAATATACGTTTTACTGAAATTATAGCTTTGTTAAACAGGTGCACAAACATTATTTAACATTAAAAAAAATTGCAGCTACAATCATTCTTTCCACAGGATCGATACGTAAGGAAAGTTTATAATGTTTTTAGAGCATTTTCATGAAAAAAATTTGCATTTATTATGTGAGTGCAATATAAAAAAAATGGCCTAGCAGCAAAAAGGTTAAATGGATGTAAGCTAAAGGAGTAACTCCTATAAAGTATATTTATCTTGCAAAGCAACAAACAAAACCACCATGAGCTAGGATCGCAGCCTAAGGCATGGCTCACGGTGGTTTTGCTTGTTGCTTTGTGTAAAAAAAAAAAGGACTTGATGAAAGCTATTGTTTCTATTATTGCCCATTTAAAGAACCCTATTGCATATGGTGGCAGTTGTGGGATTCATCAGAGCTGATGCAAGTATGACTGGATGCTGATTCTGCAGTGTAAAGATTGCAAGTGCTAACTTCAAAGCACATGCTAGGCAAATAAAACACACTTCACACAACTATCTCCTTGAAACCCCTAACCTGGAGAGAAAGCCTGCACCTACTGAACCACCATGATTTTGAAGCCTTGCGTAAGGGCTCATTTGGATGGATGGTTAGAGGCAGCTGGACGGAAGCATTCAGATGCAGGTAAACTCCACATCTGGATGTAGCAGCACTTTGTGCTATGGCCTCATACAAACCGAATGATTAGCATCCAGTTTGTATACAGCTAGAAGCGCTGACCTTGGACAGAAATTTTACATGACTATGACCCTTAAAGCAGTAGCAAACTCCGCTCTGTGATTTTTACCTACAGGTAAAGCTTACCTTTAGGTAAAATTAATATCTTCTAAATGTGCACCCTTTAGGACATACTCGATTGTTTGGCAGCTGGTGGTGTCACTGCTGCATGTGCTCTGAAGGAACGGCTAACCCGTGCCATTCCTTCAGAGCTCTGTCCCGTGGCCGGGAGGGACATCCTCCCGGTTCGGCCATTCAAGGAGCTGCAGCCTGCAAGCCCCAGAAGGAAGACCGGGTGAATATGGAAGCCTCTGCAGTGGCGACAGTGCGTCACTGGAGGGCTTAGTTTCTAGGTAAGCCTTTCAAAATTTGCTAATATGGGATGCATACTAGCACATTATGATAGTACCTTGCAGGAAGATTTCTGCATGTAGCTGTTTGCATTGCGGTAGTTCCTCCACCAGCAAGAATCACATATTCTCAGCAGCAGCTGCCTGTCTGGATGAACCTCTAAGGGATGGTTTGCAACAACTTGATGCTAACTCTAAAAGGAGGGAGGCAGCGGGCAAAAGGCAAAAATGGGTGGAGCTCCACCTTGGACTGAAAAAGAGATGTCATAAGCAAAGTTACCAACATCAGGCAAATATAGCTTTGATTCAGGAGCAACATAAGAAACAACTGGAGTTTCTGCTTAAAACATGGACAGCCTCAAGTAGTCATTTGTGCATTGTTTGCATGTTTAAAAATAAAATAATTTTAGGCCTGAAGATTAGTTAACCCCCCCCCCCCCAAAGATTATATTATTTCTGAAAGTAGAGACCCTGGAAAATAAAATGGTGATAGTTCCTAATGTTTATGTTACACAATATTATTAACACAACGGTTTATCAATTGCACCTCTTACATAGGAAAATACACTTAGAGGACACACAAACACAATATACTACCCAATATTTTTGGTAAAATATAAAAGATTTGATTGCGAGAATATAAATACCAAACAAGACAGGCCTTAAAATTGTACATGCCTTAAAATTATGCTATCACATAGCCTAACAAAAGTCCCCTATGTAATAGCATTTTGTTTATACAGGTTCTCTTTAATGAGACATCAGAGGTCTACTAAACCCCTGATGTCTTACCTGCCTTCCACTGAAGCTAATGGAGCACAGACTGCACTCCATTAGCTTCTTCCTGGACCACAGAGGCCAGGGAAACTGAAAGCCAAACCCAGAAATTCATTCAGGGTAGGCAAGATCACTCAACAGATGTTTGCTGGTCTCCTTCCCCTCTACCCAGCACCACCCGCTATGGGGGATCCCTGACCTGGGTGTGGGACAACAGAAGGTGATTTAGAACATCTAGGATTTTCAAATTTTGGCAAACAGCTGAAGTTGTACAGAATAAAAGTTTATGTTTACTAATTCAATACATATTTAAATTTTGGTCAAGGTATGTAGTCCTTTTAAATGTTCATGATTTATTCTTCATCTATCAGAAACTGCAAACTATAGCGGTGACAAACACTTTTATGTTTTGAGACCCAATGTAAATGTAAAGTACAACATGTTGTTATTTTCATTGCTCTTAGTCCAAATCTACAATTTATTTCCACTTGCTTAACCTTCTTAAGGCATACAAAAAATACCTGAACATAATGAGAATTCTATTTCAATAGCATCTGTTTAAAAATGAAGCAGATGAGAAATAAAGGTTTAGCACTCTGTATAAAAATTGAATTTTGCCTTGCCATTTATAAAAAAAAGTGTTTGCCAAATGTTTCACATTGTTTGCTTTCTGATACAATTAAAGCTGAACTCCAGGACAGGCAAATATCAAAATACAGGGGTATTCTTCCTGTGTATTCTTATTGGAATATTGTTGTCCTTTGTGTGGTTCTTCGAGATCCTTGCAGTAATCCAGTGTGAAACTTTGCCTCTGTGCAGGAGCTTTCTGTAAAAAGATTATTAGCATAGTAAAAATCAATTTATTAAAGACAAAAAATAGCACACTTACATATAAGATTCTTGACATCAGCACAGGAATTACATGTGGGCACCGTCTAGTTTTTGCATGCACTCGAAGCTTGTGTTCCTCAAGCCAGCATGAGAAGAATCTGTTTTGACAGCTGCCAAAAAGCCGCCGAAGCTCGGCGTCCTGCAACGCTATACACTGTCTTGTGGTAATACCTACGTGATACTAGAAA
Source organism: Rana muscosa (assembly GCA_029206835.1). Lineage (NCBI taxonomy): Eukaryota > Metazoa > Chordata > Amphibia > Anura > Ranidae > Rana > Rana muscosa. The sequence goes on along the minus strand of CM055127.1, from coordinate 445,643,414 downwards.
GAGTGGGTGGTGAAAGGGGCGGTAACACATTTCAGAGGGACAATCCTCCTTTGTCACCACCCACCCTTTCCAGTCTCACATAGGGATTACCACAAGGCAGTGTATAGCATTGCAGGATGCTGGCGCAGATTCCTCTCATGCCGGCTGGAGGAACATGGGCTGTTGATGCATGCAAAAAACTTGATGATGCCTACATGTAAACCTTGGGTTGATGTCAAGAATCTTATATTCAAGTGTGCTATTTTTTTGTCTTTAATAAATGGATTTTACTATGCTCATGGGGATCCTGCACTGCTGTTCTTTGTCTTTTGAGCTCTCTTGGTCCGCCCAGATCTAAGTGTAGGATCCTTTTTGCATGGCCAGTGATCTTCATTTGCAGTAATGGCCGCTCCATTAGGAGCACAGGGACGCTGCCCCCCTAATCCATGCGCCCGGCCCCTAATCTGCATGCAGGATGAGGGACGCATGGATTTCAATGTTTGTTTTTTTAAGCACATGATAAGAGCCTGAGGCTCTAATTGGCTTCAAAAAGGGTGGGCTTGGGGCACTGTGCCCCAAGCCCACCCACTTGTGTGACAAAAGTGAATTAATATTCACTATTGTCTTCCTACTTCTCATCCTACCAATCAGAAAGTGGGAGGAGACGCAAGGGGGTGGGGTAAGTGGGTGGCTGGTGGGCGAGCGATGGGGGGGGGGTTTGTTGGACAAGTGACTGAGTGATGGGGGTGGGGGTTTTGATTGATCGCCCATCTGAACTGGGGGTCGGGTGGTTTGTTTGCCGCCCCCAACAAATGGAGCCCCAGCTGCCACGATTCATTTGAATTCCATCTACATTCTTATCAGATACTTTTATTGGTTGAACTACAGTAGATGGACTTGTGTCTGTAGCGGACACCCTCTCCCCAGTCCCCTCTATTAAAGTTCAACTCGCACTGTCTCTGGTCTAGGGGTATGATAGGGGAGGGAGAGGGTGAGCTACGCCAGGCTTCCACCACAGATGTGATGTGGTATCAGCAATGTCTCTGTTGTTTTTACCTTCGGGTCTGTGCTGTGCATCTGGATCCTCCCTCCAAGAGTCTCCGTGAACCTCGTCTGCCAGAAATTGAGCCCCACACCGTTAAAGTCCAACACACCTTTATTGTAGAACATAACATGGACTCCCTTGGCTTCAGAACAGAAAAGGAGGTGTGAGTGCGAATAGGCCCAGACAAAAATTCGATCCTCCACTCTCCTCCCTGAGAGTGGGCTATGGTCTCCGCATGAGGGAAATTCTCCTTCCGGACGGTCTCCGACAAGAGACTCACCCGTCACCGGCAGTCTGCTGCATCGGGTCTTCAGATGAGGAGCTCTTCCCGGTCCATTACGCCCACCTCAGATTCAGGCATCCATCCCCGGAGTGCCTTAGGATCCTTCCCTCGCGGAACTCAGTGTTGGGCACTGAGCTCCGTAACTCCATACGAGTACCTCACCCCAGGACTAAAGGTGCCTGAGGTGGAACACGACCTCCGGTGGTCCTCTAGGCCTAGGCCGCCTAGAGGACAAACACGAACCACCGTCTGCAGGCTGAAGGTGCCTGGGACTAAGACCCTGTGACCAAGATGGCCGGCCCCTTTATACCCCCTCCCAGCAAGCACGGCGGGCTCCCCGCCCCACCATACCGCTGCCGAGAGAGGGCAAAAAGGAGGCTCAGCACACAGCGATGTCCGTCCGTCGGCCTATGGTGACAGCGCCACCTGGTGGACCACCAAGAACACACCACTGGTGTCACTGAAAAATTCAAAAATTACCCCGGGAAAGTAAGTACCCGCTACACTCTCCCCCTGTCATTGGACACTGGTCCCAAGTGTCTGGAGTAAACCATGCCCTAAACAGCTGACATGATTCAGTCCAGAAACAGACTAACAATTGGAAAACAAATTTTTTTAGGAAAACTATCCTAACGAGGAAGTTGTGTCTGAGCCCCTGTAATAAAAGAGGAGTGAAAGACAACACATTCAACATGAAAATCACATTTCAACATTATACTTTTCCCTCCCATCCTGACTAAGAACCACCCCAGGATCCATAATCTTGCCGGGATGCTCTCCTGCAGAGGGAAAAAGAAAACAAAACCATCACACAAAACCCTGACACATGTATTTGTGTAATGAAGGAAAGAAACCCCTCCGAAAAGAAATTCCTTTCCTCCAAAGAGTGAGTGCATGAAAAGTGTAAAAAAGAACGTTGCGCAAGACTGCCACCTGGTGACAGCCTCGCGGTACTGCACTCGTGGAGCTTCTTCTCTGTGGCCCTATCTACCCCAGAGTCTGTGATCTCTTTGTACGAAGGAAAAACAACAGGAATAGTTCCTCATTCCTTTGGGCACACACAAAACAACTGCCCCAAAAAGTTCAGCAACATGATAAGAGCGGAGTCTTTCTCTCCTATAGGTAAAAGCGGGGATGCGGCAGAATCAGTGGCTTCAAGTGCTGATCCACGGTCTCCAGATGATACTTCACATCTTCACCTTCTTTGCGTCGGATCAACACTTTATCTGCATGGATGTGTCGTCCTAACATCCATTCGGCCTTACAATCTTTGAAACGTTGTGAAGCAGTGGAAGAGCATGCCAGGTATCTGCGGGTGTGCGGAACCTTAATATGGGTCCACACAAAGTCATTGTACCAGCGCTCCCTGTACACCTCCATCTCATAAAGCAAGTCCTTCAATAAGTAGGGATACTCCCATCCGTACTCCTCTGCAACCTTTTGGCTAAATAAGCGTTGTAGTCTTGCCAAAGGAGGCATGGTAGCTCTGTCTCCTTCACCAGGCAAAACTATTGATTCTGGATGACGAGGCGCCCTGACCACCTCCAATCTGGGCATCAGTGCCCGCAGCAACAGTCTCTGTACCCCAGCATCAGATGCAGGTTGTGCCGGGGATCCAGGGACAAGCTGGGGACGGGACCCTTCTTCAGGCGCTGACACCTCCACCTGGGGTGTACTTTCCCCTGTTGACATGGGTGAATTCTGAGGTCTGCGGAATGAAGCAAGCGGTACCTTGTCCCAGCCTTTCTTGGCAAACAGATCATCTATGATGGCATCATCTCCCAGATCCGAGAGCGATTCCAGGTCGGAGGTGTCACACTCCTCCGCGGGTATGTAGCCCTTTGTGGAACCGGAGCCTCCACACTCCGCGGACTTACTAGGCCATGCCTTCCTGACACCTCCTCCCACACACCAAGTCTCTTCGCCTGGCTTACCTAGGCATTTCCTTGAAGCGGGACGTCCGGAACCCTCGTCAACGGATCCACCTGGGCCTGTCGTAAGCGTGCGAGACTGTCCACCACCACCGCTGGTCGGGGCTACCACGCTGGTTCTTTTCTTCGGTGGCGGATGCTGCGAGACAGTGGCGACCGAGTCAGCATCCTCGGATTTCTCTCGTAGAGTTTTAACGACCTCCTCCGCGGTCGCTGCAGTGTGAGTAGGGGTGATTCTCACAGAGGTGATTTCTCCTCTTTGAGTGGTGGTACCTGAAGCCCGGCCTGGGTAGATGGTTCTCGGCCTCTCAACCGCCGGATCCACCTCAAACGTGAACTCCCCACAGGCCTCACAGCATCCGAACGGCATCAACAGGCACACCAGTCCCGAACACCCGGGACAAATCATACCCAGGGCCTCAACGTCCGTACACGAGTATAGGGCGAATCGATCCCTTGGCTTCAGTCGGATCCCCGTATCCGTTATCGGAGCAGCAGCAGTCAATGTCGTGGTGGAAGGATGAACCGGAATCCACGAGGTATTCCAAACATGGCGACCTGTTGCTGATCCATCACACACTGCAGAGTTTTCGCGCCAATGTCCCACGTGTAGTCCCTTCACACGTATTGGACTCCTCCCCTTTGCTCCAGTTCGCGGGCTTTCTTCACTTTCCTTGGTTGAGCCACGCCCACGAACTAAGCGGCAGGGGTTGTGTCTGGTGGCGCAGTGCAATTAGAAGCCCCCACGTGTACTGCTTCACACGGCTGAGCTTCCCCCCGTACACCGCTCTTCTTGCGCGGGCCTTTCCCTTCTTGGGGTCATGTCCACGACTTCAAGCAGGGCTGCACTTTGGCCTATTCGTTTAACTCTTCCAGCAGACACGTTCCATACAGTGATGCACAACACAATGCCGGACCCGAGCCCCCACGTGTAGCGGACACCCTCTCCCCAGTCCCCTCTATTAAAGTTCAACTCGCACTGTCTCTGGTCTAGGGGTATGATAGGGGAGGGAGAGGGTGAGCTAGGCCAGGCTTCCACCACAGATGTGATGTGGTATCAGCAATGTCTCTGTTGTTTTTACCTTCGGGTCTGTGCTGTGCATCTGGATCCTCCCTCCAAGAGTCTCCGTGAACCTCGTCTGCCAGAAATTGAGCCCCACACTGTTAAAGTCCAACACACCTTTATTGTAGAACATAACATGGACTCCCTTGGCTTCAGAACAGAAAAGGAGGTGTGAGTGCGAATAGGCCCAGACACAAATTTGATCCTCCACTCTCCTCCCTGAGAGTGGGCTATGGTCTCCGCACGAGGGAAATTCTCCTTCCGGACGGTCTCCGACAAGAGACTCACCCGTCACCGGCAGTCTGCTGCACCGGGTCTTCAGATGAGGAGCTCTTCCCGGTCCATTACGCCCACCTCGGATTCAGGCATCCATCCCCGGAGTGCCTTAGGATCCTTCCCTCGTGGAACTCAGTGTTGGGCACTGAGCTCCGGACCTCCACCCGAGTACATCACCCCAGGACTAAAGGTGCCTGAGGTGTAACACGACCTCCGGTGGTCCTCTAGGCCTAGGCCGCCTAGAGGACAAACACGAACCACCGTCCGCAGGCTGAAGGTGCCTGGGACTAAGACCCCGTGACCAAGATGGCCGGGCCCTTTATACCCCCTCCCAGCAAGCACAGCGGGCTCCCCGCCCCACCATACCGCTGCCGAGAGAGGACAAAAAGGAGGCTCAGCACCCAGCGATGTCCGTCCGTCGACCCATGGTGACAGCGCCACCTGGTGGACCGCCAAGAACACACCACTGGTGTCACTGAAAAATTCAAAAATTACCCCGGGAAAGTAAGTACCCGCTACATGTCTATTTTTAACCAGACTAACTATGTAACTATATAGATACTTGTAAAATCTGGGACTTTTAGTGCCCTGAACTGTTTTATTTAGTAAAAAAGACCAGTTACTGCTGCTCTCTCTCCTTGTGCAGGGTGCATGGATGGTCTTGTCTCCGCCCCCTTCTGCAGTTTTCTACAGGCAGTCTGTAGTGGGTGGAGCCTGCTGAGTCCCTCCCACAGGTCTGCTCACTACACAGGCTATGTACAACACAGTTATGATATCACTGTTACGCTTACAAGACAAGTTCTGGGCTTGTAAAGGCACTTGATACACACTAAGTGGATTTATATCCTTTGTGGCTATTGAGGAATATATTTAAATTTAAGTTTTGAAGTTCAGCCCTAAACGAAGATTGATGTCAAATTTCTATGTAAAGTGGAGACGTTCATCAATACAAATTATGTGAAGAGTGGGATATTTTCTTTGGGAAGATAAAACATATAAAAGTCTAATAAAGAGACACTGTAAAAAAAAAAAATCTTCAGGTGCATGTGTTTGCTAAATGTAAACACATTTTTACCCAAAATTTCCCCCCAAATTTTCCACATTTTTTTTTGTGTTGAGCCTCATTTATAGCCATTTTGGGCCGCAGCTTGAACACCCCTAGATTAAAGTGTATGTCAAAACAAAAAAAAAACAACTGAAAAATAACTTTTACATGACAACACAATATATTTATAGCTCTAAATTCCAAAGCACATGTTGTTAGCCTGCTTAAATTCTGATGGATTACAAAAAACACAGACCACTCCTCATTGTCTACCACCTTCTCATCTCCATAACCTATTCTCATCTCCTCCCTCTTCTTATCTCCAAAACCCCTCTTCCTCTCCTCCCTCTACAAACCATTCTCATCTGCTTTGCCTTCCTCATCTCCATAACCCTGCCTTATCTTCATAACATTTCTGCTTTTCCTCCTCCCCCTTATCTCAATAACCTTTCTTCATCTTCTCCTTCCTTATCTCCATATCCCCTCCTCATTTCCTTTTTCTTCATCTCCATAACCTCCCTCATCAACTTCTTCTCATCTCTATAACCCATCCTCATCTCCATAACCTCTCCTCATCAACTCTATCTAATGTCCATAATCTCTCCTCAACTCCTCCTTCCTTATCTCCAAAACCTGTCCTTACCTCCATAACCCTTCCTTATCTCCATAACTCCTCCTGATCTCCGTAACCTCTTATCATCACCTCCTTTTTTGTCTCCATAACCTCTCCTCATCTCCTCCTTCCTTATCTCCATAAGTCCTCCTCATCTCTATAACTCCTCCTCCTCATCTCCCCCCATCCTCCTCAGCTCCATAATCTCTTCACACACCCCCCCCCATCATCTCCATAACCCTCCTTTTCCCCTCTCCTCATCTCCATAACCTTACTTGCCCCCTCTCCTCATCTACATAGCCTTTCCTCATCTCCACAACCCATCCATTTATATAAATATACAGATTACATTTATATTTTCTCTACAACCACAGGTACTAAAGGACAGTGTGGGAACAATTTGCACCAGGGAATTAATCCAGCATTTACAGCATCAGGCCGGGTTCACACTGGTGCGACAAACGCTCCGACATTGGAAGCTCATGTCGCATGATGTGTGACAATCAATGTTTCCCTATGGGAGCCGTCTTAACTGGTCCGACACATGTCGGTCCAACTTTGAAAATGCTCCCTGTACTACTTTGGTCCGACTTTGATCCTACCTCAGCCCATTGACTATCATTGAAGTTGGATCAAAGTCGGAACGCCGTCTTGCATGATCCAACTTTGGCATGCGATTTGTGCTCTGATGATCTTGAGGGGGAACTCCACGCCAAATTTTAAATAAAAAAATGGCATGGATTCCCCCTCCAAGAGCTTACCAGGCCCTTGGGTCTGGTATGGATTTTAAGGGGAACCCCATACTCTGAAAAAACAGCGTAGGGGTTCCCCCAAAATCTATACCAGACCCTTATCCGAGCATGCAGCCCGGCTGGTCAGGAAAGGGGGTGGAGACAAGCGAGCGCCCCCCTCCTGAACCAGGCCACATGCCCTCAACATGGGGGGTGGGTGCTTTGGGGCAGGGGAAGCCCTGCGGACCCCCACCCCAAAGCACCCTGTCCTCATGTTGATGAGGACAAGGGCCTCTTCCCGACAACCCTGGCCGTTGGTTATCGGGGTCTGCGGGCGGGGGCTTATCGGAATCTGGGACGTCACAGTCCCATAATGCCCCGGGGCTGTGACGCCATAAGGGGGGGGGCGGAGTCACTGGGTGACATCACCCGGTGACCACACCCCATGCCTATATAAGTCGTTGCGCGCCGTGCACATGGCATTACAGCAGGAGAGAGCGACGTGTCAACATCGGGAGAAGAGAAGAGGGAAAAAGACGACGGGGAAGATGGGGTCACTGCTAGCAAAAGAGCTGGCAGAAGATAGCGGAGGTGCCCAGCAGAAGGCAGAAAGCACTGGAGAGCAGGAGAAGAACCGGAGAGCGCGGAGAAGAGGCCTGGAGAGTTGGAAGAGACCCCCAAAGTGGGAAGAAGACCCCCGAAGTCGGAAGAAGACCCCCCGGAGCTGCCTAATAAATGACTTTAAAAACCTGTCTAGTGTGTTTTTTTTCTTGACATTTCCCCCCTCAGGTGAATGGGTAGGGGTACGATGTACCCCATACTCATTCAAATAGGGTAAGGAGCCGGGATCTGGGGGCCCCCTTATTAAAGGGGGCTCCCAGATTCCGATAAGCCCCCCGCCCATAGTCCCCGACAACCAACGGCCAGGGTTGTCGGGAAGAGGTCCTTGTCCTCATCAACATGGGGACAGGGTGCTTTGGGGTGGGGTGGCCGCAAAGCACCCACCCCCCATGTTGAGGGCATGCGGCCTGATACGTTCAGGAGGGGGGCGCTAGCTCGTCCCCACCCTTTTTCCTGACAGGCCAGGCTGCGTGCTCGGATAAGTGTCTGGTATGGATTTTGGGGGGACCCCCACGCCGTTTTTTTAGGCGTAGGGGGTTCCCCTTTAAATCCATACCAGACCGAAGGGCCTGGTATGCTCCTGAAGGGGGAACCATGCCGGTTTTTTATTTAAAATTTGGTGTGGAGTTCCCCCTCAAGATTCATACCAAATACAGTGCCTGGTATTGGCAGGGATCCAAGTCGGATCCCCGTTCATTGAAAGTTGGACGTATGTCGGCTTCAAGTCGCAGGGCAAAGTCGGATCCAAAGTAGGACAGCTGTCGTGTCACACCAGTGGGAACCCGACCTCAGGAAAGATTTTTTGCTCTGGTATCAGTTACAGTTGGGGTTTTTTGTCTTTCTCGTGGCTAAATGAACACAGATAAACACTTTGTTAAAGACAGAACTTGGTGGAAATGTATCTTGTATATATCTACAGCTTGTCTTGCAAAGGCCTAAAAGATTTAATATATCAGAACTGAGTTTGAGAAACACAACAAAACATATCCTGCATATCCCAAAAGCTATCAAAGCACAAACTTCCAAATCACAAACAGAAAACCTAAGAACAGTCACTCATAAAGCAAACAATTACTCTTAATAAATTGTGTGAGACAGTATATTACCTTATCTAGTTCTATGATGAAATTAGGGTCTAATAGCGTTCCATCATTGTGACTATGGTCCACCTCATACATATTATAAGATGGATTTCCAATTTCTACATTCATTCCGCCGTTGATTATAGGTTGTCTTCTTATTGTTTTTGCCCTGTTTATAGAAGAACATAAGTTAGTAATAAGGATGACTACAGAAACGATGAGTTCCTTACTCTTAAACTTGATTCCCAGTTGACATAGTGCAGAATAGGGTAGGAGCTATCAATTTGTGTACTTTAAAGTAGAACTATGGCTTCCTATTAAAAAAAAAGGTGCTGCAGCACATAATTCTAAGCATATCTGCACTATTTTCTCTTAATACACTGATTGAAACTCAGTGGGGTCAGCAAGGACCACTCAAATTTTGACCACACCCAGTCCCGCCTACTGCTTTCTAGACTGGCAGCATAGCCTCTGTTGCTGAAACCCTCCTACTGTGAGCTGTAGTGTCTGGAAAGGGGAGTGTGTGAGACACAAATTAACGATGATTTGGCTCAGTCCTGAAAGAGTTTGCATTACAAAGTAACTGGTTTTGGTACTTGTTTACACTGTCATACAGAAGCCAAGTGCTGGTAAATTTTGTATTGTACTGGGTACTCTTTTTGAGTTTTGGATAAAGTGGGAGGTAGGGTTTGGAAAGTAAACATTTTGTCACTGGGATAAGGAGCATAGGGGAATCTTCCCAAAGGGAACAATAAAAAAACTTAACATAGGTTCTAACCCTTTTCCCTCTTTATCCCATAGCAAAAAGAAAAAAAAAATTTGGGTTTGGAGTTATACATTTTTTTCTTTTTTTTTCTGGGAAAGCAGACACTTAATAAGTGGATTGTTATTCTTCAGAGTAAGTTCTATGTTAATTACGATTAGAAAAGATCCAATTTACCTTCTCCGTCTTTTGCACAGCAGAAGACCAATTACTAAGGTTGTTATGAGGGTCACAAGTAGAACCAAGGGCACGATTATCGCAATGCTGCCTGTCACAGAAAATTAAAAGTGTTAGTATAAACATTATTATATTGTTTGTTCTAGAACGAAAAAATACATCTTTGCATCATGGCAGCACAGGGGTAACCAGGGATTCTATGAAGCACTGTGGTTCGGAGTTGAATTTCCAGTACAGACCTCTTCTCTAGGACAATTGCTTTTTCTCTGGGAATCTGAGTTTCCTTTCACAAACTGGTTAGGTATTTTGGCATCTACCCAAATGTGCCATAGAGTGTCTGTGAATGGGACTGAGCTTGTGAGCTCCACTGGGGCAGGGTATGCCGATAGGAGTTTTGTGTAAAATTGTTTCATAAAATAGTTTTACACTGTACAAATACGTATAAAACACTGCAAATTATACCTTATTGGAATTTCAGTCTAATCAGTTGTATAGACTGCTATATAATCCAGAAATGCATTAATTAAGAACATTATAAAATACATTTTAGGTATGGATTGCAAATAACTGAATCAGTTTTTTATTTATTAGCCTCCTGAAATACTCTACCCATCAGGACTCAGACTGGCACAGGCTAGCTAATCAGGTTGTATAATATTTCACAGTGCTGTTAATCTAACACTGGTAGCTTGCTTACAGGAGTTATCAGTAGATGGATGATTTGAGCAGTGCAGTAATGCTGCTTCATTGTCCCCATCTGGCAGGGGAGCAGATCAGTTTTAAAGCAGTATTACTTACTAAAAAAGAGTGACATCAGTGATCCCTATACTGTCTAGAAAGGGTGGCTGGATAACAAAATTGGCAGAACAGAATTATCAATCTTTTGGCAGGAAGGACAGTACAAATTTATGAAAATTAACTGTATATTAAGCTCTTTATTCAAAATAAGCCTTGAAGGTAAATTGGTAAAGGAAAGTTCTCCCACTTTGAACGTAAATGTTTAAAACTAACCACCCCTAGTTTTTGTCTACTTATCTCCTGTATAGTGACATCCAGGCAGCTTGAGCTTGAATAGATAATGACACTTAAAGGGGAAATACACTTCCCTAAAGAGTCTGCAGAGTAATAGCCCCATGGCAACAACACCAGTAAAAGTTTTAACTTTACTGCAACAAAACTAGTCAAGGAACATCTGCTTCCATGACAGCCTAATCCCACTGGAATTTTGCTTTATGGCAGATCTTCTCTTATACCAATTACTGAGCTGTGATCACTCACAGGACTGTAATAAATTAGCAAGAACCAAATACACTGGTTTTAGTACATATAGAGTTATCACAGAGCGGATGTGCTGGAGGAAACCAAAGAGTGGATAGGAACATTTCTGCTAGAAGGGTCCTCAAGATGCTAATAATCAATTGGGATCATCCAAGGTAAAAGCTGGTAGGGCACTCGAGCAGCACTTATAGGAGAGAAGCAGGCTCTGGATGAACAAACATGTACAAAGAAAGGTGCTTCTAAGTGCAGTAAGCCAGCGATTTTATTGGAACACAACAGTTAAAAACACTTACAGGTTGTCAAAGTAAAACAGGCTCATCAATCTTGTGGGTGCTCCTGAGATGGTATTCCCTGTCTCTGTGCTGACCAGCAGCTGCAGGAACAAAGGGTCCTGGGAGCAAGATGTTTGCCGCACTTCCGGAACCACCGTGGAACAAAAGGGCTGGAAGTGACATCAGAAAGGGGGTGGTGACAGGTTTTAGAACGTGCTCAGAAGCTCCTTCTTTAAAACTCTTGAAGAAGGAGCTTCTGAGCATGCTGCAAAATGCTTCACCGTGGACTGTTCATTCCTGCAGCTGCTGGAGAGCACAGAGACAAGAAACACCAACTTAGGAACACCTACTAGATTCATGAGCCTATTTTACTTTGACATCCTCTAAGTGTTTTTAACCGCTTTGTTCTATAAATATCACTGGCTTACTGCACTTAGAAGCACCTTTCCTTGTACATGGTGGAAACCGAAGCCTGCAGCGAGCAATAGCAAATGGGTTCCTGGTGTATTATTTATCTTATTTTACCTTACAGTGTCATTTTATCATGATACACTACACCAAACGTTTGTGAACAGCTAACCATCACAAATACACTACAGGACCACAAGTAAGTGGACATTTCTCCAAAATTTGAAAAAAAAAAGTCAGCATATAAAGACATGTTAGACAATTGTGCAATCCCAGCCTTGAAGAAAGGTTTATGCATGAGTCCTATGCATTCAGAAAGCTTCATAAAAACATAATTTGATGATTTCGGCATGAAGGAAGTCGAGTGGCCTACACACCTTGACCTCAAAACTACTACTGAACACCTTCGGGATGAATTTGAATGCCAATTACAAACCACGTCATCTTCATCCAACATCTTTGTGGTTGAATATTGAAGAAAACCTTCCCAGAGTAGTGGAGGCTGTTATACCCACAAACGGAGGGGCAATTTCATGTGAATGGCCATGGTTTTGGCATAGGATGTTCAACACGCTTTTATAGATGCGATTGTCAGGAGACCTTGGTAATATAACCTATATGACTATTATATATCCCACTATGAATTACAATTTTGCCATCTTGGTATTATTTAAAATTTGTACATGATGGAATCTCCTTTAATATATTATAAGAAAAACACCTCTACCTTCATAATATTAAATGTTTCATCATCAGCGTTTAATTTACAAGAACAGATTTATGCACTCTGCCTACACAGCCCAGTGTAATCATTACTACTGGGTGAGAAACTTGTTCAGATTATGTTTTAAACTTCAAAATACGTTGCCAGTAATTGTGAATGCCAATTTGAGATACTCACTTGAACCAGCATTGTCAGACTTGCTGCTCTTGGGAGCCGGCCTCTCACACTGCTTTCCTGACCAGTTGGCTGAACATCTACAAAGATCCAATTAAACAGCAAAATTAATGGACGCCAGCTGCTAGAAAGCTAACCTGCTAAAGAGTATGTCATAAAAATACAAAAAACCTGAAAGCATAGACATTTCAACAAAAAACTCAGGATGATCTTGTCTCTTGCTACTTTCTTTTTCTTAAGTAAAGCAAACTTTTTTCAAAGTTTTTGTGAAATGTTGAATTAAAATTTGAGTATAAAGTGATTAAATTTAGCTTGTACTGTCCAATTAAGTTCTCCAGGGACCTAATGATTATTTCAGAATTTGCCTGAAACAATTAATTAATTCACAAAAATTTGCCTGCAGATATATCATGACTGTTATGCGACCCTCGAGGACTGAAGTTGGACAGCCCAACTTTGAATAACCTAAAGTGCATGTCAGGGCAGTTGCTTGGTGGTTATCACTTTCTGCCTTGCAGCACTAGGGTCATCAGCTGGAATTCCAAAAATGACACTACCTAGAGTTTGCATGTGCTCCCTGTGTTTGAGTGAGTTTACTCCGGGTACTCTGGTTTCCTTCGACATTCCAAATAAATGCTGGTAGGTTAATTGGCTCCTGTCTAAATTGGCCCTAGTATGTGTATGTATGTGGGTGAGTTAGGGACCTTAGATTGTAAGCTCCTTGACGACAGGGACTGATGTGAATATATAATATTGCACAATGCAATATTCCACCAATAAAAATTAACAAACTATGTTGGCAGTCTGGAACCATTTATTACACATGAGAATGCGTTGCTGTCACCGCCAGAGGTGGCTGTTTGCCCCCCCCCCCCCTGGGTTGCTTTGCCCCTGACATTTGAAGGGACAAAACCTTCAAATGACAGGGCTGTGCTGCGCAGCAGAGCTTTGTAAAATCTCAAAACTGGATGAACAGAAATGCAAAGGTGTTGGCGGGCAAAATAGCTCCCATATATGTATCTATTTTATCATTGTATTTTTCTGTTTGTTTGAAGTTCATCTTTAAGGCCATGGTCACCCTCTGTAACCTGACCATCAATATACATTGTATAACTACACACACTTTGTGTCAGGAAAAATCACGAGCGCACCCTACCTATGGTTGCCTTAGAATTCATTTAGCTAAAATTCCAATGCTTACCATCTGCTTTGTAAATATATTAGTATTTAATGAATAGTTACAGATAAGCATTCGGTTAACTACCAATGTTATCCAGTAATTACTGCAGTTTTGCTAAAGTCAGAATGCTTATTTAATTAAAATGTATCTGACTTGTGTGTACTCTGTTGCAAGACACACCCCTATACTACTTTATAATGTACTTTATGAAACCCTGAGGTACGTAATGTCCTCTCTGCTTTCTGCATCTTGCGTGTTCCAGAATCACCAGCAGGTTTGTTCCAGAATCACCAACAGTTTTGTTCTAACATCACCAGCAGGTATGTTCTAAGAACACCGGCAGGTGTGTTCCAGATACACCAACAAGTGTGTTCCAGAATCACCAGTAGGTTTGTTCCAGAATCACCAGCAGGTTTGTTCCATAATCACGTAGCAGGTTTGTTCCAGAATCACCAACGGGTGTGTTCCAGAATCACCAACACGTATGTTCCAGAATCACTCCCAGGTTTGCTCCAGAAACACCAGCAGGTGTGTTTCAGAATCATCAGCAGGCCTGTTCCAGAATCACCAGCAGGTTTGTTCCAGAATCACCAACAGTTGTTTTTTCCAGAATCACCAACAGGTGTGTTCTAACATCGCCAGCAGGTATGTTCTATTAACACCAGCAGGTGTGTTCCAGAATCACCAACAGGTGTGTACTAACATCATCTGCAGGTATGTTCTAGGATCACCAGCAGGTGTGTTCCAGAATCACCAGCAGGTTTGTTCCAGAATCCCCAACAGGTGTGTTCTAACATCGCCAGCAGGTACGTTCTATTAACACAAGTAGGTGTGTTCCAGAATCACCAGCAGGTTTGTTCCAGAATCACCAGGTCAGTTTTATTAACACCAGAAGGTGTGTTCCAGCATCATCAGCAGGTGTTTTCCAGGGTCACCAGCAGGTGTGTTCAAGGATCACTAGATTATTGACAATAGCCAACGGTGGGTTCTGCAGCAATAAAATAAATACCATGATAAAAAAACAGAACGTGAAGGCTTTTCCCCCTATATGTATCCATAAAGTTTATTTTGACTGGTTTACATCATTGAAACATAAACCTCTGAACTGAATTAGGGATGAATAATTCCTGTGTTTGGTATATTTTTTTTTAAAGCCTGCAGACTTTGGGATGTTTTGATGGGTGTCGACATACGACCTTCACCTCTATGACTTAATTCATAACTTATTGTACATGTAGTCATGTCCAAAAGGTCTGTATGTAATGGTCATGCGTGCCCGTAAGAATGTACAAGTATCTTGAATATTCCCTTTGGCGAAGTACTATACAAATGATCTGTTGGTTTATAAATACAAGATAATGAAATTCAGTGGCTCTGTGTGAGGATGTCAGAATGTGGTAGCATACTGTTGAATAATAGATAAATCTATACAGTGCTATCAAAGGACTAATCTGCTGCTGGGAGAATATAATCTGGAGTCGGAAGTGGGAAATCTCGTACTTTCAAGAAAAAAATAAATAAGGGAAATAAAAATAGTAACGACTTAGGGCATAGGCACATTGTGTGTTTCACTACACTTACTGTACACCTGATGCAAATCATGTATTATACAAATAATTTCAAAGAGACTCTGTAATCAACTTAAAAAAAATTGCATGGAAAAGCATGGAGAAGTCAAATGCTTAATGAGAATGTTTTTTTCATTGGGCGAACGATTCTGCCCGTGCATGAGTTCGGGCGGAGCATTGGCTGTTCGCCCCGTTCGGGGAAGACCCGAGTTTTCAGGGTGTTCGGCGGGTGTTCGCACCGCTAAACGCCCTGCAATGCACTGCACAATGAATTCTGCGCCCTGATTGGGCAAAGCTTTGCCCAATCAGGATGCAGTAAAAGCTGGTTGTTAAGGAGCGGGGACAGGAAGCCAGTCACAGTGTCTCTAACAGTCATCAGCTGTCAATAGGTTTCCCCGCTGACAGCTGAATAAAAAAAAAAGAAAAAGATGCTGGTAAAGAAATAGAAAAAAAAAATGGAGTGGGGTCCCCCCCAGTCCATTCCATATGGATTTTAAGGGGAGGTCCCCCTCAAATCCCCCTCCCCAAATCTATACCAGACCCTTTTCTGAGCAGGCTCCTCCTGAACTATACCAGGCCACATGCCCTCAACATGGGGGGGGGGTGCTTTGGGGCAGGGGGTCTCCCATAGACTTTATTGGGGTTCGCCATTCAGGTCAGAACTTTTCCTCTCTTCGGGAGTTTTACTGCAAACTGAACAGGGGGGTGTTCTCTATAGTACTTCGAACTGGTTAGAAAATGTGACTGCTTCAGAAAGAGTCAATTCCCTAGCATACCTGTAGTCCTCTCCCTCTTTGCAAGTCAGACCCCACTCCTTTTCTGGGAGTGTCTAATTACTGTCTGTGCCGGCCTAGCTCCTCAGCCCCTTATCTTTCTATGTAACCTTTTATGTAGCTGCCTGGGAAGTAGTGAAGAAGATACTATAGAGTGTGAGAGCTCTGAGTCTGTTGGAGCTGCTGAAATTACATCCAAGATTGCGGCACCCAGCAGGAGTCTCTGAGCTTTTGGATGTCTTCACATGGGAGTCTTTTACAGGTAAATAACATGCCTTAAATATATCAGATGCTCATATAATCTTATAGGTAGATTGTTGTTGAAATAAATGGTGACAAGTTTCCTTTGAAATGTAAAGAAAAAAAAAACATATACAGTATTCAGTACATCTATGCATGACTCCATGTTTTGTCTCCTTTAAAACACTGCATGTACATATACAGTAAATAGCCTGCATTCACTATATCTGGTCTCCCACAGTAAACAAAACATGGGAATGCAATTATGTTAGTAAATATAAACTGCTAAATACCTATTTTCATAAGCATTATATAGCAGTCTTGTGATTTCTATCCGTGTCTGGTTAAAGCTTGTAGGAGGAATATTCATTCTACTCTGACTGTCCTATGAGGCTGCAGAAACCCTGACCCCCAGTCAGGACAGTGCTGATTGGCCCTGTGCTGATCATATGCACCCTCTCAAGAAAAAAAAAACTCTGTAGCAATGCACTCCAAACTGAGCATGTGCAGAGTGCCTCCAAAGGCTCTGTCTTATCAGGAGAGGGGTTGGGGACAGTGGAAGAAGGGATGGATTAGAGAAGACAGGCTCAAACAGCCTTTTTACACAATGCAGAGGATAACAAGCATGCTTTACTGCATATACAGACTGATTTTACTGTTGTGGGTTTAGTAACACTTTAAATCTAGAAAGAAAAAAAAAACTAGAACACACCCTATTGGCCTCTTTTGTCTTAAGCCCATTTCCCAACCTAGCAGCAGCATTTTTGTACACAGAGCAGCGCATGGGCAGCTCCACATATATTTATGGCACTGCTCTCTTTTGCGATGATGTGGTTCCAATGAGCATGTGCAGGAACAATGTCAACGCAGCCTGGCCAACCAAGCAGCCAAGGAGTCGGAACCAGGGAGGAAGACCGGGAGAAGATGGCAAAGCCCGTGACTAACAGGAGCCCAGAAATTGCAGCACTGGAAATATCACCAACTAGGTTAAGAATAATTGCAAATTATGGCTAAAAGCTCCTGGGACCAAAGAAAAAAATTAGGTGGGGGTTTAATCTGGCTTAATATTCCTGTAGTCAGCACCGGAGTTTAGGCAGGTGTGGATGCTGCAGCTGGAAGGCTGCAAGGCAGCATGGCTGGGTAGGTAAAGCCTCATACAAATGATCGGATCGATCGGATTTTCAGCTGATTTTTCAAGCGTAGGACTTTTGTCCGAAGGGCGTTGGCCAGGAACTTGTCTTGCACACAAACGGAAAAAAATTGTCGGCCAACAAACATGAAACTACGTCGTTTTTCAGCACTTTAGCGCCACCCTTTGGGCACCTTATGCTAATGTTGTGTTATGGTTAGCATTGCTTCTGAGCATGTGTGTTTGTACTTTGGACCTTTGTCCAACGGACTTGTGTACACACGCTTGGAAAATCAGACAACACACAATTGTTGGCAGAAAATTTTAAAGCATGCTATCCAACATTTGTCCACGGAAAATCCGACAACAATTGTCCGATGGAGCATACAAACGGTCGGATTTTTCGACAACAGCCTGTCATCACACAATTCCCATCGGAAAATCCGATCTTGTGTATGAGGCTTAATACATGCCTGGAGGTGGTGGCCAACGCACAAACATAGTTACTATTTCCTTATCGGGAAAAGTGACAGCGCCTCTCTGAGGAAGGGACAGATCTGCCTCGGCATCAGGCGCAGTACACACATGCACCAAACAGGTCATTTAACAGGTTTTCCTGGAGCATGCCATGTGCTCTCAGATGCCTGTGTCCTCAAGGGTACATTAAGGCAAATGGTTCATTATAAATAAGTACTCAGTAAAAATGTACACATTGCTCTTCATTAAAATGTGACACACACTGCACCTTCTAGCTCCATTGATTCTGCCGTCCCGTTCATTTGTATTGTCTCCCAAGGCAGACAGAGAAGCGCTGATTACAGGCTCCAGTGCAAGTCAATGCCGGGTTTGCTAAAACAGACGATAGATGCACTTTAATGGGATGACTGTCACAAGGCTTCTGAATTTAAAGTGACCCTTTCACTTAGAGGTGCCTGCATATACCTGCAGAATCCAGTGGCAAAAGAGTCACTAAAGAGCCCCTGTTTAAGGCCAGTATTTTAGCCCCCATGCAACTGCTGGCTAATTAAATAATTTATGCACTGTGTATCAAAGAATAGCTAAATAGCAGTGAGCAATAGACATGTGCATTCGTTTTCATCCGAATGCATTTTCGTCTGAATTTCAGGTATTTTCGTTATCGTTTTAACAAACGAAAACGAAAGCACAGAATCCGAAAACCGAAAGATCCGACATAAAAAAAATGCTTTATTTTCGTTTTCATTGCGACAACAGTTCGATATAGATAGGATATTCGACATGACGCTGACAATAACAATCTGTGTCTATCGAACCTGTGGTCGAATGTGCCTAACCTTAACTCTATTAGTCCAAGATTATTCTACATAGAGAGAAAAGATTCGACATTATAGAGAGAAAAGATTTGACATAGAGAGAAAAGATCGCTGCTGGAATTGGGTAGGGGAAGTAGAATAAAAATAATGATGATGATGAATGTTATTGGCTGATTGTAACCAAAGAGGAGGAGCAGTAAAATAGCTAGAACTAACTTGACAATTCAACATGAACAACGAATATTCAACAAAGCATCGAAAAACATACAAACGTCGAATCTGTCATTGAAGGCTTATGGTGTCTGTCGAAATTTGTAGAAGATTTGACGGAGCAGCTAAACTGTACGACGCCGCAATCGTACATTTCCGGTCAAATGCTCTGAACACAGGCTATAGAAAAATTCTTATGTTGGTTGACTAGTAATATTAATTAAAAAATATAATTATTACTAGTCCTACAACATTAGAATTATATTATAGCTTGTAGGCGGAACATTCGACCGGAAATGTACGATTGCAGCGTCGTACAGTTTTGCTGCTCCGTCTAATCTTTTTTGAACATTCAACAGACACCATAAGCCTTCAATGACAGATTCGACCTTAATTCATTCAGATTTTCGGACAAATGCAATTTCTAACTAAAAACAAAATAAATAAAAACAAATTTCGGGAGTAACTAAATACATTTATTTTTCGGACGAAAACGAAATTCCGAAACATAATACTTCAGTGTGCACATGTCTAGTGAGCAATGTCCAGAACTATGTGACAGTGGGAGAGATTTACGCACATATCAGACCCACATCTAGTATAAATGGGCCCGTAAGTCCCAGAAGGCTTAGGGGCTTTTTTGCAGCTGTACAGTCTGCACAAATGGTTTGAACGCCACTGGAAGCAGCTCTATTAACCCTTTATTATTGCCTTATGTTAATGTAAACTGCCAGGCCATTTAAAAAAAGCACCTCTATGGTAGTGTGGTGGGTTGCAACAGAGGTGCATTGGGAAGGTGTGTCCGGGTGCCATTTTAAAGGAATGGCATTGTGGCATACCAACATAAGTAACGTGTATTACTGCAGTACACTGGTTTGAATAGGCCCTCAAGTAGGATGGGGCTTTCTCCAAAGCATACCTACACAAAGGGATTCTATTTTGGATGTAGCTATCAAAAGTAATATTGCCTTACCACTAAGTATTTGAGCTAGATGGATGGGTTTCTATATTGGGAAATCAGATCCCATTATGATGTTCAACTGATATAATGATATACTGCCAGTTATTGATACTATAAGGGGTTATATTTACAGTGCCTTGAAAAAGTATTCATACCCCTCGAAATTTTTCACATTTTGTCATGTTACAACCAAAAACGTAGTTGTATTTTATTGGGATTTTATGTGATAGACCAACACAAAGTAGCACATAAATGTGAAGTGGAAGGAAAATGATAAATGTTTTTTGAATTTTTTACAAATAAATATCTGAAAAGTGTGGCGTGCATTTGTATTCAGCCCCCCTTTACTCTGATACCCATAACTAAAATCTAGTGGAACCAATTGCCTTCAGAAGTCACCTAATTAATAAATAGAGTCCACCTGTGTGTCATTTAATCTCAGTATAAATATAGCTGTCCTGTGAAGCCCTCAGAGGTTTGTTAGAGGACCTTAGGGAACAAACAGCATCATGAAGGCCAAGGAACACACCAGACAGGTCAGGTCACATTTTGGCTATCTCTAGTTCTGCAGCACTGACATTTTCAGTTACATATTTGTAAATGTTATTAGAGCTTTTTTACATATTTTGTATTCTTGGTCTACTGCTCCTTTAAGAATACACAGAAGGGACTCCGCTAGATTTTTTTTCTACACTCAAAGTTTCAATTATCAGAGTGTTGAGAAAATTGAACATGTTATTAAATAAAATAGAGTATGCCGCTAACAAAATATTCCTTGTGGCTCCCAGCATTGCTGTCATCCAAGATAGAATGACAGCCGAATGATAGGGGGGTCAGCTTATTGATGCTGCACGGCTCTGTAATGCTGTCTCTGCTCATCTATGTTCAAATTAAAGCACCTGAAACTCTATCACAGCCTGGCCTTAACTCTTCTTTTGTCAGCAGTTTTGTACAATGCAGGAAACGACACTTAAAACAGAAGCTTGTAAAATGCTTACAATGCTCGGCATGCATGACCGTATTAGCCATAGGGGAGGAAGAGCGTGCAACTAGGCCAGCTATGTTCAAGGCTGTGCTCTAATTTTAAAAAACATCCGTCACATGTAAAAAAAAATATATATAACAGTGCTAATGGAAAAGACAAAGATTGAGGAAATCATTTGTTTCTTTTAGGGCTCAGTAGTATGGGCATATAAAATGCTGCATTTAGCTACACTATATTGTCAAAAGTATTGGGCCATCTGCCTTAATGCCCTGTACACACGGTCGGTTTTTCCGATGAAAAAATACTTTTTTCATCTGAAAAAACGATCGTGTGTGGGCCCCATCTGACTTTTTTCCATCGGTGTTAAAAAATAGGTAGAAAAAAAACGATAGGACATTCTGATCGTCTGTGTGGAACTCCAATGAAGAAAAAAAACATGCATGCTCAGAATCAAGTCGATGCATGCTCAGAAGCATTGAACTTAATTTTTCTCGGCTCGTCAGAGTGTTTTACCTCACGGCGTTTTGGACGGTCGGAATTTTGTCTGATGGTGTGTAGGCAAGACTGATGAAAGTCAGCTTCATCGGAATTCCGGCGTAAAATTCCATCGGAAATCTGATCGTGTGTACAGGGCATTACACGCACATGCACTTTAATGGCATAAGCTGGATACACACTATACAATTTTCTGTAGATTTTTTCCTTAAGATTTACCAAAACCATATAATATGAGGTCAAACCTTAAGACCCCATACACACTATTAGATTTTCTGCAGAATTTTGTCTTCAGATTTACCAAAACCATGTAGTGCGAGGGCCTGCCTGTATGAATACAAATTGAAACTATTAAGGTTTGACCTCATATTATATGATTTTGGTAAATCTGAAGACAAAAATCTGCTGAAAATCTAATAGTGTGTATGGAACTTTAGTCCGTAGGGTTCAATATTGAGTTGGCCCACCCTTTTCAGCTAAAACAGCTTCAACTCTTCTGGAAAGGCTGTCCACAAGGTTTAGGAGGGTGTCTTTGGGAATCTTTGACCATTCTTCCAAAAGCACATTTGTGAGGTCAGGCACTGATGTTGAACGAGAAGGCCTGGCTTGCAGTCTCCGCTCTAATTCATCCCAAAGGTGTTCTATTGGGTTGAGATCAGGTCAATGAAGTTCCTCCACCCTAAACTTGCTCATCCATGTCTTTATGGACCTTGCTTTATGCACTGGTGTGCAGTCATGTTGGAACAGGAAGGGGCCATCCACAAACTGTTCCCACAAAGTTGGCAGCATGAAATTGTCCAAAATGTCTTGGTATTCTGACACCTTAAGAGTTCTCTTCACTGGAAAGAAGGGGCCAAGCCCAACCCCTAAAAAGCAACCCCACACCATAATCCCCCCTCCATCAAATGATTTGGACCAGTGCACAAAGCAAGGTCCATAAAGACATGGATGAGAAAGTTAGGGGTGGAGGAATTTGACCGGCCTGCACAGAATCCTGATCTCAACCCGATAGAACACCTTTGGGATGACATAGAGCGAAGACCGTGAGCCAGGCCTTCTTATCTACATCAGTGCCTGACCTCACAAATGCTCTTCTGGAAGAATGGTCAAACATTCCCATAGACACACTCCCAAACCTTGTGGACAGCCTTCCCAAAAGAGATGAAGCTGTTACAGCTGCAATGGGTGGGCCAACTCAATATTGAACCCTACGGACTAAGACTGGGATGCAATTAAAGTTCATGTGTGTAAAGGCAGGTGTCCCAATACTTTTGACAACATAGTGTACTGTACATACAGTGTATAATTTTGTTCGCATCTAAACACAGCACTATAGGAATCAATAGGGCTATACACACAGCTGCATCTACAAACCAAAAATGTGCGCTGTGTTTGGTGGCGTACAAAAAAAAGTAGGGCACAGCTGCATCCGAGGCCATACACGCATGTAAACATCTATGCACACACACACATATAGTTGGATTTACTAAAGGCAAAAAGACTGTTGAGGTGAAGCTTCACTTTGCAAAGAATACCCAATCACATGCAAGGAAAATGTAAAAAAAACAGCATTTTTGCTTGCCCATGATTGGATGATGGACGTCAACAGAGCTTCTGCTCATTTACTAAGCTCTGGAGCAACTGCACTTTGCAAAGTACACAATATATTTGCCTTTAGTACATCAACCCCATAGACTCTGTACTTTGCAAGTGCAGTTGCACTAATTTTTCTTCATAAATGTAAATGTGGTAAAGCTTCACTTTGTAAAAAAACACCCAATCAAGTGCAAGGACATTTTTTGCTTGCACATGATTGGTTTATGGATGGGGAAAATAAGTGCAACTGCACTTGCAAGGTGCATAGTCTATTTGCCTTTCGTAAATTCACTCCATAAACTCACTAGCAGACTTGTCCAAATGCATAAGCATCTAACAATGAGTACTTTAAGTGCATATTTTTTGCAGAATCTTCTGCTAGTCCTTCCAGAAAGAACTGAATTCCATGAAGAAAATACATCTGTGTGAATGGACCCCTAAATGCAAGATGGGTAATTAGCAGTGGCAAACTGATTCTTGGTTAGAATTCATTCTGTGGGTGACTTTGCTGGCACCACCACTTTTGTTGAAGGAGCCAGGTGGAAAATTCTTAACTGAAATGTTCCTGCATCCAATTAGATGCATGCATTGGTTAGCACTTAGATTTGTCCACCCAAGCTGTTTAGCATGGATGGGGGAATCAAATGGTTTCTCTTATTCAGCCAGCAGGACATTCATACTCACCTCTATGCTGCAGCTGCCTTACATCAGCTCTAAGCCCGGGAACAAAGTGATCACGTGACCTCTAAACACTCAGTTCTTGTGATGCTCGGAGTAGAGTGGTGACTATCAGTCAACACTCTCCACTTTGTTCCTCACTTGAGTACTGGGGAGGGGGCACAGCTGTCTCCTAATCTCAGCTGCACGCTGAGAGGTGGGGCCAGCTGTCTATCAGACAGCCGGGTGGATGCTGACAATATTGTATTGATCCTTCCAGAGCCTGGCAGGAGTGGCTCTGCCTTATTAGCTGATAATGGGCATTAGCCAGTTGTCAGCTGACTTTGAGTCGCAGGAGAGCAAAAGTACATGCACTCCAGTTGTCCACAAGAAAGTATGACAAAAAAAGCTTTCGGCCATACTTCATTTTTAACATTTATGGCTAGCTTTACCTGATTTTTCTTTAAAATCTATAAATCTTGACTTTTCTAAGCACAAAACATGGCTACCAGCATGTAGGCAGGTTGAGTCTGTTTTCTGCACTGTAGGTGGTGCTCGACTGCAGCGGCATTGCAGTTGGAGGGGAAGTTAAGAGGAGCATAGTTCCTCTATGGTTTCCTGGGTCCCTGGGGAAGCTATCCAATTGAATGCTCCCACCCCCACTTTGGCAGCCATCTTGGGTCAGGCAAAGTTAATTTATTGTGAAAAAAAAGGTATAACCTCTTGGGCGCGCACTCTGGAACCAATCAAAATAAATTTCAATATGTACTTAATTAAATCAAAATAAAATAAAATAAATGAGCAGCCCGTAGTTTGACCATTTCTATTCCACAATCAGATTTTTATGGTCAAAGTTTATTTATTATCCCTGGACTCCCAAGCTTGGCAAGCACTTAACGTGTGGATAATGTAGGGACAGGTCACCTGTCTGTCAGGAACAGTTAACAGCGGCAGTGTGAAGTTTCAGAGGAGTAGGGAAAGGATAGGGACATGCTATCCTTCCTGCAAGCCTCCCCAGTTGGATAAAGACTGGCTAGGTCGCATTCCGACCCTTAAGACAGATGCTGTCAGCACATCCAAGATCTGCTCTGCTACACATCACTGTTATATATTGTTAATGTTCCGGGTCAGGTGCCTTCCCATCGGGCGTGTTGTGAAATTTAACTTTTATACAAGTTCTGTTTTCTTCAATGGACCCTGAGTGTTTACTGCCGCCGCACCACATCGTACCTCCCACAAGCACTGAATATATTCATAGCCCTGTAGGTCTAATAGGACATCCTATAAGAATAGTTGATCATTTCAGTGTAGCCGATTACTGATTGTGTTAGTTTTCATATAGCTATAAACCCCCTGCTGTGTTCTCCAATCTCAAAGACATTAGCATGGAGATCTCATACAATTGGATAAAAGATAATTAAGGTCAAAAATGGCATTTGAAAAGGACCTAAGATATGTGAATTTACACTATCAGATGTGCAATTAATTTAAACCAAGCCCATATCTTCAGTATAAAAAAAAACTTGAAAGTAGCTTCCATTGCCCAATCTGCCCTGAAAATACAGCTAACATCTGGTTGCTATAGGCAAAATATTTTTTTTATTTTTTTATTTATGGAATATATCATAAAAAATATTTGTATGGTGTGGGTACTAGAAAAATGGGACCTATGCTGCTGCCCCAGAACCAGAATGTGACTTCAATGTCCCAACTGCAGCTTGCATCTGAGGCTTCTCCGATAGCTTTTTATTTCATTACAGACCAGAAAAGCAAACCTTGTCACTGCTATTATTTACCGGTATTTATTTTTTAATCTGGAAAGCTCTGTTTGCAAATGAAGTGACACACCATATGTGTAAAAATCACAAATGATGAATGTATCATGTTGAAATGCCAAAAGATTTTTTAAAGCAGACCTGTCACCCTTCTGCTTATCCAATGTATGAGCAGACGGTGCTAGCAAAACATGCGTAAAGTTTATTTCATGAGTCATTGCGAGGAGCAATAATCATATGGCAAGTGCAAAAAGTTTTGGCAAATATATTCCACTTTGTATAAATAAAAAAATATTAATGAATTCACTTGTACTCTGTGCCAGCAGTTTTTGCATGTTGCTTTATTACATAAGCCTAATACAATGTATTTCTGATATGCAGTTCCTTAGAATGTTAACATGTCTACATGACGTTACCTTGGTCTGGGCAAAAATAATCTATAAGGCTGTCACAGAGCATGCCCATTGCTTCATGGAATCTCCAAAGCATGTGAAGTTTAGAGCAATGGTTCTTGCCATGGAATTCCATTTTTCTCTTCTTCGTAATGAGAAATAAATTTTCACAAATTATTTTTCTCATAAAAGAGGATGTAAAAGTAACTATTATACTGCAATTACAATTTGATTATAGCAATTGCGATAAATGTTTGAGTTTTGGTATGACAGGTCTGCTTTAAAAGAGCATTACATTCACATGTTGCTCTGAAATAAAAGTGAGAGATGTCAGGTCACCGATGTCTGAAAACAAAGTGCCGAATGATGGTAGATGGTGTCAAACAACAAACAGCGTTAAGTGGAAGGTTAACCTACTTGCATTTGGGTTCATTAAACGCTGTTAAAGTGCAAATTCCCTCATTCTGACAGTAGTAATCACAAGGGTTCACTTTCTGGTCACAGCGCTGACTTTTAAACCCCATAGAGCATCTGCAGAATTTTAGTAAGACACAACTGGAGTGAGTAATCTGCCTTTTTCCAATGTAGCTCATAAAAAAACAAATGGATATCATTTAATAAAGCTATCTACATAAGGTGAAGTACAGAACCCAAATTTTTAAACTTAAACATGTCATTTGCATTTTCTATAGTCCATTCCAAATTCTCCATGGGGACCCTGGTTCCTCTCCTCTTACTGAATCCATAATATTTTATTTTGTGTTAAAGTTAACCTATTATGAGAATATATGGGGGCTGTAATGGCTGGTCTCTTTTTTGGTGGGTAGGAATTCTAATTTTTAAAGGGGATGGACAAGATTTAAAAATAAATTAACCTGCCAGCTTTCGTCCATCATTGGATATATATACATTTCTGGATGGGATAAACGCTTGGGTCACCTATTTCTGACAGAAAGGTTGAATGGATGGGTCTAATGGACTTTAATGATGCGTACTGTAAATTTAGTAATTTTTGTAACAGCAGTTAGGCTGCTCCTAAACCAGTGTTACCTTCTTTTCTCTGAGGGATCCTGGGTGAAAAAGTATTGATGGAAAGGAGCACCAAAAAGGACTCCTCAATGATGTGGTTAGGTGCAAATGATCACGTTTTAATATATGTTAATATGCAAAACCATGAAAAAGGTGGGGTTCTATTACCCTTAAAATGCATTGGCCATCAACCTAAAGTAAAATATGTTAATTTGCCCCTACCAATCTCATCAATTCTTCCTATTTGGTTATGTACATTTCAATCCTATTTAAATACATGCTTCCTTAACTATCACAGCCCTTTGTAGGGCAGCGTTTTAATTGACACCTACATTATTTGGCAAACCAGAGCATGACGAGTAACGATATAGTGGCCTCAATGATAATGCCACACTATAAAATTATACTAGTGGGTTTCAAGTGAAAATCTGCATTTAAAGATCTCTAGCAAAAAGCTCCCATAGGAATGGACTCATGGGGGATGCCACACAAACCGGTCATGTCCAATTTTCTTCTTTCATTAATACAATTTTCTTTCTTTCTTTCTCTCTTTCTCTCTTTCTTTCTTTCCCAGTGATTACAGAAACCATTGGCATATATGAAATATTTTGAATCTAAACAATTGATCTAATCTACACACAATTAGTGAGCAAATGTTTTGCTCCAATCTGTCCCCAGCTATTTTCATGTTGGGTGCCACCATCTTTTCTTTTACATGACATGACAAGATAAAGCCAGGCTGTCAATTACAGATTACACATTAAAGACAACCCTGTCCTATCTTTGACAGTCATCTGTCCCTGGTTTCTACATGGCAGTATGCTTGTTAGAGAGCAGGGGAGGCAGTTGAAGATGGAGATGCTTAGCTGATGACTTTTGACAAAAGAGGCTTCCGTAGCTACATTGTCTGCTTAGTCTAAGTGTTTTGGGAAAAGGAAGGGATCATTTAAAACAGACAATGAAGGGCATCACTATGTGTACATGCTTGGAGGATGGTAAGTTTCACTTTAAATATTAATTAATTTTTCAAGTATGTATAGCCCAAACTTTTTTTTTGCAATTTGAGCACTTTTTTAATACATTTTCTAAAAATTTAGTTGAAGTGATCCACTTTGGTTTGACTTAACCTAACCCTCTATATGTAACCCTCTATATGTTACTATTTGATATATGATGAAATGATTGTGTATGCACATACATGGGTATTTCCCTTTTAAGGGTTTATTAGTCAAGCCGTAGGAACTAGTCACAGCTCATCAACCTGATCCGGTGTCAGGGTCACCTGTGGCCAGGTGACAGATGCACACCATGGGGGACAGGAGTGCACCGCGAGGTAGTGAACCCTATGGCTGGCTTCTGCGGATAGGAAACTGGGTGGCTGTGGAAAGCGGGACCAGAGGAGCACAACCGGGATCCTAACAGGAGCTAGAGCCAAGATTCCCCAGGGCGCGGAGTCTAAGACCCAGCTGGTCTTCTCCAGGGCCTCTAGTGGTGAGGATGTTATGCTGCAGGCTGGGACCAGGTCGCGGCCCCTGGAGTTTCCTAGCTCACGCCCCGTAGGATAAGGGGAAAAGAGGGGAAGCAGCAGCACACGATAAGAGAGAACCGAATAACAAGCTGAAGGTCAGGGGCCACAAGCAGACAAGGATAACGAAGAACGAGCCAAAGGTCAAGGGTCACGAGCAGACCGGGATAGTCGGGGACAAGCCAATAACGTAACAGAGAGACAGACGTAGCACACGGCAGGCAGGAACCCAAACACACAATGCCTAACAAACACGTTGATCAGCAAAGCAGGCTTGCAGTGCACAGGTTAATATAGTGTTCTGTGATAGGGCCTGGGGTGGAGTCAGGCTGGGAGGAGATTATAAAGGAAGCCAGGTGAAGGAGGTCTGGTCTCTAGATGAACACATGAGGAGGAAGGTAAGATGGCAGACAGACATTAATGCATATCCATGACAGTACCCTCCCTCTTACGAGGCCTCCCCCTTCCCCGCCTGGGCCCAGGTTTAGAGGGAAACTTCAGATGAAACTCCTTTAACAGACGAGGTGCAAAGACCTCAGATGCAGTGATCCAAGACCTCTCCTCAGGACCAAACCCTTTCCAATGAACGAGGTACTGAAGAACGCCTTTACAGAGTCGGGAGTCCAGAATTTGACTGATCTCGTACTCCTGATTATCCTCAGAGACAGGCGCCACGGTAGGGAGAGGACGAGAGAATTTATTGAGGACTAAAGGCTTTAGAAGAGCAACATGAAAGGAGTTAGTGATTTTAAGGCTCTTAGGAATCTGGAGTTTGAAACAAACCGGATTCAGTTTAGCAGTTACCGTGTATGGACCGATGAATCGTGGAGCAAACTTCAGAGAAGGAACTCGGAGCTTGATGTTCCTGGTAGAGAGCCAGACTTTGTCCCCTGGCTGAAGAGAAGGCGGTTTACGCCTGCGGCGGTCGGCAAAGCCTTTGAATTTTTCAGCAGCTGCCCGGAGGGAATCATGAACGTGACCCCAAACGGAATTGAGAGACTCCTGAACCGAAGCCAAAGCTGGAATGTCTGGAGAACAGATCATGGGAAGAGGAAGTTGAGGGTGTTTTCCATAAACTGTGAAAAAGGGTGTCTTCTGCGAACTGGTATTCACATGATTGTTATGGGAGAATTCTGCCCACGGGAGTAGAGAGGACCAATCGTCATGGTGAGAAGACACAAAGGTGCGAAGAAAGACCTCTAACTCCTGATTAACCCTCTCAGTCTGTCCATTGGATTGGGGATGGTAAGAAGAAGAAAAATCCAAGACAATATTGAGGGATTTGCAAAAGGCTCTCCAAAAACGAGACGTGAATTGGACTCCCCTGTCGGAAACAATATGAGAAGGGACCCCATGTAGGCGGAGAATTTCCCGAATGAAAATGGGAACCAAGGCAGGGGCAGAAGGAAGACCAGGAAGAGTAACAAAATGAGCCATCTTGGAGAATCGATCGATTACCACCCAAATGACTGTATTATTCTCAGACAGTGGGAGATCGGTGATAAAATCCATGGCAATATGGGCCCAGGGTTCCTTAGGAATGGGCAGACAGGGATAGTCGGGGACAAGCCAATAACGTAACAGAGAGACAGACGTAGCACACGGCAGGCAGGAACCCAAACACACAATGCCTAACAAACACGTTGATCAGCAAAGCAGGCTTGCAGTGCACAGGTTAATATAGTGTTCTGTGATAGGGCCTGGGGTGGAGTCAGGCTGGGAGGAGATTATAAAGGAAGCCAGGTGAAGGAGGTCTGGTCTCTAGATGAACACATGAGGAGGAAGGTAAGATGGCAGACAGACATTAATGCATATCCATGACATCCGGTAGGTTCAGTTTGAACCCCGGATTATATGGTTAGTCACTGAGACATGTTTTAAACCACTTTCACTTTGTATACAGTATGTTTTTTATCTTTGTCTTAGTCTTTTTTCATTGATGTTTTGTCAACCAATAAAATTTGATATTTTTTTATATAATGAAAAATATGCCTGCAAAGTCCATTTTTTCTACTCTTTATTTCTTCATATTAGATACGGGTATATCAGTCCTATGTTTATTAATTTCACTCTTTGTAAATCAGGCCCAAAGTCTACCACGCTGTTGAAGCTGGAATCCAGCCAATATGTTTTACTTTTAGTTTTTCAAAGACTTGGTAACATGTTTTTTGAGCTTTTCAGCTTTTTCCTCCTCATTAGAGATTTAACCTCACAATATGTTCCGGTGTCCACTATCACTGGCACTAATAAAGAAGAACAAATCCAATTCTGAGTCATCACCAGAACAGAAGTTCTTCCAATGGGGAATCTCGCTCCAGTCAAAACGAAAGCCTCGTACACACAATCAGATTTTCATCGGACAAATCTGTGGATTTTTGTCCGAAGGGCGTTGGCCGTGAACTTGTTCTGCATGCAGACGGCAGAACTTTTTCAGCGAACATACACAAAACTACGTGGTTTTTCAGCTCTTTTCAACATCTGTTGTCGGACAGTTTGAGAGCATGGCTATCCAACATTTGTTGTCGGAAATTCCGACAACAATTGTCCGAAGGAGCATACAGACGGTCGGATTATCTGACAAAACACGTCCATCACACAATTGTTGTCGGAATATCTGATCGTGTGTACGGGCCTTTAGAGGGCATTTCTTCCATTTTGGAGTGTTTTTCTCTCAATTACTGTTGGGTCTACATGACGGGAAGTGAGGAAATCTCTTGATTGGGGCACAGATGACAAAGAACCCTACTCTATCAGAAACAAAAACATTTTGGTTTTTAGATATCCCCTAAAATTTCTATTAACTTTTTATGTCTATCTATGATCCCAGTGGGTAGAGTGTCCCAATCTTCCAGTCTCTGTACCAGAAATGGGAAGAGAGTTTGTCATTGGAATAGACAGAAAAAAATCTCCCCAAAAAGGGACACAGTTGTTAATACAGCCACCTCAGATCTCAATCTGAAATAAAATATCAAACTTTGTTTTGGCAGGAGACTGGCTTAAAAAATATAACTTTACGCCTTTATACCTTTATTGTTTTTTATATGTTTATGGTAAATGTTAACTTTAGATAATAAAGAGCCCAATATTTGATAATAAATGCATTAAATGTTTTTATTTAATAGCTATTGCTCAATTCTACTGTAAAGCAAGTGATGATTTAGTAATATTTGAATGTGCTAACCCAGGCCTTTTTAGACTGCACAGATACTTTGTTACATACCGTGTATGCCCTGTTCTGCAGTTCATCTATATATACAAGAGTTTTGTTTCTTGATTCAGTAAAAGCGCCAACCTATAGTGTTCAGCGGCTGTTTTCTAGGTCAGATTTCACAGGGGTCTGACAAAATCAGCAGTGAAAGACTAGGTGTCGGCTGGTAATGGCAATAAATTTACGCAACACCTTTCAAATGCCTTTGCAAAATCTTTTGTTTACTGTAGTTTTTTTTTTTCTTTTGATATGTGTGGCTTTTATTTCACCGCTGCTTTTCTGACAAGAATGACTGAGAGGTCCTTGGTCGATGGTGATACATTTAATGAGATAAGTGTAGCTGTAACATGGTTAACATTCTTTCACCTTGCTGGCCTTACTTTGGAATGGAAGCTAAATGGGAAAAAGGCAATTAGCCTCCTCACCTCTGTTCTTTTTTACTTTCCTTTAAAGGAAAACGTCAGCCACCCCTGAAAAATGTTTTGTTTTTACAGAATTTACCTTACCTATGATCTTGGGGTAATATCTGATTTATGGGCAAAAAAGGGAATTTTAACATAAACCTTTCAAACATCTGAGCAATTTAAAGTTAAACTACAATATGTTTCATCTTGAAATGTGGCCGAGTACCTCTAGTCCAGCCATGTCCTAACATTTTGATGAGGTGGTATGTGGTCTCCACGGTCTATAGTGTTGGCATGATGATGTTAATGAGAAGGCAGCAACAAGACTTTTTTTTGCTGGTGATACGTTTAACCTCTTCTTATACTTTTTTTTCTCATATTCTCAGTTTGAATTGTCCAGGTTACTGACAGATATACTCAAAAATGCAACTTTCATGATCACCAAATTATTGGTTCCATGGGCAAAAATACAGCGTATTCATTGTATGCTTCTACTGAAGCCCAAATGGTAATGAGGACCTTCCTTTTACATACTTACTAACCTTATCCAGCTAGATTCTGCAGGTGCTGCCTACATTGGCTGGTGATAAAAGCTTGAAGCTTCTCCTTAGAGGTCACATGTGGTGCTATGGTGGTATTAGCACCCCAAAATTTCAAGCTCAGCAGTTTTTCTTTCCATGACTTATAGAGGTTTTCCACTATATATTAAAAATGCTCCGGACCCTTTTTTAGGCTCTCACCTCTGGAACCAATTTATGACCACCAGTTGAACTGTCATCCTACCCTTGCTTCCAGGAGCCATTATATCTAAGAAAACAGATGTATTCAATCAAAAAATTCACAGCTGATGGAGTGTAAGTGGCACTGTTGCTCACAAAAAGCTTGTTTTACTTTCTAACTGGATAAAAAAACAACAAAAAAAAACCCTGAATGGTTGCAAACTTCAGCGTTCACACATTTGCTGCACATTCCTTTCCTTCAGCTTCTATAAATCATCAACCCGAAGTTCTATTTGATGTAATTGCATATGCTATAACACCAGTTTTCACCTACAGATGGCATTGCAGGTAAAATTAGGAGTGCTGCAGAAGTGGGAGGTAGAGCCTCTCTTGTTTTGTCAAAGGAAAAGGTCCATAAGCCACACATCATGAAGCAGACCCATGTGCATGAAGTGAGATGAAAGGCGGCCACAGCCCGGACTCCAGCCAGGTCACACCCCCAATGTGTTTAGCCCCGCCCCTTGGAGCTTACTCATGTGTTTTGCTACACAGAGATGTCATAATATGAGTTCCATTTTTACTTTAACTGGAAAACAAATTTAGGGTTCTTTTCCAATAGTTGTGTTTGAAAATCAATGCATTCATACACCATGCATTTTAAACTGTGTCATGCTGCATTTTTACCTAATTAGTACCTAATTAGATAACATCTGCATGTGTATGCATTTTCATTACAGAATACAGTGCCTACATTTAACCATTTTGTATTATGACCATGGTCCTTAAAGTAGAACTTAAAGCTGAAGTGTAATGTTTTAAATTTATACTGTATATTCACGTTCTCCCACCCACATGCAACTAACATTTTCAAACCATTTTTTTTTTTTACAATATATAATTGTTTTAGATCCAGTTGCATCATCGTTGGGTCTGAGTGCTGTTCTTTGTTGTGCAGTAAGTGTGTTACTGGTGGGAAAGACTGGCTGGGTGCTTTGGTGTCCTCCTGTAAACATCAAACCACACCACCTCATGTCTTCCTCTGGCTCTTTAGGGGGGGTATGTAAATGTTAGGCTGCTGTCTGGAGTGTGTAAACATGTCTGTTCCATGATAGCTGCTCATCTCATTCCAGCATCCTGGTTTTGGCTGTTATCCCTCTCTGCCTTCCCACCTGCAGGGTGATTGATGTAGCCAGTCTCTGGGTGGACACCAAATCTGATTTTAGCCAGAAAGACCTGCAGTCCAATTCTTGTGATAGTATGTTTAACACATAATTCAAGCCCCCTGTTTGTCTGCCCTGCTCTGCTGTTTGGATTCCCCTGTTTATGACAACAGAACTTGGACTATTCTCTGAACTCTGCCTGCATTTCGACTACCGATTTTATTCTGAATATCTGAACCTTGCCTGCCTTGTACCTGGACTGTTATTGAACCACTCTGCCTGTCTGCCAACCACAAGTACCTGTTTGCTGTGCTTAGTTCACACCTGCCCCGGCATGGAAGCTAGGGATT
This sequence comes from Rana muscosa, assembly GCA_029206835.1. Classification (NCBI taxonomy): domain Eukaryota; kingdom Metazoa; phylum Chordata; class Amphibia; order Anura; family Ranidae; genus Rana; species Rana muscosa. Next base: position 445,609,301 of record CM055127.1, on the reverse strand, counting down.
ACAGCATTGTATATAAGATCTGGGGGCAACCCAGGACTGGTATGCCTGCTTGCCTTATGGGAAAGGGGGCTGTTATAGTTGAAAAACACAGAAGCCAGCTATATTGCCTGACCACCTGTGCTAGGGGTAAGCGTGACAGCTGCCTTAATAGATGGGAATGGGGGTGGCTGCATAGTCTTCAGAAGTACACATTCCTAGGCAGAATGCATTTACATGCAGACTACCCAAGGTAACATCCACACTAGGCTTGTGCACAACGGAAAAATTTGTTCCGTTTCGGTTCGTTTCTTTCCGGTCCTGTTGATTCGTAATCATTCGTAATTTTGCTAGACGGGATTTTTCGTGTTCGGACTCATTCGTATTTTTGTAAGCGACATTTTTCGTTGAATTTTTTGTTGCTTTATAATTCGTACTTTCAGTAGGGTACGTTGTTTTTCGTTGATTCTGGACACAACTCCTACTTTCGTAACTTTTTTTGGGTTCGTTGATTCGTAATTTTCCGTGTCTCTCTCACAACGACGCTGCCTATTATGCCTAATGTGCTTCGAATGGATTTGTACTTTTCTAAATACATAGCGGTTATTTGTAACGATTCGAAATCTCGTATTTTACTTTCGTTTTTTACATGCGGCTATAGGCTCCGCCCCTGTACACCATTTTGAGAGGGTTCAGCACGGTGAGGGAGAAGCAGAGAGCAGAGCAGAGTGAGTGTTATTGTGCTTCGAATGGATTCGAAATCTCGTATTTTACTTTCGTTTTTTCATGCGGCTATAGCCTCCACCCCCTGTACACCATTTTGAGAGGGAGTTCAGCATGGTGAGGGAGAAGCAGAGAGAGTGTTATTGTGCTTCGAATGGATTCGTACATTCGTAACTTTTTTCATAACGAATTATGCCGAAGACCTTCGGGCATTCGCTATTTTGTGGTATAATTTATTTCGGATTCGGTTTTATTCGTAATTGCTTTGTTCGGAAATTCGAATGCTTCCGAATGTCCGAAAGTTGCTAAATTCGGACGAATTTCGATTCGTTACGAAACGAATTGCACAAGCCTAATCCACACATGATGCTGGGACTAAATGATTGACAGCACAGAAAACACATAGCTAAAATGGTGGGGGACAGGGACAGTGAGGATCAGGAGAAGACTGGATGATACTTGAAGTCTACCAGCCTAGAAATCATTCATGGTAGTTGAAAAGGACCTTCAACGCTGGATTGCATGATTTAGGGTGGATTTACATTGTGGGGCATGTTTTTTTTTTTTAGGGACTGGTGAAAAAGTGTGGTGTGATTACAAACTATTTTTTTTTTGTGTGTGTGTTTATGAGTGGGGGTATTATATACCGCTTACTCATTCACTGGGGGGCATCCCTTATTTTTTTTGGAGGCTTCCATATTTTGATAAGCCCCCTCCTTATGCCTTGTACACGCGATCGGATTTTCCGTCGGGATAAACTCCGACAGATTTTTCAGACGGAATTCCGTTCAAGCTGTCTTGCATACACACTGTCACACCAAATTCCAACCGTCCAAAACGCAGTGACGTACAACACTGTGACGAGCCGAGAAAAATTAAGTTCAATGCTTCCGTGCATGCGTCGAGTTTTTTTCTCCGTCGGAGTTCCACACAGATGAACGGAATTTCCGATAGGATTTTTTTTTCCATCGGAAAAAAATAGAACATGTTCTCTTTCTAAATTCCGATGGGACACACATGGTCGGAATATCTGATGAAATTCCGGTCGTGTGTACAAGGCATTAGACTCCCACAACCATCAGACCAGGATTGTGGGGAAGAGGCCTCTATCCTTACAAGGTCCCACCTGGCAAAGTACCCATCTCATGTTGAAGGCACATGGCCTGGTATGGTTTAGGAGGGGTGGGTGCACAGGCCTACAAGGCTGCATGGTCGGATAAGGGTCTGGTACGGATTTTGAGTGGGACCCGACACATTAATTTTTCTTGTTTTTTTTCTTGTTTTTTGTATAGGGTTCCCCCATAAAATTCATACCAGATACAAATCGGCCTGAGAAAGAAATAGAGGAAAATCCAAGAAGCATAAAATGTAAGTAGATTAAACTTGAGCTTTAAGCTAAAAAATTTATGTAAGCTTCTTAAACACAATGTTTTTATACCCTGAGCTTTGATATATTAGGTTCTGAAGAACGCTATAACTAAGCTTTAATAATCTTTTTATGTTTCCTATTTAGGGCCTTCTTTTATATTGTTATTACCACCTAAATAAAAGTGACACTTCCAAAACAAATTCAACTGTTGAGAATTTAAAAAGTATTACATTTGGGTATTTGCTCATTACTATAAAGCTTTTACAATTCCCTGAACAAAACAAGGCATAGTATTTTACTTATTTAAAACTTATGTGAGCTGGAGACATCGGAACATAACCCCATGATGGTATTCGGTGTTAGCAGTGACAGGTTACACAGCAGAAGGTGAAGACTAAATCATAACAACCTGGCCCTGTTCTATTTCGGACGCACACAGACTGTGTATTGTCAGGAGGTACACTGTCACAAGTCATACTCACAGGCAGACTGGGATGTTGGTCTCCGGGTCCAGCTGACAAGTGCCCCCATTATAGCAGTAGCCATCACACAACTGACAGCTGGAGGCCAGCTTTCCGTTGCTGCAGCTGTGAAGAAAAAGACAACGATGTAATTATTTCCTTCATTTCAAGAACTGATCCAAGATTCCCAATGCAAATTATTTTAATCTAATCTCTTGTACAAGTTCATCTGCAAGTGAAAACGCTATCTCAGTGACAGGTCAGCCCTGGGCTATATTTTTTAAACAGCATGACAGCGAGCATATATTTTTTTCCACCCCTCTAAGGCTATTATATTTGCAAACTGTTAGTTCAGGAAAACAAGGCAAAGCTAACATTTACTTATGCAGTGCAAACATCTAGCGGTGATCCTCGAGAGACAAAGCATCACCATTTTGCGGTGCGAGCTGCTGGGTATACATACGGCAACCGACCGCACGGCTAAAAGACTAAAAGAAAAATTAATTTGGAGATTTCATCTTTTCTCTCTGCCTAAACGTACCATGGTAATGCTATTGTTTCTTGTCAAAGTGTCAAGAACATCGCTGCTTTGTTTAAAGGGGATAACAAATGTAAAGAATGCCTTGAATTCTTTACAAGGCATTCTTGCAAGGCAATGAAAAGCAATGATGCAGAGTAAAGATGCCTACAGATATAAGATGCATGCTGACTACTGACGCCTACTGATATAAGAGAGCATTTGTATATCTGCAGGCTTCCCTCTGATACCACAAGCTTGAGTAGACAGTTAATTTGCCAGCTTGGAGTTTTTATTGGTCAATTGTTTTCCCCCAGACACCCCATATCTTCTGAACTTTCCCTCCCCTCTCCTTAAGTGCAAACATGCAAAGCTCACCTGGCTAGAACTTGCAGGCTTGTACCTTTGTTTAGATCACAGCTGACTATTGTCCTAAGTCTGTAGTCGCCTTAATGGACAACTTTACTTTTGTTAAAGTTGTCCTTTAAAGCTAGCCACCTCCCCCTTAATATAAAATACATATATTAAGCTCTAGCCCGTAAATCTTGAATGTACGGTGCTGCCCAGTATGGTGTTTGGAAGTAAAAAGTCCTGGACAGGTCCTGTGCCTACTGCACATGCATGCCACTGCCTCACTGATTCTTGTAGCTTGCTGTACTCATGATGACCCCAGTAGAGTAGTGCTCAGCAGGAACTATTGAGGCTGCTGTAGGCATAGCTTACATCAGGACTCTTATACTTTGAGGCTTATACCTCAATGTCCTTCACTCTCAAGAGCAAAGAGAGGAAGCCTGGCATAAACTGTGATGGAATTGGATTGCACAGCACCCAAACTTAAAACACTAATAGAAGGAGAAAGAGCCCCCTGCTATCTAATTTTTATCATATTTTCCTGCTTTCGGGTCAGTGGCTCAGAAAGTACCAAAGTCAGTTGATAAGCATACCAGACAGGCAACTATTATCATTAGAAGAAGGTCAGCAATGGTAGCCTTTGTGTTACCTTGTTTCTTTATAGATTTCCTTTAAGCCCAGGTTCACACTGGGCTGCGGGAGTGAAGCCGTGCGAGTTCAGCTGAACTCGCACGATTTCACTACCGCTTGTCAGTCCCGATTTTGGCCGCAATTAGAGAGACATCTGTGCAGTTTCTGCACAGATGTCAATGTAAATCGCAGACCGAAATCGCAAAAAGTAGTACAGAAACTACTTTTTGAAATCGGTGCAGCACCGCAGATGCGGCATCGCACCGATTAGGATGGTGCCATTACCGGCAAATGCCGCCGATTTGACATGCGATTTGACATGTCAAATCGCACCAGTGTGAACCAGGGCTCAAGAAGACATCTAACTAAGTATTTTAAACTTTTATTAACCCTTTTTATTGACTTAGCACCAAGTGATATTTCATTTTTTAGGCGCAGTTCCAACGACATATAGCTATTTAAAAAAAATCCATCTACTATCATCATAGTATTATAATTTGGCACTCATTAGTCTGATCAATTGCACCGCTTTAGATAATATTTTATCTAAAAACGAACATTATATTTATCCTTGATGTGCATTCCTATCTTGCTTGTGGGCAGGCAAAGCCCACAAGGATAAACTTCCGGGATACGGTGCTGCTGAATAACCAGCATGCACCGCCCATTCTCGCGCATGCGCAGTATGCACAACTCACAGCGCAGGAAACTTCTCAGGAAACTTCTAAATAACGCAATGCTAGCCCTCGGCGCTGCCCACTCACTCCTGGGAAAGCATGACACACATCTCCCAAGAGCACTGGCGCTGAGAGAAATTACGTCGCCGCGGAGAGGAAGTGGCAAACTACAAGGGACGCCATAGCAACAGAGTGAGTAACATTTTTTCCAAATGTTGTTGCTGAAGGAGATTACAGATGAATTATGTAAAGTATATTTTATGGGTGGAACTCAGCTTTAAGAATGATCGATCATCTCTGTTTGGCTGTGTCATACAGGGTACCAGTCCCAACAGCACTGATTGCTCATTCATATTCATAACACTTAAAGATCACTCAGCGCTGTGGGATTATGTGATCTATCTTTAACTTCTTGTAAACATCCTGGACACTGGCAGATAAATCACACTGCACTGTAGCATTATACTTCACTGTAGCGCCTTCACTGATATACATTAAAATGCCTCAGAGATGGAACTTCATTATTTGACAAGTTTACCGGTCGAATGTTCACTCAGATCACTAAGCACTGCAGGAGTGTGTGATCTATCTGCAGCTGCTTGTAAACATCCAGGGCACCTGCAGATAGATCACACTGCCCCATAAAACTGCACTTCACTGTAGCACTTTTACTGCTACACAGTCAAGTTCAGTCAAGTTTTCTGGACTGAAACACTTCACAGATGAGCAGCAGATCACCTAAGGAAAACAACAGAGTTCCATGTCTGCAACATTGTATCAATTCTGTATAGCAGTTCTCTCTCTGCAGTAGTTGATTCATTACACAGTAGGTGGTGAGCGCAGGACTCTCCATATACTTTATACACAATGTAGACATAGGTCTCCCTCATATTATTTCTTCTTGCAGTCTACTGTTTACAGTATATAGTTTTGTGCTGTTTTATTTATTGGTTGAATGTTCTTTAAAAGAGAAGTATGATATATCACAACGGACTTCTGGACCTTATATTGTATGGATCACCAGGACCAATGGCATGTAAAAGTCAGAGGTTAAGCAGGGCGATATCGCTCTACCAGGACGGATCTGTGACACTCCATTCTAACTAGTAAACCACCATTCTGACCCATGTTTATCTGATAGAACAAGTTCAATAGCAATAGTCGCAAATTTTTTAACTTGACTATGTTAACCTTTATTAGAATGTCCTCGACTTCCGGTTCCGGCGCCGTATGGAGTAGCTGCCTCCCTCACTAGCTCCGCAGCTCGACCCCAAAAATCGGCATATAAATCAGCAGGACGACTACCCTTATCACCCGCCCACCCCCCTGGTCATTCACGGCCACGCCATGGACCGTTTCGTTGAAAAAAACGGCATTCGCCCGCACGCGACCGCGGCGGCTCCACAAGCGCACCCGCAAATCGAGTCCGCGGCTTCGGCCTACTCGGCTCCCTTCTCGGGAACGGTGCCTGCAATGGAGGTAAGCAGTGATTCGCTCACCTCCCCACCACAGCCTTCTCCTCTTTCACCTCCTGCTGGGGATGACACCACAGAAAGGATTGCACAGGCTGTAGCAGCTCTCCTCACCCCCATGATAGCTGCCTCTGTGGAGAAAGCTGTCAGTGCAGGCATGCAACAGCTCAAGGCTCAATTAGGAGAACATTCCACTAGGCTCAATGAGGCAGAACACCGCATATCTACCTTGGAGGATGAATTGTACCAAGCCCAGGCCCTGGAACATGCTCAGGATAAAACCAATCAGTTCATATTAGACAAGCTGGACGATTTGGAAAATAGGTCCAGGAGGTGCAATCTGCGCTTCATTGGTATACCAGAATCTATGCAACCATCAGCCCTCACGGATCTATGTGCAAGACGTATTCCAGAGTCCTTAGGCCTCCCCGGCCCCTGCACAGTGGAAAGGGCTCACCGCATGGGTCTTTTTAACTCAGAGCGCAAGTCGCCACGACCGATTATTGCCAAATATCTAAACTACGCAGACAAAGCCTCCATCCTGCAAAACTTCCGGCAATCCAGATCTCTCCAGATAGATGGAATGCAGATCTTAATTTTTGCGGACTACTCCATAGAAGTGTCAAAAAAAAGGAAGGCTTTCCAGCAAGTCTGCACGGAACTACACCGCCAACAAATAAAATTCACCTTGGCCTTCCCCGCCACCCTGCGGCTCAAAGCTCCCAATGGCGACCAGCTATCATTCCAAAACCCATCTGAAGCGGAAGCCTTCCTACGCTCTCTTCACTCGGGACCTCACATCAGCCCCTCACCCAGGACGCCTCCAATCAACCGTGGTCTCGACCAAAGAAGCCCGCGTAAGGACTCTCCAAAAAGATTCAGGCCCTCGAAACCAGACCTACACCAACCCATGCTCAGCTGAATCGACTAATACTCTTCTTCCATCTTCTCGGCTATAGCCACGCCTGACCCAACTGAACTGATCAGCCCTACCCCTGAGGCGAGGTACCTCACCGGTCTCTCCTACAGACTTTGAAAACCAGACTTGCATTTTGATGGTAGGCCAGTCCTTTTCCTTTTTTTTCCCCTTTTCTCTCCTTGCTCTCTACATGTTTATGAAAATCTTTTTTTTTTCTCTCTCTCGCTTTTAAATTGCCGGTACAAATGTTTGTTCCCTCTGGCCTCTCTGCGTAGAGCCTTTATATCTCTCCGTACACGATTCGAATCTGCTCCTTTGACCACCCCTGAAAACGTGGGTTTTCCTTTTGTCAGGGCTGCATTATTCAGGTCTTGCAATGGGAGCTGGACTACACAGCGACTCCATGCGGAAAAAAGTGAAGTCCATACGATATATTTTTTTGTTCTTATTTTCACAACCCCTCCCCCGCTATCCTTCTTTTCTTCTACCTCACCCAAGCCAAGTTATGCTTCCAACACTGATCACTTCATCACCACCTCCCTATACCGTAGACACCTCATTGTCCCATACTACTCTCATAGCTCGCTTCCGTTACCTACGTCAATCCAATCCTGTCATACCGGCCCAACTCCTATCGATTGACCCCTTATTATGAGAATAGTCTCCTGGAATGTTAAAGGCCTTCGCTCCCCTAATAAGAGACTGAAGATTCTCCGTCATCTAAAAAGACTCAAAACAGACATTGCCCTCCTTCAGGAATCCCACCTCTCCACTTCAGATTTCCCACGCATGAAAAAACTATGGGTGGGCTCAGTCCTCGGCTCCGGATCTCAGGGGCGCAGGGCAGGGGTCCTAATACTCATTCACAAAAATCTTCCATGCACGGTGGTCTCTACCCACTCAGATACACAAGGACGTCTCCTATCGATTCATGTTCAGTTAGGGACAAAAGACTTCATTATCTCTAACATTTACGCCCCTAATAACCCCTCCAAACTTTTTTTTAGCGAACTGTCTACTTGGCTCCTTCGAGATCCGCTTATCCCACATATTATCGGCGGAGATTTTAACACTATCCTTCACCCTATTGACGACAGGTCTTGCTCCAGAAGCCCCCGATCTCTAGGTGTCCCCAGAGACACGACCCTCTTTGCCTCCATGATTGACTCCCTTCAACTTCATGACGTTTGGCGTCTCAGGCACCCAGCTGACAAAGAATTCACTTTCTACTCCAACCCCCACAACGTTTTCACCAGGATTGACTACATTTTCTGCTCTGACGACATAGTCCCCATGATATCGGAATCTGACATTCATGACATTGTCATCTCAGACCATGCTCCTGTTTCGGTATCACTCGACATCCCCGACCTTCACCCGAACCCCAGACTATGGCGATTCCCCACATACCTACATAATAACTCTGATTTTTTACAGTACATAGAAAAATCATGGTCCGAATACGCCTCGGCCAATGCTCTGCACCTAGATAACCCTAATTTGTTTTGGGAAGCTGGAAAATCCTTCCTGAGAGGTCGGATCATATCCTATGCCGCCTCTTTCAAAAGGAATGCCGTGGCAAATTACAAATTGGCTAGCTCCCGGCTACACCACACCCAACGATCCCTGTACTTAAAGGACTCCCCTGAAAATAGGAAGGCTTGGCAGGTAGCTAAACGAGCCTTTGAATCATGGGCAGACACCCTTGAACTGACGAAAAAAAGCGCACATTGACGCCTCCCTACATAAATTCGGGAACAAAGCAGGGAAACTACTGTCCAGACTTTGCAGGGGTCCTCAACGCCCGACATGTATCTCCTCCCTCCGAGACGCTACCGGTTCTATCAGAACCTCACAGCGAGACATCAACGAAGCTATGCTCCAATACTACTCATCCCTATACGCTGCCGATCCCATAGATAAACCATTGGCACTCTAATTCCTTGAAAAAATATCCCTCACCAAAATCACTACCTCACAATTGGAAAGCCTGAACCTGCCCATATCCCTCTCTGAGATATCATTGGCCATCCGGAACCTAGCCCCTTCTAAAGCCCCTGGCCCTGATGGTTTCACAGGCGAATTTTACAAGTCCCTAAGATCACTATTGGAACCCACCCTATGTAAGGTATATCAACATATATGGTCTGGTGGCCCGTACTTACCCACAGGAAACCAAGCCACCATAAAATTGCTGTCCAAAAAAGGAAAAGACCCCCTAGACCCAGGTTCATATCGGCCTATCTCACTTCTAAATCTAGATGTCAAGATTCTCTCAAAAATTATTGCCACCAGGTTAGCATCCATCATTCCTTCTTTGATCCACTCCGCTCAATCGGGTTTTGTTAAAGGCAGGACTGCCACTCTAAATATCAGGAAAGTGATGCTGGCCCTGGATCATGCCAAAAATAATCTGAGGGGTGATTTTGCAATCATTACTCTAGATGCGGAGAAAGCCTTCGATAACGTTAGTTTCAAATGGCTTTCTTTAGTAATGTCCTCAATGGGATTCACCGGCCCCTTCTACCGCCTCATAGAGTCCATGTATACTGCTCCAGCAGCTAGGCTGGTGGCAGCGGGCCTTCTTTCAGAGGAATTTCGTCTTCATAAAGGCACCAGGCAGGGATGTCCTTTGTCCCCGCTCCTGTTCAATATAGCATTAGAACCCTTATCGCGATTTTTAAACCAAACGGCCCCACTACATGGCATTCACATTGGTGATCACGAACTACGTACTTCCCTCTTTGCCGACGATGTCCTTATTTTCTCTTCTAACCCATCTTTGGATATGCCCACGATCAAATCAGTATTCGATGAATTCAGAACATGTTCGGGCCTTCGTATAAATTATAGCAAAAGTGAAATCCTTCCCATAGGCTCACGCCCTGACCCTCCATGGATGCATCACTCTATCTTCAAGGTAGCACATTCACATATCACATACCTAGGGATCAAAATAGGGAAAACACCTGCCTCTCTCTATCATCTCAACTATCCCCCTCTACTCACGAAAATAACTCAGGAACTTGATAATTGGATAGATCTGCCTCTCTCGCTCTTGGGAAGATGTCACCTGGTGAAAATGGTCAGCTTTGCTCGTTTACTTTACCCACTCCAGACTATACCACTGCTTCTACACCATAAGCATACAAAAGCTCTCAATGCAGCTATCTCTAAATTCCTTTGGAAAAGTAGGCGACCGCGTATAGCCTTCCAGAAACTATATCTTCCCAGGCGCGAAGGGGGTATTAGTCTTCCCAATATTAGAACCTATAACCTAGCCTGCCTACTATGGACAGGTCTAGACTGGATAGCCCAAGCGTCCCGCTACTCCAATTATGCCTTGGAAACTCAAATGGCACACCCATACTCCCTAGTAGCTCTTCTCCACTGCAAGTGGAAATCTGTTCCAATACCATTCCAACATAACCTTTTACTAAGAGACACGGCCATTGCTTGGAGAGAAGTCAGAAAAAGCCTACATCTTTCGCCCTTCATATCCGGCCACCTTCCAATTCAAGGCCACCCGAGTTTCATCCCAGGCCTAGAGCAACATCCTTTTGCCTCCTGGCATCGGAAAGGTCTCACGAAATTTTCACAACTCTGTGACCCGGAGACAGGTCGTCCCATAAATTTCAAATCCCTAGCCGACACATTCTCACTTCCACATTCCCAAGCTTTTCACTATGGACAATGTGTCAGTTTCCTAAAGAATGCATGTAGACACGACAACACACGGTTCAAAAGTTCTATAACGGAAGTCCTTCTTTCGGAAGGTTCGTATAAGATCTCAGATATATATCGCCCTCTTCTACTAAAAACAACGTCATCCCTAGCCTCCTCATCAGTGGCCAACTGGACCAAAGACTTCCCAGACACAGAACTGGTCAACAAACTATTACAGGGTCTTAATACTATACATAAACTGATCCCCAATGAAATTTGGAGGGAAACTCAGCTGAAAATTATGCATCGTGCTCACATTCCCTTTCTCTATGCCAATCAATCACAAACCTCCTCTTCATGCCCTCTCTGCCGTCAACTCAAACCTTCCCTGACGCATCGCTTCTGGTCGTGCCCCCACATATCCGTCTTCTGGGATAAAGTCCTGGCTTACATCTTCAAAGTGACCCTGATGAAACTACCTAAGGACCCACTCCTCCTCATCTTTGGTTATTGGGACCCGTTGTTGCTGCCATGGTCCCCGAAGGCCCCCCTTCACATAAAGATTGGTCTTTGATATGCCTACTACTCGCCAGGAGAGCCATCTTGAAAAATTGGATATCCAATATACCCCCGAATACATCACAAGTCAAAAAGGAACTTCTGCTGCTTCTTTTCAAAGACAGACTAAATACAGACTTCTCGATTGACACTGCTAAGCATCGTTTCTACCACAGATGGCAAGCATACTTGGTCTATGATCACTCCCCTGAAGACCGGGCAAACCTCGAGCTGTTTTCATTCTCCTATTACGGGACACCCCTCCCATCACCTCCAGTGACTCTACTCTCCCCCCCCCAGGTGACCTATCTTGATGGGACAAATTCTAATTCTAATTCTAAATCTGGATCTGAATCTATATGGTGTGATGCACTCTAGATATTTCCAGTGTAATTTGATGTCTACCTCCTTGTTACCTCTCATAATGGTAGCTTGGTGTCTACTTCCACCCCCCCCCCTCCCCCCCCCATCATCTCCCATTCTTTCTCCCTAGGTTTTTTTTTTTTTTTTTTTTTTCTCGGTTTTTGTTTTTGTTCTGTTCTCTGCTCTCCAGTTTTCCTAGGGTCCTCCCCAGTTCCAGGATCCATTCATTTATCCTCCCCCCTTACATAGGGATGTTTAGCTTTGAAAGCTCTTACCTCCTACATTGTTTACGCATCCCTTGCATGGGACCTTATTCTTTTATCACCTTTATCTCCTAGGATGCGTATTGTTATCTAGGCATTATTGTCTTCTTTTACCATATTTACTGGTTTGACACAACTATTGATATGTTAAAATAGAATTACTTCTATTGCTGTAGTAATCTGTATGACTTATGCCTTCAATAAAATCTATTTAAAAAAAAAAAAAAAAAAAGAATGTCCTCAGCCAGATCTTTGACATACTCACAGATATCCATGCCTTGTTCATCGTTAAATCATATACATTTTTTTTCTACATCTTATTGTATGTTTACGCTACAAAAGAAATAAAATATATTGAAAGAAAAAAGAGAAAGTATGGGTTTGGGCTTTTTTTTATATATTAATACTTACCTAGGTGGATGCAGCATGGGTTTGATGCTGCATCTGTCCCCCAGAGCCTCTGCACTGAGAACCGAGCGATCAAACACTGCTGATCGCTCAGTTCTGAAAGCTGCCCAAGCAGAGAGCTGGTCACTATCAGTCACAGTCAGGTGTCAGTCCAGAAACCTAGCAGATCCAGACTCCCATTGTCGGGATGACGCAGTGCCTGGACTTACTTCTGTGACATCAGCAGAGAGTGAAAAACGCTGAAAATAGGTCACAGGAGTGCAAAACTAATTACACTCCTGTGATCCATAGGAGAAGTACAGCCAAATAAGATTTGGCTATACTTCTCCTGTATCTCTTCTGGTCAAATAGTCAAATTTTTCATAGGATCACATGTTAGGGAATGTTACATTTGACCTGTGAAAGACAACATATAGACACTCATATTTCACACATATTAAAAACATTATGGGTATTATTTGTGATTTTTTTTTTTTTTTTATGAATTCAAAGACATTGGCAAAACATTTTTGTATACATAGACCTGTAGCTCTGTACTTGTATATTTGGATCTAAATTAATTTCATAGGAGAGGTAACGGGGCCCTCTAGATCTCTCTGTGGGAAATGTAATCAACTGAAGCAATACATACCCTACATAGAGATTTGTGATTTTAAAAGATCCCTCTTCTGAATTACTTTTTTCAGGAAGCAAACGAAAAAATGTTTATCGTCATGTGAAATCTTTTTGCAATAGTCATAATAAACATCCTTTGCAATACTTTGGCTGCTGAAGCTATAATTAATGTTGATAGGATAGAACTGATGTAAATGGATAAGGGGCTCTGTTTTTTGTAGAATGTATTCAAAAAGCAAAAAAACACAGTCTAATTTTAATCTAAAAATATATAGAAAATGTACCAGAACTGTAAAAATATAAATTTTGTTTCTTTGAGATACATTCATATCGTATCAATTTTCAGACAGGCAAAATTAGTGCTTGTGAGTTGTTCAACCGTAGTATTCTATTTAAGACACACTGAATTATCAGTTATGGATAAATCATTCTGTGGCCGTGATTAGACAAGCAGGTATGCCTGCTGACACTTTTTAATTAAAAAAACACAGCGTGTTTTCCTGAAGCCGAGCTGATAAAAACTACATCAGCTCATCCTAGTTCAATAGAAATAGCTCTCTCTTTTTGACAGCAAAGAGTTGTCCGTTCCTGAGAACAGTACTTATAACATTTTCTTAAGAAGACTGCTCCCTCCACTATGTCAGTAAAACGGAAAAAGAGCAATCCCCATGGGGATCTTTATTGATGAAGATGTGGTCAGCTCAAATTGTGAAAACACACCAAAAAATTTAAATTTTAAAGCTAAAGTTCAGCTAAAAAACATTCTCTACAGCCTTGGTCACATCACTTACCCGTAAAAAAGGTAGTACTTCATTGTGCAGGAAGCTGGGTTCTGGAGAAATCTCCACTGCAGGGATGCCTGTCCTCTTCCTGGTTTTGGACTTGGCAATGGTTAATATCTTTGGTTCTTCGGGGCAGAACAGCAGTACGGATGGTCTGAAAAGGACACACCCCCTCTATTCTCCTCCACTAAAAAAAGTTATTCCATTGATTATACTGCCTGTAACACAGTCTGTGAATGGAGCAGAGAATCCAGTGACTGGTTAGACTCTCCCCCATTCACAGATCATGATACAAGCAGTGTAATCAATGAAGAATGTTTCTCAGTTAAGGAGGAGGAGGGAGACAGCATATGCCCAATGGACCATCTGTACTGCTGTTCTGACCGAAGACCCGAAGCTGTTGACACCTGCAGTGCTGAAAGTTCAGAGACAGGAAAAAGACAAGCATCCATGCAGTGAAGATTACTCCAGGATCCAGCTGCCTGCACAATGTGGGACTAAAGCTGTATGGATTTTTTTATGTTAGTTAAACTTCAGCTTAAGGCTCCATGTACACAGAAGCTCAAAAACGGTAGTTTTTAAAGCAGAAGAAAAAGCTAGCTTTTATCAGCGTTTTTTTACTAGCTTTTATTAGCGTTTTTCAGTGTAGCGTTTTCTCGTTTTTTTTTTCAATGGACCAAAAAATGCTAATAAACGCTCGCGGCCAGCGTTTTTGAGCGTTTATGAGCATTTTTCGGCGTTTTGGTTTTTTTTTCTGCTGAAAAACGGCACTTTGAACGCGAATTTCTTGCGTTCAGAAAAAAGCCCATTAACTCCACTGCTCATTAAAGCTAAAAAACGTTATGTGTACATGAACACATAGGCTAACATAGAGTGCAGTTAATGGGCTTTTTAAAAAAACACCAAAACGCCAATAAATTGCAGTTTATCAGCTTCTGTGTACATGGAGCCTTAGGGTCCTTTCACACGGGACGGATCTGTGATGATCCGCCCCGTGAACATCCGCTTGTTCAGCGGGGATCGCTCTGTTGATCCCCGCTGAGCCGGCGGATGACAGGGCGGTCCCTGCACACTGTACAGGGACCGCCCAGTTAGATCTCCGCTCTCCCCTATGGGGGGATCAGATGAACACGGACCGTCTGTCCGTGTTCATCCGATCCGCTCTGCAGACGGATAGAAAAATAGGATTTTCCTCCGTCTGCAGAATCGGACCATAGCGGGGACGGATGATATCGGGTGTCAGCGGATGTTCATCCGCTGACACCCGCTATCCCATAGGGATGCATGTATGTCCGTATTTCATCCGAAAACGGATGAACGAAATACGGACATTCTGTCCGCACGTGTGAAAGGGGCCTAACAGCGGAAAAAAATATTTAAAGAAAGTCTGCCACTAAAACAAAAATGTAAATTAAATATATTTATTTGTAAAGAAAATATTAAATACTCACCTCTCCATCCGTGCTGCCAATCTTCACTGCAGAGAAACTGTTTCTTGAAGAGTCTCCGGAATCCAGCACTTCAAGAGTGTTGGACGCCTAGTCCCCTTTTGCCCTTTATCTGATCCCTTCGACCATCCTCCAAATTAACCATCCCCTAAGTCATTAATGGATACAGGGTTATCATGTAAGGATCAGTGGAAGGAACTGCAGTGCATGGTGGAGAAATACAAGCATCTAACACCCCTGGATGTATTGAATGAGGAGGTTCTTCTGCCAGCCATAGGTCATGAAAGTGCACTACAGTCACACTACTGCGATGCTGTAATAAGTGCATTAACATGATTGTTACTGAAACACATGCCCAGATAGCAAGCAATTGTGCTGCAAGTTTAAAAATGTTAACTTGCTAAACTATTGCTAGCCTTGCCAGGCCTCACAAGTTTGTTGACACAATTGCAGCAAGTCCGCATTACATGACTCCAGATCAACTTTCTTTGCAAACATTCTGCAAGTCTGCTGCAAGTTCTGGTTCAATTATGTTGTGCAATAGTCATCCCACCACAGGGGTCACTGAAACTTTGCTCTTGCTAGAGACTTACCATGCAAATTTGTTACAAATTGGAAAAGTGTCAACTAGAACTTCAAGTGCTCTGCAAGTGTACAACTTGCCAGTGAAAATGTGCAGCAAGTTAACAGACTTACAATTCAACACTATCACAAATGTGTGGCAAGTTACCCTTGCTATCTGGGTGGTAGTGCATTGTCATCCATGCTGAATGGCACCCCCATGTACCTTGCTGATGAACATGCAATGCAGCGCAACACTAATGTGCATTACTGTGTATCACCAGGAACAGAACATACACTTTTTTTGCTGCATTAGTCAGCCCATTCAAATAAATAGGGTACCTTAACACTATGCATGCTAAAGCACTGCATAATGGCTCCTTAACATACGTGCATTGACACACCTCAATGGTATGACCGGGGCCCGAGAAGAGCAAAAGGCAGAGGCAGAGGGATAGGCTAGAAATGCAGATAAGAGCAGTGATTCCTCTCCTTCCCTCTTCTTCCCCTTATGCTCTACTCAGAGAGAGAAAGAGATAGTCTAAAGGCAAGCAGCTACTGATATGCCCCTTATTTGGAAAGCAATAAAGCACAGTATATGTGTATTTGTAAAACAAAGAAACCTTATAAACCTACAGAATGGGAAATAATATTGTCCAAAGAACATGAGTTTCCCCTTTGATTAAAATCTATGCTAACATGCTTACTGGGATATATAAATAAATAGTAACAAAAGGTCTGCAGTGCTGGTCTTTCCTGGAAAAAAATGCTGCTCCTATCACCGGTCACATGACCAAGGGTCTAGACTTTTGGATGGATGGTGTTAAATGTAGGGGAAGAGTTCAGACTAACTGTTTTTGTCCTTCAACAGACAAACATTTAAAAAACATGCATGTTTAACCACAGATATATGACGATCCCTTATTGGCTAGAGATTTTATATATCTAATTGACTCATTTTATTTTTAATTCTATTAAATTGGTCCCTCTGCTTTATCTTTTAGCCAATCACAGCAAAGCATTTTTCTTAATATATAATATCCAATTTGCCTCCAAGTGATTTTGTGTACTTTAGGCTCATAGCAGAATATTTTCTAATAAGGAAATATCTACTTTGAGTCAACTTTTTTTCTAGAATAAGATTTGCAGTGCTAGACTAATCAAGGAATTATAAGGAATTAGACATTTATCAGAAATCTCATTAAATGGTTTGTGCAATTGAATATTTAGCTTTAGTGGTTTATATTCATTTCAAAACGTGATTTGGTATAGTAATAGAGAAATCCTCACATATTTGTGGCTAGACGGATACAAGTATAAACTATGGAAATCTAGTGTATTTTCTAATATCTTATATGTAGATTTAGCTCTCTAGAAACTAAACAACACCATGTTCTTTCTATTCCTTTATTCGCTGATGAATATTCATTGAAATTATATAATCGGCTTAATACATTTTTCATTTTTTTGCACATTACAAATTGGGAATACGAAACTTTCACGTGAGCTATGAATATTAAATATATTAATTAGCATTTTCATGAATAACAGTGAAAAAACGAACCAGTGAAGTGCATGGGTACATTGGGAATATGTTATTATCTTCCAAATACATGCAGAATTGTATATGAAATCCCATTTGAAGGGAACACTGTTTCAGGAAATTTCTGGTTCCAGAGAGATGTGTAAGCTAGAATATCCTAACGTGACCCTGCAAGGACAAAACAAATGGAATTTTCCATTCCACTTCTTATTTTCAAAGGTTCTTGGCCTGGTGCAAATCTAACTGTTCTAATGCCGCGTACACACGATCGTTTTTAATGTCATTTTCAAAAACGAAGTTTTTCTCGATGTGATTTTTCTTGTTTCCTCTCAAGCCTGTCTTGCATACACACATTCATTAAAAAAAACGCTTGAGCAAAGCGCAGTGACGTACAACACGTACGACGGCACTATAAAGGGGAAGTTCCGTTTGAATGGCGCCACCCTTCATGTTAGTAAAGTTTTTTGAGCGACGATTCGCGCTTTTCAGCCTCGTGCTTTGCAGTCCGTTACAGCGTGACGAATGTGCTATCTCCATTACGAACGCTAGTTTTACCAGAACGAGCGCTCCCATCTCACACTTGATTATCAGCATGCATGTTTTTTTTCCCCTCGTAAAAGCATACACACTACCGTTTTTCACGTCGTTAAAAAAAACGACGTGAAAAACGACGTGAAAAAATAGAGCAGGTTCTAATTTTTTTAGGCCATTTTTCACGTCGTTAAAAATGCTCTGGAGCCTACACACGATCGTTTTTAATGCCCAATTTAAAAAAATGGCATTTTTAACGATGTGAAAAACGATCGTGTGTACGCGGCATAAGACTTACTATCTAGTCAGTCATTGACCTGAAAAAAGCATGCACAATAAGAGATCAGATATTTATTTTATTGACTCCATGCTTCTTGTGGATTAGTGACTTAGTATGAATGAAGACAAAATCAAGATGTATAATATAGATTAAGGGGCATTGATGTGCTTAAAGTGTTACTTAAATCAGAGTTCCAGGCTTTTTTTAGTTTATTAAAATTCAGCAGCTACAAAAAGTGTAGCTGCTGACTTTTAATAAACAGACACTCACCTGTCCCACGATCCAGCGCATCGGCTGCCTGATGCCTCGCTCCTCTCCCCCTCCTCTCCGCGGCACCGCTATTGAAACTGTGACAGCTTGCGGCTTCACGGCCGGGCACGCACTGCGCAATGCGGGAGTCGCGCTGCGCTCTTTGAGTGGACAGGCAATCTTCTGGGACCTGCGACATGTCCTACAAGATTGCTGAGAGGGAGGGGCCACCTAAGGGGAGAGGAGGAGTCACCTAGGCGGCCCGATGTCAGAAGCAGGAAGTGGGACAGGAAGTTACACTCAAAACTAGGCACCCACTTCCCCCCAAAAAAATGACATGCCAAATGTGGCATGTAAGGGGGAGAGGAGCGCTTAAAGTGGAAGTTCCACTTTTGGGTGGAATTTTGCTTTAAAAAGGTTGTAAACCCCATTCATGACATTTTACCTAAGCACATATATCTGTTGTGTTTACTTATCTCTCTCTAAAGCTCTGAGTGCTGTTCCTCTCTGGAGCTCCATTCCTCTGTTATCAGCATGATAACTTCTGACAAGTTTTCCGACACATGAGATAACAGCAGCTAAAAATTAGTTTCAGCATGGGTGCTTAGAGGGATATTAGCAGAGAGCTGGTTTATTCAGACTACAGCTCTGCATGTTCCTTTATTCCTCTGCCTATGTTGAGGGGGGTGTGTGCCTTTCCTCCAATCAGCTCTCAAACACCGTAAGCCCAGACTCCACTCCCACTGCTGAAAGAGGAAGAAAGATTTCTAACAAGATCTGCACTTTTCAAAGGGTGTAGAAAGTAAAACGTATGTAAGGAGATTTGTTTCATCTCTGTGTATTATCTGAGGCTGTTCACGTCACTGGGTATATGTGAGGGTTTACATCCAATTTAAGGTAAAAAAATGTTTTATGCAAAGGGTAGCTCTACTTTCGTGGGGAATAAAAAGCAAATAGACAAATAATAATATAGCGTATACAATTGCGACACAAGTCATATTGTAATTGAATGTTTTTACAAATTACCTTTCCTTTTCAATCTGCAGCGCTGTAATTTATCTATAAAATGCAATGCAATATGGCTATCTGGAGGTGTTCTGTACACAAACTGTGTACAGAACGCCCCCTAAAAATTTAATTTCCTGCCATATTTGGTGAGATACTCCCAAAGGGAATAACGTCTAAAGCAGTCTCAAACTGGTGGCCCTCCAGCTGTTGCAGAACTACAAGTCCCATGAGACATTGCAAGGTTGACTCCCACAGTTACAAGCATGACTCCCACCGGCAGGTGTGATGGGACTTGTAGTTCCGCAACAGCTTGAGGGCTGCCAGTTTGGGAACCCTGGTCTAAAGAGATGCAGCAGCTGATTAATAATTATAAATCCACTCCCATACAGATTCACTGTGCACATGGACAAACAAACAGCTATTCCTTCAGAAAAACAAAAAGGTAGCAATCTGCAACAAAGTTTGTTAAAATCTCTGCAATGTGCATAGATCACCCAGAGGGGAATGTTTTTTTTTTCTCAACAAAAGTGTAGTTACTCTTTAAATAATGAATAAGTTATACTCACCTGCTCTGTGCAATTGTCTTGCACAGAGATGCCCTGAACTTCCTCTGCTGGTGTCCCCCACCGCCGATCTTGACTCCTCCTCTTCTTTGTGCGTACTCATTCCCAAGCTGCGTATTTCTATGGAGTTGTGCTCCATAGACATACACAGCAGAGCTTAGCCACACACCCCACTTCCTTATCCCTGCATTTGATTGGCAGCCATTGGTTCTTGCTGCTACCCGAGTCCCTGTGTGAAGAGGAAGAGAGATGAGAAGAGATGCAGGTGGTGCACAGCACCGGATCTCTTCTCCTCTCTCTCTCGTCCCCTTCACACAGGGAATGGGGAGGTCAGAAAGCTACAAAACATTTTTTACCTTAATGCAGGGAATGCATGTAGGTAAAAAACATTTTTGCTTTAGACCACTTTAAAGTTGTTTTACACATTTGTAACCACTTGCCATAATTAGGCCATTTGAAAACATCATTGACTTCAAGTGGTTAGAACAAGCTCATGCAGGCTTTGTATAATTTTTTTCAGCCAGCACTATTATGCCGCGTACACACGACCGTTTTTAATTTTTTAATTTTTTATTTGGTCATTGAAAACGATTGTGTGTGGGCTCCAGAGCATTTTTCACAACGTGAAAAATGGGCATTAAAAATTTGGGACATGCTCTAATTTTTCTCGTCGTTTTGCACGTCGTCGTTTTTCTCGTCATGAAAAACGTCCGTGTGTAGACTTTAACGATGTGAAAAAAACGGGCATGCTCAGAAGCAAGTGATGAGACGGGAGCGCTCGTTCTGGTAAAACTAGCGTTCGTAATGGAGATAGCACATTCGTCACGCTGTAACGGACTGAAGAGCGCGATGCTGAAAAGCGCGAATTGTCTCTCCCCAAACTTTACTAACACGAGGATCAGCAAAAGCAGCCCAAAGGGTGGCGCCATCCGAATGGAACTTCCCCTTTATAGTGCCGTCGTACATTTCGTACGTCACCACGCTTTGCTCGAGCATTTTTTTACATGAATGTGTGTAGGCAAGGCAGGCTTGAGAAGAATCACGTTGAGAAAAACGTCGTTTTTTTCAATGACATTAAACACGGTCGTGTGTACGCGGCATAAGGCTCCATGCACACTGGACGCTAAAAAAAAGCTATAAAAAACGCCAGTAGCTTTGCAAGGAGCCTTTCAAAGTTTTTGAGCGTTGTTGCAATAGCGTTTATTAGCATTTTTCAGTGTTAGCGTTTATCTGTTTTTATTTTTTTCAATGGATCAAAAAACGCGCCGCGTTTATTATTAATTTTTTGTGGTTTTTTTCGGCAAAAAACTTCACTTTAAACACAAATTTCTTGCGTTCAGAAAAAAGCCCATAATCTCCACTGCTCATTAACGCAAAAAAAAAAAACACCCATGTGTGAATGGACACATAGGCTAACATAGAGTGCAGTTTATGGGCTTTTAAAAAAAACGCCAAAACGCCAATTAACTGCAGTTTATGAGCTTCAGTGTACATGGAGCCTTAAGATAGTGAGAAGAGTCGCCAAACCCCCTGAAACACTCCCATCTGTGGTGCTTCCTGACTGCTGCTCTCCCATTCCTCTGGTCTAATAGACCCCTGATGTCTCCAAAAAAATAACCTGTCACCCTCACATGCAATCACAAAGGTTTGCTAACCACTTTGTAATAGCAATAAAATTAATTAAAAAAGTGTTCAAAAATTAAATTAACGTAAAGAAAATAAGAATAAAAAAAAATACTTTTCACACACCCCCATCACCCTGTGCCTACATGCAAACAGGAGTAAAGGACATGCACATGTATATAAACAGCAACTGTGCCACATATGTGAGATATCGCCACAAACATCAGAGTGAGGGCAATAATACTTGGGCCATAATTCACACTCTAAACAGATAACCTGTAAGGGCTTTAAAAAGCATTATCTATTAATCATTTTGGGTACCATCGTTTTTAGCCAATTTAGCGGGCATGCGCAGGGCTTGGCATTTTTGGTATCTTTTTACACAAGGCAACCCCATCTTTTATATTTTCCAAGAAAAAAAAATAATAATAGGGTATGGTATTATATTATAACATTATTATGGTATATGGTATTATATTGCTTTTTTGTGCACTGAAATTCATTTTAGAGTATTTTTTCCTGAAAATATGCATTTGATAAACAGCTGTGCAATTATTGTGCAGCATAAAAAAATTGCAACTTCCTCTGCTTTCAGAAAATATATCATTCTTTGTCGGGTTCTAAGAAAATCAAGAAAATAAGTTGATTTGAACATGTGTGTGAAAAATGTAAAACGTGCCCTAGAATACGAAGTGGTGAAAGAGTTTTGAATGGTTCCTGCCCTGGTTGCCTTTTTGTTATATTCTTTTTGTGTTCTATAAAAAAAGGGTGAAATTACATGGTAGTCTTTTATTGTTCTTTTGTGTGTATTTTACTGTTCTGCTTCTTAACATGCACCAATACACACCAAAAAATGAAAAGCTTCTATCTGAACTGATTTATTCCTACTGTCTACAAAAAAAAAAAAAAAGCAAAAGACTCAATTAAAAGGCCATTTTTTTCTCATTTCTTTCATCACAGCATGCAATCATGATCACATAGAATGAGGCTAAAAAAATAACATAACAAACAAAACGGTACATTTCTTTTCCCTAATCTTGTTTTTTTATTATGTTCTTATTAAAGGTTTTCCTTGAAGATACACAAAAAGCGTCAGAATATAAATTTTTACCACTGGGAGCATATTTGTGTTGCATTCTTTTTAAAGTTTTCAAATTGCTATTTTGACCCCATTTTTTGTTGTCTATAAAAAATGTTGCACCAAAAATACACTTCTTTTTCCTTAACATATTGAATCGCTTTATTTTGTCAACAAATGTTTTCAATCAATTAAGACTATATGAGATTTATTTATCTCGTGTCCTCATGTAACCCATCCTGTGTGTACACTACAGCCCATTCAGAAGATTTTCCATTGATAAAACTCTGGATCCCTACACATCGCATCCAGCCATGTACCCCTTTACACTCAGAACAGCCAACCCTATACACCCTATACACACATCAACCCTATACACTCAACACATATATATACTGTACATTTCATACCCACAGCTCCCATCATTACCAGTGTGTTGTCATTTGTCAGGCTGTAGGTAGACCTGCACATGTCACCCAAGTTGTCTTACATTTTCCTCCGGCTTCTCTATGGCATGAATGCCCAAAATTTTGTGTTAATATCTGTAGTTCAGTGTTAATGCCATAGTCCAGCTTTAAACCACATTAATAGCCTAAATATATATTTTTTGGTTTTGGATAGATGAGTGAAGGGTTACAAACCCTAAATTGGTTGTAAAGGCCTAAAGCGGAGTTCCACCCAAAAATTGAACTTCCGCTGTCCGGATTCCTCCCCCCTCCGGTGTCACATTTGGCACCTTTCGGGGGGGGGGAGGGATCAGATACCTGTCTAAGTGTCTAAGCGGCACAGTGGTGTAGTGGGAAGCACTCTCGCCTAGCAGTAAAACGGCTCGTTTGTTAGATTCCCAACCATGACCCCATGTCTGCGTGGGTTTCCTCCGGGTACTCCGGTTTCCTCCCACACTCCAAAGACATGCTGGTAGGTTAATTGGCTTCTGTCTAAATTGGCCCTAGTATATGAATGCGAGTTAGGGACCTTAGATTGTAAGCTCCTTGAGGGTAGGGACTGATGTGAATGTACAATATATATGTAAAACGCTGCGTAAATTGACAACGCTATATATAAGTACCTTAAATAATAATAATAATAATAATACAGGTATTTGCTCCCACTTCCGGCGACAGATCACTGCAGTATCTATGCGATCTACGCCATGTCCGGCCCCTCCTTCACCCCCCCCCACTTTCTTCTGGGAGACACACAGGTCCCAGAAGAAAACAGGGACCACTCAGAACGTGCTGCACGACTCGCGCATGCGCAGTGGGGAACCAGGCTGTGAAGCCGCAAGGCATCACTTCTTGATTCCCTTACTTAAGATGCCAGCGCCTCCACCCGGAGCCGAGGGACGGGTCGGCTTCAGATAAGGACATTGCGGGTGCCCTGGACAGGTAAGTGTCCTTATTTTAAATGTCAGCAGCTGCAGTATTTGTCGCTGCTGATTTTTTATTTTTTTTAGGCAGAACTCCGCTGTAAGTTTTTTTTACCTTCATGCATTCTATGCATGAAGGTAAAAAAACCTTCAGTGTGCAACTCCCCCCTCAGCCCACCCCTAATACTTACCTGAGCCTGATTTTGAATCCAGCCATGTGCATGAGACCCGAGGCTCTCTCAGGTCTCAGCCTCCTGATTGGCTGAGATGTAGCAGTAGTAGTCATTGGCTCCCTTTGCTGTCAGTCACGGTCAGCGGGGGAAGGGGCTGAGCCATGCACTCTGTGTCTTATGGAGCGGGCTCAGGAGCGAGCAGGCACGAGTACCCCCACAGCAAGCAGCTTGCTATGGGGGCACTCAGCAAGGGGGAGGCCCGGAGTGGCCCAGAGCGCCAATGGGGAACCCAAGAAGAGGATCAGGGCTGCTCTGTGTTTGTTTTTTTTAATAAAATTTTTTCCTTTACAATCACTTTAAGTTTTTTGATTTGCCTTAAATTTCTGGTTATTAAGAAATCTTTCTAACGTGAGGGACAGTAACTGAACAGGTGTTCCCATTGAAAAATGTACATTATACCTCATAGTCTGGTAACAATGTTCTTTCTTGGCGATAATGGTCACCAGACCTAATTACAAAAATCAAA
Organism: Rana muscosa; assembly: GCA_029206835.1. Lineage (NCBI taxonomy): Eukaryota > Metazoa > Chordata > Amphibia > Anura > Ranidae > Rana > Rana muscosa. Next base: position 445,584,599 of record CM055127.1, on the reverse strand, counting down.
AAGAATATGGGACTTTAAGTCTGGGTTCACACTTGTGCGAACTCAGAAATCGCATCTGATTCGCACCCGCACTGCGGTGCCGATCACATAAGATGTTTGTGCTATGCAAGTTCAGCCATACAATTGTATGGCTGAACTTGCATTGGATTTGTAGGAAAATAGTGCAGGGACTTTTTTTTTTCCTGCACTGCAATCTGATTCCTGTGCGAGTTCACAGTTTGCAGTGTCTGGGGGTGTCATTAACATTGTATTGAAACCCACAGCGGTTCGCAGAGGGCAGTGTGAACTGCCTGCAGGAGAGATGCGATGCGGGAATCGGCGCTGTAATCACGCTGGTTCCCGCATCGCTACAGTGTGAACCTAGGCTAAAGGTGCTACACACTTTTGAGGAAAAAAAATAAATAACCAGACAAAATAAAAAACAAACAATCTGTTTATTATACATAAATGTAATAAAATGCACTCATAAATGTGTTAAATGTGGCTGTATAGTACAGGATTCATTCCACACATGTATGGTATGGCATATATTTTTTCAGTCTAAGGAATTTATGTGGAATATAATGCTTATTCTAGCATAAGACATTTGATGTATGTGGTCTCTTATATGTTTTCTCTGTTGTTAGTTCCCTGTTCTTCTAAAGAAGCTCCTCTGTGCGAAACCCGTTGGGAATCTTAGTCTCCCACCCACCAGCAACTAATCTGTATCTCGGAAGACATCACTATGTACAAAATATATCTTTGTGTTGCTATGTGATAAAGAATGATGTTTAGAGATATTGGGTGTTGGCAGGTTATATGCATTATATTAGTTTATTTTATACACATGTGTGGATGAATTTATATACTGCACTACTGACTGCATTTTTTTTATATATACTGTATATCCACTTGTCCCCCGCCCACTGTCAATTGACGGCAGGCGGAGGATACTCTCGTTCTGGGAGGACGTCATATGACGTCCTCCCTTTAAAATGAGCTAGAAGGGGTTCACAAGGCCCCGGTGCGCGTGCCCGGCGGCCGCGATTGCCGCCGGGCACCCGCGATTGCCCGGGAAACGAGCAGGAAAGTGGGTCTCTGTGTGTAAACACAGAGATCCACGTCCTGTGAGGGAGAGGAGGCTGATTGTGTGTCCCTTGTACATAGGGACAACCATCGGTCACCTCCCCCAGTCAGTCCCCTCCCCCCACAGTAAGAACACATTGAGGGAACATATTTAACCCCTTCCCGCCCCCTAGTGGTTAACCCCTTCCCTGCCAATCATATTTATACAGTAATCAATGCATTTTTATAGCAGGGATCGCTGTATAAACGTGAATGGTCCCAAAAATGTGTCAAAAGTGTCCGATGTGTCCGCCGCAATATCGCAGTCACAATAAAAAATCGCAGATCGCCGCCATTACTAATAAAAAAAATAAAAATGCTATAAATCTATCCCCTATTTTGTACACGCTATAACTTTTGCGCAAACCAATCAATACGCGCTTATTGCGATTTTTTTTTTTACCAAAAATATGTAGAAGAATACGTATCGGCCTAAACTGAGGAAAATTTTATTAAAAAAAAAAAATGGGTATTTATTATAGCAAAAAGTAAAAAATAGTGTTTTTTTTCCAAACTGGATGCTCTTCTTTTGTTTATAGCGCAAAAAATAAAAACCGCAGAGGTGATCAAATACCACCAAAAGAAAGCTCTATTTGTGGGAAAAAAAGGACACACATTTTGTTTGGGAGCCACGTCGCACGACCGCGCAATTGTCATTTAAAGTGTGACAGCGCTGAAAGCTGAAAAATGGCTTGGGCAGGAAGGGGGTTTTCGTGCACAGTAGGGAGGTGGATATACTTGCGTATACGCCGACCCAAATATAAGCTGAGGCACCAAATTTTCCCACACAAATCTGGGAAAACGTATTGACTCGAGTATAAGCCTAGGGTGGGAAATGCAGCAGCTACTGTAAGTGGACAAGCGTGTCAACATTGCCCATTTGCAGCCTCACTGTGCCCATCTGCAGCCTCACTGTGCCCATTTGCAGCCTCACTGTGCCCATATGCAGCCTCACTGTGCCCATCTGCAGCCTCACTGTGCCCATCTGCAGCCTCACTGTGCCTCACTGTGTCCATCTGCAGCCTCACTGTGCCCTCACTCATTTAACTTTGATCTCCTGTTGTGTCATGCTGCAGTCGGCGGCCGTCCATTGTAACAAAGCCCCACCTCCTCCTCGTCCGTGATCAAGAATCCCTGTGTCATGCTGCAGTCGGCAGCCGTCCATTGTAACAAAGCCCCACCTCCTCCTCGTCTGTGGTAGACAGAACACTGAACACTGATCCCAGCATTGTATCAGTGTTCTGTCCATCATGGACGAGGTGGAGGCAGGGCTTTGTTACAATGGATGGCCTCTGACTGCAGCATGACACAGCGGGATACTCGCGTATAAGCCGATGGGGGCTTTTTCAGCATCAAAAAATGCGCTGAAAAAGTCGGCTTATGCTCGAGTATATACGGTAATAAACAGATTGTTTTTTATATTGGCTGGTTATTTTTTTTTCCTTAAAAGTGTGTAGCACAGTCTCTTATTCTGTTCTTTTTAGTTTTTGTAATGATATTTATTTGGGATATGGTGCACAATGTATCCACCCACACCAGATTATATACAGAACTAATAGGGAGAGTGAGGAGTAGGGGGCAATGATGATTTCACTGAAAAGAGCAACCACCGGCACAAGGAATACTTCTCAGGGTCCTTGGTATCGTCCCTGGTGCCAATTATGTTACAGTGATTGTAAAGTCAGAAGGTTTTTTATCTTAATGCATTCTATGCATTAGGATAAAAAAACCTTCTGTGTGTAGCAGCCCCCCTAATACTTACCCAAAACCCCATCTCGATCCAGCGATGTTGCAGTAGTGTCTTAGCTGCCCGGGACTCTCCCTCCTCATTGGCTGAGATGGCAGCATGGCACCACTGGCTCCCGCTGATTTCAATCAAAGTCAGTGAGCCAATTATGAGAAAAAGGGGGTCTGCTTGGACACACAGAGCAGCAGCTCAGCTCGGGTTCCCTCATAGCAAGCTGCTTGCTAGGGGGGACACTCGGCAAGAGGGAGGGGCCAGGAGCGCCGGCGAGGGACCCGAAAAGAGAAGGAAACAGCCTGCTCTGTGCAAAACCATTGCTTAGAGCAGGTAAATAGGACATATTTGTTATTTAAAAAAAAAAAATTAAACTTTATTATCAGTTTAATTGCCATTATTATAGTAAAAAAAAAATATATCCCTACATTTCAGCTTTTCTTCTGTAGAAGAAAGATGCTTAAACTTACCTATTCTTAGGACGCTCTGGTCCAGTCACATGATCTCCCCAGCAGCCAGCTTCAGGGGAGAGGATAAAGTGCTAACAATGGATGGAAAGTCTGGGCAGTGACATCACCCATAGGCTTACTATGGGGCATCTGTTGTCGGCTGTCTCTCCTCTCCACTAAAGTCGGCCACTGGGAGCAGACCACGTGACAGGACCAGAGTGGCCTGAGAATGAATATATAATAAATAGACATGTGCAATGCCAAAAGATTTGTTTTTGTTTTTTGTTTTTTTTGTAAATTCAAAAATTCGTAAATTCGAAAAATTCGTAAATTGGTAATTTGTAGATTCAAAAATTTGGAATTTTTAAATTCATAAATTCGTAAATTCAAAAATCCAAAAATTCTAAATAATAACTAACAATAACTAATTATTAAATTATAGCTATTGGAATTTCCTGTCAAATTTGGCTGTTAGTGAATGAAAGAATAAAGAATGACGCATCTAAACAAAGGGAACAAAACTAAATAATAATAAATAATAATAATAATAATAATAATAATAATAATATGTTTTTATTATTATTATTATTATTTATTATTATTAATTCGTATTTTCAGTCTTAATTTTCGAACTTCCAAATTTCCAATTTCCGAATTTTAGAATTTCCGAAATTTCGAACCTTCGCATTTTCGAATTTCTGATATTACAAGATTCAAATTTCTGAAATCTCCAAATATTCTGAAAAATTTGGAAATTTTGATATTTCTGAATTAATTATCTGTCTAAATTCCTTGAAAAATTTAATTAAGAACTAAACGAATTGCACATTTCTACTAATAAATAAGCATAAGCGTCTTCCTACTACAGGTTAGACAGTATAAGTATTAGAAGGTGGGTGGGAGCAGTTTTAAGCTTAGATAGTTCTAGCCTGGACTTCTACTTTAAATATTTGACACATTGGGGTTGATTTACTAAAACTGGAGGGTGCAAAATCTGGTGCAGCTGTACACAGTAGCCAGCTTCTAACTTCAGTTTGTTCAAAAAAAACTTTGCCCAAAAAAAAAAAAACTGGAAGCTGATTGGTTTCTATGCAGAGTTGCAGCAGATTTTGCACTCTCCACTTTAATGAATCAACCCCTAGATCTATTTTAGTGAACACTGAGCCTGAATCACCATATACAGTATCACCTTTCCTTCCTGATTCAGTAAATGTAAGTATTTGTTTCTATAACCCATCATAATACAAGATAAGCTAAAATTATGCATCTAAAAATAATAGTAATTTTATTTTCCTGAAAAAAGGATGCTGTAAAATAGAATATATTGTTAAGTTTAGTCTGTATTTAAAAGCAATCCATTTTGTTAGATCATTTGTTTTAGCTCTTACTTGCAAATGACGTCATTGCTGTTTTTGTCTATGATGCAGAGTCCACCTCGACACCTCAGGCATTTGTCTACTTCACATTTGGAGCCTTCGTATCTCAGCGGGCAGACACATTCTACTCGGCCATCATCGGAGATTGTGCAGGACTCTGAGTTCACGCAGTAATGGTGGCACACATCTAGGGTGAAACAATGTATGAATGATCTTAGTGATGAGAAATCACAGGGCGCAAACATCTTTTGTTTGGGAGATTTTATTTGGTTTTATATGGTCAGCAAAAAGTTAATAAATATAAATGTAATAATTTTGTTATTACTACTACTACTGTTGAGACATTAAAGGTCCACTCCAGTAAAACTGAAAAAACTGAAGCCTTAAAGTGATTGTAAACGATCACCTTGTAAAACAACCTACTCAGGTTAAAACAGAAATGAAAGGCTAAACATTGTGTATAGATATAAAAACATTTTAAATACCTTTTAATCACATTCCCTCTATTCTCAACTACATACGATCTGGGGGGAGGAGCAGCAACAGTACACTGATCTACCCAGTGAAAGGCTGTGCGGGGGAGGTGTCAGGACAAGTTTGATCATTGGAGGAAAGCAGTCTGAGTTCCCAGCATAACTAGAGAACTGCTGTGTTCTCCTGGTTAGTGTGGTCAGTTTTTAATAGGAAAGCAGAGGGACTGGCAGGAACACCAGGGATTTCATATAAAGGATGCAATACATAGAAAGCAGGATACTTTCTCATACAAGTACATGATACAGTAGGCATGTATCATGAATATGAAATGTTGTGTTCCATTGGGGAGACTTCCCTTTAATTCCTGTCCCATAGGCAAAACGAGAAGTAATAGGAAATCCCTCCAAAGTGTGATAAATCCCTGGTTAGCACCAGAGTCACTGGGACTAGTGTCCTAATTGGAAGATTCCCCCATTATTCTTCTTCTGGTGACAGCCCAAAATGTGGGATTTTCTTTTTTTTTCTTTTACTTTCATTTTCAGTGATACCAGTAAACAGGATAAATAGAGAGGGTGAATCTCAGCAACAGGGGCACAAAGAGCAATACAAACCCGGTGTTCTAACAACTCTAAAAAATGGCTTAAAGTAGAATTATAGGCTTTTTTTTTTTTTTTTCATTGTGGGAGGGAGGGTTATAACCTCTGTCAGATTTTTTTTTCCATCTGTGCCTCGTTGGGGAGATTTACCTTCACTTCCTGTCCCATAGATAAAAGAGGAAGTGAGAGGATATCCCTGCAAATCAAGGGAATCCCTTGAGGACCCCCAGATCACCAAAATTAGTGTCCCTATTGGAAGATTTCCCCTCTGTTAGACCCCTTTCACACTGGGGCGCTTTGCAGGTGCTATAACACTAAAAATAGCGCCTGCAAAGCTCCCTGAAAGAGCCGCTGCTGTCTCGCCAATGTGAAAGCCCCGAGTGCTTTCACACTAGCAGGACGGTAAAAAAAGTCCTGCAAGCCGCATCTTTGGAGCGGTGAAGGAGCGGTGTGTAGACCGCTCCTCCACCGCTCCTGCCTATTGAAATCAATGGGCACCGCGGCTATACCCCTGGCAAAGTGCTGCTGCAGCAGCACTTTGCGGGTGGTTTTAACCCTTTTTCGGACGGTTTTACCCTTTTTCGGATGCTAGTGGGGGTTAAAAGTGCCCCGCTAGTGGCCGAATACCCCCGCAAATACAACGGTAAAAAAAGCAGCGCTTTATCGCCGCCGCTGCCGATGCCCCAGTGTGAAAGGGGCCTTACTTTCCTGGGAACAACCCAAAATTTGGGATTTTCTTTTACTTTAGCTTTCACTGATAATAATGGGGGTAATGGGGACACAGATAGCAATAAAAACCTACTATATGTTCTAATTCATCTCCACTCTATCCAAAACTAAAAAAAAATATTTTCACTTAGTTATACTTTAAGGCAGGGATATGCAATTAGTGGACCTCCAGCTGTTGCAGAACTACAAATCCCATGAGGCATAGCAAGACTCTGACAGACACAAGCATTACACCCAGGGGCAGAGGCATGATGGGACTTGTAGTTTTGCAACAGCTGGAGGTCCGCTAATTGCATATCCCTGCTTTAAGGTATACTTTAAAATGCGTAGAGGTCTTCTGTTGAGAGAAATATGGAGAAGAAAAGAGCCTAAAATCATGGAAGGGTTCTACCACAGTAAAAATATGGAAGCTGCCATTGTTGATTGTTTTTAATACTGTAGGTTTATTCCCCAAGGCTTTAATTCCCAGTAGTGTTTTTCTTCTTAGTGAGCCATTGACCTGAAATAAGCGTGCAAGTCCAGAGTTCAGCATTGAGTAATGGTTCCAGGTCACTGATTATTTTAGTAGTGAAGCAAAAACTGTTCCAGAGCTTTGACATTTAAAACAAGCCTCATATAGCTAATAACATAGAACCCAAATTAAATAAAACAGAATGGACTGACTCAGACTGAGTGGTCTGACTTGAACTCGATCACAGTGCTTCTTGGATAACATTAGTATTTATTTTTTTAGCTTTTTCACTTGCTACCTAAATGAGCTTTTTAAAACAAATCTGTGCTTTTCCCATGTGGGGTAAAGCAACATATTTGCCTTAATAGCCAATGTAGCAACACATTATCAGCTTTCCTTTTCTTTCCCAATGCTGTGCTCAGCCACAAAGAGTGAAGACTACACCTAGTACATTCCGGTATGATGGAACATGTGACTCACTCAATGTAACATCACTGGTGCTTGTTGATTGGCCCAGTCTCCTCACATGGGGGCAGGACGAAGCCACAGCCCTGTGTAAGCTCTGACCCAGTACCAATGGCTGAAAAGAGCCACAGGGGAAATAGGAACATTAAAATGAACCTGATCGGTTTTCCCTTCATGAGAAAGCACATGCTGACTTTAAGCCCATCCAAGCCTTAAATTTCAGCATTAAGGGGATAGGCGTTTTCACAGCGCTATTTTATGCGCCCCAAAGATGCTCCAAAAAAGCTGTTTGCAGGATTTTTTCCAATGCACAGCCAGCACAACGCCTCAATGTGAAAGCCCTCAGGGCTTTCACATTGAGAATGCTGGGGCAGGATTATTTCAGGCATTTTTACAGCGCTATTTTTACCGCAAAAACGCAGTAAAAACACCTCAGTGTGAAAGGGGATGTTTTTAAAATTGGTTCTTGGATATTTTTTCTTTACTTTTGGCATTGCTATACTTATAGGGAACCTGTAATGAAAACATAGTGTATACAAAACTGGCTTATTTTTCACCACCTCGTTAATCACTGATCTGGAACCAGCAGGCAACACTGAAGTGGTAACTGGATGTGCACACTTATTCTAGATCAGTAATTTACTAGGTAAAGAACAAAACTGGGGAGGATGGCCCCAGGGCTTGCACCTTTAAAACCAATCAGCAATGACAGCTTTCATATTTCTATCATGAGAAATTCCTTCTATGAATTGTAGCTGCTAATATGTTGTTACTGGGTTAGCGTGTAAACTATTTCAGCACCATGGACAGCAGCAAAGGCAGTAGTCTATTATTCTCTATGTCAACACTGTCAATGGTCCTGAAATTATGGACAGTGATGACTCGCTATTTAACAATATTTCTTTGTTTCTTTCTGCAAACATCAAGGTATCTCATTTCAAAGCCTTGGTTCTATCAACAATGCGCCATTTGCTGGATTCTTACTTTGAGTGCCCACAAGTCTCCTGATTCCCACCAGACACTACAACAGTAATTAAAACACTTCCAATAGAATTCTAATACAGGCTTTTGTTGGAGGCTAGTTTGTACAGAGCGCTTTATGAGGGTTTACCATGGAAACATTGATCGTTTTTGGAGATTTTTATTTCAGAAAAGACAACAATAATAGGCATGAATTAGTTCAGTGTGGTATGATTAGAACCGTGAAGTTAGTAATAAGAAAAGCTGACAAAGAGCAATTAAATATCAGTGCAAAGAAGACCGAGGAAAACAAAGCAATTTTAGTTAAGATACAATACTTATTTGAAGGGAATAAAGCTGAAATCCCCTATTTCATTTTGGGCCCTTCTCTGTAGTAACATGGATAGGCCCTTAGGCCACCATAAAGCAATTGAAAATACCTTTAAACTTAAATCCATTCAGTGGAAAACAATGGTTCTAAAGCAGAACAGTTGCACTTTAACCACCTCAATACAGGGCACTTTCACCCCCTTCCTGCCCAGGCCATTTTTCAGCTTTCGGCGCTGTCACTTTTTGAATGACAATTGCGCGGTCATGCAACACTGTATCCAAATAAATTTTTTATCATTTTTTCCCCACAAATAGAGCTTTCTTTTGGTGGTATTTGATCATCTCTACGGTTTTTATTTCTTGCGCTATAAACAAAAGAAGAGGGACTAGTTTGAAAAAACACAATATTTTTTACTTTTTGCTATAATAAATATCCAATTTTTTTTAAAAAACTATTTTTTTCCTCAGTTTAGGCCAATATGTATTCTTCTACATATTTTTGGTAAAAAAAAATATCACAATAAGCGTATATTGATTGGTTTGCGCAAAAGTTATAGCGGCTACAAAATAGGGGATGGATTTATAGAATTTTTATTATTAATTTTTTTTTACTAGTAATGGCGGCGATCTGCGAATTTTATCGTGACTGCAATATTGCGGCGGATACATCGGACACTTTTGACACATTTTTGGGACCATTCACATTTATACAGCGATCCTTGCTATAAAAATGCATTGATTACTGTATAAATGTGACTGGCAGGGAAGGGGTTACCACTAGGGGGCGCTCAAGGGGTTACATGTGTGTCCTAGGGAGTGATTCTAACTGTGGGGGGAGGGGACTGACTGGGGAAGGTGACCGATCGGTGTCCCTATGTACAAGGGACACAGCATCGGTCTCCTCTCCCTGACAGGACGTGGATCTGTGTGTTTACACACACAGATCCACGGTCCTGCTCAGTTACTGGGCAATTGCGGGTGCCCGGCGGACATCGCGGCCGTCAGGCACGCGCATCGGGTCCCCAGTGACGCGGCGAGCACACACCCCCCCTAGTGGCTCGAGAAGGCGAAGACGTCATATGACATCCGCCCAGAATGAGAGCTGCATCGTCCCACCGTCGACGGTGGGCGAGCAGCTAGTGGTTAAAGGATTTCTAAACCCAAAAACAAACATTTAATGTATTTTAGCTTATCATTCCTAAAAAATAAAATTAAAATAAATAAAATACAATAAAATAAACTACCATTCCTTAGATATGGTGGCTACTTTAATTAAAAAATTTCAGTCTAGGAACATTTTCAGCAAAATCAAAAAATGGCAGTTGAAATGCACAATGCTCCATGCCCAAAACATTTTCAAATTGGCTTTCTGGGCCTTTTTTGTGCGCATTTTGGTACAGTTTTTGATGAACTTTTTGCTGATTTTTTTCAACACACATTTTGGCTTGTTTTTGAAAACACATTTTAGCACATTGTATGATCATTTTGGTGCTTTCTTAACATGTACTGTGGCTCATTTTTTTCCCTGCGTTTTTGTGTGCATTCTAGAAACACATGCAAAATGCATGGTATGCTTGCGGTGCCATTAATTGTTAATGGCACCCCAAAAGTGGCTAGCAAATGTGCTGTTATGCCAAAATACAAAGCAAATCAAAATGCACGTTTAAGTGGTTGTACAGCCTGTAAAACCACTTTTACCTACAGGTAAGCCTAGATTAAGGCTTATCTGTAGGTGCTGGAAATATCTCCTAAACCTCCACGGTTTAGGAGATATTTACAATAGAGCCGTGCGCCGATGTCTACGGCGCACAACGGCGCAGGCGTACTTTAGGTTCTAAAGGTGTCATGCCGTGACTGGTGGCTCCCGTGCGCATGCACGGGAGTGACATCACGCGACTCTGGCCAGTCACAGAGCTGGAGTTCGCGGCCCCGCAAGGAAGAGGGGTGAAGATAGATGCTCGCTGCCAGTGGGGACGGCGGTGAGATCGCAGGCTTCGGTTTCAGGTAAGTGACACATAATGAGCTACTATGCGATGCATAGTAGGCCATTATGCTTTACCTTTGCAGGGAATTAAATTGGAAGTAAAACCCATCAGGGTTTAATTCCTCTTTAACAAAGTGTCAGACTACATGCTAAAAGAAGTGCATTTGCGTTACAAACCATAACAAAATACATGTTAAAATAACCTGTGCCAAAATGTGCGCTAATGGGCCAAAATGTGTGTTTAAAAAAGCGCCAGTGCTTACTATTTTCATGTAATTACATGGTCTTTGTAACTTTGGTTTCACTTTTAAAACTCAGCTGCTCTGTAATTACGCAGGTATGTCAGGAGATCACAGGCAGCCCTCCCTCTTCTACTCAGATCTCAGCTGTTCTCAGAGGAAAAACATCTCCTCTCTTCTCCTTCTGAGAACAAATGTTCTCCGCTTCATAAACAGGGTGCCAGAGGAGAAGATTTTTCTCTGAGATATGCTGAGAACTGAAATGAGATTATTATTATCTCTGTTTGATAAACGTACACCCAAGTGATTACATTCATTTTCACAAAATGTGTCCCAAAAAGTGATGTCCAGGAAGCATTGGACATCACTGTTTGGGACACATTGTTCTGATGAGGATTTTGTTTGTTAAATTATTATGTATGCACGTTGTAATTTGTGGAGAATAATTTATTTGATTTAAGATAATATTTATATATAGTTATACTTAGCGTGGTTACAACTTCACAATAATGCCCATGGTTTTGGAATGGGATGTCAGCTTATATACTGTAGGTATGTCAGTCAGGTGTCCAGATTTTTGGTAAACGTCCTTAGTCACCTGACCTGTGTGGTGGTAAGTTGCTAATGCTCGAAGTAAGGGGTAAGTATGAAAGCCTGATAATCAGCCATACTTTGCTTGGTTTTATGGTATTGGTTTTATGTTCATATTTGAATACAATTATGTGTTAATGTCATAATATGCACCTAAAAAGTCCAGATAATGTGGTTTGCATGTGCTACATTCTTCTGGAACCTGCCAGTAGAAGAAGAAGTTCTTCTTATTGGTTAGTGCAGTCACATGATTTTCCTGACCTATGATCACTTGCCATATGATGGATACTCACTCTGGGCTGTGTATTGTGGTGTACACCAGCAGCAAGGGGTGTTACAGCCGCTGTGTGCAGCAGGATCCAGAGATGTGGATCTACTAAGCAGGAGCCACAGCATGTATATGCTTTGAACATTTATGGCTGTCTTTAGGTATTAATGTAATGTAAAGGTATTAAAGGGGTTGTATAGGTTAATTTTTTTTTTTAATAACATGTCATACTTACCTCCACTGTGCAGTTCATTTTGCACAGAGTGGCCCCGATCCTGCTGTTCTGGGGTCCCACAGCGGTTCTCGCGGCTACTCCCCGCAATAGCTAACCCCCTCTGGGAAGCTCTCTCCCGAGGGGGTTTTCCTTGCGGGCGCTCCCTGTCATAAACTCTGCGTCCATAGACACAGAGTGTATGACTCGGTCCCGCCCCCCGGTGGCCGCATCATTGGATTTGATTGACAGCAGCGGGAGCCAATGGCTGCGCTGCTATCAATCTATCCAATCAACGCTGAGACTCCATGGAGAGGAGGACGCTGTGGACGCGCAGAGCAGGTGAACGGGCTCAGGTAAGTAAACCGGGGGGGCTGGGGGGCCTGTGACAGCCAAGTGTTTTTTCACCTTAATGCATAGGATGCATTAAGGTGAAAAAACAGGAACCTTTACAACCCCTTTAACTATAACCGACATGGTATATGATACATCAACATAAATGGATAAGAACAATACAAATTCTCTTTAACAAAAGTCCTTTTGACTTACGGTATTGACATCTGTCCCCTGTATATTCATTAAAGCAGGTACACTGGGCTTGATTGCCAGGTGATACGCTACACGCACCTCCATTCTGACACACATTCTCGCAGACTTTTTTGCCACAGTTAGGTCCCGTAAATCCTAAAGTGCAGGTGCAAGTGGGTTTACCTGTAGAAAGAAATGTGTCATTGTAAACCAAAAGACAAAAAAAAACAGTTAAAGGGTTTGTAAAGGTACAATTTTTTTCCCCTAAATAGCTTCCTTTACCTTAGTGCAGTCCTCCTTCACTTACCTCATCCTTCGATTTTGCTTTTAAATGTCCTTATTTATTCTGAGAAATCCTCACTTCCTGTTCTTCTGTCTGTAACTCCACACAGTAATGCAAGGCTTTCTTCCTGGTGTGGAGTGTCGTGCTAACCCCCTCCCTTGGACTACAGGAGAGTCAGGATGCTCTCTACGTTGCAGATAGAGAAAGGAGCTGTGTGTTAGTGGGCGTCCTGACTCTCCTGTAGTCCAAGGGAGGGGGCGAGCACGACACTCCACACCAGGAAGAAAGCCTTGCATTACTGTGTGGAGTTACAGACAGAAGAACAGGAAGTGAGGATTTCTCAGAAGAAATAAGGACATTTAAAAGCAAAATCGAAGGATGAGGAAGTGAAGGAGGACTGCACTAAGGTAAAGGAAGCTATTTAGGAAAAAAAAAATTGTACCTTTACAACCCCTTTAACTATTGGCTCAATTTAAAGGAAGACCCACATCATTACATATAATTGCTACATATCTCATTTAGAAATGTAATGTTCTTAAAGGTAAATTAAAGGTTTTAGAAAATACAATACAAGCCTACTTGAAAAAGCCCCTTAATGTTATGAGTGCTGTCTGTCTGTTGGCCATCTTTTTTCACAACTTCCTGGATACCCTACATGCCTTGCAGCTTCTGCTCTGCTGTTTACTTTTAATTGTTACTGCATTGAAGGGGAGATGAGGCAGGTCAGAACTTTCTCCCCCATCCACAGCTTTGCACGTTATTGTCAGCTCCCACTCTGACGGTCGTGGCTTTGTATAGTAGCCTTCCTCAACCAGGATGCTGCGGCACCCCTGACAAACTCAGACAGCACCCCAGGGTGCCACAGCACTCTGGGTAAGAAAGTTTTTTCTAGACAGGTGCGATGGGTGCAGCCTGGGCTGGGACAACCTACATTGATGGAAAGGACAGTGTGGTTCAAATCCTCAGGATAGATACTGTGGCTTCAGGGACCACTGAAAAATCAAATCCAACAAACCCAACACCTCACTTCTGAGAGTTTGAAGAGATCTCTAAGCAGCAAACAGACAAAAAGAGCAAAGTGCACGGTACGATTGTTGGCCAAACAAGCGTCCGATTTTTGTCAAAAGGGCGTGTGCCAGGATCTTCTCTTGCATACTAACGGTACACAATTGTCGTGCCACAAACACAAACGTAGTGACGTACTACGAGGAATTTCAGCTCTTGAGCGCCAACCTTTGGGCCCCTTCTGCTAATTTTGTGTTTGGTGAGCATTGATTCCGAGCATGTGTGTTTGTACTTTTGACTTTTGTGTGATGGATTTGTGTACTGACCATATGAAAATCTGACGTCAAACTGCTGTCCGCCGAAAATTAGCTAGCCTGTCATCCAACATTTGTTGGCAGAAAATTTGACAACAATTGTCAAAAGGAGCGTAATAATCGTAAGATTTTAGGACAACAGTCTGTCAACAGACAATCCCCTGCCAACAATTGTATTGTGTGCACAAGGCTTAAGTGTAGTGGGTGTGTAAACATTTATTAAAGGAAGACAATTAACAACTCACATAGCATAATTCATCTTACCTTATGTGAGTGTCTAATTGTCTTCCTTTAACCGCTTGCCGAATGCGCCACACACTTATATGTCGGCAGAATGGCACGGCTGCGCAAAGCAACGTATATATATGTTGCTTTGAATTTCGCGCTATGCGGGCGGCGCACACGCGCCCCTGCCGCGAGCTCCGCGACCGTGCGACCCGCGTCATGTCAAGAAGCTGCAGAACGGGGGAATGCCTGTGTAAACAACATCTCTCTGTTCTGCCTAGTGATAGGACACTGATCGTCTGCTCCATGTCATCGGGAGCAGCGATCAGTGTCGTGTCACATGTAGCCCAGCCCCCTCACAGTTAGAATCACTCCCTAGGACACCCTTAACCTCTTCCCTGCCCCCTACTGGTTAACCCCTCCACTGCCAGTGTCATTTACACAGTAATCAGTGCATTTTTATAGCACTGATCGCTGTATAAATGACAATGGTGCCAAAATAGCATCAAAAGTGTCCGATGTGTCCGCCATAATGTCGCAGTCACGATAAAAATCACAGATCGCTGCCATAACTAGTAAAAAAAAAAATTTATAATAAAAATGCCATAAAAATACCCCCTATTTTGTAGATGCTATAACTTTTGCGCAAACCAATCAATATACGCTTATTGCTATTTTTTTTTTACCAAAAATATGTAGAAGAATATGTATCGGCCTAAACTGAGGAAAAAATTAGTTTTTATATATATTTTTGGGGGGATATTTATTATGGCAAAAAGTAAAAAATATTGCTTTTTTTTCAAAATTGTTGCTCTTTTTTTGTTTATAGCGCAAAAAATAAAAACCACAGAGGTGATAAAATACCACCAAAAGAAAGCTCTATTTGTGGGGAAAGAAGGACGTCAATTTTGTTTGGGAGAAGCGTCGCATGACCGCGCAATTGTCAGTTAAGAGCCACGTCGCACGACCACGCAATTGTCAGTTAAGAGCCACGTCGCACGACTGCGCAATTGTCAGTTAAAGCGACACAGTGCCGAATCGCAAAAAGTGGCCCGGTCATTTGGCAGCCAAATCCTCTAGGGCTGAAGTGGTTAATAAATGTTTACACATCCACTACTTTGCTCTTTTTGTCTGTTCTAGACATTCTAGAAGAATTCAAAGCAATCCGCTTACTCCAGTTTTTAAATTCCGTTTGACTGTAGTATAACGCAAATGTTTTTTTAGCATTTCAAACACAATCCGCATTATTCTACTGGGATAGCCGTGTAACAACCTAAAACAAGATTTCTATTCACTTAATTCAGCCTTTTTGTACAAATTACTCTGTGCTTGTTGTACCAAAACATCCCTCTCTATGAAATACCAGCACTGAATGGAGTAAGTATAACTTCTCTAAGCAGGGAATAATATTCCATGACCTTTTCACAATTGTATTAACGGAGGAAAAAAAAAATCATTCTAAGTCTAAAATGTAATGACAGTTTTTAGCTGCTGCATATTTAGTTATCTGGGTCACCAGCCATTCAACTAACTGTAAAATGTAATAGACACCAATTGCTCTAGTAGAACTAGGTAAGACAGGCAGTTTCAAACCATAGGCTCTTCGGCTAGATATAAGAGCAGAATACATCAAGTGTTCTGTTTTGCTTGTGATCTTATAAAAAATGGAACATTTTCAGAAAATCTGCTACATCTGCCAGTACATGTTGCATGAATGCACATGGTCTAGGCTAAACAATTCAAAAGTACCATCCTGTCAGATTGATAGATTTTTAGATAGATACTGTAGATAGATAATGTTGACACCTAATCATCACACGTATATGAGCTTGTTGGACATCCCAATTCAAAACTGTGATCATTACAGTGGTACTAAACTCTGGTTTAAAAAGAATAAAATGATATTCAAGTATGTATTCTTAACTTAAAATAGTACCTTCTATTGCTCTCAGCCTTCTCCAAATTCCATTTGTTTTGGTACTGTGATCTGACTTCCTATTAGAGGTTGGCTATGTTCATTCTCCATGGTCCCACTGTATGTGGGAACGTAGCCATCCTCTTTTGCTTGCTCTGAGATGGACTATGGACTATGGATGTGTAGTATGCATAGAGCAGCGTACATGACCTCAACTAACATGCACTGCCTGTTCCAAACAAATGGAAGAGAGGGGTAAAAGGAGAGCTTCAACAGCTCATGGAGGATATTACAAGGGGGCATAAAAACACAATCATGAAATTTCATGAAAAAAAGGTTACAGGGCCATTAAGTAGTGGATATATAGGGATTTATTTTGCAAAAGAGGGCCTTCCCACAAGATTTTGGAGTGTGCCTATTGGAATTTGTGCCCTTTCAGCCAAAAGAGCAACTGCAAGGAAAGCCTGGCTCACAATTGGGTATCCAATTCATTCCAAAGATCTTTGGATAGGGTTGAGGTCAAAGCTCCTTGCAGGCCATTTGAGTTTCTCCAAACCAAACTCATCTGACCTTGTCTTTATAGACCTGGCTAAGCACACAGGGGCACAATCATAGTGGAATAGAAAGGGGCGTTTCTCAAACTTCCAACAAGGTTGGAAGGGCACATCTGTCCGAAATGTCTTCAGACCGTATGCCTTGTACCATTCAATGGAAGCACCATGGTCTTTTGGATATGAGGTTTCCACAAAAGTTTAGCCATACCGTACATTTTTTGGGGGCCCAGTCAACTGTTGTGTATTAGTGTTACTGGGAAATGCAGCTAAGAGTGACACCTTCATTGTAACATTATTTGATGGAGACATAAATAACCACAGGAATGTTTTACCAATGAATGAGTATGACTGTACCCATGGAAACCTCCAACATTGGATTCGGCAGGAAATTACTTTTAACGGGAATAACAGTTTTTACAGCCTCTTGTTGCAATTTCGTCATGCTGCTAGCTAACTTTTTTGTAGCAATTATTTAACAATTTTCTTTTATAATGTTGATGATTCTAGAAATGATTAAGTTATTAAGGACCTTCATAATTTAGTACAAAAAAGCACGCACTCCCCTTTCTAGCATTCCATGAATGTAAAACTCATTCCACGGGCCGTAATAATGCTTCTGTTCATTACTGATGAAATCTTATTAATTTGGTTTGCTCAAGAACTTTCCAACGAAATCTAAAGTTTTAATTATGTCTCTCAGATGTGTGCCTTTAATTAACTGATGACATTTTCCTGGTTCAATTATTGTAGTTCAATACAACTGTCATAAACTTATAAATTTTAATTAAAGCTGCCCCAAAGTCTAGCAGCGTAATGTCCGCCTAGGAATTTGCCAACAGGCTTAATGGAGAGCAAACTGACAATGAGTGTCTCGCTGGTGGGATTTGTTGAGAAGTTTAACATTTGGGTGGATATAATGAGTTATTAGATTGTACGGCATTTTATTAAGGTTTAGGTGGAGGCCATTCATGCAATTTTTATAATCTTTGAGATTTTGAAAGTACCCTAGAGCATCACTGTCCAACCTGTTAGCTGAGACACATTAATCTGTTGCTTGCTGCCTGCTCCATCCACAGCATGTGCTATTTTATTTATTACAGGTATTTATAGAGCACTGACAATTTACACAGAGCTTTACATATGTTTTATACATTCACAACAGTCCCTGCTCTCAAGAAATTTACAATTTCTCAAGGTCCCTAACTCACATTCATACATATACAAGGACCAATTTAGACAGGAGACAATTAACCTACCAGCATGTCTTTGGAGTGTGGGAGGAAACCCATGCAGGCACAAGGAGAACATACAAACTCAGGTTGGACCATAGTTGGGATTTGAATCAACCACCCTAGTGCTGTCAGACTGAGGTGCTAATCACTTAACCACTGTGCTGCTAGTGAGACAACTCGTCCAATCAGAATGCCGGCTTTCTCTCAAAATCATCATTAGGGATTGCAGTTGTAGGCATTTTCCTGATCTCAGAAAAAGTGCTGCACCAAATGTTGATGCTATATAAATCCTGTATAATAATCTTGTGGTAGCCCCATTCCAGACTGGGCAGAGCACTTATTGAACCTCTTTCACAGCTTCTACTTCTATTACAGTTGCAACTTTCAAGTGATATTAAAGTCTTATTTTGTTTTGGCTAAAAATAACAAACATGTTATACTTACCTGCTCTGTGCAGTGGTTTTGCACAGAGCAATCTGTATCCTCCTCTTCTCACGTTCCTTGCCAGCGCTCCTGGCCCCCCACTCCTGCCAAGTTCCCCCACAGCAAACATGTTGCTATGAGGGCACCTGAGCTAAGCCGTAGCTCTGTGTGTCCATTCAGACATGGAGCCGCTGCTCGGTCCCACCCCCTCTCTCTCCTCATTGGCTAACTGCACTGACTTTGATTGACAGCAGTGGAAGCCAATGGCACCCGCTACTGTGTCTCAGCCAATCAGGAGGAAGAGTCCCCCGGACTTTGTGTCTCTTGTGCCCCATTGCTGGATCAAGAGGGAGCTCAGGAAGGTATGAGGGGGGCTACTGCACACAGAAGGTTTTTTATCTTAATGCATAGAATGTTTTTTCACTTCCTGTCCCATAGCCAAAACAGGAAGTGAGAGAAAATACCAGGCTCACCAGAAATAATGATCCCATTGGAAGATTTCCCCTCCAGTGCTTTTTTGGTGACAATGCAAAATGTTGAATTTTCTTTCACGTTCAGAGATAACAGTAAACAGGATGAATTTGGATGGCACATCATCTTTGTGGGGGCAAAGACAGCAATAAAAAACCTAACACGTGTTCTAATTCCTATCAGCTCTATCTAAAAGTTAAAAAAAATGCCCTTAGTTATACATTAAAGGATCATTTCACCCAAAAGTAATCTTTTGGATATATTTAGGGCCTAGAGGGGTGTGGTGGCCCCTGGCCTCTTTTAGGTCTTAGATACTCCAACAAAAAGTTCCTGCCAGATTTCCTGACTCCTTGCCTTCCCACCTGGGAGTATTGGGGACTCCCACCTACCTTGGTATATTTAATTTTTTCTACTTGTTTATAATAAATAAAGGGTCCAACAGGAAGAGTGGGACCTCCTATAATGATCCCAAGAGGTGTGTAAACCTGGAAAACTTACCAATAGATTTCCTTAGAGATATTAAAAATGTCAAGTGGTTTAAACCTCTAGCGTCTACAAAAAAATTGAATACAATTTTGGGTAAAGTGATCCGATGTTATCCATAGTGACTGGAAGTGTTGAGATTTCTAGTGGGGCTGTAGTAAAGGCTGACTCCATATGAGTGACAAATTAAAACCACTCAGCTCCCATAATTTGCAGGTCAAGATGACAATGTTCTCTCCAAAAGAATCAACTGAACTTGAGTTGCATTAAACATTTCAGTCATTGCAGCAGGTAGTAATAGCTGGTGAATGCTCAGCTTTGTATAATGAGACCCAAAGTATGGTATTTTTTGGCTGGGGGTAAAAATGCATACCAATCTGGGATGTATTTAGGCACCATGCCGCCCTAAGCATGTCTGTTTGTAAATGCACTGCCCTTTTGCCCCATGTCATGTCAGTATGGACTACTGGAGACAGCATGAAGTATGCTTCATATGTAGAAATACTTTTCAACTGTATGGACTAGAAAACAAGAGAAAGAAGAGATGGCTTAATGTATTGTGAACTAAAATGAACCTTCTGACTCCTATCTAAACAATTCCCATGCCTACCGCCCCTTAAAGACTTCAAACACACTCAGAAATGTGCACTGATGGGGACAATGGGATACTAAATAATAAAAATTTTATCACTCGCTGGAAATGTTAACATGCTGGCTGGACCATCTCTTGATCATGTGACAACTGTGACAGCCAATCACTGTGATCACATGATTGGGAAATCATTGGGTTCCACCGCGAGGGGGCAGAAAGGGATTAAATTCCTCAGGCCCCCTCCCTTTTTACAAATTACCTACTATTAGTAGGATTAAAATGTTCCTGTAAAATAAAAGGTTAATTTATACTTACCTAACCCCTGATTCCTGGTAAATGTAAAACAGGTGAAATCTCATGAGAAGAAACTCTAATCCATTGCAAGAGCATCTTCTGGTATATTTTCAGCAGCTCTGTGTTCCTAAAGCCCCGTACACACGGTCAGACTTTTGCCCAACAAACTTCGTTTTAAGCAAGTTGGACCAACAATCTGACCGTGTGTACGCTCCATCGGACAAACTTTTTTCGTTTGGTTTTGGATTTCATCGGACAAAAGTTGGGTCTGCAAACGGACAAACTTTTTCCCAACAAAAGTCCGATGGAGCAAAGTCCGACCGTGTGTACAGATAACCATCGTACTTTAGTCCGATGGACAAAACAACTAATGTTAAAATCAACCAACAATAGCAGAAGTTGACCAAAGGGTGGCAGTAAAGAGCAGAAAAGAGCAGAAAAAACATGCAATGTTGTAAGAAGTTTTAAGAAAGTTTGCAGAAAAGTCCGAGCGTGTGTATGCTATGGGTGTTCCCAACCAACTCCATTCGGACAAAAAACCACGGAAAAGTTCGATGGAAGTCCGACCGTGTGTACGAGGCTTGAGAATCTAGCCAGATGTGTAATGTCATCCTTACCTAGTAGCCATGGGTGGAAGATGGGGATTGGCTGAGTACAAATTCTACATTTTTTCTTACAAGTACATTTTACTTCTACTAATTGTAGATGCTTTGTGAAGATGGATAGGGCCCAAAGAGTGTACAGTAAGTGGAACTTACATTTTACTGCAAAGTCCTCTTTAGGTCTTGGTGCTAACTCTCTAGTCCTGCCTGCCTGAACACCTGCCAAGAATGTCATATATGATTGTCACCAGAACTAAAGCAAAGAGGAAATCTTCTAGTGGGGATATCTTAGGTGACAAGAGTGTAACCAAGTCCTAAGTAGGAGTTTTCCTCTTTGCAGAGGTTTGCTCACACTTATTGTACCTATAGGGTAGCAAGTGAAGGGAGATGTCCAAAAGACTATGTAAACCAGAACTCCACCTTTATCTTCAATCTTGCACAGTTGTACAAGCTCCACTCCTGTTCTTAAAATGCTTACTCTGAGTTCACTGCACACTGCAAGCTTCACACATTGAGGTTGACTTACTAAAACTGGAGAGTGCCAAATCTGGTGCAGCTGTGCATGGTAGCCTATTAGCTTCTAACCTCAGCTTGTTCAGCTTTGATTAAAAAAAAAACCTAGACGCTGATTGGTTTCTAGGCAGAGCTGTACCCAATTTTGCACTCTAAAGTTTTAGTAAATAATCCCCATTGCGCATTAGAAGCTGCAGAAGGCCAGATAGCGTCTGCCTCATTTTGTAAGCCTAGTACATGAGAAATTTGGACAAAAAAGTCTGTATTGGGAAGGATTGTTCAGTTTTCTTATAGTGTTTACAGAACCTTCGA
The DNA here is from genome assembly GCA_029206835.1 of Rana muscosa. Taxonomy (NCBI): domain Eukaryota; kingdom Metazoa; phylum Chordata; class Amphibia; order Anura; family Ranidae; genus Rana; species Rana muscosa. Next base: position 445,562,888 of record CM055127.1, on the reverse strand, counting down.
TAGCCAATTCCGACTGTGAAGATGAAAAAAATCTGAAGGCACAAGCTTGAAAATTTTCCTTGTCAGTCATCAGAAATAATGATTTTTGTGCAATGTATACAGTATGCAGGCAGGAAAAATCATCTGTGAAAGACCATGCATGGTTGAAAAGATGCTATGACCCAGAAGAAGATGCAAATAAAATATTTAGCTAATTTAATTAGCTGCAGGAGGTCCAGCATCATCTAGTTCTTTCCTCTCCAGCCTGACTGTCCATGCCTAGCACCTTTGATCTCATTGGCTTTAAATTATTTTAATTATGAGAGGCTCATCATCTTAGAGGCACCTACATGGAAATGAAGCCTGCCCAGGAACTCCCAATCCTCCAGACTGACATCTTCCCATCAAGGCATTTTGATAATGTATAAACCCTTCCAAAACCCAGCCTACTGCTTGCATCATGGTTGAGGGCTCTTGAGAGGAGTACTGAGGCAGGGAGCTGTGATGCTTTGAGGAGACTCTGTACTTAGGGTGACCACATTTCCAAACTACCATTCAGGGACACCCTCCCTTCCCAAAAACGAATCACAGCACAGCGATTGGACACAAGAGGCGGGATTTATGATTTCTCCAATCACAAGCAGGGGGCGGGATTGTGCTCCTCCAGGCATTCCCGGCATGGACAAGTACTGTCAGTGAGTAAAGCAGTGATGTGGCGCCCTTTTTTGGGGGCATCAGATTGGCCCGGGGGTGGCTGTGTCAGTTTCATTCCAGGACACTGTATTGTCCTGGAATGAATGTGCCCAGGACAGACCTGCAAAATGCGGGACCTTCCCGGGCAATCCAGGACACGTGGTCACCCTATCTGTACTGCACCCTGGCATATCCTACTACCAGTCATAATTTTACTTCATTGCAAAGAGAAGCACAGAGACCCAGCGATGACAAAATGTCATCAGCATATTGACGTGTGTCTGTGTGTGGGGGGAGCAAATTATAAACAGGTTAAGGTTTAGCTTTGACAATATACAGCTGGTATACATAGCCACCTACATGAGGTTTATATTAGAACTACAACATGAGCCACATTCAAGCACCAGATGCAACATCCATATTCTCAGCAAGACAGCAGTCGACAATGCCTGCATTTCCCTAGACTACGTGTATATTCTCCTATTACTGATTAATCACTTGCAAATTGTGGCTGACATGTTTATAATCTTGTTCACCTTCAGGCTCTTTAAATTCCGGTGCCAGAGGCATTTGTAAACATAATTATTCACTTTCACAAACACAAATTGATTTTCATTACTGCCATTGACTAGCCTGTCCTTTTTATCAATCACTGTGCAGGATGTGTAAATGTTTAAGTTAGAGATGTAGAAATAATTTTGATGGTAAACAGATTATCTAGTGACAGTTGTCACAATTGGAAGCGTGTATGTACAATGTATTCCAGTTACAGTGGTGGGTATATTTTACTTCTGAAAGTGACAGATTTTCATTTTTTCATTTTTTTTTTTTTTAAAGAGAAGAGAAAAGGACACTTTGTTTCCAAAATGTCTGCCTTTGGGTTGCTACTTTTTGAAAATGCATGTTTTTGTGCACTTTTCTGAAATGAGTTTTCATGATCTGAAGCTTGTTTTGATTCATTTTATATATATATATATATATTTCTAAACAGAGGCTTAATCCTTTTAAATTTTAAAACGCAGGAAATTAATCAGTGCAATGTACATAATTTTATCAGTGCATATTACGACAATGTAAAGAAAGACAGCCCAGCTCCTGATCCTGTCCTTAGATATCGAGAAAAGAGGGGGGATTTTGGGACTTTAAATGAGGCACATATGTGGTGTGCCTCCATCCCTGGTTCAAGTGGTAATTTGTTTGTCTTTACACTTTTATTCTATCTTCTGTGCACAGATTCTCATTATCCTCACTATTTCAATGCATCTTTTTTATCTTAGACTCCTTTTGGCAGTCACCACTGGTTCACCATTATGTTTCACCATGAACACCAGTGTCGTGTGTGGAGGTGGGTTTTGTGTATGTGCCCTGCTGATACGCGGCTCCATATTACCTCAGCTCCCGGGACAGACAACCCTTCTGACCCTGGCCCTAAAGCTGCCTCATCTCATCGCATTGACTCCATGTAAGTATTCAGGGCGGGCTAATTTGCCTTTCCCAGATATGATCAGTTACAACCAGATTAATTATATTTTATTATACTTTATAGATATTCTTGAGCTTCCGCCCCTGTTGAGTGTTCACACACGAAACATGTTGGGCATTTGGGATGCAGATATATGCCTGTACTAGACCATCAATCCAGATTATAATCTACTAATCAATCATGGTTTTACTGTTTTTATATTATTCTTATTTGTGCTGCCTAGATGATATATGTACATATATGAATTTATTGAATGTATCAATCAATTATTCCAGACCACTACGTGGTGCCAAGTCGATATATATTTTTGTACCCTTGATGTCCATGTTAAATGCGCACATATATATGTGTGTGTGAATACATATGAAATTATATATATTTTTTCATGTGGTTTCTTTTCTGATACGTATTTTATAAATTTTTCCATGATCAATAAATATGTACCTTTATCAATTTACCTCCACAATGTCAATAGCCTCATTTAAAGTCCCAACTTCCCTGCTTTATTTACTATCCTTAGATATGGTGGCTGCATTAGTTTCCTTTTTTCTGGGTTTTTTCCCTTTATCCCTATCTGGTGATCCAGCCAGTAACACACTTCCTGTCCTAGGGTGACAATGCTCACTCAGTGTACTGTATCAATGGAGGAGCAGGGTTGTCACCCTGCTGCTGCTCGCTTCTGATTTGGAGTGCAGAACACCTCACCCTCTTCTCATCTCCAGGACAAATGCAAAAAAACTCACTCTCTCCTCATCTATATTATATAAGAGGAGATTTATAGTCCATGAGAAGAGCTGGGAGAGCTTAGTAAACACCTTAACCACTTAAAGCGGTGTTCCGCCAAAATAAATAAATAAATAAAAACCAGCAGCTACACTAACTGTAGCTGCTGGCTTTTAATAAATGGACACTTACCTGTCCTGGAGGCCAGCAATGTCGGCACCCACAGCTGATGTTTCCATCAGCTGTCGGGTGCTTCCGCCGCCATTGCGGGTAAGGGTACCCGGCAGTGTAGCCTTTCGGCTTTGCGCTGGGAACCCTACTACGCATGCGCTAGGCCCGCTCCTCTCTCCTACTGGGGGAGGGAGGAAGAGGGAGCTCTGCACTGACGTTGCGGGCCGCGGCCCGGACTCCCGGAAGTGGGAAAGGATACCTGTCAAAGACAGGTATCCTGTCCCCCCTCCCCCCCGAAAGGTGCCAATTGTGGCACCAGAGGGGGGAGGAATCAGATGAGTGGATATTCCACTTTTGGGTGGAACTCCGCTTTAAGGACCGGAAGATTTTCCCCCTTAATGACCAGTCCATTCTTTGCGATACGGCACTGCATTGGTTTAACTGACAATTGCGCGCTCGTGCGACGTGGCTCCCAAACAAAATTGACGTCCTTTTTTTCCAACAAATAGAGCTTTCTTTTGGTGGTATTTGATCACCTCTGCGGTTTTTATTTTTTTGCGCTATAAACAAAAAAGAGCAACAATTTTGAAAAAATAGCAATATTTTTTACTTTTTGCTATAATAAATGTCTTCCTCAGTTTAGGCCGATATGTATTCTTCTACTTATTTTTGGTAAAAAACAAAAAACAATAGGCGTATATTGATTGGTTTGTGCAAAAATTATAGTATCTACAAAATAGGGAATAGATTTATGGCATTGTTTTTTGTTTTGTTTTTATTAGTAATGGCTGCGATTTGCGATTTTTAGCGAGAATGCGACATTGCAGTTGACAAATCAGACATCTGACATTTTTGACAATTTTTATGGAACCAGTGACATTATTACAGTAATCAGTGCTAAAAATATGCACTGTTATTGTACTTATGACACTGGCAGGGAAGGGTTTAACATCAGGGAAGATCAAGGGGTTAAATGTGTCCCTGCAGGTGTGTTCTAACTGTATGGGGGATGGGCTGCCTGGGGAAACACACAGATTCATCTTCCTGCATATCAGAAAACCTGTGTGATCTCCTCTGTCAGAACTGAGATTTGTCTTGTTTACACAGGCAGAACCCCATGCTGTCACTGCAGGAAACGATCACAAGTGCCGGGTCGAGTCCACCCCACCCGCTGATTGGCCCACCCACAAACCAGAGTTCCTGATCCAACGTACAATAATGGCGATTCGTGGGAACGTGCCAACCTGCCGCAGTACAATGTCGGCGGCTGATCGACAAGTGGTTAAGATAACACTAGGGGGTGCCCAACTTGGAAGGACTTTTCCTCCATCACCATTCGTCAACATTCAACCCAGGTATTTTGCTATTTAGGCTCCTATCACTGCATCTTGGAAGGAAAGAGAGAGAGTCAATTGCTCCCCCATATATGAAAGTACTGGGTATGTCATGGGGCTACATTGGGTTAATGGAGTGGTGGAGGGAGGAAAGACATGCCTGATGAAGGGGTCCTGCATGGCTCCAAAATGTTGCAATCTGCTGTAATGATGTGATCGCTGATTAAATCTTGGGACCCACTCTGGAGATCCTTGTTGTGCTAGTGACATTATTTTGCTCTGAAGGACAAGATAATGCCCTGTACACACGATAGGAATTTCCAATGAAAAAAGTCAGACGGAGTCCGTTGGGGTTTTTTCATCGGAAATTCCGACCGTGTGTGGGCCCCATCGGAGAAATTCAGATGAATTCCATCGGAATTTTTAAATAGAACCTGTTCTATTTTTTTCTGATGAAATTCCGTCGGAATTCCGATGGAAGTTTGATCAGAAAAAGGTCCGATCGTGTGCACGGGGCATAAGTCTCACCAGCTGAGAGGTTGGGCTATTACCTAAATATGGCACATTTCCCAGAATGGTTTCCAATAATTTACCTGCAAACGGACAACACCTTTTTCTAAGCCCACGTTCACACTGGGGCTGCGGGAGTGAAGCCTGCGAGTTCAGCTGAACTCACACGATTTCACTCTCGCTGGCAGTCCCGATTTCAGCCACGATTACAAAGACATCTGAAACAGATGTCAATGTAAATCGCGGCTGAAATCACAAAAAGTAGTACAGAAACTACTTTTTGTAATCGGTGCAGCGCCGCAGATGCGGCGTCGCACCGATTAGGACGGTGCCATTGCCCGCAATTTGCCGCAAATTTTCCCGATTTGACATGTCAAATCACATGTCAAATTGCACCAGTGTGAACCAGGGCTAAGATATACACCTTCTTAGACAATGGCAGCTACAAATCCAGAGCACCCAACAAAATGATTATTTACGCTTCCTCGCAGATGTCAAGTCATTCTTTCATGCCTTGACAAGGAATTTCAGAGTCCTCAAGCACCCATACAATAAAACACATGACATTTCACTCGCTCCACCAAACAGTCTTGAATCCCATGGACCACGAAGCACGGCTGGTAGCATTAATAATGCATTATTCATGATGCGGCATCGTTGTCTGTTTGTGATTCATACGTCTGTCATAATTTGTCACTGGCTTGTTGCGCGACTCTGGAAAGACTCTGCGCCACCTGGTATCGAACTCTCTCAAAAGTAATTCCCACTCAGCTTGCATCTGGAGGCTGGGATACGAACGCAGATTGCTGGATTATGCACAAAGCTTCGCGGGCATTCTATTTTTTACATTTCTATTTTCATCCCAGTTTAAAAAAAAAAAAGGGGGGGGGTTAATTATTTCAACATCAAGTCAAGTTTTTAATTTATCTGAAACGTTTGTTCCATATGGTTGGTCGAGGGGAAAAATGCAATTATTATTAACTAGGATTAATGATTAGCGGAAACGTGGATTAATAATTAGAAGGGAAATCAGGATGCACATTGGAAGACAACAAGTAAACAGGATAGTGCGAGGTTTATGGAGATTGTCGTGTTTAATTACAAATATTTACCCAAAGCAGAAGCAGTACATGTCCCTCCGTTCAGGCAGTAATTAGTGCAGTGGTTCATCTCGCATCTTTCTCCCGAGAAACTGGGCCAGCAGTGGCATCTTAGAGCGCCCTTCTCATTTATTATACATCTGCCGCCGTTTTCACAAGTCAGTTTGCATAAGTCATCTGCATTGTGACAAAGAAAGAATGGCGTTAAGCTTTAAAAAAGTTTCTAAGAGAAAAACGCATTTCAGTTAAAATTAGTTTTAAATATATACAACAAAAGTTGAGTTTTTACAGGCATCCAGTTAATTCATAAAAATACAATTTTTATTGTCACATATTATAACACATCTATTAAAAAGAATAACATAAACACATATTAAAATGATAAGTGATCATAGCAACAGCTTGGGTTTAGTATTCTCATATTCCGACACATTTCAAGACACTCTCTTCTTCAAGAGAACAGAGAAGAAACCAAGGGATCAAAACAGGGAATGCCCACCCACAACCGTGCAGCATGTCCAGGGGCATCAGGCTTGATAGGATCACATGCGCCACTCTTCTCGGATATGGAAGCTGTTCAGCCATAAAAAGGTTGCAGGCTGGGGGAAAATATGTAAGTCCAAAGTTGTCTAGCAAGTTGCAAGGATTAATGCAGTGCTGTTGAAAAGAGTGTCTCAAAACGTGTTTGAATATGAGAATACCCAAGCTGTTGCTATCATCATTTATCATTTTGATATTTATCTATTTATGTCATTTTTAATAGATGTGTAATAATATGGGACAATAAATATTGTATTTTTAAGAATTACCAGTCTGGATGCCCTTAAAATCCCCATCCATATATATATTTTCTATATACATTGTATAAAATATACACTATATTGTTAAAAGTATTGGTACGTCTGCCTTTACACGCACATGAACTTTAATGGCATCCCAGTCTTAGGCCGCGTACACACGACCGGTTTTCTCGGCAAAAAACGACAAGAAAACTGCCGGGAGAGCTTTCCCGTCAAGAAAACTGCCCAGATTGTCGATGAGAAAAAAGAAGACCTGCGTTCTTTTTTCTCATCGAGAATCTCGTCGGCCTGTTTCTCGACGAGAAACCCGAGCGTGTGTACACTTACCTGTCGCCGTGGAAACCCGCGCATGCTCGAAATGACTTTGACGAATGCGCGGTAGCTTCCTAGGCATAGGCATAGGGTGTAGCAAGATGACAGGGACGGCATCGAATGTGACGAGCGCACCCTCGTTGTAGTCGATGACGTCACTGCGTTCGTTCCATTCAAAAGAACTGCGGTTCTTTTGAATCGTACGTGTGTATACTCGGCCGGGACAAGTTTCTTGTCAAGATTCTCGTCAGGAAAAACAACGTTTTTTTCCTGATGAGAATCTCGGCCGTGTGTATGAGGCTTCAGTCCTTAGGGTTCAATATTAAGTTGGCCCACCCTATACTAGCTTTAACTCTTCTGGGAAGGCTATCCAAAAGGTTTAGGAGTGTGTCTATGGGAATGTTTGACCATTCTTCCAGAAGTGCATTTCTGAGGTCAGGCACTTATGTGGGACAAAAAGGCCTGGCTCGCAGTTTCCGCTCTAATTCATCCCAAAGGTGTTCTATCGGGCTGAGGTCAGGACTCTGTGCAGGTTCCTCCCCCCAAACTCACTCATCCATGTTTTTATGGACCTTGTTTATGGACTGGTGCACAGTCATGTTGGAACAGGAAGGGGCCATCTCCAAACTGTTCCCACAAAGTTGGGAGCATGAAATTGTCCAAAATGTCTTGGTATGCTGATGTCTTAAGAGTTCTGTTCACTGGAACTAAGGGGCCAAGCCCAAACCTTGAAAAACCACCCCACACCATAATCCCCCCTCCACCAAATGATTTGGACCAGTGCACAAAGCTATAAACTTGATTTCAGACTCTAGTATTCTCCTATACAACAGAGGGAGAAAGAGAAGAAAGATGACATCATCAATCTGCTGCTGCTCCTTCACCGCCCAGTCAGAGGCTGGGAGCAAGAAGGTGAACTTGCTATTTTGCTTAAAAAAAAAAATCAGGTCACCAGGTTGATTTGTGGAGGGGTAAGTATAGATGAGCCAAATGCACCTGGGTTTGGTTCGAGAAAGGTTTGGCAAACTTTATTGAAGTTTAGATGCCGAATCTAAACCCCATTGAAGTCAAGAGGAGATGAAAGTTAAAAACCAGTAATGACCATTTTCTAGGCTAATAGGCAAGGGGTTGTAAAACAAATGTCACAGGGACATGGCACTACCCTGGGGAACAATGTACCAATGCAAAAAAAGAACAAATCTATTAATTAGGGAGGGAGCAGCAAAATACAATATACAAACAGACCCTTATCCATGGCTATGTTTAGTATTTAGTCAATGTCATTGACCAAATATGGCCATGTGACCGTATTTGGTCAGTGATGTCAGCGCTATGCCCGCCCCTTTTGTTTACATGGCTGAGAGTTCCTGGCCAGTAAAAGAATGGTGCTTGGTGACAAAACTGGATGCTAAGGATGTGGCGGATGCCAGCATCTGCAGCTTCATCAACAACCATTGACAGAAAGAAAGCTGTCATATATAGTATCAGAAGTACCAGTAGTAGCAAACTACTAAACAAGAAATTCTGTTTTACAGACGAATGTCCAAACATCTGAAGCTCAATGACAATAGCTTCCAAATATGTATTTTAATGGCCTGGAATCCAGCTTTTAATCTAACATTAGCAATAGCAAAACAAAATTATCAAAGCCAGACTGTAGTCCATGGCTGGAATCAAATGTACTCATTGCTTACCTGCATAGTTCTGATCTGTGCATGTTCCGTTCACTAGAACTTTTCCTTCTGGACACACACAGGAAGCACTGGTGGGATTCAACAGACAGATGAACTCACATTTGATATCCAAACAAGGGTTGGGCACTGTCAGGAGGAAGCAAACAGGAAGTCAGGAAACAAAAATTTTGTGGGCCGAATCCATCCTGCAATGCAGCTGCGGCACCCTCCTCAACTTCACCCCCACCTTGTCTCAGCAGTCGGCAGCAGAGAGGAGAACCAAACTCCTCTGCCAGATCCTGCACTTAGAGGCTTGTCTCCGATACCAACCCTCCCACCCCTCACCACCTCAGTAGTCGAGGACAGAACTCCCTTGTCTCCACCTCCCCCGGTCTCTGCATTCAGAAAACTCAGTTGGCAGTTGACTCCAGTGCTCCTGCAGACCCTGAACATTCTGCTTTCCAGCTCCGCCCCAGCTTCTTCCCAGCAGCAGCTCAAGGTAACAGGGGTGCACTGTGATGTAAGGGAAGGTGGTGGACACTTGACTTCTGATGGTGGGGCAGGGCAGCCATCATAAATGTTTGGGCCCCTTGCACAGCTTTAGGCCTGGGCCCTCCTGCCCTGACCACCAACACATGTATGCACACAGCCCCCTCACACCTGTATGCACTCAGTCCACTCATACCTGTACACACTCAGCCCCCCTTACACCTGTACCCACTCAGCCCCCCTTACACCTGTATGCACTCAGCCCCCCCACACGTTTATTCACTCAGCCCCCTTCACTCCTGTACACACTCAGCCCCCCTCACTCCTGTACACACTCAGGCCCCCTTACACCTGTACCCACTCAGCCCCCCTTTCGTTTGTATGCACTCAACCCCTTCACACTTTTATGCACTCAGCCCCCCTCACTCCTGTACTCAGCCCCCTCACTCCCGTATGCACTCAGCCCCCTCACTCCTGTACATACTTAGCCCCCTCACTCCTGTACACACTCAGCCCCCTCACTCCTGTACATACTTAGCCCCCTCACTCCTGTACACACTCAGCCCCCTCACACCTGTATGCACTCAGGCCCCCTCACACCTGTATGCACTCAGGCCTCCTCCCACCTATATGCACTCACGCCCCCTCACACCTGTATACACTCAGCCCCCTCACTCCTGTATGAACTCAGCTCCCTCACACCTATATTCACTCATGCCCCCTCACACCTGTATGGACTTAGCACCCCCTTACACCTGTAGACACTCAGCCCCCTCACTCCTGTATGCACTCAGGCCCGCTCACACCTGTATGAACTCAGCTCCCTCACACCTATATTCACTCACGCCCCCTCTCACCTGTATGGACTCAGCACCCCCTCACACCTGTATACACTCAGCCCCCTCACTCCTGTATGAACTCAGCTCCCTCACACCTATATTCACTCACGCCCCCTCACACCTGTATGGACTCAGCACCCCCTCACACCTGTATACACTCAGCCCCCTCACTCCTGTATGCACTCAGGCCCCCTCACACCTGTATGAACTCAGATCCCTCACACCTGTACGCACACAGCCCCCTCCTCACATCGGTATATATGTCAGCCCCCACATCTGTAAACACACACACATAGTTTTGGCCCCTCCCTGTACACAAACAGCCCCCCTCCATTTACTTCACAGCCCTCACTTGTAAAGGAGCTATTTCTACCTAGTCCCAGCTCTTGTTTCCACAAAGCTGACACATGTTGCAGAGACACAGAGGAGCGGCAGCTGATCACAGTACACAATACAGTACAAGCAGAAAACACGAGGGGCACCCATGCTGGTAGTAGCCAGAGGTGGCAGTAATGAGCTTGATGGGTAAGCTCAATGACACGGAGCAGCAGAATCTGCTGAGTTTGTTTCTGAAGTGCACATTACGGCCTCCCTTCACCTGCTCCTGACTTCTCCTGGCTCTGCAGGGCACCTGGGCCCCCTACATTTGTATCAGCTGTCCGCCCTGATGGCGGCCCTGGGTGGGGGGGCTCTTGACACCTGCTGTACAGTGAGGGAAAAAAGTATTTGATCCCCTGTTGATTTTGTAGGTTTGCCCACTGACAAAGAAATTATCAGTCTATAATTTTAATGGTAGATTTATTTTAAAAGAGAGAGACAGAATAACAACAAAAATATCCAGAAAATGCATTTCAAAAAAGTTATAAATTGATTTGCATTTTATTGAGTGAAATAAGTAAATGACCCCTTCGCAAAATATGACTTAGCACTTGGTGGCAAAACCCTTGTTGGCAATCACAGAGGTCAGACGTTTCTTGTAGTTGGCCCCCAGGTTTGCACACATCTCAGGAGGGATTTTGTCCCACTCCTCTTTGCAGATCCTCTCCAAGTCATTAAGGTTTCGAGGATGACGTTTGGTAACTCGAACCTTCAGCTCCCTTCACATATTTTCTGCGGGATCGGTCTCTCACTGTTAAAATAAACCTACTATTAAAACTATCGACTGATCATTTCTTTGTCAGTGAGCAAATGTACAAAATCAGCAGGGGATCAAATACTTGTTTCCCTCACTGTAAAGGGGGGTGCTCTGGACACATAGGGGTTGATTTACTAAAGCAAATAGACTGGGCACTTTGCAGTTGCTCCAGAGCTTAGTAAATGAGCTGAAGCTCTACTGACTTCCATCATCCAATCACGTGCAAGTAAAAATGCTGTTTTTTTTTATTTTCCTTGCACGTGATTGGGTACTCTTTGCAAAGTGAAGGTTTACCTCATTTACTAAGCTCTGAAGCAACTGCACTTGCAAAGTGCACAATCTATTTACCTTTAGTAAATCAACCCCATAGTCTTATGCCGCGTACACACAACCGTTATTCATGTCAAGCCTGCCTTGCATACACACGTTCATGAAAAAAAAACGCTTGAGCAAAGCGCGGTGACGTACAACACATACAACGGCACTATAAAGGGGAAGTTCCATTCGAATGGCGCCACCCTTTGGGCTGCATTTGCTGATCTCGTGTTAGTAAAGTTTGGTAAAAGACGATTTGCACTTTTCAGCCTTGTGCTCTTCAGTCCGTTACAGCGTGACGAATGTGCTATCTCCATTCTGAATGCTAGTTTTACCAGAACGAGCGCTCCCGTCTCATACTTGATTCTGAGCATGCAGGTTTTTTTTCCCCTCGTAAAAGCATACACACTACCGTTTTTCACGACGTGAAAAAGATTGACGTGAAAAACGACGAGAAAAAAGAGAGCAGGTTCTAATTTTTTTTCGTACAGCTTTCTTGTCGCAAAAAATGCTATGGTACATACACACGACCGTTTTTCATGACCAATCTAAAAAAATTGCATTTTTCTCGTTATGAAAAACGGTCGTGTGTACGCGGCATTAGAGATACAACTGACCCTTTGAGGGCTTCCAATGCTGATGCGCCCTGTAATGAAATTGAGTTTTACACCCCTGCTCTATATCATTAGTGAATGAGGGAAGAATTACGTGTGCTGCCCACAGTGGCCAATTAGCTTCTTTCAATGCAGTTTGGCTAAAAGAAAGGGAACATTTGATTGGTTATTATGTTACAAGACAAACTGAGCCAATAATTCCTTTATACAATATAGACATTATCATTTTTCCCTTTATTTTCTTATAACAGCCATATAATCTGAACTATACTTACTGTGTGGCTGTTTGTAATGATGTGCGATTAAGACACTTTTTGCTTTCTCCACGTTCAAGTTTAAAAACTCCATGGTGCCGTTGCCAGACTTCGGTATTCTAAATGCACCATTTTTAAGACCAGCTCCATAAATGTAATCCTCAAATATGTCTATTCTGTGAGGGTACATCAGTCCTGTGGGAGAGAAAGGCATATAAAGTCAGCCACTAGGCTGTTTATTAAGAACATAAAATCCGACGGGGCTTTGACCAGTGGGTGATGCATGAGGATGTTTGTTAAAATGTTTTACAACTCAGCTGTCAGCCCATTTTGTTTTATGTCCCCCATAACCACCACAGGCATCACACAGTGGGACCTCCAAGGTTTACACTTTTTTACATCCCTGCTCAAAACTTAGTCCAGCAAAAAAAAAGGCAAAACAAAGTGTTACAAGTTTAGTATTAAAGGACCAAAAAAAAAAGTTATAGCCAGTGCTTTTAATTACAGAAAATGTGTGGAAATACCCACCTGTTCAAAAACCGACATATTTGTTATATCAGCATCAGTTATTAAACAAGAAAAAGGGAAACAAATTGGGATTTTATATGAGGTCATGGCCAGTGGAGGACATGTACCTCCGTCCCTATCTAGTGAAAATAAAAACTAATAATAAAGGGAGGGGAAGGAGGAATACTATGGACAAGTTTGGGACTTTTTTAGTTTACAATGGCTCTTTACGTACAAGTGGTTTGAAGGAAAAAAAATATCCATGAAGTGATTGTAAAGTCTCGTTTTTTTTCCCCTATAAAAATAACAAACATGTTATACTTACCTGCTCTGTTGCAGTGGATTTACACAGAGCAGCCCGGATCCTCCTCTTCTTGGGTCCCTCTTCGGTGCTCCTGGCCCCTCCCTCCTGTTTAGTGCCCCCACAGCAAGCAGTTTGCTGTGGCAGCACCCAAACCGAGTCACAGCTCCCTGTGTGTCCATTCAGACACAGAGCCCTGACCCGGCCCCACCCCCTCTCTCCCCTGATTGGCTAGCTGACTTTGATTGACAGCATCGGCAGCCAATGGCACAACTTCTGTGTCTTAGCCAATCAAGTGAGAGAATCTCGGATGGCTAAGACACTTGTGGACAATGCTGGACATAGAGGGACCTCAGAAAAGTATTAGGGGTGCTGAGGGGGCTGTTGCGGAGCTCCACCCTAAGGTGGAACGTCCGCTCATCGGAACCCTCCTCCCCTCCGGTGTCACAATTGACACCTTTCAGGGAGGAGGGGGGTGAAGATACCTGTCTAAGACAGGTATTTTCACCCACTTCCGGGAGTCCTCTCTGCGGGAAATCTGCGGGAAGTATGTCACTTCCCGCAGAATACCCATTGTGTTCTGGGAGACAATCGGCTCCCAGAAAACAGGAGGACCAGTCAGAACGGCGCAGCGTGACTTGCGCATGCGCCATAGGGAACCGGGCAGTGAAGCCGCAAGGCTTCACTTCCTGGTTCCCTCACCAAGGATGGCGGTGGGGGCAGCAGAGTGATGAGCGATGCTGCGGACGTCGCTGGACTCCAGGACAGGTAAGTGTCCTAATATTAAAAGTCAGCAGCTGCTGTAGCTGTAGATGCTGGCTTTTAATTTTTTTTTTTTTGGCGGAGCTCCACTTTAATGCATAGAATGCATTAAGATAAAAAACCTTCTGCCTTTATAACCACTTTAAAGTCTTCTGTGTGCTCCAGCCCCCCTCAGTCCCCCTAATACTTACTTTAAACCCCATCTAGATCCAGCAATGTTGCACAAGAGACTCAGCTGTCCAGGACTCTCTCTCCTCATTGGCTGAGACAGCAGTGAAGTTCCATTGGCTCCCACTGCTGTATTGGCTCCCGCTGCTGTCAATCGAAGTCAGTGAGCCAATGAGGAGAGAGAGGGGGCGGGGCCGGGCCACGACTCTGTGTCTGAATGGACACAGGGAGCACAGGGAGCTATAGCTCGGCAAGCTGCTTGCTGTGGAGGCACTGAACAGGAGGGTGGGTCAAAAAGCACCAAAGAGGGACCCGAAAAGAGGAGGATCTGGGCTGCTCTGTGCAAAACCATTACATAGAGCAGGTAAGTATAACATGTTTCTTATTTAAAAAAAATGTAAACAAGACTTTAGTATCACTTTAAGCTGACCATACATGGGTCAGTTTTTGTTTGTTCAAGCAGGGGGTTGAATGGAGAAAAACTGACCCAATGACCTCCCATTGGGGTTGATTTACTAAAGGCAAAGAGACTTTGCAAAGTGTAGTTTCACTGTGCAAGAGTAGTTGCTCCAGAGCTTAGTAAATGAGCAAAGACTCTGCTGACTTCCATCATCCAATCATGTGCAAGCCAAAATGCTGTTTTTTACATTTTCTATGCATGTGATTGGGTATTTTTTGCAAAGCAAATCTTTACCTCATTTACTAAGCTCTGGAGCAACTTCACTTGCACAGCGCACAGTCTATTTGCCTTTAGAAAAACAACCCGTTTTTTGACAGCTGGGAGACTCCCCTGCAGTCAGAATACACAGATCAGAGCTGCAGCCTATAGCCTGCAGCGCTGATTGAGTGAAAAACGAACTACAGGGTAGTTGAACAGTAGATCAGTAGATTGAATTCTGTTTAAGCACAGCGTCACCGCGCTTTGCTTGAGCATTTTTTTTCACGATAGTGTGTAGGCAAGGCAGGCTTGAGAAGAATCACGTCGAGAAAAACGTTGTTTTTTTTAATGACATTAAAAACGGTCGAGTGTACGCAGCATTAGTCGTGCACTCCACAAATCTGTCCTTTATGGAGGAGTGGCAAGAAGAAAGCCATTGTTGAAAGAAAGCCATAAGAAGTCCCGTTTGCGAGAAGCCATGTGGGGGACACAGCAAACATGTGGAAGAAGGTTCTCTGGTCAGATGAGACCAAAATGTAACTTTTGACCTAAAAGTAAAATGCTATGTGTGGGGGAAAACTAACACTGCACATCACCCTGAACACACCGTCCCCACCGTAAAACATGGTGATGCTTTTCTTCAGCAGGGACAGGGAAACTGGTCAGAGTTGATGGGAAGATGGATGAAACCAACTACAGGTCAATCTTAGAAGAAAATCTCTAATGCCGCGTACACACGACCATTTTTAATGTCATTGAAAAAAACAAAGTTTTTCTCAACGTGATTCTTCTCAAGCCTGCCTTGCCTACACACTAATCATGAAACAAATGCTCTAGCAAAGCGCGATGGCGTACGAAATGTACGACGGCACTATAAAGGGGAAGTTACATTCCGATGGCGCCACCCTTTGGGCTGCTTTTGCTGATCCTCGTGTTAGTAAAGTTTGGTGAGAGACGATTTGTGCTTTTCAGTCTTCGTGCTTTTCAGTCCGTTACAGCGTGACGAATGTGCTATCTCCATTACGAACGCTAGTTTTACCAGAACGAGCGCTCCCGTCTCATCACTTGCTTCTGTGCATGCGTGTTTTTTTCACGTCGTTAAAGCCTACACACGGCCGTTTTTCATGACGAGAAAAACGGCGACGTGAAAAACGACGAGAAAATGTTTTAATGCCCATTTTTTCACGTCATGAAAGATGCTCTGGAGCCCACACACGATCGTTTTTAATGACCAAATTAAAAAATGGCATTTTTCTCGTCATGAAAAACGGTCGTGTGTACGCTTCATTAGACTCTGCAAAAGACTTGGGCGGAGGTTCACCTTCCAGCAGGACAACGACCCTAAACATACAGCCAGAGCTACAATGGAATGGTTTAGATCAAAACATATTCATGTGTTAGAATGTCCCAGTCACAGTCCAAACCTAAATCTCATTTTGAATCTGTGGCAAGACTTGAATATTGCTGTTCACAGACGCTCTCCATCCAATCTGACAGAGCTTGAGATATTTTGCAAAGAAGAATGGGCAAAAATGTCACTCTCTAGATGTGCAAAGCTGGTAGAGAGATACCCAAAAAGACTTGCAGCTGTAATTTCAGAGAAAGGAGGTTCTACAAAGTATTGACTCAGAGGGGTTGAATACAAATGCACACCACACTTTTCACATATTTATTTGTAAATATTTTGATAAATTTCCTTCCACTTCACAATTATGTGCCACTTTGTGTTGGTCTATCACATAAAATCCCAATAAAATAAATTTATATTTGTGGTTGTAACATGACAAAATGTGTAAAATTTCAAGGTGTATAAATATTTTTTCAAGGCACTGTAAATAAACGAAAACCTTGCCCAACACCGCCTCTTCTTCATGCCCCAATCATACTTGCCCTTCAAAAAAAAAACACACACAGTCCTTTTTGAAGCCATCTACTGAGTTGATTAGTACCATTCATAGCTAATATACCTAAAATGTATTTTTGGGGGTTCAGAATAATTCTACTTTCACATACCTTGTTTATTAGTTACCACCATAACTGAATCAGAACCATCAAGTTTCACGGTACCAATAACGGACAGTTCAAAATCTGCCCAGTACAAACGCTGTGCGAAATGGTCAACGACAAGGCCTAGAGAAAAATACATGAAAGGAGTTACTTCAGGATATATGTATATTTTACAGGAAATCAAAATAATTAATTCAAACTGAAGCAATTTGGCGAGAGAAAAATGTATTCCAGGTCACAGTGGGTCACTTGCCAGCTGCTACGTTATGCACAGCCCTGTGCACTCAGCCACTCCGTCCAAGACCGCGGTGCAGCAAATTGCATTTGTTATACTTTTGTGTTCTGAAGGAATATTTCCTTTGATCTAGTGAAAATCCAGTGAACTCCGGCTCTTAATAATAAAACACAAGCTGTTTGTATTCTGTAAGATTTGTACCACACCGCAGTGGGGAACTATGTGTTGGGAAAGTTAAAGCCGGCATCCTTCCTAATAATGGGTTTATCTGAAATAAATTCTGGTGGATCAACTTATAGCCTACCACAATTTTTTTTTTTTTCGGAAAACAAAAGATTCTTTTGAAAGTTTACAAAAAATTAAGCAGAAAACTTCAAGCAGAACTGAGCTGATGCCGAAACTGAAAACCAGACGCTTTGATATGTAGAGAACTGAAAACATAAGGGAAACATAAAGGTGAACTCTAGGCATTGTAACGATTTCATGCATCTACAGTACATATAGAGGTCAGCTTAACCAGTCCAGTACCACCCTCTATATACCCCTTCATTACCAGACAATCTTTTTCAGTTCTTGGTGTTGTGATAATTTAACAAATACTCGGTCATGCAAAAATTTACTCAAATTACTTTTATACCGTTTGTAGAGTCAGAGACAGATGGCACTTTCTTTTGGTGAAATTTGGTGATAAAGGCCAAACATTTTTAAAACAAAACAAAACAGTGTCTCTTAACTTCTCTTATAAGGCATATTTAATAAAGCAGTACAAGCATCCCGAAAATCACCCCTTTTTGGAAAGTAGACACTCCAAGGTGATCTCATATATATGTATAGTTTTTTGGAAACATGCTGGTATTGCGGTTAAAACATGGAGCTTGGCTCAGGTGCATCAGATACAGTGCATTGTTAACCATTTGACCTCTGTAAGATTTAAAACAACCCCACCCCCCTCCTGACCAGGCCATTTTTTGCGATACTGCACTGCGTTACTTTAACCACTTGCCGTCCATTATGCGGCGGCAGGCCGGCTCGTTCCCGTGAATCGCTGTAGCTGTACGTCGGCTCCTTTAACAGGCATTGCAGGCACGTGCGCTGCAAGGTGGAGGACCCGATGCACGTGGCCCGCAGCCGCGATGCATGCCGGCCGCCCGCGATTTCGGGAAGTAGAGCCAGAACGAGAATCTGTCAATGTAAGACAGATCCCCGCTCTGACAGTCTCATCCCCCCACAGTTAGAAACACCTCCCAGGGAACACATTTAACCCATTGATCTCCCCCTAATGTTAACCCCTGCCAGTGACATTTACACAGTAATCAGTGCATTTTTATAGCACTGATCGCTGTATAAATGTCAATGGTCCCAAAAAAGTGTCAAAAGTGTCCGATGTGTCCGGCGCAATGTCACAGTCCTGCTAAAAATCGCAGATCACCGGCATTACTAGTAAAAAAAATAATAGTGATAAAAATACCATAAAACTATCCCCTTTTTGGTAGATGCTATAACTTTTGCCCAAACCAATTAATATACGCTTATTGCGACATTTTTACAAAAAATATGTAGAAGAATACGTATCGACCTAAACTGATGAAGAAATTCGTTGTTTTTTTTCAAAATTGTCACTCTATTTTTGTTTATAGGGCAAAAAATAAAAAACGCAGAGGTGATCAAATACCACAAAAAGAAAGCTATATTTGTGGGGAAAAAAAGGACATCAATTTTGTTTGGGTACAGCATCGCTCGATCACGCAATTGTCAGTTAAAACGATGCAGTGCCGCATTGCAAAAAATGGCCTGGTCATTAAGGGAGAAAATTTTCCGGTCTGTAAGTGGTTAACTGACCATGGTCATGCAGCGCTGTACCTACACAAAATGTCCTTTTTTTCCCCACAAATACAGATTTCTTTTGATGGTATTTGATCACCTCTGCCTTTTTTATTTTTTTGTGCTATAACAAAAAAAGACTGACAATTTTGAAAAAAAAACAAACAATATTTTTTATTTTCTGCTATAAAACCTATCCAATGAAAAAAAAATTGAAAATCGAATTTCATTCATCAATTTAGGTGGATATGTACTCTGCTACATATTTTTGGTTAAAAAATCTCAATAATATATTGATCGGTTTGCACAAAAGTTATAGCGTCTACAAACTATGGGATATTTTTATTTTTTTACTAGTGACAACGACTTATTCCCATAAGCCATCCCCATGAGTATACCTCGGGGGGCGGAGTGAAAGGCATTGGGGGCATGGCCTGGGGGGGGTCCAGGCTGAGACTGCCATTCACCATCACACAGCAGGCTTTGAGTTAATGTGCGGCTCCCGGGACACCTATCACTCTCTACATTCCCATACAGCCTGAGCGGCTCACACACGTATCTTGGAACAGCGACTTATAGCAGGACTGCGACATTCTGACACTAACTGACACTTTTGACACTTTTTGGGAACCAGTGACACAAATACAGTAATCAGTGCTAAAAATATGCACTGTCACTGTACTAATGACACTGGCGGGATCCATGCCTTCCCTACAGACATAACGGCGATCTGCCTTGCTTGCATAGGAAGACTACCATTCTGCCTGTGCAACGAATGATCGGAGGGTGCTGCGGTACCCGCTGATCAGCTCCCGCTGTGTATAATCACAGCAGGAGCAAGGTGTCGGCGGTGCGCATGCGTGCCCCCTACCCAGAAGAGCCAGATCACATATATATACACGTTATCCAGCCCACAGCTGCCGCCCTGCAGCAGTAAAATTGCTATGAGGTGGACAGCAAGCGGTAATGTACCACTTGGATGTACCGCTATTGAAAAGATACATGCTGGGAAGATGCCCAAGGACATCCATGGACATCCTCCCGGCTGGAAGTGGTTAATAGGTTTATGCAAGAATCTGATTTTTTTTTCTAAATATAATTGTGCAGGCTTACATAAGAAATATTTGTTGTATATTAATGTAGCGGGGCTTTGAAATCTAAGGGAATGTTTGAGTGGTAGTTGTACTCAAACACACTATTTGATAG
This sequence comes from Rana muscosa, assembly GCA_029206835.1. Taxonomy (NCBI): domain Eukaryota; kingdom Metazoa; phylum Chordata; class Amphibia; order Anura; family Ranidae; genus Rana; species Rana muscosa. Next base: position 445,542,799 of record CM055127.1, on the reverse strand, counting down.
GGTTCTGTAAAACCCATTTTGAGCTACAGGTGGGATACTGGTGTGTAGTTGCCCATGGCCTGTTGGTGGCGCTGCCATTGGAGGCCAGGGTTGAACCGCTGGTACAGTGCTGTGCCTTGGATGTCCCCTTTCGGCGGTGGTATGGTGGGCGTGTCGGCCTGCTGTGCATCCTGGGAGTGGATATAAAAGGGGCAGACCCTGCCTGTCAGGGGTGACTTCCTGGGGGTCCGACCCTGGGAGCGTGTGATTCTGTTCAAGGCCACCCCAGGCACCTTTAGCCCTGGGGTGGAGTTCCTGGTCCGGTACACTGGGGGATCAGTCCCAGGCACCTTTAGCCCTGGGGCTGCAACCGGAGGCTTTGGGTCCAGCACCTTCGGCTGGAGCCCACGGAGGGAGAAGGAATCCCAGGGTGCTGCCTTGCGAGGAGACCCGCATCTAGATGAGGAGGCCGGGGGAGGACCATTCCGAAGGACTGGTGAGAGATCACAGTGAAGGAAGGGGCCCGGTAACTCTCTGGAGGGATGTAATTTTCCCATTAAAGGCCTAAGGCCAGAACCAACGTTCACCAGGTCTGTGGCAGAGACTGTGTGTGTACTCTGATTCGAGCATCATTCTGGCTGCTAGGATCCACTCCATTGCGAGACTATCCGGATGAGCTGAGTCTACCTGAAGATATGGGTAGTGAATAAGTATTTGTTTGTGCCTGGACCTATTCCCACACCTCTTGCTGTCCTGATCTTTCTCCAACCTAGAGACTTGTCTTTATCACAGTGAAGACGGGAGCCATTCTCTGGGGGAACCTGACCATAGAGACCCAGGTACATTACACTCAACCTCTTCACACAGGAGGGTACGGGCATGTGGCATAGGTGTGCCCTTTCTCCCACGAGTGAGCCAAAGGGAGAAGGGGTGGTGAGTGCTACATTAATATTTATATTTAGGTTTACTTACTTCCCCTTTTTGGCTGCAAAGACTGAGGTCAGAGATCACCTGAAGTCTGACACTTCTTAACATGCCACTTTTTTGCCTGGCTGCAAAGTATTGGGTCAATGTTCAGCTAAAGTCTGTCAGTCTTCATAATGTCAAATGTTTTTCCAACTGCAAAGTCTGGGGTAGAGCTCGCCTGAAGTCTGACACTCATTACCATGTCAACTGTTTGGCCAGCTTCAATGTCCAGGGTCAGAGCTCACTAAAGTCTGACACTCATTTCCATTTCAGCTGTTTGGCCAGGTGCAAAGTCTAAGGTCAGAGTTCACCTGAAGTATGACACTCATTACTATTTTAACTCTTTGGCCAACTGCAAAGTCTGAGGTTAGAGACCACCTGAAATCTGACACGTATTATCATGTCAACTGTTTGGTCACCTGCAAAGTGTGAGGTAGGAGCTCACATGGAGTCTGACACTTATTACCATGTCAACTATTTGGCCAGCTGCAATGTCTGGGGTCAGAGCTCACCAGAAGTTTGATACTAATTACAGTGTCAGCTGTTTGGACTCACAAACTGTTCTAATCTCCAAGTGTGCATGACATTGCCTTGTAGTTGTCTGGGTTCTCCTTAACTATAAGGTGGTACCTTCTGACACTAGCTGTGGCTGAGGTCAAGCAGTTGACTGTGCAGCAGGTGTCAAACCTCAGTTGACCTCTAACCTCTGACATTTAGTCGGAAGAGTCATACTCAGACAAAATATGTAAATCTAGCCAAAGAAGCTTTTATAAAACTTTCATAAGCAAGCCTACACAGTTTTGCTGTAATTTAAGATTGACTATTTAAAATATTGCGGAAGTCCAACAGCATATATCCATGTAAATGAAGGCCTCAACTTATTTAAAAAGGGAACAGACTCCCTATTAAAAAAATCAACCTGCCAAAGTAAATGCTTTTCATTTTTTGACAGATGTGACAGCTCTAGTATTTTCAATATGTGAATTGTGGAGCTCGGCATCCATCAGCTGTCACCACAGGACACCAATAACCTTAAACCAATGTCAGCTAGAAAAGATGATTGTAACTCAATAACCTTTATTTGATTTCCTCAGACAGGTGATTATCCGTGCTGTCAGCGATGGACTCATTTGCACCACAGGGGTCCAAAACTCAACAACTATCACAAGCTATGAAAAAATGATTCCATTTACCAAAGTCCAAAGTTCAGACAACCTGTTGAAGAAACTGGCCTTTTGTGCCAGATCCACTGAATCTCTCCAAATGACAAAATGCAGATCAGTCAGTAAAATAGCCATTTTCAGAAAGTCTGGATGCTGGGTGCAGGGTTCAACGCAATTTTCATACTTTTACACTAGGCATTGACAACAGCATCAAAGCTGTACTCTGATCTATGCAAAATTATACTAGTATCTAAAGACAGAACTGTTTAGGAATATGAACTCATAATAGCTTTCTGAAGGTGCAACAGCTGTTAATATGCAAATTTGCTTTTAAAATCATTGGCGGTGAACATGTTGCGTGTCTTTTCCCCACTACCACCTTTGCATCAGCTTGACTGGCATATGAGCCATGAGGTAGTTCTATTGGTTCAGAGAGAATTTTTTTCCCAGCTAGGGCTGGATTCACACTTGAGCTCAATGATTTTCAGGCAACCTCTGCATTTTTATGCACGTAAACAAGTATATTTCAGTAGTTTACATGTATATCGAAGCTTTGGGTGTTTTTAATGGCCATCCTCTGTCACTCTTCTCCCTCCTCCTATCAGTATTCCCCTTACACTGCAGCACAACCAATTGGTTCAATGTGCTGCTTTTCCTCCCCCTTCCCCCACATCTGAGCTCTGCTATACACAGACTGAAAGAGGTTGATAGCAAGTCAAAGTCGCTCACTTAGACCCCATACACACTATTTCATTTTCTGCAGATTTTTGTCTTCAGATTTACCAATACCATTCAGTGCAAGGGCCTGCCTGATTGCATACAAACTGAAACTCTAATGCCCTGTATACACAATCGGATTTCCGATGGAATAAAATCCGATGGAATTTTCCGTCGGAATTCCGATGAAGCTGACTTCCATCAGTCTTGCCTACACACCATCAGACAAAATTCCGACCATCCAAAACGCGGTGACGTAAAACACTCAGACGAGTAGAGAAAAATTAAGTTCAATGCTTCTGAGCATGCGTTGACTTGATTCTAAGCATGCGTGGGTTTTTTCTCCGTTGGAGTTCCACACAGACGATCGGAATTTCCTATTGTTTTTTTTCCATCGGAAAAATTTAAAACATGTTCTATTTTTTTTTACACAGATGGAAAAAAGTCAGATGGGGCCCACACACGATCGTTTGTACAGGGCATTAAAGGTATGACCTCATATTATATGGTTTTGGTAAATCTGAAGACAAAAATCTGCAGAAAGTCTAGTAGAGTGTATGGGGCCTTGCATTGAAACAAATAATAAATAAATGATTATGTAAATAAATTATGCATTAATGAATACAAACCTGCAATATTTTGTTAATTTCATATCTGTCTGGAGTTCGGCTGAAAATGAATTACACTTCTACTAAACTTTACAAATAAATCAGATACCTGTTGGCCTCTCCAAGTTTTTTTGCACCAATATTCTTCTTAAAGTCCCATCCATTGCTGCCTCTTCAATATGTGAGTGATCTCCAATGACGGTCCAGTACATCATCCTTACGTTGGCCAAAGAGAAAAAAAAACACAAGAGAAAATGTAGGCAAACAATGATTTAAACTAATAAAAGAAAAATGTAAAATACAAAATACTAGAGATTTATACAGCAGAATCAGACCAATAACTGCCTCTAATTATTGTGGGATAGTTATATAGCAACATAATGTTGCCCTCATATGCCAACTCGTAGTATATACACTAAAGTATGTAAAATATGGTATGAACCAATACCTGAAAAGAAAATAATTATATTTTGATTGAGTAATCAAAATATGTTTTTCCTTTTATATTGTGTTTTTGAGTGTGATTTACAGTCCTAGCAGAGCATGGAGTTGTTTTCAGTTATAATGTAATTGTCATGGTCCTCATTATGTTCAGTGCATAGGAGATGCTAAAACTTGATACAGCTGAAGGCCTGCAGTACATGAACCTCCTGTTGCTTCTTGAATATTCTCCCGCCAGTCATCATATCACCAGTCAGGCAGCACTGACATGAGAAAACAAAGCCCTTCCTCTACCAAGATGGCCTCCTTCACCCAGGGACAAAGTGCAGAACAAGGCATTGTAAGTCGCTAATGGGAAAAGGACATATCTGCTATGGTTCTGTGACTTTGATTAGCATAGGTGTGTGCAGCCTATTGCATTAGGGTGTGCACCCCAAAGCTCAAACACACACTACCGATCACTCACCATGTTCATTCAGAAAGGGAAGGGGCTGATAAATACATATTTACCAGCCCCTTGCCTCACTCATCCTAAAACATCCCCGCAGCAACAACCGGCAGGAGAGGAAAGGAGGGAAGTCGGTAGTACTGCAGAGGGAAGGAGGGGCAGGGCAGTAGGGGGAATCTGTGCTGCACAGGGTGATTAGGGTGTGCCTGGGCACACCCGGCACACCCTGTGCGCACGCCTATGCTGATTAGTATAGAAGGGCCCACCATGCCTCCAGTACTCAGCTGATACAGTAAAACAAAGGTGTATACCTGAAACAGGGGTTGATTTACTAAAACTGGAGAGGGCAAAATCTGGTACAGCTGTGCATGGTAACCAATAGCTTCTAACTTCAGCTTGTTCAATTAAGCTTTGACAAAAACAAAATGGAAGCTGATTGGTTTCTATGCAGAGCTGGACCAGATTTTGCACTCTCCAGTTTTGGTAAATCAACCCAACAGTGACTAAGTAATGCAGGGAATTATTTAGAATGAAAACCAAAATCTTTTTATATTTGGATACAGAGAGGAAAGGTTAGAACCTGTAATATTTTTAATTTTGTGTTTCTGGTCTAACCTAACTTTCACTGTGAGAAAGATCTGGGAACACACCGCCATCTGTGAGGATCTTATGAGCTGCTGAAGAGTTCCGGGTGCCTGCCTCATCACTGGGATGAGTAAGCACGTCTGTGTGAAACGCGTCCACTGAGCACCTTTTTTGGATTGATGTTTGTCATGTTAGCTTGATTTTATGGACTTACAATAAATTCTTTTGATTTTACTTCCGGATGTGCCGTCATTCTTCTTTGTTTCCACCTAACTTCCACAGTATCTGAAAATACCCATTCGGATTTAATTAACATGAGGAAAACAAGAAACATACCCTTTTTTAGGATTAACAGTGATTGCATAGGGTTCTCCTGCGATGTTGGTGAGGAGCCGTGTGCAGTTGGGTCCATTGATTTGTCCAACATTTATGGAGTATCTCAGTCTTGTCCAATGAGTGGTGTAATAGCTAAACCAGTGCATTCGGGAGTGATCCGTCCAGTAGATATTCCCCGTCACCCAATCCACAGCTACGTCTCGGGGTCTTTTGAACTCGGGACACTAGAAGAGAGACAATGTCAGGAAACAGTTGTCCTTTCATTGCAGGTAAGAATATGGCTATCCGTTGGGTCTTTATTATTCATACAACATTTTATTCAGGCCTTGGCCCTGTCTGGTGGGGTTGGAGCCTTGTCAGATAGACTGAACTGGGCCCCATAAATTCTAAAGACAGCCCTGGGTCCAACACACTCTCTGCTGAGTCAGAGCTATAGCTGTGCGAACAGTGAGGAGCATAAGCTTTGTAACCTAACTGTGCTAGAATAAGTTGTCTCTTGCATCTAGAAGCATAGGTCACATGCCCTACAAAAGATTCCTTGCTGCATTGCCATAGTCTGCAGTGATCTCCATCACCTGCTCTTGTATGTAAGAAAACTGTCATAAAATAATTAGGTTGCCACTGTGGACCTACTTCGATAAATGGTCACTGCTGTGCTGATCTTAGAGCTTCACTACGTTTTCAGTGTTTGGTCTGGTAGTGCAGATCTAGAGTTCTGATAACCTGCTGCTTGCTTGCTCAGGGTCATTGGTTTAAAAAAAATACAGATGCCAGGCAGCCAGCATTTCCAGGCAATCCACAATGGAAGGCCACAAGTTTCTGTTATGGAAGGTGTTATTTATGCCGAGTTGTCTGGAAACCACTGTCCGTCGTCTCCTCTAGGCACACCTCCACAGATCTAAGGGAACCTCTAATGGGAATCTAAAAACCGACACTGGTGCATACAGTAAACAACCTAATTAACTAATTCCTTTTGCTAACTACAAATAATATTGTTAATATATAATATAATGTTAATATTTTAAACAATGACTTAAACAACTAACTTAGCACGAGCATCAATGGGGTTTTGCATCCCCGTGCAAGTTTTATTTAAATACAAAACTTTAAGCATGTCAAATGCAGATCAGAAGAAGGTCAATGCAAATCAAATGCATTTGTCAATGAATTCTGAATGATCTCAGAAGCATCAGTGCATGATGTCAAAATGGATATCATTAACACAAGCCCCATACTCATTGACAAATGCCCCAAAATAAACTTCAAGGTGAAAAATACGTGCTGCAGTATTCTAAGAAGATTCTTACACTCACAATCAATCCACTCTTGGTTTCTTTGCCTGCCCTGCCATGGAAGGTGTTATAGAAAATTCCTCCGGGGTTGAACTGAGTGCTCCAAATGATCATGTTGCCCTGGAGGTAGGTGTCCATCCCAGTAATCCTAGAATTGTGCGCAATGCGGGATATTTGCTGGTATTCTACGCTGTAGCCAAATGGATGTCTGAAGGCCAGGATCTCAGTGTCATTGGCCACATAGAGAATTTGTTCCTCTGAGTCTGGAATCATAAAAGATAGTAATTTCAGTTTTCATAAGAGCAATAAGAAAGGGACCTGAAAGTATGAAAGTCCTAAGGAAAATGTTAGAGGAAAATAATCTGTAAGATTAGAGTATATAAAAATTCAAAGTGTCTGTATGGGCAAACCTTTTTTTTCTTTGTTTATATTCCCACTAGGGAGATCTCCTTTCACAAGCTCCACCCAAAAGGGGAAACTCCATTTGTCTGACCCCTCCCCCATCCACTCACTGCCACATTTGGAACCTTTTGGTTGGAGGGGGACAAGGTACCTGGTTTTGACAGGTACCTGCTCCCAGTTCCGGATCAGTTTGCCGCGGCGAATGGAGACAGAAGTTGGGCCCCCCATCTTCCCCAGCAGCCTTCTGGGACACTTACATGTCCCAGAAGACTACGGCCCATTCACAAAATGCAATGCGCTTCGCGCATATGCAGTAGGAAACCAGCTGTGAAGTCAGGATGGCGGGGCCAACACCCTATAGCCAATTGAAGAACCGGCTTGGGTGAAGACACCGCTGGATGCCTTGACAGGTAAGTGTCCTAATATTAAAAGTCAACAGCTACAGTATTTGTAGCTTCTGAATTTTTATTTATGGGGGAGGGGGAGCCTGGAGATCCCTTTAAAGACACAACAGGAATTGAGAGGATATGTCTCAGTCAGTTGTCCCCATTAGAATATTTTCTTTTACCTCCTGTTCTTGTGGCTCCTGTAAAATGTTGATTTCCCATGACTTTATGTGTCTGGAACGCTGGCCACAAGAACAAAAACATCTTCTAATGGGAACAAACCATTCAAAACGAATGTAATGTTTGACATTTTTCAACACAATCAAATCTGGTCATCCTACCAGTAAGATACGACTATCCTACCTTTTTTAGGATGACAACACTTATATATTTCAACTACTGCATTGTCCCATGTGCACACTGGTACATTCTGCCATAGTCACCACAGTAAGGGTTCATGCACACTGGACACTCCCTAGACGCCTTTCTCCTGGCAGCAGATAAGCACTGGACACTGCTAAACACGTGAACAGCTTTTAGCCATGTTTACCAGCATTTAGCCGTGTCAAGCATTTGGGCATTAATTCATTTCATTGGCCATAATATTTCTTCTTGCCATTGAAATGAATTAATGCTCAAGCGCTAAATGCGTCTACACGCATTTACACGTGTTTTTGTTGCAACTTCCCTCTTCTGAACAAGATTCTTCTTTGTTCTGGAGAAGTAGCTTTAACTGCCCACAAATGCTACTTCTTCTAAGCTCTGGTAAAGGCCTATGTGTGCATGGACACGTTGGCTTTTACTGAGTTGTGTTGAGGGACTTTGGCAAAAAAAAACACAAAAGCTCCAAAAACATGAATTTAGGCCTAAAACTATAACATGTGCAAGTTCATACAAAACAAGTACAGAATGTGCATGATGAATGAAGCCAAAAAAAAAAAACAAAGAACGGGGAAAAATGTATATAGGTAACAAAAAAATAATGTGATCCAGTATTATTTTCTGAGAATTTAGATCAAATTTAAATAATCACAAATGATCACAAATTTTGTTGGATTAAATCATCAAAACAGTACTGCTCAAAAGTTAATTTCTTCTAATCATTAATATGTTCAAAACCAAACTCCATTAACTATTTGTATTGCATACTTACATTGGTCTATCTTGGGTTGGGAGGTGCACGCTTGGTAATGCCACCATTCATAGACCACCTTGTATTTATTTTAATGAATACAAGGCAATCTCTGATTGATCAAGGTGGAGAGAAAGGGCTCCACAATCTCTACCTCTTCCTATCAAAGAACGCTTTGTATTCATTGAAAACATTACAAGTCATTCTTTAAAAAGCAGCTGTGCCGAGCAAGTTACTCATCGCAGTCAGTGTGCAGTAGGACAGTCGCTCGCATAGAACTTGAGCAGGATCTGGAAGATCACGGCTATCACTGTAGTAGCACCAACTACAGTGATTTCCAGCTTCCCCAGTGATCCATCAGGTACGAGTAATGCATACTTACATTGTACCAAGCTGGATCAATGTAAGTATGGAATACAAATAATTCATGGAGTTCAGCTGTAATAAAAAGTAAGAAAAAAAGAAATTTTGTAGACATCTTTTTCCAATTTACAAAAATGTTGGTCTCAGACAATCATGTTTCCAAAAACACCATCTTAATTTCTGAAATGTTACACATTTCTGAAACGTCTCCTTTCTACCCACTCAGCAACTCAATTGTTCATCTTCATACAGAAAGGGCTACTGCCTTGAACTCTGGGGGGAAGGCATTTGTGCCAGGAGCCTCCTGCCTCTGAATTGTCCTGTCCATCCCCCATTCAGTTCAGCTGTTTTAGGGCCAAAAATGGTAATCTTAATTCCATTGGACAATGTCTGTTTCTGTACTCTGTGCCAGCCTGGCCAATACACATGGCAATGTGCATGTTCCATCAACCTCAGCTTGGTGAGGGGAGGAAGGGGGAGGCACACTTTGGAATCTTTGCTTTGGGCACCAGAGAAACTTGTCCTGGCACTTCTGACAATGGATGGAAAGACATCTTTAGTTGAGTAATGCCTGGATGTTTAACCCTCTTGTAATGTCTATAGACAAACTCAAGATACAAAACTCAAGATACAAAAAATAATAATTGTGGAATGGCATGTTTTGCCATCAACTGCAAATATCTAAAGAATTTTTTTTCGACATAATAGTGCAAAGTGCAGTCCATGGCAACCCCATAAATTGATACTACTGTGATTGGTTGCTCTATGTTACATAATCTAGATAACTCCTTTACTGAATTAGTACACTTGTTTTGAAGATAAATCTCTTTAAAAAAAATTATGGAAAACTATGGATGAGGTCAGCAGCCAAGCCTCAAAATTGCCAGTGCTAAAAGTCAGATATTTTATATTCTCTTTTATTTTTTATATTTATTTACCTTTTATAATGCAGCTGTGGCCCTGTTCTATGAAGTTTCTGTCACAGGTGCATTTGTGGGAGCCTTTCAAGTTGGTGCAGTGGTGGGAACAGCTCCCCAGGAGTAAGCACTCATTGATATCTGAAACACAAGGAACTCGGCATGGTGAGTATCAAAGGAATTTGATTTAAAGCTTTATTGTCACAGTAGAGATGCCTGTGTTTTCAAGCTGCAGTACACTGCTTTCTTTATTAAGAAAAAAATAAAATAATGAGTCAATGAAATATAAGGCCATGTAACTGACAAAAAATGTACATAGAGAATTGTTTGCATTCTTTGTCAAGAGTTGAAATTACAAGCATTCACTGAAAAAAAAAGGATTTCAGAATTACAAAACACAGGACCCTTTATAATATTACTTTTGTGTTTCTCAGCAAAGAGATGATCAGCAAACAGATGATTTAAATCAGGAGTTTCCAAACAAATCCCTGTGGCCACATCCACCCCACTATAAGATTTGACCTGGACTGCAGTATTTATGGCATGCATTCCTATGGTGCAGGTGGGTCAGCCGCCAGCACCATAACAACCAATGATGCTGAGTGGCCAGGACGCACAGATATTGCAGGCTGTTGGCCCGACTGCACCATGGAAAGGCCATATCCAGATCCACCAGAGCAGTGGCATCCAGAACCATCCCAACATTCAGAAGAGGGCCTTCTCTGCCTCCCACCTTGTGCCATGCTGTCACTGTGGTGAAGATTGTTACATAGTTTTATAGTTAGTCTAGTTGAAAAAAGTCCATCCAGTTCAACCAATAGACGGGAAAAAATCTATACAATCCTATACACACAGTTTAACCAGAGGAAGGTAGAAAAACAAAACAATAAACATTATCCAATTTTCCCCAGCAGGGGAAAAAATCCTTTTTGATTTCCCAAGAGGCAATCAGATATTCCCTGGATCAACTTTACCTATAAATATTGGTATCTCTTATATAATATGTGTATCTAGGAAAGAATCCAGGCCTTTTTTTTTTTTAAAGCAAGCTACTGAGCTAGCCAGAACCAGCTATTGAAGGAGTATATTCCACATTTTTACTGCTCTTATTGTGAAGAAGCCTTTCTGTATTTCAGGGGGCTGTGTTGTGAAGGAGGGATGTGATTGGGTTCCTTTGTAAAAAGAGGCCTCTGATGTAAAGGAGGGGTTAAGATGTGAAAGGGCAATCCTCATGTGCAAGAAGGGACTCTGATGTGAAAGGGGGAATCTCACATGAAAGGGGGACTCTCGTGTGAAGGTGGGCTCTGATGGAGAATGGGTCTCTGAAGTGAAGGTTGGATCTGTTATAAAAGATGGAATCTGATGAGAATGTGAAGGAGGGGGTTTTGATGTGAAGGAGGGACTGAAACATGAACGAGGGGCTCTAATGTGGAGTGGGATCTCTGATGTAATGGGGGCTTCTCTTGTGAAGTTGTTTCTTGGAGCTTGTTTTTTCAGCCTTGCATATTTCTGAAATATGTGATGTGTCCCTTGTGCTGAAAAGTTTGAAGATCTCCGGTCCAAACCGGAGCACTTTATTTGAATGTATAGCCCCCTTTCTTTTCTTTGTTTTTGGATAGAGTAGGGAAAGGCTAGGACCCTTTGCTGTTTGTGCCTCCACTGTATACATTTACCCTCTGTACTGATCTTGGCGACCATTCTCACCGAATCAGTGATGGGAAATCTAAAATTTTACAGTTGCCAATGACACAACTACTGAGTGGGGAAAAATTTCAATGGGGAAACATGTTCTAGTGAGAACTACCTAAGAGGGGAAGTTAATTTTCAAGATTTTTTGAAGCCTCAATTTTCTGAGTTTTTCTCTCATTTCTTTTTTCATCTCCAAGGCAGGAAGTTAAAGGTATTCTCCCCATTGAATCATAGATATCTAAATCTAAACTGGCAGGACCTTTCCCTACTTTATACAAAATAAATAAAAGTTTGGCTTTACATACAATTAAGGCTGAGTTCACACTAGTGCGAATTTGATGCGGGTTCCCAGCATCTAATTCACAATAGCAGGAGATTGTGACTGGCTCTCTATGGAGCCAGTTTGCACATCTCCGCTGCGGCTCCAATGCAAATTTGCACAGGGGTCCTGTGCATCTTTTGGTCCATTTCAGGTCCGAATTCAGCCCAAAATTTGGGCTGAAATTGGGCCTGAAATGGTGAACGGAGATGCACCGGACCCCTGCTCTGAGCCGAATCGGCATTATATGTGAACCCAGCCTTAATGTAATGTATATTACCCAACAAGTCTTGTCTTGACATATTGCAGCATACATCTGATTTGTTTTGTTTTTTGTAATTTGTTTGGTACAGAAGGTAAAAAAATATATAAAAACTCTATAATTATGGTCAATATGTTGTTGTGGTTTAAGGCTAGTTATAAAGTTATTAAATAGACAGTCAAAGCTCATCTCAAAGAAAAAAAAAAGTTTTGCTATGCAATGTGGGTGTGCTGCTCATTTTTGCCTAGTAGAGAGGAGAAAGGAGATATACTTACCTAATCTTCTGATTCTCGCAGCACAAGACCAGTCCGGCACCCCCGCACTCCAGCGATCTTGAGTTGTGGACTGTTCCTGGCCTCATCAAGCCCAGAGCAGGTTCCATAGACCAGGAAGTGGACCATGGGGGAGTGCCATTTTCCAATGGAACAAAGTATTAGGTGACTCTAAGCTTTCTCCTCACCCCATAGAGAAAACAAGCAGTTGATCTGTGCAGTGCAGGCACAGCCCCACTGCATGGGAAAACCTTTTTCTTCCTGGAGTTGAGCTTTAACCACTTCCCTACCGTGCATGAAAACCCCCTTCCTGCCCAAGCCATTTTTCAGCTTTCAGCGCTGTCACACTTTGAATGACAATTGCGCGGTCGTGCGACGTGGCTCCCAAACGAAATTTGCGTCCTTTTTTTCCGACAAATAGAGCTTTCTTTTGGTGGTATTTGATTACCTCTGCGGTTTTTATTTTTTGCGCTATAAACAAAAGAAGAGCGTCCAGTTTGGAAAAAAAAACACTATTTTTTACTTTTTGCTATAATAAATACCCATTTTTTTTTTTCAAATAAAATTTTCCTCAGTTTAGGCCGATACATATTCTTCTACATATTTTTGGTAAAAAAAAAAAATCGCAATAAGCGCGTATTGATTGGTTTGCGCAAAAGTTATAGCGTCTACAAAATAGGGGATAGATCTATAGCATTTTTTTTTTATTTTTTTTATTAGTAATGGCGGCGATCTGCGATTTTTATTGTGACTGCGATATTGCGGCGGACACATCGGACACTTTTGACACATTTTTGGGACCATGCACATTTATACAGCGATCCCTGCTATAAAAATGCATTGATTACTGTATAAATGTGACTGGCAGGGAAGGGGTTAACCACTAGGGGGCGGGAAGGGGTTAAATATGTTCCCTCAATGTGTTCTAACTGTGGGGGGAGGTGACTGACTGGGGGAGGTGACCGATGGTTGTCCCTATGTACAAGGGACACAGCATCGGTCCCCTCTCCCTCACAGGACGTGGATCTCTGTGTTTACACGCAGAGATCCACTTTCCTGCTCGTTTCCCGGGCAATCGCGGGTGCCCGGCGGCAATCGCGGCCGCCGGGCACGCACATCGGGGCCTTGGGAACGTGGCGGGCGCGCGCGCCCCCTAGCTCGTTTTAAAGGCAGGACGTCATATGACGTCCTGTCAGAACGAGAGTGTCCTCCGCCCGCCGTCAATTGACGGTGGGCGGGGGACAAGTGGTTAAGGTAAGGTGAGGTTTAGTGGTCAGTAGGGATGAGCTTCGTGTTCGAGTCAAACCCATGTTCAAAGATCGAACATTATGGGCCATTCGTGCCAAGTTCGAGTGGTGCGTCACGACCCATAATTCACTGCGGCATCGCAGTGCATTGCTGGCTGATGATTGGCCAAGCATGCACTATGACCCGAATGCTTGGCCTATCACAGAGCCGTCTAAACAGAGAGCCGTAATTGGCAAAAGCCAGGGTGGCTTTGGCCAATTATGGCTCAGGGGGTTTAGTACACGCCCCACACTATATAAGGCCGCTGGCTTGGCAGCCTTGTGTAGTGTGTTGGAGTTGTTTAACGTAGAGACAGAGAGAGAGAGACAGCGTAATTAAATTTCAGTTAGAAAGAGCAGTCAGTTAGCTGCTGTTACAGTGTGTAGAGGATATATATGCATCCTAGGTGTTGTATATATATTTATACACTGTATTCAGTTTAGCTAGATCCGTTCCTGTTATTCTCTATACTGTGACAGGCAGGCAGGTGATTGTGCTAGCTGCAGACAGTCAAGCCTCGTACACACGGCCGAGATTCTCGTCAGGAAAAAAACACAGTTTTTCCTGACGAGAATCTTGACAAGAAACTTGTCCCAGCCGAGTGTACACACGTACGATTCCAAAGAACTGCCGTTCTTTTGAATGGCACAAACGCGGTGACGTCATCGACTACGACGAGCGTGCTCTCGTCACATTTGATGCCGTCGCCGCCATCTTGCTACACCCTATGCCTATGCCTAGGAAGCTACCACGAATGCGTCAAAATCATTTCGAGCATGCGCGGGTTTCCACGGCGACAGGTAAGTGTACACACGCTCGGGTTTCTCGTCGAGAAACAGGCCGACGAGATTCTCAACGAGAAAAAAGACCGCAGGTCTTCTTTTTTCTCGTCGAGAATCTGGGCAGTTTTCTTGACGAGAAAACTGAAAGCCGCCGTACACACAGCCGGTTTTCGCGGCAAGAATAGCTCTCCCGGCAGTTTTCTTGTTGTTTTTTGCAGAGAAAACCGGTCGTGTGTACGCAGCCTCAGTGTTTCACTTAGTGTAATGTGTGCTTTACATAGCGTTCACCTAAAGCTTACCTGAATACAGTTATGCCGTGTACACACGATTGGTTTTACCGATGAAAACAGTCCGATGGACTTTTATCATCGGACAAACCGATCGTGTATGGGCCCCATCTGTCTTTTTTCCATCAGTGAGAAAAAATAGAACATGTTTTAAATTTATCCGATGGGAAAAAAAACGATAGCAAATTTCAATCGTCTGTGTAGAACTCCATCGGACAAATAAACCAACGCATGCTCAGAATCAAGTCGATGCATGCTCAGAAGCATTGAACTTAATTTTTCTCAGCTTGTCGGGGTGTTTTACGTCACGGCGTTTGGGACGGTCAGATTTTTTACTGATGGTGTGTAGGCAAGACTGATAGAAGTCAGCTTCTTGGGATTTCCGATGGAAAAATCCATTGGATTAGAATCCATAGGAAATCCGATCGTGTGTACAGGGCTTAAGTGGTGTTCTCATAATAAAACCACAGGCAGTGAGCTGCATTAATTTCATGTAGTGTACTTCTGTTCTTTGCACAGCGTTCACTTAAAGGAACCTGAATACAATATGTGGTGTTCTCATAATAAAACCACGGGCAGAGAGCTGAACAGGTCTGAAGAGGTGCACAGACAGCAAAAACAAATGTTACAGGGGTGATAACCCTTCCCTATGTATTCCAAAAGGCTTAAAAGTAGATTTTTTGGCTGGAGCTACACTTAAAAAATGTACCTGTTCCAAATTACAAACAGATTCTACTTAAGAACAAACCTACAGTCCCTATCTTGTTTGCACCGCCTGTATACTGCTGTTCAGCGTATACAGGGCCTTTTTTTAATTTGGGTGTGGGGTTCCTCTTAATATCCATACAAGACCCAAAGGGGCTGGTAATTGGCTGGGGGGGGGGTGTGGTACCCATGCCATTTTTCTCAATGATTTTCATCCATATTGCCAGGATCAGACATTACATTAAAGCCGCAAGCAGTTTTAAATGACTTTTTTTACTTTAGAAATATAATTTTGTGCAGGGACAGTTCTAAACATGGGAAACACGTCCCACTTCACAGGCATACTTTAGACACCCCCCCCCCAGGTACGATATTTAAAGGAATATTTCACTTTTTTTTTTTCACTTTAAGCATCATTAAAATCACTGCTCCCGAAAAAACTGCCGTTTTTAAAACTTCTTTTTGCATTGATACATGTCCCCTGGGGTAGGACCCGGGTCCCCAAACCCTTTTTAGGACAATAACTTGCATATTAGCACTTTTGATTTTAAACGTTTGAGTCCATTGTTTTTAATAGGGTTCTAAAGTTTGCGCAAACTTACCGTTCGCAGGTTCTGGTGCGAACCGAACCGGGGGTGTTCGGCTCATCCCTAGTGGTCAGGTTAACGTTGAACCATGGGCAGACTAAAAAATTACAGATATGATATGCAGTCTGCCACAAGCATTAACACATACCATAGTTTTATTACCTATCAATCCTGCCAAAAGATTTATTTTTTTACTTCTTTTAGCATGATGACAACACTGTTCATTCTACACAGCAGTGTTGTCACACTGCAGACAGGGTAGTCTTAGGCTGGGTAAAGATGGAACTGTGTGTGGCCCTCCCTGTTCAACAGAAGTTCACATGGGCCGTATTCTAATTTTTTTGCACATTTTTCCACATTTTGACAGTGGATGCTGGCAGAACCAAGATGGCTCTATGGGCAGTTGGATATAAACAGACACAGGTTACCTCTGATTTGTCATTTTGAGGTCCAGAAAAATGGAAAAGGACTTTTTCCATTTCTTTTTTTTTGACCTGGACAGACTTGGAGGAAGGTAGATGTAAATCAGGGGTCTCAAACTGGCAGCCCTCCAGCTGTTGCGGAACTGCAAGTCCCATCATGCCTCTGCCTGTGGGAATCATGCTTGTAACTGTCAGCCTTGCAATGCATCATGGGACTTGTAGTTTTGCAACAGCTGGAGGGACGCCAGTTTGAGACCCCTGATGTAAATGCATGCCCATTTACATCCGCTTGTCCATAGACTTGCATAGAGCTTCTGATCAGGTCCACCATAAAATTAAAGGTGGACCTGATTGGAAAGCCTATGTCAAAGGGGTCTTATTGTCCTCTGTAACTTATTTTGTTGATATTCTGTCACAATTTTGTACTGTAGCTCTTTAAACCCAATAACAACTATGAAACAGGAAAAGGATCAAGCAAGGAAGGAATTCGATGTGTATAAATGTAAAATCAAAAGTCAGAGAGGAAAGAAGGTAGTGTTGAGCTGGACTAGAAGGATGCCTTAATAATGGGCCTTATTGAGATATAGTTGAAATCAAATAAGAAGATACAAGAGAATAGGAAGAGTTTGAATGTTTTAGCTAATTGGGAAACAAGCAACAGCAGATAGCAAATGAACAGATTGTGACAGAACACGATCTTAGAGAAAGGCTGGAAGGATAAGAAGAGGTGATGAAACAAGGCTTCATCCTCTGAGCCCGTTTCAGAAGCTGAGAGGGTACATCAGTAATCAGTTGCTGAATGCAAGCTGGGATGGCAAATTAATTGTCATCCAACTGTCTGTCTCCTTGTGTCAGTTTAGGCTCGGAAACAGCAGTCAAGTTATCAGACAGTGAGGTCAGTGGAGAATGCCTGAAATGCAGGGCTGAGCAGTGAACTGAATGATTTTAAGAGGTTTTTAGGATTAGATGACAAAAAAAAAAGATTGCTTGATAAGGGTCAGGAAAAAGTTGCAGAAGCAAAGGCTGGCACGAGAGCAAGATGTCTTCTAAAAAAAAAAAAAATGCATAGCAATGGGTGACAGCAATGCTAGTTTGGAAGTTACTTTATATAGGGCAGCTGAAAATGACTGGTTATAATGTCCTATGCTTAAAGAATATACAGGTCCTTCTCAAAAAATTAGCATATTGTGATAAAGTTCATTATTTTCTGTAATGTACTGATAAACATTAGACTTTCATATATTTTAGATTCATTACACACAACTGAAGTAGTTCAAGCCTTTTCTTGTTTTAATATTGATGATTTTGGCATACAGCTCATGACAACCCAAAAATCCTATCTCAAAAAATTAGCATATTTCATCCGACCAATAAAAGAAAAGTGTTTTTAATACAAAAAAAGTCAACCTTCAAATAATTATGTTCAGTTATGCACTCAATACTTGGTCGGGAATCCTTTTGCAGAAATGACTGCTTCAATGCGGCGTGGCATGGAGGCAACCAGCCTGTGGCACTGCTGAGGTGTTATGGAGGCCCAGGATGCTTCGATAGCGGCCTTAAGCTCATCCAGAGTGTTGGGTCTTGCGTCTCTCAACTTTCTCTTCCCAATATCCCACAGATTCTCTATGGGGTTCAGGTCAGGAGAGTTGGCAGGCCAATTGAGCACAGTAATACCATGGTCAGTAAACCATTTACCAGTGGTTTTGGCACTGTGAGCAGGTGCCAGGTCGTGCTGAAAAATGAAATCTTCATCTCCATAAAGCTTTTCAGCAGATGGAAGCATGAAGTGCTCCAAAATCTCCTGATAGCTAGCTGCATTGACCCTGCCCTTGATAAAACACAGTGGACCAACACCAGCAGCTGACATGGCACCCCAGACCATCACTGACTGTGGGTACTTGACACTGGACTTCAGGCATTTTGGCATTTCCCTCTCCCCAGTCTTCCTCCAGACTCTGGCACCTTGATTTCCGAATGACATGCAAAATTTGCTTTCATCCAAAAAAAGTACTTTGGACCACTGAGCAACAGTCCAGTGCTGCTTCTCTGTAGCCCAGGTCAGGCGCTTCTGCCGCTGTTTCTGGTTCAAAAGTGGCTTGACCTGGGGAATGCGGCACCTGTAGCCCATTTCCTGCACACGCCTGTTCACGGTGGCTCTGGATGTTTCTACTCCAGACTCAGTCCACTGCTTCCGCAGGTCCTCCAAGGTCTGGAATCGGTCTTTCTCCACAATCTTCTTCAGGGTCCGGTCACCTCTTCTCATTGTGCAGCGTTTTCTGCCACACTTTTTCCTTCCCACAGACTTCCCACTGAGGTGCCTTGATACAGCACTCTGGGAACAGCCTATTCGTTCAGAAATTTCTTTCTGTGTCTTACCCTCTTGCTTGAGGGTGTCAATGATGGCCTTCTGGACAGCAGTCAGGTCGGCAGTCTTACCCATGATTGCGGTTTTGAGTAATGAACCAGGCTGGGAGTTTTTAAAAGCCTCAGGAATCTTTTGCAGGTGTTTAGAGTTAATTAGTTGATTCAGATGATTAGGTTAATAGCTCGTTTAGAGAACCTTTTCATGATATGCAAATTTTTTGAGATAGGAATTTTGGGTTGTCATGAGCTGTATGCCAAAATCATCAATATTAAAACAAGAAAAGGCTTGAACTACTTCAGTTGTGTGTAATGAATCTAAAATATATGAAAGTCTAATGTTTATCAGTACATTACAGAAAATAATGAACTTTATCACAATATGCTAATTTTTTGAGAAGGACCTGTATAGCTGTGGTACAGATACGGCAAGCCAAACAGTAGCTATATCTATCGAAACCAGATGGCGTGCGCCAACCACTCCCAATCAATACAATACAATCCAAATAAACGTTTTTATTATCACGATTTGCTCTATTGCAGAGCCATGTTAGGGTATAAATACCGTATTTATCGGCGTATAACACGCACAGGCGTATAACACGCACCCTAATTTTAAGAGGGAAGTTCCAGGAAAAAAACTTTCCACAGCCCCCTGCGTATAACACGCAGGCACAGTTTACCCTCTATTTTCAAGGTAAAAAAGTGAGTATATCATTCTTAAAAAACGTCCCTACAGCTTTTACAAATAAAATTAGATAACGTTTATAAAATAAAAAAAATTTATCACAATTTTTTTTTTAGAGTATAAATATTTTCGAGAGGGAAGGAAACAGAAAACAAACACACAAGGGACTGATTAAGGAGGGAATTAAACAAAATCAAAAGTTAATAATTATATTGTTTTCTTCTTTTCTCTCCTCCCGCTCCCCCTCTCTTTTTTATATAATACCCAACCAATCCCTTACTTTCGATGCATCTTTTACCCTCAGATACGCTGATTCCACACACATCCCCATAAGCCCGAAAGTTACCACTCCACAATCACATCACTGACGGTTAGGGGGAGTCAGGGACAACCTCCCCTCTAATCCCCCCCATCCCCTTCCCCCTATCTGGTCCTCCTCACCCCCCACCCTCCCAGTCGCCACATCGCAATCTCTTTCTACAGGAGTCAACTACCCGTCCCACATACACCTCAGGAAAACTCTATCACTAATATCAATCGCAAAATACCGCCTTAACCACCAGTACCCACCTAGAATCCAAGCCTGTATCACGGTGGAATCCTGATGCATCACCATCATAAACCACACACATTCGCCCCGGATTACATAGAATGTGCATGGAGAAATCCACCGAATTCATCCCGACCCTCTATCCGAACTTAATATATCCTGCATCACCTTGGCCCCTTTGATCCCACAAATAGGGAGCCATTTCTCCCCCATACCTGATATATAGTGGTATTAGACACTGCTTTCTGTGATGGTTTAATGTGATTATATACAAGCTACCCTGTTAAAATGCTGTATTAAGAGACCTGTAACTGATTCTTTATTTCTTTTCAATAAAATAAAATTTCTTGGAAAAAAAAATAATATATATTTTCATATATCTACTGATTTTTTTTACTATGTTAGGGTTGGATCATAACTAATGGCTTGCAGACATTATTGTCTATAATATCAAATATGCGTTATGTGTGAGGAGGAGTTCGTATGAATGAGGCTGGTAATGCAGCATTGCCTGAAATCATAGAAGAGGTAAGACAGGGACAGGATGAAGTGAAATATCCCCAGCAGCTAGAGGCAAAAAAGCAGACTTGCTTGTGAGAGTTAAACCCTTAAGGGAGAAAGGTGAATGAGAGGTGAAAGACGGAAAGCAGTGCTTCATGAGAAGGAAAGAGCTATGAATGGAGAAAGAGCACCTGTCTGCTGGAACTTAAGATGGGAAGGAGATATTTTTTTGCACAATAACGAGTATATAGGTATCCACTGTGATATATTAGCGGGTAGACAGGATTCACAGCGCTGCACTTAAGTGGTCTTACTATATCCTTACAAAGTGCGAAAATCACACAGAAGTGCTGGCTTGCAGTAAATAAAGACAGTTAATTTGAAGCAGTGATGAGGGTGATAATAATAATTGCACCATAGTGTATTGGAGTGCTGTGCATCAAAAAATTTGAGGCATGTCCGATGCTTCAGATTTTTGGTGCATTGCCAGTCTATTGTTCTCAATGGGCTGCCTTAGTGCAATGCACGTCAATGAGTAACATAACGCATGTTAACGAGCATGCACAAATATATATATATATATATATATATATATATATATACAGTCATGCTCGAAATTGTTGGCACCCCAGAAATTTTTCCAGAAAATCAAGTATTTCTCACAGAAAAGTATTGCAGTAACACATGTTTTGCTATACACATGTTTATTCCCTTTGTGTGTATTGGAACAAATCAAAAAAAGGGAGGAAAAAAGCAAATTGGACATAATGTCACACAAAACTTCAAAAATGGGCTGCTCAAAATTCTTGGCACCCTTAACTTAATATTTGGTTGCACACGCTTTGGAAAAAATAACTGAAATCAGTCGCTTCCTATAACCATCAATAAGCTTCTTACACCTCTCACCCGGAATTTTGGACCACTCTTCCTTTGCAAACTGCTCCAGGTCTCTCTTATTGGAAGGGCGCCTTTTCCCAACAGCAATTTTAAGATCTCTCCACAGGTGTTCAATGGGATTTAGATCTGGACTCATTGCTGGCCACTTTAGAGCTCTCCATCGCTTTGTTGCCATCCATTTCTGGGTGCTTTTTGACATATGTTTGGGGTCATTTTCCTGCTGGAAGACCCAAGATCTCGGACGCAAACCTAGCTTTCTGACACTGGGCTCTACAGTGCGACCCAAAATCCTTTATTAATCCTCAGATTTCATGATGCCTTGCACACATTCAAGGCACCCAGTGCCAGAGGCAGCAAAACAACCCCAAAACTTCAATGAACCTCCACCATATTTCTCAGTAGGTACTGTGTTCTATTCTTTGTAGGCCTCATTCCGTTTTTGGTAAACAGTAGAATGATGTGCTTTACCAAAAAGCTCTATCTTGGTCTCATCTGTCCACAAGACGTTTTCCCAGAAGGATTTTGGCTTTCTCAAGTACATTTTGGCAAACTGTAGTCTTGCTTTTTTATGTCTCTGTGTCAGCAGTGGAGTCCTCCAGGGTCTCTTGCCATAGCTTTTCATTTCATTTAAATGTCGACAGATAGTTTGCGCTGACACTGATGCTCCCTGAGCCTGCAGGACAGCTTGAACTTCTTTGGAACTTGTTTGGGGCTGCTTATCCACCATCCGGACTATCCTGCGTTGCAACCTTTCATCAATTTTTCTCTTCCGTCCACGACCAGAGAGATTAGCAACAGTGCCATGGGTTGCAAACTTCTTGATAATGATGCGCACTGTGGACAAAGGCAAATCTAGATCTCTGGAGATGGACTTGTAACCTTGAGATTGTTGATATTTTTTCACAATTTTGGTTCTCAAGTCCTAAGACAGTTCTCTTCTCCTCTTTCTGTTGTCCATGCTTAGTGTGGCACACACAGACACACAATGCAAAGACTAAGTCAACTTCTCCCCTTTTTATCTGCATTCAGGTGTGATTTTTATATTGCCCACACCTGTTACTTGCCCCAGGTGAGTTTAAAGGAGCATCACATGCTTGAAACAATCTTATTTATCCACAATTTTTAAAGGGTGCCAAGAATTTTGAGCAGCCCATTTTTGAAGTTTTGTGTGACATTATGTCCAATTTGCTTTTTTTCCTCCCTTTTTTTGATTTGTTCCAATACACATAAAGGGAATAAACATGTGTATAGCAAAACATGTGTTACTGCAATACTTTTCTGTGAAAAATACTTGATTTTCTGGAAAAATTTCTGGGGTGCCAACAATTTCGAGCATGACTGTATATATGCACACATAAAACTGTCAAAAGTTCCCAACCTGCATAAAAAGTATTCCATGCATTCCATGCATTCCATATATCAAATGTGAACCCTTGCAAACTCTGACGCCCTTTTTACCATATTCCAGTGCCCATGGTTTCCTTATACATAGGATCCAGGAGCATTTTCCGATATCTGGGGGGTTTCCCATAGATTTCAAGGTACCGGTGCTCTTTATCTTTAAAATTTTTAAACTGTCTTTTAAATGCTTTGTGAATGTACAAATGTGCAAAAAACTATTGTAATGTACTTATAAACTGTTTACATTTGTCTTAGATAATTAAAGTCCTCAAACGTCCCTGAAGAAGCCTACCTTTAGGCGAAACATGTACGACGGCAAGTTTGTGACTTTTCACGGATGAAGTGCACTGCGTTGTATCTTCCTCCGTATGCTTTTAATATCATGTATATACATAAATAAAATTATCTATTCTTATAAATACTTTTTCTTCCTTTGATATTTGCAACAAACATGTCTAAGCACCCTTAAAAGTCCCATGCACTTTCCCGATTTGGGGTCTCCATATACATTTTTACAGGGATGTTGGTGCTGAAACTTTTCCTTTAAAGTGCTTGCTCTATATTTTCTGATCTATATACTCTACAAGAATAGGCAACTAATTACAAAACATCTTGCCATTTTGCTCCATTGGGAGAATTTAATACAGCGCCGTGGCACTACAAAGGATAAGCAGTTTTCTCTTCTTCATTCCTGGAGAAACATCGGCATCTATACATAGCTTTATTCTCCAGTCTCCAGACATCTTGTTTACTGCTTGTCCAATGATGCAGATATATCATTAGAAAATCGAATCACAGAATCGTAGAGCTAATTCCAACAGTGCTTTAGCTTTATTCTAACACTTATAATGTACCGACATAAGTAAACACTATTTTTAAGATATACTGATACTATCCACAGCTCTAGGCATATATTTATAAGCTTTAGCAATCTGTGCATAAAAATGAAACTTATGTTATTAAAATTCACATTTATTATTAGTTGGTTTACTCAAGGCCAAAGTCTGGCGGCGTACAGCAACTAATAATATAACCGAGGAATTGAAAAAAGTCATAAAAGTGCATTTTCTTTGGAAAGAATCCTATGCTCAGTTGTGATGCACAATCTTTTGTTCCACTTTTCCAGGTTACTGTTGATAATTTGACCTAAGCTCTTATAGTATATTGAAACATCCAAACTGTTTGTGAAAAAAAAAAAAGAAAAGTCGATTTTTTTATTAAAAATCAGCATTGGCAGGACCCACCAGAAACACTATCTAGCCCCCTGCATTATACCTGGAGAGAACATGGCTGTTAAGTCTGATAATTACTAATCCAAGCTCAATTCACCATTGCTATCGTGTTTTGTGGAGCAGAGGAAGTTGATAGTCTCACAATAGTCAAAGGAATTAATACAGGAACATTGTATTTATCACAAAACTCCATGTACTTCAGCCCGATTTTAGTTGTGCACATCAATAACACACAAGGGATTATTTGATAAAGCAACAGAGAAATGTGCAATGTACAGTAACCCACTGCAGCCTTTCGATCCCATAAAGTGAGATTAAATTGGTCAGTTATTACACTTTGAATATCACTATTGCGCTTTACACTGCAGGTTTTTTATTTTTATTTTATTAAGTTGGCCTATGGTAGCTCCAGATTTGCTTAGCTGCTGTTAATGCGAGCTCAACCTGGCCTAAAGCATTTAAAAGTTAAAGAGGAACTGCAGTCTGCTCACATAGTTTGTAATAAAAAAATATTTGCCATTCTGAAGCTTCCCTCCAACCACTTTGCATATTATTTTATATATACTGTGATTCTGTACTTGCCAAATATGCTGCAGAAATCTCCCTCCACTGAGTCTGGCTGCAACTATTTTAACCACTTCCGTACCCAGCCATAGTCAAATGACGTCCACAGATGGGATCTCCCATCCTGGGTGGACGTCATATGACATCCTGGCTTTGTAGGGGGATATCTGAATGATGCCTGCAGCTAGAGGCATCATTCAGATATCCTTTTAAAGTGCCGGCGATTCTGTGCACTATAAGAATGATCATAGCGGCGGTTCCGCTGCTTGATCGTTCTTATAGGCGGCGGGAGGGGACATCCCCCCTCCCGCCGCCATCCGGTGCTTCTCCGGGCTCTCCCGTGCGATCAGGGACCCGGCGCCGTTGGTGGGTCACGTGACGAGCATAGAGATGACCAGTCATCTCTATGATCGTCTGAGGCCCGGGCGCGATGTGATGACGTCACGCCCGGGTCCTCAAATGTAAACAAAGCCGCCATTGCGGCTAGTAAGTATGAGATCAGTGAAAAAAATTTCACTGATCTTATGCTTTCCAGCCTGGAGGAGAGATGTGGGGTCTTATTGACCCCGCATCTCTCAATAAAGAGGACCTGTCACATACATTCCTATTACAAGGGATGTTTACATTCCTTGTAATAGGAATAAAAGTGATCAAAAAAAAAAAGTAAAATAATTGTAAAAACATAAACAAATAAGTAAAAAAAAAAATAACAAAAAAAAAATATAAAAACGCCCCTGTCCCCGGTAGCTCGCGATCAGAAGCGAATGCACACGTAAGTCGCCCACATATGTAAACGCCATTCAAACCACATATGTGAGGTGCGTTAGAGCGCGTGCAACAATTCTAGCACTAGACTTCCTCTGTAATTCTAACCTGGTAACCTGTAAAAAAAATTAAAGCGTCGCCTATGGAGATTTTTAAGTACCGAAGTTTGGCGCCATTCCATGAGTGTGCACAATTTTAAAGCGTGACATGTTAGGTATCTATTTACTCGGCGTAACATCATCTTTCATATTTTCCCCAAAAATTGGGCTAACTTTACTGTTTTGTTATTTTTTTAATTCATGAAACAAAAACGAAAGGCGTTTGAAAAATTATTGCGCAAATATCGTGCAAGAAAAAAAGTTGCAATGACCGTCATTTGATTTCCTAGGGTGTCTGCTAAAAAAACATATATAATGTTTGGGGGTTCTGAGTAATTTTCTATCAAAAGGATGATGATTTGTACATGTAGGAGAGAAGTGCTAGAATAGGCCCGGTATTGAAGTGGTACAAAAAGCCGGGCGTTGAAGTGGTTAAAGTGGTTGTAAACCCACTTATGCAACTTGCACCTACAGGTAAGTCTAGATTAAAGCTTACCTGTAGGTGCAAGAAATATCTCCTAAACCTACACGGTTTAGGAGATATTTGCTAAAAAGGACATGCATCGGTGTCTACGGCGCATGCGCGCCGTAGACAACGGCACATTCATAAGGTTAATCCCATTCACAAATCCGGCTTAGCCGGATTTGAGGGCTCCCACGGGCATGCGCGGTGTCACGTCTTCGCCGCTCCGGCCAATCACAGCGCCGGAGCGGCGCTGTAATTGGCTGGAACGGCTATACCCGGAAGTAACCTTCTGGCTATTGCCGCAGCGATGGCTGTGGCTGGAGAGGGAGACGAGGACAGCTTCGGGGGCCCCGATCTAAGGTAAGTGATGCATAATGAGCTAGTATGCTAGTCATACTAGCTCATTATGCCTTTGTCTTGCAGGTTTTTTTTTTTTACATTTTTACAGGGTTTACAACCACTTTAACTGTGGGCAGCTGAAGCTGCTGCCTGTTCACTTCCTGGATTTACACAGACACACAGAGGCGCACCTCCAGCCCTGCAGCTTTTATTGGCCCTTGTATGACTCACCCCCCCTCCCTTCCTGGTAAACTCTCACAAGAGTGAAAGAGAGAGCTGTGCATGATGTTATAAGCCTAGACTTTTTACCAGACAAGAAACATGAAGTGGGCTGTATAAGGTATTTACTGGCAGAAAAAAAATGTTTTACTATCCAAAGTTAAAACAACAAGGGCAGAAGATTTAATAGATGGAAAGATGAAAAAATGTCTGAAGGTCCACTTTAAGAGTTCTTAAAGCGGAAGCTCACCCAAAAGGGGAAGTTCCACTTGTTTGCACCCCCCTCCTCCACTGCCACATTTGGCACTTTTAGGTGGAGAGGGGGAGCTGGTACCTGTTTTTTACAGGCACCCGCTCCCACTTCTATTCAGATGCACTTTGGCGATCTGAGCCGCAAGTTTGGTCCCCCTCAGCCTTCTGGGAAACACCACAGGTCCTAGAACACTACGGGACAATTCACAAAGCACAGCATGATTTGTGCATGCACAGCAGGAAATCAGCCGTGAACGCGCAAGGCTTCACTACCGGTTTCTCTTACCTATGATGTTGGTACCTGCATCCGAAGAATCGGCTCAGGTGTGGACATCGTTGGATCCCTGGACAGGTAAGTGTCCATATATTAAAATTCAGCAGCTACAGTATTTGTAGCTGCTGACTTTTATTTTTTGGGGGGGAGCCTGGAGCTCCTCTTTAAGGGTAAAGTCCTTGTAGTGCCTCCAAATAACCATTTTAGAACAGTGTGGGGTGATTTACTAACAAATTATAGACTTCACTTTGCAAGGGATTTTTTCCCAGAGCTTAGTGAATGAGATGAATCTCGGCTGACAGCCATCATTCAATCATGTGCATGCAAAAATGCTGTTTATTTTTTTTAATATTCCTTACACATGATTGGGTATTCTTTGCAAAGCAATTTTTTGCACCATTCACTAAGCTTTATGAATAGGGGTGTGAGTAGATTTGGCCCTACTTAGATTTTAACCAAACTTCCACGTTAAAGCTCTTTTAGGCAAGCAGTATCATTTAACACCCTGTGAAAAGCAATTCGCAGTGGATAGCTTTTCAGAGGGCGGTATATAGCAACAGCCGGTAGGCATTCAGAAGGCGATACTGCTGTCTCCTGACTCTTACATTGCAGGACCGTGCTGCAACTGCTAGCCAAGCGTGAGACAGCTGGCGAGAAATGAAGATGGGGAAATTTGTGCCCAAAAGAGGGTCAGATCTGTTATTCTTTATTTAGAAACCAAATTCCAATATTCATTCATCAAATTGTATTTTCCTTTGCAGGGCTGAATCTGATTTATCTACTCTTAAGTGATGCTCTTGTGAAAGACATTGATAAATAGGCAAAAGTGTAATTATATGATACTGTAGATCTGTGGATAAAATAATAATTAAACAAAAAAACGAAATCCAATACTTTTCAGCAGCAGATTTCCTATTCCAATTCCAGATGATGCTTTCCTGGTGGAATGAATTAGCAACTTGTTAAATGTCTAATTATCTAGCTCATGACAGGTCTGACCCCTCCCAGGGACAGGTCAAATTGTCATTACCACTATGGATCTGTATATATAAGAAGTGAAAGAGCCATACAATGTAGTTATCTGTGCAATCAGTCAAAGCATCACTACTGGTTTTCCTTGGAGTGTGACATTTTCCTGGCCACTCTCCAAGGCCAATTTAAAAAAAAAAGTCATACCATGACTTATGCAATGTAAACACAGTCTTAAAAAACTTATATCAAAAGTTCAGAATAAAACTGTAGCAGCGCTATGGACAAATGTTCATATGTGCGTCTTCTATACAATTATCATATAGGTGGTGTAGATAGTGAGCGGTGAGTCTGGTTATAATAGATTCCAATCCTAGTTCCAGTGCTTCTTTCACCAAGGTGTAATTCACCACGTGGGGGGTAAAAAGTCCCCTTATGGGGATGCACTCACCAGATATTAAATCAATATGGGCATAGATAAACCATCCTCCATCAATATAACTTTCTTCTTTACCACAATCCTGTGTTTAAGGTGCCGCTGGCATATGTGAGGGAAAAGAACAAATCCACATAGGGCAGTACTGTATGGAAAATTTTATTTTGTAACAATCCCCTTAGTACCCCCTTTACAATATGCGCGTACCGTAAAACATGAAAAAACAGGCGTTTAAATATGAGCGCTTTAAGCTAGTAACTTGCCCCTGATGAGAGCCAGTCTGTTGTTCCTTTCTGGCGTCTTCCTGGTTCGGTAGGTCCTGGAGCGCAAAAAACGTCACTTCCGGTTTGCTAGGTATGCTGGTCACGCCCTGACGTTTCGTCACTTCCTGACTTCTTCTGAGGGCGTGCACACTCCAGGACCTGCTGAACCAGGAAGACGCCAGAAAGGAACAACAGACTGGCTCTCATCAGGGGCAAGTTACTAGCGCTTAAAGCGCTCATATTTAAACACCTGTTTTTTCATGTTTTACGGTACGCGCATATTGTAAAGGGGGTACTAAGGGGATTGTTACAAAATAAAATTTTCCATACAGTACTGCCCTGTGTGGATTTGTTCTTTTCCCTCACATATGCCAGCGGCACCTTAAACACAGGATTGTGGTAAAGAAGAAAGTTATATTGATGGAGGATGGTTTATCTATGCCGATATTGATTTAATATCTGGTGAGTGCATCCCCATAGAGGGAATTTTTACCCCCCACGTGGTGAATTACACCTTGGTGAAAGAAGCACTGGAACTAGGATTGGAATCTATTATAACCAGACTCAACGCTCACTATCTACACCACCTATATGATAATTGTATAGAAGACGCACATATGAACATTTGTCCGTAGCGCTGCTACAGTTTTATTCTGAACTTTTGATATACGTTTTTTAAGACTGTGTTAACATTGCATTTACGTTTGATTTTTAAGCAGCTGCTGTCAGCATATACGTTTTATTCCAGCACTTGTTTCTTTAGAGGTTTTATCCATAAGCGCAGAGTGATACTAAGAAGGAGGGCCAGGTCATTTTAGTATCTTTTATTTTGATACCATGACTTATGTCTTCTACCCTGAGCTACTTTGTCTCACTTTTTATTAGATAATCCCTTTATTTATTTTCTTTCAAGTCTTTGGGTGGCTTGTAGACATAAAAACATAGAAAAGTGATGGCAGAAAAAGACCAAGTAGTCTGCCCATTTTTTTTTTTTTTGGGGGGGGGGACAACTTTGTTGTCTGACTATAGATCTATGCTTATCCCAAGCATGTTTGAAGCCATTTGCTGTTGACTGTCTCACTACCTCTGCTCGTGGTTTATTTCAAGCATTAAAGTGGTTGTAAACCCTTTACAACCACTTTTACCTACAGGTAAAGCCTCGTACACACGATCGGATATCCTATGGATTCTAATCCGATGGTTTTGTCCATCGGAAATCCGATGAAGCTGACTACCATCAGTCTTGCCTACACACCATCAGTCAAAAAACCGACCATTCCAAATGCAGTGACGTAAAACACTCCGATGAGCCGAGAAAAATGAAGTTCAATGCTTCTGAGCATGCGTCGACTTGATTCTGAGCATGCGTGGGTTTTTTATCCGATGGACTTGCCCATAGACGATCGGAATTTGCGATCGGTTTTTGATCCATCGGAAAAATTTAAAACATGTTCTATTTTTTAAAACCGATGGAAAAAAGACCGATGGGTCCCATACACGATCGGTTTGTCTGATGAAAAAAGTCCATCGGACTGTTTTCATCTGTAAAACCGATCGTGTGTACAGGGCTTAAGCCTACATAAATAAAAACACTTCATGCAATCAATCAACAAAGCAAATATATAAAGTCCATATATAAACAAAAAATCTGATATATTGTGTCCAGGCAAATGTCTTCTGTATATTCAGTCACCGTGATTTTTCTAACATGTGCAAATAACATTCAATAAAGTGCTTCACCCGAAGTGATAATGGTTGAACTCTCACCAGAAATCTTTGGCCACTAGGTGACCCACAAGCATGTAATACAGGGCGTCTGTGTCACTTTGAGATAATATTACTTATACTACCTTACCTACTCTTACCTTGCTTTTTTTTTCTCATCAAATATTTATTCAAATAGAATTATAGCAGTACAAATCAGTACAATTAACAGATAACATTGTATTGTAGAAGTATCACCTTTAGTTTGGTCAACGAGAAATCAACACTTTCAATTGTTGTATAACATGGCGCGTGGAAAGTGAAGAGGTTCCTCCTTAAACAGGTTTGAAGTAATTTGTTTAATAACTAATAAATAACTCAAATAATCTACCTTGCATTTTTTTTTTTTTTTTAATCAAGCCTTATTTTCTGTAGCTGCTCTTTACAAACATTGAAGTCTTTGGGTGGCTTGTAGATGTCACTATGCCATGCCCTGAAGGAAGAAATTTTATTTTAATGACCATATGGGTAATATCCAGAATTTCAACTATTGGGTCTGGAATTTTTGGGGGATATTTTCCAAAATACCTCCCAGAGGTCTCTTAGGTCTTTAACCTAAGTCAAAGCACTTTATATTATATATATTCCAGTCCACCCACTTTGGATCCAATGCCTCCAACACATTCCTTCTCAATGTGTTGGAGGCATTGGATCCAAAGTGGGTGGACTGGAATACCACAATGTCTGTGGTAAGGTTAGCTCCAGTGGGACAGAGACCAAAATTAATGCTTTTTCATGTTTTCTGACTGCCATACACAGTACCGTAATTAATTACCAAAATTCTAATTCTCATTTGCCATTTGTCATCTTCCATATAAATCCTAAATTAAAGATTAAACCAGTTGTTTTCTGGTGCTTTGAGATAATACTACTTATTCTACCTTACCTACATTTACGAATTCCTTCAATTTTTTTCATCTGAAGCACCTCCCAGAGGCCTTTTCCTAGATTAGAGAAGCCTAACCTAACCTAACACTTTACTTCAAATATTCCAATCCACTCACTTTGGATCCAGTGCCTCCAGCCCATTTCCCCTCAATTTATTTGTATCCGCATGTCTATGGTAAGGTAAGCTCCACCAGGATAGGAACCAAAATGAACATTTCAATGTTTTCTAACTTTTTAAGAGCCATTTACAGTAATTAATAAAAAAAAATGAAAATTCTCATTTGCCGTTTGTCTTCTTCATTATAAATCCTAAAATACGGATTAAATCCCTCATTTTCTGTTGCTTTGAGATAATACTACTTATTCTACCTTACCTATGCTTATGAATACCTTGCATTTTTTATTTTTTTTGCTTTTCTTTTTTTTTTCTATCAAGCTCTATGGCGCCATGACTAAAATGTGCCAGGGATTAAAAAGCGTCTAGATATATGCATTAAGAGAAAGCACAAACGCCAGTTAATACTGACACTGTGATGTTGACAGCAGTGCATTTTGTCATTAAATTCAGAAATATCTTATGATGCTCATTTAATTAATTGGCTTTGCTAATACGCAGCTGAATTAAAGGCTTGAATTCCCTTCCAGCTCTAGTACATTTTGGCTACAGCAGGTTTTTCATCATGCCATGCAATTCTTCCTTCTGCTACGCATGGAGAATTAACTTGTCTCTGAAGATAGAAGGCAGCTTTTCTTGTAACAAAACCAGCAGTGCTTTGGAATGTTAATCACGTTGCTCCACATCCGAGCGAACTTGTTTTATTTTTTATTTTTTTGCCATACCATCTGAAGTTCCTACCTTCACACTGTTTGTTCCTGAAGTTTCTTTGGAAGCCAGGCTTGCAGTGACAAAAAGGCGGTGTGCTGGTTTGATTGCAGAAGGCGTCATCCCCGCAAGGATTTACATTTGCTTCGCAGGAGTATACACTGGGCTCTAAAGGAAATTAAAATTCGTCAGGAGCACATTTCTAGAAATAAACAAATCACAGTGGCGGCAGGCCGCATCACAGAACTCTAAGATTCTCACAAATACGCTTTAGTCTATTATTCATTTTACAGCTGCATAAACTGGGAGTTAGGATAACTTAACTGAAGATGTGAGCTGCGGAGAGAAAATCATGAAGAGAAAAGGAGCTGTGATTTGCCAACATATTCTGTTTGAGGCTGAGGTGGACTATGTTGGCACCTTATGCTAACTGATGACCAGTTGAGAGTTAATAGTATTTACTATTAACTCTCAACTGGTCATCAGTTAGCATAAGGTGCCAACATAGTCCACCTCAGCCTCATCCTTTTCTTCATACAACGCTTAATGGGACGAAGGCACCATTTTTTATATATCCTTTATCCTTAGCACTTGCAATATACAACCTATTCTGTTATTAAAACAAAACTGCCTTAAACCTGGGCAATTCATACATGCATATTACTGAAAACACATGCATAAACCATCAGTAGATTCAGAGATAGAAACAGCTGACATGCTATGCTAATCTTGACTTTTCCATAAAAAGACCCTCTTGCACTCATTTGCCTCTGTAAAGCTGTCTATACTATTAAGGAGCCACTAAGGAGACTTGAATGGTGGAAGGTGACTGCACATACCTAGAGCATCCTCCAAAATCCTACCCTTATGGACAAATATGGGCTGCTCCCCTGGCAAAGCTCCTACACTTCCTGCTAGCGCCAAGCTTTCCTACTCATCCTTTTGGCTAGTGAGGAAGCCTATTGTTGTGATTGACCAATAGGAATGTAAAGGGGCTTTAGTAAGCTTCAAGCTCCAAAACTACGTGGAAGTGTCAGAGCTTTCCTTGACAGAACAGCCCAGTATTGGTCCATACTGCAGAATTGTGAAGGCTACTTCAGATATGTGTAGGCACTCTCAGGTGCCTGCACTACATAACTGCAGCATATTTTTTTAGTGTCACTTTAACCATACTTGTAACTTAAGATCACAACTTTTTGGCTTGTATAGGGGTCCCCTAGGACAGTGTTTTTCAACTGGTGGTCCCAGGGGTGCCACTGCAAATTAACATAAAACCTTGTACAGTCCGATCTGAAAGCATTCCTCTGTTTACTTCTGTGTATAGAGAGGAGGGGGCCAGCACAGCCTGCACCTCCTCCCAGCTCTCTTCCTCTCTGCTGCTGTTGCTACTCTTGCAGTGATGAGATTGATATGAATTGTTGTGCTAGGAGGGGGGATTTTTAACCACTTAAGCCCCGGACCATTTGGTAGCTAGAGGACCAGAGGTGAATTCAGAATTTTGCACTGCGCTGCTTTAACTGTAAATTGTGCGGACATGCAATGTTGTACCCAAACGAAATTTGCGTCCTTTTCTTCCCACAAATAGAGCTTTCTTTTAATGGTATTTGATTGCCTCTGCGATTTTTATTTTTTGCGATATAAACGGAAAAAGACCGAAAATTTTGAAAAAAAATGATATTTTCTACTTTTTGTTATAAGAAAAATCGAATAAACTCAATTTTAGTCATACATTTAGGCCAAAATGTATTCAGCCACATGTCTTTAGTAAAAAAAAATGTCAATAAGCGTATATTTATCGGTTTGCGCAAAAGTTATAGCGTTTACAAACTAGGGTACATTTTCTGGAATTTACACAGCTTTTAATTTATGACTGCCTATCTCATTTCTTGAGGTGCTAAAATGACAGGGCAGTACAAAACCCCCCCAAATGACCCCATTTTAGAAAGTAGACACCCCAAGGAAATTGCTGAGAGGCATGTTGAGCCCATTGAATATTTTTTTTTTGTCCCAAGTGATTGAATAATGACAAAAAAATAAAATAAAAAAAAAATTACAAAAAGTTGTCACTAAATGATATATTGCTCACACATGCCATGGTTATATGTGGAATTGCACCCCAAAATACATTCTGCTGCTTCTCCTGAGTACAGGGATACCACATGTGTGGGACTTTTTAGGAGCCTAGCCACGTACGGGACCCCGGAAACCAAGCACCGCCTTCAGGATTTCTAAGGGCGCAAATTTTTGATTTCACTCCTCACTACCTATCACAGTTTTGAAGGCCATAAAATGCCAAAATAGCACAACCCCCCCCCAAATGACCCCATTTTAGAAAGTAGACACCCCAAGGAAATTGCTGAGAGGCCTGTTGAGCCCATTGATTTTTTTTTTTTGTCCCAAGTGATTGAATAATGACAAAAAAAAAAAATATACAAAAAGTTGTCACTAAATGATATATTGCTCACACATGCCATGGTTATATGTGGAATTGCACCCCAAAATACATTCTGCTGCTTCTCCTGAGTACGGGGATACCACATGTGTGGGACTTTTTAGGAGCCTAGCCACGTACGGGACCCCGGAAACCAAGCACCGCCTCCAGGATTTCTAAGGGCGCAAATTTTTGATTTCACTCCTCACTACCTATCACAGTTTTGAAGGCCATAAAATGCCAAAATAGCACAAAACCCCCCCAAATGACCCCATTTTGGAAAGTAGACACCCCAAGCTGTTTGCTGAGAGGCATGGTGAGTATTTTACAGCTCTCATTTGTTTTTGAAAATGAAGAAAGAACATTTTTTTTTTTTTATTTTTTTTTTAAATTTTCAAAACTTTGTGACAAAAAGCGAGATCTGCAAAATACTCACAATACCTCTCAGCAAATAGCTTGGGGTGTCTACTTTCCAAAATGGGGTCATTTGGGGGGGTTTTGTGCCATCTGGGCATTCCATGGCCTCCGAAACTGTGATAGGCAGTGAGAAGTGAAATCAAAAATTGAAAGCCTGAAGGTGGTGCTTGGTTTTTGGGGTCCCGTACGCGGCTAGGCTCCCAAAAAGTCTCACACATGTGGTATCCCCGTACTCAGGAGAAGCAACAGAATGTATTTTGGGGTGTAATTCCACATATGCCCATGGCATGTTTGAGCAATATATAATTTAGTGACAACTTTGTGCAAAAAAAAAAAAAAAAAATTTTTTTCCGCAACTTGTGTCAACATATAAAATATTCCATGGACTCGACATGCCTCTCAGTATATAGCTTGGGGTGTCTACTTTCCAAAATGGGGTCATTTGGGGGGGTTTGAACTGTTCTGGCATTTTATACACAACATTAGGAAGCTTACATCCACTCTTCTAACCACTTGAAGACAAAGCCCTTTTTGACACTTTTTGTTTACATGAAAACATATTTTTTTTTGCAAGAAAATTATGTTGAACCCCCAAACATTATATATATTTTTAAAGCAAAGGCCCTACAGAATAAAATGGTGGGTGTTGCATTTTTTTTTTCTAAACAGTATTTGCGCAGCGATTTTTCAAACGCATTTTTTGGGGAAAAAATACACTTTTTTTTAATTTTAATGCACTAAAACACACTATATTGCCCAAATGTTTGATGAAATAAAAAAGATGATCTTAGGCCGAGTACATAGATACCAAACACGACATGCTTTAAAATTTCGCACAAACGCGCATTGGCGACAAACTACATACATTTTTAAAAGCCTTTAAAAGCATTTACAGGTTACCCCGTTAGATTTACAGAGGAGGTCTACTGCTAAAATTACTGCCCTCGATCTGACCTTCGCGGTGATACCTCACATGCATGGTGCAATTGCTGTTTACATATGATGCCAGACCGACGCTTGCGTTCGCCATTGGGCAAGAGCAGGGCAGGACAGGGGTGCTTTTTTTTTTTTTTTTTTTTTTATTATTAATTTTGCTTTTTTATTTTATTTTTAAACTGTTGCTTCCATGTTTATTTATTTTTATCACTTTTATTGTTATCTCAGGAAATGTAAATATCCCCCATGATAGCAATAGGTAATGACAGGTACTCTTTTTTGAAAAAACTTGGGTCTATTGGACCCTAGATCTTTCCTCTGCCCTCAAAGCATCTGACCACACCAAGATCGGTGTGATAAAATGCTTTCCCAATTTCCCAATGGCGCTTTTTATATCCGGGGGGGGGGACATTCCCTCCCACTGCTTGTAAAAGCAGTCCAGAGGCTAATTAGCCACTAGGATTGCTTTTACATGAAAGCCGGCCGCTGGCTGAAAAGAATGATACCAAGATGATACCTAAACCCGCAGGCATCATTCTGGTATAAACATTCAAAGTCCAGCAACATACCAGTACGTTGCTGGTCCTTGTTGGACATGTATTGTAATCTTTTTTTTCATGCAGCCTGTTGGCTGAACGAAAAAAAAAGATTGATCGGTGGGTATGCCCACCATTAGAATACCGCCCTTCATCCACCCACTTCTAATGATGGGCATACATGCACCATTTATATATGCCGAAGCATGGGGGCATCTTCTCGCAAAAGTTATGCCGCGTACACATGGTCAGACTTTTCCACGGGCAAGCCTCCGTCGGAATTTCAACCGTATGTACGCGGCATTAGGAGCAAAATCGCTCCTCCGCTCCTGCTGCCCCAATGCTTCGGCATATATGCTTTTTTTTTTAACTGTGGTGGTGAAATTACCTCCTACAGCACTGGAGTCGCAGGGATCAGGCCTGTCTCTGCGAACGCTGCAGTTATGTGTGTTGTGTTTTGCAAGTGACAGTGATCGATCGATACTGCACTTCGGTGGCCTGGGCTGGACGGAGGGGCAAAACGCAGGTGCTAGCAGGTATCTGGGCTGATCCCGCTAACACTGCGTTTTTGGGAACCCTACACTGCTGGGGACGCTAGTATAGATCTGATCAGATCAGATATTGAGCTGATCAGATACTATACCACTAAGGGGGGTGTATGCTTCACGCGTGGGTGTTAGCGCTACTGGCACTAACCTGACGCTACCTGGGGTGTGACGCAGACCCTCTCTGACGCTAAAACCTAACTGATATCACCCGCCGGGAGATCAGGGGTTAAACCTTTATTGGGTTATATACGGCGGGTGCCCTGACACTATAAAAAGCAAACTAACTAACCAGCGTCACCCGTAACACTTATATGATGATCACTGGTGAAAGGGTTAACTAGGGGCAATTAGGGGGTTAAAACCTTTATTAGGTAATATATGGGGGTACCTGACGCTATATAAAAACCTGACGGCGAACCTAAAAAAAAATTACTGGCTACCTATCGGCATCACCGACACTAAGACAACGATCATAAAAACGATTGCTTAGGGACAGTGGTGATAGGGGGTGAAAGGGTTACCTGGGGGGGCGATCAAGGGGGTTAAACCTTTATTAGGTAATATATGGGGGTACCCGACGCTATAAAAACCTGTGGCGAACCTAAAAAAAATTACTGGCTACCGATCAGCATCACCGACGCTAAGACATCGATCAGAAAAATGATCGCATAGCCACGGCGGTGCTAGGGGGTGAAAGGGTTACCTGGGGGGTGATCAAGTTGGTTAAACCTTTATTAGGTAATATATGGGGGTACCCGACGCTATAAAAACCTGCGGCGAACCTAAAAAAAATTACTGGCTACCGATCAGCATCGCCGACGCTAAGACATCGATCAGAAAAATTATAACTTAGTGACAGTGGTGATAGGGGGTGAAAGGGTTACCTGGGGGGCGATCAAGGGGGTTAAACCTTCATTAGGTAATATATGGGGGTACCTGACGCTATAAAAACCTGCGGCGAACCTAAAAAGAATTACTGGCTACCGATCAGCATCGCCGACGCTAAGACATCGACCAGAAAAATTATCGCTTAGTGACAGTGGTGATAGGGGGTGAAAGGGTTACCTGGGGGGCGATCAAGGGGGTTAAACCTTCATTAGGTGATATATGGGGGTACCCGACGCTATAAAAACCTGCGGCAAACCTAAAAAAAATTACTGGCTACCGATCAGCATCACCGACGCTAAGACATCGATCAGAAAAATGATTGCTTAGTGACAGTGGTGATAGGGGGTGAAAGGGTTATCTGGGGGGTGATCAGGGGGTTAAACCTTTATTAGGGGGGGTTAGGGGGCTACACTGGACCTAAGACTAAACTTTGGTGACACTTTTAAAGTCACAAATGTCACTGATTGCAGTGATCACTAAATAAATGGTCACTGCAATCAGTGACACTGTGACTGGGGGCTGGGGGGGGGCTGGGGGGTGATCTGGGGGTGTCTGGGGGGCCTGGGGGGGCGATTTATGTGCCTATGTGTCCTGGTGT
The DNA here is from genome assembly GCA_029206835.1 of Rana muscosa. Lineage (NCBI taxonomy): Eukaryota > Metazoa > Chordata > Amphibia > Anura > Ranidae > Rana > Rana muscosa. Next base: position 445,504,348 of record CM055127.1, on the reverse strand, counting down.
CAGTGTAGTGTTGTGTGTACTAACCTGGCATCTTCTCCTGTACGGCGCTCGGTATATGTGAGCGCCCCAGGAGAGATGACATCACTTCCTCCTTCCTGGCAGGTAGTGATGAGCCGAACACCCCCGGGTTCGGTTCGCACCAGAACCCGCGAACGGACCGGAAGTTCGAACGAACATTAGAACCCTATTAAATACAATGGATGCGAACGTTCGAATTCTAAAGTGCTAATTATAACAACTATTATGCATGTTATTGTCCTAAAAAGGGTTTGGGAACCCGGGTTCTGCACCAGGGGACATGTATCAATGCAAAAAGAAGTTTTAAAAACGGTCGTTTTTCGGGAGCAGTCATTTTAATGATGCATAAAGTGAAAAAAAAAAAGTCAAATATTCCTTTAAATATCGTACCTGGGGGGTGTCTAAAGTATGCCTGTGAAGTGCCACGTGTTTCCCGTGTTTAGAACTGTCCCTGCACAAAATGACACTTCTAAAGGAAAAAAAAGCCATTTAAAACTGCTTGCGGCTTTAATGTAATGTCTGGTCCCGGTAATATGGATGAAATTCTTTAAGAAAAATGGCATAGCTACCCCATGACCCCCCCCCCCCTACCCCAGCCCATTACCAGCCCCTTTGGGTCTTGTATGGATATTAAGGGGAACCCCGCACATAAAATAAAAAAGGCCCTATATACTCTGAACAGCCGTATACAGGCGGTGCATACAAGACAGGGACTGTAGGTTTGTTCTTATGTAGAATCTGTTTGTAATTTTGAACAGGTACATTGTTGAAGTGTAGCTCCAGCCCAAAAATCTATTTTTAAACTTTTTGGAAAACATAGGTAAGGGTTATCACCCCTGTAACATTTGTTTTGCTGTCTGTGCCCCTGTTCAGAACATTTCACCTCACTTTCCGTCCCAATGACAACTGTTTTTGAAATGTGGTGTTTTTCTTGAAACAAGGATTGCTGATAAAGCATCAGTACAGAGGAGACACCTTTCTCCCATATTTATTCTTACAGGAGAGAATTTTCCTTCCTAGTGGTAGATTTCCTCTCACTTCCTGTTGTCTTCTTGCGTTTGCAAGTAGGAGTCGTTTGTAAGTTGGATGTTTGAAAGTAGGGACCTGCCGTATATACTCTGCAGAAATAGGCCCCTTAGTTGTTGGTGTTGGCACAACACTGTAAGCACTCACAGTTACTCTTGGTTGGTGCTGGAACGCCCTGCTGTCAACTATTATATCAGGAATTTTAATTACATATAATTGTTGAACAGTGGTAGTAAAAATTGGGCCTTTGATGGTGGTGCTGGTGCCACAACACTGTAAGCCCTGACAGTTACTCTTGGTGGGTGCAGCAATGGGCCCTGCTGTGAATTATTAGATCAAGAATTGTAATTACATGCCCCTGTTGAACAGGGGCTGAAAAATTGGGCCTTAGGCACTGGTGGCACAACACTGCAACCCCTCACAGATACTGTACTTGGAGCACAGCAATGAGCCCTGTTGCAAAGTATTGCTTCAAAAATTGTAATGACACGCCCCTGTTAAACAGGGGCTGAAAAATTGGGCCTTAGGCACTGGTGGCACAACACTGCAACTCCTCACAGATACTGTACTTGGAGCACAGCAATGAGCCCTGTTGCAAAGTATTGCTTCAAAAATTGTAATTACACGCCCCTGTTAAACAGGGGCTGAAAAATTGGGCGTTAGGCACTGGTGGCGGCACCCATAAACAAAAATGATCTTCCAAGCTATCATCATCAATCGTATCATTGAGGACTCGGAGGAGGAGGATAGCCAGTCAACATAACAGCACAGGCACTCAGCATCAGCATCAGTCTTGAAGGGATGTGACATTTTAAAATCAATTAGTCTGTTATATCAGCATCAGGTGTGTGGTAGCTGGTGGTGATCCAAGACTGGTTCATCTTGATGAAAGTCAGTCGATCAACCGAGTCGGTGGACAGGCGCACCCTGTGATCCGTGACAAATCCTCCAGCAGCACTGAATGTGCGTTCCGAAAGAACGCTGGATGCAGGACAGGCCAGTAGCTCAATTGCATACTGTGCAAGCTCTGGCCAGTGATCCATCCTCAAGACCCAGTAAGCCAGAGGATTTTCGGTGGGGAAGGTGTCCAAGTCTGACCTTGCCCCTAGATATTCCTGCACCATGTTTATCAGACGCTGGCGATGGTTGCTGGAACCAATCATACTTTGGGGCTGCGGACTAAAGAATTGTCTGAACGCATCGGTCAGACGGCCACCTTCCCCACCGCTCCTTCTTTGACTGGCCGAAGCCTCAGCAACTCGTTGTCCAGGACCAGGAGTTTGCAACCTCCCAGTCTCTGGGAACGCGTTGCACAGACCTTTCTGCAAGGCCTCCCGGAGTTGTCTCATCCTCTGCTCCCTCTGCGACGGTAACATAAGGTCCGCAACCTTACCCTTGTACCGTGGATCAAGGAGAGTGGCCAGCCAGTAATGGTCCCTCTCCTTGATCCGAAGAATACGAGGATCCTTCCGCAGACTTTGCAGGATCAGGGAGGCCATGCAGCGTAGGTTTGCTGAGGCATTCGCTCCGGAGTCCTCTGGGTCACTAAGGACGACATGATCCGCAGCCACCTCCTCCCAGCCACGTACAAGTCCACTGGTTTCTTGGGACTGTAAATCATCCCTAAAAGACTGCTGCTGATGATGCTGAGTGCCAGCCTCCACCTCCATGCTGACACAATCCTCCTCCTCCTCCTCCTCCTCCTCCTCTTCCTGTGCGATGGGTGGGACAGAAGGAACACTGTCTGGGTAAAGGGGGCCTTGAGAGGCAAGGAAGTCCTCCTCTTCCTGCCTCTGTTCTGCCTCAAGTGCCCTGTCCATTATTCCACGCAGCGTGTGCTCCAACAGGTGGACAAGAGGTACAGTGTCACTGATGCATGCACTGTCACTGCTCACCATCCTCGTGGCCTCCTCAAATGGTGCCAGGACAGTGCATGCATCCCTGATCATGCCCCACTGGCGTGGAGAAAAAAAACCAAGCTCCCCTGACCCTGTCCTGGTGCCGTAGTCGCACAGGTACTCATTGATGGCCCTCTGCTGCGTGTGCAGCCGCTGCAGCATGGCCAACGTTGAGTTCCACCTGGTGGGCATGTCACATATAAGGCGGTTCTTGGGCAGGTTCAACTCCTTTTGCAGCTCAGCCAGGCGAGCACTGGCATTATAAGATCTGCGGAAATGCACACAGACTTTCCTGGCCTGCCTCAGGACATCCTGTAAGCCCGGGTACCTGCCCAAGAACCGCTGCACCACCAGGTTAAGGACGTGAGCCACACAGGGCACATGGGTCAGTTGTCCCTGTCGGAGGGCGGAGAGGAGGTTGGTGCCATTGTCGCAAACCACCATTCCTGGCTTAAGCTGGCGTGGCGTCAACCACCTCTCGGCCTGGCCCTGCAGAGCAGACAGGACCTCTGCCCCAGTGTGGCTTCTGTCCCCCAAACACACCAGCGCAAGCACGGCATGGCATCTTTTTGCCTGCGTACTTGCGTAGCCCCGTGAACGGCTACGGAGCACCGCTGGTTCATAGGACAAACCACAGGAAGAGGCCATGGAGGAAGAAGAAGAGGAGGGGGTGGAGGAGAGAGGTGTGTCACAACCAGTAGTAGCATTTTGGAGGCGTGGCGGTGGGACAACCTCCAACACTACTGCACCTTGTCCTGAATCCTTCCCAGCTGCCAAAAGAGTGACCCAATGGGCCGTGAAAGAAAGGTAACGTCCCTGTCCATGCCTGCTGGACCATGAGTCAGCGGTAATATGCACCTTACCGCTGACCGCCCTGTCCAGCGAGGCCAAGACATTGCCTTCCACATGCCGGTAGAGAGCCGGAATAGCCTTCCGTGAGAAAAAGTGGCGTTTGGGAACCTGCCACTGAGGAACCGCACATTGCACAAACTCACGGAAGGGGGCCGAGTCTACCAACTGAAAAGGCAGCAGTTGAAGCGCTAGCAATTTAGCCAAGCTAGCATTCAACCGCTGGGCATGTGGATGGCTGGGAGTGAACTTCTTTCGACGGTCCAGCAGCTGGGGCAGGGAAATTTGCCTGCTAGAATCGGACGTCGGTGTACTGCTAGCAGAGTGGGCGCAAGTACTTGGCTGTGACACACCTAATTCTACACCTTCATTCCTCTCAGTGCATGTTTCAGAGAGGACTGAAGTTATAGTGGGGTTGGAGATCCCAGCTGATGCGGTGCAAGGAGAGGTCCGCTTTGTTCTTTGGTGTGGGTCTTTGAGGTAGGCTTGCCAACGAGCTGCATGGCAGGTCAACATATGTCTGGTCAGGCATGTGGTACCCAAGCGGCTGATGTTTTGGCCACGCGATATACGCTTGAGACATATGTTGCAAACAGCAGCTGTGCGATCTGATGCACTAGCCTCAAAAAAGGCCCACACCAAAGAACTTTTTGAATGACGGGCAGAGGCAGCGCCCTGCACAGGCGGAGCTCTGCGGTGTGATTCCGTCGGTGTACTGCCCTTACGCTGGCCACCAAAGGGCATCCTGCCTCGTTGGAGATGTGCCTCCTCCTCATCCTCCTCCTCCTCCTCTCTCCTATTAGGCACCCACGTGGAGTCATTGACCTCATCATCCCCTCCCTCCTCATCACTGGAGCCAATCTGGCAGTATGCTGCAGCTGCTGGAACATGACTGCCAGATTGGTGTCCTTCTTGAGCATCCCCTCTGTCTGCTCTCACGCTACTGCCTTCCTCTAGCTGGGTTTCATCATCAGACCCTTCGAAACGCTGGGCATCCTCCTGGAGCATGTACCCAACACTGTGCTGAAACAGTTCGGGGGACTCCTCAGGAGGAGGACATGGTGGGTCTAGGGAAGGAGTGACTGATGATTTGTCTGACATTGATACCAGGGAAGACGACGCTTTGGCAGCTGCTTTTCCAGTACCCTGAGCCTGGGTGAGAGAGGATGAGGAGGAGGAGGAGGGCTTGGTCATCCACTCTACCAAGTCTTCGGCATGATGTGGCTCAACATGTCCAGCTGCCGAAAAGAAGGACAAGCGTGTCCCATGGCCATGTGCTGATGACAATGCACCGCGTCCACGACCAGCACTGTTGCCCCCAGACACAGAGCCTGCTTGCCCTCTTTTATTGCCTCCTGACTGTCTGCCTCTCCTTGTTTGCCTTCCAGACATTCTAATAGATGGCCTGCAGGGAGATGGGAAAAAAGCAATAAGGGCTACCTTCAGGTGTCCTTCTCTGTCCCTGGAAACAAGGACTTGCAGAGTGAAAGAAAAAAAACACTCTCCCTACCTACAGTTTTCTGTCCCTAGAAAAAAATGTTTTTTTTAATCACAATATAGCAAAAGGACAATTCACTCACTGTCCTTCCAGGTCCCTGGAAACAAGGACTTGCAGAGTGAAAGAAACTGACACTGTCCCTACCTAGAGTTTTCTGTCCCTGGAATAAATGTTTTTTTCAGCACAATATAGCACAAGGACAATTAACTCACTGTCCTTACAGGTCCCTGGAAACAAGGACTTGCAGAGTGAAAGAAAAAAAATACTCTCCCTACCTACAGTTTTCTGTCCCTAGAAAAAAATGTTTTTTTTAATCACAATATAGCAAAAGGACAATTCACTCACTGTCCTTCCAGGTCCCTGGAAACAAGGACTTGCAGAGTGAAAGAAACTGACACTGTCCCTACCTAGAGTTTTCTGTCCCTGGAATAAATGTTTTTTTCAGCACAATATAGCACAAGGACAATTAACTCACTGTCCTTACAGGTCCCTGGAAACAAGGACTTGCAGAGTGAAAGAAAAAAAATACTCTCCCTACCTACAGTTTTCTGTCCCTAGAAAAAAATGTTTTTTTTAATCACAATATAGCAAAAGGACAATTCACTCACTGTCCTTCCAGGTCCCTGGAAACAAGGACTTGCAGAGTGAAAGAAACTGACACTGTCCCTACCTAGAGTTTTCTGTCCCTAGAATAAATGTTTTTTTTAATCACAATATAGCAAAAGGACAATTCACTCACTGTCCTTCCAGGTCCCTGGAAACAAGGACTTGCAGAGTGAAAGAAACTGACACTGTCCCTACCTAGAGTTTTCTGTCCCTAGAATAAATGTTTTTTTTAATCACAATATAGCAAAAGGACAATTCACTCACTGTCCTTCCAGGTCCCTGGAAACAAGGACTTGCAGAGTGAAAGAAACTGACACTGTCCCTACCTAGAGTTTTCTGTCCCTAGAATAAATGTTTTTTTTAATCACAATATAGCAAAAGGACAATTCACTCACTGTCCTTCCAGGTCCCTGGAAACAAGGACTTGCAGAGTGAAAGAAACTGACACTGTCCCTACCTAGAGTTTTCTGTCCCTAGAATAAATGTTTTTTTTAATCACAATATAGCAAAAGGACAATTCACTCACTGTCCTTCCAGGTCCCTGGAAACAAGGACTTGCAGAGTGAAAGAAACTGACACTGTCCCTACCTAGAGTTTTCTGTCCCTAGAATAAATGTTTTTTTTAATCACAATATAGCACAAGGAAAATTAACTCACTGTCCTTACAGGTCCCTGGAAACAAGGACTTGCAGAGTGAAAGAAAAAAAACACTCTCCCTACCTACAGTTTTCTGTCCCTAGAAAAAAATGTTTTTTTTAATCACAATATAGCAAAAGGACAATTCACTCACTGTCCTTCCAGGTCCCTGGAAACAAGGACTTGCAGAGTGAAAGAAACTGACACTGTCCCTACCTAGAGTTTTCTGTCCCTAGAATAAATGTTTTTTTTAATCACAATATAGCACAAGGAAAATTAACTCACTGTCCTTACAGGTCCCTGGAAACAAGGACTTGCAGAGTGAAAGAAAAAAAACACTCTCCCTACCTACAGTTTTCTGTCCCTAGAAAAAAATGTTTTTTTTAATCACAATATAGCAAAAGGACAATTCACTCACTGTCCTTCCAGGTCCCTGGAAACAAGGACTTGCAGAGTGAAAGAAACTGACACTGTCCCTACCTAGAGTTTTCTGTCCCTGGAATAAATGTTTTTTTCAGCACAATATAGCACAAGGACAATTAACTCACTGTCCTTACAGGTCCCTGGAAACAAGGACTTGCAGAGTGAAAGAAAAAAAATACTCTCCCTACCTACAGTTTTCTGTCCCTAGAAAAAAATGTTTTTTTTAATCACAATATAGCAAAAGGACAATTCACTCACTGTCCTTCCAGGTCCCTGGAAACAAGGACTTGCAGAGTGAAAGAAACTGACACTGTCCCTACCTAGAGTTTTCTGTCCCTGGAATAAATGTTTTTTTCAGCACAATATAGCACAAGGACAATTAACTCACTGTCCTTACAGGTCCCTGGAAACAAGGACTTGCAGAGTGAAAGAAAAAAAATACTCTCCCTACCTACAGTTTTCTGTCCCTAGAAAAAAATGTTTTTTTTAATCACAATATAGCAAAAGGACAATTCACTCACTGTCCTTCCAGGTCCCTGGAAACAAGGACTTGCAGAGTGAAAGAAACTGACACTGTCCCTACCTAGAGTTTTCTGTCCCTAGAATAAATGTTTTTTTTAATCACAATATAGCAAAAGGACAATTCACTCACTGTCCTTCCAGGTCCCTGGAAACAAGGACTTGCAGAGTGAAAGAAACTGACACTGTCCCTACCTAGAGTTTTCTGTCCCTAGAATAAATGTTTTTTTTAATCACAATATAGCACAAGGAAAATTAACTCACTGTCCTTACAGGTCCCTGGAAACAAGGACTTGCAGAGTGAAAGAAAAAAAACACTCTCCCTACCTACAGTTTTCTGTCCCTAGAAAAAAATGTTTTTTTTAATCACAATATAGCAAAAGGACAATTCACTCACTGTCCTTCCAGGTCCCTGGAAACAAGGACTTGCAGAGTGAAAGAAACTGACACTGTCCCTACCTAGAGTTTTCTGTCCCTGGAATAAATGTTTTTTTCAGCACAATATAGCACAAGGACAATTAACTCACTGTCCTTACAGGTCCCTGGAAACAAGGACTTGCAGAGTGAAAGAAAAAAAATACTCTCCCTACCTACAGTTTTCTGTCCCTAGAAAAAAATGTTTTTTTTAATCACAATATAGCAAAAGGACAATTCACTCACTGTCCTTCCAGGTCCCTGGAAACAAGGACTTGCAGAGTGAAAGAAACTGACACTGTCCCTACCTAGAGTTTTCTGTCCCTAGAATAAATGTTTTTTTTAATCACAATATAGCAAAAGGACAATTCACTCACTGTCCTTCCAGGTCCCTGGAAACAAGGACTTGCAGAGTGAAAGAAACTGACACTGTCCCTACCTAGAGTTTTCTGTCCCTAGAATAAATGTTTTTTTTAATCACAATATAGCAAAAGGACAATTCACTCACTGTCCTTCCAGGTCCCTGGAAACAAGGACTTGCAGAGTGAAAGAAACTGACACTGTCCCTACCTAGAGTTTTCTGTCCCTAGAATAAATGTTTTTTTTAATCACAATATAGCAAAAGGACAATTCACTCACTGTCCTTCCAGGTCCCTGGAAACAAGGACTTGCAGAGTGAAAGAAACTGACACTGTCCCTACCTAGAGTTTTCTGTCCCTAGAATAAATGTTTTTTTTTAAGCACACTATAGCAGAAGCACAAAACACACTGACACTCTCCCTACCTATCCTTCTCTTTCCCTAAACTAAAGGAATCCAGGTTAAGCAAGAAAGAAATAACAGTCACTGTCCCTGCCTATGCTACTCTATCCCTGCTCCGGAACACACTACACTAGGCCGCCGTGCTGGCGGCCTTTTATAGTGTGGGGCGTGTACTAAACACCCTCAGCAATAATTGGCCACAGGCATCCTGCCTGTGGCCAATCATTGCTCTCCTCGCTGCCGGCGCTGTGATTGGCCAAGCATGCGGGGTCACAGTGCATGCTTGGCCAATCACAGCGCCTGGATGACACTGCGATGGCGTAGTGCATTGTGGGCCGTTCGCGTCACTCGAATTTGGCGCGAACGGCCCAAATCGTTCGATCTTCGTCGAACGATCGAACAGCCAATGTTCGAGTCGAACGTATGTTCGACTCGAACACGAAGCTCATCCCTACTGGCAGGCAGGGGAAGCTCTCTCATTCGCCGGGAGCGATCGAGAGGGGGTGGCCGGAATCGAACGGCCGTCCCCTCATGCCGGATCGCTCCCGAAGGTAAAACGACCGCTCACTGTAAAGAAGGGGGGTCCGATCGGACCCCCCAACTATACAAAGGCAATCACGTATATATACGTGATTGTGCCTGTCGGTGCCATTCTGCTGACGTATATTTACAGTGGGCGGTCGTTAAGTGGTTAAGGGGGGAGTTGTGCTAGGAGGCGGGAATGGGAGGAGTTGTGCTAGGAGGGGGTACTTGTTAGGGCGGGGGGGTTGTGCTAGGAAGGGCGATCCTCAGACTGGTGTGACCCAGAATTGTTTGCTATTCTCGAGGGTGCCTTGACTGAAAAAAGGTTGAAAAGCACTGCCGTAGGACATGATAACGAATACAATCAAAGGCACTTAAAAACACATATATGCCAACCTAATGAAGAATGTCCATTCAAGTAGATTCTGACTGCTACCTTTCAATGAAGAAAAAAGTGTTTCACTATGTATGTGCCACATTCTTCCATAGGGAAGGTCCTGGTGGCATGTCACTACATGCAAAGATTCCTTACATCTGCAAGGTTCATTGTTCTCAGTGAGACATCTGCCACTCTCCGGTGTTAGCAATAAACTCAAAACTGAGAAGGAGGACAATAAGGGAGTTAGGTGCTGTACTTAGCTCTTGGAATAATGTATAGGCACTTTGGGGTGACTGAAAGCACCAGCATCCTCCTTAAGTTGGTTCCACTGGGGTTGATTTACTAAAACTGGAGAGTGCAAAATCTGGTGCAGCTCTGCATAGTAGCCAATCAGCTTCTAACTTCAGTTTGTTTAACCACTTCCCATCCCGACCATAGTCATATGACATCCGCAGGCAGGGCTGCCATCAGGGGGGTACAGGCAGTACACATTTAAGGGGCCCGGAGGTCCCCAGGGGCCCGGATGGCAACCCCCTTTTTTTTGTAAGGGGCCCGGAGTTCCCCAGGGCCCCGGATGGTAATCCCCCTTTTTTATGTATTTTTTATAAAAAAATAAAAATAAATTTAATTATTATTATTATTATTTTTGTAAGGGGCCCAGAGGTCCCCAGAGGCCCGGAGGTCCCCAGGGCCCCGGATGGCAACCCCCCTATTATTATTTTTTTTTATAAAAATATTATTCTTTTTATTTTTTTTATAATTTTGTTTTTTTTTTGTAAGGGGCCCAGAGGTCCCCAGAGGCCTGGAGGTCCCCAGGGCCCCAGATGGCAACCCCCCTTTTTTATTTTTTTATAAAAATATATATATATTTTTTTTATAATTTTTTTGTTTTTTGTAAGGGGCCCGGAGGTCCCCGAGCCCCGGATGGTAACTCCCCTTTTTTGTGTGTTTTTTTATAATTTTTTTTTTTTTTTTTATTAATTTATTGTAAGGGGCCCAGAGGTCCCCAGGGCCCCAGATGGCAACCCCCCTTTTTTTTGTTGTTCTATTTTTGTTTGTGGCACCCCCCACTTCTCAATTCGCGGCTTCCCCCCCGCTTCTCAATTTGCGGTGGCAGCACCCCTCCCCTCCGGTTCTCCTCTGCTCCAGGGGGCCCATGCCTGAAGCTGTGTAAGGGGTCCCAAAATTGCTGATGGTGGCCCTGTCCGCAGGAGGGATCTCCCATCCTGGGCGGGCGTCATATGACGTCCTTCCGCTTCCCGGCCATCTAGGAGTCGCGATGTTTGCTGGGCACCAGCGATTGCCTATTAACACAGCAGGACCGTGTATCTATGTGTGTAAACACACAGATCCACATCCTGTCAGGTGAGAGGTGTGTTCCCAATACAGAGGAAGACCGATCGGTCGCCTCCCTTTGTGAGTCCCCACCCTCTACAGTTAGAATCACTACCTAGGTAACACATTTAACCCCTTGATCGCCCCTAGTGTTAACTCCTTCCCTGCCAGTGACATTTACACAGTAATCAGTGCATTTTTATAGCACTGATCGCTGTATAAATGTGAATGGTCCCAAAAATGTGTCAAAAGTGTCCGATGTGTCCGCCGCAATGTCACAGTCACGATAAAAATCACAGATCGCCGCCATTACTAGTTAAAAAAAAAAAGGCCATAAATCTATCCCCTATTTTGTAAATGCTATAACTTTAGCGCAAACCAATCAATATACGCTTACTGCGATTTTTTTTACCAAAAATATGTAGAAGAATACATATCGGCCTAAACTGAGAAAAAAAATATATATAAAAAAAAAAAAAATTGGGATATTTAGCTAAGAAGGCTATACCACTGTCCTGGATGTCCTCATCCCCCCCTTCTCAGGTGCAATTTCTACAATTGATCGCAGAAATTAGGAGGATGGAACATCTCACTGCTTTAGCTAATGATAAGGTACCGCAGTTTGATAAAAATCTTGGAGCCCTGGGATGGTTCGAGTTATGGAATTTATGAGAGTTGAATTTTGGATATCCTGTGTATTTTTTCTCTCTGTTTTTTTTTTTGTTTTTTTTTTTAAATTTATGATCCCTTTTATTGTGAGCTGATTTTCTTGCATATGTGTATACCCTGTATTAGTTGCTCTTGCCCTTGATTTTATATTGCCCTACGAGTATAGGTTCTTTCTATTTTCTTTATTATTTTTTATGACAACGTGAATTGCCTCTGTCCTTCCAGTTTTCAATTCCTTTATGATTGTAACATTGTATGTCAGTTGATAGTTTATGTAATATGCATGAAGAATATTTTTTGTCATTTTTTTTTCTTCTGTATCAACATGCCTAAAAAACTGAATAAAAATTTCAAGTACAAAAAAAAAAATGGGATATTTATTATAGCAGAAAGTTAAAAATATTGTGTTTTTTTCAAACATGTCACTCTTCGTTTGTTTATAGCGCAAAAAATAAAAACTGCCGGGGTGATCAAATACCACCAAAAGAAAGCCCTATTTGTGGGGGGAAAAAAACTAACAATTGGTTACAGTGTTGCATGACCGCGCAATTGTCATTTAAAGTGCTACAGCGCTGAAAACTAAAAATTGGCCTGGCAGGAAGGGGGTGAAAATGCCCAGTATTGAAGTGGTTAATTAAGCTTTGAAAAAAAACTGATGGAGGCTGATTGGTTTCTATGTAGAGCTGCACCAGATTTTGCACATTTTAGTAAATCAACTCCAATGTGTCTATTGAGTACCCTTGACCTTAGGAACAGGCTGTACACACAGCCTTGACTTTTCTCCAAGTTGAGATTAAGCCCCACAGTTCAAAACATCACTAGAAATGACAAAGGTCCATGCGCTGCCATCCTTATCCTCACTTTATTACATAGTGGGTCACTGAACTGGGATAAGTACAACATTTAGGAGCCTCAATGTAACCACCTTTATTCTTGTTGTGATTCAGTGCACCATTAAAGCCCTGTACACACGATCGGTTTTACAGATGAAAACAGTGCGATGGATTTTTTTCATCGGACAAACCGATCATGTGTGGGCCCCATCGGTCTTTTTTCCATCGGTGTCAAAAAATAGAACATGTTTTACATTTTTCCAATGGATAAAAAACCTATAGCAAATTCCAATCGTCTATGGGCAAGTCCATCGGTTAAAAAACCCACGCATGCTCAGAATCAAGTCGACGCATGCTCAGAAGCATTGAACTTAATGCTGGAGTGGAGTGTTTTACGTCACCGTGTTTGGAACGGTCGCATACCTCCCGTTAAAGTTGTTGAGCGGGGTACAGTGACTTATTTTTATAGGACATAACTGCCGAATTAGCCCCCTCCCGCCCGGCTGCCCGACATACCTGGTGATCGCAGCTCTGGGTCCTGCCTCACCTCCCTGCCTGGCACGCTGGCGCGCTCAATCGTACCTCCTCCTCCCTCCTCCTCCCTCTGTGCGGGAATACAGTGTCCCACGCGGGAACGCGGGAAGATGGTGTCCCTGCGGGAAAAACCTGCAGAATCCGTGCGGGTTGGGAGGTACGCGGTCGGTTTTTTGACTGATGGTGTGTAAGCAAGACTGATGGAAGTCAGCTTCATCGGTTTTCCGATGGAAAAATCCATTGGTTTAAAAACCATAGGAAATCCGATCGTGTGTACAGGGCTTAAGTGGTGAAGCAACACTAATGACACCCCAGAATCTTCACCTTCAATAAACAAGTCAGTTTCTTCCATATTCTTCCTCTGACAGGTACCCTTGAATCTAAAGTTTACATGTTTTAACAAAAAAAAAAATGCAGCTTCTCAAACATTTAGCCGTGCAGCTTAAAGGTTTCAAGAATTTCCAAAATATCACACACGATGCTCTGGGAATCTTAGTATTACACAGTAAATTGTGAAATTGTAAAAATAATATATAAGGTGCTCCTTTATCGCTGCAATATGTCAAATGCTCCTTGTGGAGCAGCTTTGCCATATTTCCCATTGTAGATGCAAAACTTTTCTGCACAAGGCAAAAATGTCAGAATGGACTATTTATCAGAGAGCAGACCGGGCAGAATATATGTCACTGCAGTGGGGACACGCATTCCTTATAGCAGATAAAATGAAATATGCTTCATATCTTGAAATTCTCCATTCCAGCTGGAAGAATAAAAGTTACTCATTTGAGCTGATCTTTCAAAGCTAGGGGAAAGAAAAGTGTCTGGGCTGTCCGCAGCAACCAATCCGACTGGAAATTCCGATCGTCTGTGTGGAACTCCGGCGGAGAAAAAAACACGCATGCTCATAATCAAGTCGACGCATGCTCAGAAGCATTGAACTTAATTTTTCTCGGCTCATCGTAGTGTTGTACGTCACCGCGTTCTTGACGGTCGGAATTTGGTCTGACAGTGTGTATGCAAGACAGCTTGAACGGAATTCCGACGGAAAATTCCATCGGATTCTATCTCATCGGAAATTCCAAACCTGTGTACAGGGCATCAGGGCTCATTCATACTTGTGGTTGACGAGCAGTAAAAACATACGGTAAAGCTGCATTTTTACTGTCTCCAACCTCTCCCCTTTAAATCTGAAAAATGTGCTTTGCGCTATGAAATTTAAACTTTTGCACATACAGTATGTAAGTGCACAGGTTTTTGTATGTTTGCATAATTTATCTATATATACTGTATATATCATCTCTATACATATTCATTTTTTGCATCACTTTGTGATATTATTACAGCTGCTAGTGATTCAGGTATTTGATCTTAGTGCTGACTTTTACACCTACAGTACATGTGCTGCGCTAATTCATAAACCCTGAAATTCATACAAAAAATTTCAATAAAAAAAAAAAACCACAATTGATACTATACAAATAAAGTCCAACAATTAATCGCGTACAAATAAATTAATAGAAATCCCACAATTAGGGCCCTTTCACATGCAGCGAACCCCCAAAATTGGGGTCGCTGTGCCTTAAATTTAAGGGCAGACTGAGCAATACTTTGGCTCAGGTTTTCTGATTTTTTAGATTGGACTCTGCTCTGCTGTGGTGTTGCCTGGGTGTATAGTTCCCCTTGACCTGTAGGTGGCGCTGTTGCCCAGGTCTTGGGTCGAACCACAGGTGGCATTGTAGCGTGAATGGGTGTCCTCTCTCGGCAGCCATACAGTGGGCGTGGTCTACCTGCTGTGCATGGCGGGAGAGGGTACATAAGGGGCAGACGCCATTAGGCGGGGAGATTGGCCGGGGGATTCCAAGGGGGACCCCTGGTGGCGAGAGCCGCGCCATTTGGCCCTGCTGGCCAGGGGTGCATGAATTGGTCGAGAAGTCTCAGGCACCTTCAGCCCGAGGCTATAGTTTTCCAGGTAGGCCCAGTACCTTCAACTGGGTCTACAACCAAACCATCGGAGTCCCAGGGTACCCCTGGGAGGGTGGCCCGCTCTGAAAGAGAGGAAACTAGGGGAGGACCTGTCCAGAGGATTGGTGAAGGAAGTCACTGTCTCAGGAGAGGCCTGGTTGCCAATCAGAGGGAAGGATTCCGTGAGTTGCACAATAGCTCCTGTGATGTGCCCCACTGGCACTTGTGGTCTCTAAAAGTTGCAGGCGCTAGAGAGTTCTAGATTTAGGAACTAAAGGATTCTGTGGCAGAGGATCTCCTGAACTTGTCTTTGAAGGGGACGAAATCTAAAGTAACTGTTTGTGCTTCACTCCGGCTGCTAGAACCGTGAGAGGGATCTATCCGGGTGAGCAATACCCACTCAGGCTTGGGTGGAGACGAGGGTAAATGGGTGCTGCGTGCCTGAACCTACATCCCTACCCAACTCTATTTCTATCTTCAACTTTTTCTCACTAAGTTCCAAGCAAGAAAGATAAACTCGTCTGTTGGAGTTTAAAACAGTCTGGACATTGGCCTTATTTTAGGAAAGAGAATAGACTTTTCCCTACACTCTAGGGACGAGAACCAATGGAAGGAGGTAACTCGCTGCAGGACCCAAAAAATTGTATGAACACCGCTCAACCTCCTATACCAGGAGGATACGGGCATGTGGCATGGTGTGCCCTACTCTGCAGGTGGAGGTAAGCAGGAGAAAAGGGTCAGTGTGCTACACACACATGTGGACCATATGTCCGTTTTTCATCCATCCGTTTTCCGATTAAAAATGGACATACATGTATCCCTATGGAATAGCGGATGAACATCCGCTATGCTCCGTCTCTGCAGGGAAATCCTATTTTTCCATTCGTCTGCGGATCGGATCGGATGAACACGGAGGAGGAGAGGAGATCTGACTGGTCCGTCTCTGCACAGTGTGCAGAGACGGGCTAGTCATCTGCCGGCTCAGCGGGGATCAACAAAGAGATCCACGCTGAGCAAGCGGATGTAAAGGAACGGATCCTCACAGGATCAGTACGTGCGAAAGGGCCCTAAATATTAACAAAGACCCAAGTAGTCTTGTGAGCATCCACAATATGTAAGCAGATCCACCCAATTTTTTTTTTTAAAAGGTGACAGGATAGATCCAAGGCCTCCGCAAAATGATAGCAAAATGCAGGCTTACCAGACGTGTATGATACCGTAGTTAAAAAAGGCATGCACAGCACAAATAGTGGTATTCCAACTAGCCACGTCTATAGCCCCATCTCTGCTATTCAACCTAGCTACGTTACTACACGTTCGTTATATATGATGTCTTCCGAGGCATGGATCATGCCCCAGAAAACATCATATATGACAAAACACATAGGTAGGAGTCATTTGCTGATGTCGTCGAGCACCTGGAAGTGATTTTTATAAAGTGCAATTGCCCTATATTAATTGTAAGTGCAATATTCTGATAAATAAATATATGTCTTGAGAATTTTACACTATATCGGGAGATTTCTTCTATTCTCTTTCTGAGTGTGAATGTGATGGATGGCTGGATGTAGGGACCTTTGCTGAACCAGGTTATCTGTGAATCCAGAGAAGCAGTGGTAGAGACGTGGCTAGGTGGAATACCGCTATTTGTGCTCTTCAGGACTTCTCTTTAACTAGAGGGTCATATATGTCTGGTAAGCCTGCATTTTGCTATCATTTGGTGGAGGCTTTGAATCTATCCTGGCTAGAGTTGAGTGGACACCTGGATGTTCGGGTTCGACGGGTTCGGCCGAACTTCGGAAAAAAGTTCGGGTTCGGGACCAAACTTTAACCTGAACCCGGACCCGAACCCGAACCCCATTGAAGTCAATGGGGACCCGGACTTCTAAGGACTAAAAAGGCTCTAAAAAGGTAATGGAAAGGGCTAGAGGGCTGCAAATGGCAGCAAAATGTTGTTAAGAGCATGGCAAGTGCTCTGCAAACAAATGTGGATAGGGAAATAACTTAAAATAAGTAAAAAAAAATAAAAATAAAAAATAATAATCTTGACCTAGGAGTACGAGGTCCATATGGAGTAGGAGGTTGAGGTGGCGGTGGATGTGGCTGTGTAGGTGGAAGCGGCGGTGGAGGAGGACGAGGTAGCCAACACTGATTCAAAAATACAACAATGGCTGGGTAAGGCTGGTGATGTGTCGAATTCTGTCCCCCGTCAAATAGTGTCCACCCTGTACTGCGCTTGCTCAGTATGTAGGACAAGGGGATTTCGAAAATCTCCCAAGACGAACGGCGCCTGCGTGGTGAGTTCAGGTGAAGGCCACACCATCCGTGGTTCAAGCCGAGCCAAGTGAGGCCGTGCCCGAAGCGTGGCGATCGAACCGAGCCCGTGAGGGGCCCTGTTACTATGTGCTACCGTATGTCCACTTGGATGGTGGGGCTTGAACCTGCACTCACAGCGCAGGCGCCGTTCATCTTCGGAGATTTTGTGAATCTCCTTGTCCTCTGTACTGCACAAGCGCTGCGCCTTCGCAGTATGGGCCGGACACAATCCGATGGCCGGACAGTTTTTGTCACAACACCGGTATACATGTCTATTCTGCACAAGGTACGGACAAGTCCTGTGGGATCCATGCCTGGTTCATTTTAATGAACGTGAGCTTGTCCACATTGGCTCTGGACAGGCGGCTGCGCTTGTCTGTGATAACGCCCCCTGCCGTGCTAAATACACGTTCAGATAATACACTGGCTGCAGGGCAGGCCAGCACCTCCAAGGCATAAAGGGCAAGCTCAGGCCATGTGCCCAATTTGGAGACCCAGAAGTTAAAGGGGGCAGACCCGTCATCCACTACGTGTAGGCCTGTGGACACATACTGCTCAACCATGTTGGTGAAATGCTGCCTCCTGCTAAAACGTTCCATCTCAGCTGGTGGTGCCGGTTGTTGTGGCGTGCTGACAAAGCTTTAAAGCTTTTCCACATTTCAGCCATGCTAACCCTGCCTTCTGAGGTGCTGCCGGTGCCCCAGCTGCGTTGGCGACAACTTCCTCCTCCTCTGCCTTCGCCTTGTGCTTCCACCGTACGCCCGCTGTCAGGTGGGAATGCCACCAGCAGCGCGTCTACCAGCGTGCGCTTGTACTCGCGCATCTTACGATCCTGCTCCAGTGAGGGAATTAAGGACGGTACGTTGTCCTTGTAACGGGGATCCAGCAGGGTGGCCACCCAGTAATCAGCACCAGTTAAAATGTGGGCAACTCGGCGGTCATTGCGGAAACACTGCAGCATGTAATCGCTCATGTGTGCCAGGCTGCCCAGAGGCAAAGAAAAGCTGTCCTCTGTGGGAGGTGTATCGTCTGTGTCC
This sequence comes from Rana muscosa, assembly GCA_029206835.1. Lineage (NCBI taxonomy): Eukaryota > Metazoa > Chordata > Amphibia > Anura > Ranidae > Rana > Rana muscosa. The sequence goes on along the minus strand of CM055127.1, from coordinate 445,486,113 downwards.
TCTGTATCCCCCCAGCCACGCACCAGTGATGGCCACGAGCTGGTCTGGGTGCCACCCTGCTGTGAAAATGGCTCCTCATCCTCCTCCTCCTCCTCCATCTCCTCCTCCACCTCATCATCCTCCAGAACTGTGCCCTTTCTGTCGGACAATTGTGTACCTGGCGTTTGTTGGTGCAGGAACCCACCCTCGTAGCCACTTGTGAAAGACTGCCCTGAAAGCCTTTGACCTTGCCACAGATGGCGTTGCGCAGTGCACACCTGATTTTGTCCCCCACTTGGTTGTGCAGGGAAGGGATGGCTCGCCTGGAAAAATAGTGGCGGCTGGGCATGACGTACTGTGGGACAGCCAATGCCATCAGGCTTTTAAAACTCTGCGTCTCCACCAGACGGAATGACAGCATTTCAAAGGCCAGGAGTTTTGAAATGCTGGCATTCAGGGCCAGGGATCGCGGGTGGCTAGGGGGGTACTTCCTCTTTCGCTCCAATGTTTGGGAGATAGAGAGCTGAACGCTTCCATGGGACATTGTGGAGATGGTTGGTGACCCAGGTGGTAGTGTTGCTGGCAGATCCTCTGTTTGCGGGGTGGCAGGTGCCACTGTCACTACAGAGGTGGATGAAGAGGCCGAGACTGCAGCAGAAGAGGAAGCAGGAGGAGCCAGAGACCTTTCTTGGTTTTTGAGGTGTCTACTCCACTGCAGCTCGTGCTTTGCACTTAGATGCCTGGTCATGCAGGTTGTGCTCAGGTTGAGAACGTTTATGCCTCGCTTCAGGCTCTGATTGCACAGCGTGCAAACCACTCGTGTCTTGTCATCAGCACATTGTGTGAAGAACTGCCACGCTGGGGAACTCCTTGGACCTGGCTTTGGTGTGCTCGGTCCCTTGCTGTGTTGGGCAGTAGCAGACATACTGTCTAGGGGACGGACGCTCCGCTTTTGCACCCTGCTCCCTCTTCTGCTGTGCTGGTGGCTCTGTGCGACCACCGCCTCTTCCTCCAAACTACACTGGTCACCTGCATAACGTTGATTCCATGTGGGGTCGAGGACCTCATCGTCCTCCACATCATCTTCCACCCAGTCTTCACCCCTGCCCTCCTTGTCTGTCTGCACAATTGTGAAAGCAGCAGCAGTTGGCACCTGTGTTTCGTCATCATCCGAGACGTACTGCGATGGTCCTCCCATGTACTCATTATGAAACATAAGTGGTTGGGCATCGGTGCACTCAATCTCTTCCACTTCTGGGGCAGGGCTAGGTGGATGGCCCTGGGAAACCCTGCTAACAGGGTCATCGAAAAGCAGAAGAGACTGCTGCATGATTTGGGGCTCAGACTGCTTGGCTGATTTGCAAGGGGGTGAGGTGAAAGACTGATGGACATGGGTTTCAGGTGCCAACTCTGTTCTTTCATCAGAAGAGTGGGTGGGAGACAATGTGAAGGAACCCGAGGCACTGTCAGCAACCCAATCTACTATCGCCTGTACTTGTCCTGGCCTAAACATTCGTACAGCCTCATTAGGCGCGACAAAATACCGCCGCAGGCTCGGTCGCCTACTTGCACCTGAGGAAGGTGTTTCACTTGTGCGTGTATCTGGCACAGATCCACCACGCCCTCTCCCTGCAGCAGGAGCTCCGCCAGCAGCACCACGACCGGGGCCACCACGTCCCTTTGACCTTCTCCTCATATTTTCAAAATTTAGGATCTTGCCCTAAATGGGTGTTTTTGGAAGCGCAGAACACAACCAAAGTACGTAACCGCTGAATCGCACAGCTACAGAACTGCAGAAAATGCTATTAAAAAAAATGTTGTTTTTTTAGTATAGCACAGTAGGAGAAAACTATATAGAAATTGTTTATTTCACACACCTCAAAATATGTATAACACACTGCAAACTTTTTTTTGTGCCCCTAAACGGCGTTTTTTGGAGGAGCATAACACACCCACAGTACGTAACCGCTGAATCGCACAGCTACAGAACTGCAGAAAATGCTATTCAAAAAAAATGTTTTTTTTTTTTAGTATAGCACAGTAGGAGAAAACTATATAGAAATTGTTTATTTCACACACCTCAAAATATGTATAACACACTGCAAACTTTTTTTTGTGCCCCTAAACAGCGTTTTTTGGAGGAGCATAACACACCCACAGTACGTAACCGCTGAATCGCACAGCTACAGAACTGCAGAAAATGCTATTCAAAAAAAATGTTTTTTTTTTTAGTATAGCACAGTAGGAGAAAACTATATAGAAATTGTTTATTTCACACACCTCAAAATATGTATAACATACTGCAAACTTTTTTTTGTGCCCCTAAACGGCGTTTTTTGGAGGAGCAGAACACACCCACAGTACGTAACCGCTGAATCGCACAGCTACAGAACTGCAGAAAATGCTATTAAAAAAAAATGTTGTTTTTTTAGTATAGCACAGTAGGAGAAAACTATATAGAAATTGTTTATTTCACACACCTCAAAATATGTATAACACACTGCAAACTTTTTTTTGTGCCCCTAAACGGCGTTTTTTGGAGGAGCAGAACACACCCACAGTACGTAACCGCTGAATCGCACAGCTACAGAACTGCAGAAAATGCTATTCAAAAAAAATGTTGTTTTTTTAGTATAGCACAGTAGGAGAAAACTATATAGAAATTGTTTATTTCACACACCTCAAAATATGTATAACACACTGCAAACTTTTTTTTGTGCCCCTAAACGGCGTTTTTTGGAGGAGCAGAACACACCCACAGTACGTAACCGCTGAATCGCACAGCTACAGAACTGCAGAAAATGCTATTAAAAAAAAAATGTTGTTTTTTTAGTATAGCACAGTAGGAGAAAACTATATAGAAATTGTTTATTTCACACACCTCAAAATATGTATAACACACTGCAAACTTTTTTTTGTGCCCCTAAACGGCGTTTTTTGGAGGAGCAGAACACACCCACAGTACGTAACCGCTGAATCACCCAGCTACAGAACTGCAGAAAATGCTATTCAAAAAAAATGTTGTTTTTTTAGTATAGCACAGTAGGAGAAAACTATATAGAAATTGTTTATTTCACACACCTCAAAATATGTATAACACACTGCAAACTTTTTTTTGTGCCCCTAAACGGCGTTTTTTGGAGGAGCAGAACACACCCACAGTACGTAACCGCTGAATCGCACAGCTACAGAACTGCAGAAAATGCTATTCAAAAAAAATGTTTTTTTTTTAGTATAGCACAGTAGGAGAAAACTATATAGAAATTGTTTATTTCACACACCTCAAAATATGTATAACACACTGCAAACTTTTTTTTGTGCCCCTGAATGGCTCTTTTTGCAAGCGTACATTAAAGTGCAAATTTTTTTATTTTTTTTGGCCTAAACGGGTCTTTTTCTGCCCTATGGGTCTTTTGGAAAAGAGCACAATAAAGTGCCTTTTTTTCCCCCTAAAAGTTAGATTTTCTCTGACACTGGGCTCATGGCAGTGAAAAAAGACTGCACTGCAACACAAACAGGTAAACCTATGCAGATCGCTGATTTTAATCTCTGAATCTGGACTCCTATATAATATTCTCTCTCCCTGAAAGCACCAACAGGAACCGGGCCCTACACTACACTATCTCTCTATCTTTTCCCTCAGATTGCAGAATCAGGACTACCTCATCTATTTTTCTATCTCTCCCTAAAAGCAGCAGCAGCAGACTAGATCCTCTCCCTATCTATTCTGAAGCAGAGTGTCATGTGTGCTGTGTGCCTCTAGCTTATATAGAAGCTGGGTCACATGTTGCACTGACCAATCACAGCCATGCCATTAGTAGGCATGGCTATGATGGCCTCTAAGGGCACACCAGCTAATCAAAAGGTGATTGGCTGGCCCCTGAAGCATTTCTAAATGCGTTATTAGATTGCCGAACCCGAACCCGAACTTTTGGGCAAAGTCCGGGTTCGGGTTCGGGTTCGGGAAAAAGCGAAAGTTCGGTACGGACCCGAACTTTACAGTTCGGGTTCGCTCAACACTAATCCTGGCACTTTTTCTCAAGAGTTTGGGGTAGATTATCCCACATATTGTGGATGCTAACAAGACTAATCTTGGGAATGTGTTAAGATTAATTGTGAGATTTTTATTTATTTATTTGTACACGGGTAATTATGGAACTTTATTTGTATAATAATCAATTGTGGTGTTTTTTACATTGAAGTTTGATGTATAAATTTCAGAGTTTATGAATTAGCGCAGCAATTTTTTATACATTTAGTGCCGGTTCACACCAGTGCGGCTTTAAAGTGGTTGTAAACCCCGATTTAAAAAAAAAAAAAGAAAAAAAAGCTCATTATGCATTACTTACCTTAGATCGAAGTCCCCGAAGCCATCCTCGTCTCCCCCTCCGGCCACAGACATCGCTCTGGAAGGTTACTTCCGGGTATCGCCGCTCCAGCTCTGTGATTGGCCGGAGAGGCAAAAACGTCACTCCGGCCTTATGAATGGGATTCTTACTGCGCCTGCGCCGTTGTCTGTGTCGTAGACAATGGTGTATTTCTTTTGGCAAATATCTCCTAAACCGTGTAGGTTTAGGAGATATTGCAAACGCCTACAGGGAAGCCTTAATCTAGGCTTACCTGTAGGTGTAACTTCCCCGGAAGGGTTTACAACCACTTTAAAGTCACGCAACTTTGAAGCCGGCATCCCTGCATGGCTTGCATACGACTTCTTTAACCACTTCAGCCATGGAAAGGTTTTAACCCCTTCGTGACCAGGTCATTTTTTGTGCTACGGCACTGTATTACTTTAACTGACAATTGTGCGGTCGTGCGACGCTGTACCCAAATGAAATTGACGTTCTTTTGTTTCCAAAAATAGAGCTTTCTTTTGGTGGTATTTGATCACCTCTGCAGGCTTTTTTTTTGTGCTATAAACAAAAAAAGAGTGACAATTTTGAAAAAAAAATGTTTACTTTTTGCTATAAAACATATCCAAAAAAAAATAAAAATAATAATTTCTTCATCAATTTTGGCCAATATATATTCTGCTACATATTTTTGGTAACAAATATCCCAATAAGCGTATATTGATTGGTTTGCGCAAAAGTTATCACGTCTACTATGGGATATTTTTTTTTCTACTAGTAGTGGCAGGACAGCATTTTTTAGCAGGACTGTGACATTGCGGCAGACAAATCGGACACCTAACTGACATTTTTAACACTTTTTTGGGAACCAGTGACATCATTACAGTTATCAGTGCTAAAAATATGCACTGTTATTGTACTAATGACACTGGCAGGGAAGGGGTTAACACCAGGGGTGATCAAAGGGTTAAGTGTGTCCCTAGGGGATGCTTTCTAACTGTGTGGGGGATAGACTGACTGGATGAACACAAAGATCCGTGTTCCTGCTTAGCAGGAACACAAGATCACTGTTGTTTTTTTCCCTGTCAGAACGGCGATCTTCCTTGTTTACATAGGCAGATTGCCGTTCTGCCTTTCTGGGGAACAATCGGCGGGCCCCAGCGGACATTGCGTCTGCCGGACACGCTGATTGGCTCCCCCTTTGGCAAATTGGCATGCACGCCTCCTCTATCTATTGCACGAAATGACGTACAGGTACGTTGTTTCGCGCAATAGAGCCGCGCTGCCACAGTATATCTGCGGTGGGCGGTCTCTAAGTAGTTAACAAGTGATAAAGTCGCCTCAAAGTAGCGCAGGAACCTTTTTCTAAGTCAAAGCGACTTGAGTCACACTGATTAGAATGCTTCCATTGCTGTTAACGAGGCGCTACTTGTCATGCGAAAAATGTCACTATGGAAAATATCTCTCGGTCTGTTTGCAGCTTTTTCTTTATATACATATACATATATATATATATATATATATATATATATATATATATATATATATATATATATATATATAAATATATTACACACAGTGCCTTGAAAAAGTATTCATGCTCCTTGAAATTTTCCACATTTTGTTATGTTACAATCAAAAAATGTAAATGTCTTTTATTGGGGATTTTATGTGATAGACCAACACAAAGTGGCACATAATTGTGAAGTTGAAGAAAAATTATATATGGTTTTTAAACTTTTTTTACAAATAAATATGTGAAAAGTGTGGCGTGCATTTGTATTCAGCCCCGATGAGTCAATACTTTGTAGAACCGCCTTTCACTGCAATTACAGCTGGAAGTATCTTTGGGGATGTCTCTACCAGCTTTGCATATCTATAGAGTGATATTTTTGCCCATTCTTACTTGCAAAATAGCTCAAACTCTGTGAGATTGGATGGAGAGCGTCTGTGAACAGCAATTTTCTTGCCACAGATTCTCATTTGGATTTAGGTCTGGACTTTGACTGGGCCATTTTAACACATGATAATGTTTTGATTTGAACAATTCCATTGTAGCTCTGGCTGTATGTTTGGGGTCGTTGTCCTGCTGGAAGGTGAACCTCTGCCCCAGTCTCAAGTCTTTTGCAGACTCTAACAGGTTTTCTTCCAAGATTGCCCTGTATTTGGCTCCATCCATCTTCCCATCAACACTGACCAGGTTCCATGTCCCTGCTGAAGAAAATCATCCCCACAACATGATGCTGCCACCACCATGTTTCACGGTGGGGATAGTGTATTTAGGCAGTGTAATTTTTCTGCCACACACAGTGTTTTGCTTTTAGGCCAAAAAGTTCAATTTTGGTCTCATCTGACCAGAGCACCTTCTTTCACATGTTTTCTTGCAAACTGCTTCTTATGGCTTTCCTTCAACAATGGCTTTCTTCTTGCCACTCTTCCATAAAGGCCAGATTTGTGGAGTGCACGACTAATAGTTGTCCTGTGGACAGATTCTCCCACCTGAGCTGTGGATCTCTGCAGCTCCTCTAGAGTTACCATGGGCCTTTTGGCTGCTTCTCTGATTAAAGCTCTCTTTACCCGGCCTGAAAGTTTAGGTGGACGGCCATGTCTTGGTGGGTTTGCAGTTGTGCCATACTCTTTCCATTTTTGGATGATGGATTGAACAGAGCTCTGTGAGATGCTCAAAGCTTGGGATATTTTTTTATAACCTAACCCTGCTTTAAACTTCCCCACAACTTTGTCACTGACTTGTCTTGTGTGTTCCCTGGCCTTCATGATGCTGTTTATTCACTAAGGTTCTCTAACAAACCTCTAAAGGGGCTTCACAGAACAGCTATATTTATACTGATATAGATAAAATTATAAATATATAGATTAAATTACACACAGGTAGACTCTATTCTATCATTTTCAGTTCAAGGGTTCCTCTATTCCTCTAGTCAGTTCCAACCACTCCCTTGTTATAGATTCAGAGATATTGTCATTGTTGAATTAGACTTTACTCTGACAGCAGTGTCAATGACAGTCTTTTCAGTGTGTTATGACAGGTCCTCTTTAACTGTTTTATACAAGCAAGCCTGCCAGGGTAGTGTTGTCCAAGGAACAAATTCCTCTCCCTGGCCTCTTAATTTTACAAATGAGGCTTGGCGCTGAGAGGTGACTGGGCCTGGTAGACTCTGCTGCAGGAAGATGCCAGAAAGCCTTTGCAGTTGACAATCAACTTGAACTTCAATCTGATTACAGATTTTGGCCAAATGTGGACAATGATTAAATCTGTTATCTTGTAGTCAAGTCTGTTATCTGGTCCATCCACCTGCTGTGCAGTTTGTATTTGATCTACATATCACAGAAGATTTTCCCTTGTGGGCAGAATATAGCTATACTCAGTTTCTGTGCCAGTTATTCTCTTTATACTGGCTTTTGCATCTATTTTACCTAAAAATAAAATTCTTCAAGCAGAAAAAAACATGAAGCGATCCTACAAAGGAGGCAGCTCTATGACCAGAGGGGAACGTGCTGAGGACCAGCGGGACAAGGTCTGGGGATGGTGGATGTAAAATACAAAATAATATACTTCCGGGCATTGAAAGACTAGTGTGCAAAATCAGTAAACCATTGTGACCAGACTTCACAATAAATTGGTCCAAAAGTCAACTGTTTCATTACATGTGCATGTCATCAATTATGTTGGGCAGAGAATGATAGACCACCGCCATGGTGTCTGAAAAGGTGCTTGGGAATGATTTTGCTTGGCTGGCTCATCATGAATGTTATTCATCATGTTCAATCAGCTGAGATCATATGACCAATTGTCAGTATTTGATTGAGGATGAGGAGCCAGCAGCACTGGGTTCTTCAGGACAGCAAGTATTTCTGCCATCTTTTTTTTTTGCTGGCACAAGATTGTTGGCATACATTTAAAGCCCAGCTCTGGGAAATTTGAAAATCTCATTGCTTGTTTTAATCACTTCAGCCCTGAAAGAATTTACCCCCTTCCTGCCCGTGCCAATTTTTGCGATACGGCACTGCGTCGCTTTAACTAAAAATTGCAATGTTTTTCCCACATATAGAGCTTTTTTTTGGTGGTATTTGATCACCTCTGCGGCTTTTATTTTTTGCGCTATAAACAAAAAAATCTGTCAATTTTGAAAAAACAATTTTTTTTAACTTTTTGCTATAATAAATATCCCAATTTAAAAATAAAATAAAAAAATATTTCTCAGTTTAGGCCGATATGTATTCTTATACATATTTTTGGTAAAAAATATTGCAATAAGCGTGTATTGATTGGTTTGAGAAAAAGTTATAGCGCCTACAAAATATGTTATTGATTTATGGCATTTAAAAAAAAAAATAGTTTTACTAGTAAAGGCGGGAAACTGCGATTTTTATCATGACTGCGACATTGCGGCGGACAGATCGGACACTTTTGACACTTTTTTGAAACCATTGACATTTATACACCGATCCAAGCTATTAATATGCACTGATTACTGTGTAAATGTCACTGGCAGGGAAAGGGTTAACACTAGGGGGCAATCAAGGGGTTAAATGTGTTCCCTAGGTGTGTTCTAACTGTAGGGGGATGGGACTGACTGGGGGAGGAGACTGATCGGTGTTCCTATATACTAGGAACACACAATCTGTCTCCTCTCCCCTGACAGGACGTGGATATGTGTGTTTACATTCCTGCTCTGTCACGAGCGATCGCAGGTGCCCGACGGACATCGTGGCCTCCGGGCACGTGCATCGGATCCTCAGTGATGAGGCAGGCGTGCATGCGCCCCCTATCTGTGGACGTCATTTTACTATAGACTGGATGGGAAGTGGTTAATCTAGGGCAGTGTTTCTCAACTCCAGTCCTCAAGGCGCCCCAACACTTCATGTTTTCAGGCTCTCCATTGTTTTGCACAGGTTATTTGATCAGTTTAACTGCTCTAGTAATTCCCACAGCTGTTTCATCTGAGGGAAATCCTGAAAACATGACCTGTTGGGCGCCTTGAGGACTGGAGTTGAGAAACACTGATCTAGGGTATAGTAAAAGTGTTATAACTTACTTGACCCTCCTCTTCCCCAGCAGATGGCGCTCCCCTATGCTCCGGCAGGGGGCCATCCCTCTGAGCCATCATGCCCAATTTAGGGTTACGGACCCTGCACTGTTTTTGATGATGTCAAGATCTTAGACTGTTGGACCATGGGGGAGAGGACGCTGCTGGGACCGGTCTAGCGGCCCGGAGGTTTGGGTAAGTAGATTTTATTTTCTATGTCTCCTATACCTAAATTAACAAATTCGCTCTTGCAGTGTGGAAGCAGTCCCACTGCAAGGGATAATTTTTACGTTTCATGTTTTACGTTTCTGACAGTTATTTAGGCTCCATGCACACTGAAGCTCATAAACTGCAGTTTATTGGAGTTTGGGCGTTTTTTTTAAAAGCCCATGAACTCCACTCTATGTTAGCCTATGTGTCCATGCACACATGGACGTTTCTTAGCTTTAATGAGCAGTGGAGTTTATAGGCTTTTTTCTGAACGCCAGAAATTCACGTTCAAAGTGCAGTTTTTTTACCTCAAAAAACGCCAAACGCCGATAAACGCTAAAAAACGCTAATTAACGCTCAAAAGCGTGGCTCACCAGCTTTTTTTTGCGTTTTTGATCCATTGAAAAAAAAAAAAACGCAAAAAAACGCTAACGGTGAAAAACGCAAAAAAATGCTAATAAACGCTATTGCAAAAACATTAAAAAAGGTTGAAAGACTCCCTGCAAAGCTACTGCCATTTTTATAACATTATTTTAGCGTCCAGTGTGCATGGAGCCTAAGTATAGAGAACTAGAGTTTACTCAAAAGGATGAATTGACCCTTTAAAGCTGAATTCCAGGAATTTTCTTTTTTTTCCATACTGATATCGGGCCAGCTTGGCTCAATGTAAGTATGCATATGGAAAATGGAAGTTATGCAGCTCCAGGTTAGATGGGTTTGCCTAGTATACTCCACACATGGGTGCCCACCCCGTCTCGTTTCCGTAAAATATGCAATTCAAAAAGAAATGGCTGCACACCATGGCTGGTCCTGAGTCCTTTTAGTAGATATCTCCAAACATGACACAGACAGGACACTCACAGGCTGCTAATGGTTAACGCGTTTCACACAAGCGCTGTGCTTCATCATAAACAATGATGATTGAAAGATTAAGCACAGCAATTGTGTGAAACGCATCAACCATTATCCGCCTGTCAGTGTCCTGTATGTGCCATGTTTGGAGATATCTAATAAAAGGACTCAGGACCAGCTATGGTGTGCAGCCATCTCTTCTTGAAATGCATGTTATAATTGGTGGGCCACGCTATCCCCGAGCAGAGAGGCGAGCATGATGGGCCACCAGCAGCTGTACTGGAGTCACCTAAAGATGTTCGGTCAGGGATCCCGCTCCTGCCACGTGGACTGATCTGCAAATATGGACTGAACATGTGCCCTCAGTGCTTCAGGCAATATGCAAAGGACATTGGCTTTATCAAGCTGGACTAAATGGATACTTATTTGGATATTTGGACAAGATCTTTGGCCATAAATGAATACTTCAGATGAGACGTGCATTTTGTACCTAAGACTTTGAAGAACATACCGTGTTTTCCCGAAAATAAGCCTGGGTCTAATATTAATTTTGGCAACAAAAGAAACAGTAAGGCTTATTTTCGGGGGAGGGCCTTACCATGTAATGTGCTGTCTTCTCTCCCCCTCTCCTGTCAGGAATCCCAAGTGTGAACTGAGTTAAAGTGCTTGCAAATTCTATAATCCACTCTATTACAGTAGTATATAATGTACAACGTGTGTGCTTCTGTAATAAAATTGTGCCAAATACCTTTGTTATAGCTTCCGTGACACACCGGAGGTCTCTTCCCCGCTCTGAGCACTGCAGGGGGGGGCGAGATCCCCCGCTGACAGCTGGGGGAAGAGGAGGAAAGCAGCAGGAGATCAACCTATATTACAGAAAAACTCACATTGTACATTATATAATACTGTAATAGAGTGGATTATGGGATTTACAAGCATTTTAAACTAGGGCTTATTTTCGGGGTAGGGCTTATATTGCAGCCGTCCTGGAAAATAACGCTAGGTCTTATTTTCAGGGTAGGTCTTATTTTCAGGGAAACACGGTACATGTGTGAATTGTGTTGGTTGCATCTTGCAGTTGATACCCATAACTTTGAAGAACAAACACATGTGAACTTAGTTTATACACAATTTTTTTTTTATAATTGGCGGGCCACTGGGGATGCTGGAAATCACTGTAGTAACCCATAATACATGCAATCCCAGGCAATCTTCTGGGTTCTGTAAGAGCAGCTTCTCCTCTACACACTGAATACAGGGGGGGGGGGGGTTACTCACTTTTTTTTATGAATACAAGGGGGTTGATTTACTAAAGGAAAATAGAGAGTGCACATGTGCAAGCAAAGATGCTGTTTTTTTTTTTTTTTTTTCTTGTACAGGCATACCCCACTTTTAAGTACACAATGGGTTTTATTTACTAAAGCTGGAAAGCCCAAAATCAGGCTCACTTCTGCATAGAAACCAATGAGCTTCTAACCCCAGCTTGTTCAATTAAGCCTGGTAATAAAACCTGGAAGCTCATTGGTTTTTATGCAGAAGTGAGACAGATTTTGCACTTTCCAGCGATAGTAAATAAAACCCATTGTGTACTTAAAAGTGGGGTATGCCTGTATGTAATTGGGTAGTGAAGCTTCCCCTCATTTACTAAGCTTTGGCGCAACCGCACTTGCTAGTCTTTTTGCCTTTAGTAAATCAACCCCATTATGTTTTCTTATTGAACAACATGGAGACTGTAAAGTCACCGCCCTTTCTTTCTACTGTTATCACAAATGTAATGGTGTAAAAACTTTTTTGTACTTGATCTGAATGTGATTTTTTTTAAGGTGATTTTCATGTTTCACCTGATTTTGCTGTTCCATATATTACCTGCTGGAATTCAGATACAATTTATTATTTCATAATGTAAATCAAAGAAATTGCGTATGGACTGTTGCAATTTACTGTTAGCCTTATAGATATAGACTATCAGACTATCTATAGCTACAGGGCTAGTGTATAAGATTATTTTCCCCATTAAATACAAAGACGTGTTTAATATTTTTTTGTTCAGAGGATGAAGAGAAGACATCTCTTGAGCTCTCTAATATGTTTTCTTTCTGATTGTTCTATCTTCAGTCTATTTTTAGTCAGTCTTAGTCAGTGTCAGTCTTGCACCAGGCTAAAGAGCAGTTCACAGCAATCAGTTTACCTTCCAATAACCTTTTCCAAAGTTCACCTGTTAAATTATGATTTGCACTGTACAATTTTATTTTTCTAAAAAAAAAAAAAAATTCTTTCTTCAGAAAAAAAAAATTAAAAAACAATACAAAGCGTGACATTTTACGAAAACGTTCTTATATATAAATCTTTGATATACCAGAAAATGAAAAGATAAGGAAACATGAAAAATGTAAATACAGATATAAGATTCAGTTGCTATTGAGGCATGCTCACCTATAACGATTATGTTTTATGGACAGATTGGCCTGATGCATTATTAAAGGGTGGGCTGTGTATAACTACTAGGGATGAGCCGAACACCCCCCTGTTCGGTTCGCACCAGAACCTGTGAACAGCCAGAATGGTCGAGTGAACTTTAGAACCCTATTAAATACAATGGACTCGAACGTTCAAAATCAAAAGTAATAATTATAAAGGCTTATATGCAAGTTATTGTCCTAAAAAGTGTTTGGGGACCCGGGTCCTGCCCCAGGGGACATGTATCAATGCAAAAAAAAGTTTTAAAAACTGCCGTTTTTTCGGGAGCAGTGATTTTAATAATACTTAAAATGAAAAAATAAAAGTGGAATTTTCCTTTAAATTTCGTACCTAGGGTGTGTGTATAATATGCATGTAAAGTCGCGCTTGTTTCCCGTGCTTAGAACTGTCCCTGCACAAAGTGTCATTTCTGAAGGAAAAAAAATCATTTAAAACTCACTCGCGGCTATAATGAATTGTCGGCTCCCGGAAATACATAGAAATGTCATTGATAAAAAAAAAAAGCGTGGGGGTTCCCCCAAATTCAATTACCAGGCCCTTCAGGTCTGGTATGGATTTTAAGGGGAACTCCACCCCAAAAAAAAAAAAAAAGTCATGGAGTTCCCCCCAAAATCCATACCAGACCCTTTATCTGAGCACGCAACCTGGCAGGCCACAGGAAAAGAGGGGGGGACGAGAGAGCGCCCCCCCCTCCTGAACCGTCTGCGGGCAGGGGGCTTATCGTAATCTGGAAGACCCCTTTAACAAAGGGGACCCCCAGATCCCGCCCCCCCATGTGAATTGGTAAGGGGTACATTGTACCCCTACCATTTCATGAAGAAAGTGTAAAAAAAATGTAAAGAAACACACACCGACACCTCTCTCGTCCCCCCTCTTTTCCTGTGGCCTGCCAGGTTGCGTGCTCGGATAAAGGGTCTGGTATGGATTTTGGGGGGAACTCCATGACATTTTTTTTTATTTGGGGTGGAGTTCCCCTTAAAATCCATACCAGACCTGAAGGGCCCTGGTAATTGAATTTGGGGGAACCCCCACGCTTTTTTTTATCAATGACATTTCTATGTATTTCCGGGAGCCGACAATTCATTATAGCCACGAGTGAGTTTTAAATGATTTTTTTTCCTTCAGAAATGACACTTTGTGCAGGGACAGTTCTAAGCACAGGAAACATGCGCCACTTTACATGCATATCATACACACCCCCCAGGTACGAAACTTAAAGGAATATTTCACTTTTATTGTTTCACTTTAAGCATTATTAAAATCACTGCTCCTGAAAAAACGTTTTTAAAACTTTTTTTTGCATTGATACATGTCCCCTCGGGCAGGACCCAGGTCCCCAAACACTTTTAATGACAATAACTTGCATATAAGACTTTAAAATTAGCACTTTAGATTTCTCCCATAGACTTTTCGAATTTGCTGCGAACACCCCAAAACACCCCAAATTGTTCGCTGTTCGGCGAACGGGCGAACAGGCAATGTTCGAGTCGAACATTGGTTCGACTCGAACTCGAAGCTCATCCCTAATGACCACAGTCCAGAGGCATCTTCTTCAAACCTCTTGCAGAGAAATGGAACGTATGCCAACATGGAAGAATTGTCACATTGGGGAAGATTTACTAAAACTGGTGCACATCAGCTTCCAGGTTTTATTGTCAACACTTAATTAAACAAGCTGAAGTTAGAAACTGATTGGCTACAATGCAGAACTGCACCAGATTCTGTGTGCACCAGTTTTAGTAAATCTCCTCCATTATCTACATATTTTATTGGTATTATCGGCAGTAAGAAAAAGACAAAAAGGAGCAACATCTCAATATCAAATAGGTGTTTATGTTTTTTATATTTGTTTTATACGTTTTTTCTGCACAATTTATGCATGGGGCATTGTCAGAAACCCAATTTCCTGCCTGTGTGATTACCCCCCCCCCCAATAGTCTTTACAATACATTTGGTTGAAATTTCAGAAATCCTCACCACTGTCCTTGGTTTTACTGTGGTCAGTTTTTCATTTTTAATGGCAAACTTACACTATATGGTCAAACGTTTTTGGATACTGGACCATCAAAACTACCATATGGCCAAAAGTAAGTAACTCAAATGATTGAGTATGTGTGTTTAATGCTACAGCATATAAAAACATTTTAAACAGTTGTGCACTTCCAACCTTATGGCAACAGTTAGCAGTAAGCCTTTTTCCATTGTGCACTTGGCCAAGTTCATAAAGACATGGTTTGATGAGTTTGAGGTGGAGGGATTTAAGTAGCCTGCAGCCCTGACCTCAACCCTATGAAACACCTTTGAGATACATACTGTAGGATTGCAAGCCAGCATTTCTCATCCAACCCCTATACCTGACCACACAAGTACTGTTCTGGCTGAATGGCACATATGACCACAACCACCCATAAAAATATTTTGGAAAGTCTTCACAGAAGAGTGGAGGTTTGTTTTAACAGAATGGGATGTCCAGCAATTTCATGTAGATGTGATGGTCAGGTGTCCACATTTATTATGGGGACCAACCCCATAATAATGTCCACAACTTTGGAATGGGATATCCATCAAGTTCATGTAGGTGTGATGGTCAGGTGTCCACACTTATTATGGGGACCAATACCATAATAATGCCCATGGCTTTGGAATGGGAAGTCCAACAAGCTCATCTACTGTAGGTGTGATGGTCAGGTGTCCACACTTTTGGCCATATAGTTTACCAAGAGTGCTGCACACCTGGAAGATTAACCGTCATTGCAAGTTTTCTCCTTTTACAACACTGTGACTGACTTAGTGAGTATAGGTGACCTTACCATTTAGTAATTTGCTTAAAGTGGTTGTAAACTCTTACAATCCACTTTTTGCTACAAGTGAGCCTATAATAAGGCTAACCTGTAGCTACCATGGATATCTCCTAAACCTGCATGTAATCGACATAATCGTTTGTGCCATTGCTACAATGAGTGTGCCGTTACCGGCGGCTCCCGTGCGCATGTGCGGGAGTGACGTCATCGCGGCTCCGGCCAATCACAGCGCCGGAAGTAACTCCGCTATGCATACTAGCTCATTATGCCTTTGTCTTGCAGGTCTTTGTTTTGTTTTTTTGCGATGTGGGTTTACAACCACTTTAAGAAAGTTAGAGCAATCACCCAAGAAAAGAGAAAGGTAGTTTTCTGCTATTTCGATTGCAAAAATATTTGCAAAATAAATAACTGACCTTTGGAAGGTTTATTTTTTTTCTCAACAGTAGTGGAGTTTCACTAATGACCTGCTGTTCAGATTTCTAGAAGACAAGGTTTATAAGAGCAATGATAATACCAGGAAATGTACCTGCTTTGCAGCCTCGCTCGTCGCTTCCATCTCCACAGTCATCAAACTGGTCGCACTGCAGCTCAGATGCGATACACTTTCTGTTACCACAGGTGAACTCATCCTTCTTGCAAGGTTTCACTTTCTGCTTCATACCTACCATATTTTATGCAAACAAAATAAATCACAATTAGCCTTGCATGCTCATTAGAATGCAGCCAGCATGTACAGCCACTGACCAAGAAGCAGAAAAGTTCTTCATGCGTTTCAAATATAATTGTTTCAGAACCTAATTTATGGCACACATAAACTTTCAATTAAGACTTCAATTAAGGTCAATTATGTTTTTCACCGAAGGTTCCTCACAGATTACGGTAATTTAGTCTCAGAGCCGCGTAGGGTAAATTCTACGTACCACAGTGAACCTCATCAGAGTTATCGCCGCACTCATCCAGTTCATTGCAAATCTGCGCTGTCCTTAGGCACACGCGGTTGTTGTGGCAGCGGAAAGGCCTTGTCGGTGGGCAGGGAAATTTGACTTAGAAACAAAAATGCCACAAATGCAATGTCAATGTTATTATTAGAGCTAACAAAACAGACACACATAACATTTTCTAAGTATCAACATCAAAAAGCAGCTCTAGGTCAACAGCTTAAGTATTGCAAAAGCCCAAACTTTTTTGTTTTGGATAAAGTAGGGAATGTTTATTTTTTTTCTTTAATAAATGCATGAATAAATGCATAAATTAATTCAGCACAAAATAATATGTTGTTTTTTAAAAAGGTCCTGAAGCACTCGCTTTTAAGCTCATTTAACAACAGCTACCTGGGGTTCCTGTGCACAGCATCCCCAAACATCTGGCCAGGGCTTTTTTTCTTAGAGAATAGGTGCAGGAACTCCTCCCTTCCCGAGACACTCCTTGACTCCACCCCTACCCACCTCCGAGCACCGTTCCTTGGTCCCACTCCTTACCCACCTCCCAGTAACACCCCTTTTAGAGAATACAGAACTAAGTATCATTTTTTGGTGCTATTTTGTTTGGAATTTGTTAATGATAATGAAAGCAGTAAAATAGATCTAGCAACAATGGACACCCCAAGGAAAATAAATCCACCCCAGCAACAATGTACTCCCAAATGCCAGCACCAATAGACCCTCCAGCAGCCAGCAACATTAGACCCCTCCCTCAACAGTAAATCCCTCCCAGCAGCGATTGACCTCCTGAAACATAAGACCTTTCCTTAGCAACAATAGATGCCCCACCAGCAACAATAGATTCCCCAGTAGACAGCATCAATAGAGCCTCTAGCAGTCAGCAACACAGACCCCTCCCTCAACAGCAGATCCCTCAACAGAAGATCCCTCCCAGCAACAACTGACCCCCCAGCAACATAAGACCCACCCCAGCAACAAATGATCCCTTGGAGCAACAGAAGACCTCCACAGTAACAATAGACCCCCTTCCTCTGCAAAAATAGATCCCTTCCAGCAGCAATAGATTCCCCAGCAGTCAGCATTACTAGACCCTCCAGAACATCCCAGCACCCCTTGTCATTTCATAAATTCAGTTCTAGGAGGTGCCGGAACTGCCTTTCCCCACATTCCTGCTGAAAAAAAAGCCCTGCATCTGGCTAGGAAATATACAATCATTTCTTCATTCACAGCCATTGGATCCCCTCCTCAAGACTACATGTCTACTAATTCAACGCTCCATCATTGTGCTTAGAAGCTACATTCAATCAATCACACTTGGGAGGCGTGTCTTATGTGTCAGGCTGTCTGCACCTCCTGCCGCAGTGGGTACCATTACATCAGGCTGTAGTTTAACATGGAAAAGCACTCAAACAGGTGGCTCTATAGGACACTGCAAGCCAGCACAAAAAAAACCATCTGATTCATTTGGAAAAGAAAACGGTAACACATTGAGAAGCAGCACAGAATGTAAGTGTATAAGTAGTAAACAATTTTCACTTTAAAGCCCAATTCCAGGCAGAAAACAATGATCCTTTAAAGTGGGGCTGTGTCCACACTGCAAGGAGTAATACCTTTTTCCGCCAGGGGGAGGAGAAACAGATTTACTTACCTGATCCTCTGCTCTCCCAGCAGACAGCGATTCCCCACAATCAATTGGTGGACTTGCCCTCAGCCTCCCTAATGTCCAGTGCAGGTTTAAAGACCCTGCTCTGGTTTGATGATGTCAGGACTCTAGACTGCTAGAGAACGGGGGTGCAGAAGCTGTGGGGAAAAGACTAGCTGCGGGGAGAAGCGGAGGATCTAGTAAGTATATTCCTTTGTATTGTTCCCCAGACATGAACAAACAATTAGCCCTTGCACTGCAGGCACAACTCCACTGCAAGGGATCATTTTTTATTTCCCTGGAGTCCTGTAGACACAACAAAAAGCAATCCCTTTAAAGTGAGGGAAATTCCCACTGCAACAAGTGTCCACATTGGAAGACTTCCTCTCTATTCCTGTTCCATGGAGAACTCTAAATGTGGGCTTTTCTCTAACTTTTAGTACCAGGGACAGTGGCCACATGGCTAATAGAGAGGGTGAACCTCATCAGCAGAGATACAGACAGCAATAAAGCCCAACAGGGTTGCTTACTGTACTGTACTGTATCCAAAAACTGAAAAAAAAATAACCTTTAAAAGCAAAGTTGGAATGCAAATAAAAATTGAAAATTAAAGTGAACCTGTCACAACCCTCAAAATATGTAAACTACCAACTGTGATAAAGTGCAAGCACCTGTGGCATCTGCAAGTGGCGGTGTTCATTTACAACTTTGTTTCTGTATGCCTGGGGGGTACTCTAAACCCCAGGCCTAGTAAACGTACTCTTGAAGGTACATAGTTCATTTTCCCAGTGCTAAGGCAGAACCCTTTGCCATTTATCAGTTCAATACCGTAACTTAAGTGGTCAGTATGTGGGAGTTTATATTTGGACTGTCATTTGTCCAGTGTGTAGCCAGGAGGACTATGTAACACGATCTGAACTTTCTAAAGAATATATAAAGCTGAATATAGCAAATATACATGTAAAACTTATCTAGGGAGATTTGTTTCATCTCTGTGTATCATCTGAGGCTATTCACTTCACTGGGTATATGTGAGGGTTTACATCCACTTTAATGTGCTTCTTCTTGAGCCACTCCTTTGTTGCCTTGGCTGTGTGTTTTGGGTCATTGTCATGCTGGAATACCCATTTTCAATGCCTTTGCTGTGGGAAGGAGGTTCTCACCCAAGATTTGACAGTGCATGGCCCTGTCCATCATCCCTTTGAAGACGCAAAGTTGCCCTGTCCCCTTTGCAGAAAAACACCCCCAAAGCTTAATGTTTCCACCTCCATGTTTGACGATAGGGATGGTGTTCTTGTGGTCATAGGCAGCATTCCTCCTCCTCCAAACACGGCAGGTTGAGTTGTTGCCAAAGAGCTTTATTTTGGTCTCATCTGACCACAACACTTTCATCCAGTTCTCCTCTGAATCATTCAGATGTTCATTGGCAAACTTCAGATGGACCTGTACATGTGCTTTCTTGAGCAGGGGGGGACCTTGCGGGTGCTGCAGGATTTCAGTCCTTCACGGTGTAGTGTTACTGATTGTTTTCTTGGTGACTATGGCCCCAGCTGCCTTGAGATCATTGACAAGATTCTCCTGTGTTGTTCTGGGCGGTCATTGAAACTCCACGAGGTGAAATCTTGCATGGAGCCCCAGACCGAGGGCGATTGACAGTTATTTTGTGTTTCTTCCATTTTCTAATAATCGCACCAAAACTGTTGTCACCCTCTCACCAAGCTGTTTGGTGATAGTCTTGTAGCCTATTCCAGCCTTGTGTAGGTCTACCATCTTGTCTCTGACATCCTTGGACAGCTCTTTGGTCTTGGTCATGGTGGAGAGATTGGAATCTTATTGATTGATTGCTTCTGTGGACAGGTGTCTTTTATACAGGTAACAAGCTCCCAATCTCAGCTCATTACCTGTATAGAAGACACCTGGGAGCCAAAAATCTTGCTGATTGATAGGGGATCAAATACAGTATAGCACTAATTAAAATTAAAATCAATTTATAACTTTTATGAAATGCGTTTTTCTGGATATTTTTGTTGTTATTCTGTCTCTCACTGTTAAAATAAACCTACCATTAAAATTATAGACTGATCATTTCTTTGTCAGTGGGCAAACATCCAAAATCAGCAGTGGATTAAATACTTTTTTCCCTCACTGTACATACATCTTGTGCATTCCAAGCTTACTCATAAAAGAAATCTATAAGATCCAACAAAAGATTCTCTTTTTCTTTGCTTGAAGTGGCCAAGTAAACATCTGCGCTACATTTACCTGGTACAATACGAACAAACTGTAGAACTTATCATATTTCAAGATGTTGTTTTGGTCACATCAGCCAATAATCTATTATGCTATACAAGTTTTATCAACATTTTCAAATGTTTCATATACAATAAAAAAAAGTCATTAAGTACTGTGTTTTGCAACTTCAAGTGGGTCCTTGATGTTCTTAAGCCAGGGATTTATGGTGACATGTGTTGTAAACAAATGCTGGAGGAAGTTACATTTTAGAACAGTTACATATAAGGCCAACTCTAGTCTTGTGCATTTCAATAGAGTTTGAATGCCTAGATGACTTAGAAGCAAGACCTCTCTGTCAGTTAGTATCCTAAATCTTGAAATAAGTAAACAATTCTAAAGCCCCATACACACTATCAGTTTTCTTGCAGGTTTTTCTCTTCAGGTTTACCAAAACCATGTAGTGCAAGGGCCTGCCTGATTGCATACGAATTGAAACTCTTAAGGTTTGACCTCATATTAGATGGTTTTGGTAAACCTGAAGAGAAAAACCTGCAAGAAAACTGATAGTGTGTATGGGGCTTAAGAGAACACTACTAAGGTGGGCATAGGGTCAGCTAGTGTTAGTTGGTTTGGTTTAGATCAGGGGTCTCCAAACTTTCTAAGCTAAGGACCAGTTTTCTGTCCTTTAGGCTTTAGGATGGCCAAACTGTGGCTAGTGGGAGTAGAAACTGCCCCAGCATCAATGCCCTATCATTGGTTTTAGTGGGAGGCATAGTGCCCCATTGATGGTATCAGTTGGGAAATGGTGCCCCATCATTAGTTTCAGTTGGTGACATAGTGCCCCAAGGGTCATATAAAGGCAAGCAAAGGGCCACATCCGCCCCCTTGGCCACAGTTTGGAGACCACCGGTTTTCAATGATGAGGAGCTTAAAGGGGTTGTAAAGGCAATTTTTTATTTTATTTTTTAATAACAAACATGTTATACTTACCTCCACTGTGCAGCTCGTTTTGCACAGAGTGGCCCCGATCCTGGTCTTCTGGGGTCCCTCAGCAGCTGTCTCGGCTAATCCCTGCAAGAACGAACCACCTCCATGCGAGCTCCATCGCATGGTGGTTAGTTCTTGCGGGCGCGCTCCCGTGATACAGACGGCGGCTATAGCCGCTCACTGTATCACTCGGCCCCGCCCCCCCGGCGCGCCGCATCATTGGATGTGATTGACAGCAGCACGAGCCAAAGGCTGCGCTGCCTTTGATCCATCCACTCTAGCCAATCAACGGCCAGGCTGAGCGGCGAAGAGGACGTTGGGGGCGAGCGCAGCAGTTAACGGGCTCAGGTAAGTAAAACGGGGGGGGGGGGGCGGTATTGTCGGATGTTTTTCACCTTAATGCATAGAATGCATTAAGGTGAAAAAACGTGTGCCTTTACAACCCCTTTAACTTAACTTTTTCAAAACACAGTACTGCCTTCATATTTAGGGCCATGTCATACAATTGAATTGATGTGTCGGCATAGGCAGAATATGCCAGCCTAGGGAACGACTATAGGGGATTGGAGCCTGCAGGCACGGAAACCACTCTCTTATGAGGGAGCAGCAAAAAAGCTACATCTGGCTGGTCTGGTTTGCGTCTGGAAAGAGGAAGCAATTCCATAGGAAAACCTAAGTGGTGTTTGCCTCCCAGGGCTTGTTCATCAGACATGGCCCTTAAGAAACATGGCCATTAACTACCATCATATTACCCTATTCCTTTTCTATTTTCTATGACAGTACTGGCACTCTTTAAAGCTGAATTATACAGTAGTTGTGATTTTTTTATTGCATAAGTATGATGAACTCCCACCTGAGCAATTGCTGGGGAAGCTGACAATCACTGTACTAGTCGTGCCGACTACAGTCATAGCAGTGATTTTCTGGATTCTTTGCTATTCACAGAATGTCTTGTATTTTATTAATTTTTTCTTCGATTTGACATGGTGAAGAGGCAGAGCGTTGATGTCACAATTGCCACCTTCTCCAATCAGAGAATGCCTTGTTTTCATTGAAAAATTACAAGGCATTCTCTGACTAGTGGCAGTGCCAAATGAGTGACCCCCTGTGGTTATTATGCAAAACAGAAGTCGATTGGAACAGGTCCTGAAGACTGCTGCTATCACTGTAGTAGTTCCAACTACTACAGTGATTTGCAGCTTCAATAGCAATCACTCAGATATGAGATACACATACACTATATTTTCAAAAGTATTGGGACACATGCCTTTACACGCACATAAACATTAATTGCATCCCAGTCTTAGTCCGTAGGGTTCAATATTGAGTTGGCCCACCCTTTGCAGATATAACAGCTTCAACTCTTCTGGGAAGGCTGTCCACAAGATTTAGGAGTGTGTCTATGGGAATGTTTGACCATTTTTCAAGAAGCGCATTTGTGAGGTCAGGCACTGATGTGGATGAGAAGGCCTGGCTCCCAGTCTCTGCTCTAATTTATCCCAAAGGTTGTTCTATCAGGTTGAGGTCAGGACTCTGTGCAAGCCATTCAAGTTCCACCCCAAACTCACTCATCCATGTCTTTATGAACCTTGCTTTGTGCACTGGTGCGCAGTCATGTTGGAACAGGAAGGGGCCATCCCTAAACTGTTCCCACAAAATTGGGAGCATGAAATTATCCAAAATATCTTGGTATGCTGACACCTTAAGAGTTCCCTTCACTGGAACTAAGGGGCCAAGCCCAACCCCTGAAAAACAACCCCACACCATAATTCCCCCTCCACCAAATGATTGAACCAGTGCACAAGGCAAGGTCCATAAAGACATGGATGAGCGAGTTTGAGGTGGAGGAACTTGACTAGCCTGCACAGAGCCCTGACCTCAACCCAATAGAACATCTTTGGGATGAATTAGACCGGAGACTGCGAGCCAGGTCTTCTCATCCAACATCAGTGCCTGACCTCACAAATGCGCTTCTGGAAGAATGGTCAAACATTCCCATAGACACACTCCTAAACCTTGTGGAGAACCTTCCCAAGAAAGTTGAAGCTGTTATAGCTGAAAAGGGTGGGCCAACTTAATATTGAACCCTACAGGCTAAAGCCTCGTACACACGATCGGACTTCAAACAAAATTTTCTGTGGATTTTTGTCCGAAGGGAGTTGGCCGGGCACACCCATAGCATACACACGGCAGGACTTTTCTGCAAACTTTCCCAAAACGTTTCCAACATCACATGGTTTTTCTGCTCTTTTCTGCTCTTTACCGTCAGCCTTTGGTCAACTTCTGCTATTGTTGGTTGATTTTAACATTGGTTCTGGGCATGCTTATTTGTCCATCAGACAAACGTCCGATGGATTTCTCCATCGGACTTTTGTTGGCGAAAAGTTTGTCCGTTTGCAGACCGAACATTTGTGCGATGAAAACCAAAAAAGTTTGTCCGATGGAGCGTACACAAGGTCGGATTTTTTGTCAAACTTGCTCATTTTGAAGTTTGTTGGCAAAAAGTCAGACCGTGTGTATGAGGCTGAAGACTGGGATGCCATTAAAGCTCATGTGTGTGTAAAGGCAGGTGTCCCAATACTTTTGACAATATAGTTGTAGCGGACACCCTCTCCCCAGTCCCCTCTATTAAAGTTCAACTCACACTGTCTCTGGTCTAGGGGTATGATAGGGGAGGGAGTGGGTGAGCTACGCCAGGCTTCTACCACAGGTGTGATGTGGTATCAGCAATGTCTCTGTTGTTTTTACCTTTGGGTCTGTGCTGTGCATCTGGATCCTCCCTCCGAGAGTCTCCGTGAACCTCGTCTGCCAGAAATTGAGCCCCACACCATTAATGTCCAACACACTTTTATTGTAGAACATAACATGGACTCCCTTGGCTATAGAACAGAGAAAAAAAGGTGTGGGTGCGAATAGGCCCAGACACAAATTCGATCCTCCACTCTCCTCCCTGAGAGTGGGCTATGGTCTCCGCACGAGGGAAATTCTCCTTCCGGACGGTCTCTGGCAAGAGACTCACCCGTCACCGGCAGTATGCTGCACTGGGTCTTCAGATGAGGAGCTCTTCCCGGTCCATTACGCCCACCTTGGATTCAGGCATCCATCCCCGGAGTGCCTTAGGATCCTTCCCTCGCGGAACTCAGTGTTGGGCACTGAGTTTCGGACCTCCATCCGAGTACCTCACCCCAGGACTAAAGGTGCCTGAGGCGGAACACGATCTCCGGTGGTCCTCTAGGCCTAGGCCACCTAGAGGACAAACACCAACCACCGTCCGCCAGCTGAAGTTGCTTGGGACTAAGACCCCGTGACCAAGATGGCCGGCCCCTTTATACCCCCTCCCAGCAAGCACGGCGGGCTCCCCGCCCCACCATACTGCTGCCGAGAGAGGACAAAAAGGAGGCTCAGCACACAGCGATGTCCGTCCGTCGGCCCATGATGACAGCGCCACCTGGTGGACCGCCAAGAACACACCACTGGTGTCACTTGAAAAATTCAAAATTTACCCCGGGAAAAGTAAGCACCCGCTACACAGTGTACTTACATTGGTCCACGTTTGACTTTGCAACTAAAACTATGCAATAAAAATCCTAACTACAGTTCAGCTTTAATCCAAATGTGTACTGCTGATGCTGGCCCTACATAGCAACATTCCAGCTATTTCAGTTCCTTTCAAACAGCTTTTGATTAAAAAAAATAGCCAGAGAGGTGAAAGAAATTGTTTCCATTTAAATTGTGATAAGATGTTAAGTGTTAGTGGTATTGTAGGTTGGCCTTGATCTGTTCAATTGAAAGCAGATTGAAAGAATTGATGTTGTCTTTGAATGACTGTAAAAAGTCATGTAATTGTCATCTCGTTCATCTTTATGCAGCAGAGAATTCAGCAGTTATCCTGAGCACTGTGCCTGCGAAACTCTTCAACCAGAACAGCAGAGCAAATTTACAAGTTAGTAGACTAACTTGACACGTTACATATCAAGTCTATGTAGACAATAGAAGAGACTGACAATGTCAAATAGATTCTGTTTTTGGGAAATTCAGAAAAAAATAAATACAAAAGATGACAACAAACTGCGCCTCAAGAGCAATTGACTGATTTTAATATCCAATATTAAAACATTTGGATCCAGAAATTCGAATTTGTGTCATTTGTTCCAGCATATTGTTCTATCACAAATCCAATCAGATCACATTGTTTTCACTTATTTCATCAGCCTTTGTGAATTGTTGCGTGTCTGAATAATTTGTAAATAAATTACAAAGCAAACATCAAAGATAATTGCACTAATTTCTTCCCCTGGAGTGCAAATTTCCATTTTTCTGAATGATTGAATGATGTTTTGTTGATCAAAGGTAGGAAAAAAAATCCACAAAAAAAAAAAAGAAAAAAGGAAAAAGAAAAATACAGTATGTGACTTGCATCAACCATTTTCAAGTTACCCTATGAAAAACCTGAACGTCACTCAAAACGACTGGATTTAAAAAAAAAATAAATGTGGGATATCTTTACTTCTCTGAGTTCCATTTGCCTGTTATAGCAATTACAAGACCAACCAATGGTGTGATTACCCCCCTTAAGCCTCGTACACATGATCTGATTTTCTGCGGACAAAGCGTAGGACTTTTGTCCGAAGGTCGTTGGCCACGAACTTGTCTTGCATACAAACAGCAAAGAATTGTCGGCCAACTAACACAAAACTATGTTGTTTTTCAGCTCTTTAGCGCCACCCTTTGGGCAACTTCTGCTAATGTTGTGTTATGGTGAGCATTGCTTCTGAGCATGCGTGTTTGTACTTTGGAGTTTTGTCCGACGGACTTGTGTACACACGATCGAAAAATCCGACAACACACATTTGTTGGCGGACAATTTTAACCACTTGCTTACTGGGCACTTAAACCCCCTTCCTGCCCAGGCCAATTTTCAGCTTTCAGCACCGTCACGCTTTGAATGACAATTGCGCGGCCGTGCGACGTGGCTCCCAAACAAAATTTACGTTTTTTTCCCCACAAATAGAGCTTTCTTTTGGTGGTATTTGGTCATCTTTGTTTTTTTTTTTGTTTTTTTGCGCTATACACAAAAAAAGAGCGACAATTTAAAAAAAATATATATTTTTTTTACTTTTTGCTATTATAAATATCCCCATTTAAAAAATAAAATAAAATGTCCTCAGTTTAGGCCAATACGTATTCCGCTACATATTTTTGGTAAAAAAAAAAATCGCAATAAGTGTTTATTGATTGGTTTGCGCAGAAGTTATAGCGTCTACGAAATAGGGGATAGTTTTATAGCATTTTTATTAATCTTTTTTTTTACTAGTAATGGCGGCGATCAGTGGTTTTTATTGTGACTGCGACATTATGGCGGATACATCGGACACTTTTGACACCATTTTGGGACCACTGTCATTTTTACAGCGATCAGTGCTATAAAAAATGCACTGGTTACTGTAAAAAATACACTGGCAGTGAAGGGGTTAATCACTAGGGGCGCTGAAGGGGTTAAGTGTGCCTAAGTGAGTGATTACTACCGTGGGGGGGAGGGGACTGACTGCAGGAGGTGACCGATCTGTGTCCCTATGTACAAGGGACAGACCATGTACAAGGGACACACCACTCTCCCTGACAGCACATGTTTACACACAGAGATCCACGTCCCTGGCTCTGTAAATGGCGATTGCGGGTCCCTGGCGGACATCGTGGCGTGACGCAGCGAGCACGTAAGTTCCCCGATGCACGCTCGGGAGCGTGCGCCGGGAACGAGGAAAGGGGCGGACGTCAATTGACGTCCTCCCGGCATTCTAGGTCCGCGCTGTAGCCGTCATTCGGCTATAGCGCGGGCCTCTAGTGGTTAAAGCATGCTATCCCACATTTGTCCGTGGAAAATCGGACAATTGTCCGATGGAGCATACAAACGGTCAGATTTTCCGACAACAGCCTGTCATCACACAATTCTCGTCGGAAAATCTGATCGTGTGTACGAGGCTTAAGGCTCGGTTCACATCAATGCATTTTTTCATGCTCTTTGCAGAAACGCAGGACAGTATTTTTATTATGGGTTCCTATATAACACATTCACATCACTGCATTTTTTTGCCTCTGCATTTTTGGAAAGGGTCAGGAACTTTTTTTAACAGCAAGACGGTGCTTTTTTTTTTTTTTTTTCGGTTTATAGACTTTAATGGAGAAGCTGCAGAAAAACATATAGTGCGTTTTTACCGCAATTTTGCTACAATTTGCGTTTTGGGTTGTTTAATCTGCCCATAAACAAAAATTGCCCAAAAAAAGCATAAAAAGCACAAATCGTAGCAAAATCGCAGTAAAAAACGAAAAAAGCACAGCAAAAATCACTGTAGAAATGCTCAAAAGCAAACTGCATAGGTGTGAATGGAGCCTTAAAGCGGAGTTCCACCCAAAAGTGGAACTCCTCGCCCCCTTGCATGCCACATTTGGCATGTCATTATTTTGGGGGGGAGTGGGTGCTTGGTTTTGAGTGGGACTTCCTGTTCCGATTCCTGCTTCCACCTAGGGGCCGACTAGGCGACTCCTCCTCTCCTTCTAGTCGGCCCCTCCCTCTCGGCAATCTTCTGGGACACGTGACAGGTCCCAGAAGATTGCCTGTCCACTGGTGCTATGGTTCTGTAATTCACATTTTATTTTTTACTGTGGGTAACCAGTAGGCTGGTTTTCTTTCTATTTTCTTGATTTGTGGTGCCTCCACTGCCATGCACCCACTCCATTTGTGGGGGTTATTAGAGGTAGACAGTAAGTAGTGTGGAATGGGCTTTGTTTAACTCTTGACTGTAACATACGAATGCCAACATCACGGCCATTAAGTCCAACTCATATCAAAACGTATTTTTTCCTGTTTTGCATAAAGTGGGGAAAGCTAAGAACATTTTTCTTGCTTTTATTGATTTTTGTGTCCCTGTTGAGAAGATTTCCATTGATGTACTGGTCTGGTGACACCCTTGTCATAACCCGAGGCACATGGTTAGGAGATGAGGGCAGCTTCTTTAGAATTCAGACAGAGACTCAAACCCCTGGCCATTTTTTCTGAAATAAAATGGAAGTTAGTGATTGGAGTTTAGCAATTTGCCAAACCTTTACCACTACTTACAGATTATGGCCAATATGAGATCTTTTGCCATGGATCCCCAACCTGGCTGTCTTTGAAACTTGGTTTGGACTTTTCCTTATAATATCATTGACAGCTAAATTGACAAATGTGACCAAATTCATAATTTTAGAATTGTTTTATCCTTCCAAGCTAATTACTGTAGACTTTTAAATATGCAAATGGCATGTACGAATCTGAAGTAACCAATTGGTGTTTTTATGACCACAACCAATACTGTTTGACATAGCAATAGCTTTGATTTAATACAAATTTACAAGGGCGTGTCTACTAGTGTTGAGCGAACCCGAACTGTAAAGTTCGGGTCCGTACCGAACTTTAGCTTTTTCCCGAACCCGGACTTTGCCCAAAAGTCCGGGTTCGGGTTCGGGTTCGGTAATCTAATAACGCATTTAGAAATGCTTCAGGGGCCAGCCAATCACCTTTTGATTAGCTGGTGTGCCCTTAGAAGCCATCATAGCCATGCCTACTAATGGCATGGCTGTGATTGGTCAGTGCAACATGTAACCCAGCTTCTATATAAGCTAGAGGCACACAGCACACATGACACTCTGCTTCAGAATAGATAGGGAGAGGATCTAGTCTGCTGCTGCTGCTTTTAGGGAGAGATAGAAAGATAGAAGAGGTAGTCCTGATTCTACAATCTGAGGGAAAAGATAGAGAGATAGTGTAGTGTAGGGCCAGGTTCCTGTGTTGGTGCTTTCAGGGAGAGAGAATATTATATAGGAGTCCAGATTCAGAGATTAAAATCAGCGATCTGCATAGGTCTACCTATTTGTGTTGCAGTGCAGTCTTTTTACACTGCCATGAGCCCAGTGTCAGAGAAAATCTAACTTTTAGGGGAAAAAAAAGGCACTTTATTGTTCTCTTTCCCAAAAGACCCATAGGGCAAAAAAAAAAAAAGCATTTTATTTTGCTTGTGCAAAAAAAGACCCGTTTAGGGCAAAAAAAAAAAAAAAATGCACTTTAATGTACGCTTGCAAAAAACGCAGTTTAGGGGCACAAAAAAAAGTTTGCAGTGTGTTATACATATTTTGAGGTGTGTGAAATAAACAATTTCTATATAGTTTTCTCCTACGTTGCTATACTAAAAAAACAACATTTTTTTTGAATAGCATTTTCTGCAGTTCTGTAGCTGTGCGATTCTGCGGTTACGTACTGTGGGTGTGTTCTGCTCTTCCAAAAAACGCCGTTTAGTGGCACTGAAAATTTTTGCAGTGTGTTATACATATTTTGAGGTGTTTGAAATAAACAATTTCTTTATAGTTTCCTCCTACGTTGCTATACTAAAATAACAAAATTTTTTTTGAATAGCATTTTCTGCAGTTCCGTAGCTGTGCGATTCAGCGGTTACGTACTGTGGGTGTGTTCTGCTCTTCCAAAAAACGCTGTTTAGTGGCACCAAAAAAAGGTTGCAGTGTGTTATACATATTTTGAGGTGTTTGAAATAAACTATTTCTTTATAGTTTTCTCCTACGTTGCTATACTAAAAAAACAACATTTTTTTTTTAATAGCATTTTCTGCAGTTCTGTAGCTGTGCGATTCTGCGGTTACGTACTGTGGGTGTGTTCTGCTCTTCCAAAAAACGCCGTTTAGTGGCACAAAAAAAAGTTTGCAGTGTGTTATACATATTTTTAGGTGTTTGAAATAAACAATTTCTTTATAGTTTCCTCCTACGTTGCTATACTAAAAAAACAAATTTTTTTTTTGAATAGCATTTTCTGCAGTTCTGTAGCTGTGCGAGTCAGCGGTTACGTACTGTGGGTGTGTTCTGCGCTTCCAAAAACACCCATTTAGGGCAAGATCCTAAATTTTGAAAATATGAGGAGAAGGTCAAAGGGACGTGGTGGCCCCGGTCGTGGTGCTGCTGGTGGAGCTCCTGTTGCAGGGAGAGGACGTGGTGGATCTGTGCCAGATACACGCACAAGTGAAACACCTTCCTCAGGTGCGAGTAGGCGACCGAGCCTGCGGCGGTATTTTGTCGCACCTAATGAGGCTGTACGAATGTTTAGGTCAGGACAAGTACAGACGATAGTAGATTGGGTTGCTGACAGTGCCTCGGGTTCCTTCACATTGTCTCCCACCCACTCTTCTGATGAAAGAACAGAGTTGGCACCTGAAACCCATGTCCATCAGTCTTTCACCTCACCCCCTTGCAAATCAGCCAAGCAGTCTGAGCCCCAAATCATGCAGCAGTCTCTTCTGCTTTTCGATGACTCTGTTAGCAGGGTTTCCCAGGGCCATCCACCTAGCCCTGCCCCAGAAGTGGAAGAGATTGAGTGCACCGATGCCCAACCACTTATGTTTCATGATGAGTACATGGGAGGACCATCGCAGTACGTCTCGGATGATGACGAAACACAGGTGCCAACTGCTGCTGCTTTCGCAATTGTGCAGACAGACAAGGAGGGCAGGGGTGAAGACTGGGTGGAAGATGATGTGGAGGACGATGAGGTCCTCGACCCCACATGGAATCAACGTTATGCAGGTGACCAGTGTAGTTTGGAGGAAGAGGCGGTGGTCGCACAGAGCCACCAGCACAGCAGAAGAGGGAGCAGGGTGCAAAAGCGGAGCGTCCGTCCCCTAGACAGTATGTCTGCTACTGCCCAACGCAGCAAGGGACCGAGCACACCAAAGCCAGGTCCAAGGAGTTCCCCAGCGTGGCAGTTCTTCACACAATGTGCTGATGACAAGACACGAGGGGTTTGCAAGCTGTGCAATCAGAGCCTGAAGGGAGGCATAAACGTTCTCAACCTGAGCACAACCTGCATGACCAGGCATCTAAGTGCAAAGCACGAGCTGCAGTGGAGTAGACACCTCAAAAACCAAGAAAGGTCTCTGGCTCCTCCTGCTTCCTCTTCTGCTGCAGTCTCGGCCTCTTCATCCACCTCTGTAGTGACAGTGGCACCTGCCACCCCGCAAACAGAGCATCTGCCAGCAACACTACCACCTGGGTCACCAACCATCTCCACAATGTCCCATGGAAGCGTTCAGCTCTCTATCTCCCAAACATTGGAGCGGAAGAGGAAGTACCCCCCTAGCCACCCGCGATCCCTGGCCCTGAATGCCAGCATTTCAAAACTCCTGGCCTTTGAAATGCTGTCATTCCGTCTGGTGGAGACGCAGAGTTTTAAAAGCCTGATGGCATTGGCTGTCCCACAGTACGTCGTGCCCAGCCGCCACTATTTCTTTCTCGTACATCACGGGACACAGAGCGGCATAGTCATTACTATGTGGGTTATATAGTTTACCTTCAGGTGCTGGCACTGGCAACTTCCAAACCGGAAGTACCCTCCCCTATATAAGCCCCTCCCATCCGGGAGCACCTCAGTTTTTTGCCAGTGTCTAAGGTGTTGGCCAAGAAGTAACATGTGTTTTTCACTGAGCTTGCGTACAGGTTCTTTTGGGCCTCAGTAAGCTATTCCGGATCCGACCAAAAAAGCTTCATAGCTAAACCTTCGGTACCCGGGCCTTGCAGAGAAGAGCAAGGTTTTGCCTGTAATGCTTCTCTTAGGAGGGCTGGACCCTGGGATCCAGAGCTCTGGTCATACCCACGACCAAGATGTTTTCTGTGCAGGGTGCTATACAGGTCCAGGGGAGTGGAATCCTTGGGAACCCGGTCCCTGAAGGTTTAATTACAATGCCTGCCGTGAGAGGTGAAGTTTGGGCTTCTGTGGACCAAACGGAGTCCTGCGGCGGGGAAAAGGTAAGTGGGGGCCCCTCAGGAACTTGGTTCTATTGAGGGGACCCCCAAGCCTAATATGTCTTTCTGCCTGTTACCTAACGGTATTCCCGCTAAATATCTGTGCATGCCTGTAACTACTAAAAAATGTAATAATTTTAAGAGTGGTCAAGAAAAATAAATAGAAAAATGGTTAAACCGCGGTACCTGTGTTAAACCACTAGAGGCCGCTGTGGAACGTTGTTTTCTTGTCATGTGGATTTTTTCTTTCCAAGTCAAAATCCAGGCAGATGGTGAGTTCTCTGGATGGGAAACTGTTTCCTCTGCCATGTTGCAATGCTCATCCATCCCCTGGCCCTGTGGCAAACAGGGCCCTGGCTTCTGTCCCTAGTTCCTTTCAAAAAAGAGCGCCGAAGGCGCACGTGCCCGCAAGCACGCGCCTCTATTTATAGAGGTGAGCTGGAAAAAGGGGCGGAGCTTGGTAGATGACGCTCTGTGCGCGCCGCAGCGCTTCTGCGCATGTGCGGGCGTCCCAGCATGATAAAAAGCACAATTAGGTGTTGTCAGCTGGTTATGGAAGGCAGAAACAGAGCTGGCAACATTTAGAAAGGCATACAGCAGGCGGTTGATGCAGGCATCCCCATAGAAAGGCACATTAGTAGACACCAACTGTTTATATAGCAGCAATTGTGCTAGACTATTGTCAGTAAGTGGTGTATTTCGGCTGGAATACCTCAGCTTAGGAATATGCCGTCTAAAGTCTCCGGGACTAAGAATCCCAGGAAGCATAGGGGGTCTCCATCGGGCTCTGAGGATCTTGGGCATGCTTCGGCTGCACCAATCTCCCCTGAAAAATCAGAGGTTAGTGACCGTAGAGCACCCTCAGGAGTACCTGGTACTGTGGCTGTCCTCAGTTCACCTGCTCCTGTGTATATAACAGAGGAGGTTTTTTCCTCAGCTCTGGGAGGACTGGAAGAGAGATTGACAACATTGATCGCTGCTTCCCTGTCAGAGGGAAAGCGCGCCCGATCTCCGTCTCCTCCCTCAGAGTACCTGTTAGCAGAGCAACAGTCCCATACAGGGATCGACCTACCTGAAGGGGATCAGGATGAGGTTGATTCTGTTGTAGAGGAATCAACAGTGGAAGAGCCATTCTCAGCATCACATGCTGAAAGATTATGGGTTCAGTCCCTGACTAACATGGTCCGATCAGCATTTTAAATGCCCCTTGCGGAGCCATCATCCACTTCTGTCTCCTCGTTGGGGTCGCTAAAAGCTCCCCAGACTGTTTGTTCCTTTCCAATCCATCCTTTACTGGAAGGGCTCATTTACCAGGATTGGGAACATCCTGATAAAATATTTACTCCCCCCAAGAGATTTCCGGTGGTCTATCCCATGGAGAATAAGTTAATCAAAAAATGGAGGGTCCCTACAGTGGACGCAGCCATCTCTTGTGTGAATAAATCACTGACATGTCCAGTAGATAATGTCCAAATGTTCAAGGACCCAATAGATAAAAAATTGGAGTCCTTATTAAAATCTGCTTTCTCTACAGCAGGCTTGGTGACACAACCAGCAGTGGCAGCTATTGGGGTCTGCCAAGCAGTGAAGGATCAGTTGAAACAGGTCTTAAGGGACTTGCCAGATCAGCAGGCTCTTGCCCTAGCTGATCTACCTAGAGCCTTATGCTTTGCGGTTGACGCTATAAAGAATTCAATCCATCGGGCCTCCCGCCTTACGCTGTCTGTAGTACATATGCGCAGGCTTCTATGGCTCAAAAACTGGTCTGCTGAAGCTCCCTGTAAAAAATTGCTGGTCAGCTTCCCATTTCATGGTGAACGCTTATTCGGGGAAGACCTGGACAAATATATCCAGAAAATTTCCAGCGGTAAAAGTACACTCTTGCCGGTTAAAAACAGAGTTAGAGGTCCCTCTTTTAAGAGGCCTGCTTCTCCAGTCCCTAGGACATCGGCTGTGAAACAGTTCCGACGGCCTCCTCGGTCAAATCCCCGGGGTAAAAATCAGGGACAATCGCAGGGTAACAAGAAACCCTGGGTCAGGAGAGGTACAAAACCTCCCCCAAAGTCAAATGCATGAAGGGTTGCCCCCACTCAATCGGGTGGGGGGAAGACTTCAGTTGTTCGCAGAGACCTGGCGGGACACGATCAGAGACAGATGGGTGCTCTCCGCAGTAAGTCTGAGATACAAATTGGAGTTAAAAGACTCCCCTCCTTCCCATTTTATAAGGTCAAACGTGCCAAGGGATCCCCGGAAGAGAGGATCCCTCCTGTTGGCACTAGAACAACTATTGCTCCAAGGAGTAATTATGGAGGTTCCCCTGGAAGAATGGGGGTTCGGGTTTTACTCAAACCTCTTTACAGTCCCGAAGCCAAACGGGGACGTGAGGCCCATATTAAATCTAAAAGGGCTAAACAAATTCCTACATATCAGGACTTTCCGGATGGAGTCGATTCGATCGGTGGCCACTGCCCTACAAGGGGAGGAATGGTTAGCCTCGATCGACATCAAAGATGCTTATTTGCACATTCCCATCTTTCCAGTCCACCAAAAATTTCTACACTTTGCAGTAGAAGGGCGCCATTTTCAGTTCAGAGCCTTACCCTTCGGTCTGGCCACAGCACCACGAGTGTTCACAAAAATTCTGGCCCCATTATTGGCCAATCTAAGAACACGAGGTGTAACGATAATGGCATATCTAGACGACTTGTTGCTGATAGACCACTCAGTGGAAAAACTAGAAGTGGTTGTTCAAGAGACAATCGAGTATCTGGAATCTCACGGTTGGATTATCAACCGAGACAAGTCAGCCCTAAAACCAGTCAAAAGTCTGGAATACTTGGGGCTAAGGCTGGATTCAGACCAGAGAAAAATTTTCTTGCCTCAAGAAAAGGTGTCGTCTTTGAGAGATTTGATCCACCTAGTGGGTACAAAAAGACAGCCATCCATATGCCTGTGCATGAGGCTGCTGGGAAAAATGGTGGCATCATTCGAAGCAGTACCCTACGGTCAATTCCATTCAAGGAATTTGCAAAGGGCCATACTGTCAGCCTGGAACAAAAAAGTTCAGGCCCTAGACTTACCAATGTCCTTGTCCCCTTCCGTGCGCAAGAGCCTCCGTTGGTGGTTGGTTCCCCAGAATCTGGAAAAAGGGAAATCCTTCAGTCCGATTTCTTGGAAGGTGGTCACTACAGATGCCAGCCTTATAGGCTGGGGAGCAGTACTGGAGCAATGGTCTCTCCAGGGCAGGTGGTCAGATGCAGAAAAGGCCCTGCCCATCAATCTCTTAGAGATACGAGCAGACCGGTATGCCCTAGTAGCATGGACATCCAAACTCCAAGGGGCCCCTGTCAGAATTCAATCAGACAATGCCACGGCAGTGGCATATATCAATCATCAGGGTGGCACCAGGAGTCGTGCAGCCCAGAGGGAAGTGAATTGCATCCTGAAATGGGCAGAAAGATATGTCCCAGCCATATCCGCAGTATTCATTCCAGGAGTGGAGAATTGGAAGGCGGACTTTCTAAGTCGCCAACAATTAGGCCCAGGGGAATGGTCCCTTCACCCCGAGGTTTTCCGGACAATATGTCAGCGGTGGAGAACACCGGATGTAGATCTGCTAGCATCCAGATTCAACGCAAAGGTGGACAGGTTTGTCTCTCGGACAAGGGATCCCCTAGCTTGCGGCTCGGATGCCCTAGTGTTCCCTTGGGATCAGTTCAAGCTGATATATGCATTTCCACTGCCACAATTGTTACCTTGATTACTCCGCAGAATCAGGGTAGAAAAGAAACCAGTGATTCTGGTGGCTCCAGCGTGGCCCCGAAGAGCATGGTACGCGGAGATTGTAAAAATGTCTGTGGGGAGTCCTTGGACCCTCCCACATCGTCCGGACCTGCTTTCGCAAGGACCGATATACCACCCTTCCTTACCAGCCCTAGGTTTGACGGCCTGGCTATTGAAGCCCACATTCTAAAAAAGAGAGGTCTCTCTAATCCTGTGGTATCTACCATGATCAATGCCAGGAAGCCGGTATCCAGGCAGATCTACTATAGAATCTGGAAGGCGTACATCGCCTGGTGTGAGGCCAAGAAATGGCATCCACGTAAGTACGTAATAGGTAGGATTCTGGACTTCCTACAGTGGGTTGTAGATAGGAAGCTTGCCTTGAGTACTATCAAGGGTCAGATTTCGGCCTTGTCAATATTTTTTCAAAGGCCCTTGGCTTCGCATTCACTAGTCAAAGCCTTTATACAAGGAGTGATGCGTATTAGCCCTCCGGTTAATATTCCCATATGTCCATGGGACTTAAACCTGGTTCTGTCGGTTCTACAGAAGCAACCATTTCAGCACATTTCCTTGGTTTTTCTCACCAGGAAATTGATTTTTCTAGTAGCCATTTGTTCGGCTAAAAGAGTGTCGGAATTAGCCGCTATGTCCTGTAAAGAGCCATATCTGGTTATCCATAAGGACAGAGTAGTGTTACGTCCTCATCCAGCCTTTCTTCCTAAGGTGGTATCGAGGTTTCATTTGAACCAAGATGTGGTTCTTCCTTCCTTTTTCCCCAAACCTAGTTCGGTAGAGGAAAAGTTATTACATTCTTTGGATGTAGTAAGAGCAGTTAAAGCTTATCTAAAAGCCACTGCTCAGATTCGTAGAACGGATACTTTGTTTATTCTGCCGGAAGGCCCCAGAAAGGTTCAGGCAGCGTCAAAATCTACTTTAGCCAAGTGGATTCGACAGGTCATTATGCAAGCCTATGGCTTGAGAAGGAGACCGCCTCCGTTCAAAGTTAGGACGCACTCCACGAGAGCAGTTGGAACTTCATGGGCAGTGCATCACCAGGCCTCCCTGGCTCAAATCTGTAAGGCCGCAACATGGTCTTCAGTACACACGTTTACTAGGTTCTACAAGGTGGACGTTAGAAGTCAGGAGGATGTCGCCTTTGGGCGCAGTGTGTTGCAGGCCGCAAAAGATCCTCATGTCTGATAGCGCTCAGCTTATGTATGGTGTATCCCCCCCCTCATTGGGCATTGCTTTGGGACGTCCTACATAGTAATGACTATGCCGCTCTGTGTCCCGTGATGTACGAGAAAGAAAATAGGATTTTTATAACAGCTTACCTGTAAAATCCTTTTCTTGGAGTACATCACGGGACACAGAGCTCCCACCCCTCTTTTGGGGACACTTATTGCTTTGCTACAAAACTGAGGTGCTCCCGGATGGGAGGGGCTTATATAGGGGAGGGTACTTCCGGTTTGGAAGTTGCCAGTGCCAGCACCTGAAGGTAAACTATATAACCCACATAGTAATGACTATGCCGCTCTGTGTCCCATGATGTACTCCAAGAAAAGGATTTTACAGGTAAGCTGTTATAAAAATCCTATTTTTTCCAGGCGAGCCATCCCTTCCCTGCACAACCAAGTGGGGGACAAAATCAGGTGTGCACTGCGCAACGCCATCTGTGGCAAGGTCCACCTAACTACGGATGCGTGGACCAGTAAGCACGGTCAGGGACGTTATATCTCCCTAACAGCACACTGGGTAAATGCAGTGGCGGCTGGGCCTGAGGCAGATAGCAGTTTGGCGCATGTCCTTCCACCACCGAGGATTGCAGGGCGCTTCAGTTTGCCTCCTGTTGCTAACTCCTCCTACTCCGCTTCCTCATCCTCTACCGCCTCCTCATCCGGTCAGCGTAACACCTTCACCACCAACTTCAGCACAGCCAGGGGTAAACGACAGCAGGCAGTTTTAAAACGTTCCTGTTTGGGGGAAAAACCCCACACCACGCAGGAGTTGTGGAGGGACATGGGACAACAGACCAATGAGTGGTTGCTGTCAGTGAGCCTCAAGCCCGGCCTGGTGGTGTGCGATAATGGGCAAAATCTCGTAGCAGCTCTGGGCCTAGCCGGTTTGACGCACATCCCTTGCCTGGCGCATGTGCTGAACTTGGTGGTCCAGAGGTTCCTTAAAAATTACCCCAATATGCCAGAGCTGCTGCAGAAAGTGCGGGCTGTGTGTGCGCACTTTCGATGATCTCACCCTGCTGCTGCTCGCCTGTCAGCGCTGCAGCGTAACTTCGGCCTTCCCGCTCACCGCCTCATATGTGACGTGCCCACAAGGTGGAACTCCACCTTGCACATGCTGGCCAGACTGTGCGAGCAGCAGCAGGCGATAGTGGAGTTTCAGCTGCAGCAATCACGCGTGAGTCGCTCTGCGGAACAGCACCACTTCACCACCAATAACTGGGCCTCCATGCGAGACCTGTGTGCCTTGTTGCGCTGTTTCGAGTACTCCACCAACATGTCCAGTGCCAATGACGCCGTTCTTAGCGTTACTATCCCAGTTCTATGCCTCCTTGAAAAAACGCTTTGGGCGATGATGGAAGAGGATGTGGCACAGGAGGATGAGGAGGAGGAGGAGGAAGCGAGATCATTTCAAAGGCTTTCAGGGCAGTCTTGACGAGGTGGAGGAGGAGATGGAGGAGGAGGAGGAGGAGGAGGCATTTTCACAGCAGGGTGGCACCCAGACCAGCTCGTGGCCATCACTGGTGCGTGGCTGGGGGGATACAGAGGACACAGACGATACACCTCCCACAGAGGACAGCTTTTCTTTGCCTCTGGGCAGCCTGGCACACATGAGCGATTACATGCTGCAGTGTTTCCGCAATGACCGCCGAGTTGCCCACATTTTAACTGGTGCTGATTACTGGGTGGCCACCCTGCTGGATCCCCGTTACAAGGACAACGTACCATCCTTAATTCCCTCACTGGAGCGGGATCGTAAGATGCGCGAGTACAAGCGCACGCTGGTAGACGCGATGCTGGTGGCATTCCCACCTGACAGCGGGCGTACGGTGGAAGCACAAGACGAAGGCAGAGGAGGGGGAAGAGGTCGCCAACGCAGCCGGGGCACTGGCAGCACCTCAGAAGGCAGGGTTAGCATGGCTGAAATGTGGAAAAGCTTTGTCAGCACGCCACAACAACCAGCACCACCAGCTGAGATGGAACGTATTGGCAGGAGGCAGCATTTCACCAACATGGTTGAGCAGTATGTGTCCACAGGCCTACACGTACTGGATGACGGGTCTGCCCCCTTTAACTTCTGGGTCTCCAAATTGGGCACATGGCCTGAGCTTGCCCTTTATGCCTTGGAGGTGCTGGCCTGCCCTGCAGCCAGTGTATTATCTGAACGTGTATTTAGCACGGCAGGGGGCGTTATCACAGACAAGCGCAGCCGCCTGTCCAGAGCCAATGTGGACAAGCTCACGTTCATTAAAATGAACCAGGCATGGATCCCACAGGACTTGTCCGTACCTTGTGCAGAATAGACATGTATACCGGTGTTGTGACAAAAACTGTCCGGCCATCGGATTGTGTCCGACCCATACTGCGAAGGCGCAGCGCTTGCGCAGTACAGAGGACAAGGAGATTCACAAAATCTCCGAAGATGAACGGCGCCTGCGCTGTGAGTGCAGGTTCAAGCCCCACCATCCAAGTGGACATACTGTAGCACATAGTGACAGGGCCCCTCACGGGCTCGGTTCGATCGCCACGCTTCGGGCACGGCCTCACTTGGCTCGGCTTGAACCACGGATGGTGTGGCCTTCACCTGAACTCACCACGCAGGCGCCGTTCATCTTGGGAGATTTTAGAAATCCCCTTGTCCTACATACTGAGCAAGCGCAGTACAGGGTGGACACTATTTGACGGGGGACAGAATTTGACACATCACCGGCATTACACAGCCATTGTTGTATTTTTGAATCAGCGTTGGCTACCTCGTCCTCCTCCACTGCCGCTTCCACCTACACAGCCACATCCACCGCCACTTCAACCTCCTACTCCATTTGGACCTCGTCCTCCTAGGTCAAGATTATTTTTATTTTTTTTATTTTTTATGTTATTTTAAGTTATTTCCCTATCCACATTTGTTTGCAGAGCACTTGCCATGCTCTTAACAACATTTTGCTGCCATTTGCAGCCCTCTAGCCCTTTCCATTACCTTTTTAGAGCCTTTTTAGTCCTTAGAAGTCCGGGTCCCCATTGACTTCAATGGGGTTCGGGTTCGGGTCCGGGTTCGGGTTAAAGTTCGGTCCCGAACCCGAACTTTTTTCCGAAGTTCGGCCGAACCCGTCGAACCCGAACATCCAGGTGTCCGCTCAACTCTAGTGTCTACATGTCAGCAAATGGCCTAAATCGTTACCTTACAGGATCCACAAGGTGTACAAGTGAGAAACTTAACTGTGAATTTTTACTGCATTAACTATTGAATAGCTCTTAAAGTAGAAGTACAGCCAAAGCTCATTTGGCTGTACTTCTTCTGTTGATCACAGGAGTATAGTTCGTTCTGCACTCCTGTGACCCGTTTTCAGCAGACAGTGGGCTGAAGTCCGCTGTCTGCTGACGTCACAGAGCCAGTCTAGGTTTGGGCAAGATTGCGACCATATGTTTAGGATCCGCCCACATTCCTGGACCGGCACAGGCTCAGCCTCTCAGCGAGCCACTGAGAGCCTGAGACAGTCGCTCCTGCCCTCTTCAAAGCTCAGCACTCCAGTGAGCATGTGGGGAGGGGGGAGGGGTGCAGAGCAGAGAGCCAGTGACTGACAGTCACCAGCTCTCTGCTCAGGGAGCCCTGAGAACTGAGCGATCGTGGTGTTTGATCGCTTGGTTCTCAGTAGTAGAGTTGGTGGGGTTCAGCTAGGTAAGTATGAATAAGCAACAAACTGGATTCCTATACTTCTCTTTTAATTTTATGAGGCTATGTGGTTCCTCAAAAACAGAAAAAGGGTATTGTTGTAATAATGTGTTGAATTATAGCTCTCGTTTAGTTAAAAAATATATACTGAAAGGACGAACTATGCAGGTAGACATGGTTCTGATAACAAAGGCTTTTAGCAGCTCTCCAAGCAAAATCTAGACTTGGGGGCGTTCATTTGTTTTGTATGCACATTAACATGGCAATTCTAGATGGTTAGGATGTTAAAATGACAGACAAAAGAGAACATTTGGGAAAGACCTGGCTATAGTGTTGAGCGAACCCGAACTGTAAAGTTTGGGTCCGTACCGAACTTTAGCTTTTTCCCGAACCCAAACCCGAACCCGGACTTTGCCCAAAAGTCCGGGTTCGGGTTCGGGTTCGGCAATCTAATAACGCATTTAGAAATGCTTCAGGGGCCAGCCAATCACCTTTTGATTAGCTGATGTGCCCTTAGAGGCCATCATAGCCATGCCTACTAATGGCATGGCTGTGATTGGTCAGTGCAACATGTGACCCAGCTTCTATATAAACTAGAGGCACACAGCACACATGACACTCTGCTTCAGAATAGATAGGGAGAGGATCTAGTCTGCTGCTGCTGTTTTTAGGGAGAGATAGAAAGATAGATGAGGTAGTCCTGATTCTACAATCTGAGGGAAAAGATAGAGAGATAGTGTAGTGTAGGGCCAGGTTCCTGTGTTGGTGCTTTCAGGGAGAGAGAATATTATATAGGAGTCCAGATTCAGAGATTAAAATCAGCAATCTGCATAGGTCTACCTATTTGTGTTGCAGTGCAGTCTTTTTACACTGCCATGAGCCCAGTGTCAGAGAAAATCTAACTTTTAGGGGGAAAAAAAAGGCACTTTATTGTTCTCTTTTCCAAAAGACCCATAGGGCAAAAAAAAAAAAAAAAAAGCATTTTATTTTGCTCGTGCAAAAAAAGACCCGTTTAGGGCAAAAAAAAAAATTTGCACTTTAATGTACGCTTGCAAAAAACGCCGTTTAGGGGCACAAAAAAAAGTTTGCAGTGTGTTATACATATTTTGAGGTGTTTGAAATAAACAATTTCTTTATAGTTTTCTCCTACGTTGCTATACTAAAAAAACAACATTTTTTTTGAATAGCATTTTCTGCAGTTCTGTAGCTGTGCGATTCAGCGGTTACGTACGGTGGGTGTGTTCTGCTCTTGCAAAAAACGCCATTTAGGGGCACAAAAAAAAGTTTGCAGTGTGTTATACATATTTTGAGGTGTGTGAAATAAACAATTTCTATATAGTTTTCTCCTACTGTGCTATACTAAAAAAAAACATTTTTTTTGAATAGCATTTTCTGCAGTTCTGTAGCTGTGCGATTCAGCGGTTACGTACTGTGGGTGTGTTCTGCTCTTCCAAAAAACG
Source organism: Rana muscosa (assembly GCA_029206835.1). Classification (NCBI taxonomy): domain Eukaryota; kingdom Metazoa; phylum Chordata; class Amphibia; order Anura; family Ranidae; genus Rana; species Rana muscosa. The sequence continues at coordinate 445,443,604 of CM055127.1, read as the reverse complement.
GAAAATGTATATCAAATACTTACCGTAATTTTCCTTTCCTGATGGACTCCATGGCAGCCTACGTGTGGGTTAATCCCGCCCCTCATACCTCATAGGACCCTTCTCCCATAAATCTTTGCTCTGGGCCAGAGGCTGTGTTCCATAATTTAGGCTACTCCAGCCACTGGGAGGGAACTCCTGCTGCCATGGAGTCCATCAGGAAAGGAAAATTACGGTAAGTATTTGATATAAATTTTCCGTTTTCCTGACAGACTCCATGGCAGCCTACGTGTGGGAAATAACTAGCCATACACACCCGGGTGGGCAGAGTGCTGGACAAAAGAAAAAAGGTTTAATTGGCACCATCACAGACAAGATACGTAAACCACTGCCCAGTAGTGTGCCATGAACGTGTTAATTGAAGACCACAAGGCCACCTTGCAAATAACTTCTGGAGGCACGTGACGTGATGCCGCCCATGATGAAGACACTTCTAGTTGAGTGAGCAGTCACCGCTTCTGGAGGCGCCAAGCCCTTGGCTTTATAGGCCCACTGAATGGCCTGAACAATCCATGCTCCGATAGATCTGCAAGAGGCACGCATTCCCTTATACTTCCTGTGAAAAGAACGAGCAGGTGGTCGGTCTGACGGAAAGAAGCTGTAGCTTCAAGATACTGACTCAGAGCTTTTCCAACATCTAAGGGATAAACACTGGAATCCTCGGTAGATCTGAACGTTGGAAGAGCAATCTCCTGATTGTCATGAAACACAGATGCCACTTTGGGGTTTGAACCCAACATAGGAATTAAAAGGTTTAGAAATGGCTCCTTGCATCCCTAAGAGCTGATTTCAGAGACCCTCTTGGCCGAGGTTATAGCCACCAAGAAGACAACTATTAGAGAGAGTCATTTGACAGAAGATTGATCTTCATGTTCCAACTCTCTACCTAAGAAAAAATCCAGGACAAGGGGAAGATCCCAATTAGAAAAACTTGGCTCTGAGGTCTGAGCCTTATTGCTCCTCTGAAAAACTACTGAGTAAGAGGGTGTCTAGCCCAGGAAACACCCGTAAAGGCAGAGATTACAGCGATTTGGACTCGTAGCGAGCTGACTGACAATGAGAGATCCAATCCTGATTGTAAGAAGCCCAGGATATCATGTATCTTTGGGTTATTGCAAGAACCTGCAGTGGAAGAGATGTAGTCTGAAAACTTTTTCCAAATCCTCTGGTAGACCCTGTTGGTGCCTGTTCTTCTGGCATTTAATATTGTGGAGATGGCCCTACTTGGACAGCCTAGGGCCTCCAACCTTCCCCTCTCAAGAACCAGATCATCAGATGTAGATGGGCCGGGCATGGATGTAGAAATGCCCCTTGTGATAGGAGATCTGGTCTGGAGGGTAGAGGAACTGGGTCCCGGAAGCTGAGTTGCATCAGCAGTAGAAACCATGGCTTGTTTGGCCAGTACGGGACTATTGCCACTATCTCTGCTTCTTCCATCCTGAGCCTTGACAAAAAACGGAGAATGACAGGAACCGGGGGAAAGGCATAGGCCCTGTGGAACCGCCAATGGTCTGTCAGAGCATCTACCCAAAAGCCTGGGGATACCAAGACCTTGTGTAGTATCTCTCTAGTCTGAAGTTGCATGGGGAGGCAAACAAGTCTACTTCCGGAATGACTCCCAGGGACAGGACCCACCTGAAGACTTCGGGGGGGAAGTCCACTCGTTGTCCAGAGAAACTCTCAACAGAAAATCTGCCTGAACGTTCGGGACTCCAGGGAGATAGACAGCTGTCAGGTTGGCCAGGTTTTTCTGGGCCCAGATCATGATGGGCTCTATTTCCTTTGACAGGGAGAGTCTGTGAGTACCCCCCTGTCTCTTGATGTATGCGACTGCCGTTGTGTTGTCCAGTCTTAGGAGGACTGAGTCTCCTGCTGTTAAGTGGTGAAAGGCCTGCAGAGCGCAGAACGCTGCCCGGAGTTCCAGAACATTGGAGACTATCCTGTGAGAGGGAAAATTCCATATGCCTTGGGCTACTTCTGTCAGCCCCTGTTGCTGGCATCTGTAGTGATGGTGACCCAAGACACAGGTGCGATGGAGTGACAATTGAGGAGGTTCCTCTGTTGTAGCCACCAAGGAAAGCTCTCCCGCATGGATGAGGTTATTTGGATAAAGTGATCCCGAAGCCCTGGATTATACTGCTGGAGAAAACCCATCTGGAAGGGCCGCATTTTCCACTGAGCCCACTTTACCATGGGTGTTGTTGCCACCATGGTGCCAATGATCTTTAGGCATTGAGAGGCTTGGAGATGAGGACGACATTGCAAGCCAAACTCTGTCCCGGATCACTGGGATTTTTCCAGGGGTAACAAGATGGTGCTCTTAATAGCGTTGAAGTGTGCCCCAAGGAATACCAGGGACTGCGTAGGATCCAGATGGCTCTTTTCCAGATTCAGAAGCCAACCAAACTCGAGTAGAGTGGAGATGACCTGGGATCTGTGGATTAGCAACTGCTCCTTGTCCCGAGACAACAGCAGGTCGTCTAGATACTGATACAGACGGATACCTCTGGTCCTGATCAGAGCCACGACAGCCAACAAGTTTTGAAAACACACGAGGCGATGTTGTAAGCCCGAAGGGGAGACAGGTGAACTGCAGACGGATTTGATCGACAGCAAAGTGAAGGTATTTCTGGAATTCTGACGCTATCGGAACATGGAAGTAGGCGTCCTTCAGGTCTATAGAGACAAGCCAATCGCCTGGTTGGATTGCTTGACTGATCATGAGTAGTGTCTCCATCTTGAACTTCTCCTTCTAGATAAAAGAATTCAAGTGGGTTAGGTCTATAACTGGCCTCCAGGAGACGTTTTTCTTCAACACCATGAAGAGGGGCGAGTAGACCCCTTAAAACCTTTTGTCATCTGGAACTGGAATTGCAGCGCCCTGAGCCACAAGAGAGACAGGAGAATTTGCTTTTTCTCTTCCGAGAGAGGCAAGGATGCCGACTCGCTCTGTTTTAGGCAGGTGCAATATCATAAAGACTTAGGGGATTCTTGTCCACCGGAAGATGCCCCTTTTGAAAACTTCTGGCCTGAAGGCTGTTTTTTTTCTTCCAGGTCTTCTTGAACTCACGGCCAGGCCTATAGTAGCAAGCATTCCTTGCTCGATCTGAACTTTGCCTGGGCTGTGTTCTCTTCTGGTTTAGCAGATGGCAATCCTGGGGAAGGTACCCCGACTTTCCCCCTGTGGCACGGGTGATGGCACTGTCCGATATGTTCCCAAAGAGGGACGAACCCCCAAATAGAATCCTGCACCATGCCTGCTTGGAGGCAGGGTCAGCTACCGATGGGCGCAGCCACAAGGCACGCTTAGCCGTGACAGATGTCAGCATGATCCGAGCCACCAGGCGAATTATGTCTAGGGAAGCCCCACGAGAAAAGCCAACATCAACCTTAGCCCATGAATAGGTGAGCTCCTGGCCAGTTCTTCCGAGATGCTCCTCAGAGAAGCATCTACGTCGTCTGCCCAGACTTCCATCGCTTTAGAAAGGGCTGCGAGAGCTAGAGCTGGTTTGCAGGTCATACCCGCTGTAATGTAGATCTGCTTGAGGTCGGTATAAATTTTCCACTCCAGGCAATCCCTAAAGGAAACAGTATCCTCCAATGGGAGTGTGACATGCCTCACCATCCTCATTAGGGCTGAGTCAATGAGAGGAGCTGACTCCAGGTGTTTTACATCCTTGCTTTTAAATGGGTACATTTTTGATACCTTCATTAACAGGCAATTCTTCCTTTCAACACCACCCCATTTGTCGGTAATTATTGCGCTGAGTTCACCCAAAAAGGAGAAATTAGGGTGTTCTTTTTTTTGAGGTGTTTAAAATATTTCCTCTGTTTGGAGGGTGCCTCCACTGGCTCTTCCATCTCAAAGCTTCTTTGACAGCTTTTGACCAGCTGTGGTACTAGGGCAAATTCAAAACCTGCACCAGGGTCATCTACCTCCACCTCACTGTCTGAGGCTTCAATTGAGGAATGGCTCGGCTGTGAAGGGCCTGGAGCCTTGAGATCATCCCTAATAGGGACTGACATAGTGTCGCCAGCAGGGTTGTGGGTATGACCAGAATCCCCTTTACTCAGGGACTCATGGACCACCTTTCTGACCAGTGCTTCCACTTGTTGGTCTCCACCCTCTCTTTCTTATGCGACTTTAGAAAAGCATCGCTTGCAGAGCGATTTGCCTTCAGGAACCTGGGCCCGCATACCCAGCAGGCTTTCCTCACAGAGAGGCTGGAGTGGCGGTGAGAGTGACGCCCAGAGGTGGTTTTAGACTCCTATCTGTGGTACCTAGATCTAAAGGAAGATCTGACGTCTGGACCTTGAAGAGGAGTGACAACGTTGAGACCTAGGACGGTCTTTGCCGTGCTTTGGTGTTCAGACCTAGAAGAGCTGAGTGAAAAAGAAAGGGTTAACAGCTCCTGAATGAGTGAACCCAAGCATCACAGGTAGAAAATAAATAAATCCTACCTGCAGCGCAAGGGTTGGCCACAAGAGGGCGGTGACAGATCCATGGCAAGGCAGTTTGAAAGTGAAATGAATCATTACAGCCTTATAAGAAACAGGAGTGACAACAGGCATGAGAGAGCACATAACAAAACATAGCCAGCACCCAGGGAGCCTGCAGCAAACAATTTACCTTGTAAACCAGAGCCCAGTGCCTGGGAAAATACTGCATAAGCCTGCAAGTCATCCCAAGTAATAGCTGCTTTGACAGCTATTTAAATCTGCCACCGTTAACGATGTCACCGCCCCATAGCGGTTGCCATCCGGTGGCGGCCAATCGCATTCGCGACCGCCGCCGCCATTTTGGCGAAACTGCGCCTGCACGAACCAAGCACAGAATCTTCGTTCGCGGCTTGCGGATGCGCAGCGACTTCCTGAAACGGCGAGCTGGAACGCAGCTGCGCTCCAGCCGCCGTGGCCACTCACTGGAGCTTGATAGAAAATAAGGAGACACACAAAACACAGAGATACGGCTGCCATATAAAAGGAATATCTTTGTACATTACCACCACCACGGCACGATCAGGACCAGAACCTGGGACTGGGGAGCTGTTCGCTCGACCCACCGCACGATCGGGCGTTTACAAAGCCTCCCGCTAATAGCTGGGACGTTTGGCCATATTCCCGCTTGCCTGCCAATGGCCAGGTTAGTAAGCTCTTCATGGTACCACATCATATCGCCCATGTCCACCTGCTAATAGCTAGGATTGCTGGACTGCAGAGAGGATCACCGCTAACCACCAACGTATCGCCGTGCACACCGCCAGGCCTGGATTACAGAAAAACTTCATGAAAAGGTAAGACTATATCTTGGTCCTAGGAGGAGGACAAAAAAAGGAACACAGCCTCTGGCCCAGAGCAAAGATTTATGGGAGAAGGGTCCTATGAGGTATGAGGGGCGGGATTAACCCACACGTAGGCTGCCATGGAGTCTGTCAGGAAAACGCCGTTTAGTGGCACAAAAAAAAGTTTGCAGTGTGTTATACATATTTTGAGGTGTTTGAAATAAACAATTTCTTTATAGTTTTCTCCTACGTTGCTATACTAAAAAAACACAATTTTTTTTAATAGCATTTTCTGCAGTTCTGTAGCTGTGCGATTCAGCGGTTACGTACTGTGGGTGTGTTCTGCTCTTGCAAAAAACGCCGTTTAGGGGCACAAAAAAAGTTTGCAGTGTGTTATACATATTTTGAGGTGTGTGAAATAAACAATTTCTATATAGTTTTCTCCTACTGTGCTATACTAAAAAAACAACATTTTTTTTAATAGCATTTTCTTCAGTTCTGTAGCTGTGCGATTCAGCGGTTACGTACTTTGGTTGTGTTCTGCGCTTCCAAAAACACCCATTTAGGGCAAGATCCTAAAATTTTGAAAATATGAGGAGAAGGTCAAAGGGACGTGGTGGCCCCGGTCGTGGTGCTGCTGGTGGAGCTCCTGTTGCAGGGAGAGGACGTGGTGGATCTGTGCCAGATACACGCACAAGTGAAACACCTTCCTCAGGTGCGAGTAGGCGACCGAGCCTGCGGCGGTATTTTGTCGCGCCTAATGAGGCTGTACGAATGTTTAGGCCAGGACAAGTACAGGCGAGAGTAGATTGGGTTGCTGACAGTGCCTCGGGTTCCTTCACATTGTCTCCCACCCACTCTTCTGATGAAAGAACAGAGTTGGCACCTGAAACCCATGTCCATCAGTCTTTCACCTCACCCCCTTGCAAATCAGCCAAGCAGTCTGAGCCCCAAATCATGCAGCAGTCTCTTCTGCTTTTCGATGACTCTGTTAGCAGGGTTTCCCTGGGCCATCCACCTAGCCCTGCCCCAGAAGTGGAAGAGATTGAGTGCACCGATGCCCAACCACATATGTTTCATGATGAGTACATGGGAGGACCATCGCAGTACGTCTCGGATGATGATGAAACACAGGTGCCAACTGCTGCTGCTTTCACAATTGTGCAGACAGACAAGGAGGGCAGGGGTAAAGACTGGGTGGAAGATGATGTGGAGGACGATGAGGTCCTCGACCCCACATGGAATCAACGTTATGCAGGTGACCAGTGTAGTTTGGAGGAAGAGGCGGTGGTCGCACAGAGCCACCAGCACAGCAGAAGAGGGAGCAGGGTGCAAAAGCGGAGCGTCTGTCAGCTAGACAGTATGTCTGCTACTGCCCAACGCAGCAAGGGACCGAGCACACCAAAGCCAGGTCCAAGGAGTTCCCCAGCGTGGCAGTTCTTCACACAATGTGCTGATGACAAGACACGAGTGGTTTGCACGCTGTGCAATCAGAGCCTGAAGCGAGGCATAAACGTTCTCAACCTGAGCACAACCTGCATGACCAGGCATCTAAGTGCAAAGCACGAGCTGCAGTGGAGTAGACACCTCAAAAACCAAGAAAGGTCTCTGGCTCCTCCTGCTTCCTCTTCTGCTGCAGTCTCGGCCTCTTCATCCACCTCTGTAGTGACAGTGGCACCTGCCACCCCGCAAACAGAGCATCTGCCAGCAACACTACCACCTGGGTCACCAACCATCTCCACAATGTCCCATGGAAGCGTTCAGCTCTCTATCTCCCAAACATTGGAGCGGAAGAGGAAGTACCCCCCTAGCCACCCGCGATCCCTGGCCCTGAATGCCAGCATTTCAAAACTCCTGGCCTTTGAAATGCTGTCATTCCGTCTGGTGGAGACGCAGAGTTTTAAAAGCCTGATGGCATTGGCTGTCCCACAGTACGTCGTGCCCAGCCGCCACTATTTTTCCAGGCGAGCCATCCCTTCCCTGCACAACCAAGTGGGGGACAAAATCAGGTGTGCACTGCGCAACGCCATCTGTGGCAAGGTCCACCTAACTACGGATGCGTGGACCAGTAAGCACGGTCAGGGACGTTATATCTCCCTAACAGCACACTGGGTAAATGCAGTGGCGGCTGGGCCTGAGGCAGATAGCAGTTTGGCGCATGTCCTTCCACCACCAAGGATTGCAGGGCGCTTCAGTTTGCCTCCTGTTGCTAACTCCTCCTACTCCGCTTCCTCATCCTCTACCGCCTCCTCATCCGTTCAGCGTAACACCTTCACCACCAACTTCAGCACAGCCAGGGGTAAACGACAGCAGGCAGTTTTAAAACTTTCCTGTTTGGGGGAAAAACCCCACACCGCGCAGGAATTGTGGAGGGACATGGAACAACAGACCAATGAGTGGTTGCTGTCAGTGAGCCTCAAGCCCGGCCTGGTGGTGTGCGATAATGGGCGAAATCTCGTAGCAGCTCTGGGCCTAGCCGGTTTGACGCACATCCCTTGCCTGGCACATGTGCTGAACTTGGTGGTCCAGAGGTTCCTTAAAAATTACCCCAATATGCCAGAGCTGCTGCAGAAAGTGCGGGCTGTGTGTGCGCACTTTCGGCGTTCTCACCCTGCTGCTGCTCGCCTGTCAGCGCTGCAGCGTAACTTCGGCCTTCCCGCTCACCGCCTCATATGTGACGTGCCCACAAGGTGGAACTCCACCTTGCACATGCTGGCCAGACTGTGCGAGCAGCAGCAGGCGATAGTGGAGTTTCAGCTGCAGCAATCACGCGTGAGTCGCTCTGCGGAACAGCACCACTTCACCACCAATAACTGGGCCTCCATGCGAGACCTGTGTGCCTTGTTGCGCTGTTTCGAGTACTCCACCAACATGTCCAGTGCCAATGACGCCGTTCTTAGCGTTACTATCCCAGTTCTATGCCTCCTTGAAAAAACGCTTCGGGCGATGATGGAAGAGGATGTGGCACAGGAGGATGAGGAGGAGGAGGAGGAAGCGGGATCATTTCAAAGGCTTTCAGGGCAGTCTTTCACAAGTGGCTACGAGGGTGGGTTCCTGCACCAACAAACGCCAGGTACACAATTGTCCGGCAGAAAGGGAACAGTTCTGGAGGATGACGAGGTGGAGGAGGAGATGGAGGAGGAGGAGGAGGAGGCATTTTCAAAGCAGGGTGGCACCCAGACCAGCTCGTGGCCATCACTGGTGCGTGGCTGGGGGGATACAGAGGACACAGACGATACACCTCCCACAGAGGACAGCTTTTTTTTGCCTCTGGGCAGCCTGGCACAAATGAGCGATTACATGCTGCAGTGTTTCCGCAATGACCGCCGAGTTGCCCACATTTTAACTGGTGCTGATTACTGGGTGGCCACCCTGCTGGATCCCCGTTACAAGGACAACGTACCGTCCTTAATTCCCTCACTGGAGCGGGATCGTAAGATGCGCGAGTACAAGCGCAGGCTGGTAGACGCGCTGCTGGTGGCATTCCCACCTGACAGCGGGCGTACGGTGGAAGCACAAGGCGAAGGCAGAGGAGGAGGAAGAGGTCGCCAACGCAGCCGGGGCACCGGCAGCACCTCAGAAGGCAGGGTTAGCATGGCTGAAATGTGGAAAAGCTTTGTCAGCACGCCACAACAACCAGCACCACCAGCTGAGATGGAACGTCTTAGCAGGAGGCAGCATTTCACCAACATGGTTGAGCAGTATGTGTCCACAGGCCTACACGTACTGGATGACGGGTCTGCCCCCTTTAACTTCTGGGTCTCCAAATTGGGCACATGGCCTGAGCTTGCCCTTTATGCCTTGGAGGTGCTGGCCTGCCCTGCAGCCAGTGTATTATCTGAACGTGTATTTAGCACGGCAGGGGGCGTTATCACAGACAAGCGCAGCCGCCTGTCCAGAGCCAATGTGGACAAGCTCACGTTCATTAAAATGAACCAGGCATGGATCCCACAGGACTTGTCCGTACCTTGTGCAGAATAGACATGTATACCGGTGTTGTGACAAAAACTGTCCGGCCATCGGATTGTGTCCGGCCCATACTGCGAAGGCGCAGCGCTTGCGCAGTACAGAGGACAAGGAGATTCACAAAATCTCCGAAGATGAACGGCGCCTGCGCTGTGAGTGCAGGTTCAAGCCCCACCATCCAAGTGGACATACTGTAGCACATAGTGACAGGGCCCCTCACGGGCTCGGTTCGATCGCCACGCTTCGGGCACGGCCTCACTTGGCTCGTCTTGAACCACGGATGGTGTGGCCTTCACCTGAACTCACCACGCAGGCGCCGTTCGTCTTGGGAGATTTTAGAAATCCCCTTGTCCTACATACTGAGCAAGCGCAGTACAGGGTGGACACTATTTGACGGGGGACAGAATTCGACACATCACCGGCATTACACAGCCATTGTTGTATTTTTGAATCAGTGTTGGCTACCTCGTCCTCCTCCACCGCCGCTTCCACCTACACAGCCACATCCACCGCCACTTCAACCTCCTACTCCATATGGACCTCGTCCTCCTAGGTCAAGATTATTATTTTTTATTTTTATTTTTTTTATGTTATTTTAAGTTATTTCCCTATCCACATTTGTTTGCAGAGCACTTGCCATGCTCTTAACAACATTTTGCTGCCATTTGCAGCCCTCTAGCCCTTTCCATTACCTTTTTAGAGCCTTTTTAGTCCTTAGAAGTCCGGGTCCCCATTGACTTCAATGGGGTTCGGGTTCGGGTCCGGGTTCGGGTTAAAGTTCGGTCCCGAACCCGAACTTTTTTCCGAAGTTCGGCCGAACCCGTCGAACCCGAACATCCAGGTGTCCGCTCAACTCTACCTGGCTACAAATAAAGGTTTCTGTTTGGATTTCTGTCTTTGGCTTTGCTTCCCATCATTTAGTAGAACACCATTGCATGGGCTATCTAGATTTTCCAAATCCTAACCCACAGTTAGTAATAACATATACAAAAAGGATAAACTGAATAGTATAGTAATTGGGGTTTTGCAGTACACATCAAAAGTACAATAAACTGAACTCTCATCTATGTTTGTAATCAAGTGCTATACAGCTGGTAAATTTTTAAAGCCAACAATCTTGTATGCTCTCTTTCACCGACCCACCTACTGACCACCAGCTCTGCAGACTAATCTGGGGACATGAACAGAAAAAAAACAGGGGTTCTAAATGTTGCCTTATCCAAAACTAAAAAAAGTTTGAGCTTTAAATACTGTATATTCATTTCGAAAACCGATCCACCATCATCACTCAGCCACATCTGTGGGTATCAGCCAAGTTCTGTTTTGCTTGGAGATAGGCTAGATAAGAGTCTGGGACTCTACAATCAAGTCTAGAACTCTATTATTATGCCCCAGCTGGAAGCACAGTGTGAGGGAGGGCATGAAAAAAGATGAGGTGACATCACAGGTCATGTGATCCGCTCCCAGCCATAGTGTAATACACAGCTTGGGGAATTCCTTCACGCATCACTGATTTATTAACAGACATATTAGCCTGGAGGTCACAAACTGAATCTATCTAAAACTGAGCTCTTAATATTTCCTCCCCCATGTGCCCCTTCCCCTAACTTCTCTATCAAGATCAATGGCACATCTATCAGTCCGTCCCCACATGCCCGGGTGCTAGGGGTAACCCTAGACTCTGAACTGTCCTTTCAGACCCACATCCAATCCCTGTCCAAATCAAGCCGCCATAGCCTCCGCAACATTTCTAGAATACAGCCCTTTTCAACTAATGACACTGCCAAGCTTCTAATTCACTCCGTGGTTATCTCTCGCCTCGACTACTGCAACTCGCTTCTCATTGGATTACCTTTACATAGACTATCCCCCCTTCAGTCCATCATGAATGCCGCTGCAAGACTCATCCACCTTACCAACCATTCAGTGTCCTCCACCCCTCTCTGCCAATCCCTCCACGGGCTTCCACTCACCCAACAAATAAAATTCAAAGTACTAACAATCATTTACAAAGCCATCCACAACTTGGCCCCCAGCTACATCACTAACCTAGTCCCAAAATACCAACCAAGCCGCTCTCTTCGGTCCTCCCAAGACCTCCTGATCTCTAGCTCCCTTGTCACCTCCTCCCATGCTCGCCTCCAAGATTTCTCCAGAGCTTCTCCCATCCTTTGGAACTCCATACCCCAATCTGTCGCCGGCCTAATCTATTAATCTTTAGACGATCCCTGAAAGCCCTTCTCTTTAAAGAAGGCTATCCTGCTTCTAACTAACTTTTACTTCCTCCATCAGCTCATCCCCCACAGCTATTACATTTTGTATCATTTGACCCTCCATTTTTAGATTGTAAGCTCTATTGAGCAGGGCCCTCTGATTCCTCTTGTACCAAATTGTAATGTAACTGTAATGTCTGCCTTCATTTTGTTAAGCGCTGCGCAAACTGTTGGCGCTATATAAATCCTGTATAATAATAGATAAGAGGGAGCCTGCAGATTGATGCCACCACAAACAGGGAAATGTAAGTGACTAATACATTGGTCAAGTAATTTGTTAAGAAATATTTTATACTTAAAGTGTTACTAAACCCAGGAGCCTGCATTCACTATATCTGGTCTCCCACAGTACACAGAACTTGGAAATGCAATAGTTTTAATAAATATAAACTGCTAAATACCCTTTATCATCAGCAGTACAGTATATAGCAGTCTGATACAATGAGTATCTGGTTAAAGTTTGTAGGAGGAGTTTTCATTCTCCCCTGATTGTCCTATGAGGCTGCAGGACCCCTGACTCTCTCTCTGGACAGAGCTGATTGGCCCTAATTACTAGGTAAAACTATTGGAAAAGAATGCCTAACAACTAAAGCAAATGCAGCTTCCGTATTAAGGATTGATAAGCTGCAATTTATCACATTTTTGTTTTTGATATTAAGACCACTTTTTAAGCCAGAAAAAATATCTACCTTCGTCATACCCAGAGATGGATTCACATCCACAGTGCACAGCATAGGAATAGTACACAAATCTGAATGTACATACCACACATTTCAGGTACTTCATCGGAATTATCTCCACAATCATCTTCACCATCGCAAAGCCACAGATGAAGCTTGCAAAGAGTATTATTACACAGAAATTCATCCGCTCTGCATATATTCTCCCCTTGAAAAAAGAGAAACAATAGCAAGGATTATAATTTCCTGTGGTGGCAGAAAACAATGAGACATGGCTGCAAACTATGCGTGCAATTCACAAAGAATAATTGAGCTGGCATACTGTAAATGATGAATGTAAAGTGTAATTGGAAAACAGCTATAATACACTGATAAAATCAGATGTTCTATAAAAAGACAAAATATCATTTGTGCATGATTTGTCATGAATAAAGGCTCTTACTTGCTTTGTCTTCATGATAGTCCAGTGTTATTCAACTGCAAGAACAGTATAATTGTAAACAAATGCCACCGCTCTGATATCAATATGGTGATGTCATGGGGCTTATTTATTGAGGCACAGCAAAGCGCAATAACTATTTGCAGAATACAGCACTGCACAACAACTAAACCAGATTTTATATAGATCTCTTGACCGAATTAAAGTGAAATCTGATTGATTACTCTAAGCTGCGAACATTGGGGTTAATTTACTAATATTGGAGAGCAGTGGCAGCTCGTCCATTAGGGGCGCCGGAGCGCCGCCCCCTCTATCCCCATGCTCTATCCACTGCCGCTTATTTGACAGGACACCGCCACCCCCTATTCATGCGTCTGGTCCCTTTCAGGACGCAGAGCGCATGAATTACAGCGGGGGGGGGGGTGTTTTTTGGAAGCACCTCATTAGAGCCAGAGGCTCTAATAGGCTTCAAAATAGGTTGGTCTCGGGGCACAGAGCATTTCGCTCCGAGCCCACCCAGGTGTTACAACAGCGAATGAATATTCGCTATTGAAACACAATCCGGCCAATCAGAAGCAGGTCTGAGACCCGTTTTCTGATTGGACGAAAAGTGAAGAGTCCCAATTGGCCGCCGAGGAGGAGGGAGGAAACGGAAGCTGCTGCGATGCCCGTTTATAGCAGTGGAAGGGAAAGCCGCCGCCGAGCAAGGGAAGTCACCGGTGAAACCCGCGAGAAGCGCTGCCCACCATAGATGGGGTAAGTGCACCAGATCGACTGCCGACTGATCGGCCTGGGTAATACTGTTTGCTGCCCCCCCCAAAAAAAATTACCACTGGCCGCCACTGTTGGAGAGTGCAAAATCTGGTGCAGCTGTGCATGGTGGCAAATCAGCTTCTAACTTCAGCTTTTTCAATTAAGCTTTGACGATAAAACTTGGAAGCTGATTGGTTTCTATGCAGAGCTGCACCAGATTTTGCACTCTCCAGTCTTAGTAAATCTGTCCCCTTGTGCACAGTCTTAGCACTTTGCATCAGCATGTAGAACAGCCCTTTTATTGACAGGTCTACAAAGTAAAAATTGTGAGCAAAAGGGTAGGTCTCCTTGATGGCCTCCACAGCCTCATCACTATGATGCAATGGCACAAAATATCAACCCACTGCACAGGATGGGTTGAGTTGCAAATTAACAGTAAAAAGGCATATGCATTGAATATCTAAGGCCCCTTTACCACGGGTGCCTCCACTAATCGGAATCCGCTTGCTCAGCGGGGGATCTCTCCGCTGATCCTCTATGGGGCAATTGGATGGAAACAAACCACCTGTCCATTTCCATATGATGCCATCCGATCTGCCGGATGGATGAGGAATAGGACAACCATCTGTCTGTTTTTGGTGGACAGGTTCGGATCGGTTGATGGCAGGTGTTAGCGGACAGCGCAGATATACCTTGGTTGCTAGGACGCAAGTGTCTCCTGCTCCTAGCTGCTAGGAAGCAGGACCCCTGCCTTCCCCCTGTGACAGCAGTGCCGGTAAAAGTTCCACGCACTAGCTGTCACTTTTTGAAATCAGCCCATTCTTTCACACAGCTCTGTGTGAAAATAAACTACAAGCCCCAAAATCCATCTTCTACCTATGGAGCATCATGGTATTTCATTGATTCTTCTCGTCAGTGTATCTGCTTGCCTGTGTGGGATGTATGGCACAGAGAGACACTGACAGATCTGCAGGAGCCCTGCATGGCACCAGTGATCTGCTGATCGCTGGTGCAATGCTTTGCAGACTAAAAAAATAAATAAATGCACATTTTTTTACCTGCAAAAAAATGTACATTTATAATTTTTTTTTTTTAAGTAAACTTATCCTTTAGGCCCCTTTCACACTGAGGCGTTTTTACCGCGTTTTCGCGGTAAAAACAGCGCTGTAAAAATGCCTGAAATAATCCTGCCCCATCATTCTCAATGTGAAAGCCCTGAGGGCTTTCACATTGAGGCGTTTTGCTGGCTGTGCGTTGGAAAAAATCCTGCAAACAGCTTCTTTGGAGCATGTTTGGGGCACATAAAATAGCGCTGTAAAAATGCCTATCCCCATTGAGATGAATGAGTACCGCTGTAAAAACGCGGTAAAAACGCGGTAAAAAACACCCAGAAGCTGTGGGAAGGTCACATGACCGCAGTAGAGTGGAGGATTGTGGGATACCAAATAATCCTTTTTACCGCAAAAACGCGGTAAAAACGCAGTAAAAACACATATGCGTTAGCGCTATTTTTACCGCGAACGCTGTAAAATCGCGGTAAAAAAACTCATAATTTTTTTTGCGTTTTTTCAACGCCTCAGTGCGAAAGGGGCCTAAAAGCTTTTTTTTTTATGTGGTAGTCCTGCAAATAACACACTTCCTGATGTGACTCCTCCGCTGTATCTATAGAGGGAGTCATGGTTGTCACCCTAGGCTGCTCCCCAGATATGGACTGCAAACATGTCTGTACTTCATCTCCATTTTTTTTTTTTTTTGGGGGGGGGGGGGTGGGGGGTAGGGCTTACAGAAGAAAGCTAGGAAGACAGATGTTATTTGACAGGACACCGTATTTCTGGCAAGATCAACCAGTATTTTCTGTATTTGCTGCACATGTTCTTAGCCTTGGAAAACAAAGTGATTGTTGCCACCACATCTATGAACTATAGGCTAAAAAATATTGCATTTTTGTTGTTGGGTTTATTTATACTTGTATAACTGCACAGTTAACTTTTTTTGAGAAGTTTTCTATGATGGTAAATCTTCGCTTTTTGAATTCTGGTCCATTTTAAAAGGGCAGTAAAATAGTGCCTTACATTCACTTAGCCTTAAACTGACATTATGATAAGTTGACAATCTGTTAAAGGGAAAAAAGCACAAGAAGGATCAACAAGCCCATATAGGGTCCTTTACAAAGGCCACATCTGATGCCTGACATTATATAGGGGACTGTGACTTGAATGAAACAGGAAAATGGGAAAGCTGACACTAATAAGGTACATTTGGCAACGCCAAAACCAACTCCAAAAATGCTTCTATTTTTAAGATCTGATTACAATAATGTTCCCATGGAAAGACTTTTCATTTTACCTAATCTCTTAGCTCTTTTTCAAGCTTGGCAATCAGGTACCAAGTTAACTACTACCCACTCTAGTACATAGTCACTCAATTGCTAACAATAACCATGTCCGAGAATAAGAACCATCATTACTACTAAAACAGCTATATTTTAGATGAAAACCTCAGACTATTAAATGTCAAGGCCAGCTTACTTTTCCAAATGTGTACTGCAATTCACACAGAGGCCCCAAAGGCAATATTCATACCAAGTGGCAGTTGTGTCATTCCTCATAATGAATAACAATTTCCAGAGAATGGATTCTGACATATTACTTATTCCACGTTTCCAATGTGTTTTTTTTTATTTTTTATTATTTCTTTGTTTATTGAGGTTAAACCTCTCGAGCTTAGTTTATTTATTTTCCTGTTGTTGCTTTTTTTTTTTACTTTTTTTTCTTAAAGGGGAGTTCCAGCCTTTTTTATGTTTATTAAAAGTCAGCAGCTACAAAAAGTGTAGCTGCTGGCTTTTAATAAACAGACACTTACTGTACCTGCTCCACTGTCCAGTGATGCGGACGAAAGAAGCTTCGCTCCTCCCCCCCACCCTCTCCGCCGGCGCCTCCATTCTAACTGTGGGCACCCGGCCGTGACAGCTTTCGGCTTCACGGCCGGGCACTCATTGCGCATGTGCAAGCGGCGCTGCGCAATCTGAGTGGATAGGCGATCGCCTGGGACCTGTCACATGTTCCAGGTGATCGCCTACAGGGACGGGATGCCATAGGCGATATGACGAGTCGCCTAAGAGGTCTCTGGGCGGAAAAAGGAAGTGGGACAGGAAGTCCCACTCCTACTGAAGCCCCCACTCCCCATCCCCAAAAAATAACATGCCAAATGTGGCATGTAAGGGGGCGAAGACTGGTTTAAGCGGAAGTTCCTCTTTTGGGTGGAACTCCGCTTTAACTCTTGGCTTTTAATGTTAGATCAAGGTTTCTTTCTATGTTTCGGTAAACTACGGGCCACAGCACAGATAGTCTATTCTTCCACAAGGACTTAGAAGCTATTGAGTAGATTTTCCACTCTGTCAAAAGCAGTCAGCAAGAGTAATTTATTGTGCATGGCAAAGACACACAAAGGTGACATTTTTCTTTCTGTCTTATGTATAATATTCTGTCTTGCTTTCTTTTGTTACGGCATTTGGATTGGAGATTGGGAACATACGTATGGCACTGTGTGTGACAATATTACAAAGAGATAAATTCCAAGAAATAATGGAAAATCTTTTTAGGAAGAATAAGACTGAGTATTATAAACACACCTCTTTGAATTTTCATCTTCATTTTTAAACCACTATCCCTATGTAAGGAAGATCATGCAACTTTTTTTTCCATGAGAATTATATATGGAATAATTTTTTTTGAAGGGAACCAATCAGGATAGAAATAAGGATTAATCCTAGTGTTTGGATTGCAGAGCCAGGAAAAAACTCCAGTATTATGCACACCGTTTTTATGAACAAGGGAATAAGTGCAGCAGACTGTTGGCCAGGCAATTTATGAAACAACAAGTTTCACGCCATGTGCATTACTTGGCCATCCAAGACAGGCAAGTAGTAGATACCAATTCCATTGCCAAAGAGTTTCAACAGCTTTATGCTGCTCTGTACAATGTCTCGCCCGCTTCTCCGTAGGAAGAGCATCTGACTCACGCTGATAGTATAAGGGACTACCTTAGAATTTTTGAGTTCCCTACTTTACCCTCCCAGGTAGTGATGAGCCGAACACCCCCGGGTTCGGTTCGCACCAGAACCCGCGAACGGACCGAAAGTTCGCACGAACTTTAGAACCCTATCAAATACAATAGATGCGAACGTTCGAAATCTAAAGTGCTAATTATAATGACTATTATGCATGTTATTGTCCTAAAAAGGGTTTGGGAACCCGGGTTCTGCACCAGGGGACATGTATCAATGCAAAAATAAGTTTTAAAAACTGCCGTTTTTCTCGAGCAGTCATTTTAATGATGCATAAAGTGAAAAAAAAAGTCAAATATTCCTTTAAATATCGTACCTGGGGTGTGTCTAAAGTATGCCTGTGAAGTGCCACGTGTTTCCTGTGTTTAGAACTGTCCCTGCACAAAATTAAATTTCTAAAGGAAAAAAAGCCATTTAAAACTGTTTGCGGCTTTAATGTAATGTCTGGTCCCGATAATGTAGATGAAAATCTTTAAGAAAAATGGCATAGCTACCCCATCACACACCCCCCCCTACCCCAGCCCATTACCAGCCCCTTTGGGTCTTGTATGGATATTAAGGGGAACCCCGCACACAAAATAAAAAAGGCCCTATATACTCTGAACAGCCGTATACAGGCGGTGCATACAAGACAGGGACTATAGGTTTGTTCTTATGTAGAATCTGTTTGTAATTTTGAACAGGTACATTGTTTAAGTGTAGCTCCAGCCAAAAAATCTATTTTTAACCACTTCCCGCCCAGTCAATAGCGAATTGACGTCCGGGAAGTGGTTGCAATATCGATACTGGACGTCATATGACGTCCTGCAGGATATGGCCTTGCGCGCGCCCGTGGGGGCGCGCAGCGCGGTGATCGGGGACGGCATGTGTCCCTCGGACACAGCGCTACCCGATCACGGTAAACAGCCAATTTCATTGGCTGTTTACCATGTGATCGGCTGTGTCAAAGTCACAGCCGATCACCTGTCAAAACAAACTCGGCGGCGCGCTCCGTGCGCGCCGCCACAGGCTTGCAGAGCGAGGATCGGGGAAGGCGAGTGTCCCTTGGACACAGCGCGTCCCCGATCAGAGTAAACAGCCAATGAATTGGCTGTTTACCACGTGACCGGCTGTGTCCAATCACAGCCGGTCACAAATGTAAACAAACTCCACAGGAGTTACTACCTGATCCCTGCTCTCTCCTCACACACCGATCTGTGAGGAGAGAGAAGAGATCAGTAAGTTAGCTCAGTGTAGTTTGTCTACATAAGTTTACAGTGCACAACACGCCCCCCCCATAAAGAGGACCTGTCACACAGCCCAGCACATCAATCAGCCCAGCCAATCAGCCCATCTGTCAATCAGCCCATCTGTCAATCAGCCCATCTGTCAATCAGCCCATCTGTCAATCAATCAGCCCATCTGTCAATCAATCAGCCCATCTGTCAATCAATCACCCCACCTGTCAATCAATCACCCCACCTGTCAATCAATCACCCCATCTGTCAATCAATCAACCCATCTGTCAATCAATCAATCAGCCCATCTGTCAATCAATCAGCCCATCTGTCAATCATCTGTCACAGGCCCACCTCCATTGGCACTGCCACACAGGCTACCAGTACCGCCATCGGTACCAGTACCACCACCAGTACCGCCACCAGGCCCAGCATCTATACTGCCACACAGGCCCGCTACCAGTATCACCACTAGTGCCGCCATCGGTACCACCACCAGTACCACCACCCGTACCACCGTCGGTAGTGCCACCACCACCTGTACCACCACCTGTACCGCCATCGGTACCATCACCACCCGTACCACCACCACCTGTACCGCCATCGGTACCACCACCACCTGTACCGCCATCTGTACCACCACCACCCATACCGCCATCGCTACCATCACCACCCGTACCGCCACCGGTACCGCCGCCACCACCACCACCCGTACCGCCATCGGTACCACCACCACCTGTACCGCCATTGGTACCACCACCACCCATACCGCCATCGGTACCACCACACAGGCCCACCACTAATAACTCCATCGGTACTACCACACAGACCGCCACCACTACCACCAGCAGTACCATTACACAGGCCCACCAATAAGCACTGCCATAATGTCCCAAAGGGTTTACACACCTGAGGAGGCATATGCCATTCTTGCCATGTCAGATGATGAGAGCAGCGGGGAGCTCCCATTATCCGATTCTGGTTCGGAATACTAGCCAGTGGAGGATAGTGGCTCAGAGTCCGAGTCCCCGGAGGAAACCGTCCCTCCCAAAAGAATGCGATCGGCACCAAGATCAGCACCAAGATCAGCACCAAGATCAGGAGAACTGCCCACCACCAGCAGCGCCATACCCCAGGAAGAGGAGCCCAGTACAAGCAATGGAAATGCACGCCCAACCCGAAGAATCCAGCCCCAATCCTACCTTCCCGATGCCCTGGCAAACCCCTTATGGTTGCCTGCCAACTCAGGATCCGCTATCATCCCCCCTTTCACCGCACAGCCAGGTGTGCAGCCCGACACTACAAATTTTTCTAAATTTGATTATTTTTGTTTATTTTTCCCACAAGATTTGCTGCAGAATATAGTGGATCAAACGAATCTGTATGCATCCCAATTTATTGCTGCCAACCCCAATTCTTCCTACGCCCGCATGTTCCAGTGGCGGCGTCTAACATTGGAGGAATTTAAATTATTTTTGGGCCTTATGTTCAATATGGGGCTTACAAAAAAGAACGAAGTCCATTCATATTGGTCCAAACGCCCCATCCAACACATGCCCATATATTCCGCTGTCATGTCCAGGAAAAGATACGACATGATTATGCGCTTTCTCCACTTCAATAACAATTCACAGTGCCCTCCCCGAGATCATCCCAACTACGACAAATTGTACAAGATACGCCCCCTAATCAATGCCTTTTCCCAGCGATTTGAAGACGTTTTCATCCCAGACCAAAAAATTTGTGTGGACGAGTCCCTCGTACATTTCACCGGCCGACTGCAGTTCAAGCAGTACATACCAAGCAAGAGAGCCAGGTATGGGTTAAAATTAAATAAATTATGTGATCGAGCCACTGGATACGTCTGCAAATTCAGGATCTACGAAGGCAAAGACTCCCAGCTCCAGCCCCGTGATTGCCCCACATATATTGGAACCAGTGGGAAAATTGTCTGGGAGTTGGCATACCCCCTGTTCGGAAAAGGTTACCATTTATATGTTGATAATTATTATACCAGCCTGCCCCTTTTTCGCCACCTTTACAGTAAACAAACCCCGGCCTGCGGTACCTTAAAAAAAAAACGGAAGGGATTCCCACAAAATTTATTGACAAAAAAATTGCGACCTGGAGAATCGGCATCCATGAGGAACGAGGAGGTGTTGGCCATGAAGTGGAGGAACAAGAAAGATGTCCACATCCTCTCTACGATCCACAATGACACCATGGTGGAGATCCCAAGAAGACGCGGCTCCATTGTAAAGCCTGAATGTGTCCACGACTACAATTTGTACATGGGGGGGGGGGGTGGATTTAAACGACCAGATGCTACAGCCCTACTTATCAACCAGAAAGTCCCATTATTGGCACAAAAAAGTTGCGTTTCACCTTTTTCACATGGCCCTTTTTAATTCGTTTGTCTGCTACCAAAAAGCAACTCAAAATCACCGACTCCACTACCTCCAATATATCGAAGATATCATCGATAGGATAGGATAGGACACCTCTGCCTGCTACCTGGACCTGTGCTTTGGCTGTGCTCTGGCTGTGCTGACAGTATCTCTGCCTGTGTGAACTATGGACAGTATTCCTGCCTGCTGCCTGGATGATTGCTTTTGCTGTCGCTGACCTCATCCCTGCCTGCTGCCTGGACCGATGCTCTCCTCTGTGGACCACTGCACTTCTAAAACCACAGGTAATCTTTTGTTATTTGGTATGTACCTGCTATGTGTTAGATATATGAAGGGCCTTCAAAAATGTGATCGGTAGTCAGAAAATGATATGTGCAATTAATGCTGCTAGAATGCCTGGAGGTGCTACTTGGATGTTGGGCCTCTGTATAGGGATGGGCCCGGTGCTCGATTCAAACCCATGTTCGAATCGAGCATCGGGCGTTCGCTCGCTCGTCGAGCCCAGAACTATTTGGGCCGTTCGCATCACATTCGTGTGATGCGAGCGGCCCCGCAATGCATTGCGGCCGGCGCGGCCGGCGCAGTGCATTGCTGGCTGATGATTGGCCAAGCATGCACTGTGACCCCGCATGCTTGGCCAATCACAGCGCCCGAAACTCGGAGAGCAATAATTGGCTACAGGCAGGACGCCTGTAGCCAATTACAGCTCAGGGGCTTTAGTACACGCCCCACCATTTAAAAGGCCGCCACGCCATCGGCCCCGGTCACATGAGTTCCGGCTTTAGGAGAGATTAGTCTGCTGATTCTGTCTTTGCTTGATACTGAAAGATTTGCTCTTCTTTGCTAAACCATTGGCTATTTCTTTGCTAAACCATTGCTACCTAAGTCATTGATCGTTCATTGCTGCTGATTGCACAGTTAGTGTGTTATTAGCTGCTGCTGGGGATTAGTCTGGTGCGTGCTTACTGTTAGTACAGTATTGCAGTAGTACCAACCGCAGTGCTGTTAGCACAGCATTGCACCCCAACAGCACCCATAGGACTTCTAGTGTGTTAGTGGCAGCAAACAGAGCTCCTATATTTTCTTCTCAGCAGCACCCATAGGACTTCTAGTGTGTTAGTGGCATCACACAGAGCTCCTATATTTTCTTCTCAGCAGCACCCATAGGACTTCTAGTGTGTTAGTGGCAGCAAACAGAGCTCCTATATTTTCTTCTCAGCAGCACCCATAGGACTTCTAGTGTGTTAGTGGCAGCAAACAGAGCTCCTATATTTTCTTCTCAGCAGCACCCATAGGACTTCTAGTGTGTTAGTGGCAGCAAACAGAGCTCCTATATTTTCTTCTCAGCAGCACCCATAGGACTTCTAGTGTGTTAGTGGCATCACACAGAGCTCCTATATTTTCTTCTCAGCAGCACCCATAGGACTTCTAGTGTGTTAGTGGCAGCAAACAGAGCTCCTATATTTTCTTCTCAGCAGCACCCATAGGACTTCTAGTGTGTTAGTGGCAGCAAACAGAGCTCCTATATTTTCTTCTCAGCAGCACCCATAGGACTTCTAGTGTGTTAGTGGCAGCAAACAGAGCTCCTATATTTTCTTCTCAGCAGCACCCATAGGACTTCTAGTGTGTTAGTGGCATCACACAGAGCTCCTATATTTTCTTCTCAGCAGCACCCATAGGACTTCTAGTGTGTTAGTGGCAGCAAACAGAGCTCCTATATTTTCTGCTCAGCAGCACCCATAGGACTTCTAGTGTGTTAGTGGCATCACACAGAGCTCCTATATTTTCTTCTCAGCAGCACCCATAGGACTTCTAGTGTGTTAGTGGCAGCAAACAGAGCTCCTATATTTTCTTCTCAGCAGCACCCATAGGACTTCTAGTGTGTTAGTGGCATCACACAGAGCTCCTATATTTTCTTCTCAGCAGCACCCATAGGACTTCTAGTGTGTTAGTGGCAGCAAACAGAGCTCCTATATTTTCTTCTCAGCAGCACCCATAGGACTTCTAGTGTGTTAGTGGCAGCAAACAGAGCTCCTATATTTTCTTCTCAGCAGCACCCATAGGACTTCTAGTGTGTTAGTGGCATCACACAGAGCTCCTATATTTTCTTCTCAGCAGCACCCATAGGACTTCTAGTGTGTTAGTGGCAGCAAACAGAGCTCCTATATTTTCTGCTCAGCAGCACCCATAGGACTTCTAGTGTGTTAGTGGCATCACACAGAGCTCCTATATTTTCTTCTCAGCAGCACCCATAGGACTTCTAGTGTGTTAGTGGCAGCAAACAGAGCTCCTATATTTTCTTCTCAGCAGCACCCATAGGACTTCTAGTGTGTTAGTGGCATCACACAGAGCTCCTATATTTTCTTCTCAGCAGCACCCATAGGACTTCTAGTGTGTTAGTGGCAGCAAACAGAGCTCCTATATTTTCTTCTCAGCAGCACCCATAGGACTTCTAGTGTGTTAGTGGCAGCAAACAGAGCTCCTATATTTTCTTCTCAGCAGCACCCATAGGACTTCTAGTGTGTTAGTGGCATCACACAGAGCTCCTATATTTTCTTCTCAGCAGCACCCATAGGACTTCTAGTGTGTTAGTGGCAGCAAACAGAGCTCCTATATTTTCTGCTCAGCAGCACCCATAGGACTTCTAGTGTGTTAGTGGCAGCAAACAGAGCTCCTATATTTTCTTCTCAGCAGCACCCATAGGACTTCTAGTGTGTTAGTGGCAGCAAACAGAGCTCCTATATTTTCTTCTCAGCAGCACCCATAGGACTTCTAGTGTGTTAGTGGCATCACACAGAGCTCCTATATTTTCTTCTCAGCAGCACCCATAGGACTTCTAGTGTGTTAGTGGCAGCAAACAGAGCTCCTATATTTTCTTCTCAGCAGCACCCATAGGACTTCTAGTGTGTTAGTGGCAGCAAACAGAGCTCCTATATTTTCTTCTCAGCAGCACCCATAGGACTTCTAGTGTGTTAGTGGCAGCAAACAGAGCTCCTATATTTTCTTCTCAGCAGCACCCATAGGACTTCTAGTGTGTTAGTGGCATCACACAGAGCTCCTATATTTTCTTCTCAGCAGCACCCATAGGACTTCTAGTGTGTTAGTGGCAGCAAACAGAGCTCCTATATTTTCTGCTCAGCAGCACCCATAGGACTTCTAGTGTGTTAGTGGCATCACACAGAGCTCCTATATTTTCTTCTCAGCAGCACCCATAGGACTTCTAGTGTGTTAGTGGCAGCAAACAGAGCTCCTATATTTTCTTCTCAGCAGCACCCATAGGACTTCTAGTGTGTTAGTGGCATCACACAGAGCTCCTATATTTTCTTCTCAGCAGCACCCATAGGACTTCTAGTGTGTTAGTGGCAGCAAACAGAGCTCCTATATTTTCTTCTCAGCAGCACCCATAGGACTTCTAGTGTGTTAGTGGCAGCAAACAGAGCTCCTATATTTTCTTCTCAGCAGCACCCATAGGACTTCTAGTGTGTTAGTGGCATCACACAGAGCTCCTATATTTTCTTCTCAGCAGCACCCATAGGACTTCTAGTGTGTTAGTGGCATCACACAGAGCTCCTATATTTTCTTCTCAGCAGCACCCATAGGACTTCTAGTGTGTTAGTGGCAGCAAACAGAGCTCCTATATTTTCTTGTCAGCAGCACACATAGTACCTATAGTGTGTTAGTGTCAGCACCCATAGGACCTACAGTGTGTTGTGAGCACACATAGGAGTTCTATTTTTTATACTATATACACTACCGACTACAATGGCTGGAAGACCGCCAAGGAGAGGCAGAGCGTGCCGAGGCAAGAACACAGGGCAGGCAGGCTCTGTTTCTAGAGACAACAGTGCTGGCCGTGGACGTGGTCGTGCATCGTCATCAGCGCGTGGCCATGGGACACGCTTGTCTTTGTTTTCGGCAGCTGGACATGTGGAGCCGCATCATGCCGAAGGCTTGGTAGAATGGATGACCAAGCCCTCCTCATCCTCCTCATCCTCTCTCACCCAGGCTCAGGGTACTGGCAGAGCAGCTGCCAACGCGTACTCAATGGCATCATCAGCCACCCCTTCCCTAGACCCACCATGTCCTCCTGAGGAGTCCCCCGAACTGTTTGAGCACAGTGTTGGGTACATGCTCCAGGAGGATGCCCAACGATTCGAAGGCTCGGATGATGATACCCAGCTTGAGGAAGTCAGTAGTGTGCGCGCAGAGAAAGGGGATGCTGAAGGACAGCAATCTGGCAGTAGTGTTCCACCAGCTGCAGCTTACTGCCAGGTTTGCTCTAGTGGTGAAGAGGGAGGGGATGATGAGGTCACTGACTCCACGTGGGTGCCTGAAGGGAGAGAGGAGGAGGAGGAGGAGGATGCAGCGTCACATGTCCAACGAGGCAGGATGCCCCCTGGAGGCCAGCTAGAGGCCAGCACAGCAACTGTACCACACCGCAGAGCTCCGCCTGTGCAGGGCGCTGCCTCTGCACGTTATCACAAAAGTTCTTTGGTGTGGGCCTTTTTTGAGACGAGTGCATCAGATCGCACCACTGCTATTTGCAATATTTGTCTCAAGCGTATCTCGCGTGGCCAAAACATCAGCCGCTTGGGCACCACAAGCATGAGCAGACATATGTCGACCTGCCATGCAGCTCGTTGGCAAGCACACATAAAAGACCCACACCAAAGAACAAAGCGGACCTCTCCTTGCTCCTCATCAGCTGGGATCTCCATCCCCACTATATCTTCAGTCCTCTCTGAAAGCTGCTCTGAGAGGACTGAAGGTGTAGAATTAGGTGTGTCACAACCAAGTACTTGCAGTACACCGACGTCCGATTGTAGCAGGCAAATTTCCCTGCCCCAGCTGCTGGACCGTCGAAAGAAGTATACTCCCAGCCATCCACATGCCCAGCGGTTGAATGCTAGCTTGGCTAAATTGCTAGCACTTCAACTGCTGCCTTTTCAGTTGATAGACTCGGCCCCCTTCCGTGAGTTTGTTCAATGTGCGGTTCCTCAGTGGCATGTTCCCAAACGCCACTTTTTCTCACGGAAGGCAATTCCGTCTCTCTACTGGCATGTGGAAGGCAATGTCCATGCCTCGCTGGACAGGGCGGTCAGCGGTAAGGTGCATATTACCGCTGACTCATGGTCCAGCAGGCATGGACAGGGACGTTATCTTTCTTTCACGGCCCATTGGGTCACTCTATTGGTAGCTGGGAGGGATGCAGGACAAGGTGCAGTAGTGTTGGAGGTTGTTCCGCCACCACGCCTCCAAAATGCTACTACTGGTTGTGACACACCTCTCTCCTCCACCCCCTCCTCTTCTTCTTCCTCCATGTCCTCTTCGAGTGCTCTGTCCTCGGAACCAGCGGTGCTCCGTAGGCGTACAAGGGGCTACGCGAGTACGCAGGCAAAAAGATGCCATGCCGTGCTTGCGCTGGTGTGTTTGGGGGACAGGAGCCACACTGGGCCAGAGGTTCTGGCAGCTCTGCAGGGGCAGGCCGAGAGGTGGTTGACGCCACGCCAGCTTAAGCCAGGAATGGTCGTTTCTGATAATGGCACCAACCTCCTCTCCGCCCTGCGACAGGGGCAGCTCACCCATGTGCCCTGTATGGCTCACGTCCTCAACCTGGTGGTGCAGCGGTTCTTGGGCAGGTTCCCAGGCTTACAGGATGTCCTGAGGCAGGCCAGGAAAGTCTGTGTGCATTTCCGCCGATCTTATAATGCCAGTGCTCGGCTGACTGAGCTGCAAAAGGAGCTGAACCTGCCCAAGAACCGCCTAATATGTGACATGCCCACCAGGTGGAACTCAACGTTGGCCATGCTGCAGCGACTGCACACGCAGCAGAGGGCCATCAATGAGTACCTTTGCGACTACGGCACCAGGACAGGGTCAGGGGAGCTTGGCTTTTTTTCCCCACGCCAGTGGAGCATGATCAGGGATGCATGCACTGTCCTCTCACCATTTGAGGAGGCCACGAGGATGGTGAGCAGTGACAGTGCATGCATCAGTGACACTGTACCTCTTGTCCACCTGTTGGAGCATACGCTGCATGGGATAATGGACAGGGCACTTGAGGCAGAACAGAGGCAGGAAGAGGAGGACTTCCTTGTCTCTCAAGGCCCCCTTTATCCAGACAATGTTCCTTCTGTCCCACCCATCACACAGGAAGAGGAGGAGGAGGAGGAGGAGGAGGAGGAGGAGGAGGATTGTGTGAGCATAGAGGTGGAGCCTGGCACTCAGCATCAGCAGCAGCAGTCTTTTAGGGATGATGTACAGTCCCAACAAACCAGTGGACTTGTACGTGGCTGGGAGGAGGTGGCTGGCGATCATGTCATCCTCAGTGACCCAGAAGACTCCGGACCGAATGCCTCAGCTAACCTACGCTGCATGGCCTCCCTGATCCTGCAAAGCCTGCGGAAGGATCCTCGTGTTCTTCGGATCAAGGAGAGTGACCATTACTGGCTGGCCACTCTCCTTGATCCACGGTACAAGGGTAAGGTTGCGGACCTTATCTTGCCGTCGCAGAGGGAGCAGAGGATGAGACATCTCAGGGAGGCCTTGCAGAAAGGTCTGTGCAACGCGTTCCCAGAAACTGGGAGGTTACAAACTCCTGGTCCTGGACGACGAGTTGCTGAGGCTTCGGTCAGTAGCAGAAGGAGCGGTGGGGAAGGTGGACGTCTGACCGATGCGTTCAGACAATTTTTTAGTCCGCAGCCCCAAGGTATGATCGGTTCCAGCAACCATCGCCAGCGTCTGATATACATGGTGCAGGAATACCTAGGGGCAAGGTCAGACTTGGACACCTTTCCCACCGAAAATCCTCTGGCTTACTGGGTCCTGAGGATGGATCACTGGCCAGAGCTTGCACAGTATGCAATTGAGCTACTGGCCTGTCCTGCATCCAGCGTTCTTTCCGAACGCACATTCAGTGCTGCTGGAGGATTTGTCACCGATCATAGGGTGCGCCTGTCCACCGACTCGGTTGATCGACTGACCTTCATAAAAATGAATCAGTCTTGGATCACCACCAGCTACCAGACACCTGAAGCGGATATAACGGAATAATTTATAATGTCACATCCCTTCAAGACTGCCTATGCTGATGCTGAGTGACTGTCCTGTTATGTTCACTGACTATCCTCTTCCTCCTCCTCAATGATCCATGCCACCACACCAGTGCCTAAGGCACAATTTTTCAGCCCCTGTATAACAGGGGCGTGTAATTACAATTTTTTAAAAAGATGCTTCGCAACAGGTGTGACTGCTGTGCTCAGAGTACAGTATCTGTGAGGGGTTGCAGTGTTGTGGCACCAGCACCAGTGCCTAAGGCACAATTTTTCAGCCCCTGTTGGGGCGTGTAATTACAATTTTTAGGCAATGCTTTGCAACAGGTCTCATTGCTGTGCTCAGAGTACAGTATCTGTGAGGGGTTGCAGTGTTGTGGCACCAGCACCAGTGCCTAAGGCACAATTTTTCAGCCCCTGTATAACAGGGGCGTGTAATTACAATTTTTTAAAAAGATGCTTCGCAACAGGTGTGACTGCTGTGCTCCAAGTACAGTATCTGTGAGGGGTTGCAGTGTTGTGGCACCAGCACCAATGCCTAAGGCACAATTTTTCAGCCCCTGTTTAACAGGGGCGTGTAATTACAAATCTTGATCTAATAGTTCACAGCAGGGCCCATTCCTGCGCCCACCAAGAGTAACTATGAGGGCCTACAGTCTTGTGGCAACACCGTCCACCACCACCACCACCACCAAAGGCCCAATTTTTCTGCCCTGTTCAACAGGTGCATGCAATTACAAATCTTGATCTAATAACTCACAGCAGGGCCCATTCCTGCACCCACCAAGAGTAAATGTGAGGGCTTACAGTCTTGTGGCAACACCGTCCACCACCACCACCACCACCACCAAAGGCCCAATTTTTCTGCCCGGTTCAACAGGTGCATGCAAGTACAAATCTTGATCTATTAACTCACAGCAGGGCCCATTCCTGTGCCCACCAGTCTTGTGGCTACACCAACATCTAATAGGGCAAATTTCTGCAGAGTATATACGGCAGGCCCCTACTTTCAAACATCCAACTTACAAACGACTCCTACTTGCAAACGGCAAGAGAAAACAGGAAGTGAGAGGAAATCTACCCCTAGGAAGGAAAATTCTATCCTGTTAGATTTAATTTGGGAAAAAGGTATCTCCTCTCTACTGATGCTTTATCACCAATCCTTGTTTCAATTAAAACCCCACTTTTCCAAAAACATTTGTCATTGGGACGGAAAGTGAGGTGACATGTTCTGAACAGATGTGCAAAGACAGCAAATGTTACAGGGGTGATAACCCCTCCCTATGTTCTCCAAAAAGCTTAAAAATTGATTTTTTTGGGATGTAGCTACACTTCATAATGTACCTGTTCAGATTCTACTTAAGAACAAACCTACAGTCCATGTCTTGTTTGCACCACCTATATACTGCTGTTCAGAGTATATAGGGTTGTAGGTATAGGGTTTTATTTTGGGTGCGGGGTCCCCCTTAGTATCCATACAAGACCCAAAGGGGCTGGGGTGGGGGGGGGGTGATGGGGTAGCCATGCCATTTTTCTCAAGGATTTTCAGCCATATGGCGGCCAGGACAAGACATGACATTGAAGCCGCAAGTGGTTTTAAATGGCTTCTTTTTTTCCTTTACAAATGTCATTTTGTGCAAGGACAGTTCTAAACACGGGAAACACATGCCACTTCACAGGCATACTTTAGACACCCCCCAGGTACCGTATTTAAAGGAAAATTTCACTTTTTTTTTTTTCACTTTATGCATCATTAAAATGACTGCTCCCGAAAAAACTTTAGTTTTTAAAATTTCTTTTTGCATTGATATATGTCCCCTGGGGCAGGACCCGGGTCCCCAAACCTGTTTTATAACATTAACATGCATATTGGCCGTTGTAATTAGCAATTTTGATTTCGAACGTTAGCGTCCATTATAACGAATAGGGTTCGAAAATTCGCGCGAACTTTCGGTCCGTTCGAAGGTTCTGGTGCGAACCGAACCCGGGGGTGTTCGGCTCATCCCTACCTCTGTATGTGGCCAGGCTGTGTAAAAGTCTCAAACATGTGGTATCGCCATACTCAGGAGGAGTAGCAGAATGCATTTTTGGGTGTAATTTTTGCTATGTACATATTATGTGTTAGAAATATCTTATAAATTGACAACTTTGTGTAAAAAAAATGCATTTTAATTTTTTCTCCACATTTTCCAAAACCTTCTGTAAAAAAATGAACCGTTCAAAAGACTCATAATGCCTCATAGATTATACGTTGGGGTGTGAGCTTTCAAAAATGGGGTCATTTTGTGGAAAATTCTATTGTCCTGGTGCTCCAGGGCCTTCAAAATTGTAATAGGTGGTTGAGAAAGGATATGTGCGATTTATGCTTGTAGAACGCCTGAAAGTGCTACTTCAATGTTGGGCCTCTGTATATGGCCAGGCTGTGTAAAAGTCTCACACATGTGGTATCGCTATACTCAGGAGGAGTAGAAGAATGCATTTTGGGGTGTTATTTTTGCTATGTATATGCTATGCGTTAGAAATATCTTATAAATGGACAACTTTGTGTAAAAAAAATGCATTTTCATTTTTTCTCCACATTTTCCAAAACCTTCTGGAAAAAAATGAACCGTTCAAAAGACTCATAATGCTTCATAGATTATACGTTGGGGTGTGTGCTTTCCAAAATGGGGTCATTTTGTGGAAAATTCCATTGTCCTGGTGCTCCAGGGCCTTCAAAAGTGTAATAGGTGGTTGAGAAAGGATATGTGCGATTTATGCTTGTAGAACGCCTGAAAGTGCTACTTCAATGTTGGGCCTCTGTATATGGCCAGGCTGTGTAAAAGTCTCACACATGTGGTATCGCTATACTCAGGAGGAGTAGCAGAATGCATTTTGGGGTGTCATTTTTGCTATGTATATGCTATGCGTTAGAAATATCTTATAAATGGACAACTTTGTGTAAAAAAAATGCATTTTCATTTTTTCTCCACATTTTCCAAAACCTTCTGGAAAAAAATGAACCGTTCAAAAGACTCATAATGCTTCATAGATTATACGTTGGGGTGTGTGCTTTCCAAAATGGGGTCATTTTGTGGAAAATTCCATTGTCCTGGTGCTCCAGGGCCTTCAAAAGTGTAATAGGTGGTTGAGAAAGGATATGTGCGATTTATGCTTGTAGAACGCCTGAAAGTGCTACTTCAATGTTGGGCCTCTGTATATGGCCAGGCTGTGTAAAAGTCTCACACATGTGGTATCGCTATACTCAGGAGGAGTAGCAGAATGCATTTTGGGGTGTCATTTTTGCTATGTATATGCTATGCGTTAGAAATATCTTATAAATGGACAACTTTGTGTAAAAAAAATGCATTTTCATTTTTTCTCCACATTTTCCAAAACCTTCTGGAAAAAAATGAACCGTTCAAAAGACTCATAATGCTTCATAGATTATACGTTGGGGTGTGTGCTTTCCAAAATGGGGTCATTTTGTGGAAAATTCCATTGTCCTGGTGCTCCAGGGCCTTCAAAAGTGTAATAGGTGGTTGAGAAAGGATATGTGCGATTTATGCTTGTAGAACGCCTGAAAGTGCTACTTCAATGTTGGGCCTCTGTATGTGGCCAGGCTGTGTAAAAGTCTCACACATGTGGTATCGCTACACTCAGGAGGAGTAGCAGAATGTATTTTGGGGTGTAGTTGCAATTATGCATATGCTGTGTGAGAGAAAAAAACTGTTAATATGACCAGTTTGTGTAAAAAAAAAAAAAAAAAAAAAAAAATTTAAATTTTCCCAAGAATTGTGGGAAAAAAATACAACTTCAAAAAACTCACCACGCCTCTTAGTAAATACCTTGGACTGTCTACTTTCCAAAAAGGGGTAATTTTGGGGTATTTGTACTTTCCTCGCTTGTTAGTGTCTCAAGAAATGAGATATCCCTTCAGTACATCAGGCGTGATCAGATGTGATAAATTTTCAGTGATTGCCACCATAGTTTGTAGACTCTATAACTTTCACAAAGACCAAATAATATACACTAATTTGGGTTCATTTTACCAAAGATATGTAGCAGTATACATTTTGGCACAAATTTATGAAGAAAAATTACTTATTTGCAAAATTTTACAATAGAAACTAAAAAAAAGTGTTTTTTTTTTTTAAAAATTGCTGTTTTTTTGCTTATATCGCAAAAAAGAAAAAACCCAGTGGCGATTAAATACCACCAAAAGAAAGCTCTATTTGTGAGAAGAAAATGATAAAAAATTTGTTTGGATACAGTGTAGCATGACTAAGTAATTGTCATTCAAAGTGTGAGAGTACTGAAAGCTGAAAATTGGTCGGGGCGGGAAGGTGCATAAGTGCATGGTATTGAAGTGGTTAAGCTTTTTGGAAAACATAGGGAAGGGTTATCACCCCTGTAACATTTGTTTTGCTGTCTGTGCAGTGTGCACCTGTTCAGAACAGTTCACCTCACTTTCCGTCCTAATGACAAATGTTTTTAGAAAATTTGGGGTTTTTATTGAAACAAGAATAGGTGATAAAGCATCAGTGGAGAGGAGACACTTTTTTTCCCATATTAACTCTTACAGGAGAGAATTTGCCTTCCTAGGGGTAGATTTCTTCTCACTTCCTGTTGTATCCTTCCGTTTGCAAGGAGGAGTCGTTTGTAAGTTGGATGTTTGAAAGTAGGGGCCTGCCGTATATACTCAGCTGAAATTTGCCCCTTACATGTTGGTGTTACCACAACACTGTGAGCCCTCACAGTTACTCTTGGTGGGCGCATGAATGGGCCCTGCTGTGAATTATTAGATCAATAATTGTAATTGCATGCCCCTGTTGAACAGGGGCTGAAAAATTGGGCCTTTAGTGGTGGTGGTGGTGGTGGTGTTGACACAACACTGTAAGGCCTCACAGTTAGTCTTGGTGGGCGCAGGAATGGGCCCTGCTGTGAATTATTAGATCAAGAATTGTAATTACATGCCCCTGTTAAACAGGGGCAGAAAAATTGGGCCTTAGGCACTGGTGCCACAACACTGCAACCCCTCACAGATACTGTACTTGGAGCACAGCAATGAGCCCTGTTGCAAAGTATTGCATCAAAAATTTTAATGGGGCTGAAAAATTGGGCCTTTGATGGTGGCGGTGGTGGTGGTGTTGACACAACACTGTAAGGCCTCACAGTTAGTCCTGGTGGGTGCAGGAATGGGCCCTGCTGTGAATTATTAGATCAAGAATTGTAATTACATGCCCCTGTTAAACAGGGGCAGAAAAATTGGGCCTTAGGCACTGCTGCCACAACACTGCAACCCCTCACAGATACTGTACTTGGAGCACAGCAATGAGCCCTGTTGCAAAGTATTGCATCAAAAATTGTAATTACACGCCCCTGTTAAACAGGGGCTGAAAAATTGGGCCTTAGCCACTGGTGCTGGTGCCACGACACTGCAACCTCTCCCAGATACTCTAGTTGGAGTGCAGGAATGAGCCCTGCTGCAAAGCATTGCATAAAAAATTGTAATTACATGCCCCTGTTAAACAGGGGCATAAAAATTGGGCCTTAGGCACTGGTGCCACAACACTGCAACCCCTCACAGATACTGTACTTGGAGCACAGCAATGAGCCCTGTTGCAAAGTATTGCATCAAAAATTGTGATTACACGCCCCTGTTAAACAGGGGCTGAAAAATTGGGCCTTATTCACTGGTGCTGGTGCCACGACACTGCAACCACTCCCAGATACTCTAGTTGGAGTGCAGGAAATGAGCCCTGCTGCAAAGCATTGCATAAAAAATTGTAATAACACACCCCTGTTAAACAGGGGCTGAAAAATTGGGCCTTAGCCACTGGTGGCGGCACCCAGAAACAAAAATGTTCTTCCAAGGTATCATCGTCAATCGGATCATTGAGGAGGAGGAGGATAGTCAGTCAACATAACAGGACAGTCTCTCAGCATCAGCATCAGTCTTGAAGGGATGTGACATTTGAAAATAAATTAGTCTGTTATATCAGCTTCAGGTGTTTGGTAGCTGGTGGTGATCCAAGACTGGTTCATCTTTATGAAGGTCAGTCGATCAACAGAGTCGGTGGACAGGCGCACCCTGTGATCCATGACAAATCCTCCAGCAGCACTGAATGTGCGTTCTGAAAGAACGCTGGATGCAGGACAGGCCAGTAGCTCAATTGCATACTGTGCAAGCTCTGGCCAGTGATCCAACCTCAAGGCCCAGTAAGCCAGAGGATTTTCGGTGGGGAAGGTGTCCAAGTCTGACCTTGCCCCTAGGTATTCCTGCACCATGTATATCAGACGCTGGCGATGGTTGCTGGAACCGATCATACCTTGGGGCTGCAGACTAAAGAATTGTCTGAACGCATCGGTCAGACGGCCACCTTCCCCACTGCTCCTTCTTTGACTGACCGAAGCCTCAGCAACTCGTTGTCCAGGACCAGGAGTTTGTAACCTCCCAGTCTCTGGGAACGCGTTGCACAGACCTTTCTGCAAGGCCTCCCGGAGTTGTCTCATCCTCTGCTCCCTCTGCGACGGTAAGATAAGGTCCGCAACCTTACCCTTGTACTGTGGATCAAGGAGAGTGGCCAGCCAGTAATGGTCCCTCTCCTTGATCCGAAGAATACGAGGATCCTTCCGCAGACTTTGCAGGATCAGGGAGGCCATGCAGCGTAGGTTAGCTGAGGCATTCGGTCCGGAGTCCTCTGGGTCACTAAGGACGACATGATCCGCAGCCACCTCCTCCCAGCCACGTACAAGTCCACTGGTTTCTTGGGACTGTAAATCATCCCTAAAAGACTGCTGCTGATGATGCTGAGTGCCAGGCTCCACCTCCATGCTGACACAATCCTCCTCCTCCTCCTCCTCCTGTGCGATGGGTGGGACAGAAGGAACACTGTCTGGGTAAAGGGGGCCTTGAGAGGCAAGGAAGTCCTCCTCTTCCTGCCTCTGTTCTGCCTCAAGTGCCCTGTCCATTATTCCACGCAGCATATGTTCCAACAGGTGGACAAGAGGTACAGTGTCACTGATGCATGCACTGTCACTGCTCACCATCCTCGTGGCCTCCTCAAATGGTGCCAGGACAGTGCATGCATCCCTGATCATGCCCCACTGGCGTGGTGAAAAAAACCCGAGCTCCCCTGACCCTGTCCTGGTGCCGTAGTCGCACAGGTACTCATTAATGGCCCTCTGCTGCGTGTGCAGCCGCTGCAGCATGGCCAATGTTGAGTTCCACCTGGTGGGCATGTCACATATAAGGCGGTTCTTGGGCAGGTTCAACTCCTTTTGCAGCTCAGCCAGGCAAGCACTGGCATTATAAGATCTGCGGAAATGCACACAGACTTTCCTGGCCTGCCTCAGGACATCCTGTAAGCCCGGGTACCTGCCCAAGAACCGCTGCACCACCAGGTTAAGGACGTGAGCCACACAGGGCACATGGGTCAGTTGTCCCTGTCGGAGAGCGGAGAGGAGGTTGGTGCCATTGTCGCAAACTACCATTCCTGGCTTAAGCTGGCATGGCGTCAACCACCTCTCGGCCTGCCCCTGCAGAGCAGACAGAACCTCTGCCCCAGTGTGGCTCCTGTCCCCCAAACACACCAGCGCAAGCACGGCATGGCATCTTTTTGCCTGCGTACTTGCGTAGCCCCTTGAACGCCTACGTAGCACCGCTGGTTCCAAGGACAAAGCACAGGACAAAGCACAGGAAGAGGCCACGGAGGAAGAAGAAGAGGAGGACAGAGGTGTGTCACAACCAGTAGTAGCATTTTGGAGGCGTGGCGGTGGAACAACCTCCAACACTACTGCACCTTGTCCTGCATCCTTCCCAGCTGCCAAAAGAGTGACCCAATGGGCCGTGAAAGAAAGGTAACGTCCCTGTCCATGCCTGCTGGACCATGAGTCAGCGGTAATATGCACCTTACCACTGACCGCCCTGTCCAGCGAGGCCAAGACATTGCCTTCCACATGCCGGTAGAGAGCCGGAATCGCCTTCTGTGAGAAAAAGTGGCGTTTGGGAACCTGCCACTGAGGAACCGCACATTGCACAAACTCACGGAAGGGGGCCGAGTCTACCAACTGAAAAGGTAGCAGTTGAAGCGCTAGCAATTTAGCCAAGCTAGCATTCGACCGCTGGGCATGTGGATGGCTGGGAGTGAACTTCTTTCGACGGTCCAGCAGCTGGGGCAGGGAAATTTGCCTGCTAGAATCGGACTTCGGTGTACTGCTAGCAGAGTGCCCGCAAGTACTTGGCTGTGACACACCTAATTCTACACCTTCATTCCTCTCAGAGCAGGTTTCAGAGAGGACTGAAGGTATAGTGGGGTTGGAGATCCCAGCTGATGCAGTGCAAGAAGAGGTCAGCTTTGTTCTTTGGTGTGGGTCTTTAAGGTAGGCTTGCCAACGAGCTGCATGGCAGGTCAACATATGTCTGGTCAAGCATGTGGTGCCCAAGCGGGTGATGTTTTGGCCACGCGATATACGCTTGAGACATATGTTGCAAACAGCAGCTGTGCGATCTGATGCACTCGACTCAAAAAAGGCCCACACCAAAGAACTTTTTGAATAACGGGCAGAGGCAGCGCCCTGCACAGGCGGAGCTCTGCGGTGTGATTCTGTCGGTGTGCTGCCCTTACGCTGGCCCCTGAGGGCATCCTGCCTCGTTGGAGATGTGCCTCCTCCTCCTCCTCCTCCTCCTCCTCTCTCCTATTAGTCACCCACGTGGAGTCAGTGACCTCATCATCCCCTCCCTCCTCATCACTGGAGCCAATCTGGCAGTATGCTGCAGCTGCTGGAACATGACTGCCAGGTTGGTGTCCTTGAGCATCCCCTCTCTCTGCTCTCACGCTACTGCCTTCCTCTAGCTGGGTATCATCATCAGACCCTTCGAAACGCTGGGCATCCTCCTGGAGCATGTACCCAACACTGTGCTCAAACAGTTTGGGGGACTCCTCAGGAGGACATGGTTGGTCTAGGGAAGGAGTGACTGATGATGACATTGATACCAGGGAAGAGGACGCTTTGGCAGCTGCTTTGCCAGTACCCTGAGCCTGGGTGAGAGAGGATGAGGAGGATGAGGAGGGCTTGGTCATCCACTCTACCAAGTCTTCGGCATGATGCGGCTCAACACGTCCAGCTGCCGAAAAGAAGGACAAGCGTGTCCTATGGCCACGTGCTGATGGCGATGCACCGCGTCCACGACCAGCACTGTTGTCTCTAGACACAGAGCCTGCTTGCCCTCTTTTATTGGCTCCTGACTGTCTGCCTCTCCTTGTTTGCCTTCCAGACATTCTAATGGCCTGCAGGGAAATGGGAAAAGCAGCAATACAGGCTAAGTTAAGGTGTAATATGGTCAGGAGGCACACTCCACCCACTGTAAGTGCCGCAAAATCCTGTTGGTGTAACACACCAGGAAAAAAGCAGCAATACAGACTAAGTTAAGGTGTAATATGGTCAGGAGGCACACTCCGCCCGCTGTAAGTGCCGCAAAATCCTGTTGGTGTAACACACCAGGAAAAAGCAGAAATACAGGCTAAGTTAAGGTGTAATATGGTCAGGAGGCACACTCCGCCCGCTGTAAGTGCCGCAAAATCCTGTTGGTGTAACACACCAGGAAAAAGCAGCAATACAGGCTAAGTTAAAGTGTAATATGGTCAGGAGGTACACTCCGCCCGCTGTAAGTGCCGCAAAATCCTGTTGGTGTAACACACCAGGAAAAAGCAGCAATACAGGCTAAGTTAAGGTGTAATATGGTCAGGAGGCACACTCCGCCCGCTGTAAGTGCCGCAAAATCCTGTTGGTGTAACACACCAGGAAAAAGCAGCAATACAGGCTAAGTTAAGGTGTAATATGGTCAGGAGGCACACTCCGCCCGCTGTAAGTGCCGCAAAATCCTGTTGGTGTAACACACCAGGAAAAAGCAGCAATACGGGCTAACTTCAGGTGTATAATGTGCAGGAGGCTTAGCAACAATGACACTGACACTGTCCCCTGCCTATCCTTCTCTCTCCCTGCACACAAGGTTTATCAAAGTATATGACACTGACACTCTCCCTGCCTATCCTTCTCTCTCCCTGCACACAAGGTTTAGCAAAGAATATGACACTGACACTGTCCCCTGCCTATCCTTCTCTCTCCCTGCACACAAGGTTTATCAAAGTATATGACACTGACACTCTCCCTGCCTATCCTTCTCTCTCCCTACACACAAGGTTTAGCAAAGAATATGAGACTGACACTCTCCCTGCCTATCCTTCTCTGTCCCTACACACAAGGTTTAGCAAAGAATAGATTTGACAAGATTTGACACTGTCCCTGCTTATCCTTTACTTTCCCTGCTCCGGAACACACTACACAAGGCCGCCGCGCTGGCGGCCTTTTAGAGTGTGGGGCGTGTACTAAACCCCCTCAGCTATAATTGACCACAGGCATCCTGCCTGTGGCCAATCATTGCTCTCCTCGCTGCCGGCGCTGTGATTGGCCAAGCATGCAGGGTCACAGTGCATGCTTGGCCAATCACAGCGCCGGGATTACACTGCGATGGCGCAGTGTATTGTGGGCCGTTCGCGTCACTCGAATTTGGCACGAACGGCCCAAATAGTTTGTTGTTCGCCGAACGCGCGAACAGCCGATGTTCGAGTCAAACCTATGTTCGACTCGAACACCGAGCTCATCCCTACTCCCAGGTTCTTGAGGATCTGGAGCACCCAATAACCAGTGAGGAGTTTTTCCCTAGGCAATAGCCCTGGAGCAAGTGGATTTACGAATACATATTATTAAAAAAAAAAATCCATTCTGGATTCTCCTCTCTGTAGCTACTTTAATTCCATCAATACCACTAATCCCCTACCCCCTGAAGCATTGCTAGCTCGTGTGAAGGTCTTGCCAAAACTGGGGAAGGATCCCCAAGGTTGGGCTAACTATAGACCCATTTCCTTGTTAAACTCCGACACCAAATTGCTAGCTAAAATTTAGTCTCTTTGCGTTCAGAACCATGTTTCGGCCATAGTCCACCCAGACCAAACGGGCTTCGTGGTGGGCCGTGAGGCCAGAGACAATATTATCTGGTCCCTGAATGTTCTTCACTGGGCCAAACATGGACCATATTGTGCGCCCTGTGTACTATCAATGAATGCCGAAAAGGTCTTTGATAGGGTAAATTGGGTCTATATTACAGAAGTTTTAGGAAAGATTGATTTAGGTGAACGCATTCTGGGTTGGGTGTTGGCCCTCTACAGAGATCTCAGGGCTTAGATAAAGGTCAACAGCACACTCTCAGACCACTTTAGCATACGCAATGGGACTAGGCAGAGGTGCCCTCTGCCCCCTTATTGTTTGCTCTGGTCCTAGAGCCCTTTCTACGGACAGTCTGGGGTAATGCTGACATTTACATATTGACTCCAAGGAACATAAATTATCTGCTTATGCAGACTATATATTTTTTTTAAATTTCTAATCCCCATGTATCTTTACCGGTGTGTAAAAAAAAAGTGAACTATACTGTATCTGGGTCCAATTCCCCCTAGTCACCCATGCCCTTGTTGACAAAGGTGTGGGGACAGGTGGAAGATCTATGTGCTTTTCATGGATTGCTATGTACCTGGCTTGTGTATACTGCCTATAGTTGGACTTTGTTAGGCCTGTTCCTGATGTACAAACCAGAAATTAACAACATGTTTATCTGTGGATTTTTAGTTTTTCCACAGTTTCACATTCTTTATTTTTGCAAAACTCAATAAAATTTGATTATAAAAATAAATAAGGGTCAAGCTAATTAGCCAATGAGGCTAAAGCTCCCGACCAGCATAATTGTCCTGGGTCAGGGACTCACTAATGCCGCGTACACACGAACGGATTTTCCGTGGGAAAAAACTTGGATGGCTTTTCCGACGGAATTCCGCTCAAGCTTGGCTTGCATACTCATGGTCACACAAAAGTTCTCTGAACTTTCGACCATCAAGAACGCAGTGACGTTCAACACTACGACGAGCCGAGAAAATGAAGTTCAATGCTTCTGAGCATGCGTCGAATTGTTTCCGAGCATGCGTACGAATTTTGCCCGTCGGAATTGCTACAGACGATCGGAATTTGCGATCGGATTTTTTTCCGTCTGAGAAATAGAGAACCTGCTCTCTATCTAAGTCCGTCGGAATTTCCGACAGAAAACGTCCGCTGGAGCATACACACGGTCGGATTATCCGACGAAAAGCTCCCATCTGACTTTTTCTGTCTTGGCATTATAAGTGAAAGTGATGTTGCCAATTAAAAAAATAAATTAAAGTACTCTATAGAAGAATACTTACTGGTCTCAGTTGTGTTGCCCATGCCTCTAATCTTTGCATTTCCATATGTGTTGAATGCCTACAACCTTCACCCCTTCCCCTGCATGTTGTATTTCCACACACTAACTACTATGTTATTACTGTTTCCCTGCAGATGTGCAGTAATTTAATAATGTAATGAAGAATTTACCAATAACTGTACATTCTTTGAAAGGCCAGGGCCACCTCTGTAGAGCCTTGGATTTGTAAAGGACTGGCTCACACCGTAAAGGCTGATGTATTTATTAGAGATGAGCTGATTTTGGGGAAATTGAACTGACTACAAAATTACAGATTTTGCCTTTAGCAAAATTCACTGAATTAAGTTACTCATTGGAGTGTTTAGTTTCAAATTTGTCTTTTTTTTTAAGAGGGTGTTTTTTGGGGAAGGGTGTATTTAAGTAATGAGGAGCTACTTTTTTGGCACGAGAACAGGTCCAGAATAGTTAAATGAAGCTTCCATTACCACTTGTTGACCGCAATATATACGTTGCGGTTTGCAAGTGGTTTACTTGGGTTATGGCTAAAGCTATCAGCCATAGCCCCGGTATTTTTTTTTTTTTTAGCCAGCGGGTGGGTTTTTTCGCCAGGTTACTGTTCCCACCGGCATGCTCAAGAAACGATCCGGCGGTGCGGCAGACTGGTCACAGGGGCAGTGGCGGCTGGTGGTGATTTTTTTTTGGGGGGGCGGCAAACAGTGCACCCACAGCTAACCCCCCCTGGTCGGACAGACTGTTGGGTCGAGGGACATACCCCATCTATGGGGGGCAGCGCTCCACCCAGTCAGCGGGCATCACGGGTGGCAGGCATCACAAGGAGTCATCACGGCGGTGGG
Source organism: Rana muscosa (assembly GCA_029206835.1). Lineage (NCBI taxonomy): Eukaryota > Metazoa > Chordata > Amphibia > Anura > Ranidae > Rana > Rana muscosa. The sequence goes on along the minus strand of CM055127.1, from coordinate 445,402,301 downwards.
CATTACGGGCGTCTTCCTCTTCCCCTGCGGGCATCACAGCGGCTTCCATCTCCTCCCTCCTCTTCGGAGGCCAATCAGAACGCTTCTTTTTTCGGCCAACCGGTCTCAGATCCGCTTACTGATTGGCCAGGAGGAGGATCAGTGTTTCAATAGCGAATATTCATTTGCTATTGTAACACACCTGGGTGGGCTCGTAGCGCAGTGCTCTGCGACCCAAGCACACCCTATTTTGAAGCCTATTAGAGCCTCTGGCTCTAATCAGGTGCTTCAAAAAAAACACTCCACTTATTGGAATCCAAGTGTCCAGTGTCCTGCATGGAAGCCAGATGCATGGGTAGGGGGGTGGCGCCCGTGCGCCCTTAATGCACAGAGGTGATCAAAAACTAGATCATCTTTGATCACCTCTATGGCCTTGGTCCAGGGTTGAAATAAACTATTTTTTTTTTAAAGCAAAAGATCAAAAATCTTGTTGATCATCCCATAGCACATTTACTGCTAACAGGGTGGCCTTTCTGCGCAGAATCATGTACATATACGTGATTCTGCACTTCCAGGTATTGGGCACGAGGACGGGCTGTCGGCGGCTCTCTCCCACTATGATTTTACACAGCGGGAGCTGATCAACAGGTCCGGTGGGCACGATGTCCGCTGGCACCCGCTGATCGTTCGGTACACAGGCAGAACGCCAGTCTGCCTATGTAGACAAGGCAGATTGCTCTTCTATCAGTACAAAAGGCATGGATCCTGTGTTCCTGTAAAGCAGAAACGCTGATCCACGCCTTCCAGTAGAAAAAGCACCTCCTCCATTACACTGAATCACCAGATAGGCACACATTTAACCCTTTGATTGCCCCTGATGTTAACCCCTTCCCTGCCAGTGTCATTAGTACATTGACAGTGCATATTTATAGCACTGATCACTGTATTTGTGTTACTGGTCCCCAAAAAAGTGTCAGTTAGGTGTCTGATTTGTCAGCCACAATATCGCAGTCCGGCTATAAGTCACTGATCACCGCCATTACTACTAAAAAATAAATAAATAAATACAAATTCCATAAATATGTCCCATAGTTTGTAGACGCTATAACTTTTGCGCAAACCAATCAATATTCACTTATTATGATTTTTTTTTTTTCACCAAAAATATGTAGCAGAATACATATTGGCCTAAATTGATGAAGAAATTTTTTTATTGGATGTGTTTTAGAACAGAACATAAAAAATATTGTTTTTCTGTTCACAATTTTCGTTTGTGTTTTGTTTATAACGCAAAAAATTAAAACCGCAGAGGTGATCAAAAACCACCAAGAGAAAGCTCTTTTCGGGGGAATGTCACTGAATATCTTGAGGTGGACCTTATGCGGTATGTGTTCGAAGAAGGGCCGCAATCATTACAGAATCGTGCTTGTATGCTGATCTGTTGTTGTGACCATTCCGTGCATGGTGAGATTTGCTAATCTCTTCACCCTTCCTGGAGGAACAAAGGCCTTGGCACACTGGTGCAATATCACTTTTGTGGAAGGACTTTTGTCTTTTTATTAAGACTTATTTTCTCACAGTTTATATTTATACATTTATCATATGCACAGCTCTACCTTTTTTATTATATATTATATCTTCCAGAGGTGAAGTGGCAAGGGCACTTCATTTAAAATAATAAAATAAGCTTTGTAAGCTTTGTAGCATCCTTTAAAGTGATTGTAAAGCCTCATTTAAAAAATAAATAAAAAAAGCATGTTATACTTACCTCCTCTGTGCAGTTGTTTTTGCACAGAGCAGCCCGGATCCTCCTCTTCTTGGGTCCCTCTTTGCTGCCCCTAGCCCCTCCCTCCTTTGGGTGCCCCTCAGCCAGCAGCTTGCTACAGGGGGCACCTGAGCCGAGTCAGAGCTCTGTGTATCCATTCAGACACAGAGCCCTGACCTGGACCCGCCCATCTCCCCCCTGATTAGCTGACTGACTTTGATTGACATCCACGGGAGACAATGGCGCTGCTGCTCTGTCTCAGCCAATCAGGAGGAGTGTACTGGGTGGCTGAGGGGATCGTGGACATTGCTGGAGAGAGAAGGAGCCCAGGTAGGTAATTGGGGGATGCTGGTGGGGGGGGGGCTGCTACACACAGAAGTTTTTTTTAATCTTAATGCATAGAATGCATTAAGATAAAATACATTCTGCCTTTACAACTCCTTTAACACAGATGTAGAATTATTGTGACGGTCTCCCCTTAGCATTCGGCTAATCAGATTTACAGGACATGGTGGTGCTAAAGGTTTATCAGATCATACAGAGCAAATGAGAGTTTAATAGACTATCTAACCTCTCTCACAATTATCTTCATCACTTCCATCCACGCAGTCATGAACACCATCGCACAGCCACCTGATTGGGACACAGTAAGCTCTGTTCTTGCAGCGGAACTGGTTCTCTTTACATTCCATCACACAGTCCAGCTGTATTAAAGAGAAAAAAACAATCATTAATCTTAATATGTAAAACATTCTGAACTAGATAGAATCACAAAGGTGTTTTTACCTTGGCAATAGTTTGGATACAAAGCTGAATGAAGCTAAGCTAAACACACAAATAAAATGCATACAGTATATCAGAGCTATTTTTCTTGCTAAAAGATTTGTAATTTTGTCCAGCCAGTCATAATATTCCCAACTTTTCAAACAGCACAGACAGGTGACTCGGTTCTCCTCTATTGCAGTCAAGCAGTACAGCCTGGCTATTTCTCCCCCCCTGTGATTGGACAGTGAAGGATCAGCAAAATAATTATAAAACATCCCTCAGCTCTTATTTACCTTCAGTGTGTAATGTGGGAGAGATGGGAAGGATTTGGTCCCTTTTAGTTTTTTTTAGCATTATGTTTGGTTGATATTTGGAGAGGTAGGTTAGTAGGGATTTAAACGCTTTTCCAGCAGAACTAAAAGGGTGTAAGGAGCAAAGGAGTTACATTTACCTTTGCGTGGGTAGACTATTTAAATGGGCCTAGAAATTTAGTTGACAGTGAAGGAAAGCACCATTGTGTGGGACATTGGTGAGTATCTGACCAACCATAAGGAGCTTGACCCAACCACGCTCATTGTCCATATCCTTGGAGTGGCTTATGACAAGTTGTGTGTTATTGCTTAATGAAAATGGCTTGATTACTGTGCTTTATTTGGACTTTGCAAATATTCTTTTAAGCAAGTAAAATTTGAAATAAAAGTTTATCCAACAGGATCTTCCATCACTGGGTGAGGAGCTATGATGTGAAGTGAATGTACTGTTCAGTGTTAGTGGTGTGTGCACACTTGTGGAGTTTGATACTAGTGGAGTCTGCAAGAGAAACCAGTGTCTGTCCCATGAAGATAAGTTATAAGTGTTAAAAAAAATTTAATCTTTTCTATAAAAAGCAAGCAAATAAATAAAAATGTACTCTACTAGTAGCCTTAACACATGAACGACATGTCTAAACTTGAAACTTCTGCTCAGGAAGGGAGCATTTAAAGCAAACCCATGGATTTGCTCTGAATGGATAAATTAGACGACCATCTTCTCTTTTTTGGCTGAGCTCCAATTTTTATTTTTTTCCTGGACTGTACTACACTCATCCATTGTCTATGGGGAAATCTTCAAAGACCTTCAAAGTCCAATTTCAATTGTTTTTCTAATTAAAGATTGTCTGTGTGTGGCCCCCTTCGACCTCCTCTATTTCCCATAACAGGAACTTTAACACTTAAAATAAAACAATAATAAATAGGCATAGATATCCATCACTCACCTCATCTGAGCCATCTGCACAATCATATTCGCCATTACACCTCAGGTAGGCTGAGATACAACCTCCACTATTGCAGACATACTCGCTGGAAGAACAGGTTGGTGAGGCTGTGAAAAAAGAAAAAAGAATTGACATTAGAAATGTCCATCATATAGTTAACAATTAACTCTTTTTTTAAGGGCCGTAGAGAATTGTATAGCTCTCGTTAATTATCAATAATGTAGAGAGAAAGTAGAGAAAGTTAGGTATATGTTTTATTATTGAATGGCTTGTAGTTCATTTGGAACCTTCTTTGTGGAGTGCTTTGGTGCTAATTGATTTATCTTGATTGAAAATCCTCACCAAAATTAGATGCTTGCCAACCATTAGATTACATAAGCCATAGCAAATATACACTATATGACCAAGGTATAAATACTCTAAATTATTGAGTTCTGGTGTTTCGCAGAAAGGATATTATTAGTACTACAGCATGCTAAGATATTTTGGTCAATTGTTTACTTCCAACTTTGTGCAACAGTTTGGTGAAGGCAAATTCCAATTCCAGCATAACTACTTACAAGGCCAGCTCCATGATCTGAAGAATTTGACGCAGAAAAATTCAAGTGGTCTGCACAGATCCAAAACCTCAACCTTACTGAACACCTCTGGGTGGAATAACACACCAATTGTGAGCCAAGTCCTTATGTCCAACATCAGTGCCTAACGTTAAAAATGCAATGCCCGTATCGAAATGACTGTGTTTTTTCCTAATTTTATGTTATTTTATGTTATCCTATCTTAGTACTTAGATTGACATTACGGTACCTGATTAAATGAGACATCAACCACTAAGAGAAAGCAGGGGGGTGTGGTGCTCCTCTTGGGTGCAGTGTGCTCCCGGTTCGGGTGCCTGGGGGGAGGAGCGATACCCCTCGCTCCTATGATTGACATGCTTTATAGTTGGTAGTACAGTTACTACTTTGATATACTTGTTTAATGTACATAACCTCTGCTACTCTCCAACTCTCTAATTAGTATCACACATTGAAGAATTGAAAGCCTAAGTGAATTTCTACTGTTTTATTTTATTTTGATTTATGTGTTACCTATGTAAACTTGATGAAAATTTTTTCAATAAAAAACTATTGATTTAAAAAAAAATGCAATGCCCACAGATAAAATCCAGAACCTTGCTGGAAGCCTTCCCTGGTAAGTGGAGGCTGTTGTAGCTCCAACGTGGGGACGGGGTAACAAAAACTTAAAGGTATTTAAACAAATCACAATTTTTATTTTTTTAATAATAATAAAATTGTAATTCCAATTCCAGCATAACCACCCACAAGGCCAGCTCCATGACTTGACACAGAAGAATTCAAGTGGTCTGCACAGATCCATAACCTCAACCTTACTCAACACCTTTGGGTGGAAAATAACACCAATTGTGAACCTGAAGTCCTTATGTCCAACATCAGTGCCTAACGTTAAAAATGCAATGCCCACAGATAAAATACAAAACCTTGCTGGAAGCCTTCCCTGATAAGTGGAGGCTGTTGTAGCTCCAACGTGGGGATGGGGTTAACGAAAACGTAAAGGTGTTTAAACAAATCACATTTTTTTTTAAATTAAGTTACTGGTAAATGCAATAAAAAAGAGGCATTTTCATTTTCATTTGTGGCATTGTAGTTTTAAGCACAACTTTGACAGGAGTGACGTCAGAGAGGTGACAGAAGTGATTCATACCTGAGAGGCCTGTCTATCTGCTGCCATATTTAGAAATAATCCAATGCTCGTATTATCCATAAGGATGTCACTGATGTGACATTTCTTTGATTTAAAGGTAAGAGATGTAATTTTGGGTAACTGAAAATTAGACCCCTTCTAAAATTATATTTTAAATTACTGGGAAAATGTATGATGATTATTGAAGTGACTTAATTAGTGCTTCCAGTGTTTCTCTATAGATATTCAGTACAAAGGCTGGTTAATTGAATATTAATTGACTGGATCACATTCAGCAGGTTTATTGTAGAAAGAGTGCCTGATAAATGTAGTTAATAAACAGAAAGGAGATTTCCAGCCTGGGAAAATCACCAAGAACCTCAAAGCAAATGCTCAATTGTTAATGCAGAAGTCTAGCTTAAAGAATCGATAGACTAAGACATGTTAAAATAAATAAAGGAATTTCAATGCAATACTCACACAATACTCACTAAAGCCCCCTCCCTCCCATCCCATCCCCAAAGTAATCCTTCTCTGTCCCTAGATATCACTGGTCTACTGGATTGAGTGATACTTAGTATCATTAAACCTACCTTTTGTGCCCATTAAGGTTAAGTGAGTGGACAAAAGATGCACAGAGGGAAAATTTAGTGCAGGGGATGGACTTACTAAGAAAAAATGGAGGCACAAATGTTAGGTTTATCGCGGGTGTGGGAGGCAATCTAAGGGTAAAAGGAGAAGAGGGATCTCACCAACGGCAAGTGGAAAGAAGGGGGGCTCATTAAGGGTAAGTGGATGGATAGGGACTCATGTAGGGTAAGTGGAGAGAAGAGGGGCTCACTATGAGTAAATGGAGAGGAATGGAGACCTACTAAGGGTAAATAGAGAGGAATTAGGGATGGGGCTCCATAGGTGTGCACACAGAGTGTGCTAAGTATGCCTGGGCACACCCTAATCAACCTGTGCGGTACTGATTCCTCCTGCATCCTGGCACCCCTGCCTCCCTCTTGCAGTACTGCCAGCTTCCATTCTCTCCCTCCGGCTGCTGCAGAGGTTGTTTTAGGATTGAGAGTGAGGGAAGGGGCCACTAAATATTTACATTTACCAGCCCCTTCTTTTTCTGAATGAACCCAGTGAGTGATCTGTACCAATTGCTTATGTGTTCATTCTTAACTAAAACATAGTAAACTATGCTGCTCAGCACAGAGCACTTCCCAATCCTTCACTGTCCAGTGCAGCTGAGGCTGCAGAGAAACCGACTGGGGAAGGTCTGTCTTCAGTCCATTTCTCTGTCTCATAAGTGAGGCCGCAGGGGTCTGTTTAGGCCCTTGATATTTCACCAAAGCCACAACAGGTCTCCTAAAAAAAACAAAAAAATAAATAATAAAAAATAATACTGTACAAAATTATAAAAAAATAAAAAAAATAAAAAATAAAAAAATAAAATAATAATACTAAAAATAAAAAACGACTGACACCGTCCACTGCTCTACTGACATTGTCCTCTGCTCTACTGACATCGTACACTGCTCTACTGACACCGTCCTCTCCCCTACTGACACCGTCCACTGCCCTACTGACACTGTCCACTGCTCTACTGACACCGTCCACTGCTCTACTGACACCGTCCACTGCTCTACTGACACCGTCCACTGCCCTACTGACACCGTCCACTGCTCTACTGACACCGTCCACTGCTCTACTGACACCGTCCACTGCCCTACTGACACCGTCCACTGCTCTACTGACACCGTCCACTGCTCTACTGACACCGTCCACTGCTCTACTGACACCGTCCACTGCTCTTCTGACACCGTCCACTGCTCTACTGACACCGTCCACTGCCCTACTGACACCGTCCACTGCTCTACTGACACCGTCCACTGTCCTACTGACACCGTCCACTGCTCTACTGACACCATCCACTGCTCTACTGACACCGTCCACTGCCCTACTGACACCGTCCACTGCTCTACTGACACCGTCCACTGCTCTACTGACACCGTCCACTGCTCTACTGACACCAACCTCTGCTGATATACACGCATATGTGTTTGTGCTCTGTGGTGCACACTCTAATGCAATAAGCTGTGCACACCAATGGGGGGGCTCACCAAGGTTGGGTGGGTAAAGTGCTTCATGTATGGTTTTTGCAGAAGAGGGCGAATCACTTTGAGTCAGGGAACTATAAATTCTCTTACCTATTCAATCACGCATGCCAGACTCAAATTATACAGTAGCGTGGGATGACTGGAATCAATCAGCAAAGGGGTATATTACAGTTACTACGGGATATTTGTATCAGGCTTTTACCTGTAAAATTACTAGGGAAGTGTAGCCTGTATAAATTGGAACTTTGTTTAGTATGCAGGCCACAGAGAAGTAGTAAGAGAGCCACCTGTGGCTCAGAAAATAGCATTTTGACCTGCAGTTGTTAAGGCATTATAATGTAATGTGAGCCGTCTCACCACTGCATCACAAATGAGGTACTTTTATTTTATGTAAGGAATGCACCATTATGCCGACTCTGTAAACGTTTTCAATAACTACAAGAAAACCATCTCCATGCACACTTTAAATTCAAACCTGTGGACCGATAAGAATGCAGTTGTTTTCAAAATGTTTGAAAATAAATTTCTAACCAGAGCATTCCTGTTGCAGGTACAGAAAATACCTGTTGTTCCTGCCAGAAATCCAGTGTGATCCTAACTTCCTGTAGTGAGCTGACAATACCTCCTCTGACTACAGAACACCTCACTCTTATCTAATGGGGACAATGGGGCGGGGGGTGTTCTGTAGTCCTGAAAACACTGTTTGGGATTTTAGTACAGCACAAGCAGTGTTGTCACTCCGCTACAGAAAGTTAGCAGTACGCTGGATTTCTGGTCGGTCTGTGTTACTTCTTCCTTATTAGCCAAATGCCATAGTAAGAGAGGGATTAGGTTATTAATGTAATTGGACCTCCTCATCCACATTTTATCTCTCTTATGCCTTGTACACACGATCAGATTTTCCGATCGTGTGTGGGCCCCATTGGATTTTTTTCCGTCAGTGTTTAAAAATAGCATGCAAAAAATAAAAGAAAAAAGTTGCGCTACTAAATGAACAAAGTGAGAACGTGGCTGCCAGCATCAGCAAATAGACATGTTGCACAAAAAATATATAAAAACAAAAAATGCAGCGCCTAAAATATGTATGGTGGCCCAAACGTGAGCGTAAATATGGACAACAACCAAACAGTAAGTGTATACGGCCTAAGAAGGCCTAGGATAAGTAAATCCAAATGTGTACCACACTAGTATATGCCTATACATGTGTATAAAAAACTTTTAAAGTATGTAATACAGTGAGCTGATACTTATAAAGTATGCAATACTGTGAGTAATACAGTGAACTAATAATAAAGTTCAATTAAGGTGACCAATGTGTGTGTCCACGCATAGGGGTAAGAGTATCCATTTCTTCCCCCCATCCCTGGTGTTGGAGTCACGTCCCCGGGTGCTACGGATATACGAATACATGTTTTTCACGTTCCTGAAGTTTTCTTGGATTTCTTTTATGAGGACAATATATTGAAGATATTGAAGATTTATATACATTTCTTCCATCTGATCCCAGTCTACACATTGGTCACCTTAATTGAACTTTATTATTAGTTCACTGTATTACTCACAGTATTGCATACTTTATAAGTATCAGCTCACTGTATTACATACTTTAAAAGTTTTTTATACACATGTATAGGCATATACTAGTGTGGTACACATTTGGATTTACTTATCCTAGGCCTTCTTAGGCCGTATACACTTACTGTTTGGTTGTTGTCCATATTTACGTTCACGTTTGGGCCACCATACATATTTTAGGCGCTGCATTTTTTGTTTTTATATATTAAGTGTTTAAAAATAGAACATGTTTTTTTATTCCGATCGAAAAAAAAAAAAACGATAGGAAATTCCTATCGTCTGTGTGGAACTCCGACTGAGAAAAATCCCACACATGCTCAGAATCAAGTCGACACATGCTCGGAAGAATTGAACCTAATTTTTCTCGGCTCGTCGTAGTGTTGTACATCACCGCGTTTTGGACGGTCGGAATTTGGTCTGACAGTGTGTATGCAAGACAGTTTGAACGGAATTCCGACGGAAAATTCCATCGGATTTTATCCCATTGGAAAATCTGATCGTGTGTACAGGGCATTAGGCTTCATGTACACTACAGCTTCTAAACGCAACTCCATAAAAGCCTATGTGTCCATGTACCCATAGGGGTTGATTTACTAAAGTCAAATAGATGGTGCACTCTGCAAGTGCAGTTGCTCCAGAGCTTAGTATATGAGCAGAAGCTCATCCAATCATGTGCAAGCAAAAAATGCAGATTTTGTTGTTTAATGATTGGGTGCTCTTTGTAAAGTAAAGTGCAAAACGTGGCAAAATCGCTGATTGGGGAAGAACTAATCAGTTGGTCTGTTTGCACCAAGCATTCCAATCCTTCAGTTTCCAACTGACACATATTCTTTTGCTTATCTCTAATTTCAAGCCTAAGGGACAACTTTACTTTAAAGGGTCCATTTAAAAAGACAGCTGTATGGCTGCAGTGTGGCTAAACTGCTACTTTTTAAAATGTCCCCTTATGGCTGGTTCACACCATGCCCACACATGGATCTCATGGAAACACGCTTGTGAGTGATTCACATGCAGTTCTGTGCGGTATGATTTCAGCACAATAATTTTGAATGGTCTAAAATCAAACTGCACCGCACCAAAATAGTGCATGCATGTAACCGGATTGCATTGAACCGGTATGGGCAGGTGTGTCAAATGCACTTTTGCGACCTGTGTTTGGGGTGTTGTCAACTTTTTATTGACATCTTCTACAGATCCCAAATGGAGTGTTTTGCATGTGATGTGAATCCTTTGTGGTTTATGTGCTGGCATGGTGTTAACTGGCCCTTAAAGTGTTTAAAGGAGAAGTACAGCCAAAGCATGTTTGTCTGTACTTCTCCTGTGGGTTACAGGAGTGCAGTTCGTTCTGCACTCCTGTGACCTGTTTTCAGCAGACAGCGGTCTGAAGCCTGCTGTTCCAGGCTCAGGAAAGATTGCAACCATATGGTCTGGATCCGCCCACATGCCTGGACCAGCACCCAGCTCAGCCTCTCAGCGAATCACTGAGATGCTGAGCCAGCCACTCCCACTCCAAAACCCAGTGCTTCCGTGAGCGTGGGGAGGGGTGGGGCAGAAAGGAGAACCGATGGCTGACAGTCACCAGCTCTCCGTTCAAGGAGCTCTGAGAACCGAGCAATCAGCGGTGTTTAATCGCTTGGTTCTCACTCTTAGAGCTAGTGGGGAACAGATGCAGCATTGGACCGATGCTGCATCCACCTAGGTAAGTATGATTAAAAAAAAAACAAAAAACATTCCCATACTTTTCTTTTAAGAAAAAAAAAAAGAAAAAGCAGCACTGCCCATTAATAAGAAAAAAAAAGTGGTACTCTTTATAAATGTGCATTGCATTCCTCTGGCTTTGGGAGCCCTAAGTGGATGGAGGTCACAATAAGAGTGAAAGGAGATTGACAAAAAAAAGCAGGTAGGAGAGACCGGTTATATGACCTGTTAAAGTCACATGACCAGCTCTCCACCAATCACTGCATTAAGCAGAGAAAACTCATAATGGCACAGCAGGCTCACCACCATGGCCTGCATTTTTAAATGGGCCATAAATTGTATGCACATCCCTGCAGAGCATAACGGACCGAGGATAGCAATATTCACTCTCTATTCTATAGGAGCTTCTACGTTTTTTTCTCTCTTTTAACTGCATTGATTTTTAATGCCGGCCTAGGGAAAATGTAAGAAATTCAAGTGATAGTGTTTTACTTCTCTGACCCAGCACAGACTCATGTTTAATAATCCCATCCTCACCCTCTCTTTGGAAATACTGTACTCTAGGTAAGAATGAACTCTAAAACAGGCAGCTGTGTTGGAAAGGTTTTTCCTGTAGAACCCTTAAATCAGTTATTTCAGTACCCGGCTCGCAGTTTTTCTCATCTTCTCCACCTTTGCAGTCTTCATGGCCATCACATTTCCACTTCGCTGGTAGGCATTGACCGGTGGAACACTGGAACTGGTCTTTTGAGCAGCCATTCTCACAGTTTCTCTACCCAAACAGACAATGAAAAAGAAGAACTCAGTGACCTAATTTTAATCCTCAGAGACAGAAAGAACAATGCAATAAAACTGAAAAATGGAACACTGAACTTTATTCTGAAACACAGTATATTTTTCTGAGATTTTCTCAGGGAGAATTTATATTGTGCTGCCTATTTTTTTTTTAACTAACAGTGGAGAATCAGTGAAGCAAAAACATATTAAAAAAATTAGCTGTGTTCTCTGGAACATCCAGCGGTGATATGTTTCATTCCCCAATCGTCACAATTTTTTAATTTTTTATGTGGTTCCTACTGTTTGTGCAACATGTATGACCAATGCTTGCAGATAGAAGTAATTGGCACTTCTGGATACAATAAAAGCCCTTTCCAACCAGGGGTCTAAAATGTCACAGTTAGATGTGGACAGTGTACAGTTTTTCATGTAATCCCAACTTAAAGCAAACTAGCATAATAGAGTCCCCCTTTAATTACTTTTCTTCCCTGACTCATGCATTTGTGCTTCCCAATATTCTTGCCAATAAGGCCTTGCCAAATGATTGGATATTCCAATCCTTCCTCACTCTACTTAAAATGTGTTTGCATTTTTATGTTTGCCCCAGGAAATTTCCCAATACGAACACAGATTGCAATAAGAACCCTTGAGCCCTAGTTCAATTTTTACATGGCAACAGGAATCAACAGCTCCTGTTGGTCCCTGCAGGCATGTGGGCTGGAACAGCCAATGTTAGTGACAGCTGGCATCCATTAATAAACCCAGGAGCTGAAAAAATTTGAAATACTTTTATTCAGCAGACTTTTATATTTACATTTTGGGGTACATATCTGGGACTACGCTAATTATGCAAGTTGCATTAGGAATAGTTCCAGGAAAATACATTGTTTTCAAAGGTTACACTATTTCATCCTAATTCAAATTATATTAAAAAATTATATATAGATATATATATATATATATATATATAGATATATATATAGATATCTATCTATCTCTCTCTATATACAGATATGTACAGTATATAGATATCTATATATCTATCTATCTATATATATCTATATATCTATATATCTCTCTCTCTATATATATCTATATATCTATATATATAGATATATATAGACATCTATCTATCTATATATATATATATATATATATATATATATATATATATATATATATAGATATATATATATACATAAAGCGGGTAAAAAAAGCATTGAACACGTCACCATTTTTCTAGCTAAATATATTTCTAAAGGTGCTATGATATTGGCATGAAATTTTCACATGTGGGCAGCAACCCATGCAATCCATACATACAAAGAAACCAAAACAAATAAGTTCAGAAATTAAGTTATTTTTAATAAAATCAAATAACACATGGAAAAAGTCTTGGACACACTAACTGAAATTTGTTTAATACTTTGTACAAAATCCTTTGTTGGTAATGACAGCTTCAAGACGCCTCCTATATGTAGAAACTAGTCACATGCGTTGCTCAGGTGTGATTTTGACCTATTCTTCCACACAAACAGTCTTTAAATCTTGAAGGTTACAGCCTCTTCTATGAACTCTGATCTTTAGTTCTTTCGATAGATTTTCTATTGGATTCCTGCAAGGTGATTGGCTGGGCCATTCTAGTAGCTTTATCCTTTTTTCTTTTAAACCAATTGAGAGTTTCCTTGGCTTTGTGTTTGGGATCATTGCATTGCTGAAATGTCCACCTTTGTTTCATCTTCATCATCCTGGTAGATGGCAGCAGATTGTTATCAAGAATGTATTGGTACATTTTTCCATTCATCCTTTCTTCAATAATATGAAGTTTGCCAGTACCGTATGCTGAAAAATAGCCCCACACCATGATGTTCCCACCTCCAAACTTCACTGTTGGTATTGGGGTGTTTTTGGGGTGATGTGCCATTTGACCTCCAAATATGGTTTGTATTATGTCATAAAAAGTGTTGCATTTTGGTCTCATCTGACCAGACTATATTCTCCCAGTATTTCAAAGGCTTGTGTAAATGTTGTGCAGCAAATTTTAAATAAGCTTCAACATGCATTTTTCTTCAGGAATGGAGTTTTGCTAAATGTTTTCTTTAAAACCTGTACCTTTAAACCTTTAAAAATTGTACCTGCTAATTCTGGGTCTTTCTGAAGCACTCCACAAATGGTCCTAGGGTCTTGGACAATTCTGCTGATAATTGTTTTCACTCCTCTGTCTGAAATCTTGTGAGGAGTACCTGGTGGTGGCCGGTTTATGGTGAAATTATGTTCTTTCCACTTCTGGATTATGGCCCCAACAGTGCTCAATGGAACATTCAGAAGTTTAGAAATCCTCCTGTAGCCAATGCCTTCAATATGTTTTGTAACAATAAGGTTGCAAAGGTCTTGAGAGATCTCTTTGCTTTTACCCATCATGAGATGTTTCTTGTGTGACACCTTGGAAATGAGACACCTTTTTATAGGTCATCAGTTGAGACTGAACCAGCTGATATTAATTTTCACTGACAAGGGGCCAAATTGCTTTCTAATTACTGATAGGTTTCAGCTGGTGTTTTGGCTTTCCCTGCCTTTCTGAGCCTCCTTTTCTTCACGTGTTCAATACTTTTTCCCTGTGCCATTCCATTTTTTTTTACACATAACTTCATTTCTGAACTTAATTGTTTTGGTTTCTTTGTATGTATAGATTGCATAGGTTGGTACCAGTATGTGGAGAACATTTCATGTCAGTAGCACGTTTAGAAATATATTTACCTAGAAAAAATGGTGATGTGTTCAATATTTATTTTACCTGCTGTATATGACTTATCTGTCCACATTTTTTTTTTTTTTTTTGAGATAGACTACAAAAAAACTGAAAGATAAAAGATATAAGACGTTAAACCAAGCCACTGAAAAAAATAAAACAAAAAAAAAAAAAACTCTGGGTCTCAAGTAGTTAATGGCGACTCCAACCCCTTTTTGGGAGTTGGACTTTAACACCAAAATATAATGTTATCTAAAAAAATAATAATGGTCTGAGGATTTTAAAAAGAAGGCATATATCTAAAAACTGTAATTCTACAAGCACTAGGGAAGCACTTGATCTTTTATTCTGAGATATACAGGTGAGCACTTTCCTTCAAATCCATCGTACTATTGCTACTGTGTGCTGCCCTATCCGTCTTTAATGAAAATTGCTCATTTACCAAGCAGCAGCATTTACTCACCAGGATGCAGCTAAACTTTACTTTTCAGGGCTAGCAATAAATGGATCCTTTGTCTACTTAAATTGCAGAAAAAGTGTCTTTTTTTTTCTCCTTTGCTTTCTCGGCGGTAGGCAGAAAACACAAACAGTGCTCAAGGCCACACTTTATTTGCAATGAAATGAGAGGAAGGAATTGAAGTACCATATTTCAATTTTTGAAATCTAGTTCACCGTTCTCTTGAGCCTCTTTAGAGGAATATATCTAGGCTTTCAGTAATATTCCAAGTAGCAAAAAAAAAAAAAAAAGTTGGAGAAGAAAAATTACTATTTCAGAAGGCCACCAGTAAAATATATCTGCCATTTTCAAGTTTCAGTGTGTCCATATTCAGGCAATTATGATATACAGTAAGTGGACCTTACAGTCTAAGTTGAGTCAAATCAGTACAAGCGACTGTACTTACAATCAAGGTGAAGTGTCCCTTGTACTGGTTTTAGTTGAAATCCTCTGTCCTCTGACCCCCCCCCCAGTCATAATCTTCCGGTATAAAGAAAAAAAGGAGGGCACAAACGCATAGTGCAATACCTACAACACAAATTCTATGTTTATTGAAAAAATGCCAAAGACATACTCACAAACATGAGAAGATTCAGGTTGGGTTTACATAGAGTATATGCGAATTGGGTGCATTTTGCATGACAGGGGAGTTTGACCGTCTCTCAATTGAGCCAATTCATACAGGTTCGGGGCAGCCACGGTCTGGATTACAGAAGGGTCCTGTGCGTCTTTGGGTCCAGTTCAGGTGCGAATTTGGACCTGAATCGCAACTGAACCGGTGAACAGACACTCACCGGACCCCACGCACGAACCCACAGCCGCACATATCTGAACACGGCCTCAAAGCGAATCAATCACAACTGCAGCATCAGGGAATGACAAATCTCTGCAGTTGGAAAGCTGAGTTTCGGGAGGCAAGCTCCCTTCCTCAGAGCCTGTGGGGGTTAATACAAACCAAGGATCCTACCATATTGCCCATTTCACTCCTCCTCCATTCACAGGAAGCCATACTATGGCTTGCATCAATGAAAAACAATCTATGAATGGAGGTGGTGGATCTTTAATTCATCGCCTGTCTTCCATTCATGAGCATTTTCATAGATAGAAGCTTTAGAAGAGGTGGGGGGGGGTCGGAAAAGGCAGGCATAGCTGGCACTCTTGACAAGTGCATATGACAGGACCCTCAGCCCACAATAACCCCATATGGCTGTTGGGAGGAAGGGAGAAATCAGAGGTCAGAGGGTTTCAACTAAAACTGCAGCCAGCAGCACAGAGGACACTTTAAATTGATTGGCTCAGCAGGAGGGATTCCTGCATCAACACTATCTGTGTTGATGGGGGAATCAAGCAAATTTATTTCCTGCAACCCGCGGTTGCAGGAAAGAAATTTGCTCCATGTATGGCCGGCCTTAGACCTGCTTAAGGTGTAGCTTTAAATTAAAGGCATTGTATGAGTAGAAGACTATCTGTCATCTGCTATTGCTTATTTTAGGTTAGATAATTTTAAAATAATCACCTCATCGGACCCATCAGCACAATCATATTCACCATCACACCAAAATCTGGCAGAGATGCAGTCACCATTACTGCACAGGAACTCTTTCAGCGCACATGTCTGAGGCTCTGTGGAAAACACAAAATTTATGGGAAACACACAAATAAGGGAACATATGCAGTTCTATATGATCAAATCCCCAAAAAAAAAAACAATTGACAGGAGAAAAATATATTAGAAGAATGTTGAAAATGCTAAATTCACAATCTTCAGGTCAAAACTATAACTTTAATCAAAGCGATGTAAACTTGGCCCCTTTCACATGAAAGATCAGATCAGGTCCGGTTGTCTGTTTTTCAGCCGGACCCGATCAGACCCTCCATTCTCCTCTATGGAACACCGGATGTAAATGAACTTGTGTTCATTTACACCCAGCTACCTCCAGATTTGAGTACAGTCAGGTGTAAACGGACAGCCAGTCCGTTTACATCCGGTTGCCCATAGAGGAGATTGGGCTGTGCCCATCTCCACTCTGCATAACTGGAGTGGGGACAGACCTCTCATCTGGTTGCTCTGTTCAGCTCAGCAGAGAATTAGCAAATGGATACCCTGATGAGCAAAACTGGATCTGGCCTTTGTGAAAGGGGTCTAAGAGTTGCATTTATAAAGCAGCAGTATGGACTAAGCATGGCCATAACACTGCTTAGGAAAAAAAATATATATACAATTATAAAGCAAAGCATTTAAAAAGCTAGGAGAAAAAACTGGTCACATGACCCTTCAAAATCGTGTCTGACCTCTCCTCCAATCATGGATTTCTTTCTGCAGCTTTATGAAGAGAGAACATGTGATGTACCACAGGCTCCACAACACAGCCTGCATTTTATGAATGAGTTATAAATTCCAGGCGGCAAGTAGCGTTATCCTTTAAAAACTGATCCGTTAGTGTTTGACAGTCAACAAACTGTCAATTTATTCAACCAGGTACAGTCAGGTACACTGTTGGAATTTGGTTACTGATAAACTACTCATCTCTTACACTGTTACCTCTTAATACCTTTAATACTAAATGAGGACTTAGTATGTGCACGTATGGAACTACATCTTCCAACTCTCTAAACAGGCTGCAGTGACACATGTTAGTGCCACAAATTTCAGTATTAAAGTAGAACTTCAGCCTAAACTTTTTTCTAGTTTTGGTTGAAAAGGAATGGGTTAAAACTAGGGATGCACCGAAATTTCGGCCACCGATAAAATATCGGCCGATAATGTCTCTTTCGGCAAAAAGCCGAAAGAGAAATTAGGCCGATAATGGAGCCGAAAATGGGGCGGGGCCTGGGCACCCCTGGTGCCGCCCATTACGGGGGTGTCAATGTGGAGAGCTGCTGCCGCCTGGTGATTAGAGCGCCGGGAACATAACAGCTTTAATTTCAATAGCTATGTGTTCCCTGCGGCATGCCATTACATACAGCCCCTCCTCTTTGTCCGGGCACTTTGAAAGACAGATCACCCGTCCAATCCTGGGATGGGTGATCTGTCTATCAAAGTTCCCCGGACAAGGGGGAGGGGCTTTATGTGATGGCGCGCCGCAGGGAACACAGCTATTGAAATGAAAGCTGTTATGTTCCTGGCGCTCTAATCACCAGGCGGCAGTGGCTCTCCTCTCTTCCCCTGCACAGGTAGGCTGAACTGGGGACACAGGTGAGGCTGCTGAACTGGGGACACAGGTGAGGCTGCTGAACTGGGGACACACGTCAGGCTGCTGAACTGGGGACACACGTCAGGCTGCTGAACTGGGGACACACGTCAGGCTGCTGAACTGGGGACACAGGTGAGGCTGCTGAACTGGGGACACAGGTGAGGCTGCTGAAATGGGGACACAGGTGAGGCTGCATTGATCTCCTGTACCATGACCCCAGTCTCTGGCCATCTCCTGTACCATGGCCCCAGTCTCTGGCCATCTCCTGTACCATGGCCCCAGTCTCTGGCCATCTCCTGTACCATGGCCCCAGTCTCTGGCCATCTCTTCTGTACCATGGCCCCAGTCTCTGGCCATCTCCTGTACCATGGCCCCAGTCTCTGGCCATCTCCTGTATAAAAATATTATTTAAAAACAGTCACATTCGGTATCGGTGCTGTTTCGGTATCGGCTTTTGGTTTTCGGGATCAATCAAGATTGGTTTTCGGTATCGGTTTCGGTGCATTACTAGTTAAAACCTCTGTCGGGTTTTTATTGCTGTCTGTGTCTATTATATCACTCTTTGTTCTGGTGACCATGTGTCTCCATTTGTCTCCTGAGCCAAAAGTATAATTGACACTAGCACATGAGTAGAGGGAAAACTTACAATATTCCAACCAGTTCTAGGGACAACTAATAGTGGGATTTCTATGTTTTAATTTGGGGGGATTTCTATTCGGTAATCATGTTTTTAGGATATGAAGTGAAATCTTCCTCATGGGGACACAGAAAGCCATTGAAACTTGACAGATGTCCTTGTCCTTTCCTATTATATTCAAAACTTAATTTGGTTGGAGTGATAATTAAATGAGGTTCCATATTGTGACACCTAAAAACATGCAATAAACACTACAGACCAAAATGGAAAAAAAAAATCATTGTTGGGGTTTAAAAAAAAAACTTGAATTTTACTTTGAAGTTTTTATTAGCATACTTTTCTTGGGTAAATGACTCTTAATTAGGGATGATCTTGTGTTTGTTCTGAACCCGGATTCAGGATTCTCCATCCTTCAGCTGATGTGAACAAATGGGTGGGACGGGTCAAGACATGATTGACATAATATGCCATTATGGCGATATTAAGTCAATGACTGCCACTAGAGTTGAGCGGACACCTGGATGTTCGGGTTCGACGGGTTTGGCCGAACTTCGGAAAAAAGTTCGGGTTCGGGACCGAACTTTAACCCGAACCCGAACCCCATTGAAGTCAATGGGGACCCGGACTTCTGAGGACTAAAAAGGCTCTAAAAAAGTTATGGAAAGGGCTAGAGGGCTGCAAATGGCAGCAAAATGTTGTTAAGAGCATGGCAAGTGCTCTGCAAACAAATGTGGATAGGGAAATAACTTAAAATAACATAAAAAAAAGAAAAAAAGAAAAAAATATGCTGGAGGCCCCCTTTTCAGCAGAAGAGGTACGGGAAGTCATTAAGAACCTCAGAAACTTAACGGCACGATGCCACACATATGGTGGGAATGCCCCAGAATACGCCCTTTCTGGAATAAATTATTCAAGTTAATGGATAAGCTAGTGGGAAAATAAAATACTTTGAAATAAAAAATGGGGTGCTAAATTTAAGGGAAGTGTTTGAGTGGTAAATAGGCTCAAACACCCTAATTCTGTAGGATTCATGGACCATTTTGTCCTCGGGGGACAGTATTGGTGTGCAGTTCCCTGCGGTCTACAGGTGGCGCTGCCATGGTAGGCTAGGGTTGAACCGCGATACAGTGCTGTGCCTTTTGTGTCCCCTCTTGGCAGTAGTACAGCGGGGCGGTGAACCTGCTGTGCATGCCGGGAGAGCATATAAAAGGGGCAGACCTTTGACCTGGGGGCTGATGTCCAGTGGGGTCCGCACCCAGGTGCCTTCGGCCTGGGTGCATGTTTTCCTGCTCCATCTCGGGCACCATTAGCCCGGGTGAGGTACTATCCTGGAGTTCCTGCTGCCCTGGGTATGGAGGCCTAGGGGCGGGAGTAAAGCCTGGAGTCCAGAGCCTTCGTCTGGAGTCCGCTAAGGGTCGAGGAGTCTTAGGGTGCCACCTCGTGTAGGGGACCCTGTTCCAGAGAAGGGAGGATCATTCTGATGGACCGATGCGGGAGTCACGGTGAAGGAAGGGTCTGTTGACTCCCTGGAGAGATGTCTTCCTCTTGATTTGGGCTAGGTACGTAGAAGGAGAAGCTCAAGGTCATCTTGAGTGTATCAGAGGTCTTATTCACCCGGCCCGTGGCAGGGGCCTTATACACCCTGGTCTGTGGCAGAGACCAAAGTTCTCCAGTCCCGTGGCAGGGGCCTTGTACACCCGGTCTGTGGCAGAGACCAACCTCAAGGTCTGTGGCAGAGACCGTGCACCTAAAACTGTTTGAGAAACCTAAGCAGTGAAGTGAATGTGCTACGTTTGTGCCTGGACCTCCTCCACACCTTAAGCTGTCCTGTTTCTTTGCTCTAACCTTTTCTATCCGTGTAGAGTTTATTTTGCCATGAGAGAATAAGAGTTGTAGTTTCAGCTGGTGTGGACATTGACTTTACTGGGAATTAAAGGACTTGCCTCTACCTACAGTAGAGGTGAGAATCATCCTCTGGAGGAGTTTTGACTCCGGCTGTGGACACGGCCCGTCAAGTACACCGCTCAACCTCTTTATATAGGAGGGTACGGGCTGGTAGTGCAGTGTGCCTTTCTCCCTCCTGCGAGGAGCCAACAATATAAAGGCAGGTAAGGGGAAAGGATCTGTGGGCTACAAAAAAATAAAATAAAAATGATAATCTTGACCTAGGAGGACGAGGTCCATATGGAGTAGGAGGTTGAAGTGGCGGTGGATGTGGCTGTGTAGGTGGAAGCGGCGGTGGAGGAGGACGAGGTAGCCAACATTGGTTCAAAAATACAACAATGGCTGGGTAAGGCCGGTGATGTGTCGAATGTTGTTTTTTTAGTATAGCACAGTAGAAGAAAACTATTTAGAAATTGTTTATTTCACACACCTCCACATATGTATAAAACACTGCAAAATATTTTTTGTGGCCCTAAATGGCGTTTTTTGGAAGACCACAATACACCCACAGTACGTAACCGCTGAATCGCACAGCTACAGAACTGCAGAAAATGCTATTAAAAAAAAAGTTTTTTTTTTAGTATAGCACAGTAGAAGAAAACTATTTAGAAATTGTTTATTTCACACACCTCCACATATGTATAACACACTGAAAAATATTTTTTGTGGCCCTAAATGGCGTTTTTTGGAAGACCACAACATGCCCACAGTACGTAACCGCTGAATCGCACAGCTACAGAACTGCAGAAAATGCTATTCAAAAAAAATGTTTTTTTTTTTAGTATAGCACGGTACAAGGAAAATATATAGAAATTGTTTATTTCACACACCTCCAGATATGTATTTCATACTGCAAAATATTTTTTGTGGCCCTAAATGGCGTTTTTTGGAAGACCACAATGCACCCACAGTACGTAACCGCTGAATCGCACAGCTACAGAACTGCAGAAAATGCTATTCAAAAAAAATGTTTTTTTTTTTAGTATAGCACAGTAGAAGAAAACTATTTAGAAATTGTTTATTTCACACACCTCCACATATGTATAACACACTGCAAAATATTTTTTGTGGCCCTAAATGGCGTTTTTTGGAAGACCACAATACACCCACAGTACGTAACCGCTGAATCGCACAGCTGCAGAACTGCAGAAAATGCTATTCAAAAAAAATTTTGTTTTTTTAGTATAGCACAGTAGAAGAAAACTATTTAGAAATTGTTTATTTCACACACCTCCACATATGTATAACACACTGCAAAATATTTTTTGTGGCCCTACATGGCGTTTTTTGGAAGACCACAATACACCCACAGTACGTAACCGCTGAATCGCACAGCTACAGAACTGCAGAAAATGCTATTAAAAAAAAATGTTTTTTTTTAGTATAGCACAGAAGAAGAAAACTATTTAGAAATTGTTTATTTCACACACCTCCACATATGTATAACACACTGCAAAATATTTTTTGTGGCCCTAAATGGCGTTTTTTGGAAGACCACAATACACCCACAGTACGTAACCGCTGAATCGCACAGCTACAGAACTGCAGAAAATGCTATTCAAAAAAAAATTTGTTTTTTTAGTATAGCACAGTAGAAGAAAACTATTTAGAAATTGTTTATTTCACACACCTCCACATATGTATAACACACTGCAAAATATTTTTTGTGGCCCTAAATGGCTCTTTTTGCAAGCGTACATTAAAGTGCAATTTTTTTTTTTTGCCCTAAACGGGTCTTTTTTTGCCCAATGGGTCTTTTGGAAAAGAGCACAATAAAGTGCCTTTTTTTTTTGTCCTAAATGGATCTTTTTCCAAGAGCAGAATACACCCACAGTATGGAAACGGTGTATCTCTCAACGTAATATATGCAGTGCTGGTGCACTAAGCTTGCAGATAAAAGGTAGATTTTCTCTGACACTGGGCTCATAGCAGTGTAAAAAGACTGCAATGCAACACAAACAGGTAAACCTATGCAGATCGCTGAGTTATATCTCTGAATCTGGACTCCTATTCCTATATAATATATCTCTCTCCCTAAAAGCAAAAAACAGGAACCTGGCCCTACACTACACTGTCTCTATCTTTTCCCTCAGATTCCAGAATCAGGACTAACTCATGTATTTTTCTATCTCTCCCTAAAAGCAGCAGCAGCAGACTAGATCCTCTCCCTATCTATTCTGAAGCAGAGTGTCATGTGTGCTATGTGCCTCTAGCTTATATAGAAGCTGGGTCACATGTTGCACTGACCAATCACAGCCATGCCGTTAGTAGGCATGGCTATGATGGCCTCTAAGGGCACACCAGCTAATCAAAAGGTGATTGGCTGGCCCCTGAATCATTTCTAACTGCGTAATTAGATTGCCGAACCCGAACCCGGACTTTTGCGCAAAGTCCGGGTTCGGGTTCGGGAAAAAGCTAAAGTTCGTTACGGACCCGAACTTTACAGTTCGAGTTCGCTCAACACTAACTGCCACCCAATATGTCCATGTATCAAATTAGGTCATTAAAGTCACAAGCATCCCCACCCCTTTCAATAAGTCAGCTGCAGGGTGGTGAATCCCTTGTCCATATCTCATTGGAACGACATTGGAACGACAGCTGGCTTCCACATTCGGATCTGAACCCAATTCGGAACAAACACAAGCTAATCCCATTCCTTGGCCAACGTACTGTGAGGGGGCACAGGAATCTCCACCCTAAAGCTGATGTATACAAATGGGTCATGACCTCATTGACATAATATACCATCATGGTCATATTAGGTAAATGACATCCAGGTAACCACTTAAGCCCCAGACCATTTGGCTGTCCAAAGACCAGGCCACTTTTTGCGATTCGGCACTGCGTCGCTTTAACTGACAATTGCGCGGTTACCTGGCTCCCAAACAAAATTTACGTCCTTTTTTTCCCACAAATAGAGATTTCTTTTGGTGGTATTTGATCACCTCTGCGGTTTTTATTTTTTGCGCTATGAACAAAAATAGAGCGACAATTTTGAAAAAATATTTTTTACTTTTTGCTATAATAAATATCCCCCAAAAATATATAAAAACAATAATTTTTTCCTCAGTTTAGGCCGATGCATATTCTTCTACATATTTTTGGTAAAAATAAATCGCAATAAGAGTTTATTCATTGGTTTGCGCAAAAGTTATAGCGTCTACAAAATAGGATATAGTTGTATGGCATTTTTATTAATCATTTTTTTTTACTAGTAATGGTGGCAATCAGTGATTTTTATTATGACTGCGACATTATGACGGACACATCGGCCACTTTTGACGCCATTTTTGGGACCATTGTCATTTTTACAGCGATCAGTGCTATAAAAATTCACTGATTACTGTAAAAAGAACACTGGCAGTGAAGGGGTTAACCTGTAGGGGGCGCTGAAGGGGTTAAGTGTGTCCTAGGGAGTGATTCTAACTGTTAGGGGGCGTGGCTACGAGTGACACACCACTGATCGCTGCTCCCGATGAGAGGGAGCAATCGATCAGTGACATGTCACTAGGAAGAACGGGGAGATGTTGTGTTTACACTGACATCTCCCCGTTCTTCAACTCTGTGACCCAATCGCGGGACACCGGTGGACATCGAGTCCGCGGGGCCCGCGGGCACGGTCACGGAGCTCACGACAGGGTCGCGAGCGCGGCAGCGTGCGGGAGTGACCACACGGTGGCAAATTAAAGGGGACGTATATATACGCCCATTTGCCCAGCTGTGCCATTCTGTTAACGTATAAGTTTGTGCGGCGGTCGGCAAGTGGTTAATATATCCATGTATCAAGTTAGGTCAATAATGTTACAAGCATCCCCTCCCCTTTGTATAAGTCAGTTGCGGGGTGGTAAATCCCCTGTCCGTAGCTCATTGGCCCAGAAATGACACCTGACTTCCAGGTTCAGACCTGAACCTGGTTCAGAACAAACACAAGCTCATCCCTACTAAAAGTAAAAATCAAGGCCATATGATGCCCATGACAGCCAGGAAACTGACCCCTTTATAAGGAGAGATGAGGGTAGGCAGACTTCATATTTTACTCTACACAGGTTTCTTTTACTATACTGCAATTATCACATATAATTCAAATAATATATGGCATAAATATAGGTGTGTATGTGTGTGTGAGGATTGCGGTAATGCATAGTTCATTTGAGTTGATCAATTCTTTATATAGTCTCACTCCTAATCTTGTATGTTATTGCAGGTGACAGGGAAAATAATTATAATCGTCTAAAGCTTTGTTATTTATGCTTTTCTAAAAAGGTCACATACAGTCATTCTCGCCAGGAATCGCATTATTCCTCAGCTTGTCAATACGGGAATTTTATTTCTGAGAATCAGCATGTAATTATCAGAAGGAAGTCTGTGTAATCACATAGGAAGGCAGGGATGGAAAGAAAGCTATATTGTAATGCGTGCTGATTTTTCTCTGAATAAGAGCGCTTCCACATGCAACAGTTATAAAATATATGCGCAGCGTGCAGTGCATTGCAGGGCATTCGGCGGGGCGAATACCTGCCAAACACCCTGCAAATTCGAGTGTTCCCTGTACAGAGTAAATAGGCAATAAGAATGAATTCAGTGTATGCTAACAATTATCACACTGGAAGAGTGAAGAATTACCAAGTCTGGTGTGTGCAATGGTACCTAATCAGATACGCACAGGAGAACAAGTAGAGTATGGAGATGCTGAAGAGTGGAAGGGGAATAAGGACTTGCCATTATCCGCAGGGTAAATGTAAGCGAATGTGCATTTATGCATTGCATATTTGGAACATTAATTATTAAACATGTGCATTTGTTTTTGTCCAAATGCATTTTCGTCCGAATTTCGGGGATTTTCATGTTCGTTTTAACAAACAATAACGGGCGTGCAGAATCCGAAATCCGAAAGATCCGAAATAGAAAAGATGCTTTATTTTCGTATCCATTAAATTTTCGTATCGTTGCGACAACAGTTCGATATAGATAGATAAAAGATTCGACATGATGGTGACAATAGCGATCTGTGTCTATCGAACCTACAGTTGAATGTGCCTAACCTAACTCTATTAGTCCGAGATTATTCGACATAGAGAGAAAAGATTCAACATTATAGAGACATGAAGACATGTGCACACTGAAATATTTTGTTTCGGAAATTCGGTTTCATCTGAAAAATACATTTATTTTGTTACTCCCGAAATATGTTTATATTTATTTTGTTTAGTTAAAAAATGCATTTGTCCGAAAATCCAAATTAAATAAGGTCGGATCTGTCAATTGAAGGCTTATGGTGTGTCGGATGTTCTAAGAAGATTTGACGAAGCAGCTAAAAACATTTGATCGCTGCGAGCACACATATACGGTCAAATGCTCCGCCCATAGGCTATAGAAGAATTCTAATGTTGGTTGACTAGTAATAATAATTAATAATTATAATTATTACTAGTCATACAAAATTAGAATTCTACTATAGCTTGTGGGCGGAGCATTCGACCGGAAATGTACGATTGCGGCGTCGTACAGTTTAGCTGCTTCATCGAATTTTCTTAGAACATCCGACAGACACCATAAGCCTTCAATTGACAGATTCGACCTTAATTAATTCGGATTTTCGGACAAATGCATTTTTTAACAAAACAAAATAAATATAAACACATTTCGGGAGTAACAAAATAAATGTATTTTTCAGATGAAACCGAATTTCCGAAACAAAATATTTCAGTGTGCACATGTCTAATAATTATGGTGCAGGGTCACTTTAAATACACGCTTTGAAATATGCTATAAGAACAACTGCTACTTACTGCAAGATTCTTCATCCGAATTGTCACCACAGTCATTTTGTCCATCACACCGCCAGTGATCTGGAATGCAGTTCTTATTTTTGCACTGGAATTCATGAGGACCGCAGGTCTTTTTGTCTGTAAATTAAAAATACATTACCTAGCAGCAATAGAGAAGTATATCTAAAATTCAAGTTACTCCTATGTAAAAGACTAGCAAGGCTGCATAAAACATAGGAGGCGGGCAGTGTAAAAAAAATATAATTTTCCCTTTGAATTCAAGAAGATTAACCTAAACTGACACTTCACAAGTACTTGCTGGAATCTAAATTCATCTGAAGGACAGATTTTGTAAACGTAAAATACATAAGGCTCTGCTGACAAAGCTAATTTCCCTTGATTAGAATCCTTATTTTCAAAAAAGTGTCAGTTATCTTAACTTGTGTCCAATGCAAATTTAAATTACAGTCACATGGGTGAAAATAAAGTCCTTAAAGCTGGTGTTAAATCTTTGTGAATTGAGCTCATAGGCTTAGTTCACAAAACTTTCACACAGGGTTAAGGATTTTTATTTTAGTCGTGTGACTGTATTTTTTCACTTTTTTGAAAATAAGGATACTTATCCAGGGGAGTTAACTTTGGCAACAGAACCATATGTATCTTATGTTTACAGAATAGGTCATTCAAGTGTTACTAAAGGTAGATTTTTTTTTTATTAAAATAATACGCATGTTATGCTCACCTACTCTGTGCAATTGTTTTGATCAAAGCGGCCCCAAACTGCCTCTTCTGGGGTCCCCCCCCCAGGTGATTTTGGCACCTTCTTTTTTCATGTCCCCCCATAGCAAGCCTTTTGTTATGAGGACACACAGTGCATGCTCACCACGAGCACTGTGTGTCTATGGAGCCACGCTCCATAAACATACAGCAGGGCTTAGCCCCACCCCTGCTTCCTCCTCACTGCATTTGATTGACAGCAGCAGGAGCCAATAGCTGCTGCCTGAGTCCCTGTCTGATGAGGAAGAGAGGGGAGAAGGGATGCAGCTGTTCACATCACTGGATCTCTTCTCCCCTCTTTTGCCCTTTACAAAGAGAAGGGGGAGGACAGAAAGCTATAAAGCGTTTTTTTACCTTTAATGCAGGGAACACATTAACCCCTTCACACCAACAGTATTCAAATATGGAGCCTCACTGGAATAGTCTTTTTTCCAAGGGGGCACATATACGCACATCTGTCTTTGTGCTGGGAGCGTGCCCAGCACAGAGACCGGGGTCTTGGTGGGAGCCCCAGGTCCCGTACTAATGATCAGTTCCAGTTCTGGGTCACCTGATTGCTGCGATAGCCTCTGATTGGCTATCACAGTGATCCGTCACTGTGAAGCCTGCCCTTGTGTTTCTATCTCTGTAATTGGAGAGGAAAGATACATTATAACTCTGTCTCTCTCCTTGCATAGAGGGAAAAAAAACAATGTTGTGTAAAAAAATATAGTAATAATAGTAATAATAATAAAGTAAATAAAAATAGATCAAGGCTTGATCAAGGTCAATGCCAGGCACAGGCACACTGGAACAGAAACGGGACCTTCCCCAAACACAACTGTCTAAAAAGTCTTTGTATATTGTAAGAGAAACATTAGCTTCACTGAAAACACTTTAAAGTGAAATTTCACTCTCCCAATCAACACTGAACATTTTTTAATCCTCATGCTGCTAGCCTTAGTAAATAGATATGGAAATATATCATATTTACTTGTTTTAAACTTTTTTTTGTATTATTTCTTCAGTTACTTCCTGCTTTCTTGCCTAGGCAAATTATGTCATTCATCCCAGGAGTCTTCAGAAAGGGGAGGGGAGGAGGAGGGATTTCAGGAAGTAAACGCTACAGGAATGATCTGCCCTTACTCAAAATGACCACAGCCAAAAATGCTAGGGGGTTGTATTTCAAAGTAATTTATTGACAAAATAAAGCATGGAGAAGTGGATGGATGGGGGAGTTTGCTTTGAATATTAAAAATTAACTGCTTGCCTACGGCCGGCCGTTATATGACGGCTGGACGGTGTAGCTCTCGTTCTGGGCGGGCATCATATGACATCCTCGCCTTCCCAGCCCGCCGCGTCACTGGGGACCGCGATTGCCCGTGAACACAGCAGGACCGTGGATCTGTGTGTGTAAACACACAGATCCACGTCCTGTCAGAGAAGAGGAGACCCATGGTGTGTTCCTTGTACAGAGGAACACAGATCGGTCTCCTCCCCTTGTGAGTCCCCCCCCCTACAGTTAGAATCACTCCCTAGGGAACATATTTAACCCCTTTATCGCCTCCTAGCCATTACTACTAAAAAAATAATAATAATAAAAATGCTATAAATCTATCTCCTATTTTGTAGACGCTATAACTTTTGCGCAAACCAATCAATATACGCTTATTGCGTTTTTTTTTTTTTTTACCAAAAATATGTACAGTAGAAGAATACATATCAGCCTAAACTGAGGAAAAAATTGGTTTTGAAAAAAAGAATTGGGATATTTATTTTAGCAAAAAGTAAAAAATATTGTGTTTTTTTTCAAACTTGTCACTCTTCTTTTGTTTATAGCGCAAGAAATAAAAACCGCAGAGGTGATCAAATACCACCAATAGAAAGCTCTATTTGTGGGGAAAAAAAACATAAATTTTATGACCGTGCAATTGTCATGTAAAGTGTGACAGCGCTGAAAGCTGAAAAATGGCTTGGGCAGGAAGGGGGTGAAAGTGCCCAGTATTGAGGTGGTTAAATAGTGTTTTTGGTTTGTGGTGCTCAGATGCAGTGTAGTTACGTTTTAATTAAATTATTTGAAGGAGTTTGGGCAAACCTTTGGCCACAAAGTGTAAGAGTTGAATCCATGAACTGTACCTGATAAGAGCCAGAGAAAAAAATAAATGTTGCCAAAAGTTTTTCTGTACTCACGCTGGGGTAAGGTAAATGGTCATTTAAAATACATAGTGGTCAGCAGAGTTCTTTTTTAATTACCCCACATTTTGAATTATTAATTTAGCCTTAGATGGGTTTAATAAGTTGAACAAAGCTTCTGCGCACATGCAAAAAGCTATTTGTCTACCTAATTAATGCTACAATTCATGGACTGCTCGCCATAACATAAATGAAATGCACACAACATATATTTAGTGATTTATTATATAAAAACAAGGATGAATGTATGTTTATTTTTCTTCAACTTCTGCTGGCTGCATGTAGTGTTGTTGTTTATTGCCTTCATTAAATGGTGAGCCAGTTACTAAAGTTATCATTAGAGGCATTTCATGTTTAGCGAGTCCTTTTTACCCAAAAACAGCTCTAAATTTATAGTGCAAAATAGAATTATTTACTGGAAAAAAGGAGAACAGGACGTCTAGTCTGCCAAAATATGACAACTTTGTGTTGTATTGCTATCTAGCTTATTAGATATATCTTCAGTACAAAGAGACTTTAGTGATAACATTTATTCACCCATTTTAACCAATCTCTTGGTAGTTATAAAGCAGATTAATGGTATTTTGCTCACACACTGGGTTTTCAATGAAAAAAATAATTTATCAGTCCTATAGAGGTTTCTTTACTTTAGTGTAGCTTGGGAACTTGTGTGGCCAGATACGCTAGAGCAGCCTTTCTCAAACGTTTACCCCAGAGGAACCATTGAAATAGTTTCCATTTCTCCCAGAACCTTGGCTAAAACCAATTCATCGGGTGCCAGTGGAAAAAATGCTCCTTACATTGGGGGCAAGTGGTCAGATTGTTTCCGTTACAATGGTGGTCAGAATGCCTCCATTTTAGACAGCTAAAATAATCATGGGTGTTATACAGCTGACTCTCACAAAACCATGCAGGCACCATCAAATGGGAGATAAATCAGCTACAGCTCAAGAACCCTAGCAACAACTTCTAGCGGAATTTTGATTGAGAATAGCTGCATTAGAGAAATGTAAGTATTCTCATAAATTATTTTAGCTTGTTTGGAAAACTTCCTGTGACCGGGCCAAATCCCTAATCTTTCTATGAAGAAGAACAAAGGAGCAAGGTCTTGCACATGTACCATTGATAGTGGTAGGCTAGTAGGTATCAGATCCTGGTACTAAACTGAAGTGCACAAGTATAGACAAATATCTCTTTATCCATCATTCTCAGAAAATATTCCCATCCATAGCTGTCCTATGTCTTATTTCTGCCTACGCTAACTAGGTAACATAGTTACAAAGTTAAATAGTTGGTAAGGTTGAATGAAGACACCAGTCCACCCAGTTCAACCTGGGATAGTGTGTGTGTTTTATGTCAATACCAATTTCCATATGCATTTATATTGCATACGCTAAGATGTCCATCTAAGAGCTTTTTCTAACTATCGACACTTCCCACTGACACAAAAAAACCCCTACACAGTCTAGGCTAAATTGCTTCTCCTGCAATGTCACTGAGTGGCCATGTGGCTTTTTATGCTCCCTGAAACTGAAAAGTTATTTCCCTATGCTAGAATCACCACTGAGGTATTTGCATATCGCTATCATATATCCTCTTGGGAGTCTCTTCTCCAGGGATTATAACTTTAATGCTTGTAGTCATTCCTCGTAACCGAGATCTTCCAGTCCCCTTATCAGCTTTGTTGCCCTTCTCTAGTCTCTCTGGTTCCAGCACATCCTTCCAGAGGACTGGTGACCAGAACTGGATGGCATACTCAAGATGCGGCCAGACCACATGTTTGTAAAGCGATAGAATTATAGTTTTATCTTTTGAGTAAATATCCTTTTTAATGCATGCTAATAATCTGCTTGCTTTGCTTGGCATTGCATGCCATTGCTGAGCCTGTGGTCTACTAGAGACCCCAGATCCTTTTCCATCCTGCATTCCTCCAAAGGTTTCCACCCTAGAAAGTGACTTGCATTCATATTTTTACCCCCCATGTACATTACTTTACATTTTTCAACATTAAACCTTGTTTGCCATGTAGTTGCCCACCCCTATTTTTTTTAGGTCTTCTTGTAAAGTTTCTATATGTCGTTTCAGAAAAAAATATAGTCCTTCAATAGTAGCATCACAATATTCAGAAAAGAGGATTACATCTACTATATGTGTAGATGTTCTTATTCTCTTTTTATAAACTTCAAGTGCTAGATACAAGTAAATAAGGGGAAAAGGATAAAGCTAACATTCCTTTAACGTTTTAGTTTCTGTACAGTCTGCATTTGTCTCAAAATTACCTTGGGCCACATTGTACACACATATCAAAGAAAACAAGATCCACAAATAATGTCCTCCTCAATGCTCTGTCATTTTTTTCTATGCTATGTTCATGGACGAGTATCAACAGCTGATTTTTATGTTTTCAACATCAGTAAGGTAACTCCGTGACAAAAGATTACATTTGTCTTCTGCATAATGGGATACAAAGGTTAATTTACTCTGTAACTCTTAATTAGTTGCTCAGACCTTTGACTCTCTACTAATTGTGCAGCTAGAAGATGTGTGCAGCAAAAGTAATGAATGACTACGACTATTCTTTTTTAGTCACAGTAGGTAACTAATTACTTTAACCAGTTTGGCAAAGTGTATAAAAACTAGTCACTGCTGAGGTTGAAATAGCTGATTATAGAGAGAAGTAGAACATGCATATTTATGAGGCTCTGTGTGGAATTTTTGATCAAACCTTATCTTATTCTATTACGTTCGGCGGGTAGCTCGTACGCAGGACACCTGGGCTCATTTGTGAAAACAAGAATAATGAATATACAGTAGAAGGAATGTCACTCCTTGGAAGCCATTCAGATGTTTCCTTTCTTTGTCTGATCTTCAATAGAAAAATGACAGCTGGATGCTGATTGGTGGGGTTTCTTTTCACTTGGTTTATACAAAAATGCCACAGCTGGATTCTGACTACTTGTGAACTCAGAGCCCCCAACAGTTCGAATATTAAGTTGTAAATGATAATTAAATTGTTTTACTGACTTACTTATGAAAAATTAAAGTAAAGTAAATATAAATCGAATCACTAAGATCTTATATAAGCTTCAACAGGTAATATAGTTCCAAAAGTTGTTTTCAATCTTTTTAAAGCCCAACTCCGGGAATCTTGAAAATGTTGCTTGTTTTAGTCTAGAGGAGAGCAAAAGTGCTTACCTGATCTCCGCTCCCCTGGAAGGTGGTACTTCCCTTACTCTAGCGGTGGAATGTCCCTTCACTATAAACCCTGCATTAGTCTTGAAGACACCAGGACCCTAAACCACTGAAGCATAGGGGGAGAAGAGGCTGTAGGGACCAATCTAGTATTGTGGAGGACCAGAGGATTATGTAAGTAAATCTACTTTAACAAGTCCCCTTGGCCTGAACGAGCAATTAATCCTTGCAGTGTGGGTGCAGCCCCACTGCAATGGATAATTTTCAAGTTCCCTGGAGTTGGGCTTTACATTTTATTGCATTAAATGTATACCTAGGGAACCTATCATGAAGGTCCTTGTTTAGGCACTTCCTGTTAGGGGGTGACAATGGTCTCCCAATTATGCTCCTGCATTGTCACCCTACCCTGTTCACCCATGGTGGAAACTACAAGTGGCTCTGTCAGCACACATCTTGCCTCCTCTGCCCTTTGTCACTTTTTAAGAAGCTTGTTCAATGCAGTGATGTGTAACTGGTGGCGAGGTGAGTGCATATAGACAGGAAGTAGTCAAAAGAAGCCGGAGGAGTTTAGCAGCACTGAGATGCCATGAAGGATAAAAACATGTGAAATCAGTATACTATTAAAAGAAAAAACATGGCAATTGTTTAAGATACACAGGGGGTTATTTACTAAAACTGCATGGTGCAAAATCTGGTGCAGCTCTGCACAGAATTCAATCAGCTTCCAGGATTCATTCTATATGTAGTTAAGTGGTCAACTCCAGAATTGAAAAATACGATGTTACAGCACCAATGTAAAGGTATAGAGAATACAGAGTAGGGGGAGATTTACTAAAACCGTTGCAATCTGGTGCAGATGTGCTTGGTATCCTATCAGCTTCTAACTTCAGCTTGTTCAGTTAAGATTTGACAATAAATCGTGCAATAGAGAATACAGAGTGGGAGGTGTAGTTAGTACAAGGACATACCAAATTGAATAAAAATCACAATTTATTAAAGTTGCAAAGGTACATAAAAACAATATTATACATTACACGAACGGCTTTATGGTCATTTAAGACGTGTTATTGTAGCTCGTATAGTTTTTCCCACATCCTACTTGTTTCGCCAAATGGCTTCCTCAGGGTCCAACGTGGTTTTGGTATTCAATTTGGTATGTCCTTGTACTAATTGTACCTATGAAGTCCCACCCCCCTACTCTGTATTCTCTATTCTAGGATTTATTGTCAAATCTTAACTGAACAAGCTGAACTTAGAAGCTGATAAGCTACCAGGCACATCTACACCAGCTTGCACCAGTTTTAGAAAATCTCCCCCACAGTGCACTCACAAACTAAATGTCGTCCATTGTTTAGATATACTTTAGGGCTTGCTCACATCACATGCAGAGATCTGTTGATCAACATGGGTCTCCGCATGAGAGACCTTAATTTACACTGTAACTGAACATAGGGGTGCAGAGTGGAGAGGTGCAGAAAAATGCAGCAGGAAATGACTGCTACTTATGTTCCTGCTATGGAAATTTCACTTTGCTTCCTTTCCCAAAGACCACCACTTTCGTCATTCTCTCTGGAGCAACTGCAGTCTATTTGCCTTTAGAAAATCAACCCCACTGTATTCATATGTTGGAGTTTCACTTTTCCACTTTAAAAGAAAGAAAAGGAGACTTTAGTTAATCAACACCAAAGTTTGGTAGCCCAAATCATTTTTTATAAAAGATGCAAGAATATAAACCAATCAAATTGTAAGTGTATAATCTTATCAGTACTTTTTGGGTCCATTGCTTCACATAACTTTAAACTTTCTCTAAACTCAACAAAAGAGAACAATAATATTCATTAGCATGTCCAGTTGTTTGAATTGAGAGTTGAAAAGACCTGAGGATCATATCAAAGATCGGGTGGATGCGAGGTCCTTGTCTAGTATACATACAGCTGCTAGAAATATGTTTAATGGTTGATACTCACCGCAGTTGGCCTCATCTGATCCGTCAGCACAGTCGGAGTCCTCATCACACACCCAGAGTTTAGATATACAGTGCTTTGTAGTTTTACATTGAAAGTGGTCCGGGGAACAGCTATTTTCAGCTAGTAGAGAACAAAACAGGAGCAGAATTCATCCATTTTAATAAGTGTACATTTTAATACGGAGCGCATCTTCTCATTCTTCTCATTCATCGGGTATTAATGCAAAGATTCCATTAGACATACATTGAAATACCAAACGCTTTTTCTAAATCTCTCAAGAAGGTGGCCAGACTCTGCAGTAATTACCTGTATTTTAGTAAGATAAGTACCCTAAATAATTCATATAGATTTCCTCTAGTGTGTAGGCTTTACACTGTGTTTAAAAGGAAATTAAACTTTAAAAGAAAATGATAATGTAAATGATCTTAAAGGCATGGTACAATTTTTTTCTTTAATAATAGATTTATTTTTGAAATGTATTGTAAAAAATCATCAATTTCAATCAGGCAGCCAGCTTACACTTCTGCGTTGCAATAATGCATGTAAAGCATGTTGCTCCGTGGCAGTGCAATTCAGTATGAATGACACCCCAACGCACTAAGGCAACAAACCTATGTTTGTGACAAACCACAAAGCATGGAATCGCATAAAAGAATGTTGCCATGTGATATGTTACAAAAAAAGGGTCATATATGATTTTAGGCAAGCTAGGGACCATTTACATTTGTGTTATGGGAAAGCAAGCATTAATGTACAGTATGCGTTCCTGCAACAGACGAGGATACAGATTACATGCATTGATGCATAGCATTGCCAATCATTTTGAATAGCATGCTAAAGCAATAAGGCAGCACACATGTCAGAAGCTATGACTGAGAGCTGTGGGTGACAGTGTGCTGGGAACGTGCAGTAAGCGTACAACTTTAGGTTACCAGGGGTACATACAGTATGTGTATTGGGTATTAAAACCCACTTTTCTGGCCGCCGCATTTATGTGCTGCACTGTTGGCAAGATGTTAAAGCGGAGCTCCACCCAAAAGGGGAAGCTTCGCTTGTTCGCACCCTTCCCCCTCTATTGCCACATTTGCCACTTTTTTTGGGGGGGGGGGCAGGTACCTTGTTTTGACAGGTACCCGCTCTCACTTTCGAGTAGGATCGCCAATCGGTGATCTACGACATTTCCCACCCTCCTCCTCCCCCCTCTGCCTTCTGGGACACACACAGGTCCCAGAAAATGGTGGGACCATTCAGAAAGCACAGCATGACTCGCACACGCGCAGTAGGAAACCAGCTGTGAAGACTAAGGGCTTCACTGCCAGTTTCCCTTGCTTACAATGCTATGCCGACGCCTGCACCCAAAACCAATTGACGAATTGGCTCAGGGTGCTGACATCATGAGATACCTGGACAGGTAAGTGTCCTTATAATAAAAGTCAGAAGCTACAGTATTTGAAGCTGCTTACTCTTAGATTTTTTATTTAGTTTTTTTATAGACTGGAGCTACAGTAATCTTTAAAGCAGTTCTAGCACTTGAATTAAAATGTCAATTACAGAGTTCTCTACTGGGTTCTGGAATGATGTAAAGGTTGGTGGGAAGCACCACTGAAGTGGGGGATGCAGTAGATTGATGCTCCTGGAAGGGTTGGTTTCTGCAGACTTAATGGGAGAGATTTACTTAAACTGGAGCAAACAGAATGTGGCGCAGCTGTACATAGTAACCAACCAGCCTCTTACATTAGCTTGTGTAATTAAGCTTGGACAATAAAACTTAGAAGCTGTTGGTTACTATGCCCAGCTACACCACATTCTGTGTGCACCAGTTTTAGTAAATATCCCCCAATATGTCTGGATTACAGTGGCAATCACTGACACGCTGACAGCAAGAAGTGTACGTATTTACTTTATTTTTGCAGGGAGCTTTTATTGGTGTTTTAATTCTAGTGGCTCTGTTGATTTTATCTTCAAAACATTAAATATTTTTTGATTCAGTATTTCATGATGTGATCTAATGTTTCTATAAATCAGTGTCAACTTACGGCAGTCAATCTCATCCTCTTCATCCCCACAGTCATTCTGGCCATTGCAGCGTAAATTTAACGGGATGCATTTCTGCTTCTTAGTGCATTTGAACTGTCCTGACAAGCAGACATATGTATCTGAAAAGAAGTTGGTAAACCAAGATCAGTACTCTTCCTGTAATCTAAGGGCCTATGTCGATGGCTTTTGATCACATTACAACTTTCTTTGTCCCCATGCAAGTCAAATAGGGACATAAAAACATCTTGAGGCAGGCTGATGTAGCTTAAAACGAGATCAAATATGAGGTGGTATCATAAAGTTTCAAAACTAGTTTTGTAACACGCCAATAGATGGCAGCACAAGGCTGCACGCAAAGGCACAGGGAGCACTGACCTCCATAAGCCAGTGTGTCAAAATACATCATCCTGTGTACATCGGGAGCTGTGTAACTGGTGTTATTCTAACCACGTGCTTTATTACGTCTGCTATTACATTATGGACAGTAAGTTAGAACAAAGAGCAAATGTGAAATTCTGTGTGAAACTGAGAAAATCTGCCACAGGGACGTTTGATATGATTCGGCAAGTTTACGGCAATACTGCTAGGACTCGTTCGAGGTGTTTTGAGCGGCACGCGCGATTGTTCTCCAATGATCATCATGCACAAGTTGCCAAATGGTTTTGACTATTTCAGGGGTTTAGCTCTTTGAAGGTCTTCCTGATCTCTCGTTGTCTTCCAGTGATGTTCTTCCGCTCTTTAAGCGCACGTGCCACTCAAAACATCTTGAATGACTCATTGCAGCATCAGCGTTGTTGTCATCATTGACATCATTGCAGTCCATGATAAAACAGCAGATGTGGTAACAAACATGGTCAGAATAGCACCAGTTGCACAGCTCCCGATGTACTTGATAGGGCGATGTATTTTGGCACACTGACTTATGTGTTGTTGCTCCCTGTGACTGTGAATGCAGCCTTGTGTTGCCATTTGTTGGCGTGTTACAAAACTAGTCTCAAAACTTTGTGATACCACCTCGTTTAAAGAACTTTATCTGTGAAGTGTCTCAAAATGAAGGAGGAATGCACCTGAAAGCAAGAAGCATTTGCCCATTGACATAAGCCCAAAGCTAGTTGACACAGGCCATCAATCCGAGTTGATTGTCTTTTCAAGTGTCATATTTACTTGACTTCACATGTGGCATAATCACTTACCACAGTTGAGTTCATCAGAGTTGTCTCCACAGTCATTTTCTCCATCGCAGATAAAAGCTGGGAGGGCACAGAGTCCACTGCCACACTGGAACCTTCCTGGCTGGCACTTAAACTCAGCTGTCAAATTAGAAAAAGTACTGTCATCTATGATATAGGACTGGACTCAAGTTCCTTAATAATTTCCCATTAATAAAGAGAAATAAAGCACAGATATAATAAGTAGTACAATGGTTTGGCTTCAGTTTGTACAAGGTTTTAGTGCGTTTTTTTTTTTCAAAACTCCCAGGTGGACAGAGATAATGGAAAGGAGATCTCACTGTTGAAGTGTCCAAGCCATAAAAGAAGCCAGGGTCCGATTCAGCCCAGAAGACCCTGCCTATAACTGGACTAACCCTTGAAGAGTGGTTAAAGGTAAAGTATGTCCAAAGCTTTTTTGAGTATACTTCTCATGTGGGTCACAGGAGTGCACTTTGTTCTGCACTCCTGTGACCCTGATTCAGCGAACAACTAGCTAGAGCCTACTCTTGGCTGACATCACAGAGCCGGTCCAAGCTCTTCAGGGATGATCCTGACAATAATGTCGGAATCTGCCCATATGACTTATGCTGGCCATACACTCTACGAAAAATCGTCCGAACGAACTTTCAAAAAATGAATGTTCGGTCGTGAGCGCAAACGTTAGTGCCATCATGTAATGACCGATAAATCGTTCAGTGGACATAAATAAAAAAAAAAATGTTTTTTTTGTTTTACATATACCTAGTGCAGAAAGTTCGGACGGGAAACACATTAACCTTCCGATTTATCGTTCATTCGGCAGAAAATTTCCAAACTTGTTCTTCGTTTTTTTTCGGCTCAAAAACGTCCCAAAGATTATCGATTTTGTGCCCATTAACTGTTCAAAAAACGAAAGAACTGTCTGAACGACCGATTTTCGCCCGAATTTTCGTATAGTGTATGGCCAGCAATACCTGCAGCTGGCTCAGCCTCTCAGCGTGCTGCTGGAAGACTGAGCCAGCCACTCCCATCCCCTGCACAGTCCGGCTCTCCAGTGAGGGCTGGAGAGACAGTCACTGCTCTGTTTAGAGCAGACCAAAGAACTGAGCAATCAAGCAGTCTTTGATTGCTTAGTTCTCAGTGTAGAGGTGGCGGGGGACAGATGCAGCATCAATCCAAGGTGAGAAAGAAGATGTGCCCATTAACTGTTCAAAAAACGAAAGAACTGTCTGAACGACCGATTTTCGCCCGAATTTTCGTATAGTGTATGGCCAGCAATACCTGCAGCTGGCTCAGCCTCTCAGCATGCTGCTGGAAGACTGAGCCAGCCACTCCTATCCCCTGCACAGTCCGGCTCTCCAGTGAGGGCTGGAGAGACAGTCACTGCTCTGTTTAGAGCAGACCAAGGAACTGAGCAATCAAGCAGTCTTTGATTGCCCAGTTCTCAGTGTAGAGGTGGCGGGGGACAGATGCAGCATCAATCCAAGGTGAGAAAGAATATTTATTTCCTTAAATCCCGCACTTGTTTTTTAAGCTTAATTTGCAAAATAAATTTGGAATTTAAAAGGACTGGATTTTTTTCTTACAACTAATGGTATCTACAATAAGAATTATAAATAGATTTTATGGAAATGTTTTACTCCAGGGACTGCAAATCGTAACATTGATCAGAGTTGCCCAAGAGCTTTGTTTTATCTTCCTCTGCACCTTGGAGTTTACTGAAAGTTGTACTTGACATTTTGACTTTGATATTTGTATTCATTTTAATTAACTCTGAATCAGCATCAGCTGCTACACCGTGCAATTCTTTTCAGTCATATCAGTTCTCTATTCTTGTGTAGTTTACCTTTGCTTTCAAGAGAAAGTCCACTCAAAGTTGATATTTTAGCTTTTGGTTGATGTTAAAAATTAAAACCATCTAATAGTTTCTAATACCTCCCGGGGATTCTGGTAGAGATCTCTGCACTTGAGTTCCAAACTTTGCACAGCTGCTATTGATAATTTGAATGTACTTTTTATTATGAAAAATAGAACAGGTTAAGTTTGAATACCACAAGGTAAGTGGGAACAGAAAAGGGTACTATGGTGCTTCAGCCCTTAAGAAATATACATTGTCAGGGGGGAATTTGCAAAAACTGGAGCAGCTGCACATAGTAAGCAATCAGCTTCTAACTTCAGCTTGTTCAGTTAAAGTGAAGCTAAACCCCCCAAGACTTTATAGCCAATGGATCTAGAAACTGATTGGTTGCATGCACAGCTTCTCCAGATTTTGTTTGCTCCAATCTTAGTAAACGCCTCTCTATATGTCCAAACATTTTGGACACCTGGCCATCACACCAATAAGAGCTTGCTGGACATTCCATTTCAAAACCATGGACATTTTTAAAGGAGTTGCCAAAACCCCCTAAATAACAGCCTCCACTCTTCTTGGAAGGCACTACAATGTTAGAATGTTAGGTTTGTGGAATGTGTGCCCATTCAGTCAGTTTGTGAGTTCAGGTACTGACACTGGACAAGAAGTCAAGGCTTACAATTTGCAATTCAGTTTAGCTCAGAGCCAGAGGTATTGAGTGTTGAGGCCAACGCTCTGAATAGGTCATTTAAGTTCTTTCAGATCAAACATGTCAAACAATCAGAAGAGTAAGAAGTCCTGGCTTACAACTGGCAATTCAGTTTAGCTCAGAGGTGTTAAGGGTTGAGGGCTCTGTATAGGCCATTCAAGTTCTTTCAGATCAAACAAGTCAATCAGGGGAATTCATAAAGAGTGTCTATGATACTCTTCAGAATTCCACTGTGCCTCCAAAATACAAATGTTGATGCAGGTGACAGATTTGTGTACCTTTTGGAAGCAGGTGCCTGGGTGGCTAGAACCTGAGAGATTTGCTCCCCAACAGGTCTACTCCCCTTGTGATTGACAGCAGCCAGTGGACAGATCCAAAGCCAACATTCTAATGGATACAGAATCTGTTCACTGCCTGCTGTCAATCACAAAGAGAGCACAGACCTGATGGGGAACTAATGTTTCAGCTTCTCCATTAGGCACCCTTCACTGTCAGCATCATTGGGTGATACCAGGCTGCACAGCCGCCAGTATCCATAACAACCACTGACAGATTGGGCAGACATGGGGCACTCTGCCATCTTACAGTTGGTCTTAATTACCTCTAGTTGAAGGCAATTATTTTTGAATTTAGTGCAGTATTAATGCCACTTTGTAAAATTGTCGCTAATGCTAACAAAGTGGACGGCAGGGATTTTTTTTAAATCTGGCCAGGCCATTTTAAAGGGTTATACCCCCAGAAATGTGTTTAGGGCTTTATTAAATTCCCCCACTGTCTTTATAAACCTGGTATTGTGTACCCAGGCACAGTCATGCTGGAATAGAAACGGGCCTTTCCCAAACTGTTGTCACAAGGTTAAAAGTGCACATTTCTCTAAAATGTTTTTGTATGTTGTTGTGTAGTACCCTTTACTGAAAATACCTGAACTGAATAATTTGGGGGTGTTTTCATGTGCTTTTGGCCCTTTAGTAGGTGTGATGGACAGCTGTCCACAAACATTTTTCAGAAGAAAAGAGAAACCAACAGGTTGTCAGGGCCCCGATCTGAACCTGCAAACTTTGCTGTGTCTGGCAATGTTTCTTCTTACTGAGCCACCTGGAATGCTTTACAGCTCCCTAGGAAAATTCCTTGATTGATTCTGTCTTGAATCTTGTTTGTCATGAACTTTGAACTTCTTGCTCTTCAAATAAACTTTCTATTTATGACATGCCTTTGCACTTCCTGTTTTCCCAGATTATTGTGCTCCCTCCAGCTAATATCTCACTATTGTCAATCCTGCTGCCATCTGTATCTTCACTATAACTTGTTACTGACCTTTGGCTAGTTTACTGACTACATTTCTGCCTATCTCTACCTGCTATATTTGCTACTGGACAGCGGCTTGCTCACTTCCTGATGGGGCAATCCAGAGGAACACTACCTGGTACTCTTATGCAACAAAACCCATCTCCACCATGGGGAGTATGGTTAGTGGTTAGTGCTTAGCCTCCGCATTTCAGGTCATTCTGTATCATCTGCCAGAGTGATCTGCTTCTGTACTTATTAGATGGTCAGTAGGTGTCTTACTACTGCTATAGCTACTGGTCTCTGAGCCTGACCCCTGACCGTAACATAGTCAGACCACCAGATCTGTGACTCAAATGTCAGTTTATGGAGGACTAAAACATTAATGTATACACTCTGAAAGAAAGCAAGGGGCAATTTTCAACCCTTACAAACTGTTGCACTTTTCCAAAATTATAACTTAACAGAGCAAGAATCTTGGTGTGTACATGGCCTGTGACTATATCTCTTCCAATTCTAAAATGGCAAACCCGGAAAAACAAAGCAAAAGCCTTGTCAACAGCATAGGCTAATGCATTCTCCACTACATCAATATCAATAGGAAAAAAAACCTTTTGTTTTTATTGCAATTAAGAAACATACTGCTTTCATGCCAACATAGAAGCTTTACGTTTGTTATGCCAATTGTTATTCCCATTGCATGCCAACAACAGAACCCAAATGTAAA
Source organism: Rana muscosa (assembly GCA_029206835.1). Taxonomy (NCBI): domain Eukaryota; kingdom Metazoa; phylum Chordata; class Amphibia; order Anura; family Ranidae; genus Rana; species Rana muscosa. The sequence continues at coordinate 445,359,980 of CM055127.1, read as the reverse complement.
ACATCCTGAGTAATTAACCAATGTGTCCCATTTTTGAAGTGTAAATCCTGTTCATGTTTAATTTAGTTGCCTTTTCTCTAGCAGGTAGAGGAGTGTGAAGTAGTTTGCATTCAGAACTTTTTTGCACATTTTACAGAACTTGGCATGGCAACAGCTGGTGTACTGTTAATTAGTTCATAAGCGTGAGCTTCATGCATGTACTGTGCTACATAACAGGACAGACTGTAAATATTTGTTAGCTCTGAATTTTTGATGTAATTTATAAGTTAAGTTATGATATCTTGTAACTAACATACAGGAATAATATGATAGTCAAAGGAGCAGGACACAATGTAGGGCACCATCAGAAGTAATATGTGTAAATTAAAAAGTAATAGCAGCTTACTAAAATTACTGTTATAATTATGTTGATGACTTGCAGAAAAAAAACTTTTGGCCAATCAGAAAAATCATCTGGTAAAAGCTTGTGACGTGTGCTTTGTACAGCATATGCAAAACAATGTCCTACATTGCACATGGTTTATAAATCTTGACCCCTAGTTGCAGCATTGGGGTCCTTCTTTCAATTCCCAACCAGCACACTACCTGCATGGAGTTTGTATGTTGAGTTTGTGCCTACATGAGATTCTGCCAGGTATCCTGGTTTCCTGCCATACTCAAAATACAAGCTGGTATGTTAATTGGCTCCTAATTTGGCATGTGTATGAATGTGAGATAGGGACCTTTGATTGCAAGCTCTTTAGGGCTTCATGTACACTGGCTTACTTTTACAGTGGCTGCAGGAAAAACTCAAAATGCGGCAAAATCACGGCAACAATGCAGCACGGTTGTGTTGCATTTTTGCAACATTTTGCATTTTCCCATGGCCGGCTGTCAAAGCTTTCCTATCCTGAATGCGATTCTTTTGCTTTCAGGAGAGGGAGATTGAAGCTCACCTAAACGCGGCAGCTCGTAAACGCCTATGTGCACATTGACATATAGGCTTTTATGGAGTTGAGTTTAGGAGCGCTGGCAAAAAAGCGTCAAAAGCTCCTAAACTCAAGATTAGGCGCTGCCAGTGTAGGCTACTGTACATGAAGCCTAAGGGACTGATGCAAATGCAATATGTAAAGTACTTTCTAAATTGTTATTTAACAAATAATCAGATTCAGGCTTTTTTTCAGAGAAACACAAAACCCTAAATTAGTTCACTAAAACCCAAAAATGTTCATTGTTAAAAACAATACAGCTTTATTAAATTTATCAAGGTTAAAGATAAAAACAGAAACAGAGTGCACTGGATATAACAGATAAAATCAAGTTAATAAAATAAAAAGTTATAATATCACTTACAGATCAGGACATATCACTAGACTGACCACTTGTTATTGCTGGAAAACTTGCTGGCAATGGTGCCCTACTGACAGCTATGTTTCCAAATGTCTAAAAAAATTGATGTATACAGTATTTCTTGCTAATCAAAAGCGAAGTATGGGAATACAATATTTTTTTTTAATTTATACTTACCTAGGTGGATGCAACTCGCCCGCCAGCTCTAAGACTGAGAACCGAACAATCAAACACAGACGATTACTCCGCTCTCACAGCTCCGTGAGCAGAGAGCTGTTGGTCACCGCTCTCTGCCCCCCCTGCTCACTAGAGTTCTGGGCTGTGGAGGGGGCGGCTCAGGCTGGGGCGGCTCGCTAAGAGGCTGAGGCGGGTGCTGGTCCAGGCATGTGGGCGGATCCCCATATGGTCACCATCTTTCCCAGCCTGGACCAGCTCTGTGACATCAGCAGGAGCCCGCCAACTGCTAAAAACAGGTCACATAAGTGCAGAACGAACTGCACTCCTCTGATCCACAGTAGAAGGACAGCCAAACAAGCTTAGGCTGTACTTCTTTGAATAAATCTCTTTTATATTGATCTCCTTCTTTTTAAAGCCGAAGGATGGCTGTTTAACAATAAAGGTACAATTAAAAAAAATTACCATGACAATTTGTAAACTTGCAATGCATGTTAAGGGGAATGTATTTTTTTCTATATATATATTTTTCTTTATCATGCTTGTGACAAAAAACTTTTTTTTTTCTGTTTTTACATATGTAAATATAAAAAATTGCAAGTAAATATTTTATATTACATTCCTAGTCAACATATGTAGCTGCAAGCACCTTTTTAGGCCTCATGCACACTAGGCATGTAGCCCCGCTGCATGAGGGTCCAGCATTTAGCTGGGGTTAAGGGGCACATGTCTATCATAAATCCCCACTGCTGGCACCCTGTAAACTTCAACTTGATGAGGTTAGGTGGTACACCTAGAGGTATGTATAATTAGGGCAGTATGCCCAGAATGAAGACAGCTTGTGTTTCGAGCATTCATCCCTGGGGGCATACTGCCCTAAATGTACATACCGCTCAGTGCACCACCCAACCTTGTCCAGTAAAATCAGGTGTCAGGCTCTCATAGAGTTTGATAGGCTGCCATCAATGGGCTTCATGGGGTCCCCTTCAAAATCCATACCAGTCCTGAAGGGCTCTTTTGTTTACATTCCCTGCTGATAGCAGGGATGACTCATTGTTGCTAATGCAGGGCTCATTAGCAACGAATGACTCATCCCTGCTGGCTGGCAGCAGGGATAATTTGAAGTAGTAAAACACGCATTAAAAAAAAATATATATATTTTTTTACAAAGTTGTACTGCAAGTGCACTACAAAATAACATTGAAAATCTAATCAAAGTCACTGCATTAGTGTGAACCTAGCCTTAGGGTTATATGGAGATTAGAGATAGACAGTTAGAAAAAGACAGTCTGAAAGCAAACAGCCTCTGCTGATGCTCTATGACATCAGTGTCATGCATATGGCATGCGTAAACATTAATTTGTAAAAGAGACATTAAGGCTGGGTTCACACTAGTGTGAATTGGATGTGGGTTTCCCCAGGGAATTGTGACTGACTCTCAATGGAGCCGGTTCACACAACTCCGGAGCGGCTGCGGAGTGAATTGCACAGGAGTCATGTGTGTGTTTGGCTCCATTTCAGGTCCGAACTCAGGCAAAAATCCAGGCCTGATTTATCTCTGAAACAGAGAACAGGGATGCACCAGACCCCTGCTGTCAGCTGCATCTGTTTTTAGTGTAAACCCAGGCTAAATAATAATGTAAAAAAAAGTAAAACTGGTTTAAAAACATAAAATAAAACTGACCCAAAGCCAAAATGCTTCTAAAACAAAGTTTACTATGAGCGGTAAAACAAAAGATACACTTACGACACTCTGGGGGCTCATCTGATCCATCGCCACAGTCATCTACCGTGTCACACTTCCACCAGAAGGGAATGCATTTATCCGTATTACACCGAAACTAAACCAAAAATACAGAAGTTTAAGGTTAATTACATCCTCAGTTGTTGCTACCAACGGTCATTGTTCTAAATCTCTCCACCCAACCTGTGTTAAGGTTTTGGCTGTTTAATGTGAATATTCTTTGTCAGTTCAGAATGCAGAAATTATTGGAGTGTTTCAAAGCCGCAATTCCTTTGAAGTTCTTCACAGAGCATTTCTCAATGAATCTAAATGTGACAGACGTTCCGTAGTTAGCTAAACCTGTTATGAGCAAAACTGTGACTGTTCTGCTCGTTGGAAATGAATGTGTCAAGACCCCACAAAACAATCTGAGATGTGTCCCGAATCAAACGTGCCACTTCTATTGCCCGGCTGTATTACTTATGTAAATCTGGCTATGATAGGTATGAATTTCTCAAGCTTTCAAGAAGTAATCAGCCCTGCATTTGTAATTTGGAGCTTTTATACCGCCATTCTGCATGCAACTGCAAGGGGGTGGTGAGACGTCCTCCATTAGAAAGAAACTTGTAAGTTTCCAAAAGTCCACTGAAGTCATCTAGGGTTTGCAACCAAAGATTACAGAACTTAATGGCTGAGGTGAAAGCTGAAATCCAGCCTGATATTCAGGCTTGCTAAGTTGTACAAGCTTCTCTCCTATACTGAAACTGCTTACTCTGATTTCACTGCACATTGTGAGCTTCACATATTGTGCACTAGAGCCCACCTTAGTTTCTGGCTGGAGGACACCCAGCATTATCTATCTATCCTTTTCCTGCCCAACCGTACCGTCCCTGGCCCACTACTTTCATTCATTGGATTTTAGTTATTTCATGGAGACTTACCTAGGGATGTTTGCATCCAAATGTAATGACGCTAGGAATGCCCACTTCCCCACACTGACACTCCCTATTGAGGCATTTAGGTTTTTGTATATCTGCTTCCAAGAGCTAATCCACTGCTTGCATCAAGACTGATGTCACTTAAAGTGAATGTAAAGGTTATTTAATTTTTTTTTTTAATAACAAACATGTCTATACTTACCTGCTCTGCGTAAGAGTTTTGCACAGAACAGCCCGATCCTCCTCTTCTGGGGTGCCCTGGCGGTGTTGGCGGTGCTCCTGGCTCCTCCATTTAATTGGGTGCCCCCACATAGAGCAGCTTTCCATGGGGACACTCATGCCTCCATTGACACAGACAGCAGGACTCAGTCCCGCCCCCCGCTCCAGAGTCACTGGATTTGATTGACAGCGTCTGGAGTCGCTGGGCCCATGCATGGCGCTGATTGGCTCAGATAAGAAAAAGGAGGACTCTGGGGGGCAGCTGCAGCATCTTAATGCATAGAAAGCATTAGGGTGAAAAACTTTGAGACTTTACAACTCTTTTAAAGAGAAGTACTCTCTTCAGCAATTTCTAGCTAAGCATATAAATTGCCGCAACATAGAAAAACATTAAGGCTAAGTTCACATTGGCATTAAAAGCAGGCGTTTGAGTTGCATTAAAAATGCCCCTCAAACGCCTATGCAAATGATACAATGGACAGCACACAGTGCTGTTCACATTATTAAAACATAAAGCATTAGCATTGCGTCGCTCTGCTTAAATATGGAAGACTCATGTCAAGTCAGAAAGCGTTCCCATTCAAGTCTATGGTAATGCTTCGGAAATGCTCTGGCAGACGTTTACAGCACGGTTGCGGGGCGTTAAAATTTGTTTATTTTCTGTAATGTCACTTTCCATTGTGGAGCACTTTTAACATGCCTTAACGCTCATCAAACACTTCAAAACTGTGCATAGGGCGTTTGGGGAGCGTTTTTAACTCACCATTAATGCTTGTAAAAGGCCAGTCTAATGCCCATGCTAAAGCTCATTGACGGGAGTCTAACCTATACTAACGCTATAGGAGCGTTTGTTAAGTGTTAGAAATGTAGTCAAGTGTGAATGAGCCCTAAGAGCAATTGTCACTAGCGATTTTGCCAACAAGCTGAAACACTGATGTATCTCAATAGCTGAACTTCAGAGTGACAAATCACTTTGAAAATGTCAGTGTTAGCGATCCTACAGATCCCATCACAGCTACAAATCACTGTAGCTAAACAGGGGGCTAGCAGTTGCAGGAAAATCACCCATGTCTCATCGGCTTTAAATTATATCTATGGCCAGAATGCAAAATCATAAATTCATCTCCAAATTTTATTTCAATTATTCAATACACTTACTTTGTGAAGATCCCCACAAATGTACTTCCTTGAACTTTGTGACATGTAGTCACTATGCCCTGTGAGTAGGCACTGCTGTGCCACACAGTTCACAGAGCCTGCCTTCTGCACTACAGAGGTGCTGAGAGGAGGAGTTTCAGGGGGTGGTGATAGCAAGGTACCATGGGATATGTAGTCCATATAAATTGAAAGTAAATAGCAGAGGAGAAGCTTCAAAGCATGTAGGTAATCCAGGAAGTTGTGGAAAGAGACAGCCAGCAGACAGGCAGCAGCACAACATGAAAGGATATTTTTCAAGATGCTTATATTGGATTGTCAAATATAACTATTGTTTTTATTGTTATTACAATGCTGATGTTATACAATTTTAGCGTATGCTGTGACCATAGAACTCCTTTAGGCCCCTTTCACACATGCTGTCTGATCAGGTCTGCCTGTCCATTTTTCAGGCGGACTTGATTGGACGCTCCATTCATCTCTATGGTGCGATGGATGTGACATGCCCAGTGTTAACGAATCCGATCCAGTCCGCCGAATCCAGACGGATGGAAACCCTATTTTCCATCCATCTGGCGGGAATCGGATGAAAACGGACAGGCGGATCCGTTTTTATCTGATCTCCCATAGAGGACAGCAGGGCTCTGACAGTTCAGTCCTGCACAGTGAGCGGAGACGGACCTGTCATCCGCCTGCTCAGCAGAGATTAACGGATCGATCCCCGCTGAGAAAAAACGGTGTCCGTCAAAACGAACATGCCATGTGTGAAAGGGGCCTTAGGAAGCTGAATTAAGAAATACAATGTAACAATATAAATATATTGACCCTGATTTTCTAAAAGAGTAGCACATGTTAACTTTCAAAGAGAATTTTCCCTTTTTTTTTGTGGATTGGTAAAACAAAGTGAAAATTCACTATTCAATGAATACCCAACCATGTAGAAGGAAACTTAAAGTGGTTGTAAAGGCAGAAGTATACCTTATTAGAACAAAATAAGATGTGACTTTACATGTACCTTGCAAGGTCTAATGAAAACACAAATCATAGAAATGTATGTAAAAATAAACATATCTTTATTCTATGCATACATATAATTGATTGTAAAAAAGTTCTAAGAGTAATAGTAGGTTAGTACAGTAGGGTTATCCAGGGTGTTAAACCAACTGGAAAATCTGGGTACATGGCCTACGCGGTTCACGGGATAACCTGCTTCATCAGGGCCTTGAAATATTGCACAGATTATCTATATACTGTAACATGTCAATGACCGGCTTGATGGGAGAAAAGCCTGGGGGGCCTGTGGGGGTTTACTCTTCGTCCCCCTAATGAGGAAGGATGCTCCTATATATTGATGGGATTTTGAATAATTGATAAAGGTAGGATTGGCAGTTAGATCTAAAGAATCATAGATATAAAATTAGCATCTCAGATCATAGATCGAGGAACAAGGGAGGGGTGGATAAAACTGCTACATAAATCTTGCTGGTTGTTTCAGAGTTGATAATGCCTTAAAGCGATCTGAATTGCCAATCCGTCTGGATAGATCAGTTAACACCATCTGTGTCTCCACATGGATGGTCAGAAATTTACAGTATATAGATAATCTGTGTTATAATCCGAGGCCCTGATGAAGGGGATTATCCCGTGAAACACATAGGCCATGTACCCAGATTTTACAGTTGGGATAACACCCTGGATAACCCTACTAACTGTTTTTTAACTAAATCTCTTAGAACTTTTTTACAATCAATTATGTGTATGTATAGAATAAAGATACTGTGGGGTTGATTTACTAAAGGCAAATCCACTTTGCACTACAAGTGCACTTGGAAGTGCAGTCACTTTAGATCTGAGGGGAAGATCTGAAATGAGGGGAAGCTCTGCTGATTTCATCATCCAATCATGTACAAGCAAAAATTCTGTTTTTTATTCTCCTTGCATTTCCCCCTCGGATCTACAGCGACTGCACTTCCAATTGCACTTGCCATGCACTTGTAGGGCAAAGTGGATTTGCCTTTAGTAAATAAACCCCTGTATGTTTATTTTTACATAAATTTATATGATTTGTGTTTTCATTAGACCTTGCAAGGTATATGTAAAGTCCCACCTTATTTTGTTCTAATATAGTATATGTCTATTTTGGGATGGTACTTTAGTAAGGTCATACTTGTCTCACACTCGTCCCCCGTACCTCTTTACTATGTAAAGGCAGAAGGTTTTTATTTACCTCACTGCATTCTATGGACTGCAGAGATAAGTTCAGCCCTGTGACCCAGAAGAGAATCATGGCCAAAAAAGCTTTGGTTATACTACTCTTTTAATGCTATTGGCAAATTGCATCAAATATGTAGTTTTAATTTTCCCATAGTTGTACGTGTATCAAAAAAAAAAAAGTAGACAACATTGAGCAGCAAGCCTTAAGCCATGTACACACAATAGGTTTTACCGATGAAAACACTCCGATGGACTTTTTTCATCGGACAAACCGATCGTGTATGGGCCCCATCGGTCTTTTTTCCATCAGTGTTTAAAAATAGAACATGTTTTAAATTTATCCGATGGTTAAAAAACCGATAGCAAATTACTATCGTCTGTGGGGAACTCCATCGGATAAAAAACCCACGCATGCTCAGAATCAAGTCGATGCATGCTCAGAAGCATTGAACATAATTTTTCTCGGCTCATCGGACTGTTTTATGTCACCGCGTTTGTAACGGTCAGTTTTTTGACTGATGGTGTGCAGGCAAGATTGATGGAAGTCAGCTTCATCAGTTTTCCGATGGAAAAATCCATCGGTTTAAAAACCATAGGAAATCCGATCGTGTGTACAGGGCTTTAATGAGCAAAATTAGTATTTCTTGTGATCATAATATTCATATTCCGAACAAAATGGACTTTCCCCGCAACATAAATGGATTTTTTTTAAATGTTCCCCTAGAAGAGATATAAGACCTCAAAACTTTTTAATGCATAGCATAGGGCTAGCATTCTTGAGCCCCGATAATATCACTTGGTTAACACTTTGCAAAGCAAACGTAGCATTTCAAAGTTCTAGAAACCCTGCAAGGATTACAAGCACTCCATGGGGAGATTTCCTTGGAAAAAAATAAGACATGTTATCACATTGTTTCTCAACTCCAGTCCTCAAGGCGCCCCAACAGATCACGTTTTCAGGATTTCCCTCAGATAAAACAGCTGTGGTAATTACTAAGGCAGTGAAACTGATCAAATCATCTGTGCAAAATAATGGAAAACCTGAAAACATGACCTGTTGGGGTGCCTTGAGGACTGGAGTTGAGAAACACTGTGTTATCAGTCTACTGGGGTATGTCAAAGCTATATATTAAAATCTTCAATGAATATGACTCCTAGAACCATGCCCAAAGTAAGCACCATGGAAGAATGGAAGGATTTCTCTGCTGAGATGATTTTCCAAGAACAGACAGAAATAAAATAAAAGTGTAGCAGGTCGGTAAGAGACCTTGTTAATTTAATTCTGCTGAGCACTTTCTTTTTGGTGAGATTAGACTTTAAGAAAATTAGCAACGCAAAAGCAGAACACCTGCTTGAAGGATTCTGTTGCGCAGTTCAAATTATCTTGGAATTGCAAAAATTGATTCCAAGCAGTGGAACACTATATCATGGCAACAGAGCATTAGATCCAGAACGAAAAACATAAAATATTTATCCGATTTTAATGAACTTTTACAATTTTGCACATTAGAATGCAATAATTTATTTTAATCTTTTTTTTTCTTTCTTTGTGGCATTAAAGAAGAGGAAAACATAACTCTTCCTTATCTAATAAAATGTGTAGGTTGTTTTATTCCCCTGTAAGTGAACATAGAGTGTAGCAGAGATTAAAATCATTGTTGTTCCAATATATTTTGTGTATCTATGGGAACTTGGATTACAAATCACAAAGTCTCCTTGCCTTCTGCACATGCTGGTATGCTAGTTTCTTGTTCCAGGGGCCCTGAGCTGATAGTTTTCAGTATTAAAATCACAGTTCCAATTATGTAAAAAAGTGTTCTAAAGACTAATGCCGCGTACACATGACAGTTTTTCATGACGAGAAAACTGCAATTTTTTAGATTGGTCGTGAAAAACGGTCGTGTGAATGCTCCATAGCAGTTTTCTCGACGAGAGAACTGCCCGCAAAAAAATTAGAACCTGCTCTTTTTTTTCTCGTCGTTTTTCCCGTCGTTCTTTTTCTCGTCGCGAAAACCGCTAGTGTGTACGCTTTTCCGAGGGGAAACAACGTGCATGCTCAGAATCAAGTATGAGACGGGAGCGCTTGTTCTGGTAAAACTAGCGTTCCTAATGGAGATAGCACATTCGTCACGCTGTAACGGACTGAAGAGCACAAGGCTGAAAAGCGCGAGATCAGCAAAAGCAGCCGAAAGGGTGGCGACGTTCGAATGGAACTTCCCCTTTATAGTGCCGTCGTACGTGTTGTCGTACGTGTTGTACGCTTTGCTTGAGCGTTTTTTTTTTCCTGAACGTGTGTATGCAAGGCAGGCTTGAGAGGAATCATGATGAGGGACAAATGAGGGGGAAAGAGGGACAGAGGGACTTTGTTCCGAATAAGGGACAGCCCCTCAAAATCAGGGACAGTTGGGAGTTGTGTTAAGATCATTAAAACAAGCCCTCATGCCTAGACAGTACTCATTTATTGGTAGATCTTGCTGGTGGGAGCTTTGAAGCAGCATCAATTTTTGGATTGTGGAAGCTGTGTAGTTATGCACAAATTAAAATAATAATTATATACAATATAAAATGTAACAAGATGATCAATCACAAAAGCAGGAATCTCTACTGCTGTAAGGTTTGTGGAATAGTGCCAGGAGACATGAAAAGTTGATCTCCTAAGTATCCAAGACCAAAAACAAAATGTCCAAATATAACTTTTGGGTGGATAGTACTTTAAAACGTGATGGATTGTATAATGTTTTTCAGGACATTCAATTTTGCTGGCAGCCTTTAATAGATATATAAAAAATATTTTAAAATATTTGTTATGAACATGTAGTCTTGCAGCCTTTGTACATCATTCCCCAAACACTTCATGTCAGTATGTAATAGCCTAATACATTAAATTGGTAGGTATTTAATGGAGAATGCGGGCAATAACTGCTTAGATTTAAAGTGCTGGATTCCAGCTTCTGTTTCTGTTAACATAGGTATCAGTTGTCTTGGCCAACCACAGAGTTTGATTTAGCCCTGTTAAAAAACACAATTTATATGTTTCCTCTCACTTAAATGGCTAGCTCTTGGAAAGAAACAGTTCAGCTTTCATTCCATGGTCTTCATTTTGTACATCATAAAAAATAAATATATTTTTGACACGAAAGGTTTAGAATATAACACCATGGGGGTTATTTACTAAAGGCAAATCCACTTTGCACTACAAGTGCAAACTACAAGTGCAAAGTGCACTTGAAATTGCACTGAAAGTGCACTTGGAAGTGCAGTCGCTGTAGATCCGAGGGGGACATGCAAGAAAAACTTAAAAAACAGCATTTTAGCTTGCACATGATTGGATGATAAAATCAGCAGAGCTTCCCCTCATTTCAGATCTACCCCTCAGATTTACAGTGACTGCACTTCCAAGTGCACTTTCAGTGCAATTTCAAGTGCACTTTGCACTTGTAGTTTGCACTTGTAGTGCAAAGTGGATTTGCCTTTAGTAAATAAGCCCCATGTCTTCTGTATACACCACTCAGTCTGCTACTGTAACACAATTTCAAAGCCCCAGGAAGCTATGGCAGTTCCAGTAATGCAAGGCAAAGTTTTCAAATATTGGGATTAATTAACTAAAACTGCAGAGTGCAAATTCTGGTGCAGCTCTGCACAGAAACCAATCAGCTTCCAGGTTTTATTGTCAAAGCTTATTTGAACAAGCAAAGGTTAGAAGCCGACTGGCTACCATGCACAACTTCACCAGATTTAGCATTCTCCAGGTTTAGTAAATCAACCCCATTGCATGATGCAATACTAAGACAGAATCCAGTGTATTCCTACAATTAGGCCTTTGTCGGGTGAAACGCATTATTGGCATTATTGGCATGGTCTTCTGGTGGGAGTTCAGTGTGTGCTGTCAGTAGCACTAAACAACATTGGAGCATATATTTTCGGTGAACGGTTTGTCTCATTGGCTTTTAGATTGGAGTGAAGTGTGTATGGACTCTATAGCTTGGGCAGCCAACTGATTTACGGGAGATGGAGGGGTAATGTGGGTTGCTGTATGACCAGTGATGTGGGCTGGATTTGTTTAACCTACTGTACCAGTAAGCAAGTTGTGTTTTTTAAATATTATAACATGCAATATTAAAAAGTAACTCCACTTTGATTAGAAAAAAAAACATTCCCCTCTGGGTGATCTATGTACATTTCAGGGATTTTAACAAACTTTGTTGTAGATTCCTACCTTTTGTTATTCTGAAGAAATCCCTGTGTGTTTGTCTGTATCCATGTGGAAAGTGGGTCTAATGGGAGTGGTTTCATAACTATCAATCAGTTTGCACCTGCAGGGCTATATTGAGGAAAGTGGCAGGATCTGCGTCCCTTTAGATGTGATTTCCTGCTGGGAGTATCTCACCAAAAATGAATTTTTTGTTGCAGGGGATGCCTGAAATCTGACTTGTATCTCAGTGCAGACTTCTGGGAAAATCAGTGAGCCAATCACACAAGCAGGACATTATGTTTCTGGGGGCGTACCTCCAGATAGCCATATTGCATTGCATTTTACAGAAAATTACAGCTTGACAATCACAATTGTATACGCTATATTGTTATTTTTTTATTTGCTATTTTTTTCCCCCACTAAAGTGGAGTTACCTTTTAAGACAAAAGCCAAAGGATAATAAGGAGATAAAAGAGTGTGGAGGGGTTAAAATCTGTGTCAATTTGTGTAAGGCTGTGTTCTCCGAAAATTCCCCTTTTCTGTTATGTAGACCACTGTCACTGAGACTAAGGATATACATGCGTCTAAGGCCTCTTTCACACTTGTGCTACTTTTCCTAGAACTTTGGACATCAGAGTCGCATGACAAGTCGTACCCCATGATTCCCAATGATAACCATTCATATCTGTGTGACTTCAAGTCACAACGACTTTAAAGTAGTCCCTGTACTATTTTGGTCCGACTTCGATGTGAGTTGAGGTCCATAGACCTCAAGTTTACATGGGCATTCCCCTGAAATCATGGCAAAATCGTGGCTGCAATATTCCGGCAAATTGCGGCAAAATCGCGCGGCAGTCTGAAAGAGGCCTAAATCTCCCTTGTCTCTGATCCGCTCTCAGATTGCACTCCAGAGACTACTGACAGCTAGTGAGGAAGCGATGCAATGCCTCCCCACCACCTGTTTTAACCCAATTTTTACTAGACATGTGCACACTGAAATATTTTGTTTCGGAAATTCGGTTTCATACGAAAAATAAATTTATTTAGTTACTCCCGAAATTCGTTTTTATTTATTTTGTTTCGTTACAAAATGCATTCGTCTGAAAATCCAAATGAATTAAAATCAAATCTGTCATTTGAAGGCTTATGGTGTCTGTTGGTTGCTCTAAGAAGATTCGATGAAGCAGCTAAACTGTACGACGCTGCGATCGTACATTTCCGGTTGAATGCTCCACCCACAAGCTATAGTAGAATTCTAATGTTGTTTGACTAATAATAATTATAATTATTAATTATTATTAGTAGTCAAACAACATTAGAATTCTTCTATAGCCTATGGGCCGAGCATTTGACAGTAAATGTCCGCTCGCAGTGATCATATGTTTTTAGCTGCTTCGTCAAATCTTCATGTCTCTATAATGTCAAATCTTTTCTCTCTATGTCGAATAATCTTGGAGTAATAGAGTTAGGTTAGGCACATTCAACCACTGGTTCGATAGACACAGATCGCTATTGTCACCGTCATGTCGAATCTTCTATCTATATTGAACTGTTGTCGCAACAATATGAAAATATAATGGATGCGAAAATAAAGCATTTTTTTTTTCGGATTCTTTCGGATTCTGTGCGTTCATTATAGTTTGTTAAAGCGAACACGAAATACCCCGAAATTCGGACGAAAATGCATTCAGACGAAAACGAATGCACATGTCTAATTTTTACCAACAAATGCGCCATAGCCGGGCTGTTTGACTTGAATGTGTAGCGTTTGCCAGGCTTTCTGCCCACCTATCGTTACAAGTTGGGTAAGCAATAAATCATAGGCATGGCATCTAAACACCCCCCACCCACTGCCTATTGCAGCATAAGTGGAGGGGGGCATTGGTTGGAAGCAAAAATGTGGCTCAGCCATGCATTTTTGCCGCTCTCCAACAGCAAGTCTAAACGAGGCCTAAAAGTGAGAAATAATCTAAAGTTTGGAGCAGAACAAAAATAGACTGGAAATCTTTCAAAGGGGACACTGACAACTGTGAGGGAGTTTCCAAGCTTGGAGTTTTTCTCCCACTTCCAGTTGTGTCTACAGGACTGGACATCAATGAGAAAAAAATTAAACAAATCTGATTTTAACCATTCGCTGCTCTATCTAAAACTGGGCTTTAAATATACTTTAGGTGATTTGCTGTGTCTGCTCAGACATATTTACTATGCTGATATTTGTGGCGACAGGTCAGCTTTATAAAAAAAAAGGAAATAAATCAAGAACATTTTTTTCCATGACACTTTACCCAGCACTTACCTGACTGGCGGTACAATTGGACAGGCATGTCTTATTGTCTTCGGCGAGGTAAAAATTAGTGGGGCAGGCACAGGTGTGTGACTTGTAAGGAGATAACAGGCATAAGTGGCTGCAGTCCCCGTTGTTAATTTTACAAGGGTGGTCAGGCACTAAAAAGACAATGATACAATATATCACTTTTCAACACGTATAAAGTTAATTGAATTCTTTAATAAGGCGATTTAAACAGAAGAGGGACCCAATAAAGAATTATGCAGGGCGCATTATGACAAGGACATGTATCTAGTCGTTAATAAAATGGTAAGTATGATCTAGTGATAACAGAGAAGCAGTCTCACACTACATAAAAAGCTATTTAAGAAGCCATCCGCCAAATCTGCGTGAATACAAATGAGGCTTACCTGCTCTCTCCTTACACCAGGAAATGAAAGATTACAGCTGGGTTACAGATTACAACAGAAAACAATTCATTCATATTTAAGCACTTAATTAAATTCTCTAACTGCTGCAAGTACGTTGATTGTTTTATTTCAGAGAACGGTGATGTGACAGCATTATTGTGTGGTCGTACATGTATAGTTAATTAGGACTCGGAATTAGAAAACTTTTCAAAACAGGAGAATGGAGAAGATTTCGGCTGAATGCCAACCCAACTGATCTTGATTTTCTCCTATGTAATTACAAGAACATTGAGGACCCTTCTCAAAAGGATTGCCAAGAATGCCAATCTTCTCCCAACCCAGGCTATTGTCTTTCTAAGGCTATTTTTCTAATTGGGTCCTGCAGACATTTCCAGTATGTTGGAAGATGCACTTAAAAATCTTGTGGAAACCCTTCAAAAAACAGCGCAGGTTGTTATTTCTGCAAAGTGGGGTAACACCATATTAATGGCCATAGTTTTTGAATATGATTTCCAACAAGTTCATATGGGTGTAATGGTCAGGTATCGCCAAACATTTGTCCATGTAGTGTGGCATTTCCACAATGAAGATGTCCTATAATATGAGTGATTTAGTAAGTTTACCATGTATTTTTAGGCTTCCAAACCTGCTTCTTACAAGGCCTGTGCTTGTAATTACACGGGAAGAAATAACCTAAAGGGTGGCATTTAATTCTAGTCCTTTAACAATGTTTTCAATCACGCCATGGTAAAAGGGGCATTTTGAATCCCTAAAACACATTGCACACTCTTTGTATGGTCTCAATGACTTTTATTGGAATGAATATTATATCTGGACCTCTTAGCATTGGTGTGGTGCTTTCATTTAAACCTTTGTTACATGCATTTAATTAAGGCTGCCCAAAGCAAATGTACAGTCTTTTTAGATATATACATGTAAAAAAGTACACCTTTATTTATAGGCTTTATGCATGTTAGGCACCAAAAACTCTACATTCAAGGGAGTTTGATTTTTTGCTTCTAAATGTTCCTCGATGTTAGCCTACGTGTCCATGCATACATATTCATTTACAGGCTTTTTGAAGCAGAAAAAATTTCCCAAAAAGCAGTATATAACACATGCGCTTAAAGGTGCATTTTGTTAACACATTTAGGTGTGTTTAGGCGTGTTTAGCACTTAAGCATTTATTCATTTTAATGGCCAGAATAAATGGCCAATGCAATAAACGAACGTCCAATCGCTTGATGTACTTAAACACGCCTATATGGGTTTGAAAAATGTGGCTTTAGGCTTGATTTTTTTATGCTGCTTTTCTCATGCCAGGAGAAAACGTGTTATGAATATTTAGACAAATGCCCAATTATGAGGCCATAATTATGCTTTGAAATAGAATGGCAACCAAAACTGTGGGACATCGAATTCAAAATATATACAAATTTTATAAAAAAGGATAGCAAAACCCAAGAACAAAAATGCAACATATTGCAGCTTAGAGTTCTTAGATGGGCTGTCTGCATTCATTGTCTTTTTTTTTAAGCTAAAGTGTTACTAAACCCACAACAGTAAAATCAGTCTGTATATGCAGTAAAGCATGCTTGTTATACTCACTGTGGAACCTAAGGGGTTATTCCTGCACATTTTGTAAAATTACTGTTTGATCCTGTATGTACAGATCCCCCCCCTTCTTACGCAGTCCCCAATCCATCTTCTGGTAGTACTCAGCCTTGGGGGCACTCTGCACATGCTAAGTTTGGTGTGTATTGCTAGAGAGTTTTTTGTTTTCTTGGGAAGGTACATGTGATCAGCACAGGGCCAATCAGCACTTTACAGACAGAGGGTCAGGGGTCCTGCAGCCTCATAGGACAATCAGGGGAGAATGAAAACTCCTCCTACAAGCTTTAACCAGATACTGATTGAAGCCACAAGACTGCTATATACTGCTGATGAGAAAGGGTATTTAGCAGTTTATATTTACTAAAATAAATGCATTTCCATGTTCTGTGTACTGTGGGAAACCAGATATAGTGAATGCAAGGTCTTGAGTTTAGTAACACTTTAAGAACATCTCCAGCAGATACAAAAATATCTGTTGACTTTGCCAGACATGCAGTGTCCTTGTCCCTTACCATGAGCTGTAAAGAATAATATTTTCCTTCCTAGTTATATTCTGTAACCAACCAATTGCCTTGCCCCAATGTAATGGAGATGGAGATATGGACATGTTTTTAACCCATGGAGGGGGCCATCGATGACAACCATGGATCCCTCCATAGATACAGTGAAGGAGCCACCCAGGGACAAGAAGTGTGGTATTTGCAGGGTTACCAAGAAAATAAACCAAAAGAATCTTGAAAAAAATTAAATGATTGCAACAACCACACCAAGGACTAATAAGCTGCAATACATTACATATTTGGTTTTGGCTTTAGATACACTTTAGGGACTTGTTTACATGTGAGGTTGGGGGGTTGGAAAACTCCATGGTTAAGCCCCAATTTTACTACCATCCCAACTGCTACTTCCTTTGGCTGCAGAGGCAACAGCTACGGGTGAACATATGGCCCCTGTCGTCTGTCAAGTGCAACCCATTCAAGTGGATGGGGCCACTCTGCAACCACTCGCAATGCCCGTGGTTGTGGGGCGCTTATGTAGGTTCCGATGTGTTTAGGCAAGTGGTAAGAAGGCAATACACCATGACTCCTCACCAAGTTGTTAATTCTCTGAAGCATAATATTTAAGTCGCTTTGCACAAAAATGTATCCGTCATGTAGCGTTCTGCTGGCTTTATCACTCCCCAAACACCTCTATTCATGTCAATGTAAATGCTCTACAAATGTGCTGCAACTGTACCTCAAGCACCCCACAAATGCCCCAATGTCACTTACAGCGTGGTTGAGATGCTTTTGGAAAGTGTTACTAGCTGAGATGATTGTATAAGAATCCATACAATAGAAAACCAACACAGGGGTGGTGTCTGGTAAGTATTATTTAACAAGACACAAATATGTCAAAAACGTATGCAAAATGTGACAATAAAGCATCTTAATATGATAGGCGGGTTAATGGACTTCATTAATATAAAAAAAATCAAAACATGTCTAAATGAGCCCTAGTATGTCTACTTTTTAAATAATACCATGTGCCTTTTTGAATAAAGCATGAATGTAACCAAATTATAGTCACCATCAGGTTGTCTGTAGGCATGGTACACTTCAATGTCAGATATGGCATGCCAAGAGTTAAGTAGCAGCGTCTTGTTAGCCCCAGAGGTTTTGTGCGCACGGCTCAGAGACTTGGTTTTCCCATCCGTCCAGTAGATGTAGTCATCGAACAACGTCAGGGCAATCACACCCTGGATATCTTGGTTGGGAACTGTAATCAAAAATGAAAAGATTAATGTGTAAGGCTGGAAGAAAGCCAACTAAAATATTTAATATGGAAAAGTCAGATGGATACAACTGTCTGTGACATAACTTCTGGTGAATAATTGCAGTGACAAGCTGTCAGGTTCGCTATGCCTTTTCTTTTTTTTAATTACTGCTCAAGAAAGTGCAAGGTTGGAAGAACAAAATCACCCAGATAAAGGTTTGTGGGATCAACTACTACAAGCATTCCAAATGGCTTCAACATAAGAGTTCGCGGCATTTCATTTAATGCCCAAACAGCATAATAAATATTTTAGGGCTGTTACTGATTAAAATTTTTGTGTTCGATTAATCGATTTTTTTTAAATCGATTAATCGACTAATTTCGATTAATTATAACATAGATCCAACTACTTTTAGCTGATCTCCTTGCAGGCCGATTCCCAGTGCAGCTACCAACCACTGGAAAAATCGATAGCAGGATACAAAAAACACACAAAGGCAGCGCACGATGGGAATAGCATTAAAACTTTTATAGTCTTCAAGTAGGTAACAAAATAAATATTGCACTGGAGATAAAATCAATGTAGCTTCATAAACTGTAAAAATGGTGCGAGTAATACCAAACGGTAGCAAAAGTAGTCATAAAAACATGTAGCTAAGTATGATACTGGTATAAAAATGTGTACAACGATACCACTGCTGAATCCAGATGAGGAGGGGTTAACATCAGTCTGTCGGCATGTAGATGTCCCGTGAAGGGAACTATCACAACTCCCAGTGGATGGCTGTAGAATCCCAGGTTGATAGAGGGAAGTGTAACAGCCCTTGCATGTGGCAGATAGTAGGGTCCCGCCGGCATGCAGATATGAAGGCACAGCAAAGGAGCCCTTCAGATGGACACGGCAAGCCCAAAGAATTTTGATCGATCAAAATAATTTTGATCGATCAAAATAATTTTGATCGATCAAAACAATTAATCGATTAATCGAGGAATTAATAGTTAATTTCCACAGCCCTAAAATATTTGACAGATATTTTATGTTTACAAGAAAAGTACCTACAAATCTTAGACCATAGATTTTTTGATTAGATCTTAAAGCTGAAATCCTGGCAAACAGGTGAATACACAAATGAAATAAATACAGTATAAGGAATGTACCAAAAGTAATGCAAAAGTGGGCATAACTTTATTAGTAACTTACAAAGGTTGTTCAAATTTCTCATGTTGGCAGAGTAAAACTTCCTCTATAGTAAGCCCCCTTTCCCATCTGCATTCCATCTGTCCATTTTCCATCCATCCATTGATAGATGAAAATGGACAGCAATGCTCCCCTATGAGCAAATGGAGGCAAATGGATAGTCTTCCATTTATACCCGTGTCTATTATTTTAAACGGAACAAGTCTCCATTTTTGTTAAATTAAAAAACGGAATTGGACCTAAACGGATGTAAATGGAAAACAGTTCATATTTGCATCCGTTCTTGCATTGGATGTTTGGAGACAGAACCCGACACCGTCCTAACAGTCAGTGACATATCCCTGCTGTCAGCAGCAGGGATGAGTCATTGGTTGTTAAGGAGCCAAAACCCGCTGGCTTCCTGACAATGATAAGTCATCCCTGCTGTCCCTATTATTAAGCCCATGGATAGAACGAAACATGTCAGCGGAGTGTGGTCAGGAGGAACTTCGGCTGAAGCCGTTTCTTCACCCATCTGTATAGTGGCTGGGCTTTTGTGCATGGCATTTCCACCTTCTGTCTTCTTGTGGACAACTGAAGTTTCAGTACTGAGAGCACACTCCATGCACACTTCCATTACAGTGATCAAGCTGTTATTGTCAGCTGTCAGTCACTCATTATGATCGGTTGCCGACGGGCTTGGCTCCTGATCATGTGACCACTGTGTCAGCTGCTCTAACCAGTGGTTGGCACGTTGGGGTGGATCATTCAAATATACCATAAGAAACTGTCTTTTTTTTCCAATCAACAGAAACTTCCAAAACTGCCTTGTTCATAGCCAATATTCTGCTACCTTAGGGTAGTGGAAACAGAATTGTGGACCTAGAAAGAGAAGATCTTAGATAATCCATTAATCTAGAAGGCCAGTAAATGGTTTAGCCCAGGGGCCTCCAAACATTCTAAATAAAGGGCCGTCAGGCTTTACAGGGTCAGTATGGCCAGAGGATGTCGAAAATGACCTGGCATCAGTGGGAGTAAGCAATGACCCATCTTTGTTTTAGTGGAAGAAAAAGTGTCCTATTGTTGATATCAGTGGGAGGAATTGTCCTCCATTATTGGTGTCTGTGAGAGGAATGTTGCCCCATCATTGGTGTCAGTGGAATGGAATGGTGCCCGAAGGGCTGGATAAAGGCAAGCAAAGGGCCTCATCTGACCCGCAGGCCACAGTTTGAAGGCTACTGGTTTAGAATAACAACATCTACCCAAAAGTAAACCAGCAGTTTGTATGTCACGACTCTTTAAGAGATATGTACCGTAAAAGACGATTTTGTGATGTTGGATCCACAAAACACAAATTTGCAACTTTACATTCTGCTATGATAAACCTACCAGGGACTGAACTGAACAAAGGAAAGCAATCACTGCTGAAAACTTAGATGACGTTAGGAGTTGAAAACGCTGATATATCTCAGCACTATTACAGCGCATGAATATCATCAGCTACAAAGACAACATTTCAGACCTACCGCTGTTTTGTCATAATGGAGCAATGATAAAAGGCAAAAAGTTCCATCTCATGAACAGCGACACTTCTCTCAGTGACAAAAAAAAAGAGACAACTTGCTTGAAATACGGCAGTTAAAAAGAAAACTACAGATATTTAGCCAAACTGTAATAAGTTGACAGAAGTAGAAAAAAAGCACAAAAGACAAAAAATAATTTATTGTTGTATTGAACAATATTTCAAAGCCTATTAAAAAGTCAATTAAAAGAAAATATTTTTTCCATCAACCTAAGGCATCTTTAATGACACGATTAGTATTCCAAACCCAATGTCACTTATCTAATAACACAATCTGACTTTTATCCAACAGTTTTAAATTACTTTTCACCAGTTGACTTGTTATTCAAAGGCAGACCCTGAAAATCTATTTAAGTATTCAGAGCAATGCACGCACACATTAGAAAACATATCAATTTGAGAATATGTACCGACTTTAAAGGGCTCTGTGGGTAACTATTTCCTTTCTTTGGTAACCAGTCCATCAAGTTCTTTGACGAGAGATGCAAAGTTCTCAAGAAGTGAAGTCAGGAGGGAAAATAATTTAGAGATTTGTTCACAGTTACAGCTTGTCCACAAAGACATAATGGAAAACATTCATCTGAGTAAAGCACATTCTGGTAGAAAAAACAATATTTTTTCTCAGTTTATAAAATGGCTTTAAAGGGGCTTCACTGGGTTTTGTGTGGCCCAGGAGTTTCAATTGTAGATTTTACCCACAGTGCCACCTACTGTTACATCCAGTAATGTAACAACAGTAGAAAAGGGATAATGGTCAGCCATTGTTGTACTTAAAGTGGTTGTAAAGGCTGAATGTTTTTTTAATATAATGCATTCTCTTTATCAGGATAAAAATAATTATATTGTTCGCATCCCCAGTCCTCCCAAATACTTACCTGAGCCTGATCTGGATCCAGCGCTGTGCCCGAAAGCACAGGCTCTCTCCCCTCTCTCACTCCTCACAGGAGGCGGGGGGAGGGGAGGTAAGGACCCCAGACAGTTTTCAATCTTGCTTCTCACCACCAACACCACCAGTTTAAATAGATCACGCAGAAGGTTGGTTTACACACGTATTTGTGTTTTGCTCCTGATACAGATATGTTAAATATTTCTGCAGGATTTGGAATACAATGTTAGAGTCCTAAAATTGATCTTATGCAGGAGTATTCTCTTTGCAAATAACTTATATGATGAAGACAAATAATATTATAGCAATACTCTCAGGTACAGGGAATGTACATGTGTAGTGTGTATATATGTTTGATAATCATAAGTAAAACCTTTACTGAAAGCGGTACAAAGGTTGCCATTGAGTATCACCTTCTGAAAAAAGCCCACAGTCTTGGAAAGTTGAAAATTAAATGACTGAAGTACAGAACTGTGTTAGTACTTTTATGGCCCCCCTTGCAGTCTAGAGCCCAGGGTAGCCATACATTTTGCCCATACTGAATAATGCATTCATCTGAATTCATCACTGTCTGATATCCTTGCAAACACCCAGAAGAACCATAAGGGCTAAGTGGAGAATCCATGCAAGCAATCTGTTATTTACAGGGGCACATAGGTATGTTTGAAGATACATTTCAGGGATGCCAATTTTATAATCACAATGGTCCAGCTTTGACTAATGTAAGTATGTATGTGCCATATTTTTGGGATCCCAGTGGAAGTTGGAAAGCACTTTAGTAGGCGCCACTACTACAGTTATCTCCACTAGCTTACAGGTCCCTTTACCGAACAGCTGCCCTGCTGCATTATGAACACAGGTGATTGCTCGCTCAGGACTGGTGCCATTAGGGTGACTTCTTGTTTCATTAAACAGCAGGGCAGCCGCTCGGCATAAGATACAGAAACCAGTAGAGAACACCGTAGAAGAGAAGCCTACTACAGTGAATTCCAGATTTCATGGGGCCCTATAGCTATGGCACATACGTACTTACATTTGTCTAAGCTGGACTAATATAACTACGTAACAATTGCTATACCTAAGCTTAAGCTTTATTTTAGCCTGATAAAGTTACATTCAGTGGCTTATCCTCCATGGATGCAGGGTGTTCACTGCACATGGGCCTCGGAGGGGGGGGGCACTGTAACCTGACCCACCCTGTACCCATGGATGATACGTTCGGGGATGATTGGTGCAGTGGTGTGGGCTCATCTTTTCATCCAGAGGCGCCGCATTGAAGGAAGGGGGGGTGAGGCAGGCACCACCACAGTGTTCCTGTGGCCGGGCCGGCATCTCTGGAGGAGGGATGCTGGGAATGCCGTGCAGTAACTGTTCAGATGTGTAAAGAAAAAATGTCAGCAAAGGAAGACTTTCAGTGGCTTCCTCTGCTGGGCTCTGCAATAGATGATGTCATCAGTCAGAGCCTGGAGTGAGCAGAGGAAGTTTTCTTTTGCTTTCAGAAGAGCAATCACTGCACTGGCATCCCCGGGCATCCCTCTAGATAAGAGAAATCCGCTCAGAAGAAAAGTGAGAGAAGGGAGGATTCTTCTACACAGAATGCCAGATGGATCAAGCAGCCAGGTAAGAAGCACCAGTGCCCCCTCCCCCACTGACTGGCAGTGCCCCCCAATCTGCCCCCACTAAGCTCCAAGACCCCTATCTCTCACCACTAAGCATCAGTACCCCCCATCTCCCCTGACTGAGCACCAGTGCTCCCTTTTGTACCCCTTGAAGACAAATCTGCATCCTTTTAGGCAGGTATGCAGGGTCAGGGACGGGGCTGGGGGGCCCCATGATTTCTAACAGTGGCCCTGCTGTAACTTCCCCCCATCCACTGCACCGATCACCCTCGACTGTGCCACTGTGGCCTCCTCCAGCCGCCCCGTGTCCTTCTCTACTGACAGTCCACTGCCCTACTGACCCCATCCTGCACATACTACCCACCACCATACACTCTGCACTTCTCTACTGCACATACCACTCACCTCCATTAACTCCACACTCCTCTACTACACATACTACCCATCTCCATACACTCTGCACTCCTCTCCTACACATACTACCCACCTCCATACACTCTGCACTTCTCTCCTGCACATACCACCCACCTCCATTAACTCCACACTATTCTACTACACATATTACCCACCTCCATACACTCTGCACTTCTCTCCTGAACATACCACCCACCTCCATTAACTCCACACTCCTCTACTACACATACTACCCACCTCCATACACTCTGCACTTCTCTCCTGCACATACCACCCACCTCCATTAACTCCACACTCCTCTCCTACACATACTACCCACCTCCATACACTCTGCACTTCTCTCCTGCACATACCACCCACCTCCATTAACTCCACACTCCTCTACTACACATACTACCCACCACCATACACTCTGCACTTCTCTCCTGCACTGACTACCCACTTCCATACACTCCGCACTCCTCTCCTACACATACTACCCACCTCCCAACACTCTGCACTCCTCTCCTACACATACTACCCACCTCCATACACTCTGCACTTCTCTCCTGAACATACCACCCACCTCCATTAACTCCACACTCCTCTACTACACATACTACCCACCTCCATACACTCTGCACTTCTCTCCTGCACATACCACCCACCTCCATTAACTCCACACTCCTCTCCTACACATACTACCCACCTCCATACACTCTGCACTTCTCTCCTGCACATACCACCCACCTCCATTAACTCCACACTCCTCTACTACACATACTACCCACCACCATACACTCTGCACTTCTCTCCTGCACTGGCTACCCACTTCCATACACTCCGCACTCCTCTCCTACACATACTACCCACCTCCCAACACTCTGCACTCCTCTCCTACACATACTACCCACCTCCATACACTCTGCACTTCTCTCCTGCACATACCACCCACCTCCATTAACTCCAAACTCCTGTACTACACATACTACCCACCTCCATACACTCCACACTCCTCTCCTACACATACTACCCACCACCATACACTTGGCACTCTTCTCCCTGCACTTACTACCCACCACACTCCTTTCCTGCATATACTACCCACCTCCATACACACTGCACTCCTCTTCTGCGCATACTATCCACCGCCAAATTTCTTAATTTGCTGGTGCCTGGGGCCCACTCTTGATCTTGCACATGGGCCCACTCATTTCATGATACGCCCCTGGTTACATTACTGATATTATTGATATTTTGTTGAAGAACACACTTTTTTTTACATTTAGTTATTTTCTCTGCTTTCTGTGGACTATATTCCTTTACTGTCCCCCCCTTTTTAACTCTAAGCACAAATCAAAACAACCCCACCTTCCAACCTCTTTGGCCTGGACCCATGAGATTCATCCCAGGATAGAGGCGGTGGAAAGAAAGATACATTATACCTGGCCAAGTATACATAACTTACAATTTTTTTTTTTGTTCATCATCTGACCAGATGTCTCTTCCTCAGTGTCAGCCAAGGAATCTCACTTGCTCAGTTAAATTAGTAAACAATTGGGTGTTGGAAAGAGTCGCTTTACCTAAATTGCATTGCAACAGCCAAAAAACAAGATTGCTTTGAAGGAAACAGAATAGTTGAAGTGTGACGTGCCCCAAGCTCTTATAACAAGCGTAGATCTAAACTACTAGCAGTACATCACTAAGCACAAAATATAACATGTACACATGAATAAGCAAATATAGTTCTATCAAAACAAGCATTTTTTAAGTAGATCTAAAGCCCCGTACACACGACCGGTTTTCTCTGCAAGAAAACTGCTGGGAGAGCTTTTTGCAGAGAAAACCGGTCGTGTGTATGGTTTCTCGTCGAGAAAACTGCCGGGAATCTCGACGAGAAAAATAGAGAACCTGCTCTCTATTTTCTCGTTGGGATTCTCGTGAGAAAACCGTGAGTGTGTATGATTACCTGTCCATGGTAAACCCACGCATGCTCGATGAGACTGACGCATGCGCGGTAGCATACAAGGGTAGTGAAGGGTGTAGCAAGATGGCGGCGACGGCATCGAATGTGACGAGCGAAGGCTCGTCATAGTCGATGACATCACTGCGTTCTTGCCATTCAAAAGAACGGCGGTTCTTTTGAATGGCGTGTGTGTACACAGGGCTTGGCAAGACAAGCTTGCCAAGAATCCCGTAGAGAAAACCAAAGTTTTTTTTCAACGGCATTTGTGTGCACGAGGCTTTAGAGTAAACAGAATAAAAAAAATAACAAATTGCAGCTTGGCAGTCCTTAGATGTAATGGCCGTATTCGTTTTTTTAGGTGTTTCTGGTAAACCTGCCAGTAACACACTTTGGGGTTGATTTACTAAAGGCAAATAGACTGTGCACTTTGAAAGGGCAGTGGCTCCAGAGCTTAGTAATTGAGGTAAGCTTTCACTTTGCAAAGAGTACCCAATCACGTGCAAGGAAAGTAAAAAAAAAACAGCATTTTTGCTTGCACATCATTCAGTGATGGAAATCAGCTGAACTTCTGTTCATTTACTAAGCTCTGGGGCAACTGCACTTGCAGAGTGCACAGTCTTTTTCCTTTTAGTCAATCAACCCCTTTCTGTCTTAATGTGATAATGCTTACTTAGTGTTACAGTAAGTGTGGAGGCAGAATTGTTACCCTAGGACAGAACTTGTTTTAGGACTACAGAACAACTTTCCTTCTACTCTTCTCCATAACATAGGGTCAGGGGGAGGTGTTGTATACTCCAATAGAGAGCTGGGAACAATGTAACTGATAACAGTCTGACACTCAGCCGTAAGCTGACTGGTGGATCCATCTATCAATCAAGTAGTCTGGTCAATCCTGACAATATTCTTGGAATCCTTCCAGAGCCTGGAGCGGCTCTGCCAGATCATCTGATTGCAGACAATAGCTCGCTATCAGCTGACTCTGGATCACAGGAGAGCAAAAGCAATTGCACTCCTGTGATCCACAAGAGATGTATGGCCAAAGAAGTTTTGGTCATACTTCTCTTTTTATAATAACAACAACAAAAATAAATACATACACATACATATATAACTTTTACCTGATTTAGAAAAAAAAAGCCTTTACAACTTTAAAGGTAACTTTTTCTTAGGCCGGCCATACACAGTTCGAATCTCGGCCGGTTCAGCAGAAAATTCCAACCATTAGGGTCCTTTCACACGTACTTTTCGATCTGGTCCTCCTGTCAGTTTTTCAGGTGGACCTGATCGGACCCTTCATTCTCCTCTATGGAGTGGCAGATGTCCGCTGACACCCGCCGCCACCCGATCCGATCCTGTCCGCAAAATCCAGACGAATGGTGGTCCTATTTTCCATCCGGCAGATAGGATCAGATGAAAACGGAGTGACGGTCCATTTCCACACGATTTCCCTATAGAGGAGAGCGGGACTGTGTCCGCTCTGCACGGTGAGCGAACACGGACCTGTCAACCGCCTGCTCAGCGGGGATCAGTGGAGCGATCCCCCCGCTGAGCAAAATAAAGGGGAAATGTCTGGACAGCCACACTCCAAAAATATTGTGTTTCGCACCAAAATTCAGTGCTTAATCATCATTAAGCACTGAATTTTGTTGTGAAACGCGTCAGCTGATATCCTTTTTGCTGTGACATGTATGCTGTGATTTTATTTTTACAATAAAAGCAGTATTTTTGGAGTGCGGCTGTCCAGACATTTCGCCTTTATTTTGCATTACCATATGCATTGCCAGCACCTGTGGCTTCAGATCCGGTGAAGAGGTTCATTGTTTACATCCTCTACCTTGAGCGGTAACTTCCCTTCCCCCCCCTGAGCAAGCAAAATCCGCAAGACAAAGGCACTCGTGTGAAAGGGTCCTAAGTGGGCAGGCTGAATGTACCAAGTTGATCAATCAATCAACTTGGAACAACCAGTCTGCTGGATTTCCTTGCAATTGTCGCAAACGGCTGCTATAGCCACTAGTGATAATCACTGTCTTCTCCCGGCTGGCATGGCTTCCCCAGCCCGCTCCTGCCCCCCCCCCCCCGCCAGATAATTGCTCTACAGGAGGGATTCCCCTGTCAGCACTGTCTGTAACGATGGGGGAATCGTGCAAATTTCTTTCCTGCAAACCATGGTGGAAGAAATGTGCACAGTCTATGACCAGCCTTACGCATATTTTAATCATGTGGCTTGTTTACTTTAAATGATAGCTTTCCAATAACTACCTCCAAACTCCAGCAACTACATTTCCCAAAAGAAATTACAAGCCATTGTCTGAAAGCTACAACAATTTACCCGTTCTTTAAATGAGATAAACACAGTTAAGTCGCATTACAGCTCAACGATTTAATACACTTTCTAAACAAATGATTCATATTAGAGAAAAAAAATAGCAAATCTCTACCACTAATAATGCAGGGCATTAGACATTAGGTAAAAAAAAAAAAATGAATTTTATAAATACGATCGCCGATCTCCATTATGTCAAAATGTGTTATAATTGAAGTTTTTGATGAGTTTCAGTTATGTTCAGTGATTATAATTGGAGCTGTCAAGCCTGCTGGAAAAAGGCAATATAATTCAATGTTTTACTGGTTGAAAAGTGTCTCCATGGTAACCAGGGTTGCTTTTCTGTTTGCCATTAGGTTTTATTGTGTTGTAAACAATAGCACACTTCTATTGTTATAAAGTAACAACCTGTAAAATACGCAACATCGAATATACATAAAAACTAAAGCGGATTAGCCCCTTTACTCCCCGGCCTAAAGCACGTCAATGATTCATGGGTAATAAAATGTGTGTTCCCGCCGTCTTTTGCTAATTGCTGTTAATGCTTTCCACATTACCCATCGCGGATGTGTGAATCTGCATCATTCGGAAACCGTTGCAGTCAGTTTGGCGCTGTAGAACAACAGAACCAATTTCATTTATGTACTGATGTGTAAAGTGGGTACACACAGAGATATTTCTACAGCTTGTTACACGATTTAAGGTTTATTGAAGAGTGAAGGGATGACAGATGATGACAAATTTAATTTAGAGGGGAAATGTTTCACAGGCAACCCCTAACAAAATAAATATGTATGCTGCCATTGATGACCTCTTTATAAAAATGTAATTTGCCTGGCTGTCTCTGCTTCTATCCCCTCCATTCAGAACTGTATACATCCTTATGACACGTGTGGGCCAGGGCCTAGGGCAGCAGGGTTTGAAGAGGCATCAAAACATCCAACAAACATATCATTGTAACTTTTTCTTTATTTTGGTTTAACCACTTCAGCCCCGGACCATTTGGCTGGCCAAAGACCAGGCCACTTTTTGCGATTCGGCACTGCGTCGCTTTAACTGACAATTGCGCGGTCGTGCGATGTGGCTCCCAAACAAAATTGACGTCCTTTTTTTCTTACAAATAGAGCTTTCTTTTGGTGGTATTTGATCTCCTCTGCGGCTTTTATTTTTTGCGCTATAAACAAAAATAGAGCGACAATTTTGAAAAAAATGCAAAATGTTATACTTTTTGCTATAATAAATATCCCCAAAAAATATATATTTTTTTTTTCCTCAGTTTAGGCCGATACATATTCTTCTACATATTTTTGGTCCAAAAAATTGCAATAAACGTTTATTAATTGGTTTGCGCAAAAGTTATAGTGTCTACAAAACAGGGAATAGTTTTATGGCATTTTTATTAATAATTATTTTTTTACTAGTTATGGCGGTGATCAGCGATTTTTATCATGACTGCGACATTATGGAGGACATATCGGACACTTTTGACACATTTTTGGGACCATTGGCATTTTTATAGTGATCAGTGCTATAAAAATGCACTGATTACTGTAAAAATGTCACTGGCAGGGAAGGGGTTAACAATAGGGGGCGATCAAGGGGTTAATTATGTTCCCTAAAGTGTGTTCTAACTGAAGGGGGGGTGGGACTGACTAGGGGAAATGACAGATCGCTGTTCATACTTTGTATGAACATACAATCAGTCATTTCTCCCCATGAAAGAACCGGGAGCGATCGCGCCCGCCGGGCACTCGCTTCGGCACCGTGGGTGAGCAGGGGGCGCGTGCGCTTCCGGTGGCACGCGCGTTCCTCTAGTGGCCACAGAGCGAATTTACGTTATATTACGTGATTTCGCACAGCCGAGCCAACCTGCCAACGTAAAACTGCGGCGGGCGGTTCGGAACCGGTTAATCTTCTAGCCACCTCTAGACATCTGTAGTTGAATTCATCAAGAGAAGGGGAACATGAGAGTTGTCCAAAGACTCTATAGTTCAAGAGACTTAAAGTCACCTCCTGTTTTCTCTTCTTTGGTGGTCTGTACAGATCAAAAGCAGTCCCACTTAAAAAGCAAGAAGAGTTGGAAGTGAGGTGCTGGACTCAAATGTAGAACCTTTCAAAAAAATAATTTTTTAGTCTATTGACTTGAAATTGGTATCTCTCCATGTAACAAGGACCCTTTAAGACAAATGAGTTCACCTTAACTGAGATAAATTGTATGTGGTTAACAGGGCTTGTTATTGGCAGAGAATAGGTGCAGGAACTCGCCCAATGCCAAACTACAGCTCAGCTTTGCACCTCCCGTCCACAGCTGACCTCTGCGCATCCTGCCTGCAGCTCACCTCTGCACCCTACTGTCCACAACTCACCTCTTCCCCAATTCAAAGTTCACCTCTACACCCCTATCTGAAGCTCACCTCTGCACCCAACATCTAAAGCTCACATCTGCCCCTCCCATTCACAGTTCAGCTCAGCACCCCACTCTCTGCAACATTCCTCTGCACCCCACTATCCACAGCTCATGTCTGCAATCCCATCCAGATAATAAAAAAACTAGAAAAATTTGCGCTAGGTGTAGATGTCAAAATTTAAAGACAAATGAGTGAACAAAATAAATCAAATAAATAAAACTGTGAAGGATATCCTGCAGCTAAGCACTATAACCCTGATATGGGGCACAAGGACTGAATATATAGAAAGAAGTGCAGCGCTGGATAATAAAACATATAAATTACAGTGATAAGTGCACAACATATAAATGTAGTGATGAGTACACGTCCATCCTGCATAAGCAGTAAATAATAATATATATTCCCATCCAGAGCTCACCTCTGCTCCTCCCAATCACAGTTCACCTCAGCACCCCATTCTCCACACCTTCCCTCTGCACCTTTGTCTAAAGCTTCGTGCACACGGCCGAGAATCCCATCGTAAAAAAAAAACATCGGTTTTCTCGACGAGATTCTTGTCAAGCTTTCCTTGCATACACACTGTCAATTAAAAATCTCGTTGTTGTAAAGCGCAGTGACATACAACACATACGGCGGCAGTATAAAGGGCAAGTTTGTTTCCAATGGTGCCACCCCTCGGGCTGCTTTTGCTGATCTTGTGCTACCGCGTGTTAGTAAAAGTTTGGGGAGAGACGATTCACGATTTTCAGTCTTCGTGCATTCAGTTCGTTACAGCGTGACGAATGTGCTATCTCCATTACGAATGCTAGTTTTACCAGAAGGAGCACTCCCTTCTCATACTTGATTCTGAGCGTGAGCGTTTTTTTAAGACTCGGAAAAGCATACACACGACCGGTTTTCTCGTCGGGAATCCCGACGAGGAAAACAAGAATCCTGATGAGAAAATAGAGAGCAGGTTCTCTATTTTTCTCATCGAGATTCCCGGTCGTGTGTACGAGGCTTAAAGCTCACCTCTGAACCTCTGTCCAAAGCTCACCTCTGCATCCCACCATCCACAGCTCATCTCTGCATCCCCAGCCTCAACTTTGCACCCCCCAACCGCAATTTACCTCTGCACCCTCCATCTTCAAGCCTCCACAAGGGGATTAGAAGAAAAATCCAGCAGGAGCTACAGAGTATAAAAGAGAAGAGAGGCGCTTCTAAGTGTAGCAATATGGTTACATTTAATGAAGGTACAAAATTTAGAAACTCACATGGTTGATGATTTAAACAGGCACATCTAAGTATGCAGGCATCTGGGGTAAAGCTGTCCAAATAGACCATCCCCAAACCGCCATCAACGTCATCCCTTCCACTCTGTGCTCCACGAGCGGTTCAAGCCTCGGTTTCAGATCGCTCTACTGCAGGGTAGTCTTCCCGGTCATGATTGCAGAATGACAGCGGTGAGAGCCGGCGGTGAGGACGGTCTATGTGGATCGCTTTACCCCGGATTCCTGCATACTTAGATGTGCCTTTTTTAATCATCAACCATGTGAGTTGCTAAATGTTGTACCTTCATTAAATGTAACCATATTGCTACACTTAGAGGCGCCTCTCTTCTCTTTTATACTCTGTAGCTCCTGCTGAATTTTGCTTCTAATCCCTTTGTGGAGGCTTCCATTAGTGGATGGACATTTTATGGTTACACAACCCATCACATTGCTATAATCTTTTTAAATGGACTATAAACTGAAGCACTTATGAAAAAATGGTTATGGAACAAATCATTATTTCTTATGGGAAAATTTGCTTTGATATACAAGTGCTTTGGATTACAAGCATGCTTCCGGAACAAATTATGCTCGTAATCCAAGGTTTTACTGTGCATCACTGTGTGACTAAATGAAGGTAGAAATGGCACTGGACTGGCATTCAGGCTTAGTGCGAAGTTTCAGACTATTGTTTATTGTGAGCGGAGAAAACTATGCTGTAAATATGAAAAGCTTGCATAACCTTTACATATTTATAGCAAACCTTTAATTAAAAAAAACAGGGAGTACACACGATCGGAATTTCCGACAACAAAACTGTGGTTGTTTTTTCCGAGGAATGTTGGCTCAAACTTGTCTTGCACACACACGGTCGCACAAATGTTGCTCGGAAATTACGATGGTCAACAACACTACAATGAGCCGAGAAAAAGGAAGTACAATTCCGACCATGCGTTGAATTGATTCCGAGCATGCGCAGCACTTTTGCGCGTCGGAAATAGCTACACACAGTCAGAGTTTCCGACAAGAACTTTTGCAGTCGGAAAAATAGAGAACCTGCTCTCATTCATTTGTTGTCGGAAATTCCGACAGCAAATGTCTGATGGAGCCTACACATCGAACATTTGTTGTCGGAAATTCTGACTGTGTGTACGCGGCACTAGTTTGCATATATTGCAGTACGTGTTCAAGCTGGCCAAACTGCATCAATTTTATCCCTCCCTGGCCAGTCCATACTCTAACTTGCAGATTTAAAAAAAAAAAAAACCTTACTTGCTAAATAGTGTACTCTAATGCCCGGTACACATGATGAGATTATTATATACTATATATTTTTTTTTGCATGATAATTTTAGATCTAATCGAATGAGTTTATTAAAGTTCCGAAAATTCTCGTACGACTGAATAAAAATTCTGAAGTGATGTCATGTGTTGTTATGCATTTGTATTGCATTTTCAAATGACAGATGTACTGATTAAACGAAAATCGTACGATCTGGCATCATACGAAAAAAAAAATTGTGCCTGTCGGATCAAATAATATCGGATGAACTGTCCTGATCGGCTCTCGAAAAAGCTCTGTACTACCGATCAGATTATTGTACGGTCGCTCCGAAATCTGCATTTTTCTTACGATTTTCTGATTGTGTGCACCAGGCATTACCCTTTATGCACACCTGTGATTAAGGCCAGTGTAAATTGTAACGGCAAGAATCTTTTGTTTAAAGCTGCAGAAGAGATCGGCCAGATGCAGCTGCTGACCCTGTTTACTATATTTGCAGGTTGCCGATGACCACAGCTATTCGTGGCTTCTGCACAGCCAGCAATTACCAGCAGTGATCGTGGGTGCATGTACTTTGTGTGCATCCAGCCTCGATCCCCCATAAATAATCGCTGACTACACGCACAGCCAAGTAGAGCTGCATCGCTGTCAAACACAGCAGCAGGAATCAGAAAATTCCTGCCTCTGGATTCTCACTGTGGCTAGACACTGGTGGGAATGTGGCCTAAGCCAGATGCTACCCTGCTAGGAAAGGGCATATCCCTCCTTTTAGCTATTCAACAGGCTGCATAATCAAATCTCCCTGCTATTCTGCTATAGTTTACATCAGTAGTTGTTTTTTGAACCCCTGTAGATTGTTGTTCTGCTTGTACTTGCTTGCTGCAAAAAGTAAATGAAATATGAATAGAATATTCATGTGCAATATGCCCCATTTATCGGATTAAAAATGTTTAACATTTTTTTTTTTTTAATAAAATGTTTATTGAGAGAATAAAATATGTACAAAGACCAGAAAGACTTGGTGACAAAATTTCCAGTAGTACAAAACAAATTGACAATAAATAATGTTATGAAATCAGAACAATTAAAAGCAATGCTCATAAGTAATAATAGGATATACGTATATATATATATATATAAAAGAAGTACTCAGGGCCGGGACGGGGTGGGGGAGGGTTAAAGGGACAGGAGACCTGGGTGCAGCGCAATTCACTGGATGGGGGGGGGGGTGCAGGTGGACTGCACTAATGACACAGGGGTGTGCTGAATATAGTCTGTCTGGGGGAAGTTGGCTGACGGATGAAGATGCACAGCAGTGCTGCCCAGAACGGACCATGCACACACAGTGTTGTGAACTGGGCTATTTGAGGAGTGTGTGGGCCAGTAACATGCAGCACAAATTGGCAAATGTACTGCCAATGGTCACTGAGGCATTAGTGATAAGTGGCGGTGTTAATTAACCCCTTTGTGCTAAACTGGCACTGATGGTCGGGTTATCATTACAGAAACTGTTATCTATCTTGAGGATTAGGCCTCATGCCCACGGACGTTTTTACAGCCGCGTTTTTGAGCGTTTTTTACAGCTTAAAAATGCCTGTCCATGTTAGTCTATAGCTTCATGCCCACCTAGGCGTTTTTGAGCTGCAAATAGCATAGGCGTTTTTAAGCTGTAAAAAAAACCCAGGACCAGTGCGTTCCTCGGTGTCGGCGTTAGGCATAAAAAAAGCGAAGCGTTAAAAAAAGCTAAAAAACATGCGAAAACGCTCAAAAACGCTGCAATTGCGTTTTTGAGCTCTGATGTTTTTTTTTTATTGTTTTTTTTTTAAAAAAGGTCAAAAAATATATACAATAACATGGACAGGCGTTTTTAAGCTGTAAAAAACACGGCTGTAAAAACGTCCGTGGGCATGAGGCCTTATAGTTGCAAAGTGTGACACCAATGCTGGGGGTTATAGTTGCAGAGTCTGCCACCAATGCTGGGGGTTATGATTGTGTAAACCGGCAACAATGCTGGGGGTTATTATTGTGTAAACTGGCACCAATGCTGGGGGTTATTATTGTGTAAACTGGCACCAATGCTGGGGGGGGGGGTTTATTGCAGAAACTGGTTTTGAAAATACACTGACTCATAATAAACAACAGGGCATATTTTGCCATTTTCGCCCTGGACACCAGGGGACCTTGTCCCGGCACTGCCAGCACTGTAAGAATAAAACCCAACAATCAATAATTAGGACCAGCATGCTAGATCAATGCTATTCATGGTTAGTAAACCGCAATAATAAATCATCATGACCATGTCTGACAATACTAAGAGCCAAGGAAGGTATTATAATACAGTGACATGGAAAAAACAGGTAAGAAGTAAAAGTAAAACAATGATAATCAATAGCCACCTATAAAATACTAGGGAGTGGGGTAAAGGTAATGTAGAACCTGTCTATGGTAGGGATCCCTGACCATTGGGGGATACCAGCAAATCTGTATAAGTTAATGTAGTACCAAAATGTTCTCATTTTACTGCCAAGTATATATATATATATATACTGTATATATATATATATATATATATATATATATATATATATATTATAGAAAGAATATATATATATATATATATATGGGGCGTGGCGACCGAGCTCCAAGATGGACGCCTGAGCTAGGAGCTCCACTCGGCCGCTGGAGAGATCCATAAACATCGGAGCCCACCGAGCCTACCCACGGCCACAATCACCCTCACTAGCCTGCCAGGCAGCTTGGGAATGCTGCGGCGCCAAAAGAACCCGCCGCAACCGAGTAAGATGCCCAGTTTCTTCACAATGAAGTCCCGCGGGCTTCAACAAAATGGCGGCGGCTCCCACACGCAACGGCCAGAGGACAGGGCCACGATCAGAAATGACGGACACGGAGGGCCTAATAAACTGCCTGCATAGGATCGCATACACAACGGGTCATCCTCAGGCACCCCCAGCCCGTCCACACGGAGCCCAGCCAAATCCAAGCCACGGATGGACTCCCCTGTCAGGCCGCATGGTAACAATGACATGGAGGTAAGCAGGCCGCAAGGGCACAATACTGCACCAGCTACACACCTGACTGACCCCATAGCGGACTTCCCAACTGCAGACAGGCCTATATCTGATACCATGCTCAAAGACCTGCTACTTTCACTCAGATCTTCCCTTCAAGCTGACATGGTAAATGGGATTAATCAATGCCACAAAGAGGTGCAGGCTATAGGGGTCAGAGTGGACAGAGTAGAACAACAGATGGATACCTATACATCCACATACAACACCATGGTGGATGCACATGCGGCCCAGGGGGAGGATATAGCATGGCTGAAAGATAAGGTCGCTGACCTTGAGGACAGATCCAGAAGGAATAACCTGGCGACGATCACAAAAGCCCTGAGAAACCACACAATTCCCCACCAATGGAAGTACCCCTCAAAGCTCTCCATCACTCACAATGGAACTACGAAATCCATTACCACGATGGAAGAAGGTATAGCAGTCCTACGCCAATGGGGGATACTCCCAGATCAAGCCTTACCATCCAACTCTGCATCACAGCCACAGTCACTCCAAACTGAATGGCAACTCATAAGCGTGCCAACAAGAAACATGCCGGTGGCAGCTCATGACGGAACCACAAAGTTAACCACATATCTCTCCGGTCACGGGAGTCTACAGTTTAGTCTCCTTACACCCTGTTTCTATGTTAAGCAGCTATGTCTGCATGCGGATCCGTTGTAAGATCCTTTTTTACAAATCCACAGTTCACTTTTTTCACGTTTTGTCTTTTTT
Source organism: Rana muscosa (assembly GCA_029206835.1). NCBI lineage: Eukaryota > Metazoa > Chordata > Amphibia > Anura > Ranidae > Rana > Rana muscosa. Next base: position 445,323,275 of record CM055127.1, on the reverse strand, counting down.
GTTTTTTCTGTTACCTGTTTATTACACACAGTAATTCTCGCAACATGGAACTGTTACCAGCTGCTGTGAACAAATCTCTCGGCACCCCACATCAACCCACGGAGGACTCCAACACAAGAACCCATGGACACAGTGAGTACTTAATCCACGCTTCCAGCCATTACACTCCCCCAACACTATAAATGACCATCACATGTCTGTCTCTTAATGCCAGAGGCCTGAATCCCCCAGCCAAAAGATTATCAATGTGGAAAGAGGCCCTTAAACAAGGAGCAGATGTTCTCTGTATACAGGAGACGCACTTTCAGACACAAAAGGCACCAAAATGTACACACAGAGAATATCCTCACATTTTCTTGGCATGCATGCCTGACGGCAAAAAAGGAGGGGTGATGATAGCGCTCAGAAGCTCTTTATCATTTCAACTCAAAAGAGTCATGCATAGATGAAGGGAGCACGTTCATCATACTTACCGGGGACATTAACTCCAAACCGTACATGCTTGTCACAGTGTACGCCCCAAATAACCACCAAATTCGCTTCCTAAAGAAAGTACTCAAGAAAACCAAAACCATGCAGTATGGAAGCCTCATAGTGGGAGGTGACTTTAACCTTATAGCAGACCCCATTCTGGATACCACCACGGACAAATCAAACAGATCTACATCCCTTCACCATCTTCTACATACACAGAAACTGTTTGATGCATGGAGATGCCTCCATGCCAACGAAAGGAACTACACCTTCTTTTCGCATTGTTCATATTCACGCATAGATATGTTTCTCACAGACAAGTGGCTCTTGCAACGTGTATGTGCCACACAGATATATGACATCACATGGTCTGACCATGCCGCAATATCGCTGTCCATTGCTGAACAGGGTGTCTCTCTCTCACCTCCCATCTGGCTCTGCAATGTTAGGCTATTACAAGAACCCCAAACATTTCCCGTGATCTCACAGCATCTCCAAGATTTATTCCATAACAATTGCACACCTACGATAGATCCATTCACTTTATGGAATGCATATAAAGCATACATGAGAGGCATACTGATACTAGGGGCCAAAGAAATGAAACAACACTCCACTAAACTAAACAACATACTATCTGACATACACAAAATGGAAACCCCAAACAAAATTGCACCAACAACAGCTATGGCGAACACACTTTCAAAACTCAGAGAAACTCTGAGGGAGCTTCTCACACAACAATATGACAAACATCTTAGAAAACTACAACTAAATTCCTATGCTAATGCAAATAGGACAGGGAAATACCTAGCTAGCAGAATCAAGGCTGCCCGCACAAAAACCAGAATAGCGTATTTAACACACAGCACCCTGCACCACAAAATCACCAATCCACAGGAGATAGCAAATCAGTTTGCAGATTACTACGGTGCACTCTACAACCTAAATAAGGAAAAATCAACCCCACAACCAAATATAGCCAACATACAAAAATTCCTACAGAAAATAAATCTCCCATCACTGACGGAAGATCAGCTTACGCAGCTGAACTCCCCATTCTCAGCCCAAGAAATAGAAAAAATCACAACACTACCGAATGGTAAATCACCAGGACCGGATGGTTTCATAAATTAACACTACAAAACATTCAAAGGAATCCTTGCCCCACACATGCAAATGATCTTCACTGAAGCGGAAAAATCTTCTTCATTCCCACAGGAGATGCCGAGAGCCCACATTGTCATCTTAGCCAAACCAGGGAAAGATCCCACCACCCCAGTCAATTTCAGGCCAATATCCCTTCTCAACACAGACATCAAAATGTACGCAAAACTGCTAGCCAAGAGACTGATGGATATTGTTCCCTATATAATTAAGCACGACCAGATGGGATTCGTGGGGGGGAGACAAACTTCAGATGCTACTAGACGTATTATTAATGTTATACACCACGCTGTTAAAACACGAACACCTTCTCTGCTGCTATCTATAGACGTAGAGAAGGCATTTGACAGAGTCCACTGGACTTATATGCAAATGGTGCTGACCAATTTCGGCTTAAAGGTCCAATCCTGGCAGCAATATTGGCTCTCTACTCATGCCCATCAGCACAAGTGCATACATCGGGTTTTCTATCCAAGCCATTTAACATTTCTAATGGCACTCGCCAGGGTTGCCCTCTCTCTCCTACAATATTTAATTTAATGATAGAACCCTTAGCTGAAACCATCAGATCAAATACTAATATCACAGGCTTGACCTTCGGCTCTAATAAACACATCATAAACCTGTTGGCAGATAATGTAATTCTATTGCTGGCGCACCCAAACACATCCCTCCTACAGGCCCACAATATTTTAACTGACTTTGGAGACATATCTTACTACAAAGTCAACTTTACCAAATCCCTGATACTAGACGTAGGAGTCTCCCAATCCACAAAAAAGTTACCAAGAGACACTTTACCTTACTCGTGGAGTAAAAAGGGTATTTCGTACCTAGGTATAACCCTAACCAATACAACCTCATCCTTAGTAGCAGATGCAAACCTTAAAGTGGAGTTTCACCCTTTTTTATGTTTATTAAAAGTCAGCAGCTACAAAAAGTGTAGCTGCTGGCTTTTAATAAACATACACTTACCTGCTCCACTGTCCAGCGACGCGCCGCCTGGAGCTCCGCTCCTCTCCCCCCTCCTCCGCCGGCGCGTCCATTCACAGTGTGGGCACCCAGCCGTGACAGCTTTCGGCTTCACGGCCGGGCACTCACTGCGCATGCGCGAATGGCGCAGCGCCCTGTGAGTGGACAGGCGATCGCCTGGGACCTGTCACGTCCCAGGTGATCGCCTACAGGGAGGAGCCGCCACAAGGCGATATGACGTATCGCCTAGGCGGCTCCAGGGCGGAAGGAGGAAGTGGGACAGGAAGTCCCACTCCTACTGAAGCCCCCACTGCCCCCCCAAAAAAATTACATGCCAAATGTGGCATGTAAGGGGGTGAGGAGTGGAATAAAAAAAAGTAAAAAAAATGGGTGGAACTCCACTTTAAACCGTTCATAGTCAAACTAGAACAACAACTCACAGACATCTCCATAAAATGCCTATCCTTCCACAAATTTTATATATTTTCTGATCCCTGCCAATCCCCATAACATCTCACTACATCCACACTTTGTCCAAAACCATATGAAAATTTACATGGGGAGGCAAAAAAGCTAGATGTTCACGCAACAACCTTATCCCACATAAAAGTATAGGGGGTGCAGGATTTGCAGAAATTCAAGATTATCTATGGGCAACTAGACTAGACCAGCTTAAACACTGGTTTCATGACACTGACTGCCCACTGTGGGTGGAAATAGAACGATCATCACTCCTGATAAAAAACCCTACCACATTCCTACTAAGTGACATATGGGAACCCTGGGAAACCGGGGGCCTATCGCCCTCCGTACAGATTTCCTTACAGGCATGGAGATTCCTCCAAAAACTAGAGGGTAGCGACACACACAAAATAACATATGACCTCCCTATAGACCTCTTAGGGGCAAAAATTCATATGTTCTCAACCACAAAACTTCAAACACGGGGCATAAAACACATACAAGACCTTTGTACAGGACTAACACCCAAATTAGCAGAACAAATGATGACTGAACACCAATTACCCAATAATTTATTGTTCTCCTGCGTACGTATTTCCCACTTCCTAACGGCACACCCCATACCCAAATTTAAAATACCATCCACAGCATGGCGCTTCTACACAAACACGCCTCATTCCGCTAACGGTATATCACTATTTTACAACCTCATCCACACCAAACATACTTTTAGCAAAACAGCTGCCATTAGGAGGTGGGAAAAGGAGTTAGGCACTACTTTCCCTGATGAACAATGGAAACATGCCTTCAAGGAAATACATAAAACTTCCCACTGTGTGAGCCATTGGGAAATGATGCTTAAAATCATGAATAGATGGCACTATACGCCATATAGACTCGCCACCTTTTTCCCAGACACATCTCCCATGTGTTGGAGAAATTGTGGACAAATAGGTAATCTGTTACACACCTTATTGGAATGCCCAAGCATAACGAGCCTCTGGAACAAGACTTTTCAACTGATCTCGTCATCTACAGGGATTTTAGTAACCCCAAATCCTGCACTGGCAATCCTTCATATTGGTATAGAGAGATTTCCCCCAGAATATAGATCAGTCACTACCCACATACTTCTGGCAACTCGTACCCTTAGTCTTCAAAACTGGAAAAACACCTTGGCCATCAACCCATCTGAGGTAATTATGCTAGTTAATAGAAACCACACCTTTGAACGCCTTTTGGCTATTAACTCCTTGACATGCAAAGAATTTGACAGCCATTGGAAAACATGGACTGAAAAACATAAAGTCACCTAATATTCTATTCTATTTTGAATACATTGTTTAACCTGTATTACCCAAACTCCTCCTACTGGAATATAATGTAATTGCACTTACTGAACCTACTGTTACAGCTTTGTAATATGGTAACAAACCGGAACTTGACATTGCACGTTGTGTGTAACTAATGTCTGTTTGCTAAAACTTTGAAAACCCAATAAAAATATTGAAACTAAATATATATATATATATATATATATATATATATATATATATTGTACAGGACGCCAAGGTTGGGTCCTGGACGGGTGCTATACAGCCATTTGGGGCCCGGAATTTTGGAGGCTCTAAAGTGCTATTCGGGTGGGAAAGAGCCTCCGCCCCTAACCACTGGAAGTCAGCACACAGGGGGTTAAGACCTCCAGAGAACAGCTCATAAAACAGGAAGTGGTGCTAGAGGTGTGATGAGGAGGAGTATGGGGATTGCACCTGTGGAGATGAGCTGTGTGTCTGCTGGGTGCTGTTAGGGATACAGCAAGGACTCTTAAAGTTCTGGGGCGAAGACCCATCTACAAAAAACTGTATGTGCTTTTTCTTTAATTTATTTTGTGCTGAAGACAAGCAGACTTTATTTTATGCTGAAGCTAAGCAGACTTTGTTTTATAGTTTTTCCTGTGTGCTGAGTGAAGCCTTATTTTTGGTTTGTTTTCAAATAAAAGCCTTGTTTCAAACAGGGAGATAGGGGCTGGGGCAGCACAAGGCTGCACCTAGTTGTCAGACAGGGAACCTACGTGTGTAGTAAGCGGTCAAGCTGACCAGGATTTCTTTTTTATGTTTCTTTTGTTTTGCTGTTTTTCCACTGTAAATAGTTTAAATAAACCGCACCTTTTGTTTTTGCAACTACAAACTGTGTCTAGGTAGAAACAGAGGAAAGGAAAAACGTACCGCTCAAAAGCTTGAGAATTCACCAAATAGCTATGAGTAAGCGTCAATTCGTGACGTGAAACGCGTTAGCCACCCTTCCCTGCATGCACACCATCTGCATTTGTTGTTTTGGATTTATGGATTTATTTTGAATTTGGATTTTTTACCTGAAATTTTGGAATAAATAACTGTCTATACAGAGTGCGGCAGTCCAGGGTTTCTTTTTCTCCCATACAAACTGTGTCTGCTGTGCCTGTTTTTGTGTGGTGAACCCATCCAGGGGGTCACACACACCCGCTGCCGAGTTAACCCCCTCACAGTTGGTGGAGAACCAGTGGCAGTTTTTTTAAGGCCAGCATGGAGGAGATATTGAAACAGCTGGCTCTAGCAAATGCCAATCAGCAGCAGACAAATGCAGGTTTGCAAAAGAGCCTTGTAGCTCAACAACAGAGCTTTGCATCCCAGCAGCAAGCTCATCAACAGAGCCTTGCAGCCAAGCAGCAAGCTCATCAACAGAGCCTTGCAGCCCAGCAGCAAGCTCACCAACAGAGTCTGGAAGCTCAGCAACAAGCCCTGCAGCAATCGGAGGCCCGTTTCATAGACCTGTTGCAGAAGCAAGAGCAGAGACTACAACAAATGGAAACAGTAATGCAGCAACGTCCGCAGACCAGTGAGGAAAGTCGTTCCACTAATACCGCGTCCTTTGGGGTGAGTCGTTTATTGACAAAAATGACTGGACAGGATGATACAGAGGTGTTTTTGACCACATTTGAAAAGACTGCTGAAAGAGAAAAGTGGCCTAAGGAGAAGTGGGCTGGACTGGTGGCTCCTCTGTTAACTGGTGAATCGCAGAAAGCTTACTATGACCTAGAGCCTGACCAAGCAAAAGACTATGTGATGCTAAAAACTGAAATATTGGCACAGCTGGGTGTCACCCCGGCTGTCCGGGCTCAGCGTGTGCATAACTGGACTTTCCGGCTTGGAAAACCCCCCAGGTCTCAAATGTATGATCTCATTCACCTGAGCAGGAAGTGGCTACAGCCAGAGACTTTGTCCGCACCAAAGATTGTGGAACGTGTTGTGATGGATCGTTTCTTGAGAGCTCTTCCTACTGCTATCCAAAAGTGTGTAAGCCATGGAGACCCAGAAACGGCCGATAATCTTGTGGATCGTGTAGAGAAGTACTTGGCTACAGAGAACCTGACTGCCTCTTCCAGAGACTCATGGACTTTCCACCCTAAGACCAGACCATCCCCAGTGGCGGGTAAGATGATTCCAAGGGGTGAGGGTGGAGAGAGTGAGAGGGTGGGAGTTCTACCCAAGGTTTGGTGAGAACAGCCTGGGAAGTCAGGGGCTCAAGAGGCAGCAAGAAGGATTGTTTGTTACCGCTGCCGACAAGAGGGACATATTGCAGCAAATTGCCCGGTTGTGGATGATCCCATGCAATGGGACTTTCCAGCGGACAGACGTCAGTCGCTGTTTGCGACAGTCGCATGCACTGCCATTCGGGGAACTGAGAAACATTTATGCAAAATGTGTGTTAATGGTAGAAATGTTGTTGTATTGCTGGATTCAGGTAGCCTTGTGACACTGATAAAGGCTGAATTAGTTACTACAGAGGTTTCTGGGAATAGCAAGGTAGCGGTTATTTGTGTGCATGGGGACACCCAAGAGTATCCGGTAACTACAGTGTGTTTTGAGACCCCCAAAGGTACCCTCTCTCATCGGGTGGGATTAGTGTCTCACTTGCCTCATGATGCCATTGTGGGAAGGGATTTTCCAAAGTTCTGGGAACTATGGGATTGTCCTGAGCCCCCCACTGGTGCCCCTATATACCAGGAATGTGATAGCCAGAATTCCTCTGAGAGTGGTGAGGACTCTCCAGAATTTCCCTTGTCGGTATTGGCAGGGGAGACTCGAGAAACTGGGGAGGAGCCAACATCCTCAGACGAAAATATGCCGTCTGGGGAGTTTTCTGATCTCGAGGTTCACAGGGAATTTTTTTGCCACAGAACAGATAAAAGACCCTACCCTAATAAAGGCACGGGAAAACGTAGTGGAAATAGATGGCGAGTTAGTGAACCCAGATGAGACCTGCACTTACCCATACTTCATCGTGGAAAAGGACCTACTGTATCGGGTGGCTAAAAGGGCAGAAGAAACCATTGAGCAGCTTGTGGTGCCCAAACCTTACAGGAAGTTGGTGTTAGAGTTGGCCCATGGACACATTCTTGGAGGTCATCTGGGGACAGAGAAAACCAGAGAGAGAGTATTGCAGAGATTCTATTGGCCTGGGGTCATGAAGGAAACAGAAAATTATTGTTCCTCCTGCCCTGTGTGTCAGAGGTCGGCACCGATGCCACATTTCCGTAACCCGCTGGTACCTCTTCCCATCATTGAGGTCCCCTTTGAGAGGATCGCAATGGATTTGGTAGGTCCGATAACGAAGTCCGCTAGGGGGCACCAGTACATTTTGGTTATAATGGACTATGCCACCTGTTATCCGGAAGCGATTCCTCTCCGAAATACCTCGGCCAAAACCATAGCCAAGGAGCTATCTCTTGTTTTTAGCCGTGTGGGTATTTGTAAAGAACTGCTTACGGACCAAGGTACACCCTTTATGTCCCGGGTTATGAAAGAGCTGTGTAAGTTGTTCAAAGTGACACAATTGCCTACATCTGTGTATCACCCCCAAACAGATGGGTTGGTTGAAAGATTCAACAAAACCCTAAAACAAATGTTAAAGAAGGTGGTGGATAAAGATGGAAAGGATTGGGACTGTCTAATTCCTTATTTAATGTTTGCTATTAAGGAGGTACCCCAATCCTCTACGGGTTTCTCACCCTTTGAGTTACTCTATGGGAGACACCCAAGAGGGCTGTTGGATTTCGCCAAGGAAACTTGGGAAAGTGAGAGTTCTCCCCACAGGAGTGTGATTGAGCATGTCGCCCTGATGCAAGATAGAATTGCACAGGTAATGCCAATCGTAAAGGAACATTTGACCCAAGCGCAGTTGGCACAGCAGAGAGTGTACAACTGTGGAGCCAAGACCCGTACCTTTTCCCCGGGGGATAGGGTATTGGTACTTGTCCCTACGGTTGAAAGCAAATTCCTCATCAAATGGCAAGGCCCCTATGAGATAATGGAAAAAGTTAGCGAAGTGAATTACAAGGTCAGACAACCAGGAAGGCGAAAGCCCGAACAGATCTATCACGTTAATCTGTTGAAAGCCTGGAGGGATAGGGAATCCCTAGTCGTGGAAACTTTGTCACCAGCTCACTCTGATTGCGTGATTCCTGAGGTTGGACTAGCAGTCACCTTGTCAAACCCCCAACAACAGGAGGTTAAGGAGTATGTGCTTCGCAACAAGGAGGTTTTCTCTGAGCTGCCGGGGCAAACGTCTGGGGTAGAGCATGATATAATTACCTCGCCCAGTGAAAGGGTGAAACTAAAACCCTATCGGATCCCGGAGGCCCGACGGGAGGCAATACATGAGGAAGTACAGAAAACGATTAAGTTAGGGGTGGTAGAGGAGTCCCAAAGTGATTGGTCAAGTCCCATTGTGTTAGTGTCTAATCCGGATGGGAGCTGGCGATTTTGTAACGATTTTCGACAACTGAACAAAGTTACAAAATTTGACACCTACCCAGGGCCGGACTTACCATTGGGCTTGACTGGGCTCAAGCCCATGGGCCCCGTCCACTAGGGGGCCCCTGCCTGCAGAGGCAGCTCTCTAATTAGGCAAAGGCTGGCGGGGTGAGCCGCGAGCGGGCCGGCGTTCTGTCAGATTAGCGTGACAGAAAGAACATCACCGCCGACACACATTAAAAGTTCCCCCCGTTACACCCTCATCAGCGGCAGCAGCCAATAGTAGGCTCCACCGCTGTCCTAGTTGGCACCACATTGCATGATTGGAGATGTAGTTCTCAACAGCACACACTAGACTCGGCCGGGCTGTGCCTACACGCTGCAGAGACTACACCTCCCAGAATGCACTGCAGGGCGGGCGCTCAAAGTGGACAGTCGGCTTCTCCTGAGTCCTGCTTGTAGTAGGGGACGGAAGACTCGGAAGAGTGATCAACCAGGTAAGTCACCCTAAATACCTACCTATATCACCAGCACCAGGTCAGCGACATTGCCTCATACTTCTGTCAGTGCTGCCTATATCAGTGCAATGCATAACTTTCTATACTGCAAATCAGTACCTCATACCTCTCTCTGTGTCATGCATAACGTTATATATCTGCTCCAGGTCAGTGCCTCATACCTTACTCATTGCAATTTTATCCTCAGTGCCTCTGTCAGTGTGACTTTATGGTCGGTGCCTTATGCCTCATTCAGTGCTAGGTGGAACTTTTTTATGGTAAGTGCTTCAGGCTTCTGTTAGTGCAAGGTGCTACTTTATGGTTAGTGCCTCATGCCTCACTCAGTGCAAGGTGCAACTTTATAGTAGTCCATGTCTGATGCCTCTGTCAGTGCAAGGTGCAACTCTATGACCAATGCTCTCATGCCCTAGTCAGTGCCTCGCTAAGAGCCATGCATAACTATATACTGCATGAGTGCCCAATGCCTCGCTCAGTGCAAGGTGCTATTTTGTGGTTAGTGCCCCCCTCAGTGCAACCTTTTGGTATGTGCCTCATGCCTCACTCACTGCAATGTGCAACATAATGGTCGGTGTCCGTTGTCTCTGTCAGTGCAGGGTGCATCTTTATGGTTAGTGCCCCCATGCCCCTGTCAGTGCCACTTTAGGGTCAGTGCCACCATGCCTCACTAAGTGCCATGCATTGCTATATAATGTATGAGTGTCTAATGACCCTCTCAGTGCAAGGTGCATTTGACCGGCGTCCCCCATGACTCTGCTTTCTTTCTCCCTCATTCATCTCAGACTCTAACCACACCCCTTCCGAACCACGCCCATTTGAGCCACACCCACTATTTTGCGTGAACCACGCTCATTTATTGTAATGTATAGAAGGTAGGGCCCAAAAGTGACTCAAGCCCAGGGTCCCCCACCACCCTAAGTCCTGCCCTGCACCTACTCCATGCCACGTATAGATGAGTTGATCGACCGGCTGGGAACACCCCGATACATGACAACTCTTGATCTCACAAAAGGGTATTGGCAAATTCCCCTGGCCAAGTCGGCCAAGGAGAAAACCGCATTTGTAACCCCAGACGGGGCGTTCCAATATAAAAGAATGCCGTTTGGGTTACAGAATGCGCCGGCCACATTCCAGCGGAAAATGGACCAGATACTGAGGCCCCATCAGAAGTATGCTGTGGCTTACCTGGATGATGTAATTATCTACAGCACAGATTGGGCCTCACATCTGCCAAAAGTGCAAGCAGTCCTAGACTCTATCCGGGAAGCTGGGTTTACGGCCAACCCCAAGAAGTGTACCATTGGGCAGAAGGAGGCCAAATATCTTGGGTACACCATTGGGAGGGGAGTAATAAAACCCCAAGTCAACAAAGTCGAGGCCATACGGAATTGGCCACGTCCCAACAGCAAGAAGCAGGTACGAGCCTTTCTGGGAATCGCTGGTTATTATCGCTGATTCATTCCCCACTTTGCTTCTCAGGCTGTGCCCCTAACCAACCTGACAAAAGGGAAAGAGTCTGTCATGGTTAAATGGACCCCAGAGGCTGAGGCAGCATTCCAATTCTTAAAAAAAGCCTTATGTAGCCAGCCAGTGTTGTACTCACCAGACTTCTCTAGGGACTTTGTCATACAAAGTGATGCATCTGACGTTGGGTTAGGAGCAGTATTGTCCCATGTCTGGAACGGGGAAGAGCTCCCAGTCATTTACCTCAGCAGGAAATTGAAGTCCCATGAGGTAAATTACGCCACGATTGAGAAGGAGTGTTTAGCGGTGAAGTGGGCTCTAGATTCCCTTGGGTACTATCTGCTAGGTAGGCACTTTGACAAGATTACTGATCACGCTCCTTTAAAGTGGATGGCTCAAAACAAAGAGACAAATAGAAGAGTGAATAGGTGGTTCCTGGCCCTACAGGAATTCAACTTTATGGTAAAGCATCGCCCTGGCGTTCAAATGGGGAATGTGGATGCTTTGTCTCGAGTACATGCATGCCTGATTGCTTGTGTTCCAACCCCAAGGTTAAAACAAGAGGGGGGGTATGTGACAGCAGGCAGGTAAAATCACCAGGTTGCATCCAGGATGGTAGGTATGTATGCCCTAGATTCAGGCTTTATGCAAATTCATACCACTAGGAGGAGTGCTGGGAGTCTTGCGGGGGAAGAATTAATGAGCCCAGCTGAATCAAGTGGCTCATTAAGGCCTCTACAAGAACTCCCAGCATGCTAAGGGAGATGCTCCATCCTGGAACCAGTTCTGTGTTGTGCAAGACTGGGGAGTGTGTTTCTGTCCTGTGCGGTGAGACAAAGCCTGTGTGGCTAAAACCTTCAAAAACAGGGAGATAGGGGCTGGGGCAGCACAAGGCTGCACCTAGTTGTCAGACAGGGAACCTACGTGTGTAGTAAGCGGTCAAGCTGACCAGGATTTCTTTTTTATGTTTCTTTTGTTTTGCTGTTTTTCCACTGTAAATAGTTTAAATAAACCACACCTTTTGTTTTTGCAACTACAAACTCTGTCTGCTGTGCCTGTTTTTGTGTGGTGAACCCATCCAGGGGGTCACACACACCCGCTGCCGAGTTAACCCCCTCACAATATATATATTAGACCTGCAGGATTCTGGCAATCTTTTGCTTAGAATAAAGATCACGATTCTCGTGGCGTAACATCATCTTTCACATTATACAAAAAGATTGGGCTAACTTTACTGTTTAGTTTTTTTTTTTTTTTATTAAAGTGTGTTTTTTCACAAAAAAAATTGTATTTGAAAGACCGCTGCACAAATACAGTGTGACAGAAAATATTGCAACAACTGACATTTTTTTTTTTTAGGGTCTCTGCTAAATATATATTTATATATATATATATATATAATGTTTGGAGGTTCTAAGTAATTTTCTAGCAAAAAAGTACTGATTTTAACTTGTAAGCAACAAATGTCAGAAAAAGGTTTAGTCTTTAAGTGGTTAAACTGCCCTCATTTACAGACCGAAGTTCATCCCTTTGATCTAAGAACAAAATGTTTACAATGTTTCTCTTTATCTCTGATGTTGAGATAAACTTGACAGGCTGTCTGGATTTATTTATTTTTGTCAGCTGTCAGAAGTGAGCAGAGAACTCTGCGCTTGTTACATAGAATCGGGAAATGCTGTTTTAAGATCGGGAGGGGAGTAGAATTGAGTTTTTGATTCTTTAACGATCAATTGTGCAGCTCTAATATATATATGTTTCACCCCCCCAATATTTGGGGGCGCTATGTGGAAATTTAAGGGTGGTCTGAGCCGATAATTGGGCTCAGACCAATTATGATTCAATTGCTGTTCTGCTCTGGGTGTGATACTGCCTGGCAGTAGTGTTCTCCGTTGCCTGCAGGTGACACTGTCACCAGCGGCAAAGGTTAAACTACGGGGGTATCACAGCACCTTGGGTGTCCTCTCTCGGCAGCCATGCAGTGGACGTGGTCTACCCGATGTACATGCTGGGAGAGGGTACAACAGGGGAAGATGCCATTTGGCGTGAGGCGATTCCAGGGGGACCCCAAGGCGTTAAGGGGGGACCTCTGGTCCAGTGAGTGTGCCTCGTGGCCCACATGGCACGAGGTGCGCGAATGTGTTTAGCCTTCAGCCCGAGGTTCTGTTGCTGCATCGTGGGCCCAGCTCCGCTGACAAGGGCCTACGCTTCAGAGAAGGATCCCAGGCTGCCCGTTTGTAGTGGGCCCATATTTGGAAAACGCCGTCCAGGGGAAGATCAGTCCCGGCGGAGATTAGCGACGGTACTGCTGTCTCGGGGAGAAGCCTGGAGGCTGGCCTAAAGGGGGATTCATTGTCTCTGATATCCGTGCTCCATCCCGGCTGCTAGGACTGCTCTTGTAGGGACTATCCGGCTGAGCAATACCCACTCAGGCTTGAGTGGCGACGAGTGTAGATACTGAACTTAAGTGTTGCGTGCCTGAACCTTCCCCTAATTTCTTCCAACTTCCTGCTCTCTCTCTTCAAGTTGACTCAAAGAGAAAAAGAATAAAGCCTTGCTGATTGGGTTTTACTCAAGTGTGGACATTGGCCTTATTCCTGGAGATTATTTTTGGCCTAGACAACAGAGCTAAAGGATCCACTTGGGGGGAGGTACCTCGCTGCAGACCCAAGAAAAACAAAAACCAGTCCAGTCCCTTAAACCAAGGGTAGGGGACCCGGTGCTACACATATATTTATGTATTATGTTTACATAAACTGCACAAAATCAACACACTGCTGAAAAAAATGCATGTACGTTGTACTGTATATATTAAAAGACAAAGTTACATAAATTCCACAAACAGAATCAGTTTGCCGGACAAAAAAAAATCCCTCTTTATCAAAGGGGATTCCATCTATTTGTAAATTAGTCACATACAGGATTTTAAGTCAAGTTTTGCTTCTCTGCTATTGGCCTGTTCGTTATTATATATAAGTGACTCTAGGGCGAGATTGAAAATGGATTGACAGTGGCATTTAAAAATGTTGGATATAAGGAAATAAGCAGACTTATTCATTCAACCTTAAAACATAATCCGATTTTTATTTATTTTTGTTAAATGTAGTGTCTGTGTGACTTCTAAAAAGTTTTGGCAGGCACAACTGTTTTAGCAAGTGGTGTATATTCATTTATACTAGAAATGTCATTACTGAAACTTTTTTTCCAGGTTTATAACATTTGGGGCATCTCAGCAGACTCTGTTCAATTTATTTAAAACATCTGCTTCAAATGTACCTCAGTTGTGTAAACAGGAGCTACCAGGACCAAAGGGACCGCAGACAAGAACATCCCTTGGTCCCATATGCTGACAGCCAATTGAAATTTTACTTAATTCAAATTAAGTTGACAGCAGTAGCCTAACAAAGTTACAAGTGTTACACATTGCTGCATATAATATGTTTGCAAATGGCTGTAGCGCGCAGTGCTGGCTTAAAGCGCACCTGCCATGAAAAAAAAAATATATATGGTAACTACTGCTGCTGATCTCCTTCTAAAAAAAATGCTGGTTGCCTGACTGTAGCTGGTACCAATAATAGGTCCCAGGCCTGGAACATGCATGCCATAAATAAATGTAGCGCTCCCCCCACCCTCCAGAGGCCTGATAGTGACCCCCAGAGTCAGGGGGGGCTGATATTTCTCCTCTGGGTGCAGGTTACTAGGCATGGTGGGTGTAGTGCAAGATGGAAAGATGGGCGCCAGTCACTTTTAATAATGAACAAAGAGAGTTTTATTTCTCTTAACAGGAACAGGGGGAGAGAGGGGTAGGGCACAGGACACCCTTAGGCAAATACAATAGCAACTTGGCAGACTCTCTGGACAGAAAAAGAACTAGGCAGACAGCAATACAAAAAAGGGCCTTTAAGCTGAATTCAGCAGTCTGTATCTTGCAGCAACTGCTGTCTCCTATGGCAGCAACTTTACTCACAGTATCCCACTGTAGATCCTCAAGCTTCGCTCTCAGCTACCTGCTGTATTCTTCAAGCTTCACCCACAGCTATCCACTGGGTTCCTCAGACTCAAGCTTTACTTACAGCTACCCGCTGTACTTCTCTTCAAGCTTTACTCACAGCTACCCGCTGTACTCCTTCAAGTATTACTCACAGCTACCCGCTGTACTCCTTGGGTGAGTTCTCTCCTGAAGCTTTCCCAGCTACTTCACCGTCCCTGGCTGATGAAGAGTCTCCTCTGGTACTCCTTCAGAACTCAATCCCCTGTACATTTGCCTCTTGCAACAAGAGTGGTTGACCCTCTGCCAACGTCTTCTCCCTTGCCTCCAGGAAACGATCAGGCTCCCCTCAGGCCGAGCTTCTTTACATGTGGTTAGGCCCAAGGCTTCTGGCCTATACCTCTGCTGCTGCTCCACACACACCCACCCAGGCCGAAGCCCAGGTGGAAAGAACCCCGATCACCTGACTTTCTCTGAATAAATAGACTATCCCAGCAGCCTCAGCGGCCGAAGTAACTCCTGCTGATTGGCTGAGAAAAGCATATTTACTCATAACCTGAATTCACTGTAATCTATCAAACTAATGCCAAAGGTAACAGTGCCAGCTATTGACAGAAGAGAGAAACCACAGTTAAACCCAAGCTTAGGAGAAAACCATTTGAGCAAAGACTACAAATTAGCCAGGCTCGTTACCACCTAGCCCAACTAAATTTATTAGCAGCCCTGTTTAGGACAAGGGTGCAACATTACAGAAAAGTTGGAATTCCTTTTTTGCATGCTTGTTCCAGGTCAGGGATCCAAAATGCATAGCATTAGCACAACAGCCAGGCAGCTAGTATTTTCAGGAAAGGCAACCAACATGTATTTTTCATGCATTTTTATTTTTAAGCTGAGCACCTAGCTAATAGCTAAATACAGATGCAATGCACATGATGGAGTTTTTTTTTTTTTTAACCTGTTATATGATTTGTATTTAATCTGGTCCTGAATGATACACTGTTCTGACTAACAGCACTGCCTTGTCTGGCAGGAAAGGAGACCTGCTTTTTTCTCTGCTGCCATTCAGCAACAATCCCTTCTTGTAATTGGCTAGTAATTGGCTAGTAAAAGCATTCCCCTGATGTAAAACCTTCTTTTATTGAGGACACAACATAAAAGAAATCCAATGCACTCACATTTTCCCGATGTACACATGCCAGTCACAAAGCTTGTGATCTGTGTAATACCGATACATCCATCCCTGCTAAGTACCTGCCGTCTACTTCTCCAAGTGCAGACTGACAAGAGAACAACAAGAGCCACATGCCTGAAGAAAGAGGTCACTCCATCGGTAACGCGTTGCAATATTCACGGCAACCCTAACCACCTCGGGCCCACCTTCCCCTATCCTGCAGGTGTGGTGACTCTGTGTTGCCAGCCGGTCTGGAATTCACCAGCGTCAGTGACCTGACAGCTCACTGACCACCACTTCAGTCAGCGGTTCTTGTTGTCTTCCTTTCTTCTCTTGTAGATACACTCCGGCACAGTCTTTACTTGGAGGATTAGACGGCAGCCACCTAGCAGGAATGGATGGATCAGTATTACACAGATCACAAGCTTTGTGACAGGTGTGTATACATTGAGTGCATTGGATTTCTTTTATGTTGTGTCCTCAATAAAATAAGGTTTTACACCAGGGGAGCGCTTCCCTTGTTTTTTTCCTATTTCCTTGCTTTAGATACGGATTGCTTTACAGTCCTTGTTGGCAATTTTTAGTATAGCAGTTGAACCTGTTGGACCTCATCACAACAGTGAACAGATGGAATGTCTCATTAGCACAGGAGAAGATCTCTTTTCTCTGTGAGCTGGCAACCTCCTGTGTTCACAATGCAGAAGGACAGCCATAGGACAGCCATCGGCATTGGAGCCAGAAGCTAGTGGAGATCACTGCAATAGCAGAGTCTACTACAGAGATTTCCAGCTTCTAGAAGGATCCCACAGGGATGATATAATGCATAGTTACATTGGTCCAAGGTAGACAAATGTAAAAATATCCATATCTGGCATTATTCTTTAACCACTTAAGGACCAGAAGGATTTTCTTCCTTAATGACCAGGCCATTTTTTGCGATACGGCACTGTGCCGCTTTAACTGACAATTGCGCGATCGTGCGATGATGTACCCAAAGAAAAATGACATCCTTTTTTTCCCACAAGTAGAGATTTATTTTGGTGGTATTTGATCACATCTGTGTTTTTTTTATGGGCTATAAACAAAAAAACACTGACAATTTTGAAAAAAAAAAACAATATTTTTTACTTTTTGCTATAATAAATATCCTAAAAAAAATGTAGGAACAGACAATCTGTCTAACCTCCCCTGACAGAACGAGGATCTGTCTGTTTACATTGACAGATCTTCATTCTGTCTCCCTCAGGAGCAATCGCAGGTGGCTGGCGGACATTGCGACCGTCAGACACGTGTATCAGCTCCGGCGTCGTGCCACGGGCCCCATAGTGGTCTTAAAGCGACCAACGTACCATGATGGCGATTTGGCCAGGAGAGCCAACCTGCCACAGTATAACTGCGGGGGCTGGTCTTTAAGTGGTTAATCACACATAAGACTGCTCCATACATAAATATCACATGTATCAATATAACAATCACAAAAGTCAACTGCGGATCAGGATGTTCGATGTTCTACAACCGGCTATAGATGTTTGCACAGACATTCATTACTGCTCCTTCTCGTTGAGATCAATGTTGGGACTGCCTGTTTGACACTCTAAATGGCTACTGTGGTATTACATTAATGTTGTAGTTCTGTGGAATTTACACATTTGCAGCTGACAAGCAATTCTACAAGTGGATTGGAAAATCAATCAATACCTACGGATTATGCCCTCTCCCACTAATGATGTTCTGCTGATACATCTGGGAGCAAATTATATATTTCAAGACATTGAGCAAAGTACTTATGGAAGATTGACATGCTTGTATGTTTGAGGATAAGGCTACATACAAAACAAGTGCAGAGAGAGGCAACCAAACTGTTAAGAGACATGGAGGAGCTTGGTAATGAAGAAAGATTAAAAGATTAGCTGAACTGGATGTATTCTCTCTTGAGAAGAGGAGATTAAGGGGGGGGGGGTATGATCAACATGTATAAATACATATGTGGTCTATATAGTAGACTTGGTGTTGAGTCAATTAGTTGAAGGTCATTACAGAGGGCAAATGTGACATTTTCATGTCTGGAGGGAAAAGAGATTGAATCCACATATATTGAAAGGCTTCTTCACAAGAAGAGATGTGAAGATGTAGAAAAGACTCCAGGAATTAGTTTGTGCCAGATTAGTAGATTTGATGTATTCCTAAATTCACAAAACATAACTGGATACCAATATTTATAGGTAATGACAACAAAGATTGTTGATCCAGGGAACATCTCATTGCCTTCTGGGGATAAGGAAGGAATTTATATTTCTCCCGCTGGAGCAAATTAGACCATGGTTTATAGGGAGGTTTTTTTTGCCTTCCTTTGGATCAGTTGTAGGAATAGGATTCTATATGGAGGTTTATATTTATTTATTCTATTTTGTTTTTGATTCTGTTGAACTAGATGGACTTGTGTTTTTTTTTTTTTTTTACCTGACTATCCTTGTATCTATGTTCAAAGCAGACAAGTGTATTTGTACATATATGCAAGCATAGGCGTGCGCAGGGGGTGTGCCTGGGCACATCCTAATCACCGCTTAAGGTGAAGATTCCCCCTGCTGATATTGCACCAATGCCCCCCCAAAAAAATTAGTAAAACATGAAAAGATTAAAATAATAAAAATAAAAAGTTACTGACACTGTCCACGGCCCTACTGACACCAACCTCTGCTCTACTGACAAGTCCACTGCTCTACTGACACCGTCCATGTTTTAATACATTTGGCTGCGCACACCTATGTATGCAAGGATACACCTGTATATAACAAGCTATTTGTCCTCTATATTGTTATCACTGAGAGTGCAAGTAAAAGTAATACCCGCATTTTGGGTTGACACAACAACAGGAATAGAGGTGGAATCTTCCAATGAGGACACTAGTTCTAGTGACAACTAAGGATTGCCCCACTTCCTGTTTTGACTATGGGACAGGAAGTGGAGGTGGCTTATAAGCCTCCCTTACTCCATCCAAAAAGTGTTGCCTTTTGTTTCACTTTAAGTTTCCATATTTCATATTCTACTATAACTTTTGTTGTTTAATGTTAACCCTGTTTAATTACACTAGGGCTGGCCAATTTGCTGACTTTTTTGTAGCTGAACCCAACAGCGGTTCACCAAAATGTATTTTTCAGTTTCAAAGATTTTATTGTCTTTTTCAACAAAAAAAAATTAACAGCAATAGTGACTACGCAGGGGGTGTACAAAATTTGCATAAATACAAAATGAGTAGGTAAAACAGAAGTAATAGAGAGATACAAACATGAAAAAAGGTGAAGATTACATCAGGAAACAATATGTGAGTATCACGTGTAGATTCATAAAGGTCGTAAACTTGAATAAGACTCCTAGTTTGGTTATTTCAAAAGATATAGACAGATGAGATTGATAATGAAATCAGGGGATGTAATGATATTCATAAAACGACATCATGATATAGTAAAAGTAGATGTGGAAGACTAAGGCCCCTTTCACACGGGCGGACCGTTCAGGTCCACCTGTCAGTTTTTTAGGCGGACCTGAACGGACGCTCCATGCACCTCTATGGAGCCACGGATGTCAGCGGTGACATGCCCGCTGACATCCGACCCGCTCCGATCCGCCAAAGTGTAACGGAGGAAAACCCTATTTTCCATCCGTCTGGCGGATAGGATCGGATGAAAATGGACTCTACGGTCCGTCGTCATCCAATCCCCCATAGGGGAGAGTGGCGCTCTGACAGGTCAGTCCCTGCACAGTGTGCGGAGACAGACCTGTCATCTGCCTGCTCAGCAGGGATCGACGGAGTGATCCCCGCTTAGCAAAGCAGAGCCCGCACATAGACACGTCCGTGTGAAAGGGCCCTAAGAGAATTTGGTGTTGATTTACTAAAACTGGAGAGTGCAAAATCTGGAGCAGCTGTGCATGGTAGCGAATCGGTTTCTAACTTCAGTTTGTTCAATTAAGCTGATTGGTTCATATGCAAACCTGCACCAGATTTTGCACTTTCCAGTTTTATTAAATCAACCCCTATGTATGGGGTATGAATAATTTAGCCTTGAGAGGATATAACAGGGATGATAAAAGAAAAAAGGGCAGACGGGAGAGTCTTAAGCCTCTTCAGCATCTGTTTTTTGTCCACAGGGCGTGTGTCAGGAACTTGTCTTGCATACTAACGGTACTGTCGGCCAACAAACATGAACATAGTGACATACTACAAGGATCTTCAGCTCTTGAGCGCCACCCTTTGGGCCCCTTCTGCTAATGTCGTGTTTGGTGAGCATTGATTCTGAGCATGCGTGTTTGTACTTTCGACTTTTGTGTAACAGGCTTGTGTACTGACGATACAAAAATCAGGCAACAGATGACAATTTACTAGCCTGCCATCCAACATTTGTTGGCGGAAAGTTGGACAACAATTGTCTGAAGGAGCGTACTAATGGTCAGATTTTAGGACAACAGTCTGTCAACAGACAATCCCCTGCCAACAATCGTGTGTATGAGGCTTTACAGGGGTAGGAGGAAATAAAAAAAAAAGGGGGGAACAGGTGGGGAGGTGGTATAGAAGGGGAGGAGGAAAGGTGTGGGTGGGAGGATGGTGAGAAAAAGGAAGAGTGTGGATGGAGAAGGGGGGAGGGGAGTCTAGAAATATTGCAAGTTTTAAAGTTTAGATTGATAAATGTGTTTGATTTAAAGATGGAGGCAGGAAGTGTGTGGTCTGGGGGTCCCATATTTTGCCAAATTTCGGAAGGTTGTTCATACAGCATGCAAAGGTGCACTCATGATTTAAAGGCTTCTACAGAGAATGTTGTTTGGCTGATGTGAAGACATAGGTAAGGCTTCTTTCAGACTGATGCAGTGCATATTGATCACAACGCAGGTGCAGCACAGCTTACCCCTGTGTTTGGAACAGATTAGCTATGCTTTTCCATGCAGTTATATCGTGTCCCGTGGTGCTCAGAAAATGCACCAAAACTGCTGCATCTTTAGTGCACTTCCAGAAAGCACCCACGCTGTGCTCAAACTGCACTGCATCAGTCTGAAAGCAGCCTTAGTAAGCATCTTGATCTTACACTAAAATGTATTTTTCATATTACTTTAATTTAAAGCAGACCTTCAGTCATTTTTTCAACTTCCCATCTATTAAATCTTCTGCCCTTGTTGTTTTAACTTTGGATAGTAAAACCTTTTTTTTTTCTGCCAGTAAATACCTTATACAGCCCCATTCTTGTTTCATGACTGGTAAACAGCCTAGGCTTATGACATCATGCACAGCTCTCTCTCAGTCTTGTGAGAGTTTGCCAGGAAGGGAGGGGGTGAGTCATAAGAGGGCCAATGAGAGCTGCAGAGCTGGTGGTGTGCCTCTGTGTAAATCCAGGAAGTGAACAGGCAGCAGCTTCAGCTGCCCACAGTTAAAATGGTTGCAACCAGACTCAGTGGGGGGAGATTTCTGCAGAATATTTGGCAAGTACAGAGTCACAATATATATAAAATAATATGCAAAGTGGTTGAAGGGAAGCTTCAGAATGACAAAGATGTTTTTATTACAAATTATGTGAGCAGATTGCAGTTCCTCTTTAAGTAAATAATGAGGACCTGAACTAGAGAAACCAACGTTCATTGTAGGATCCAAGGAGAATTCTAATTGTTTTCTAGGATAACTGCACTTTCATTTCAAAATAAATCAAGTAATATTGCCACTGTGACCAACCATTTTTATATACCATAAATATATGTACCCTAAAACTGTTTTCAAATGCTGGCTAAAACTCAACTCAATTTTCTCGTTAAAGCGCTCGACTTACCTTTGTGACGATGAAACCCATTCATGTCAGAGAATTCAATATGATTCTCATCGGCCCAGTAGATCCGCTTGTTGACATAATCTATTGTCAGGGCTGTCGGCCTAGAAATCATCGTTTCTATGACAACGCTTTGGTTGGTTCCATCCATCCCAACACGCCCCACGTGTGGATATTCACAGCAGTCTATCCAGTACAGATACCTAGGCAAAATTAATAAACACAGCCATGTTTACACGAGTACTGCAATCTACGCAGAGCACACAGCACGCGCCTACTAGTAGGAAGCAGAATCTGAAATTCCCATCTGATTTTTTGATAACTAATTCTAACCAGCATGGCTTCATTCACAATATGGTTAAAGATTATTTGTGAAGATATTTTGAGAGTCCAGTATTATTTAGTAGACAAACATACACATTTAAAAATATGCCCAAAAAATATATATTTTAAGGGGCTTCTGCTACTTTTATAAGGTTACATAGTTACATAGTTACATAGTTAGTCAGGTTGAAAAAAGACACAAGTCCATCCAGTTCAACCATAAAAAAAAAATATATATATATATATCGTACAATCCCATATACCCAATTCTATACCCACAGTTTATACTTTATTTCAATATTTGTTTTATTGAAAGATTTGACAGTACAACGTAGTAACAATCATTTGTGTAGATTACAGGTATATGCATTGGTACATTGCTTAATAAGATATATACTTTAAAGTCTAAGTACCGTATATACTCGAGTATAAGCCGAGTTTTTCAGCACATTTTTTTGTCATGAAAATGCCCCCCTCGGCTTATACTCTAGTCACCTTTTTGCGCCTGATCTCCCGGACTTTGGGGACCCGGTACCAGCTGGCCGTAGGTCTCCTGGACCCCAAACGTGGCACACATGTAGACCCACTCTTCCTCTACAAGTGTGCAAAGTTTGTTGTCCGGGGGACCTACGGCCAGGGAGCAGCGATTTTTCAAAGCCGGGCACCCCTTCCATAGACTCCGATATTAAACAGTAATTTCTCTGGTGACTTTGGGGACCCGGTACCAGCTGGTCGTAGGTCCCCTGGTCCCGGAGCTTGGCACACATGTAGCCCCATTTCTTCTCTACAAGAGTGCAAAGTTTGTTGTCTGGGGGACCTACGGCCGGGGAGCATCGATTTTTCAAAGACGGACACCCCTTCCATAGCCTCCCATGTTAAACGTCAGTCTAGTCATGGACACAGTGAGGCATGGGCACAGTGAGGCATGGACACAGTGAATCATGGGCACAGTGAGGCATGCACATGGACACAGTGAGGCAAAGTGAGGCCTGCAAATGGACACCCTAGGATTATACTCGAGTCAATACGTTTCACAGTTTTTTGTGGCAAAATTAGGTGCCTCGTCTTATATTCAGGTCGGCTTATACTCGAGCATATACGGTACACCTTTTATATAAGATAATAAAAATAATAATAAAAAATCTTAGGAGGTAAAAAAAAAAAAGTGCATTTAATATTTTTTTGCACTCTGAAGCCTGTAGTGATCAGCAGATCGCAGGTGCAATTCCAAACTCCTGCACACTCTCAGCAAGCTGTCTGCTCATACCTCCCATATGGCAGATAATTACAGAATGGCAGGAAGAATCAATGTACTATGTGGTCACCAACACCATTGTAGTTCATTGAGAACTATAAGCCGTTGGCCGAAGCAATCAATGGTAGTTGTAGTTTATTAATTTACAGAATTCTATGGATGCATGACGTGGCTGTGTGGACGGAGCCCTGCGCTGCCGCACTGTTTCTAAATTCTGAGAGTGGAAGTGAGGAAAAGATCCGTCACCCGCTGTCACAGCTCATTCACTAAGCTATGAGGCAATTTTCCTTGCAAAGCATGACTCCCCTTGTAAAAAGTAAAAAGTCAATGTGTCTTGTATTTTATGTGATGTGAGACTTTGGTAACCACTTGACCTCCAGAAGATTTACCCCCTTCATGACCAGGCCATTTTTTGAAGATACGGCACTGCGTTTATTTAACTGACAATTGCACGGTCATGCAAAGCTGTATCCCAAATTTTTTTTATTTTTTTCCCACAAATAGAGCCCTATTTTGGTGGTATTTGATCACCACTAAGTTTTTTTATTTGTGCGTTATAAACAAAAAAAGGCTGACAATTAAAAATAAATAAATAATATATATATATATATATATATATATATATATATATATATATATATATATATATATTACATTCTGCTATAAAATCTATCCAATAAAAAAAATTGAATTTCTTCATAAATTACACGGTCATGCAATGCTGTATCCAAATAAAATGTATGTCCCTTTCTCCCACAAATAGAGTTTTCTTTTGGTGGTATTGAATCACTGCAGATTACATTTTTTGCGCTATAAAAAAAAAGACTGACAATTTTGAAAAAAAATATATATATTATGTTTTACTTTCTGCTATAAAACCTATCAATTTATTATTTTTTTAAATCTGATTTCTTCATCAATTTAGGCCAATATTTATTCTGCTACATATTTTTTTGTAAAAAAATCCCAATAAGCTTATAATGATTGGTTTGCACAAAATTTCTAGTGTCTACAAACCATGGGATATTTTCATTTATTTTTACTAGTAATGGCAGCGATCAGCGACTTATAGCGGCATACATTTTGACACTAACGGACACTTTTTGGGGACCAGTGATACTAATACGGTGATCAGTGCTAATACGGTGATCAAAGGGTTAACTGTGTGCCTAGCCTGTGTTTTACTACACTGTGCGGGATGTTCTTTTTACTAGGGGAAGAGATGGAATTTATTCCCTGCTTTGCAGGGACACAAACTCCATCCCTGCCCTACTATCAGAATGGCAATCTGCCTTGTTTACATAGGCAGATCACTGCTCTGTCTCCCTGCCTAACAATAGGCGGGTGCCAGAAGACATCGGGTACCCTGCACCCACTGATCAGCTTTCGCTGTGTGTAACCCCAATGGAAGCAAGCCACTTTAGGTGTGCATGTGTGCCTCATACCCGCAAAATATATGTGATCCAGTGCAGCAGTGAAACTGCTATAGGGCCGACCTTAGGTGGGTAAATTTTATCATTTGGATTTGCAACTGACATGCTGGCTGTTTTCTTCTAAGGATTTTACTTGTGCTTGGGTCCCCGCTGGTGACCATGAAGACACCAATGGCGAAAACAAAAGATTAGAGATTTAACCTTCCCTTAACTTCTGTAAAAGGGTGGCTGTAGATATATTTAAAGTAAGGAAAAAAACGATAAAAAAAATATGTGGATGGCATGTACTGTATGTGAAAGTGCTCACAGGTCCTTATCTGATAAAGGCTAGTGCTTGAAAGAGGGAGGTGACAGGGATATACTGTGGTTTAAACATTTTTTTTCTTTTTTTTCTATTTCTTAAATGTCATACACATTGTTGGTTCCCTTGTATGTCTCTTGCAGTTTATCTTTTCTTCCTTCCTTGCTTTAAATTCCCAAATTTAGCAGATAACTATTAAACGCACTAAACATTTTTACATGATAGATAAGCTGGTCTAATTGCTTTTTTTCTCATTCTTTTCTTTAGAAGGGTTGATTTTCTATAGGAGTGGAATGTTCACTTAGGCAACAAACCCAATCACAAAAAGGAGAGCTAAAAACAAAACAAAAATAAAAAAATAAAAAAAGAACTTCTCTTGCATATGATTGGATGATTGAAGTATATAATATTAGCAGGCTGTATATAAAACCAGCAGGCTAGGTGAATGGTCTACTGCTTTAGGTAATCAACCCAACAGTGTATACAGGAATAAGAAAAAAGTTAATGTTCCAGCGCAATGGATGTTCAGCTTTACAAGCGCAAAAGCCCATTTTGTTAATCTAAATCTAGATACGTCTACCAATCTAGCAAACAGAAACTGTTTGTTAAAGAAAAAGAGCAAGCCCAGTTTGATATTGATGGAAATGGATATTTCACACTCTATGCCCCATGGTGTGGAAGAAGGTTTAAATTGAGTCTGCTGTGCCACTTTCCATTCATGTCCAAATTTGGTTCAGTAAGTGCAGTTCTAAACGCATGATCTGCAGCAGGGAAAGTGGATTATAGGTGACACCTCATTGCCAGGCCATTAACCTCTGCAGCTCCCTGAGCTAAAAACAGAACAGGAGGCGTTCTGCAGGATTTCTATATGTGATCAGCCTGTGCATTAAGATTCCTCTGATAGCACTAAATATATAAGATTTACAGTTAAGGTAAAGTCATAGTGGTTGATTTACTAAAACTGTAGCATGTAAAAACCAATCAGCTTCCAGTTTTTTTTTTTTTTGTCAAACCTAATTGAACAGGCTGAAGTTAGAAGCTCGTTGGCTACTATGCATAGCTGCACCAGATTCTGCAATCTCCAGTTTTAGTAAATAAACCCTATAATGTCCTGGTATGTGTACAGTACTTGGAATTTGTATTTTGATGGTGGGCAGCAGCAGTGCTCTGTGTCTTTACACATAAGCAAGGTCTGAAAAAACAATATGTAAACCAGACATTCCTCTGGGTAACCCCCAACCTAAATGAGTCCTAATGTCCATAATGTCTTTTAATATTTCAAAATTAATAGACACTTATAGGAAATCTATATTATGACCATACATTACTGTGCATTTACAATATAAGAATGATGATTTGTCAGAAACATTCAATCAACCAGTGCGGGCACATGGACATATCACGGTACATGTGTGTGAATACCCAACACTTATGTTGGTGCCCAAAGGCCTGTTTAGAGCTTAGCTCTGCCTGAAGAGATTACTATGTGGTCTTAAGACTTTGCCTGAAACTGGAGACATGATGGGCATTCTGTCTTCCTCTTACTGGCTTTTATTTTCATAAAACCTGTTCTTGACCTTTGCCTACTGATCTTGACCCAGGCTTTTAGTTTTGACTTCGCCATTTGCCTGCTGACTCTCTGCTGTCTGCCGTATCCTGACTCCTGACAGCATAAACCACCAACTAAGTCTCTCTTCACACCAAATTGTATTTCTGTTGTCAATATCTATCCCCACTATGTTCCTGTCTGCTGGCCTGGTGTCCGTGGCTTTCTATACCTAATCCTACACCTGCCAGCTTAGTACTTCAGTAGATCTGCAACGTTCCAGTTGTTCATGAATGAGAAGTGGCAATCATGTCACTCCTAGTCCTTACACTTTCTGTTATGTTAGCACTTCCAGAGGTTGTGAACAAAAGGTACAAGAGAATCCAATATGCACTTGCAGACTTTTCACTCAAAAGACAAGCTTGGCTGTATTCCCTCCCACCTCCCAGGCCTCTCTTTTTCAGTGAAGCTTCCTTGTTGGTCAGTGAGACCACCTATCAAAATAAAGAAATAATAGGATCCGATAAGATTTGCATATAACTTTATCTATATGTATATCTAAATCAGCTGATGAATTGGATCTGACATTTTAACTAAAGGTAACCGTTGCTTACGCATTTTATTCACCATAGGCTCAGTTGTGATTTGTTAATTTTTATTTTATTTCATTTAAGTATTTATTTTGTAATTTAAATGTACAGATTCCACAAATAACTGCAAAATATTAAAAATGTATATACCAATGCATTTTTCTGAGTTGAAATAGAAAATGTATCATTACCTTAAAACCTATTCATCTTCTAGGTAAAATAGTTTCCTGGTTTAAATATTAAATTAATATTGTTCAGATTATGGATAGAGGTCTCTTTACCTCTTTTGTTTGTTGTCTGATTCATCAGTTTTGTCCCTCCCATTATCTGACCCAAAACAATGACTTGGACTGTGCAACTTGGGTTTTAAATTGGCCACAGAAGCTCTTCATGTCCAACTATTAATCTTTTTTTTTTTGTTTAAATAAGCATAAACAATTAGCCATGCCACCATATATCATGTAGCTACCAGCGGGGGACTTTGGGTGACCACTAGTTTACCGGCTTGATTATGTTCCAACCTCGTCCCCAGATGCTACCAACTGATTTGTGAACAGATCAGAATTAAATACTTCTTACTTCCTCAAAAAGTCTGAACCATTAAGAACAATCAAAAGGTAAGTCCCATAGTACCAGTTGGGCCTCAGTTTTGTGGCTATCCAAACTCTTCCACAGATCCCCAAAGGTCAGGCTACTGTTATGCTCATCTAATCCAAATTATTTAGCATTAAAAGAGGGCAAAAACTTTTATTTTGACCTTTCTAATCTCACACCAGCCTGCAGTTACTACACTAGCAGCTCCTTCCTAGCCATCTAACCATAAACCACAGTAAGACATCCTCTTAAAATGCTAACTTTTTACATGTTAACATTTCCTGTACCTCTTGATCACCCTATTCATGTAGCCCCTCTGTCTATTTCGTTTTTCTTTGGGTCTATCTTTACTTATGTTAAACGTCAATATTAAACCAGTTGGAGTTTTAATTTAGCACCTGTATAGTCTATATGTGTGACATTATCAAAGGTAAAACATAAACATATTGGAAGTGGCAAATCTTTAGAAGTTCTAAAATGGCAAATGTGGAACCAGGCAAGACCTAATGAATTGAGAAAAAGCTGTTCAGAGGGGGAAAATGTGCACACTTCTGTGCAAGAATTACTGATAATTCCATACCTGCTCTGTGGGTCCAGGGACAGATCTCTCAGGAATTTAATTTTTTTGCTAACTAGGATGGTAGGGTACAAGCCAGTCAGCTTGGACACTTCAATGACCCTCTTCTCTGTGTCAAACCAGTAAAGGTTCTTTCCAATCCAATCCACAGCTAGGGCATTGGGTATGGCTGTGTTATGTACAACCTAGAGGAGGAAAACAAGAAGAGCATTGTCAGTGTAAGATGCAACACTAGGGAAGGGTTAAATCCCCGGTCAGTTTATTGTTTGCTGTCTCTGTTCCAGTGGAAATATGTTTCTCTATTACTTGTCCCAAAGATGTAACATGAAGTTAGAAGACATGTCTACAAAGAGAGTGGGACTCCCCTCTTAGACAGTCACCGGAACAAGTGTCCCTATTGGCAAATGTTCCCTTACCTCTAGGTTTGGTGGAAACTGTAAAATGTTGGGTTTCCCATATTTGAACTGAAATTATAAGTCCACATATACCAATCTATGTTTTTCATTGGATATATACACACACACATATATATATATATATATATATATATATATATATATATAATTGTGCTCATAAGTTTACATACCCTGGCAGAATTTATGATTTATTAGCCATTTTTCACAGAATATGAATGATAATAAAAAACATTTATTGCACTCATGGTTAGTGTTTGGGTGAATCCATTTATTATCAATCAACTGTGTTTACTCTTTTTAAATCATAATGACAACAGAAACTATCTTAATGACCCTAATCAAAAGTTTAAATACCCTGGTGATTTTGGCCTGATAACATGCACACAAGTTGACACAAAGGGGTTTGAATTGCTATTAAAGGTGATCATCCTCACCTGTGATCTGTTTGCTTGTAATTAGTGTGTGTGTAGAAAAGGTCAATGTGTTTCTGGACTCCTGACAGACCCTTGCATCTTTCATCCAGTGCTGCACTGATGTTTCTGGATTCTGAGTCATGGGGGAAGCAAAAGAATTGTCAAAGGATCTGCGGGAAAAGGTTGTTGAACTGTATAAAACAGGAAAGGGATATAATAATATATCCAAGGAATTGAGAATGCCAATCAGCAGTGTTCAAACTCTAATCAAGAAGTGGAAAATGAGGGGTTCTGTTGAAACCAAACCACGGTCAGGTAGACCAACTAAAATCTCAGCCACAACTGCCAGGAAAATTGTTTGGGATGCAAAGAAACCCACAAATAACTTCAGGTGAAATACAGGACTCTCTGAAAACATGTGGTGTGGCTGTTTCAAGATGCACAATAAGGAGGCACTTGAAGAAAGATGGGCTGCATGGTTGAGGCGCCAGAAGAAAGCCATTACTACGCAAATGCCACAAAGTATCCCACTTACAATACGCCAAACAGCACAGAGACAAGCCTCAATCCTTCTGGCACAAAGTCATTTGGAGTGATGACACCAAAATTTAGCTTTTTGGCCACAACCATAAACGCTACATTTGGAGAGAATTCAACAAGGCCTATGATGAAAGGTATGGAGGTGGATCACTGATGTTTTGGGGATGTGTGAGCTACAAAGGCACAGGAAATTTGGTCAAAATGGTTGGCAAGATGAATGCAGTATGTTATCAAAAAACACTGGAGGAACATTTGGATTCATCAGCCAGGAAGCTGCGCATGGGACGTACTTGGACATTCCAACATGACAATGATCCAAAAGTCATTGGCTACAGCAGAATAAAGTGAAGGTTCTGGAGTGGCCATCTCAGTCTCCTGACCTGAATATCATTGAGCCACTCTGGGGAGATCTCAAACGTGCTGTTCATGCAAGACAGCCTAAGAATTTACAGAAACTGGAGGCTTTTTGCCAAGAGGAATGGGCAGCTTTACCATCTGAGAAGATAAAGAGCCTCATCCAAAAATACCACAAAAGACTTCAATCTGTCATTGTGTCAGAAACCATGAATCAGACCGAGACCGAGACACAGAGACACTTGTTTATTAATAATAATAATAATAAAAAGATAAACAGAGTAAGCGTAGTCAAAACATAGCCAGAGTTCAGAAACCAGATCGGATAGTCAGCCAAGCCAAATGTCAGGGAGCCAGAGATATACGTAGTAGAACAGCAAGCAGGATCAGGAGCCAGAAGGGATGTCAGCCGAGCAAAGTCTTCAACAGGAACGCAGGAGAAAGTCTCTGTGATGGTGACCAAGACAAAGGCAGAGAGCAAATGAGCTGTAAGGCTTAAGTAGGCAGGACTGAAGAGCAGGATCATCAACAGGTGAATCACTGTGGAGAGATAGGAGCTGGCAATTAGCCGACAGCTGAGCAGCCAGCTCAGAGAAGGAAGGGCTGAGCCCAGCCCTGACACATTGATGTTAAAGGGGGCAATACACGGTATTAAGAACTGGGGTATGTAAACTTTTGATCAGGGTCATTTGGGTAGTTTCTGTTGCCAGTATGATTGAAAAAGAGTAAACGCAGTTGATTGATAATAAATGGCTTCTATCAAACACGAACCATGAGTGGAAGAAAAGTTTTTGTGTTATCAAGTTCTGCCAGGGTATGTAAACTTATGAGCACAACTGTATATTTATCAAATTATATATATATATATTTATTTTATTTTTTATTTTACAATGTAAAATATTGTATATTATTATTTTGCAACTCTAGTCTCCAGAACTGAAGTAATCAAAGCAGTATTTTCTCTTGTGGAAGGGTCACCACAAAGTTGTAATCAGGCAAAGGGAGCTGAAAAGCAAGTAATGCCTGCTTTGCTATATCTAACCTAGGACTCGGAAACTCTTGTTATCCGAGTATATATAGTGTGTGTGTATATATATATATATATATATATATATATATATATCAACAGATATATCAAAATCTATGAATTATTAGCTTAAAAAATAAAACTGACCCACAACCATTATAGTAGTTATCTTACCTTTACATCACTCCCATTGATGAACATCCGATTAACGCGACTTCCATTGGATCTGCTGGAATCAATCCAATACACAACCTCTTCTCTGTAATCAAAGTCCATTGCAATTGCATTGTTTAATCCCTGACAAAGAATACAATCATTCTGATAATGTTGTTAAGCTGCCAATTACTGGAAGGGCACAGTCATACAGATAGAACATGATAAGGAGCAGATATTACACATCACGAACGGACACATCCAAGGTCAATGGAATAAAATTAGGTCTTTACAATGTTACGCATTTTTACATTAATCATTCTGAAAGAACATTTTAATAAGGACTTTTTAAAAAATATTACTACTATAATTATTTCCAGCTACGCAATTTTCTGGTACAGTAATTAATATGAGTTGTACTAAAATAATACTAAATCTATAAAGAGAGTTAGTCAACTGAGTTTGACTATCCACAGACATAGGATAGTGCTCTTAAGAAATGTCCTATTTCAGGTCATAGCTAAGAAATGTTGAATTGTTTTATTTTTCAAAGTGATCCTTTCAACAGGCAGATGTTTCCAGATAAATTGTAAAAGTGGATTTTTTTCAGGAATTTTACACAGTCCTTTTAGTATGTTAATATTGCACTCTTTAATAATCTAATAATCATTTACAATTAAAACTACATTTTTAATAAGGTGGTACCACTGCATCTGTATTTCAATAGAACAACTTTTTATCTTACAATATAGCACTATATTAAGCCCGTGGACAGTCTAACCCACCTTTTTCAACCAGGGTTCAATTGAACCCCAGAAGTCCTTCAGAGGTTACTAGAGGTTCCTTGAACACTGAGCAATTTTTGCCGCTCAGGTAAGTAGCCACTGACACAAATTACCTTTTTAGCTATCTATAAGGGGATCATTCTTCCCACTGACTATGAATAACCACCAATTAATGGACATTCTCTCCAATGACGGGCAATTAAGGGACATTCTCCCCACTGATAACCAATTAACGGACAATCCCCCCACTGAACACCAACTAAGGGACATTTTACCCAATTAGCACCAATTAAGAAACCTTATCCCCACTGACCACCAGTTAAGGGACATTCTCCCCACTGACCACCAATTAAGCGGCTAATCCCCCCCCCCCCGCACTAACCACTAATTAAGGGACATTCTCCCAGCAGACCACCAATTAAGGGACATTCTCCACACCGACCACCAGTTAGGGACATTCTCCCCACTGACCACACAAATTAAGAGAGATTCTCCCCAATGATCACCAATTAAGGGGCATTTTCCCCCTGCCCGCCACTTAAGGGACTTTCTCCCCATTGACCACCAATTAAGGGACATTCTTCCCACTGACCACCAATTAGGAGACATTCTCCCCACTGACCACCAATTAAGGGGCATTCTCCCCACTGACCACACAAATTAAGAGAGATTCTCCCCAATGATCACCAATTAAGGGGCATTTTCCCCCTGACCACCACTTAAGGGACATTCTCCCCATTGACCACCAATTAAGGGACATTCTTCCCACTGACCACCAATTAGGAGACATTCTCCCCACTGACCACCACTTAAGGGACATTCTCCCCACTGACCACACAAATTAAGAGAGATTCTCCCCAATGATCACCAATTAAGGGGCATTTCCCCCCTGACCACCACTTAAGGGACATTCTCCCCATTGACCACCAATTAAGGGACATTCTTCCCACTGACCACCAATTAGGAGACATTCTCCCCACTGACCACCACTTAAGGGACATTCTCCCCATTGACCACCAATTAAGGGACATTCTTACCACTGACCACCAATTAGGAGACATTCTCCCCACTGACCACCAATTAGGGACATTCTCCCCAATGAGCACCAATCAAGCTGTCAAAAAACACTTCTTAACACAAACGCGCAAAAGCTCTGCTAAAGAAGTTTTTTTATGTTTTTGTGGTGGGTTAAAACTACTGTCTTTTTTTTTTTTGTCCGTACCTCCTTCGGGAAATTTCAAAAAAAGCCACAGGAAGTAAAAGGAAATTTCTAAGAAAGGCAACTGTCTGTCGCAACAATGGTCACTGGACAAAAGGATGGCAAATACAGACAGCAATAAAAACTAGAGAGCAAACCCTTCCCCATTGTATTTAAAACAAAAACAAAATATGAAAACAATTAAAAAATAAAAGTTTTTACTTTACAAACACATTAAATGTTTTTTAAAAAGAGTCATATTTCCAAAGATGCCTTTTACTGCTCTAATGCATTTTTTTAAAGCTGAACTCCAAACAGATATTAAAGACACCAATTATTACAGCTATGTAAAATCGTGAATACATAATTTTATGTATTTTGTCATTTAGTGTAAGTTCATTAATTTGACCTGATATCAGCCTCTCAAAGTCTCTGTACTGCAGGACTTGCATGTGAGAAGAAGAAGCAGCACAAGGAGCCAATCAGTTCATGTGCTGATAAGAAGCATGCTGATAGAATGAGAGAGCAGAGTGACAGAGAGATTAGTTCATCATTGTGCTGCTTCTAGTTTCACTGTCCAATCATAAGCTGGGGTGGGGCCGGGATGACTTTGACTAAGAGGAAGTAGATTGAATGATGCTGACCATCAAGCTGAGGGCATCTAGTGGTAGAAAAAATCATTGCAGGGATATCTCTAGACTGAAGCTGAATATAACAGCAAGTTTGTTTTGTTATTTCAATTTATAATAGGCTGTTCATTTTCATCTTGTTAATTTTAGCTGGAGTTCTTCTTTAAAGGACCCCTTAGTGCAAGACTGGTAGTGTAAATGAAGCAAAAGAAAACCTTTAATACAATAAAGCAGCATGGAAATGCTTTTGCGGTGGTAAAATGATATGGTGTACACTGTGAAACCTCTAACCTGCTTCAGCATTGTGTAATTGGATCCATCTGTGCTCATTCTTCTTATTTCATGGTGGTCAGCCAGGAGGAGGAAGGGATCGTCCGCTAAACTCAAACACAATGTTACATTTCGCTTTAGCCATTGCACAAAAGACATGCAGGAATCACAACTGATATCTGTTTAAAGTTTCAAGTTTCATGTCAAGGTAACCTCTTTCCTTAAAAAGATTTGTTCTTCACTTGAAATGTGCCTTTGAAATTTGAAAAGTTGATTATTTTAGGAAGAGTCTATTCCCTAGCACAACCCCCCTTCTTCCTTGCATGTCATAGTCTTCTTCTAGGAATGTCCAATTATTCTCCATGCTGGCCCAGCTCCTCGGCCCCTCACTTGCCTATATAATCGTTTAAGGAGATGCTGGGGGAGGAGTGAAGGGGAATACTATAGAGCAGTCTTTCTTAACCAGCGTTTCCATGAAGCCCTAGGGTACCTTCAGAACAGCCTTTCTCAACCTTTTAAACACAAGGAACCCTTGAAATATCTTTGCGGTCTCAGGGAACCCCTGTTAAAATATATTATATCTACAACGCATGATACATTAGTGTGATGGTCAGTGGGAAGAATGCTCCTTATCCTCGTGGTCTTGGGAAGAATTACCCCCTTACAGATAGCTAAAACGATCAATGGTGTCAGTGATAGATTATCTGTGAGGCAGAAATTGCTCATTGCTCAAGGAACCCCCAAAAACCTCTAAAGGAACCCTAGGGTTCCATGCAACCCTGGTTGAGAAACTCTGCTCCAGAGGTTGCCAGGAGTTCCTTGTGCAATGGGAAATTTTTGCCCCTGAAGCCCCATACACACGACTGGTTTTCCTGGCAGGAAAACTGCCAGGAGAGCTTTTGGCCAGGAATCCCGGCCGTGTGTATGACTTCCCGACAGGAAAACTGCCGGGAATCCCGGTGGGAAAAGTAGAGAACCTGGTCTCTATTTTCCCGTCGGGATTCCCGTCAGAAGAAACAGGATATGTGGACAGCTGCACTCCGAGAACCATCAAGGTTGCCTTTATTTAGGTAAAACACACATAAGGCACTGCAAGTCACAGCAAAATAAACAGACACAGCAGACGCGTTTCGCACTAAGGTCTAGTGCTTAGTCATTCCCGTCAGAGTGTTTCTTGTCGAGAAAACCGGTCGTCTGTATGCTTGCCTGTAGGGGAAAAACCCGCGCATGCTCAATAACACTTTCTACGCATGCACGGTAGCATACAACGTTAGTGTGGGGTGTAGCAAGATGGCGGCGATGGAATCGAATGTGACGAGACACTGTCTCGTCGCAGTCGATGATGTCACCGCGTTCTTGCCATTCAAAAGAACGGCAAGTTTTTGTGTGGCCGTGTGTATACACAGCTTTTTAAGGCAAGCCTGCCAGGAATCCCGTCGGGAAAACCAATGTTTTTTTTTCCCGACGGGATTCCCGGTTGTGTGTACAGGGCTTTTGAAAAGTAACCACTGACAGCAGTGATCTTTTTAGCTATCTGCAAGGGGGATTCTTCCCCATGACCACAAATGAAAGGAGCAAGCTTCTCAGTGACCATCAAACATGTACTTTGATCTAAAGATAGAGTAATTATTAGCAAGAATTCCCTGAGACCAGAGAGTTATTTCAAGGGTTGCTCCATGTTAATAAGGTTAAGAAAGGCTGCCATAGTGTGTCACTTTGGTGACAGCCCTGAACTTCTGACATGACATGCTTTTTGATGTCTGC
The DNA here is from genome assembly GCA_029206835.1 of Rana muscosa. NCBI lineage: Eukaryota > Metazoa > Chordata > Amphibia > Anura > Ranidae > Rana > Rana muscosa. The sequence goes on along the minus strand of CM055127.1, from coordinate 445,287,300 downwards.
TCAAGCATGCATACAATATGTTCAATGTATATTAATTCCACAATACTGTCACTTTAAATTATCTTTTTTCTATTTGGACTGCTGCTGTTCACCAGGCACCCATGAATTGGTCCTTATATTACTAGTTTCTACTCTATTCACAGTGTTGTCCTAAATCATATACATTTTTCTATTTCAGCAAAGAAATGTGCAATATACTCATTAAAAAAAAAACATGCAGCAAATAAAGTGTACCATCATACAATACTGCTCCGGCTGTGTGATTGGCCGGAGCCGCAATGATGTCACTTCCGTGCGCGCACGCGGAACCAGTAGGTCCTGGAACGAAGCTCTGAAGGTCTGGCAAGGTATGTTGGACCTTCAGAGCACATGTGCCGGTGTCACTGGCTGCATCCAGGGTGAATATGTGTATGTTTAGTAGATATTAATTTTACCTACAGGTAAGCCTTATTATAGGCCTTATTATAGGCTTGAAGAAAAGATGATCCGCACTCCGGTCGTTGCTCTTAAAAAATGTACGTATTTATTGACAAGCCACAGTAGACAAACGCAAATAGGAAAGGTTGACGCGTTTCAGCCTATAAGGCCTTAGTCATAACCACATTACAGACATGAAACTTGTGAAATAAATAGTAGCTCTGAGGATCACTGGCTCCACCCATTAATCGTCTAAATTGACTGCAGGCAATTATCCAAAAGGGGAATCAGCTGCAATGCATATTGGGTGATCCATGTGTATGCCACTATTTATCACACACCCTATAGTGATAATATGTACATGTATGCACGCAGCCATGCATGCACACATACATATAATTAAAACACACCATGAAATTCAAAAAACATTAAGTACAAAGATAAAAATAATAATCCAGGTATGTAAAAAAAGACACCAGAGGAGGAAAAGAAAGAAAGAGAGGGGAGACTCCGGGGAGAGGCATTCTTAATGTAAGTGCAAGTCCAGATCCCACCTCGGGTTTAACCCCTGAGGCGATCTAGTTTTTAATCTAAAAATCCACTATGCTTCTCTCCCCAATAGTCTTCTCTCCCTGTCACCTCCTCTGGGCGAGTGAGACAACCGTTCTATTCCTCTAAAACGGAAAGAGGAAAGATCGCCCTGATGACATTCCCTAAAGTGACGTGTTGCATTCAAAATATTTCTAGCGTTTTAATTATTTGTGTCACAATAGTGTTCCCCTATACAGGTTCTCAAAGGACGTGTGGTGCAGCCTACATAATGAAGGCTGCATGAAATACAGGTGATCAGGTAAATTACGTTGTTTGTGCCACAGTTGATGTATTGCTGTATAGTGAACTCTTCATCTGTAGCTGTGGCAACAAATGTTTTACCCAGATCACACAAATTACAATAACTACAGGTTTTTATATTGCAGGGATAACTTCCAGGATAGGAAAGCCAGGTAGGTTGGCATTGTTTGGATGAGAATAGACTAGGTGATAGTGCAGTCTCCAGTGTGGGCGCACGTCGGCTAGAAAAAAAGGCAACCTGCTTGCAAAATCCAATTTAAATCTTTGTCAGTATACAATATTGGCAGATTCTTTTTTATTATTCTGACTATTTGATTATATTCTTGGGAAAATGTGGTTACAAATGTAATAGGTTTACCTGTTTTTCTGTTACTAGAATTGTGAGGTTGATGAGGTTTACTCTTATTTTTATTTTTATACCCCCTCTTAGTTTTAGGCTTATCTGACAGTAATTCCTCTCTATCCACTTTCAAAACCCTTTCCAGTCCTTGGTATATAACAGATTCGTTATAACCTCGGTCCAACAAGCGCTGATGAATGACCTTACATTCCAGTTCAAAGGTTGGGCTTGTTGAGCAATTGCGTTTGGCTCGAATAAACTCCCCATAAGGGATGGCATTGATGGTGTGGGATGGATGACAACTGGCTGCAAAAAGGTTTACCTGTAGGTAAAAATCACAAAGCCGGGTTTACTACCACTTTAAATGGCACTTTACTGAAGGAACAATGTAGCTGGAGACAACTGCAAACACCTGACCATTGCACTTTTATGAGCTTGTTAGACATTCCAAAACCACATAGGTTTTGGTATAAAGGTGAGTATTCCAGCCTGCACTTTTTCAACTAAGACAAGAGTATAATTTTGTTAGATAAAACTTTATCATGTATTCGTAGTAAGCCAGCATTTTTTTCTTCCATCTGTTCATTGAAATGCATGTCAGATCAGCTGGACCTCAAGAGCATAAAACATCTCCAGGGGCTCTGCTTAGACACACTACATCAAAAGCAGCACATGCGTTACATTTTGAGGTTTCATTCCACCATTCATCAGCTAAATCTGTAAAATCAGATGTATGTCTATGATCCTAGCCCCCTACAGAGCTACCTGAATTGTAGGTCTTTTTCCTAATTAGATAACAGCCTCCATTTAAATGACTTCTCCACCCAAAACTGTTGCAATATAAGTTCACAGCTTTGATGAAAATTACTGCATTTTACTTCAAGCGGCTTTAAATTCAAATGGCTAAAATCTTACATGATTTTTAACACGTTAACGGCATTTCTAAATGTATTTTCAGTATCTTGATGTTTGCAACTTTCTTTAAAAGAATGCTTGGTGGTCCTGCCATACAGGGTCTTGTTCATTTACTTCCTATTATGAAGTGAAAACTGTCTTCTAGTTGTGCTCCTGTGTTGTCACCCTGTTGGATGTTTCTTTGGTGGGGACCTCTAACAGCCGAGCTATGCATTGGGATAATATACTAAAGGCAAATTGACTGTTTACTTTGCAAAGGGAGTTGCACTTTGCAAGGTCATTTTCTCCAGAACTGATTGAATGAGGTGGAGCTATGTTGATTTCTATCAGCCAAAGCAAAAAATAAATACATGTATTTTATTTTATTTTCCTTGTGTGTGATTGTATGATGGAAGTTAGCAGAGCTTCACCTCCTTTCACTCTGGAGAAAATCCCCCCATGCAATGCGCTACTTCCCTTGCAAAGTGAACAATCTATTTGCCTTGATAAAATGTTTGCCCATCCAAACTAATATTAGGCTGCAAGCACACCTGTTCACAGTATGTAAACTGCCTTTATTAAACCAACCCCATTGTGTCAGGCACGGTCTAACCTTGCCACTGTCTGGAAGCCAGTCTAGAGCAATGATGTGCAGCCAATGCAGGAGTGCATTGAAGTGGTTGTAACCCTAAAAATAAAATAAAAAAATAAAAGATCATGTTCCTTTAAAGCAGGATATACAGCATAGTGCTTGTGCTGTATCATTTGTCCCTCTCTATGCTGTAAAATACCTAGTTGATCCTGCCTGTTCCTGTGTCCCCCTTAGTGTGCTGACCATGGTAATCATGGCTGCTAATCCATGATACTGTGTTCAGTTTACATGCCTTCGTCAGCCCGCAGTCTCTCCATCTCCCCCTCCCTCCCTGACTGTCAGCTCAGGAGTCTGTGTGTCAGCCATCTCCTCCCCGCCCCTCATCTCCTGTCGCTATGGCTATAAAATTGCTAAACCCAAATCCTGGAAGCCCCTCTGTTATGGAAAGATATACTGTGTTTTAAAAAGTATGCAGCAAAATATCCTTCTGCTCTCTAACTGACTGACGTCAATGGGGAATCTCAGTTTCTCCCACTGTAGTCCTCGAGGGAATCTGAGCATCAGGAGGTCACGTGAGCACACAGCGGAGCTCTGAAATTAGGTTTTTTGCTTCATAATTTAAAAACAAACACATATACTGCACAGTATATGCACAAAGGAGATTCCAGAATTTGTGATTAGTGACTTTACAACCACTGTAAGGAACTGGATAAAAGAGGATGCAGGAGATCTGCAGCCATGAGATGGAAAAAAGGTGAAAATAGTAATTTATGGGGAAAAAAACGCAGTTGTTTATGATAAACAGTGCTGTAGCAAGCAAAATGTTGTTTCAATCTATAATATGGGGTACGAGGCATGGAGAGAACACTTTCCCAGAAGATAAAAACACTTACAGAATGAATCAGAATTTTAGTATCCAGACAAAAGTAAAATTTATACTTTGGCTGAACATACTCATTGACTCCCATGCTGTCCAAGGCGCTGAATGCATTATATGTATGAAACTGTCCAAGGTGCTGAATGCCTATTATTATATGGCACTGTCCAGGGAGCTGAATGCCTTATATGTATGGTGCTGTCTAAGGTGCTGAATGCCTTATATGTATTGTGCTGTCCAAGGTGCTGAAATGCCTATTATTATATGGCACTGTCCAGGGAGCTGAATGCCTTATATGTATGGTGTTGTCTAAGGAGCTGAATGCCTTATATGTACTGTGCTGTCCAAGGTGCTGAATGCCTATTATTATATGGCACTGTCCAAGGAGCTGAATGCCTTACTGTATATGTATGGTGCTGTCTAAGGTGCTGAAATGCCTATTATGTATGATAGCTGTACAAGCTTTTAGTACTGTGTCTGAGAAGTACTATTTCATATATATGGGACCCCAATGTGCAGCCTATGAACCTCCACAGTCTGCTGGGTGCCCCCTCCCCAACCTTAGCTCAGCAAGACCTAAACAAATATGGGAATGGGTAGCAGAAACCACCTGCTGTGCACGCTCTGGTTTTCCGATGTGCGCTGACATTCTACTTATTGCAATGGCTTCTGCTTTGATCTCCGAATGATCAGAGGCCTTCCTGCAACTATGATCAGTTACACAGCGACTTTTTTCCTTAGGGGATTAAACAGCTTGCAATCAATGGAAGATAGAAGCAGACATGTTGTGTGCAGCAATGTTTCCAGCGGTGTGGGTGTGACACCTGAGACTTCCCGGACATAGCAGAGATAACAAAAGCTCTCAAAACCAAAGTAGGGGCAGATAAATCCATGACATGAAAATGTGTTGCCTGCTATCTGCTAAGGTCTATCCCATAAAGGTTTAAAAATGATTTAAATTGAGCCTGTGAAGGTTCTCTTTTTTCCAGGTTATGGTATAGCTAGTAGTACTTAGCCACATTCAGCTGGACATGTTATGTAGCTTATCCAAGCCACTTTTTTATTAGAGTGTTTGTTTTTTTGGGTCTGAGTTGCAGCTGTTAGTTATGCATGATATATACAGCCAAGTAGCTGGGGATTAACTTATGCTATACTAGACCCTTACCCCAGATGAGGGTCTTGTATGGATTTTAATGGGTGATCCCACACATAAAAAAAAAAGAAAATATAAACAGCATTGATGTGCCCCACCCATAGAAATACATACCAGACTGCTATTATTTATGAAAGTCTAGTATGGATGTCTAGGGGTACTTCATGCAAAAATTAAGACAAAAGGTTACCCCAAAAAATCTATACCTTATTGTCAAGCAAGCAGCCCCCTCCTGAACATGAAGGTGGGGGGGGGCTTGCCAGGGGCTACATAAAAACATGCGAGGAAAGCTGTGAATCCAACCAACCATTCGCTCCTGTAAGCAGTTTCTTATCATTGCTCAGGGCAATCCTGATAGTGATAATGGTAAATCATACCTGTGCAATGTGCATAGTCACTTACAGCATGTGACAGGGTGACAACACAGGAGCACACTTGGGTGACACTGAAAGAGCATTGTCATTCTATAAATTGAAGTGTGAATAAGGACCTTCAAAGCAAGATCACCAGGTAACGTTTTAATGGAAGCTGCAGATTTCTAAATATTGTGAATAACTTCTAAAATGACCTTAATATGTTAATGATTATTAGAGATTTTGTCGAATGGGCTCACATATATTTTAAAGGATGTGTCGAGTCCTGAAAAAAATGCAATGGGTATTCTGGACACAGCATGGATATAGAGGTGTGTGGATGGAGCCACAGCAGGTGGCAGGGGACACAGACATCCAGCAATACCTAAAGTGCCAAAGAGACTTATGAAGGCTGCAGCTCTGGAATGGAGGGAGGGGAGGTGACACGGGTAACAGACAGGTGATTATACTACTTTTTCTTTGGCAGGGGGAGTTGTTTTCATTTGACCGTGGACCCTGACAGGGTTTCTTTAAGGTTTAGGGCCAGTTCACACCAGACACAGTTCCGTTCAGTTCCGTGTGCTTTTTTTCTGCACAAAATGCATGCACAGTGTTTTCCATGTATTCCAATGGCTCTAGTTGGCTCTAGTTCACACCATGCAGTCAGTTTCCGGTCAGTTTCTGCACCGGAAACTGACCGGAAACTGACTGCATGGTGTGAACTAGAGCCAACAAGAGCCATTGGAATACATGGAAAACACTGTGCATGCATTTTTAGTGCAGAAAAAATGCACACAAAACTGTACGGAACTGCATCTGGTGTGAACTGGCCCTTAAAGTGTAACTAAAGGCAAAACTTTTTTTAAACATTTTGAACAGAGTGGATAGAGATTAGAACACCTGTTTGGTTTTTATTGTTATCTGTAACCCCAATCAAGGATATTCCCCCCTCTCTATTTGTCCTGTTTACCATTATCATTGAAAGTGAAAGTAAAAGAAAATCCCAAACTAAGTTGTCCCAAGAAAAATAATAGAGGGGACACTAGTTCTGGTGACCTGGGAGTCCCCAAGGGATTCCCTTAGCCACTTAAGCCCCGGACCATTTGGCTGCCAAATGACCAGGCCACTTTTTGCAATTCGGCACTGCGTCGCTTTAACTGACAATTGCGCAGTCCTGCGACGTGGCTCCCAAACAAAATTGTCCTTGGAGCTTTCTTTTGGTGGTATTTGATCACCTCTGCGGTTTAAATTTTTTGCGCTATAAACAAAAATAAAGCGACAATTTCGAAAAAATATTTTTTACTTTTTGCTATAATAAATATCCCCAAAAAAAATCTATAAAAAAACGATTTTTTTTCCTCAGTTTAGGCCGATACGCATTCTTCTACATATTTTTGGTAAAAAAAAAATTGCAATAGGCGTTTATTCATTGGTTTGCGCAAGAGTTATAACGTCCATAAAATAGGGGATAGTTTAATGGCATTTTTATATATATATTTTTTTTACTAGTAATGGCGGCGATCACCGATTTTTATCATGACAGCGACATTATGGAGGACACACCGGACACTTTTGGCGCTATTTTGGGACCAATTCACATTTATACAGCGATCAGTGCTATAAAAATGCACTGATTACTGTGTAAATGTGACTGGCAGTGAAGGGGTTAACCAGTAGGGGGCGGGGAAGGGATTAAGTGTGTCCTAGGGAGTGATTCTAACTGTCTGGGGGAGGAGCTAGCTCTCCCGATGAGAGGGAGCAGACGATCAGTGTCCTGTCACTAGGCAGAACGGGGAGATGCTGTATTTACACTGGCATCTCCCCGCTCTTCAGCTCCTTGACACGATCGCGGACATCGAGTCCGCGGCTCCCGCAGGCTTGGTCACTGAGCTTGCGACAGGCACGCGCACGCACCGCCGGTAAATTCAAATTAATGTACATGTACATTACTTTGCACAGCCGTGCCATTCTGCCGACGTATATCGGCGTGAGCCGGTCCTTAAGTGGTTAATTTGCAAAAATAAATCTGACGGGGGATATAACTCTTCCTTACTCTATACAAAATGAAAAGAAAAGGGTTTGCTTATAGTTCTACTTTAATTTTCCAGTTGATGAAATAATACCCTTTGGATCTAAGCCAACCTAGCGTTTTATTATTAACTTATTAATAATAATTACAGATCCTAAACTTTAGAGGTAATAACACCATATATTGTTGATCCAGGTAATATACATTTTCCTTCTGAGTGATCAGGGAGGAATTTTTTTTTCTCTCTTTGGAGAACATTGGACATGCTATATAGAGGTTTTTGCCTTCCTCTGGATTAACTGTGGATATACTCTAGGATTCTGTATATGGAGATTTTTCATTTATTCTACGTAGTTATTTATTAACTTATTTTCTATTGGTTGAACCAGATGGACCTGTGTATTTTTTCAACCTAACTTCACTTTATTACCAAAAGTATTGGGACGCCTGCCTTTACACACACTTAATGCCATCCCCATCTATAACAGCTTCAACTCTTCTGGGAAGGCTGTCCACAAGGTTTAGGAGTGTGTCTATGGGAAGGTTTGACCATTCTTCCAGAAGCGCATTTGTGAGGTCAGGCACTAAAGTTGGATGAGAAGGCCTGGCTCACAGTCTCTACTCTAATTCACCCCAAAGATGTTCTATTGGGTTTAGGTCAGGTCATTCTATGCAGGCCAGTCAAGTTCCTCCAACCCCAAAATTGCTCATCCATGTCTTTATGGACCTTGTTGTGTTCACTGATCCAAATCATTTGGTGGAGGGATTATGGTGTGGGGTTGTATTTCCAGGGTTAGGCTTGGCCCCTTAGTTCAAGAGAAGGGAACTCTTAAGGCATCAGCATACCAAGACATTTTAGACAATTTCATGCTCCAACTTTGTGGGAACAGTTTGGGGACGGCCCCTTCTTGTTCCAACATGACTGTGCACCAGTGCACAAAGCAAGGTCCATAAAGTCATGAATAAGTGTGTTTGGGGTGGAGGAACTGGCCTGCACTTCAACCCAATAGAACACCTTTGGGATTGGAGAGTGGAGATTGTGAGCCAGGCCTTCTTGTCCACATCCGTGCCTGACCTCACAAATGCGCTTCTGGAAGAATGGTCAAACATTCCCATAGACACACTCCTAAACCTTGTGGACAACCTACCCACAAGTGTTAAAGTTGTTATAGCTGTAAAAGGTGGGCCAACTCAATATTAAACCCTACAGACTAAGACTAGGATGCCATTAAACCTCATGTGCGTGTAAAGACAGGCGTCCCAATACTTTTGGCAATATAATGTATCTGTGAGCAGAATATTGTGCATGCTCCACATTTACATGGGATCGAACAGGAGTACTGGAAAAAAATGAAATGAACTTTGAAAATGTTACAGACAAGCTCCATATTTTTAAGGAAAATATTGCGATATACTGTATGCCTATTCAAAATTTGCATAATGTGTAGACCTGGCTGGTCATATTCCAAACTCCTGACAACTGAGCCAGGCTCAATATCTGTGCATAAACCTTGACGTATTCATATTCTCTCTTTAACATATTTTAACTCTACAACAAGAAACAGGTCCCTGAGGGGCAGAGATAAAAGGAAAGATTGAAATCAGATTGATTATTCCCCGCCTTGCATATTAAAGAAATTCATCTTTCTCCCGCATGGCTTGTCATCCATCAATACATAAATGCCATTGTGATACCTGATAGAGATTTGCAGGCCTTTGGGTTCTCTGGGTGTATTTCATAGCCATCTGTACACAGGCATTTGTAAGTTCCGTAGGTGTTGATGCACTGCTGGCTACAGGGAAAACCTTCAGAGCATTCATCAATGTCTACACACGTCTTGCCGTCACTCTTTAGTCGGAATCCTGGCCAGCACTGGCACTGTGGGGAAAGACAACTAATCATTCTTCCATCGTCTTGTGTTATTCACAGATCAGACAATCTTAAGTACAACTTGGCTTTTATGACTCAGATGAAAATGGCATTCACAAACCATTACTTAAGGGTTTTACTAGATTACAAGAACAGATCATTTATTTAACAATACACAACAATTGTCCAGTTATTCTCCTGAAGGACACCGGAGCTGATCTCTTCTGAACTGAATTCATTGAGGGCTCATTTACTTGTATTTGGTGTGTTAACATACATCATCTCATGCATTAACATGCTTTGTGTCAGGGCGGCCCATTGGAATTACAAGCCTGGATATCGAACATGACCTTTTTTTTGTAATGCACTGAAACACACTAAAAATAGCGCCTGCAAAGCGCCCTGAAAGAGCCGCTCGTTTCACTCCAATGTGAAAGCCCGAGAGCTTTCACACTGGAGCGGCACGCTGGCAGGACGGTAAAAAAGTCCTGCTAGCCGCATCTTTGAGGCACTGTAGGAGCGGTGATCACACCGCTCCTAAAGCGCCCCTGCCCATTGATATCATAGGGGAGCGCCTGCAAAGCGCCTCAGCAGCGGCGTTTTGCGGCCGCTTTTAACCCTTTATTCGGCCTCTAGGGTTAAAAGCGCCCCGCTAGCACCCGAAAAATGTCACAAAAACAACGGTAAAGCGCCACTAAAAATAGTGGCGTTTTACCACCGATGCTCACAGCGCTCCAGTGTGAAAGTAGCCTTACTTATTTTCCTGCCAGCGCAGCGCCCCAGTGTGCAGGGGAGGCATTTTCATGCGCTTTACAGGCGCTATTTTTAGCCCAAAGGCTCCTGAAAAACGCCTCAGTGTGAAAGGGGTCTAACATGCCTTGCCTTCACGCATTGGGTGAAAAGCATGACATGCAGGGACACAGAGTTTTAATTGGGCCCTTATATGTAAGGATGGGAGGAGTGATTTTGGTGAAAGTGGAAACTCTAAATTTTCAGCAGACAGCGGGCTGAAGTCAGCTGTCTGCTGATGTCACAGAGCCAGTTCAGATCCACCCACATACCTGGACCGGCACCCGGCTCAGCCTATCAGCGAGCCGCTGAGAGCCAGTGACTCTGTCTGCAGCTCTCTGCTCAGAGAGCTGTGAGAACTGAGCGATCTGCGGTGTTAGATTGCTCGGTTCTCAGTCTTAGAGGCGCCAGGGGACAGATGCAGCACTGGACCGATGCTGCATCCAGCTAGGTAAGTATGATTATTAAATACAACAAAAACCCATGCTTCTCTTTTAAAATCTCCATAGGTGATGCTTTAAGGGAGGGACATCCCCTCCCACTGCTTTGGAAAGCAATCCAGTGGCTAATGAGCCACTTGGATTGTTTTCATAAGAAAGCCGATAGCTGGCTGGAAAAAAAAAAGATAACTGGGTTATGGCTGATAGCATTAGCCATAACACCAGTAAACCAGTAAACCATTTGCAAACCGCAAAATATATATATACGTATTGCAGACGGCAAGTAGTTGAATTAAAATTATTTTAACGTTTCTGTCAGCAATGAGGCGAAGTGCATGTAGCATTTTGTCCCATGTTGCTGGGTGTTTTCTAACCCTAGTTATAAGAGCCAACCAAAGCATTTGGTGGAGGGGGGATTATGGTGTGGGGTTGTTTTTCAGAGGGCGGGCTTGGCCCCTTAGTTCCGGTGAAGGGAACGCTTAAGGCGTCAGCATACCAAGACATTTTGTACAATTTCATGCTCCCAACTTTGTGGGAACAGTTTGGGGATGGCCCCTTCCTGTTCCAACATGACTGCGTACCAGTGCACAAAGCAAGGTCCATAAAGACATGGATGAGCGAGTTTGGGGTTGGAGGAACTTAACTGACCTCAACCCGATAGAACACCTTTGGGATAAATTAGAGCGGAGACTGCAAGCCAGGCCTTCTCATCCAACATCAGTGCCTGACCCCACAAATGCGCTTCTGGAAGAATGGTCAAACATTCCCATAGAGACACTCCAAAAACCTTGTGGACAGCCTTCCTAGAAGAGTTGAAGCTATTATAGCTGCAAAGGGTGGGCCAACTCCATATTGAACCCTACGGACTAAGACTGGGATGGCATTAAAGTTCATGTGTGTAAAGGCAGGTGTCCCAATACTTTTGGTAATATAGTGTATCTGTGAGCAGAATATTGTACATGCTCCACATTTACATGGGATCGAACAGGAGTACTGGAAAAAAAATGAAATGAACTTTGAAAATGTTACAGACAAGCTCCATATTTTCAAGGAAAAGTGTCATATTTTTTTTTAAGGCGAACACATCTGCTTAAACTGGAACAAAAAAATTGTACACAGCTATTTGACATTTTATGACTAGCCCCCTTTTTGTTCCTTTTAAAGGATCTTTGAAGACAAGAAAAAAGTTTAAAAAAAGCACAGACTTCAATTAAGCCTTATAACCGCCTGGGTTTATTTTCCAGCTCACGCAACGTGACACTTGAGCGCTTATCAGACAACGCCTTTGGCAAACTAAGAACAGCAAGCAGCCCAAGGAGCCACTGTGACTTTGAATGATTTGTTTCAGGTTATCATCATCATTCTGATCTTCTCCCAACAGGTTACACCGTGAATCAGCACTTCAGAACATCAAGTAACCTTTAAAAGCGTTGATTCAGTCTGTTGGGTGATAGAGGGGAAAAATGCCAAGGAAAACACTTGAGGGACCAGGTATTGTAAGAGACTATTAAATGCGTTATTGCTGTTGTGCAGAACTGAGGTTTGCTGGACTTACAACCTTAGCTTAGCCCAGAGTAACAGCAGGACAATTATTTTTATTCACTTGTATGTACTCTAAAGGACAGAACAATATGGTCCCAGGTTGGCCTTTCAATGCATCTAAAATGTACTTTGGATCAAAATAATTGAAGGTAAACCCTTTAGGCTGGCTCCACACCTTTTCGTTTCAGTACATGGTAATATGTGTATTTCAGAGTTTGTTACTGTAACGCACGATTGGTGGTGCAATTTTTCGTTGCACGTGATTGGATGATGGAAGTCAACAGAGATTCACTTAATTTAATACGTTTTGGAGAAAATGTCCTTGCAAAAGGAATAGTCTATTTGCCTTTATTAAATTAACCCTAATGACTAAGGCCCCTTTCACATGGGGCGGTCTCCGTCAAGTGGATCTACCTGCTCAGCGGGGGATCTGTCCACTAATTCCCGCCGAGCAGGCAGATGACGACAGGTCCGTGTCTGCTCTGCTTGTGCCAAACGGACACAGACACAGCCCGCTGTTCTCTATGGGGCGGACGGATGGAAACAGACCACCTGCCCGTTTCTATCTGACTTTCATCCCATACGATTCGCTAGAAGGATGGAGAATGGATCCCCATCTGCCTTTTTTTTTTGGCGGTCCGGATCAGATCGGATGCATGCGGGTGTGAATAGACACATGTCCTTTTACATCCGCCTCCCCATAGCTAACAATGGGTGGTCCGATCGGGTCCACCTGAAAAACAGACAGGCGGACCTGATCGGTCCACTGCTGTGAAAGGTACCTAAGGGTAAATATTTCCTTATATTTTTGAAAAGATCTCGCTGATCAACTTGTTCTTCTGTTACCTAATTTGTGTTTTTGCACAGTTAGCAGATATAGTGAGAGTGTTTACGTACTTCCAACTAGTAAAACATTAGATTCTAAAGTGTACGTTATTAACCTTGTTATATTTATGATGATATGGGGGGAGGTGTGTGTATATTGCCAGTCGTATTTTTTCATTTTTGCAGATGGAGCGCAATAGAGGTTATGGTGACTTCACAATGGTGCTGCCTTAACAACTAGAGGTCCGCGCTATAGCCGAATAACGGCAACAGCGCGGACCTAGAATGCCGGGAGGACGTCAATTGACGTCCGCCCCTTTTCTCTTTCCCGACGCGCGCTCCTGAGCGCGCATCGGGGAACTTCCATGCCCGCCGCGTTACGCGGGTGCCGATGTGCGTGCCTGGTGGCCGCGATGTCTGCCAGGTACCCGCGATCGCCATTTACAGAGCCAGGGATGTGAATCTCTGTGTGTAAACACAGAGATCCACGTCCTGTCATGGAGAGGAGACCGATGGTGTGTCCCTTGTACATAGGGGCAACCATTGGTCACCTCCCCCAGTCAGTCCCCTCTCTCCACAGTAAGAATTACTCCCCTAGGCACACTTAACCCTTTCAGCGCCCCTAATGGTTAACCCCTTCACTGCCAGTGTCATTTTTACAGTAACCAGTGCATTTTTTATAGCACTGATTGCTGTAAAAATGACAATGGTCCCAAAATGGTGTCAAAAGTGTCCGATGTGTCCGCCATAATGTCACAGTCACAATAAAAATCGTTGATAGCCGCCATTACTAGTAAAAAAATATATTAATAAAAATGCTATAAAACTATGCCCTATTTTGCAGACACTATAACTTTTGCGCAAACCAATCAATAAACGCTTATTGCGATTTTTGTTTTTTACCAAAAATATGTAGAAGAATACGTATCGGCCTAAACTGAGGAAATTTTTTTTTTAAAAAATGGGGATATTTATAATAGCAAAAAGTAAAAAATATTTTGTTTTTTTTTAAATTGTCGCTCTTTTTTTGTGTATAGCGCAAAAAAAAAAAAACGCAAAGATGATCAAATACCACCAAAAGAAAGCTCTATTTATGGGAAAAAAAATACGTCAATTTTGTTTGGGAGCCACGTCGCACGACCGCGCAATTGTCATTCAAAGCGTGACAGTGCAGAAAGCTGAAAATTGGCCTGGGCAGGAAGGGGGTTTAAGTACCCAGTAAGCAAGTGGTTAATAATCCTGATGTATTTTGCTATTTTTATATCCTGATTTTTGATGGGCAACCAGAGTGAAGAGTTGTATATGGCATCTATGTTGTATCTCAAAAACTAGAACTGATAGGGATAAATTGGTGTCATTTTTGGAATCAGCGAGTCAAATATATCCAGGAACACGTCTAACATTTGAGTCATCAAAATGTGTGTTGGCCTGTTTTATAGTGGAGTTCCAATGTACTCTGACCACTACCCATGGTGGAAAACAATTACAAGATCCAGTGAACTTTGGAGTAATATGCCCATAAGAGGCATTTATTCAAGAGTATTAAGAGACCAGTCATGGCACACTAGCAATCAGATCCTGTCCGAATTAACATACAGAGATGAAGTGGAGTTCCTAGTAAGGACCTCAGTATGCTGTATCACCATCCTTCCTCAACTCTGCATACAGTATAACTTCTTCTGGACTGTAGCAGTGGTGGAGCAGAAGCATGAAAATATGACTGATCATAGCTGTGGGAATTTAGACTGCATAGAGTATCTAATAGGTGGAGTTGAGAATCCTTCGCCTGCAGAATCACAGATTTAGAATTAGGTGTCTACAGAGACCAGGTGACAAGAAGCCAAATAAATGCTCTTGGTGGCCTGGTGTGTTCAAACCCTGACAAGACAAAAAAAAATCCTTGTGCAGGTAGGCTGTCCTACCTGTAGCTATGTCCATTTTAAATTGTCTCAAACACAAGTAGATTTTAGACCCTCTGTGGGACTTTCGTTAAAGTATACCTAAAGGTAAAACTACCTTAGGTAGTTTTACCGGGGTCTCAGTGGGACCCTCTGACTGGCTATCACAGTGATCAGTCAATATGAAGCCCGCTCCTGTGTTTCTCTCTCTATGAATGGAGAGGAAAGATACATTGCATCTTTCTCTCTCTTTGCAGAGAGAAAAACAATGTGTGTAAAAAAAATATAAAGAAAAAATACCTAGATCGATGTTTGATCAATGTCAAGACTCAAGAGTCAGTGTTTGGGTAAAGTAAGGGTCAAAGGTCAGGGGCAAAGGTTATGGTCAGTATGTATATTTTGGGCAAGATTAAAAAAATAAAAATAAAATTTCAATTAGAATCAGTGTCAGTTAGTGTCAGTGTGTTTTAGGTTGTGTAGCTAAGGTTTGCTACTATGCTTATGATTAAGGGACAGTTTCTTTATTGTTATAATGGGTTTGGCTCCCTCTAGTGCATGGTGGATTCTATGTGTGTTCTTTTCTCCTGTGTTAAAACTCAGGGCAAAGCATCATGGAACATGTAGTCCAGGATGAGGAAGTGACACTGTTCTCAGGATCAATCTGGACTACAGGTAACAGAATGCTGTGCACACAGAACAGTCTGCTGGAAGAGGAAATAAAAAGGGCTGGTACGGCCCCATTTGCTCTCTCTGGACGCCATTCTGAACCTGCCAGCAGGAGGTCTGTGTGACAGGGAGTGCTGAGAATCTGCGGCCTACTCAGTGGGGAGCCGGATAGCCAGCCCAAGAGGGATCTCTGAGGACAGCATCGCTAACCCAGTACAGCGGACCGGCGTGTGTTCCAGACCATGCGGAAGGTACCTGCAATCCAGTCTACAGGGAGCTGCAGCATGGCGCGGCGGCGCCATTTCTACAGGACAAAAATACAGAGACAGAGAATTCCAGCTGGAACCCTCTATTCATCTAATCCATTCATCTATTCATCTGATGTTCATAGTGGTGATCGGGCACAGCCCTTGTGATAGTTAACAACAGTACTGCCAAGTAATACTTATACAGACTGGCTGGTGGTACTTGTAGTTCCACGGATGTGAATCTACTTCTACACAGGCCACACACAGCAGGCGCTTGGGGTCAATACACCGAATGTGCTTTATAATCAGTATTGTAAACACTTCTTTGTCACAGTTAAAGGTGGAATATACACCGGTTATCAATTCTTTGGATAAGGTGCAGTTTTGTTTATTCTTATTACCTTTTTACATCTTGGATTACAATCAACTGCAGTACAAAGAACGCGGGCTAGCTGAAGATAACTGGAACTAAAGGAACAATTCTTATTTCCTCTCTTCTGTGCACAACTTCCTTATGCTCAGTTGCATATATTGCATTGAACTACTACAGGGAACCACCCGATAGGATGTTATTTGGGTTTATACTGTTGTTGATATTTAACAGCTTGCTGGTCTGTGTGTTGAGGACATAGAGGGGAGAGATCCGACACGTGAGATATAGTGTTGGGTATTTACTCCTCTGTCTACCTGTCCACACAGGTCTTGTATTGGGTCTATGTTAAGTATTCATGCATAGTAATATATGGGGTATATTAATTGTTAACTTAAGCTGAGTTACTTATGCAGTTTTCTGTGTTTCTTTCATCTCAGTAAACATATCTGATATGTTTCATTGATATTGTGTGAGTCTCTATTTACTATAACAGCTGTGACAGGATGGAACCCAAGGTGTCAGAGGTAAGAGAGGTTTTGCAGAGTCGAGGTAACCAATGGGGTACAGAGTCTATTAGCAGCCCTCACGGGGGTATCGCTACAGTAGGATAAAAAAAAATGCGCACCATTGTTTCTGGGCTGTACTATGGGTACAAACAACAAATAACATAACTCTTTTGAAACTGTAGCACCAGACTTTGGTTGTTCTTTAATAGGCAAGATCCACCCGCTATCTGTATAGTATTAAGTACAGTACAGTTCTGACATAAAACAAGCAGTAATATTGAAGGACTTCACGTTGTGTCCTCCTCCCTACACACCCAGATGATAAAAGGGACAGCGGCTCCGCAGAAAGCAAATTAGCGCCATGAATAATTCATTTGTGTGACTTTCTTGAAATGTAATCTTATAAATATGGACTGCTAACCTTGTATCCAACTGGGAGATCCAGACAATCTTGAGAACAACCACTGACTCTTTTACTTAAACACTCATTTAAATGGCAGCCTCTCTCATCAGATCCGTCTCCGCAATCATCCGCCATGTCACAAAGAACTCCCTCCGGAACGCACATTCCATTTTTACACATGAAAGACGAGTTGTTACACGACTGTTCTGCAAAAGAAAGAAAAAGGTACAAGAATGAAAATACTCCGCCGTTAGCATTTGGGACTGCGTGGCGATGCGAAGTGCCATCATAATGACAGATAATTTAACGATTGTTATCTCCCTTTAATAGACCCAACAGCAGCTTGAACTGAAATGCCCCTAGGGGCATAGCTTGGAGACAAGGACAGAGCGTTGTCATATTATAGCAGGAAGTGCTTGAACAAGGGCACTTATGGCAAGATCAACAGGTATTGATTTAAAAAAATGCGCAAATAGCAAATATTTTATAAAAGTCTAGTAAGATTTGAAAAAAAGGTAATCATTCACACATCATTCAATAAATGCAAGCAGTGTAAGTAACTGAATGTGAATCAGTATCAGCCTCTTGCAGTCCCTGTACAATGTGTACAGCAGAGCTTAGCGAGGTGGAGGGAGAAGCAATACACAGAGCCAATCAGGTATGCTTCATTGTAAGGAACATGCTGATAGAAGGTTACAGAATAGAGACTAAAGTCCCGTACACACGGTCGGACTTTTGACCGGCCAAAATCACATCGGAATTCCGACGGAATTCCATCGGAGTAAAAGAGAACATGTTCTATATCTAAACTCCGACGGAATTCTTTGGAATTTCTGATGGAAAAAGTCTGATGGGGCATACACACTGTAGGAAAATCCGATGAAAAAATTCCATCTGACTTTTTCCATCGGAAATTCCGATTGTGTGTACAAGGCATTAGGCTGGGTTCACACTGTGTGCGGCCGCGGCTCGCAGCAGGGGGTCCGATGCGTCCCTGTTTTTGGCTGAATTCAGAGCTAAAACGGAGCCAAAGATGCACAGGACCCTTCTGCTGTGCGCTACACAGCCGCCCTGGAGATGTGTGAACCGAACAATGTAGGGAGACACAACTCTACTCTCTGCATGCAAGACTGTGCAAGAGAAAGGAGCCACCCTGAAACAGGAAACCTGGGGCAGTGGTCATGGCACCAGCTTAGACTGGAACATAGGCAAGGATTGAAAGATAATAAAAATCTGCATGCTCAGTAAGTGATTAAATCAGCTGCTGAAAGTGTTTAAAACCCTGAGGGTTTAATATTACTTTAATACTGTAAACTACTGTATATACACGGCCTATATAATAAATTCAGTAGGAAGCTAGAAAAGCAAGGACATGCTTACGACTGAAGGAAGGTGAGTTTAACCGCTATATACAGAGAGTTTTTTTTACTGTAATAGCTGTTAAAATGTGAAGTAGTCTTTAATGAAAGCTGGATTTAGCCAAATGAGCAAATAGCTTCTAAAAATAGATGGGTGTGTTACTAAATGATCAAAAAATAAAAAAATAGCTACTAACAGCTAAAAACAGATACCCTAAGAATGTAAAAGGCTGATCTAGGAAGAATTCAATTGCACTTGGCAAACCAAAAGGATTTTTTTTATTATTAAATAAGAATTAAAAAAAATAAAAAACTGTCTAAAGTTTTTTTTTCCTTCCTGTGGATCAACTGCAGGTTTAGGGATCTTAGAATACGAGGGATCTTATGGATTTGGGGATCTGGGTCTTAGGGATTTGGGGATCTTAGGATATAAGGGATTTGGGGATCTTAGGATGTAAGGGATCTTAGGCATTTGGAGATCTTAGTATATAAGGGATCTTAGGGATTTGGGGATCTTAGGATACAAGGGATCTTAGGATATAAGGGATCTTAGGGATTTGTGGATTTTAGGATTTGGGGATTTTAGGATATAATGGATCTTAGGGATTTGGGGATATTAGAATATAAGGGGTCTTAGGGGATCTTAGGATACAAGGGATCTTAGAATATAAGGGGTCTTAGAAATTAGGGATCTTAGGATATAAGGGATCTTAGGGATTTGGGGATCTTAGGATATAAGGGATCTTAGGGATTTGGGGATCTTGGGATATAAGGGATCTTAAGGATTTGGGGATCTTAGGCTATAAGGGATCTTAGGGATTTGGGGATCTTAGGATATAAGGGATCTTAGGGATTTGGGGATCTTAGTATATAAGGGATCTTAGGGATTTGGGGATCTTAGGATATAGGGATTTGGGGATCTTAGGATATAAGGGGTCTTAGGGATTAGGGGATTTTAGGATTTGGGGATTTTAGGATATAATGGATCTTAGGGATTTGGGGATATTAGAATATAAGGGGTCTTAGGGGATCTTAGGATACAAGGGATCTTAGAGATTTAGGGATCTGAGGATATAAAGGATCTTAGGGATTTGGGGATCTTAGGATTCCTTTTACATAAGGCCTTATTCACACCATGTTTGAGGCTCGATTCACATTCATGCATGTTGCCTTTTACCGTTTCTGCAGTGATTTTTGCTGTGCTCTCTACCGTTTTTTTAACCACATTTTTAACGCAATTTTGCAGCGATTTGCATCTTGCTTTTAGCCGGTTGCTAAGAAGCAGGCTGGGAAGCTAGCCAGCACTTCCTTAACAACCAATGAGTCATCTGCTGCAGGTGAATGTAAAAATAAAGAAAAAAAGTATTGCCGGCAAAAAAAACATGTGGAAAAAAACCGACGTGGGGTCCTCCCCCCAGATCCATACCAGGCCCTTCGGGTCTTAGGGTTTTAGGGATTTGGCAACCAGATATATACAGTGAATGTAAAGCCCAAAAAAAACAAAAAAAACACACAAATCTCAAAATGCAAATCGCTGTAAAACGCAGTACTTGCGTTTTGGATGCAGGTCCATTGAAGTCTATTACATACAAAATGCTGCATTTTTTGGGGAAAAAAAGTCCCAGACCCTTTCCAAAATGCGGAGGCGCAAAAATGCATTGATGTGAACGTGTTCCATAGGAACCCATGTTAAAAAAATGAAATGCGTTTCTGCAAAAAGCATCAAAAAACGCATTAGTGTAAATCGAGTCTAAGTGCCAGTGTCAGGAAGATCATGGCTGTCATCATAAATGACATGCTAGCCATAAATGCCACGTGCATGCACAAAAACATCCATAAAACGTGCAAAAGTGCACACACGTGTGCACATAGGACTGGGGGCCCCATACAGCCCTCCTAAGGTGCCCCCTCAACCATGCCTACACCCCACCTACCCCCCTCCTGGAAAAGCGGCATTGACTTTATCCGCCTACACCCCAAAAATGAAAAAAATTACCCTCCTCTGATCCCACCTCCTGGGCCCCTCTGTTAACCTGATGGGGCCTCCGGAAATGTCATTTAGGCCCCGGTAAGCAAGTAGGTGTGAGGTTGTGGTCTAGTAAAATCCATTTATTAATTTAAGCAGATATTAACATAAAACTGCCCTGGGTCCCCCTGTTTAGCTGATGAGGTCTGGGACCAGTACAACAGGACCAGTTGTAC
Organism: Rana muscosa; assembly: GCA_029206835.1. NCBI lineage: Eukaryota > Metazoa > Chordata > Amphibia > Anura > Ranidae > Rana > Rana muscosa. The sequence continues at coordinate 445,266,673 of CM055127.1, read as the reverse complement.
TGCCATACAGCAGCCCTAGTTGTACACAATGAATATCTTTTGTTCATAGCCATTCATTGTGTACTGTTGTGTTGATCACTGTGACTGGTCACAGTGATCACATGGCACAGACAGAACCAATCACAGTGCATCTGTACAACGTGATAGCTGTGACCAATCACAGCTTCACAATAGTAGACAATGAATGGTATGGAATGGATGCCATTCATAAAACTGATTACTTATAGTGATCACCACTGTTATAAAGAATCATAGTGTGTAAAAAAAAAATCCTGAACACTTCCCCATAGTAGTACAATATCACTATGGTAACACTGTACTGCTCTGGTCATAGTATAGAAAAAAAAATAAGAAAAGGAAAAAAATATATACATGTGAATAAAAAACACATTTTATTTAATATCTTAATTTTTCAAAAAATTTTGACCAAAAGTTACAACTTCAAAAAATTACCATGCCTCTTACTAAATACCTTGGACTGTCTACTTTCCAAAAAGGGATCATTTGGGGGATATCTGTACTGTCCTGACATTTTTGGGTCTCAATTCATCACGATTGATCGATTTTCAAATATATACACAGTACCATAGATTGCAGACTCTATACAGCCTAAATAATCTACACTGTTTTGGGTTATTTTTTTATCAAAGAAATGTAGCAGAATATATTTTGGCCTAAATTTATGAAGAAAGATTATTTATTTGCAAAATTATATAACAGAAACTAAGAAAAACACATTTTCTTTTTTTAAATCTTTGGTTTTATTTAGCGGAAAAAAACAGACACCCAGTGGTGATTGAATACAACCAAAAGAAAGCTCTAAGAGCCCATTCACACAGGGGCAACTTTGGATCCGACTTCAAATCACCCCAGGTTGCCCCTAGTTGCCTCAAGTCGCGCTGGCTGAGGAAATCCATGTACTGTAAGTTAATGGAGCCGTCTTAATGCACACTACTGCAGTCGCTCCGACTTCAAAAAAGGTCCCTGTACTACTTCAATCCGACCTCTAGGCGATCTGTACCCATTGATTTCAATGGGAGTTGCCTCTGAAGTCGGATCCCCTGTCTTAATAGGAGCAACTCTCCAGGAAGAGAAAATACATTTCTCAGGCAAACCTCTCCCTCCCCCCTCCCTCCCACAGAGCTGATTCTTGTTTGATTGGCCACTGGAATGTCTCCTGTCCTGCAGGCAACTTGGAGTTGCCTTGTAAGTAGCTCCAGGTCGCGCTGTAATTCATACTCAAGTCGTGTCTGAGTTGCCTCATAAAATCGCGCTGGAAGTCGTGTTGCCCCAGTGTGAATGGGCTCTAACAGTCTCAAAAAATGGTAAAAATGTATTTGGGTACAGTGTTGCATGACTGAGTAATTGTCATTCAGAGTGTGATAGCGCTGAAAGCTGAAAATTGGCCTGGGCAGGAAGAGGGTGAAAGTGCCCAGTATTGAGGTTTTTAAAGCTGCATTTAACCCAAAAGCAAATATTGATTGTATTGCAGCTTACAAATTCTTAGATGTGATGGCTGATTTCGTTATCTTTTTTAGGCTTTCTTTCTTTTATTTTCACCTGGTGATCCAGCCAGCACGTCTATTTTTTAACAGAAAAGCTCTCTTGCAGTTACAGGAAGACAGATCATTTAACACTGGCAGGGGTGCCTAAAATGATCAGCTTGTATTTATTTATGTAAAACATTTATCCCAAAAGAAAAAAAAATGGTTTGTTGTAACTGCTTATAAAGTGTTAGGTGGAATTTGGCTTCAATTTGTTAGTTCATGTAAATCTACTAAAAGAACAATAAGCAGTGCTCTATGAATTATGCCGCGTACACACGACCATTTTTTCTCTTTGACGAGAAAAACGATCGTCTGTGGGCTTTTGGTCATTTTTCCCGACGAGAAAAACGGCATTAATCACGACGAGAAAAATTAGAACATGCTCTAATTTTTCTCGTCGTGATTCACGGCATTTTTTCCCACGGCAGTTTTCCTATAGGGAAACACTGCTGGGGAGCCTACACACGGTCGTTTTTCTCGACCAAGAGAAAAAATTACGGGAAAAACGGCCGTGTGTAGGGGAACAAGCTGTTCCTCGTTTTTCCTGTCAATTTTCTCGACAGTGTTTTCACTGTAAAAACAATGATGGACATTTTTGGACAGATAAAAGTTATTCAACGTTACCACAGGTGACCTCAGTTGGGGAAGAGGGGTGAACAGACATCCGGGGGGGCTCGCTGGTATCACATGGGGGGCACCAATGCCCTTGTTGAAAAGGATGGAAATCCGGTCCCAAGGAGCCCAGAGGCTGTAGAAGATGGTGATATAGCCGGGTCCAAGATGGATAAAGCCGCTAGGAGTGGGAGGATAGAGGGAAGTGTATGTTCAGACTGGGAAGATGTAAGGTTGCCTGGATGTGGCTCACGGTTAAGACCACTTGGTGGTGACACCACAACTGAGGGGAACCAGAGGAGTCGAGCAGAGCCAAGAGCAACCGCCCCTTGTTCTCCTCCATCCAGAGTGGGGCACTCTAATACAGGAGGTGTGTTACTGGCCAGATAACCAGGTGAAGACAGAGGGAGAAAAAAAAAACTGAAAACGAATGCAGCCACCACATCTAATGATTGCTAAGCTGCAATATATTACATTTTTGGTTTTGGGTTTAATACCACATTACCCTTGTTATTGACCCGGAACCCATCTGACCTGCTTCTGGAATAGCCTTGCCTGTAAAACCTCTGTGGTTGAATCGCACTTTTACTGCCCCCCAACCGCTCTCCTTTCAGCTGCAGAGGCAGCAGCCAGGGGTATATACATGCCCTAGTCAAGATACTTCATGGGCACCACAGGAATTATTCTTATACTGTCACTTTCGGTGGGTGTAGCATCCACCGCGTGCGACCTGTTCAAATAAATAAGACTGCTCCGCTAGTGCCCTGCAACTGCGTGCAATGCTGTGCAAGTGCAAGGGATTAAAGCATGCGGTAAGGAGGCGATCCAATGGGGTTGATTTACTAAAGGCAAATAGCATGCAGTTGCTCCAGAGCTTAGTAAATGAGCAGAAGTTCTGCTGACTTCCATCTTCCAATCATGTGCAAGCAAAAATGCATTTTTTTATAAATTTTCCTTGCATGTGATTGGGTATTCTTTGCAAAGTGAAATTTTACCTAATTTACTAAGCTCTATAGCAACTGCGAAGTGCACAGTCTACCTTTAGTAAATCAACCCCAATGCCGCCTGTCAAATTCTCTCTGTAGAGCAAGTTGATCGCGGCTCAAGCATTGTACACACGGCCGTGAATCTCGTCGCAAAAAAAACGTTGTTTTTCTTGACAGGTTTCTTGTCAAGCTTGACGAGATTCTTGTTAAGCTTTCCTTGCATACACACTGTCAATCCAAAATCTCGTCGTTGTAAAGCGCGGTCACGTACAACACGTACGACGGCAGTATAAAGGGGAAGTTCTATTCCAATGGCGCCACCCCTTGGGCTGCTTTTGCTGATCTTGTGTTACTGCGTGTTAGTAAAAGTTTGGGGAGAGACGATTCGCGCTTTTCAGTCTTCGTGCTTTCAGTTTGTTACAGTGTGACAAATGTGCTATCTCCATTACGAACGCTAGTTTTACAAGAAGGTGAGCCTCTCATACTTGATTCTGAGCATGCACGGTTTTTGAAGACTCGGAAAAGCATACACAAGAACGTTTTTCTCGTCCAAATACAGTCTGAAGAGAATCGCGACGAGAAAAAAAAAAAGCAGGTCTTTTTTTTTTCTCGTCGAGATTCTGGGCAGTTTTCTTGACGAGAAACCTGAAAGCCTCGTACACACGAACTGAGAAAACCGGTCGTGTGTACGAGGCTTTACTCTTCAGAGACCAATGTTAGTGTGAACAAGCCCTAAAGGTCATAACAGACATAAAACTGAAAGCAAATATTAATGTTGTTGATCCAGATCTCTACATTGGACCTGTGCAGGGGACAATTGTGGTGGAAAGATGGCCAGATTTGAACAGTTGAGAGCTCCAGCTACAGGAAGAAGATGTGAAATCAGGTGAGCTTTAATGGCGCTCGCTTGCTGCAAAAAAGCCAAATTACTGTCGGTTCGTATTTGTTCTCGCCAAGCAGGCGGAAGTAAGCTGACGCGACTAAAAATAAACAAGAAAACAAGCAAATTACCAATCTGAAAGGCTTCCTCTTGAATTTATTATGTTTTAATGATCAAGCTTTTCACAACGCAGTAATTTTATCGCAAAACAAGAAAAACTCACGTCAGTTGCTTAAAAGGGAATTGTCAGTTCTCTAAGAGAACATAATTTATCTTCATCTAAACATTACAAACTGAATTAGTTTGTAGCCTTCATTTAAGCAGAATTGCCTGACACCGTGCAGACTTTTTAATTGGCGGCATTCAGAGTCTAACAAATGTACAGCGTGCTTCCAGAGCTGAGGATAAGGGCTGATCCAAAACTGCTCAGAACACGAGCCTGTAACTTTATACATGGCTCTGTTCAACGCATTCCACCAACTGTGGGTTTTCTAGACTCTATTATCTGTCTGTCTATTGATCTATCGATTTATCTATCTATCTATCTATCTATCTATCTATCTATCTATCTATCTATCTATCTATCTATCTATCTACACTATATTACCAAAAGTATTGGGACTCCTGCCTTCACGCACATGAACTTTAATGGCATCCCAGTCTTAGTCCGTAGGGTTCAATCTTGAGTTGGCCCACCCTTTGCACCTATAACAGCTTCAACTCTTCTGGGAAGGCTGTCCACAAGGTTTAAAAGTGTGTCTATGGGAATGTTTGACCATTCTTTCAGAAGAACATTTGTGAGGTCAGGCACTGATGTTGGACGAGAAGGCCTGGCTTACAGTCTTCGCTCTAATTCATCCCAAAGGTGTTCTATTGGGTTGGAGATCAGGACTCTGTGCAGGCCAGTCAAGTTCCTCCACCCCAAACTCATTCATCCATGTCTTTATGGACCTTGCTTTGTGCACTGGTCCAAATCATTTGGTGGAGGAAGGATTATGGTGTGGGGTTGTTTTTCAGGGGTTGGGCTTGGCTCCATAGTTCCAGTGAAGGGAACTCTTATGGCGTCAGCATATCAAGACATTTTGGATAATTTCACGCTGCCAACTTTGTGGGAACAGTCAGGGGATGGCCCCTTCCTGTTCTAACATGACTGCGCACCAGTGCACAAACAATGTCCATAAAGACATGGATGAGCGAGTTTGGGGTGGAGGAACTTGACTGGCCTGCACAGAGTCCTTACCTCGACCCGATAGAACACCTTTGGGATGAATTAAAACGGAGACTGTGAGCCAGACCTTCTCGCCCAACATCAGTGCCTGACCTCACAAATGCACTTCTTGAAGAATGGTCAAACATTCCCATAGACACACTCCTAAACCTTGTGGACAGCCTTCCCAGAAGAGTTGAAGCTGCTATGGCTGTAATGGGTGGGCCAACTCAATATTGAACCATATGGCCTAAGACTGGGATGCCATTAAAGTTCATGTGCGTGTAAAGGCAGGCGTCCCAATACTTTTAGTATTCTAGTGTATCTGTCTATCTATCTAATAGTACAAAATACTAAACTTTAACTAGTGTAAAACTATATGACCTACACACATGTGGATTACATACACACACACACCATACTGCTATTTTAATACTGTACTGTACTGTGCTATCCTTCTCCCTACACATACTGTAATGCTATACTAATACTGATAGTCCCTTGGGGTGCTATACCACCAACAAAGATTCAAATAGCATTCCCTTGCACCCAAATCTGCATCAAATGCATCCCAGCAACAATATTAATATATTTAGAAGCAGTCACAGTGTAAACATGTGGCTCCCAACAATTACATTGCAGTTGTGGCACAGACATAGGCCAGCAGACATAGGCTACTAGGGATTAGGGCTCTTCCTGGCAGACTGAAATGTTAGCCATAGCCCTAGAGTGACTCCATGGAGGAATGCTACTACATATAAAAGGAGATTCTCTTTCTATGGGAAAAGGCACAAATTCAAAATTTAAACAAATTTATACTGGACATCATCTCCACATTCTATAGCAGAGAGCTGGACCATACATACAGTGCACAAATGTTCTCTCTTCACTTGTTACAAAATGTTTTTTCTTTTCCAAAAGGAGGTCCCCTTGTTACTTATACAATTCTACACCCATTCAAGAGGTAAGCATTTTTTCTTTGCTTTTGCGTTAAACACGGAATGAATGGTTGAACCTTCTACCTGTATTAAGGCACTTTCTGTTCATAGGGGCTTCATCTGACCCATCTCGGCAATCAAAGTCTCCATCGCATTGCCACTGGTAATTTAGCAGGCAGCGTCCATCAGTGCAAATAAACTCATCAGGAGCACATTGGCGGTAACCTGAAAAAGCAGCATGGCCAAGAAGAAAAATGTAAAAAGGTGCAACTATGCACAGCACGGCAAGCATTATCTGAAATAGGCCACAGACGTTATCTATCTGCTATGCAATGATGTTATTTTATTTTATAATTTAAAAGAGAAGTATAGGATTTTTTATTTATTTTTAATGGTACTTATCTAGGTGCATGCAGCATCAGTCTGATGTTGCATCTGTCCCCCACCGGCATTAAGGCTGAGAATTGAGTGATCAAACACTGCTGATTTCTCAGTTCTCAGTGTTCTGTGAGCAGAGAGCTGGTGACTGTCAGTCACTGGCTCTCTGCTCTGCCCCACAACGCTCACTGGAGCGCTGGGCTGTGGAGAGTGCAGGAGTGGCCGGCTCAGGCATTTAGCGGCTTGCTGAGCGACAGATGGCTCAGCCTCTCAGCAAGCCGCTAAGAAGCCTGAGCCAGCTTCTCCCACCCCCTCCACAGCCCAGTGCTCTAGTGATCGGTAATAATAATAAAAATAAGTGCAGCGCTAAACTAAATATACATAAGAATATCCCATATGGATATAGATGTGTAATCAATTATATACAATATACAATTATATACAATAATAAAGTACAATGTGCCAAATATTTAGAATGAATCATATAAATCCATAAAGTGTCTTTACATCAATCAAATAATAGTGAAAACAATGTTCCAGTCCACTATATAAATGATGAAGATAAATATAGATGAAATGATCTCTTCACAGGCATCCATCTCTGTGTATATCCTCAGATTCCTTGTGCTCCCTCCACCAGTTGTGCCCTCGCCTTATATATTTTGTCAATCTGCCTTTATAAATGGTTAATCCTCTGGAGCTCTCCTCTTAGCATTCCTCCTCCTTATTGTTGCTCGTGAACTTCAGTCACATCAATCCAAACTCACAATGGGCGGGGTGGTTAAACTCTTGTGATGTCTGAATCTCCTCAGAGTGGTGGGACATGCCCTTGAGTAGCCTTGAGTTTAGGCTCCATCCAGTGACCTTGTGCCTTAGTGGCCAATCCCATCAGAGCCACTTAACCTCCCTGTTTTAGGTTAACGCCCATGTAGTTGCTAAGCTTCTAGCAGTCAAGGCTACGGAGGAGGGTCAAGGGGCCTTCATTTTGAGTGTATCATTTTTCTGTGTGTTTGTTGGGTATATACAGGGGAGGAAATTAGCTAGAAAAATGTGCCAGCGGAGGGTGTCATAACTATAGTAAATATATTGCAAAAAAAGGTAGGTAGTGGAATTTTAAATACCCCTCCAGTGATCACACAAGTACACTTACCGTATATACTCGAGTATAAGCTGAGTTTTTCAGCACATTTTTTTGTGCTGAAAATGCCCCCCTCGACTTATACTTGAGTCACCTTTTTGTGCCTGATCTCCCGGATTTTGGGGACCCGGTACCGGACGGCCGTAGGTCTCCTGTACCCCAAACTTGGCACACATGTAGCCCCACTCTTCCTCTATAAGTTAGCACATTTTTATTGTCCAGGGGACCTACGGCTGGGGAGCACAGATTTTTCAAAGCCAGGCACCACTTCCATAGACTCCAATGTTAAATGGTAATTTCTCCGGTGACTTTGGGGACCCGGTACTAGCCGGTCATAGGTTCCCTGGATCCAGACCATGGCACACATGTAGCCCCATTTTTCCTCTACATGTGTGCAAAGTTTGTTGTCTGGGGGTCAACGCAAGGGGAGCACCGATTTTTCAAACCCAGGAACCCCTTCCATAGGCTCCCATGTTAAACAACAGTCTAGTCATATACACAGTGAGGCATGGGCACAGTGAGGCATGGGCACAGTGAGGCATGGGCACAGTGAGGCATGGGCACAGTGAGGCATGGGCACAGTGAGGCATGGACACAGTGAGGCATGGGCACAGTGAGGCATGGGCACAGTGAGGCATGGGCACAGTGAGGCAAAGTGAGGCACAGTGAGGCATGCAGATGGACACCCTATGCTTATACTCGAGTCAATACGTTTTCCAATTTTTTTGTGGTAAAATTAGGTGCTTCGGCTTATATTCGGGTCGGCTTATACTCGAGTATATACGGTATGTAAGAAAAAATATGTACAAATTCTTTATTTCAAACAATAAAATATTTAAAAACACACATCAAATTGTTATGTTTTGATACCAGCAAAACGTTATACACTACAAACACGTGTAGCGCTCCTTTACTTTTCAGGGGTGCTATGTGCCTAAATTTAGGGGTCGGTCTGAGCTGGTAGCCAGGCTCAGACCACTTTGATTGTTAGTGTTCGCTTCTGCCTATGTGATGCAGCCTGGTGTACAGTTCCCTGTGGCCTGTAGGTGGCAATGCCATGCCAGGTCAGGGTTGAACCGTGGGTAGCATTGCTATGCCTTAGGGTGTCCTCTCTTGGTAGTAGTACAGTGGGCATGGTCAACCTGCTGTGCATGCTGGGGGAGGATATATAAGGGGCAGACACCATCTTTTGGGGGCTCTCGAGCAGTTTGCGCCTTCCGGCCCTCCAGGCCAGGGGTGCGTGTGTGAATCAGTCTTAGGCACCTTTAGCCTGGGGCTGCAACTTTGCTAGTAGGCCCAGCACCTTTGGCTGGGGCCTACCTCCAAAAGAGGAATCCTAGGGTGCCCGGGAGAGGGTGGCCCACTCTGAGGGAGAGGAAACCAGGGGAGGACCTTTCTGACGGACCGGTGAGAGATGTCACGGTGAAAGAGAGGCCTGGTTACCTTCCAGAGGGATTCCAAAGATCCGCCACAGGCCTTGCAACGTGCTGTCACTGGCACCTGTCCTTGTGTTGCAAGGGCTGAAAGGTTCGGGACTTGGAGCTGTTCCTGATCGTACCTCTAGGAGGCTTAAGTGAATGTTCGGGCATCACTCCGGCTGCTAGGACCGCTCTTACAGGGGACTATCCGGGTGAGCTAAACCCACTCGGGATCAAGTGACGACGATTGTACCAGTTTGAGCCTGGACCTACCTCCCAAACCTTACTATCCTTTCTCTCATCAACCTTTCCTGTCTGCTGAACATTTCATATAAAATAAACTCATCGTTGGAGTTAAAGTGGTGTGGACATTGGCCTTCCTGGGGAGAACTTGTCCCTACACTCTAGGAGAGGAGAACCAGTGAAAGGAGGTAACTCGCTGCAGAACCCAAAATATTGAACACTGCCTGACCTCTAACACAGGGGACACGGGCTTGTGGCATGGTGTGCCTTTACCCTGCTAGTGAAGGTAAGCAGGAAAAAGGGTGTGTGTGCTACACACGTATGGCTGTTTGTTGAAATGAGGAACTAGGGTCAATGCGTTTCACAGAAATGACCACTTCTTCAGGATGACTTAAGTGTACATGATTACTTTTCCAGAAGGTTTCAGTGTATATATTTTCCATGCATCTTGTAACTAGACCACACAGTATACAGAGATGTACTGGTGGGATATCCAGTGAGGTATAGTCTCGTTGGCCGATGGGAGATAGATTATCCCCAGAATTGAGCTCTTTATACAGAAAGACCCCAGAGTTTCCACATGGTGTGGCACATCATTACTTTTTAGTGTCCTATTTCTGACAGATCTGTGCAGTTATCCAGCATAAACAACTCCTGTACGTTGCCTCCCTTTCTTGTAATAGAAACCTGTGACTACTGCTCTCTATCCTTGTGCAAGGTGACTGGTCTTGTTTCCGTCCCCTCCTGTAGTTTTCTACAGGCAGCCTTGAGTTGGAGCCCGGTAGGTCGCTCCCACAACTCTCTATATGTGTAGGATAGTGATGTCACAGGTACTTTATTAAGGCAACATCTGGGTTAACAAAGGCTACTAAGGAATATATTTCTAAGAAGATTTTTGTGCCAGGAGCTCAGCTTTAAGCTATTCACCAACAGTTACTGTGATCCTTCTATTAGATCTTGAACTGCTTCACCCATCAGTTTAATTATGATCACTCTGTATAGTGCATGATGTGCCTTGGTGGATAAAATATATATCATAAACCCATGTTTTAACCTCCAGTGTGCTCCGAGCTGCAAATTAACTTTATTTCTTGGAACATTTTTATTGTGGGTGGCACAAATGTTACTTACCGCATTCTGGAGATTCATCAGAGCCGTCTCCACAGTCGTCGTCGTGGTCACAGAGGAACTGCTTAGGGATGCATACTTTGTTGCTACACATAAAAGTGTTTTCATCACAGGTTGTAACAGGAGCTGAAAAATATATGAAGAAAATAAAAAATAAAGCAGGATTGCAAATCACATTCGTCGTCCAGCCACTGATATTTGGGAATAGGCAGGATACTAGAAATATATGCGATACTCATTGACTCCCCGTTGATGAACTCAGCCCTGTGCTATTACAGAATGTATTCTGGGGAAAGTCTATGTAAACAAAGATTGCTTCTGAACTGCTATCACAACATAACCCCAAAGTAATTTTAGCACATTCAAAAAATACACAATTGCCTGCAGGGTCCCTTAAGGCCCCAATAGTAAATTTGGAACTGTGTGCAACCGCACCTCCTCCTCAGCAAGTTACAGCATAGGTGAACTGGGGAGAAAAATAAATACAGATGATTTATTGATTATTTTATGATTTATTGAAGGTTTTTAAGACCCACATACAGTATACTTACCCCAATCTGTAGACCTGTGACATCCAACATCCCAGATTTCTATTTCTTAGTGCTGCAGGATGAGAGGGTGCTCCTGACAACCAATCACTCAAATCACTGGATTACAGTGCTGGCATAATGACATTGACGGGAGGGGCTGCAACAAGACTTGTTGCCTGCATTGAGTCCAGCATACAGAGCAGTTTTAGATGAATAGTCACCATCACTGGAGCCAATGTGGTGGTTCAGTTGCTAGTGAGGCTAAGGTAAATGTTGTATTTTTGGGCTCCTCTGTAGTCAGTGGAGCAGAGTGTGGTTATTTTTGTCTGTTCTGGGTCTCACAAGCTGCAGGCTCAACTACTTCTCCACACCTTCTAGTAGGTTCTAGAATGTAGTTGGCTGGAAAAGGCAGACTCTAAGTGAAATATTCATGGGACTCTGGTCAATCCCTAGGGAGGTGTGCCCAGAAGTTAGAGAGAGAGCCCATCATTAGTCTGAGCAGGGCCACCATCAGGGGGGTACAGGCAGTACATCTGTAAGGGGCCCGGATGGCCCCCCTTTTTTTAATTATTTTTTTTGTAAGGGGACCAGAGGTCCCCAGGGGCCCGGAGTTCCCCAGGGCCCCGAATGTCAACCCTCCTTTTTTTATTTTTATTTTTAATTAATTCTTTTTATTTAATTTTTTTATTTATTTATTTATGTTATTTTTTTTTGTGTAAGGGGCCCAGGATGGCAACCTCCCTTTTTTATTTATTTTTTATAAAAATTATTATTTATTTTTTATTTTTATTTTATTTTTTATAAGGGGCCCAGAGGTCCCCAGAGGCCCGGAGGTCCCCTCGCTTCTCAATTTGTGGCACCCCCCGCTTCTCAATTTGCGGCAGCCCCCCGCTTCTCAATTTGTGGTGGCAGCACCCCCCCCCGGTTCTCCTCTGCTCCAGGGGGCCCATGCCTGAAGCTGTGTAAGGGGCCCCAAAATTCCTGATGGCGGCCCTGAGTCTGAGGCCTGGAGCAGCAGGGTTCTTGTCCTGACGGAGGAGATCCCAGCCGGGAAGGGCTATTGCTCTTCCGGGTAAGACAGCTGAAGACTGCAAAGAATTCATAGAGGTCCCAGCTAGGCTACAGCTAGGGGGCCTATTTTTCTGGAAGCAGTTCAGAGCCAAGTAAGGGGGTGCCTTGAGGATCCGGTCTGGAGATTCACGGTACAGTGTCTAACTGATATTGGACAGGATCAATCCAAGTATCTGGAGACACATTAAGAAGAGGCCTGGAAGTAGAATCCTAGTGACTTTCTGCTATTTAACCCCTTGTGTGACTGTGTTAGTGCTTCTAAAGTGGGATTTGCTCTGCTGGGAGTCCCAGAAATACTTGGCCTCTAGTATCAGCAAAGAAGGGGGGAGAGAAGAGAAGAGGCAGACTAGAAATTCCTCCATACATTTTGTGCACCCAATTCTGGAGTATCCCAAAGCTTCCCTGCACCTTATTCAAGTTTAACCAGCAATAAAGCCAAAAAATGATACCCACTAATTGGTTATTGTGTGTGAGACTGAGGGAGCTACTGTGAGCCTTGCTGTCGTACACTCACTTGGAAATAGAATCTGGAACAAATCTGCAGGGCCCGTCCGGGGGCTGCACTACAGGTGGAAGATCATAGGACCATGAATTAATGTACCGGTAAATAGTGGTGGGTCTTAGGAACCTTATTACAAATTTAAAAAAGGCATATAATGCCCACAAGCTATTTGGAGAGTTAACAAATATGTTTTTTTTTTCCTTAGTCAGGGTTCATCTTTAATGGTATAATGCGAGATTCATGTACACTGCTGGCGGGGGTGGGTGAAGAGGTTTTTTCTGGATGTCATATTGGCAGCTCTCTTGTTGAAAGGAAAATTGGTAATATTTACTGATTTCAGCTACTGTTTTAAAACAATACCAGCTTTTTAATTAGCACAGAGACTATGTCACTGCAATCTGCTGTTACAATTCTCCAAACCGGTCTGCATAGCAGAGAATTAAATAAGGTTAAACACAAGCGTTACTACCATGAGCACACTATGAACACCTCCATGACCATCTGATTATCCAGACTGCCATCAGCAGCCTTTTTCTTAGTGGTAGGACTGTTTCTACAGCTGTAGCGTTACCCCTGCGGGAACCACTGACAATTGGTACCTATTCCCCCCACCCACTGCATGCAAAGCCAGGCACATGACATTTTTGTCATTATTCCACTGGCTAAAGAATTAGCCTAGCTGTTTTTTTTAACAGGAGCTTGGATAGGAATGGGGAGCATGGGATACTCTGAACTGTAGAACTTGAGGACTGCTAGATTTGTGGCTGCTTGGTACAAAATACTGGCTGTATTGCATGACCATAGGCTGCACTGTACTGTCTCTTGGTTGAATTTGTACAACTCCTGGCTGTATTGCCCAGCTTCTGGCTGCAGTAGACACACCTAGGCATTATAGCACCCTCCTGGTTGTCTTGCACAACTCTTGGCTGCACTGCACTGAATTGTAAGGTAAAATACCACAAAGGTACTTATCCACTGTGAAACAGGATCAAGTACTCACTCAGTCCCAGAATAAGGGAGCTTCCTCACTCCTGCACTCCTGGCTCTAACCAGACTTTGACCCAGGCCCTCTCTCTCTCTCTCTCTGCCCCGGGGCGATATTCCAAAAGACTGGACCCTGGAACCCTCCACCTTGGCTGCCAGGCTTCAGAACATGTATGGGTTCACCCTCCACCTACTGGCGCATGCATCCTCAGGGATCCCATTATTATTCAGGCTGCTTGTCCTGCTCCCCCTCCCACTATACTTCTTGAAATATTCAGAAGACAGTGGGAAGTAGCAGATCAGCAGCCTGTGAGACAATGAACAGCCCAAAGAAATCAAACCCTGCTCCACTGGTTACAGAGGAGTTAACTTCATTTTCCCAGCAGCCTACTCTAAACTAGGAGGGTGCTACACAGCCTATAATGTCTAGAGCACCTTTTCCCCACCAGGGTTGAACAAAACCCTATAGTAGTTAGGGGTTAATTGAGCAATGAGCAGAGGCAGATTGAACACATGCTTGATGGTGCTTATATAGCTCCTTGGCCAAAGTCACTCAGCAGACAAGTAACTGTGGACACCAACGATCTTTTTTAGCTGTCTGTAGGGATGGCATCCTTCCTGCTGACTACTATTATTATTTTTATTATACAGGATGTATATAGCACCAATAGTTTACGCAGTGCTTTACAATGTAGAGGGGGCAGTACAATTACAATACAGTTCGATATAGAAGAAATAGGAGGGCCCTGATCATGGAGCTTACAATCTAAAGGGAGGGGGAGGTGGTACAAAAGGTAAAAGCAGCCGGGGATGATCTGATGGAGGTGACTTGGGTACAGTTCATAGGTGGAGGTGGGGCAGGCTTCCCTGAATAAGTGAATTTTCAGGGATCGCCTAAAGGCATAGAGGATAAGGGCTGACCAGACATACTGGAGCAGGGAGTTCCAGAGGATGGGAGAGGCTCTGGAGAAGTCCTGTAGGTAAGCATGGAAGGAGGTAACAAGGGAGCTAGAGAGCAGGAGGTCTTGGGTGGATCGGAGAGGACTATTTGGGCGATATCTGCAAATGAGGTTGGTGATGTAACTGGGGGTGATGTTATGGATGGCCTTGTATGTTGTGTTTAATATTTTGAATTTTATATGGTTCGGTAGTGGAAGGCAGTGAAGGGATTGACAGAGAGGAGCAGTAGTCACGGATCGGTTAGTAAGGTGTATTAGTCTAGTCGCAGCATTCATATTAGACTGAAGGGGGGATAGCCTGTGTAAGGGTAGGCCAGTGAGGAGAGAGTTGCAGTAGTCAAGGCGAGAAATAACCAAGGAGTAAGTTATTTTGTGGTGTCGTTAGTCAGGAATGGGCGAATTCTGGAAATGTTTCGGAGGTTAAGGCGGCAAGATGTAGCCAGTGAATAGATGTGGGGGCTGTAGCAGAGGTCAGAGTCTAGGATTACACCCATCACCTTTGCGTGTTTGGAGGGACCAATGGTTGTGCCATTAATCTCAATGGTAAAGTCACAGGGAATGGATCGTGGAGGAGGAATATATTACAAGCTCAGTTTTAGAAATATTGAATTTGAGGAAGTGGTGCCACATCCATACTGATATGTCACTCAGTAAGTTTGTGATATGTGTATGTAAGGGATGCTGCCTCCCACTGGCCATACATTTTAAGTAGAACTATAGGCAAAATATATATTTTTTTTCATTTTGGATAGAGTAAAGCCTCGTACACGTGATCGGATATCCTATGGATTCTAATCCGATGGTTTTGTCCATCGGAAATCCGATGAAGCTGACTTCCATCAGTCTTGCCTACACACCATCAGTCAAAAAACCGACCGTTCCAAACGCGGTGACGTAAAACACTCCGATGAGCCGAGAAAAATGAAGTTCAATGCTTCTGAGCATGCGTCGACTTGATTCTGAGCATGCATGGGTTTTTTATCCAATGGACTTGCCCATAGACGATCAGAGTTTTCGATCGTTTTTTTATCCATCAGAAAAATTTAAAACATGTTCTATTTTTTAAAACCGATGGAAAAAAGACCGATGGGTCCCATACACGATCGGTTTGTCTGATGAAAACAATCCATCGGACGGTTTTCATCAGTAAAACCGATCGTGTGTACAGGGCTTTAGGGAGGCTTAAATCTCCTGTCAGATTTTTTTTGCCATCTGTGTCCCATTGCGGAACTTTCTCTTCACTTAATGTCCTATAGCCAAACAGGAAGTGAGAGGAAATCCCTGCAAATTAAGGGAATTCCTTGGGGACCCCCAGGTCACCAGAACTAGCTGCCCCATTGGAAGATTTCCCCTCTATAACTTTTCTGGGGAAAACCCAAAACTTGGGGTTTTCTTTTACTTTCACTTTCACTTTCAATGATAATAGTAAACAGGACAAATAGAGAGGGTGGATCTCCTTAACGGGGGTACAGACAGCAATAAAAACTGACAGGGGTACTAATCCCTCTCCACTCTATCCAAAACAAAAAGAAAAAAGTTTTGCCTTTAGTTATACTTTAACCACTTAAGGACCAGCCACTGTATATATACATCGGCAGAATGGCTCGTACAGGCACAATCACGTACCTGTACGTCCCCTTTAACTGCCCGACGTCGGGGTCACGCGCGCGCCCCTGGGGGCACGCTCGCGACCCCCCTGCCTTCCCCGTGAGTCGGGCCGCGGGTCCTGCGGACTCGATCGCCTACTGTCGCCAATGTCACCAATCCCGCTCTGTGTAATCAGAGCGGAGATCGGTCACGTGTCACTCGTAGCCACGCCCCCACACAGTAGTAATCGCTCCCCTAGGCACACTTAACCCCTTCAGCACCCCTAGTGGTTAACCCCTTCACTGCCAGTGTCATTTTTACAGTTACCAGTGCATTTTTATTGCACTGATCGCTGTAAAAATGACAATGGTCCCAAAAATGTGTCAAAAGTGTCCGATGTGTCCACCATAATGTCGCAGTCATGAAAAAAATCGCTGATCGCCGCCATTACTAGTAAAAAAATGTTTTTTATAAAAATGCCATAAAACTACCCCCTATTTTGTAAACGCTATAACTTTTGGGCAAACCAATCAATAAACGGTGATTGCGATTTTTTTCACCAAAAATATGTAGAAGAATACATATCGGCCTAAACTGAGGAAAAAAAATATATATATTTTTGGGGGATATTTATTATAGCAAAAAGTAAAAAATATTGCATTTTTTTCCAAATTGTTGCTCTATTTTTGTTTATAGCGCAAAAAATAAAAACCGCAGAGGTGATCAAATACCACCAAAAGAAAGCTCTATTTGTATGAAAAAAAGGACGTCAATTTTGTTTGGGAGCCACGTCGCACGACCGCGCAATTGTCAGTTAAAGCGACGCAGTGCCAAATCACAAAAAGGGGCCTGGTTCTTAATCGCAAAAAGGGGCCTGGTTCTTTATGCTGCGTATTGGTCCCGGGTTTAAGTGGTTAAAGTGATAATTCACCCACTGTATGCCAAAGTAAGGCATCCTTTCCCACTGACCACCCATAGAAGGTGCAACTTTTTCCTTGACAACCAATGTAAGGGGCACCCATTCCACTGTCCACCAAAGTAAGGCAACACTTTTCCACTACAAAGAACTTTTCCGCTGCCCACCAAAATAAAGTAATCCCAGAGAAGAAGGCTTCACCATTATAACAACACAGTAGAGATCCAGATTATTACAGATGTCCATCACTGACCTGGTCTTTTTAAAAGTTGCCAAACACAAGGCCCCACCATGGATACATGTTATTTGTTACTGCTGGGTGGTTTACAATATCATTTCTCACACTTGGGTTCTTTTCTGTCTGGAAACAATGAGAATATTTCTTCGCTTTTGTTACCTAAAGAAAACTCCTGTGAGAAGCCTGTAGATTAAAACACACTGTATACGCTTCTCACGGAATACAATTGAGTCTGAAGTGAAGTCTAGGCTGAATTGAAATAAAACATATTTAAACCTTGTCAGTGGGGTATACACTCCTTTGACTAGTTGAGTCAGTAAGATTCTGAAGCATCTTTCAAAGACACGGGATTCCAGACTTGTCAGCGGGAACTTTTCTCTACTTTTTTCTCTCTTTCTCTCTCAATGTTGGAAAAGTGTTTTTACTTTAGCAAGGACGTTTTAAGCAAGACGTTCTGTCCCCAAAAAACCTCAAGAAACTGTTAAATGATTTATTTTTAAATAAAAAAAAAAAAAACGCTTTTCCATTTTAGTTGAAAACATATCAACTCCTTAAGTGACATCTCAAGTATGGCAGAGTTATCCCCTGCTGGCACTGAGCACTGTGTAGTATGGCAGTATATGGCCGTACCAGAGATACGCACCAGCAATTCTACCTTTTGATTCACGCTGGGACCAAATCTTTCTAAAGGCATGTCAGACTTGGCATTGCAATAACTAAAAGGATTTGGTAGCACAATATAAAGGGAACATTTTAGGCACCAAGAAAAATTATAATGGGAACTATTTATTAGTGTACTTTTTAGTGTACTTTTTTTTTTATAAATGTAGTCCAATCAGCTGGAATATGACTTGTAGATAATTTGGTGTCACAGTATAAAGGGTCAATTTTAGGCACTAAGACAAAATACTAAGGTGGACTATTTATATATATATATATATATATATATATATATATATATATATATATAAAACATTTTTGTTTGGTTTCCTTTCTTCTTCTTTTTTATGCGGTCCAATCAGCTGTGATATGAATTTCCTGACTAGCTGTCACCACTGTAATTCATCCCAAAGGTGTTCTAACAGGTTGAGGTCAGGACTCTGTGCAGGCCAGTCAAGTTCCTCCACCCCAAACTCGCTCACCTATGTCTTTATGGACCTTGCTTTGTGCACAGGTCCAAATCATTTGGTGGAGGGGGGATTATGGTGTGGGGTTGTTTTTCAGGGGTTGGGCTTGGCCCCTTAGTTCCAGTGAAGGGAACTCTTAAGGTGTCAGCATACCAAGACATTTTGGACACTTTCATGCTCCCAACTTTGTTGGAACAGTTTGGGGACGGCCCCTTCCTGTTCCAACATGACTGCACACCAGTGTACAAAGCAAGGTCCATAAAGACACGGATGAGCGAGTTTGGGATGGAGAAACTTGAATGGCCTCAGCTGCGATATGAATTTTAGATAGTTTGGTATCATAATATAAAGGTGCAATTTTAGGCACCAAGAAAAATCAGATATGTTTTTAAATTATTTTTGAAAAGACAAAATCCGTAATTTAGTAATCAGTGATTAGTAAATCAGTTACTAGAAACAGCATGCTTCATATTCAGACCTGTAATTAGACTAATAAATGCACCAGAACCAGAAGATTGTTACATAAACTGCCTGAGCTACAGGATGTCTTGTGCCTGCTCTTTGCAGCTTAAATGGTTTGTTAATGGGAAAATGAAAGAAAAGTAATCAGAGATAGTAGATTTAGGGGGGTTGGCGTGTCTCCTCTGACTCTGCAGCCCAGAAACAGAAACACTGATATAGCAAACAAGAGATGGCTTGTTTAAGGCCTCATGCACACAGGCAATAGTAGAAGAGAGAAGGGCCGACAACTCCATGTCCATATCAAATGTGAATACTTTTATTGGCACATGTTAAAAATACAAAAGCAGACGCATTTCGGCACACCGCCTTGATCACTGCACCACATGTTCACAGGCACCTGTGGCCATACAGCATAGCCGGGTTCACACAGGGGCGACTTGGGATCCAACTTGAAGTCGCCCCAAGTCGCGCAACATGTCAAATTCCATGTTAGAAAAGGTTCCTGTACTTCTTCAATCCGACTTTTAGGCGACTTGTACCCATTGATTTCAATGGAAGTCACCTCCAAAGTCTGATCGTGTCTTAACTGAAGCAACAATACAGGAAGAGAAAATTGTTTTCTCAGGCAAACCCCTTCCTCCCCCTCCCTCCCACAGAGCTGATTGTTGTTTGATTGGCCACTGGAAAGTTGCCTGTCCTGGAGGCGACTTGAAGTCGCCTTGTAAGTCGCCCCAAGTTGCGCTGTGGTGCGCGCTCAGGTCGTGTCCAGGTCGCCTCGCAAAGTCGCATCCAGAGTCGTGTTGCCCCTGTGTGAACCGGCTCTAAGATTCAAGCATATCACCCTGTCTGGGAGCCACAGGTGCTGCATGCAGATACTCACCGAAATCAAAGACTGCACGTGTGTTAAAAAATTGACATGGATGTTTCTGAGCATGCTATTTTTTATGATTGATTCTTCAGCAAAATAGAGTGAATGGGAATTGCTTGGGTGGCTGGGTAAGCTTGTGGATGAGTGAATGCATGATCCTTTGGTACAACAGAGACCCCCAGATTACATGTTTATTCTGATGTGCTGACTTGCTTTATTTCAAGGTCAAAAGAACATAATAGGCAGCACAACAAATAATGCTGCATGCTGTTAATGGCTTTAGGGGCCTCCAGAGTATGGGTATTTGTGCTTACACCATTGCCTTATTTTTTCAGCTCTTCCAGAGTGTTCCCACTTGTCAAATGTACAATAAAGTTAAAGCCCAACTGAAGCCTTGCACTTGTTTTTCTCTTTAAAGTCTTGATTTGTTTTTTAAATTATTTATACTTGGAAATGCCCATTTAACTTAGTGGAAATGGGCTTCCTGCACTCATAGGCATATTTGAGTATTGGCATTACCCTTCATTACACGGACTAGTAGAGCTGAGAAAGAGAAGGGAGTGTGTCTGACCAGGTTGGCTAGATACTAGCATGCACTGAGCAGCACACGCATTGGTTCCTAACTGGTCAGGCTTTGGCTCCTATGGAATTGCCATATTTAGACACCCTGCACTATTGCTAAAACAAGAAAGTAGAGATAAGCTTTAAATTTATGAGCTTTAAAGTGGTTGTGAACCTCTGAAACGAAAAATGAACAAAGCATAATATCTACTTAGAACATCTTATCAGCCAATTATTTCCTATATCTGCATATTTCATACTTTCTGAAACACATCTCTAGGCTTTCCTTCCATATTAATCCTCAAGCCTGGCGGTACTTCATAGATCCGCCATGTAAGATGAAAGGAATTTCCTTTTCTACTACCTTCTCCAACACAAGCACAACTTCACCAAATCTGTCCCAATGTAAAGTTGGGAATCAGACCTGCAAGCTACCTTCTGGGATGACCAGTGGCTATCGGCAATCCAATACTCCTATAGGGCCTCACATTGCATTAACCACTGGGAACTGAACCACAAAATCATTTTGCGGTGTTATCTTACTCCCTACAGATTGGCCAAGTTCTACCTGAATCATTCCCCCTATGCTGGGGAGGATGTGGCCAGGTGGGTAATCTACTTCACACCCTATGGCAATGTGAGAACTTACCTTGTTTCTGGCATAAGACGATCAGGTTGGTCTCCAATGTAATAGGGGTTTTGATCTCGCCCAATCCCTCTCTAGTGTTGCTCAACATAGGCATTTATTGCTTTCCCGCCCATCATTGTATAGCGGTCTTTTATATGCTAGCAGCTCGAAAATCCTTAATTACTAGACTGTGGCGGAAAGACCTATCACCCAACCTGTCTGAACTGATTGTTATGGTGAACGTTAACTATTCCTATGAACGCTCTCTGTCCCTTAGAACAAATTAATTCAATACATTTGAAAGTTATGGAGTGATCAGTCATGATCAATGTTGCTATTCTATTCTGAATAAATGAAGGAGAGGTTAGCGCAAGTCCTCTACACCATACAAACATAATTCAGTGCTAAACTATAAATGTATCTAAACAAATGGAAAAGTAATTATCTACTGTGCAAATGTACAAATTAATGTGCAAAAAATATTAGCGCAAACCAATATTGCGCAAAAAATGCTGTGCTGAAATTACAAACAAAATTTTAAATATTAAAATAAAAATAAACTGTGTTAGCATAATAAACGATAATCACCACAAACTACTCTCACAAAAATTAATATAAAAATCATTATACATGCCAAAATTCATATAGTGTCCCACGGTGTAAAAACACGGTTGTGAAAACTGAGAAAAATGTAAAACATTTTTCTGTGATGAGATAAATGCCCGAGCTAATTTTCAAAAGATCACCAAGTGCTTCCACCGCAACGTGAGTCCTTCACCAGTCTCTCTAGATCAGGAGTCTTAAACTGGCAGCCCTCCAGCTGTTGCGAAAAGTCCCATGATGCATTGCAAGGCTGAAAGTTACAAACATGACTCCCACAGGCAAAGGCATGATGGGACTTGTAGTTTTGCAACAGCTGGAGAGTCATCAGTTTTGAGCCCCCTGCTCTAGATCAAACTCACCGAATGACTCAGCTGGTTAAATTATAAACCAGCAACTGAGCTCAATCCCTCATGAAAATTCCTTCAAAGAATCCGTCAATCCAAGTCTCATCCAGTCATTTAATGTGGAGCAGGTAGGAGGAAGGAGAAGGAAAGGCTTTCCATTAGACATGTGCGATTCGTTTCATTCCGAATTAATATTCAGACAAATTTTCATTATTCCAAGATTTGAATATATCCGCATACTCGAATTACAATATAAACAAATTTTAGCGAATGCTCCAAATAGCGAAACAAAATTTATCCGAATTTTGGAAATTCGGACTAAAATTCAAGTCGAATTTTACATCGGACTTCACTCAAATTCTAACTGTACACATATTGCTGAAATTAACCGCTTCCTGACCGCTGCACACCAATGTATGTCGGCAGAATGGCACGGGTGCGCAAAAGGTCGTACCCATACGTCCCTTCATAATCCCGGGCTAGCGGGCCCGCCATCATGACGAGGAGAGGCAGAATGGGGAGATGTAAACAAGGCATTTCTCTGTTCTGCCTAGTGATATGACAGGGATCTACTGCTCCCTGTCATCGGGAGCAGTGATCTCTGTCATGTCCTAGGTAGCCCATCCCCCCTACAGTTAGAACACGATGAGGGGCCACATTTAACCCCTTGATCGTCCCCTAGTATTTAACCCCTTCCCTGCCAGTGACATTTATACATTAATCAATGGCTATTTTTAGCTCTGATCGCTGTATAAATGTCAATGGTCCCAAAATAGTGTCAAAAGTGTCCGTTCTGTATGCCGCAATGTCGCAGTCCCAATAAAAATCGCTGATCACCGCCATTACTACAAAGAAATATATAATAAAAAAGCCATAAATCTTTTCCCTATTTTGCAGACGCTATAACTTTTGAGAAAATCAATCAATATACACTTATATATACAATATACACTTATATATTGGCCTAAACTGAGGAAGAAATTAGTTTTTTTATATATTTTTTGGGGATATTTATTATAGCAAAAGGTAAAAAAAAAAATTGAAATAATTGATGCTCTTTTTTTGTTTATAGCGCAAAAAATAAAAACCGCAGAGGTGATCAAATACCACCAAAAGAAAGCTTTATTTGTGGGAAAAAAAAGGACATCAATTTTGTTTGGGTAAAGCATCGCACGACCAGGCAAATGTCAGTTAAACCGAGACAGTGCCGAATCGTAAAAAATGCTCTGGTCATTAAGGGGGTAAAATCTTCCGGGGCTGAAGTGGTTAAAGACTGTGGGGGTGATTTACTAAAACTGGAGAGTACAAAATCTGCCGCATCTGTGCATGGTAGCCAATCAGCTTCTAACATCAGTTTGTTCAATTCAGCTTTGGCAAAAATACCCGGAATTTGCACCAGATTTTTCACACTCCAGTTTTAGTAAATCAACGCCTGTGTGTGTTATTAGAGTACTATTTCAAAATAATGCTGTTTTAGTTAAGCCAAAGGTGATGTAAAGAGTCAATGTAATCATTCAATGAAGATTGTTTTTCACTTTGCCACATTGAAATCCCCAATTTTTTTTTTTCGATTGGACCGATTTGAAATTTATCGATTCAAATGTTTTGAATAAAAAAAAAAAACAGTAAATTCAAAGAAAATGCTAAAAATTCCAAAGACGAATTACGAATACGAATCCCGAATAAGAATTGAACGAAATACCGAATTTAACGAAACAAAATATATATTTTTTTGTCATGCACATGTCTACTTTCCATAGCGTAAAAAAGTTTCAGCAGGCTTTATTTAAAATAAACAACATTGCACTCACATGTTCCAAGTACCTGCCCAGCACTAGGGATTACATGCTCAGCTCATAGAGTCACTAAACCTCGGTTGTATCACACAACACGAGCTCCGACCACTCATTGCAATATCGTCAGTGTCCCTGCCCCACTCTACGCACGTTTCGTCCTTACCTACTGTTCTCTTGTTTACTACTGTACTAGTTCTGTTTGCATAATCCTATTACTATTTTGATGAATGACATATTATGATGGATCTTACCCATGTGTATGTGAAGCTTCATTTATCGCTGGTCTCTGTAACTACTTCACTTAAATACAATAAAAATTATGCATGAAAAAAACAAAAAAACAAAAAAACTAAGCATATCCTTCTATAGTGTGTTCTTGTCTCCATCCAAAGCACCTATTCTGATTTCCCTCTCCACTCTCATTCCTCTGCTAACTGCATGAATTGCTTCTACTCCAAGGAATCCAGTGGGATGGGGGAGGGGAATGAAATAAAAAGTCAAAACTGCAGATTGTTCATTTTTGCCATCATTCAATTGTTAAACACTTTAATTCCAGCTTTAGTGAAGGACAGGTGAAGAGTACACAATGGTACTGCAGCCATCAACGTAACACAGAACAAAGTAAGAAAATAGTTTGAAGGATACAACCTTCTAACCTGACAACCAACCCAAATCTTCAATGAATAATAATAAAAATATATATATATATATACCGAAGGCTGACAGAATAAGAAACAAAGTTAAGCTATGAAATAGCAGAAAGGAAGCACACTTGTATTCCACCTATAAACGTAGTTGGGGAAGGTCAAAGCCTTTCAAAGTGAAGTTTAAATGGATTCTCATTCAATAACAAAACCACTAACCATCACCTTAAAAGCGTACATATAAAAATCTACACTACTCTAATTTTATTCAGTCACTCCCGCACATTAAAGTGGTTTATTCACAGTCCTTCATCTCTGCAAATACATAAAGCTTAAAACCTCTTGATATGAAACAAAAAAAAAAAAACTCCTGAAAATTACATTTTCCAAATGAGAAAAAAATAAAAAATAAATACTTACGTTAGCATGCTTCAGGAAAAAAATAAAAAAAAGGTCCAAATAAATTACAAAATATAAAAATAGCCTTTGCTGCCATACCTTCAATTCAGAGCTTCCCCCCCCCCCCGCAGTACTCCTTTTTTGCCACTAGGTCTTCCTGGATTGAGTGATAGTCAGCATCATTCAACCCACTTGCTGTCATAGACCCACCCATGGCCTGTGAGTGGACAGTGAAAGCAGTAGCAGTACAGTGATGAGCTCGTATCTCTGTCACTCGGGTCTCTCCTACTGTCATCATGCTTCTTGTCAGCACATGAACTGATTGGCTTCTTGTGCTGCTTTTTCTCTTTTTTTTTTTTTTGTGCTTGTTTTATCTTATCCCACTGTAGACTGCTGTAGAGTAGACTGCAAGAGGCTGATACCAAGTCAAATTCAGGTGCTTTTTTTGCTTACATTTAAAACAAAACTCATTGAGGGTATATTTATATATAAATATATATATATATATATATATATAGAGAGAGAGAGAGAGAGAGAGAGAGAGAGAGAGAGAGATGTCAATCCATTAAAACTGCTTGTAAACAACTTTAGCAAAATAGGGCAAAATGTCTGAAGGTAATATTTTCTGTTAATCGAATGTCTGAATGGGAAAAATACAACATTATGGACACTAGATGGAGCTGAGGAGCAAATTTATTTTCTATGATAGTCAATGCCATCTAGTGGCTGTAACATGTAATTTTCTCAACTCACACATTCGCAATCTGCAGAGACTATAGCCTGAGAAAATCTGATTCTGCCCCATTCACACAAAACACATTTAAATGCAGTTTAAGTGGATTAACAGACATGCTGTTTTTTTGTTTTTTTATGCCCTTAATGCTGAATTAATGAATATAGAGCTGCATTTATTTTTTATTTTTTATTTTATATTTGCCTGGAGTTCTTCTTTAAACATTTTGCCATGTTTTTATTTCTGTCTGTGTCCTCATTGGGAAGATTTTCCTTCTGGCCTGAACAAGAACCCAGGAGCCTGCATTCACTATATCATATCTGGTCTCCCACAGTATACAGAACATGGAAATGCAAGGAGAGACCTAGAAGGTCCACGTGGTAGAGGAGAAAGATCATTTGACAAGACACAACAACAGGAATTCATCACACAGAGGCGGAAATAGAGACCGAGGCAGAGGCAGAAGAGGAGGTTTTGTAAGGAGAAATTAGGACACTCAGTGAATTTGAACTAAATTATTATTTTTTAACTTCAATATTCTTGAGGACCAGCACTGCCCTACTTATTTTTGCATTCCTGTTATCAAATGTTAACAACGCCACTTCCATTGTATGCTGTCTAAGCTGTATCACATCGCTCCCCTTAATAAAAGTTTATTAATGAAAAAAAATAAAAAATCTAAAACTTTTTGAATTCGAAAACTTTTCGAATTCGAATTTGAAGACTATTCAAATTTGAAACGTTTTCAAAATTGATTCAAATTCAAATTTCTTCAGTTTTTTTTTTTTCGTTATTCAATAAAATCGATACATCCGATTTCCTGAAAACGAAAAAAAAAGTGCAAGAAAATTGTATAATGTATGGCCAGCCTTAATGGCCAGATCACTAGGTTAAATTAAAGGAAAGAAAGCCTAAAAATAAAAAAGGAATGCAGCCATCATATCTAAGAACTGGTAAGCCTAAAAATAAAAAAGGAATGCAGCCATCATAGCTAAGAACTGGTAAGCTTCCATATACAGTTGTGTGAAAAAGTTTTTGCCCCCCCAAAATTTTTATTATTACAGAAAGATAACCCGAGTAAATACAAAATGCAGTTTTTAAATGATGGTTTCATTTATTAAGGCAAAAAGCTGTCCAAACCTGCCTGGCTTTAAAGTAATTGCCCCCTAAACCTAATAACCGGTTGTGCCACCCTTGGCGGCAACAACTGCAATCAAGCGTTTGCGATAACTGGCAATGAGTCTTTCACATTGCTGTGGAGCAATTTTGGGCTACTCTTCTTTGTAGAATTGTTTTAATTCAGCCACATTGGAGGGTTTTCCAGCATGAACGGCCTGTGTCAGGTCATGACACATCATCTCAATTGGATTTAAGTCCGGGCTTTGACTAGGCCACTCCAAAACCTAAATTTTGCTTTGTTTGAACCATTTAGAGGTGGACTTGCTGTTGTGTTTCGGATCATTGTCCTGCTGCATAACCCAAGTGCACTTGAGCTTGAGGTCACGAACTGATGGCCGGACATTCTCCTTTAGGATTTTCTGGTAGAACTCAGAATTCATGGTTCCATCAATTACAGTAAGTCATCCAGGTCCTGAAGCGGAAAGCAGTCCCAGACCATCCCGCTACCACCACCATGTCTGACTGTTGGCATGATGTTCTTGTTATGAAATGCTGTATTAGTTTTATGCCAGATGTACGGGAAGCACATCTTCCAAAAAGTTAAATTTTTGTCTCATCAGTCCACAGAATATTTGCCTAAAAGTCTTGGGGATAATCAAGATGTGTTTTTGGTAAATGTGAGATGAGACTTTGTGTTCTTTTTGGTCAGCAGTGGTTTTGGCCTTGGAACTCTCCCATGGATGCCATTTTTGCTCAGTCTCTTTCTTATTGTTGAATCATGAACACTGATCTTACCTGAGGCAAGTGAGGCCTGCAGTTCTTTAGATGTTGTTCTGGTTTTTTTATGACCTCCTGGTTGAGTTGTTGTCATGCTCTTGGAGTAATTTTTGTAGGCCGGCCACTCCTGGGAAGGTTCACCACTGTTCCAAGTTATCTCCATTTGTGGGTAATGGCTCTCCCCGTGGTTCATTGGAGTTTCAAATCCTTGGAAATGGCCTTGACACCCTTCCTAGACCCATACATGTATAATTCTTTGTTTCTAATCACTTCTTGATTTATTTTTAGATTGTGGCATGATGTGTGGCTTTTTGTGATCTATTAGCATGCTTCACTTTGTCAGACAGCTTCTATTTATGTGATTACTTGATTCAACAGGTCTGACAGTAATCAGGCCTGGGTGTGGCAAGTGAAATTTAACTCCCCTTTCAAAAAATAGTGGTTTATCATTGTTCATTCATGATTCAGCATGGGAGGGGGCAATTACTTTTTCACATAGGGCCAGGCAGGTTTGAACAGCTTTTTTCCCTTAATAAATGAAATAATAATTTAAAAACTGTATCTTGAATTTACTCGGGTTATCTTTGTGTAATATTAAAATTAGTTTGATGATCTGAATCATTTAAGTGTGAGAAATATGCAAAAAAAAAAAAAATCAGGAAGGGGGAAAATACTTTTTCACAGCACTGTACCTAATGTTTACTTCTGTATTTAATACCGCTTTAACTGTACATGTAACAAATTGCTCTCTATTTTTTTTTTTTGCCAAACAGTAACAAAGCAGAGTTCAGTACAGACTGACAAAAGCTTTAGTATAACTGAGAATTGCCTCTAAAAGACAAATGTAATGTGTACTTAGCACCGGGTAAGATGTCATCCGTTGACTGCATTTAAACTGAGATCACCCTGAGCTCCACAAAAAGTAATTCTGCCAAACAAGCGCACATTAGAAAAACAAGTGTATTTACCGCTATAACCTTGACATTCAACGTAGAATAATAAAAACTTTAACTAATCCCTTGGAACTATTTGCAACTATCCCATGCATTAATTGTCACAGCGAGGTGACTTCACCTAAATTAACAAATTAATACAAAAAATTGTTAATGCACTAAATCAGTAATAAGGGATTACTTGACTGTAAATATCACCAGCATGGTGTACCAGACAATATGCATGACAACATTTTTCTAGGAAAATATATTCAAATTTTTAATTTGAATAAAAAAAACAAAACACAACACACAAAATTAAAGCTGACGTTTAGGTGTGGAAGTTTTTCTAAAGTTACATTGGTCCAGCTTGAACCAATGTAAGTATCTACACTATATTACCAAAATTATTGGGACACCTGCCTTTACACGCACATAAACATTAATGGCATCCCAGTCTTAGTCCGTAGGGTTCAATATTAAGTTGGCCCACCCTTTGCAGCTATAACAACTTCAACTCTTCTGGGAAGGCTGTCCACAAGGTTTAGGAGTGTGTCTATGGGAATGTTTAACCATTCTTCCGGAAGCGCATTTGTGAGGTCAGGCACTGATGTTGGACGAGAAGGCCTGGCTCACAGTCTCAGCTCTCATTCATCCCAACAGCATTCTATCGGGTTGAGATCAAGGACTTTGTGCAGGCGAGACAAGTTCCTTGACCCCATACTCGCTCATCCATGTCTTTATGGACCTTGCTTTGTGCACTGGTCCAAATAATTTGGTGGAGGGGGGATTATGGTGTGAGGTTGTTTTTCAGGGGTTGGGCTTGGCCTCTTAATTCCAGTGAAGGGAACTCTTTAGGCGTCAGCATACCAAGACATTTTGGACAATTTCATGCTCCCAACTTTGTGATAACAGTTTGGGGACGGCCCCTTCCTGTTCCAACATGACTGCGCACCAGTGCACAAAGCAAGGCCAATAAAGACATGGATGAGCGAGTTTGGGGTGTAGGAACTTGACTGGCCTGCACAGAGTCCGGACCTCAACTCGATAGAACACCTTTGGGATGAATTAGATCAAAGACTGCGAGCCAGGCCTTCTCATCCACCCTCAGTGGCTGGCCTCACAAATGCGCTTCTGGAAGAATGGTCAAACATTCCAATAGACACACTCCTAAACCTTGTGGACAGCCTTCCTAGAAAAGTTCAACCTGCAAAGATTGGGCCAACTCAACATTGAATCCTACAGACTAAGACTGGGATGCCATTAAAGTTCATGTGCGTGTAAAGGCAGGTGTCCCAATACTTTTGGTAATATAGTGTATATATCTATATAGATATATCTATAGATATAGATATATATCTATATCGATATAGATATAGATATACTGTAGATATATATCTATATAGATTTAGATATAGATATCTATATGTATCTGTATATCGGGGGTAGGCAACCAGTAGCCCTCCAGCTGTTGTGGAACTACACTTCCCATGAGGCATTGCAAGGCTGGCAGTTACAATTACTCCCAGAGCCATGATGGGACTTGTAGTTCTGCAACAGCTGGAGGGCCCCAGGTTGCCTACCCCTGTTTTATATATATATATATATATTGTGACAGCAGGAAGGTAAAGTCACCTGGTTGCATCCAGGGGGGTAGATATATTTCGCCCAGATTCAGGCTTTACGCCGACTTATACAACTAGGTGGAGAGTTGTATAAGGCTAGTGGGCTCATGGATGACTCATACCTCTAGGGAGAGTGTGGGGCGTCGTGCAGACAGAGATGAGGAGACCAGCTGAACCTTGTCAGCTCATTTAGGCCTCTATAAGAACTCCCAGATTCATTAGGTGTTTGCTCATGCCTGGAACCAGACCTGTGTGGACTGTCTAGGGAGAGTGAACCTCTGTGCGGTGAGACAAAGCCTGTGTGGCTATTTGCTTGGACATTTAAAACCAGGGACTTAGGGACTAGGACAGCACTAGGCTGATCCCAGTTGTTAGTTAGGAAACCTGTATGTTTAGTCAGAGGTCAAGTTGACCAGGATTTATTTTGTTTATGTTTCTTTTGCTTTGCTGTGTTTTGTCACTGTAAATAGAAAATAAACCGCACCTTTTTGATTTTGAAAACCACAACCTCCGTTTGCTGGGCCTGTTTTTGTGTGGGGAGCCCATCTCGGGGGTCACACACACCCGCTGCCGAGCTAACCCCCTCACAGTTGGTGGAGAACCAGTGGCAGTTTTTTTTTTAAGCCAGCATGGAGGAGATACTGAAGCAGCTGGCTCTAGCAAATGCCAATCAACAGCAGACAAATGCAGGTTTGCAAAAGAACTTCGCAGCCCAGCAGCAAGCTCATCAACAGAGCTTTGCAGCCCAGCAGCAGACAAACGCAACTTTGCAACAGAGTCTGGAGGCTCAGCAACAAGCCCAGCAGCAATCTGAGGCCCGCTTCATAGACCTGTTGCAGAAGCAAGAGCAGAGACTACAACAACAGATGGAAGCAGTAATGCAGCAACGTCCGCAGACCAGTGAGGAAAGCCGTCCCACTAATACCGCGTCCTTTGGGGTGAGTCGTTTATTGACAAAAATGACTGGAGAGGATGATCCAGAGGTATTTTTGACCACATTTGAAAGGACCGCTGAAAGAGAAAAGTGGCCTGAGGAGCAGTGGGCTGGACTGGTGGCTCCTCTGTTAACTGGTGAATCGCAGAAAGCTTACTATGACCTAGAGCCTAACCAAGCAAAAGACTATGTGATGCTAAAAGCTGAAATATTGGCAAGGCTGGGTGTCACCCAGGCTGTCCGGGCTCAGCGTGTGCATAACTGGACTTTCCAGCTTGGAAAACCCCCCAGGTCTCAAATGTATGATCTCATTCACCTGAGCAGAAAGTGGCTACAGCCAGAGACTTTGTCCGCACCAAAGATTGTGGAACGTGTTGTAATGGATCGGTTTTTGAGAGCTCTTCCTACTGCCATCCAAAAGTGGGTAAGCCATGGAGACCCAGAGACGGCCGATGGTCTTGTGGATCGTGTGGAGAAATACTTGGCTACAGAGAACCTGACGGCCTCTTCCAGAGACACTCGGACTTTCCACCCTAAGACCAGACCATCCCCAGGGGCGGATAAGAGGATTCCAAGGGGTGAGGGTGGAGAGAGTGAGAGGGTGGGAGCTCTACCCCAAGTTTGGCGAGAACAGCCTGGGAAATCAGCGGCTCAAGAGGCCGCAAGAAGGATCGTTTGCTACCGCTGCCGGCAAGCGGGACATATTGCAGCCAATTGCCCGGTTGTGGAGGAACCCATGCAGTGTGACTTTCTGACGGGCAGACGTCAGTCGCTGTGTGCGACAGTCGCATGCACTGCCATTCGAGGAACTGAGAAACATTTATGCAAAATGTGTGTTAATGGTAGAAATGTTGTGGTATTGTTGGATTCAGGTAGCCTTGTGACCCTGATAAAGGCTGAGTTAGTTAAAACAGAGGTCTCTGGGAATAGCAAGGTAGCTGTTATTTGTGTGCATGGGGACACCCGAGAGTATCCAGTGACTACAGTGTGTTTCGAGACCCCCAAAGGTACCCTCTCTCATCCAGTGGGCTTAGTATCTCAGTTACCGCATGACGCCATTGTGGGAAGGGATTTTCCGAAGTTCTGGGAACTGTGGGATGATCCTGAGCCCCCCACTGGTGCCCCTATGTACCAGGAATGTGATAGCCAGAACTCCCCTGAGAGTGGTGAGGACTCTCCGGAATTTCCCTTATCAGTATTGGCAGGGGAGACTCAAGAAACTGGAGAGGAGCCCACCTCCTCAGACGAAAACCTACCGTCTGTGGAGTTTTCTGATCTTGAGGTTCACAGGGAAAATTTTGCCACAGAACAGTTGAAAGACCCCGCCCTAATAAAGGCACGGGAAAACGTAGTGAAAATAGATGGCGAGTTAGTGAACCCAGATAATACCTGCACTTACCCATACTTCAGCGTAGAGAAGGACCTACTGTATCGGGTGGCAAAAAGGGCAGAAGAAACCGTTGAGCAGCTTGTGGTGCCCAAACCTTACAGGAAGTTGGTGTTGGAGTTGGCCCATGGGCACATTCTTGGAGGTCATCTGGGGACAGAGAAAACACGAGAGAGGGTATTACAGAGATTCTATTGGCCGGGGGTGATGAAGGACATAGAAAATTATTGTTCCTCCTGCCCTGTGTGTCAGAGGTCGGCCCCGATGCCACATTTCCGTAGCCCGCTGGTCCCTCTACCCATCATTGAGGTCCCGTTTGAGAGGATCGCCATGGATTTGGTAGGTCCTATAATCAAGTCCGCTAGGGGGCACCAGTACATATTAGTTATAATGGACTATGCCACCCGTTATCCAGAAGCGATCCCTCTCCGAAATACCTCGGCCAAAACCATAGCCAAAGAGCTATCTCTTGTGTTTAGCCGGGTGGGTATTTGTAAAGAACTGCTTACGGACCAAGGTACACCCTTTATGTCCCGGGTTATGAAGGAGCTGTGTAAATTGTTCAAAGTGACGCAATTACGTACATCTGTGTATCACCCCCAAACCGATGGGCTGGTTGAAAGGTTCAACAAAATCCTAAAACAAATGTTGAAGAAAGTGGTGGATAGAGATGGAAAGGATTGGGACTGTCTACTTCCTTATCTGATGTTTGCTATTAGGGAGGTGCCCCAATCCTCTACGGGATTCTCCCCCTTTGAGTTACTGTATGGGAGACACCCAAGAGGGCTGTTGGATATTGCCAAGGAAACTTGGGAAAGTGAGAGTTCTCCCCACAGGAGTGTGATTGAGCATGTCGCCCTGATGCAAGACCGAATTGCACAGGTAATGCCCATCGTGAAGGAACATTTGGCCCAAGCGCAGTTAGCACAGCAGAGAGTGTACAACCGTGGAGCCAAGACCCGTACCTTTTCCCCGGGGGATAGGATACTGGTACTTGTCCCTACGGTTGAAAGTAAATTCCTTGCCAAATGGCAAGGCCCCTACGAGATAATGGAAAAAGTGAGCGAAGTGAATTACAAGGTCAGACAACCAGGAAGGCGAAAGCCCGAACAGATCTATCACGTTAATCTGTTGAAAGCCTGGAGGGATAGAGAGTCCCTAGTCGCAGACACTTGGTCACCAGCTCAAACTGGTTGCGTGATTCCTGAGGTTGGAATAGCAGCCACCTTGTCACAACCCCAACAACAGGAGGTTAAGGAGTTTGTGCTTCGCAACAAGGAGGTATTCTCTGAGCTGCCGGGACAAACATCTGGGGTAGAGCATGACATCATTACCCCGCCCGGTGAAAGGGTGAAGTTAAAACCCTATCGGATCCCAGAGGCCCGACGGGAGGCAATACGGGAGGAAGTACAGAAAATGCTGAACTTAGGGGTGATAGAGGAGTCCCAAAGTGATTGATCTAGTCCCATTGTGTTGGTGCCTAAACCGGATGGGAGCTGGCGATTTTGTAACGATTTTCGTCAGTTGAACAAAGTTACAAAATTTGACACCTACCCCATGCCACGTATAGATGAGTTGATCGACCGGCTGGGAACAGCCCGATACATGACGACTCTTGACCTCACAAAAGGGTATTGGCAAATCCCCCTGGCCAAGTCGGCCAAAGAGAAAACCGCATTTGTAACCCCAGACGGGGCGTTCCAATATAAAAGAATGCCGTTCGGGTTACAGAATGCGCCGGCCACATTCCAGCGGAAAATGGACCAGATGCTGAGGCCCCATCGGAAGTATGCTGCGGCTTACCTGGATGACATAATTGTCCATAGCACAGATTGGGCCTCACATCTGCCAAAAGTGCAAGCAGTCCTGGACTCTGTTCGGGAAGCGGGGTTTACGGCTAACCCCAAGAAGTGTACCATTGGGCAGGAGGAGGCCAAATATCTTGGGTACACCATTGGGAGGGGAGTAATAAAACCCCAACTCAACAAAGTCGAGGCCATCCAGAGTTGGCCACGTCCCAACAGCAAGAAGCAGGTACGAGCCTTTCTGGGAATCGCTGGGTATTATCGGCGATTCATTCCCCACTTTGCTTCTAAGGCTGTGCCCCTAACCAACCTGACGAAGGGGAAAGGGTCGGTCATGATTAAATGGACCCCCGAGGCTGAGGCAGCATTCCAATTCTTGAAACAAGCCTTATGTAGCCAGCCAGTGTTGTACTCACCCGACTTCTCTAAAGACTTTGTCGTACAAAGTGATGCGTCAGATGTGGGGTTAGGAGCAGTATTGTCCCAGGTCTGGAACGGGGAAGAGCACCCAGTCATTTACCTCAGCAGGAAGTTGAAGTCCCATGAGGTAAATTACGCCACCGTTGAAAAGGAGTGTTTAGCGGTGAAGTGGGCTCTAGATTCCCTTCGGTACTACCTGCTAGGTAGGTACTTTGACATGGTTACGGATCACGCTCCGTTAAAGTGGATGGCTCAAAACAAGGAAACAAATAGAAGAGTGAATAGGTGGTTCCTGGCCCTCCAGGAATTCAACTTCACAGTAAAGCATCGCCCTGGCGTTCAAATGGGGAATGTGGATGCTTTGTCTCGAGTACATGAATGCCTGATTGCTGGTGTTCCAACCCCGAGGTTAAAACAAGAGGGGGGGTATGTGACAGCAGGAAGGTAAAGTCACCCGGTTGCATCCAGGGGGGTAGATATATTTCGCCCAGATTCAGGCTTTACGCCGACTTATACAACTAGGTGGAGAGTTGTATAAGGCTAGTGGGCTCATGGATGACTCATACCTCTAGGGAGAGTGTGGGGCGTCGTGCAGACAGAGATGAGGAGACCAGCTGAACCTTGTCAGCTCATTTAGGCCTCTATAAGAACTCCCAGATTCATTAGGTGTTTGCTCATGCCTGGAACCAGACCTGTGTGGACTGTCTAGGGAGAGTGAACCCCTGTGCGGTGAGACAAAGCCTGTGTGGCTATTTGCTTGGACATTTAAAACCAGGGACTTAGGGACTAGGACAGCACTAGGCTGATCCCAGTTGTTAGTTAGGAAACCTGTATGTTTAGTCAGAGGTCAAGTTGACCAGGATTTATTTTGTTTATGTTTCTTTTGCTTTGCTGTGTTTTGTCACTGTAAATAGAAAATAAACCGCACCTTTTTGATTTTGAAAACCACAACCTCCGTTTGCTGGGCCTGTTTTTGTGTGGGGAGCCCATCTCGGGGGTCACACACACCCGCTGCCGAGCTAACCCCCTCACAATATATATATATACATTACATCAGGGATATGCAATTAGCGGACCTCCAGCTGTTGCAGAACTACAAGTCCCATGAGCATAGCAAGACTCTGACAGCCACAAGCATGACACCCAGAGGCAGAGGCATGATGGGACTTGTAGTTTTGCAACAGCTGGAGGTCCGCTAATTGCATATCCCTGCATTACATGATATGATGTATTCCTATTGGTTCACATCTATGCGGGTAGCTGCAGGTGCGGGAATCACATTGATTCCTGCACCTGCAACCACCCGCCGTGAGAAAACGTGTGGGGCTGCCATTCATTCAATAGTACCCCATGCATGTAAAAAAGCAGCACGTTTGTGGGTGCAGGAAATGCAGGGAATTGCATGGTCAAAATTAAAATGGTCAAAATTTGTAGATGTAGGCACCTTTTTTTTCTGCGGGAAATGCAGGCACAGAAGCCCTTTCAAATAAATAGGCTGCCGTGCCCAAGCAAACGCGGGCCGCACACACGCACATTGGTGTAAACTGAGCATAAATAGTTATGGAGCTGCATTAACTTGTCTTTTCTATCTGCCTGGAGTTTGGCTATAATCTGCCTGGCAGAAAACCACATTATAAAGACCAGCTGTGGATAGGTCAGACGTCTCCTAGGCCAACCTGACTTAATCCATGCACCTTTACATCCTCTATAATCATTTGTTCTCCACATCTGCTCATAGAATTTGATTATTTTCTATCGCCTCTCTGCAGAAGAATGGTTTAAATAAAACTAGACTGTGACTGCCAAGCCAGTTAGAAAGAGTAAGCACATAGCAAGCTACTCATACGGGGACATTCAGCCTGAGA
The DNA here is from genome assembly GCA_029206835.1 of Rana muscosa. Lineage (NCBI taxonomy): Eukaryota > Metazoa > Chordata > Amphibia > Anura > Ranidae > Rana > Rana muscosa. Next base: position 445,230,382 of record CM055127.1, on the reverse strand, counting down.
TTAATCTGCAGATGAGCACACGCGTTTCACATCTCAAGTCAAGTGTGTTTCATTTCATTATGGCAGCAGTGTGCAGGCGTGAAGGTGCTCCTGGATTACACATCCCCCTGAACAAAGTGCCATTTCACAGGCCGTCACTCAAACATGTGACAGACTGGGGACGGAGAAATGGCTGAACGAAGGCCGTGCGCGCCAGACAGACTGGAGAGCGCAGCAATTGCAAGAGTGTTGGCTACTTGTTAAAAAGAAAGCTCAAATAAAAGCAATTACTTTGGCGACCTTTATCAATAAGTCCAATAGGAAAATTCCAACTGAATATTTTAGGAGAAAAGAAATTAGCTGATACAAGCATGGCAAAGGTTCCTTCATTTAACCACTTGTCTTTTTGGCAATTTTTTAATTGAACGCAAATGTGAAGATCTGCATTTTTTTCCTAGAAAATTACTTTAACCCCCAAATAACAATATATTTTCTGAAAGTAGATGTCCTGGAGAATAAAATGGCGGGAGTTGCAATTTATAATGTCACACTATATTTGCGCAACTGTTTATCAAACACATATGTTCTGTAAATAATACACTTAAATGAATCTAAGTGCACACAAACACAATATACTACCTAGTTGGTAAAATATAAAAGATGGGGTTGCATTGAGTAAAGGGATTCCCAAAATGTTAACCCTTAAAGTGGTTGTAAACCCCCCTGAGACATTTTTACATATAGGTAAGCCTATAATAAGGCTTACCTATATGTACTGAAAATATCTCGTAAATGTGCAACTTTAGGAGATATTTACATTGTAGTGCTCCGATGTGCGCCAGTGTGTGCCGTGACTGGCGGTTCCTGTGCGCATGCACAGGAGTGACTTTACGTGGCTCCGGCCAGTCACAGAGCCGGAACCCACAGCCCTGGAAGGAGAAGGGGCGAAGATGGATGATTCCACCAGCTGGGACATTGCGGGCTTTGTTTGCAAGTAAGTGCCACATAATGGGCTAGTATGCGAAGCATACTAGCCCATTATGCTTTTACTTTGCAGGTGAATAAAGAGGAAGTAAAACCCATTAGGGTTTACTTCCTCTTTAAATTTGCACATGCCTGTGAAATGGCGATAAAACTATTGTACTCGAAATTCCCCATGGGTGTAGCTTTAAACTTTTACTTATCAGTTTAGAATTAACTGTGAATTATGGCCATAAAATTATTGCTTGCACTCACGTTTGTGCACAGTCGCCGTTTACATATTTGCATTCGGCTGTATACGCAGGGCGTATTCAGTTATTTTTTTTATTTTTTTTTACACACACACTCACACACTATATTACCAAAAGTATACACATGAACTCTAATGGCATCCCAGTCTTAGTCCGTAGGGTTCAATACTGAGTTGTCCCATCATTTGCAGCTATAACAGCTGCATCTCTTCTGGAAAGGCTGTCCACAAGGTTTAGGAGTGTGTCTATGGGAATGTTTGACCATTCTTCCACTAGCTCTAAGCCCGAGAACTGAGCAGTCACATGACCGCTGATCACTCACTTTTCGGTAAGCTCTGAGTAACCTACACATGGGATTTATAGAATATGTCAACTATTGATGAGACTTTGTCTTTAGGCTGTATTAAGGTTTTGAGTGGTCCCATAGAGATTCTGACCTGTGGGCTCTTGAAAACACACTGAGAAAAACTCATTATATCACATGTTTCTGTTTACATAAAATCCTTTCATAATGCCGCTAGTTTTATTCGACCACTAATATTCCTACCTGTGTGGGGTCTTCCCAGGCATTGCTTCCTTGGATGGGACTTACCCCTTGGTTTTACTTCCACATTGGGACCCTGATTTACGCTTCTCTTTGTTGGTGCATACTCAGAAAAATAGTTATATATCCCGCTACTAAGCTCCTGATGAAGTGGACAGATTCCAGGAAACGTGTCGAGCTTGCAGAAAGGAATAACTGAATATGCTAGTTTTATCATATGAAATGTTGGATTGTAAGCCTTTTTTTTTTTTTTTTGCAACTAGGTCTCTTTTGTGAGTAAAGAAATCTATTTTCCAAGTAAACTGGATCTTTTATCCAAATGGAATAGTAAACTTTTTTTAAATGAGAGATTTTGTTGACGTACAATAAACGTTATAATTTCAACTATAAGCTTGTGTTGTGCCTTTAAAGTCCCTCCAATTTAAACAATTTCTAGTTTCCCAATTCTAAACAGGGATGTGGCACCTATAGGCCAATTCAGTATTTTACTCTGAACAGACAGCTGTGACTGTCAGTCACCACTCTCTACTCTGCCCCTCTGGTGATCACTGGATTGACAGACTGAGGAGAGGGCGGGCACACTGGCTTTGGCTCTCGGCCGAGCACTATAGGCAGAAGCCAGCTGTCAAAAAGGCAGCTGGGTGCATCCCAAAAATATGGTCTTGATCCTTCCAGAACCTGGTGGAGCTCTGTGATGGCTTTAGCCCACTGTTGGCTGATTCTGGGTCACAGAAGAGCAAAAGTAAGTGCACTCCTGCAACCCACAGGAGAAGTCCGGCCAAAGAAGCTTTGGCCATACTTCTCTTTTAACAGGTCGTAACCTGCCCATTCCCCATACTTGCCATGTCTTGCTACCCTAGAATTAATTTTACATATAACATAAGAAGATTGATCAGTATCTTGAACAACAAGGTCCTTCAGAAATAAAAACCTAATTTTAGCTGTGAAAACACCTAAGTATCAGCATTTAAGACATTCCTCTTTTACCATCAATTAAACATCAAGGACATCCTATTACAGATACTTTCTATGGCATCAAAAGCATCTCTTCTTCTACAATTATCCATCTGATCTCTTGTCACGCAGGTTAACAATACAAGTTCCCTTTCTTAAAAGATAAAAGACACCTCCATCAGATTTATGTGATCTGGTCCCTGATATCACTTTAATACACCAGACTACCATTCAATTATGGTTATTACAGCTTAATGTAAAAAGAACTTATGTCATAAGATCTAATACTCAGTTCATATCCCAAGACATTACTTACCGCAGCCTGCAGTGGACAATTCATCACTGCCATTTGGACAGTCTCTTTCACCATCACAAAGCCAATGAAGAGGAACGCAGGCATGAGATCCTGGGCAGCTGAACATGTCACTAGCGCACGTCACGGATCCTAATATGACAAAAAAAAATGGCACCAGTAAAGGATAAGACATGGAAGCTCTAAGAAATTATTTATTTATTTATTGTTTTAATTTAAACGTTCTTGCACAAACTCTTGTTACTCCCAATGAAATGCCAATAAAAACGTTTTTATAGCCCAAACTTTTTTTTATGTTGGATGTTAGGTTCCCTGTGAGACTTATATTGTCTATGTCCCCATTGGGCGGGGGGGGGGTGGTTTAGGCGAGAAGGGGGTTGCTTAGTTTCTGTCACACATTAAGAGGTGATATATATCTGCAAAGTAAGCAGAAATCTAACTGTTACATACTCTCAGAGTTCTTGACAGAACTTCTGGATTTCCTAGCAGGACTTCCAATGATACCATTGAACTTCCACTGGTACTTATAGTATTCCTGCAAATTACTTCCATTGGTACTCACAGAATCCTTGTCAAGACTTCCATTCTTACATTAAGAATCCCTGCCAGGACTTCCAGAGTTCGCTAAAATAACGCTGGGTATGTTCTCTGACCAAAGGTGTATTTAAAGGAGTTGTAAAGGCAGAAGGTTATTTAGCATTTTGTGTGTAGCAGCCACCCCCCCCTTGGCACCCCCCTAATTACTTGCCTGAGCCCCATCTCTCTCCAGTGATGTCCACAAATGTCTAAGCCATCCGGGACACTCTTCCTGATTGACTGAGACACAGAAGCACCATTGGCTCCCGCAGCTGTCAAAGTAAGTCAGCCAATCGGGAGAGAGGGGGCGTGGCCAAGTGGGGGCTCCATGTCTGATTGGACACACTGAGCTGTGACTCGGCTCCAGTGCCCCATAGGAATTTTCTGACTGAGGGGGCACTCAATAGGATGGAGGGACCAGGAGCAGCAAAGAGGGACCCGAGAAGAGGAGGATTCGGGCTCCTCTGTGCAAAACCAACTGCACAGAGGAGGTAAGTATAACATGTTTGTTATTTTATTTTTTTACGAAAATTTACAATCACTTTAAGCTCAAGTCTTCAAGATAGCTAGTGCTGTAAAAATCTATAATACTTACCTAAGAGATTGCTTGACCATTGCCAACCTGGATTGACTACTAGGCTTGTGCAATTCGTTTCGTAACGAATTGAAATTCGTCCGAATTTAGCAACTTTCGGACATTCGGAAGCATTCGAATTTCCGAACAAAGCAATTACGAATAAGACCGAATCCGAAATAAATTATACCGCAAATAGCGAATGCCCGAATGTCTTCGGCATAATTCGTTATGAAAAAGTTACGAATGTACGAATCCATACGAAGCACAATAACACTCACTCTGCTCTGCTCTCTGCTTCTCCCACACCGTGCTGAACTCCCTCTCAAAATGGTGTACAGGGGCGGAGGTTATAGCCGCATGTAAAAAACGAAAGTAAAATACGAGATTTCGAATCCATTCGAAGCACAATAACACTCACTCTGCTCTGCTCTCTGCTTCTCCCTCACCGTGCTGAACCCTCTGAAAATGGTGTACAGGGGCGGAGCCTATAGCCGCATGTTAAAAACGAAAGTAAAATACGAGATTTCGAATCGTTACAAATAACCGCAATGTATTTAGAAAAGTACAAATCCATTCGAAGCACATTAGGCATAATAGGCAGCGTCGTTGTGAGAGAGACACGGAAAATTACGAATCAACGAACCCAAAAAAAGTTACGAAAGTAGGAGTTGTGTCCAGAATCAACGAAAAACAACGTACTCTACCGAAAGTACGAACCCAAAAAAAGTTACGAAAGTAGGAGTTGTGTCCAGAATCAACGAAAAACAACGTACTCTACCGAAAGTACGAATTATAAAGCAACAAAAAATTCAACGAAAAATGTCGCTTGCAAAAATACGAATGAGTCCGAACACGAAAAATCCCGTCTAGCAAAATTACGAATGATTACGAATCAACAGGACCGGAAAGAAACGAACCGAAACGGAACGAATTTTTCCGTTGTGCACAAGTCTATTGACTACTCTCCTAATTGCCGCCTGCCTCTGATCCCTGCCTGGCGCCTGCCTCTGATCCCTGCCTGGATCTGAGTACTTTTTTGTTTGTTGCCCGACAAGATCCCTGCCTGGACCTGACTTTTTACTTGCTTTCCGCCTGCCTTGATTCCTGACTGGACCTGACTATGCCTAGTGTACAGTGTCCACATCAGAGCCCCACATCAGATTTCCACTTTAACATCAGAAGCCAGCATCACATCAGAGCCCCTCTTTACATCAGAAGCCCCAATTATACCAGCGTTGCTGCGGGTCAAATAAAATCTTGTAGAGGGCCAGAGGTGGGCCCCTGTTCTAGACTCAATGGTTGTATTAGACAGTGTAGAACTAGAGACAGTTGACATAATGAGGGACAATTTCATTTCATACTTGAAGAAAAAATACTGACAAATATACATACCGCAAACGGCATCACTTTCATCAGAGCCGTCGCCACAATCATTCTCTCCATCGCACATCCACTGTTTGGATATACACTTGTCTTTAGAGCAGGCAAACTGACTCCAGGAACAGGAGGTGCCTAATGGGAAACATTTACCATTTAATTTCTGTCAATATAGGGTGACACCATGCTCGGTAATATAATCACTCTACTCCAAATCAAATAATTGAGAACAACCTTCATCTTAGAATGCTTTAACCTTTTCATCATGCTCTTCAATTTCTAAATGAATATACTCTGCAGTAATATATGAGTCAGTGGAAAAAGATTCACCATGAACACAGCTCAAGCCATTTGCCCAGGTAAGGATTCTAGGAACATGGCAGATGTTGGGGGGGGGGGGTGGATTGCCAGGCTACAAATAGTACATGCATATTTTGCAAAGTGAACTACCTCTTAGCTTAGTAAATGAGGTGAAAAGTAAAGAATACCCAATAATGTGCAACAGCATTTTTGCTCACACATGATTGGATGAATAAAATCATCATGGCTTCTCCTTTTCCACTAAGCTAAGTGCAAATTCACTTTGCACAGTAAAAATTAATCTAACAAAGTAAACATACTCTACTTCTTAAAGTGACACTAAACGATTGTGGTGCCACAATGTACAAGTGTGAATGGGCCCTCAGAATAATTCCTAGGAGTGTAACTACAGGTTTTGCAATTGCAACCCAGGCCCATGCTCCAGGGGGCCCGTGGGGGCATCATACAGAGGAACAAAAGCCCTCCATTTTCCTCCTGCACCCACTGAATGCGGTTGCAACTGCTGAAAGCCGGCTTCTCCCCTTCACCTTCCCGCAGGCATTCAGTGGGTGCAGGAGAGAAAATGGAGGGGATTGGTTCCTCTATATGCCGCCCTTCCTATGCAGCTACCTTTTCTTTCTGCTCCTCTCGGGCCCCTGTGTGCTCCCTTGGCCTCCCTTATCCCCCCTGCAGCTCTTCCGTCTTCCCTCCTCCCCTCTCCCGCTGGCTACTGTCAGGATGGAGAGCGGGCATGGGGCTGATAAATATGTTTTTGACCGGCCCCTTTCTTTTCTGAATGGACAGAGTCAGTGATCGGTACCAATCACTCACTGTGTTCAATTAAAACTAAAGCATAGTAAGCTGTGTCTGTAAATGAATGGGAAGCTCTGTACGGAGCTATTCCTGTTCATTTATTCTGTGCAGTTAAGGTTACAGAGATGGAGATTGAGGGCTGTGTCCTCAATCTCCCTTCTCTGTCTCAAACGTGAAACATCAGAGGTCTGTTTAGACCACTGATATTTCACTAAAGCCCCCCAATGGGGCTCCTAAAAAAAAAAAAAAATAATAATAAAAAATAAAACTGTAAAAAATAATAAAATAAAATAAAATAAATAAATAAAATAACATAAAGTGGTAATAAATAATACAAAAATAATATAATAAAAATAAATAACTACTAGCACCACAACTACCAGGATTGTAAAGGTCACACTCGTGACTGGACACTGGCATAAATAATTTCCTGTGTTACATCACTTTGTTCAGATGGTAATACTATTTTTATTATATTGTTAACCGCTTCCCGACTGCCGCACGACTATTTACGTTGACAGAAGGGCACGGCTGCGCATATGGGTGTATATATACGTCCCCTTTAAGATGCGAGCCGTGTGAACCCGCGGACCCGATCGCCGCGATCGGGTCACAGAGCTGAAGAACGGGGAGATGTTAGTGTAAACACAACATCTCCCCGTTCTGCCTAGGTGACACTGTCACTGATTGTGTTCCCTGTCATCGGGAAAAGCGATCAGTGACGTATCATGGCAATCCACGCCCCCTAGCAGTTAGAAGCACTTCCTAGGTCACACTTAACCCATTCAGCGCCCCCTACAGGTTAACCCCTTCACTGCCAGTGTAATTTTTACAGTAATCAGTGCATTTTTATAGCACTGATCGCTATAAAAATGACAATGGTCCCAAAATGGTGTCAAAAGTGTCCAATGTGTCCGCCATAATGTCGCAGTCACAATAAAAAACGCTGATCGCCGCCATTACTAGTAAAAAAAAATATTAATAAAAATGCCATAAAACGACCCCCTTTTTTGTAGACGCTATAACTTTTGCGCAAACCAATCAATAAACGCTTATTTTTTACCAAAAATATGTAGAGGAATACGTATCGGCCTAAACTGAGGAAAAAAATAATTTTTATATATTTTTGGGGGATATTTATTATAGCAAAAAGTAAACAATATTGTTGTTTTTTTTTCAAAATTGACGCTCTATTTTTGTTTATAGCGCAAAAAATAAAAACCGCAGAGGTGATCAAATACCACCAAAACAAAAGCTCTATTTGTGGGAAAAAAAGGAGGTCAATTTTGTTTGGGAGCCACGTCGCACGACCACGAAATTGTCAGTTAAAGCGACGCAGTGCCGAATCGCAAAAAGTGTCCTGGTCTTTGGCCAGCAAAATGGTCCGGGGCTGAAGTGGTTAAGGACAGATAATGTTAAACTCTGCCGGATGGTACATGTGTATAATACAATATACTGTAAATAAGGCCTCCTGCACACTGTACTGATGTATGGGCATCAGACATTCCTGGCAGAAAAAACTTTAGGATGGGCTGTAAATCACTTGCGCATATTTGCAAGTATTTGAGAGAATACAGATAATGCACATACAAGCAGGAAGTGTGGCATTTGCACATATTTGCAAGTGTTTGCAAATACACATGCACAAAAATACTGACTGACAACTCAGGTTACTGTTTTTTTTTAAATGTATTGGTATTTACTGATCAATAAACAGCACTTGTTTACGCACCTGTGTGTACAGGTATATTGAAAGCAATGGGGTGCATTTTATATCAGATAAAAAAAAAAAGTGTGCAAGAAGCCTAAAGCAAAAGTTCACGCACAAAAGCAAACTCACCACAGTGTATCTCATCAGTACCATCTTCACAGTCCTTCTGACCATCACAAACCCATGTATTCAAGATGCACCTCCCACTGCGACACGCAAAGTAATTTTCTTCACATTGGAGTTTTCCTTTTGCTACAAAAGAAAAAAAAATCTTTACAAGATCTGTTAAAAACCTTTGTAAACACAAAACTATTTTTGTTATTATTCATTTGGACCCTTCTGTATTAGTCATGCTTCACAATAAGTAAGACATGTGAAAAAATAATATTATTGCTTCCTTGCCATGAATAAAATGCTGCCAATGCGAACCAGATTGTTTATTTTTGTGTTGAGATCTCATTTCTGTAAGGTCTCATTGTTGTATGGTTTGCTTTTGGAACCATGAATTAAAATGTATTGACTTTTTGGGCATAATTTAGTATTAGGGTTTAGGCTAAGGGTAACGTGAGGGCTACAGACTTAGAACATAACTAAACCCAAAAACAAAAACATAATATTCTGCATCAGCCCTTAGATGTGGCAGCCACATTCGTTTTCTTCTTTAGGCTTCTTTTCTATTTATTCTCACCTGGTAATTCTGCGAATAGCACATTCCCTGTCCTAGGGTAGTTATGCTTACTCACTCCACTGTATATATGGAGGGAGACGTGGTTGTCACCCAGGCTGGCTTTCAAACCTTTATTCCTCTCTTTATCTCCATTAAATGGGGGTTGAGGAGTTTAGAAATTTACAGAGTAATAATTGTTATTTTAATTTATTGAACATAAAGGCTCTGTTCACACTATGCATACTTGCGTTCCTGCTCATGATATTGTGGATTCTCATGTGGAAATGTGTGCCGTGCTAAGAGCAGCCCATTCAATTGAATGGGCTGCCCTATGCATGATTGTCACTCCAAAGAAGCTCAGTGGCCAAATTTTCGCCCTGAGCCAGGAACGATTTTTCACTTGCGTTTTGCCATGATTCTCGCACATTTAGTTGCGCACCAATCACAGCTTTTGGGGTTCTAGTCAAAATAAATGGCACTCAAATGCATGTTGTCTGTTTTGCTGTCATTTGGATTCTGCCCACCATTCCAAATCACCTACAGTATATCTGAACGGGACCTAGTACACTACTTTTGTAGCAAGACCAACATGTATTTTCTGGACTTGCTACAGGTGTCCTTACTTGGAAGAAATTAGGCTACTTCAAATGGGTGCATTTGCCCATGCAGCATAAAGACACTGCATATCTCTGGTGTCCCAAATGTCCTAGAGCTGTGTACAACCACCCATAGACATGAAAGGATAAAGGTGGCTGTACGTAGTTATGTGCAGCTATGTGCGCAAAGACGTAATGCACTGAACGTACTTAAGGAAGCACTAATGTAGCCACAACATCTAAGGCATGGGTGCTCAACCTGTGGCTCTCCAGCTGTTGCGGAACTGCAAGTCCCATGAGGCATTGCAATGCTGTCAGTTAAACAAGCATGACTCCCAAAGGCAGAGACATGACGAGACTTGTAGTTCCGATACAGCTGGAGGGCCGCAGGTTGAGCATCCATGATCTAAGGACTGGTTGGTTGCAATATTTTTGTAACTGAGGTTAGATATCCTTAAAGGCTAAGAGCAAAAAAATGTCTAAAATGTGCAATCAAGGGACTTTTGAGATGAAGTGGGCAATTTTCTTGATTTTAGGGTGAGGTGTCATGGATGCTCTTCAGATTTTTATTTCACTCCCAGTGGCCAAATGAAAGGAAGGTATGTGCAAATAGGGAAGGAGGAAGTTAAGAGAAAATGTTGCTTTGATCCACATCGTGGTTCTATTGGGAGTAGGTTTGAGATCATGGACATTGGACACTGAACAATGGCTTATTGGCAGCGCTGGAAGCTTACCGTTGAGAACTAATGGCGTTGGGCTTGTAGCTCCGAAAACTCGCAGGCTCCTTAGCTCTTCCATTTGACCTAAAGACTAGGCACATACACTTCTCCTACCAGGAGCATTGTGTGTGTTTCACATGCCCAATTTTTACGTGTTGCTGTAAAATATTCTCATATATAGGATCTTCCCTGGAAATAAAAATGTGAGCCTAATGCTAAATAGCTTGTGTTCTATTCCAGGGCATTGTAAGTTTATTAATTTCCATTACCCTGACAAAAAAATGTTTCAGAAATGGAAAAAACAATTACAACAATTTTATTTTCTCTGACTATGGCAGCCATCCATGCAATGTCTGTTAATTCTGTAACCAGCTCCATCCAGCAAGTTTATGGCTCTCCAATATTATGACATTACAGAGCAGACATCAGGAGAGACACGCTCTGGAAATTACCTGGGCATTTTAATTCATCCGAATAGTCCCCACAGTCGTTTGAGCCATCACATATCCATTCTGGCAGGATGCACAGCGAGGTGGAATTGCAGGGTATAAATCCGCTCTTTTTCACTCCAAGCTTATAATAATGAGCACAGTCTGTATTGTCTGCACATGAACAAAAACATATTTACCTTTATTTAAAAGACTCACTTTAATTTAAAGTATACTGGTTACATACATAATGCAGGGGCCATTTATGAGCTGAAAAATATCCAACCCATCTGCTAGAAACCCCTCACATATTCAAGACATGATAATACAAAAAGAAGCGCCACACCAACGCTGAACAAAGAGTCCAAGATAATTTTATTTGTTGATCAAAAAAGTCATATAAAAACAGACAACACATTTAAAGTGGGAGTAAACTCACATGGATGATTTTTACCTATAGGTAAGCCTATAATAAATATTATACTTAACAGTAAATATCTATTAATTTTTACTAGTGCATGCACTCTGTAGGAACAGCATTCCTGTGCCATTCCTTCAGAGCCCGGTGCTGTGATCAGTGCCTTCTGCGTGCATGCATGGGAGTGACGTCTTTGCAGCCCATCCAATCAAAGGACTGGAGCCCACCAACACGGAAGGAAGTTGGTTTCAGTAAATGGCAACGTACAGTGTAAATTGTGTTTGTAACTGGGGGTGCCAGATCATACCCAGACTCCTTGTGTTGCTGAAAAACCAAAGGCTTTAAAATTGTGCCCACTGTTTGTATTATTATTATTTTTTCCCAGATAAAAAAGGAATGTTTTAGCACTGGAACACATTGATCTTTGGTGTGGTGCTCTTGTTTTTTCCCTATGCCTTCCTGTATTCAACAGTGATGTGAGCAGGAATTTTTCCCCTCTGACTTTGATTACTGAAATCCCTTATTTCCTTCTACTTTGATCTTGTGATCTGGATATTTTTTGCATTGCCTCAATAGGAGATCACTAATAACTTTATTTCTGAAATATTACAGGAGGAAGTTGGAGCAACTAAAACAACCTCTGCCTGCAACTAAAATGCTGGCAATAGGAAAAAAAATATTATGTCAAAAAGAGTGGAGGACTGGGCAAATTCCCCCCATCAGTACTCATAAGATATGTCATGATGGTGGCTCTGAGTGGAGATAAATCACCATTCAGATATAGATTGAATGGGGAAATGAAGTCAGTGATACATGCTAGGCACACGCTTTACCTACTGGCTCCACATTTAGACCTGCAACTACAGCCTCTGGCACTGGAATGTCTTCCAGCACCAATTTCCACTGAAATTGGGAAATGTCACATGACCAAATGCTAAGAGCCACAAAGGAGGCTGATACTAGATGTGAAAAGGTGTGCCACAATAAACCTTGTACTATAAAAACATCATAGTACATTTTATTTAAACCACAGAAATCTGTCCCTCTCTTGAAATGGCTAGTGGCTTGTGTTTGCCCCTCCCTCCAAGGCCATAGATTTCCAGACCTCCCTGGTTGAAGAACATACTATCTGAATGCATATTTCTGCAGCTCAAGGATCAAGATTCCAGTTTCGGCATCACTGAAGCTATAGAAGCATGACAATTTTGTGGGCACAAAAAAGGCAGACAAGGAATCCTACCAAAAGTATAGGGCAGGTTGATAATTTTTTATCGGAAGACCCACATCATCTGACTAACAATGCACAACAGTTCAACAACTATCCATGCAGGCACAACCCAAGTGTGAACATTTTCAACTGAGACTCTTACTGCAGTTCTTTTCATCAGAAGCATCTGAGCAGTCAATCATCTGGTTACACTGGGCGGACTTTGTGATGCAGCTCCCATCTGTGCAGCGAAACTCCGTGGACGCACATGTAGAAACTGGACAAACGTGTAAAAGGAAATGGAATAACATGTGAATACAAGTGAAAATGGATTGAAAGTGTATCTAAGACCTTTTGGATAGAGTAAAGAAGTGTTAGAACCGTTGCCAGGTTGCTATTCCTTTAGAATTGTTTGCTTTGGGTTAAAGCTAAACATTAGTCAAACTGGTAAGTGCATGGTCTGCGTAGAGAGAGCCAAACTATGGACTGCAGAGGCTGTCCTGGGGGAAGGAGCGCCTTCTATTCACAATGCCTGTGAGTTGAAGGATTAGGCTTTTTGCAACAGGGCAGAACCAATGATCACTGAGGTGGTGTTTCCCATCCCAGACAAAAGTTGGTTACATGCTGGTAATTTTTTCCCTCTTAAATCATATTCTGGGGAAGGTCCTAGACCAGGATGTAATGTCCAGCTGTAGTGAGAGGTGTGTAAGTCACTGAAGTGAAGGAGCAGAAACGTTTGTTTTGTAAAGTAGTTCAAATCTGTAATGTATATTTTGTTAGTTTGCTTAGATTTCTATTTTGATAAGTTAACTTATGAGGTCCCTTTGGTTTGTGTGATGGCCCATGGTTGATAGAGCAGGCTTCTCCAAATACTTAATATTTTCAAATTTTCATATAACTACAGGTCTCACACACAGTGGACGCTTTGGCCATCTCTCCTAGATGCCTTTCCTCCTGGAAGCAACGTTCTGCCAGAAAACTTTATTGATACGTTTGTTCCTTATAAACGTGGAAAGAATAACATTAATAATAAATTATTCTGGCCATTGAAATAAATTACTGCTCAAGCGCTAGACATACCTAGCGTTAATGTACACTTAGACACACTTACACGCGCTTCGTTGTCTCAAGCGTTTTTTTTTTTCTAAACGCCACTGCTCTTGAAATTGCCGGCCGTGTTAGTTAGTTTTTTTTTCTGCCTCTAAACTCCTCTAAACACATAAGTGTACAGGGATACATAGGCTACCATGCAGGTGGTGTTTAGAGGTAGGGAAAAAAAGTGCCATATGCCCCTAAGAGCAGCATAAACAAATACTGACTACAGCTTTGGTAGTTAATCTACCTCCGCCTCAACCTTTCTCATTCTCATTCATTGACCAGTAAAGCTAACCATACACCAGTAGAATTTTGTTTAAAAAATTTCCTTGGTTAGTTGGTTGGTTTCATTGGCTAAAATTTTCCAGTGGTTAGTGGGGTCAAATTAAAGATTGTTTTAAAATGTACTGACAAGAAAGTTCAAAGAAGCAGGGTGGAAGATTTTTTCTTGAAAAGAGAAATTCTAACTGTAAGTGTAATTTTTGTTTGAGGAAAAATCATACATATTGTAATGAAACCCATTTAATATGTCTGGGATTTCATTCAAGTAGCAAGTCTATTTTTTTTATCACATTTTCTTTCTTTTCTTTTTTTTTTTTCAACATATAGGAAGGCAAAGTCAAATCAGCAATTGCAAAGTCCCATGCACGGTGGTTGCATAGGCCGATGGCATGTTGCCATGTGGGAGTAGCAAAAGACCAGTTGCTAGAAAACCAAATAAAAGAAGCTGAATATACCACCCTCTAGCATACAATTTGACATGAAACAAATGGAACAAGGTAAACAAAGTACAGGGTATAATATTAGGATGGCGATCAGTGTAGAGAGCTATGCTGGGGATGGTGGAGGGGAGTATGTGGAAGAAAGTTCCTGAAATTTCACAAATAATATGTGCTGCAGGATAGTGGGATATGGAAGGTATGTCTGAAGAGGGGGGGGGGGGGGTCCCAGAGACCACTGGTGTGGAGTATTTCACTTGAGAGAAGCACCTCTGCTTGAGAAAATTTTAAGAGCTTTCAAAGTTAGTTGACTCAACAACAGAAAAAATTAATGCTTTGATAAAAGATTTTTCAAAATGTCCGTATTAGCATTCAAATAAAATTCTACTGGTATATGGCCCGCTTGAGCCACATATCTTAGCCAATAGGTATAGGCAGGGTAAAGGGTCAGCAGACCAGTTATCAGCCATGGAAACTACTGTATAATCAAAATTTGCCTAACAGAGTCCCAGGGCTTCGGGAAAATCTAAAAAGCATTGAAGATAAAATAACGATATGATCTGGAAGCCCCCACTTTAATGAGTCGGTGTCACCTTCCAAGATAAGATAAGATAAGTCTACAGTTAAATTTGTGTTTATCATTGGGCCAAATACAGTATAGGTACCGTACATAGATATTAGTAATACAGTGCAGGCTTTGAGACCTTTAAATGTGTGCAATACTCATAAAGCAATGATTACACAAAAATTATATACTTCTTCAGTTCACACACACAAATCAAACCCAGATTGTGGAGGAAATTGTCCAGTATTATGATTATTATAGCGGGAAAGGCTGCATCTCCTGCAGCTAAGGCTCAAGCAGAATTTACTGCAAACCTAATAATTACCCACTTAAAAGAAAAAAAAAAATTATAATAATTACCCAGCTAGATAAATGTCAGAATGCTACATGCAGCAAGCATTACCACAACCCAGGAATTAAGTAAGGTATGCTGTATTTTATTTATTTTTTTCACTGTCAGTATAAACAATTTGTCCTTTCTCTTTTAAATCTAAGTTGAATTTCCGCTTGGACTAATTTGGTCAGAGAATACTGACCCATCGATATCAGGCCTGTAATCAACTCTTGATGTATGCTCTGAATCATGGGAATGAGAATGATTTTACTGAAAATTAATAGAAGGAAATCATCTTCTGGATTTGGATCATAATATGATCTTCCTGTTTGAGAGCAAACAGCAAGGAGTGATCCATAATGAATGCTTAAGGGTCCCTGCTCAGGCTGTCTAGGTCCGATGAGTTGGATGCCGCTGACTGCTTTTACCTGCTAACCACTCGGGTGGGTTAGAGGTGTGGCGGCGGGGCTATCTCATGTTTTTTGGTTTTGTTTCACTTTGCGATTGCATTTAAAGGGACATGCATCCTTTTTTTGCTTCATTTTATTTTTTATGTTCCGTATTTAGGCATTTGTGAGTGCTGAGCACAAATTCACTGACTTTTATTTATATATATATATATATATATATATATATATATATATACACACTATATTGTCAAAGTATTGGGACGCCTGCCTTTATACGCACATGAACTTTAATGGCATCCCAGTCTTAGTCAGCAGGGTTCAATATTGAGGAACTTGACTGGCCTGCAGAGTCCTGACCTCAACCCGATAGAACACCTTTGGGATGAATTAGAGCGGAGACTGCAAACCAGACCTTCTCATCCAACATCAGTGTGTAGCGCCCTCCTCAATATTTGGGGGCACTATATGGAAATTTAGGGGCAGTCTGAGCCAGAAGTTAGGCTCAGACTAATTATAGTTCAAATTGTTTGCTCTGCTCCGGGTGTGATACTGCCCGGCAGTGTTATTCTCCTTTGTCTGCAGGTGGCACTGTCACCACCGGCACAGGCTGGATCACGGGGGTATCACAACTCCTTGGATGTCCTCTTTCGGCAGTCGTGCAGTGGGTGTGGTCTACCCGCTGTGCATGCTGGGAGAGGATACAAAAGGGGTAGACACCATTTGGCGTGAGGTGATTCCAGAGGGACCACAAGGCGTTCAGGGGGACCTCTGGTCCAGTGAGCGTGCCTCGTGGCCCACATGGCACGAGGTGCGCGGGTGTGTTTAGGCCTCGGGCACCTTTAGCCCGAGGCTCTGCTGCTGCATCGTAGGCCCAGCTCTCTTAACAAGGGCCTACACTTCGGAGAAGGATCCCAGACTGCCCATTTGTAAGGGGGCCCATCTTTAGGAAAGGAGTTCCAGGGGAAGATCAGTCCCGGCGGAGATAGCGACGGTACTGCTGTCTCGGGGAGAGGCCTGGAGGCCTGCCTAAAGGGGGATCGATCATCTCTGACATCCGTGCTCCATCCTGGCTGCTAGGACTGCTCTTATAGGGACTATCCGGGTGAGCAATACCCACTCAGGCTTGAGTGGCGACGAATATATATATTTGGGATCTAAGTGCTGCGTGCCTGAACCTTCCCCTACATCTTCAACTTTCCTGCCTTTGCTTTCTTCAAGTTGGCTTAAAAGTAACAAAAAGAATAAAGCCTTGCTGATTAGGTTTTACTCGTGTGTGGACATTGGCCTTATTCCTGAATACACTGGTGTACCTAGACAACGGAGCTGAAGGATCCACTTGTGGGAGGTAACTCGCTGCAGACCCAAAGGTAATTAAACAGTGGATTTCATACTTAACAAAGTGTGGATCCGGCGTAGCCGCAGGGGAAGAGTAAAGAGGGAAGTGCAAAAACCCACCCTGGGAGCTACAAGTGCTTGACCTCACGAATGCATTTCTGGAAGAATGGTCAAACATTCCCATTAGACACACTCCTAAACCTTGTGGACAGCCTTCCCAGAACAGTTGAAGCTGTTATAGCTGCAAAGGGTGGGCCAACTCAATATTGAACCCTACGAACTAAGACTGGGATGCCATTAAAGTTCATGTGCGTGTAAAGAGGCGTACCAATAATTTTGACAATATAGTGCATATCAACATAGGCATCTTAGGCGGATAGAAATATATTACCATAGCTGATGATGATGAACTGGACCAAGGCTGAGTGCCAAGCAAAGCACAGCTGTCCCAAAAAATCTGCCTCAAATATATGGAAAATGTCCAAGGGATGCAACACTCAAGAGATTATTATTTACATTATAACTGAGGACAAAAATCCTTTTTTTAGTTTTGGAAAGAGTGGAGAAGGATCAGAATGGGGACAATAGATCTGGTGACAACTAGTAATTCCCTCAGTATGGAGGGATTTCCCCTCACTTCCTGTTTTGACTTTGGACCAGGGAATAAATGGGGAAATGTCACAAACGAAGCACAGAAAAAGTAACCAACAGGGATTATAGCTCTCCCTTACTCTCTCCAAAATGAAATAAAAAAAAATTGCTTTAGTTTTACGTTAAAGAAAGTTGCAAAGCTTCTAAGACTTGTTTCCAAAAATTTGCAACATTTTCCAGCTTGAACCCTTCAAGCAAGAATCACATTTACAACAATGTACCAAGAAAGTCTACCGATGCAAAAGCAGGACCTAGAAATGAGCATGATTAGCAGAATAAGTCTATGTAAGTAACCAGAATCTGTATACAGAAAGCAAAGCTGGAGAAGAATGATCTGACTCCTCATGGATACATAGCAGCAAACACAAATATAATATTCAAAAAACTTCTTCCTCAGAGACTTAAATGGAAAAGGAATAAAAACCAACATATCAAGGAAAAAAGATAAAAACAAACATATCAAACATATCAAAAAGTATCAAAACTGGATATTTCTTTTTTGATATCCCCTTCTGGTACTTGTTTGATATGCTTGTCTTTATCTTGCATTGACATGTTGGTTTTTATTTTCCATTTATGTCTCTGAGGAAGAAATTTTCTGAATTTTATATTTGTGTTTGCTGCTAAGTACCTACGAGCAGTCAGATCGCAATCCTCTCACTTGGTTTTCTGTATATACAGTAGCTATGGTTGTCTATTCACACCCTGGTAATCATGCTTATTTCCAATTCCTGTTTTGCATATAAAGGCTTTTTTGTGATTGGTAACCATGCATGAGACAGGGACACCCAGAATGAGTCTAAGCAGGTTTGTCCTACACTTTTATTCAACAAGGCAGCAAAGAAACACAGTTCCAATGCAGGAGTGCTTTGTACAGCAAGTCCAGGGCCGGTGCTACCACTAGGCAAACTAGGCAGCCGCCTAGGGCGCACTGCTACCTAGGGGGTGCCCGGCCACTGGTGTTTCTACTTTCTTCTCTCTGCAGCAAGCAACTAAGTCTCAGGTGGCGGAGGACTGTGTCTGTGTCCCGACTCAAGCAAGCAGACATTTATTGATGGGTGCTGGTGAGGCTGCATTTGATGGGCGCTGGTAGGCTGCATTTGATGGCTGCTGGTGAGGCTGCATTTGATGGGCAGCGCTGGTGAGGCTGCATTTGATGGGCGGCGCTGGTGAGGCTGCATTTGATGGGCACTTCAGTAAAAAGGTGGGGTATACATGGGCAGGGCAAAGGGGGTGGGTGCAGGGGTGGAGCCAAGGAGCTTGCGGGGCGGCAAAATAAGGTTTTGCCTAGGGTGTCAAAAATCCTTGCACCAGCCCTGAGCAAGTCCATGGCATAAAACATGCAAAACATCTGCCCATCTGAACAGCGCGCCCCCTGATGGGTTCCCCAAAACAGGTCTTGTAACCGTGTCATGTTCTGTCAGCAGTCAGCCTTTTCACCTGTGCAAGCAGAGCCATGTACAGCCCTGATAGATCCAAAAATCAACAGTTTGCTATAGGGAGAAGCACACCACGATTAAGGTAGGTTGTAAGCAGTTTGAGTGAGTGAGGTTGGAGATTGTGACCATGTTTCATGTTACACTCTAAACATGAATGTAACATGGTCAGAAAGGTAACCTACAGTAGGTCTTTAAATTCTGTTGCTAAACATTGCAATAATTATTTAGAGCTGATGCACATGGATGTTTTCAGGCACAAATGTCCTCTATTGTATAATTTCTGCCATTTTTTTATGCCTGGAAAGCTGCAAGTAGAGCATTCAGCCAGCCTTAGAAGTGCATGGCTGTACCTCTGGGATTCAGGTGGTAGTGGTCCTCAAAGGTCTGAGGGGTCAGACTGAAAAAACTGATTGTAAACCCATAAAAAGGCCTAAAGCCCTGTACACACGATCGGATTTCTTATGGATTCTAATCCGATGGATTTTTCCATCGGAAATCCGATGAAGCTGACTTCCCTCAGTCTTGCCTACACACTATCAGTCAAAAAACCGATCGTCCCAAACGCTGTGAGGTAAAACACTCTGACGAGCCGAGAAAAAATGAAGTTCAATGCTTCTGAGCATGCGTCGACTTGATTCTGAGCATGCGTGGGTTTTTTATCCGATGTAGTTCCACACAGACGATCGGATTTTGCTATCGTTTTTTTTCCCATCGGAAAAAAATTAAAACATGTTCTATTTTTTCACACCGATGGAAAAAAGACACACGGTCGGTTCGTCCGATGAAAACTGTCCATCGGACTGTTTTCATTGGTAAAACCGATCGTTTTTACATGGCTTAAGGTATCCACCGGAAAGAAAAGAGGAGGGATGTGGAAGAGTGTAGCATGTACCGTATCTAAAATGTAGTTATTTCCTAAATATTTTTTTATGATTAGAGAGAAACAAAAAAAAGAAAAAAGAAAAAGTCACTTCTATCAGGTGAGGTTGGGATGACCCAGGAGCGTAGAACCAGTAGAACTATGTAACCTTCCATGACCACAGGGGAAAATTGGATACTCTGGGTGTCATGTGCGTCCCAATCCTGGATTCTCTATGGGTTCACAGGTGGATATTGTACTGTTGGAAGCCCATCGGTAAACCAAATGCTGGAGGCAATATGGTCTGTTTAAGGATGGCTCAGAGTCACCAAGTCTGACAAACATCAAACAGTTTCATTTCACCCGAAGACGCATTTCGCAGCTATAACTCACCACTTTCTCAGTTTACAGTGATACACAAATGTTTGACATTTCTTGGTTTACTCCTCCGCCTGAGTGTGTCAGTGAAACAAAACACGTCTTTGGGCAAAAAAAAGCTATTTGATGTTTGTACTGGCTTTTACCCGCCCATGCGTGTATGGCATATTTCCCATATGAGAAACTTCTACGTTCGAGAATACACCCATTCAAGGGTAAACATTGATGCAAAAGAGCATGACTACAAACACACACATCCAATGCACTGCTATGGTTGGCTGTGCATTCCTTCTGTGGCTTACCCACATATTAATGTATAATGTATTTCCTGAGTGCAGAAGCTTCTCAACTTCTCTCCAGAAACATCTCTCCAGAAACTTCTCTCCAGAAACTACACTGCACTTTCAGTGAGCCCATATTTCGATGTGTTGTTTAGCTTATTTTTTATGCAACTTTCCGATTTTATGTTTGCAGTACTATATTTCTATTTTTGAGCAGATTTGTAGATTATCCATATACTGGTGAAGGAATCAGTCGTTTACTACAATCACTTAGCATCCCTGCTCAAAAATAGCTGAGACAGCATCCTCCAGAAGTATAAAGCTTTAACTTATTCAGACACGCCTGGTAAACTTGTATTAAGAAAAAAGTAGAAACAACTAATGTGAAGCACTAACAAACCAAAAAGAGAGCCTACATATGTAAGGAACAAATATGACCAACACTGTGTGCCTATAAAATTAGAATCTATGCGTAGAAGCAAGGCCTTTAGTGCTTCCGGTTGCAACAAGGGGTGCATTTAACATGGAGACAATGCTAAAGCACAGATAGGAGACAGTTGTTACCTCATAACAGGTCTGAACAAGGACCTTCATGGCAGGATCACCAAGTATTTTAAAGCTGTAAATTTCAAAGGACCCAGAACTACTTTTGAAACGACATTAACCACTTCAGCCCCGGAAGAATTACCCCCTTCCTGACCAGAGCACTTTTTGCGATACGGCACTGCGTCGCTTTAATTGACAATTGCGCGGTCGTGCGATGTTGCACCCAAACAAAACTGACGTCTTTTTTTCCCACAAATAGAGATTTATTTTGGTGGTATTTGATCATCTCTGCGGTTTTTATTTTTTGCACTATAAACAATAAATAGAGCGACAAATTTGAAGAAAAAGCAATATTTTTTTTTACTTTTTGCTATAATAAATATCCCCAACAAATATATATAAAAAATAAATAAAAAATTAGTCAGTTTAGGCCGATATGTACTCTTCTACATATTTTTGGTAAAAAAAAAAATCGCAATAAGCGTATATTGATTGGTTTGCAAAAAAGTTAAAGCGTCTACAAAATATAGGATAGATTTATGGCATTTTTATTATTATTTTTTTTTTTTTAATTAGTAATGGCGGCGATCTGCGATTTTTATCGTGACTGCGACATTATGGCGGACAGATCAGACACTTTTGACACTATTTTGGGACCATTGTCATTTATACAGCGATCAATGCTATAAAAATGCACTGATTATTGTGTAAATGACACTGGCAGGGAAGGGGTTAAACACTAGGGGGCGATGAAGGGGTTAAGTGTGTCCTAGGGAGTGATTCTAACTGGGGGGGGGTGGGCTACAAGTGACATGACAGAGATCACTGCTCCCAATGACAGGGAGAAGCAGATCTCTGTTCTGTCACTAGGCAGAACAGGGAAATGCCTTGTTTACATAGGCATCTCCCTGTTCTGCAGCTCCGTGACACGTTTGCGGGACACCGGCGGACATCGAGTCCGCGGGTCCCGCGGGCACAGAGTTTGTGGCTGGCACACACACCCACTAAGATGTGATTTAAAGGGGATGCACCTGTATGCCCATTTGCGCAGCCGTGCCATTGTGCCGACGTATATCATCGTGCGCTGGTCGGCAAGCGGTTAACATGTTAAAAATTATATGAGATTTTAGTGATTAGGTTTAGATCTACTTAAAAGCCCAACTCTTTGCAAATAAAAAAGTATCTCTTGCGGAGAGGCTACATCCACATGGCAAAGGTTAACTACTTGTTTAGACTATTACCTGATCCTTTGTTGCTCACCTGTGAGGCGCCTTCCCATGATCCAGTGGTTGACTGTCCTTTGGCATCCTCTCATCCAGTGCAGAGCTATGGTTCCCCATGATTTCACAAATGGTCAAAGCCCCAAAATGCATAAACTCGACCCTTACTGAGTGACATCATCACCAATCAGAGTCAAGCGTTGCCGAATGGGCCGAGGACACCCGAAAGCCGCCGCACAAGCCGGACTACTTGTGCTCCAGCTCCCCAAACCACAATGCTTCTCTTCACATCCACCCAGCAGTTTCCTGGCTGAACTCTGCACATGCCAGTCACTTGCCTGTTGATCTCTTCCATTGATGACAACCCCTCCATGGATGACATGCTGATTCTTCCTTCACTATATGTGAGTGCATTACTTTACTAATACCCTTATGCTGTTTTTGCACAGTTTACACTCAGATGGAGGTGGCCTCTGTTCTTTTCTGTTCTATGGACCATGCTCTGGTCTTGATGATGTCAGGACTCCAGACCAGTGAAGCATGGAGACACTACAAGAACCGGTCTAGCTGCAGGGAGGAGTGGAGGATTGGGTAAGTAAATCTTCTTTTTTTGCATCCCTAGACATAAACGGGCAATTAATCCTTGCAGTGCGGGTACAACCCTATTGCAAAGGATATTTTTTATTTCCTCGGAGTTGGGCTTTAAACGTGCTATAGTTTTTTTTTTTTTAGTGCACTGCAGCCCCCTTCCTCATAATTTATGGTCATGTGACATCTGCCTGACTGTTCCGCTGTAACTAAAACAATTTCTGCATAGAAAATTGACATCAGACTTACAGCAATACAAGACTGACAGCTTGAACTGCCTTTGTGGGTGCCTCTGTATTTATTATAAAAATAATTTGATCACATCTGGCTTCAGTAACACAATTTGATCATTCTCTATCCAATATAGATTTTTTTCTCCTCCAGCTGATAGGAAATCTGACATTGTGCTTGACCTCTGGAGGCTATTTTAATATTTTGAATGATGAGGTTTGGACAAGATAAAGCAAAACATTCAAAGTTAATATCCTGTTTTGAATGTGGCGCACTCTCTGAGAAACGGTGTGTCTTAGAAAATCAACATATATATAATCCAGATGGAACCTTGCAAACTCTGGTCTTCTGCTCCCACCACTATTCCACTTCCTTCTCATTTTCTAAACAATCACGCTGTAGATTGCGGTCATTTGTCTGGGCAATCAGTAAAATTAGTGGGGAAATTTTTTTGTCATAGCTTACCTTTGCAGTCTAACTCATCTGTGTTGTCTCTGCAGTCGTCTTTGTCATCACATACTTTATTGTTGGAGATGCAACGTTTGTTGCCACAAAGTTTAAAGCCTCTCCAGCAGCTTCGGGTTTCTGAAATAAGATTGATTTTTGTAAGTTTATGTAAATAATCATGATATTGTGAAAGCTATTGTTTTAAAATGGTCCAAAGTAGAATTACAGGTCTAATTTTACATTGGACCAATGTAACTATATATACTACAATTGACCAATACCCCTCTAATCTGGAAATTACTGAAGTAGACACCGCTATTCCCGTGATCTCCACTTGCTTTTAGGCCCTGTGTTGACTGACTGCCCAGTTGCATTCTGAACACAGGATGTTGGCCGCATGGCACGGGTGCCGTTCAGAGAATCCTTTATGTTTTCTGAATAAATGCAAAGCATTTACTAATTCAACAGGGTGGAACGCATGATGTCACTCCATCTCATCCAATCAGAAAATGCTTTGCATTCATTGGTGTCTACTCCTGTGATCACAATGCGTCAGGCCAGCTGCTTATCACAGGAATCAGAAGCAAGTGGAGATCACTAAACTAGCAGTGTCTACTTCAGTGATTTCCAGCTTACAGGGGCTTTGGAAAAATATGGTATATACATTGTAACATTGATCCAAGCCAAACCAATGTAACTTTGTAAAAATATGCCATACCTAGCATTTATCTTTAAAGCAGAATTCTGGGTTAATAGATACATAAATAAATAGATAAATAAATAAATAGATAAATAATCTATTGCACAGTGGCATTCAAAGAAGAAAAAACAGCTTCAATCCAGCGCAGTCTCCTGAAGGAAGTCTTCCTTTTTTGGGGATGAATGACCACCTGTATAATTTAACTCACTTCCTGTGAGCCCACGCTGTCAGGGATACACCCCCTGGGGTTGCATCATCTAGCCAGTCTGGGCTCACCTTACTACTTCCCTGAAGTAAGGATTGTCCGCCACCACCTAAAGGGGATAAACAATTTATCTGTGATATCATCAGACCAACCAGAAGACAACTGGATTATAGGTACTGTATATAAGAAGAACAAAAAAGGAAGGGGAGACTTCAGTTAAGAGAAGATTAGTTGAGGGCTCAAAAAGCTGAAGATGTTTTTAATGTTGCTCTTAACTTTTTTTTTTTTATAGCTTCAGATGAGGTGGGGCGGGGTTGGAACTTTTATAAGGATTTGATTGCTGTGTCCCCACTGGTAATATTCAGGATCAGGGATGAGCCGAACAACCCCCTGTTCGGTTCGCACCAGAACCTGCGAACAGACAAAATGTTTGTGTAAACTTTAGAACCCTATTAAATACAATGAACTCGAACGTTCGAAATCTAAAGTGTTAATTATAAAGGCTAATATGCAAGTTATTGTCCTAAAAAGTGTTTGGGGACCGGGGTCCTGCCCCAGGAGACATGTATCAATGCAAAAAAAAGTTTTAAAAACGGCCGTTTTTTCGGGAGCAGTGATTTTAATAATGCTTAAAATGAAAAAATAAAAGTGAAATATTCCTTTAAATTTCGTACCTGGGGGGTGTGTATGATATGCATGTGAAGTGGCGCATGTTTCCCGTGCTTAGAACTGTCCCTGCAAAAAATGTCATTTTTGAAAGAAAAAAAGTCATTTAAAACTGACTCGCGGCTATTAATGAATTGTCGGCTCCCGGCAATACATTCAAAAGTCATTGATAAAAAAAAAAATAAAAAAAAGCGTGGGGGTTCCCCAGAATTCAATTACCAGGCCCTTCAGGTCTGGAATGGATATTAAGGGGAACCCTGCCGCAAATTTAAAAAAAAATTGACGTGGGGTTCCCCCAAATATCCATTCCAGGCCCTTCAGATCTGGCATGGATTTTAAGGGGAACTCCACCCCAAATGTAAAAAAAAAGGCGTGGAGTCCCCCTAAAAATCCATACCAGACCCCTTATCCGAGCACGCAACCTGGCGGGCCGCAGGGGAAAAGGGGGGGACGAGAGAGCGGCCCCCCCTCCCTCCTGAACCGTACCAGGCCACATGCCCTCAACATGGGGAGGATGTCCCCATGTTGATGGGGACAAGGGCCTCATCCCCACAACCCTTGCCCGGTGGTTGTGGGGGTCTGCGGGCGGGGGGCTTATCGGAATCTGGAAGACCCCTTTAACAAAGGGGACCCCCAGATCCCGGCCCCCCCTATGTGAATTGGTAAGGGGTACATTGTACCCCTACCATTTCACGAAGAAAGCATAAAAAAATGTTTAAAAAAAAACCACACAAACACCTTGAAAAAGTCCTTTATTTCAAAAAAAAACAAAAAAAAACATTCCAGCGGTGAAATCCAGTGTCCCGCGGCGATCCCGATGTCCAGCGCTGTCCTTCATTGGTTGTGCCTGAGCGGACCTGATGGGGAACTCCCTCTCAGTATTTTAAATGTATAGACCCGCCCCTTCTAAAGTTCCCCATCAGGTCCGCTCAGCGGACCAGATGCGGAACATGAGAAGGGGCGGGTCTATACATGTATTACCAAAGTGAGAGCAGTTCCCCATCAGGTCCGCCCCCTCGGTATGTCGGACCCGCCTACGTCATTGGCTTGAGCGGGGAACTTCCTTCACTATGTAAATTTAAATTACACAGTGAAGGAAGTTCCCCGCTCAAGCCAATGACGTAGGCGGGTCCGACATACCGAGGGGGCGGACCTGATGGGGAACGGCTCTCACTTTGGTAATACATGTATAGACCCGCCCCTTCTCATGTTCCGCATCTGGTCCGCTGAGCGGACCTGATGGGGAACTTTAGAAGGGGCGGGTCTATACATTTAAAATACTGAGAGGGAGTTCCCCATCAGGTCCGCTCAGGCACAACCAATGAAGGACAGCGCTGGACATCGGGATCGCCGCGGGACACTGGATTTCACCGCTGGAATGTTTTTTTTTTTGTTTTTTTTTAAATAAAGGACTTTTTCAAGGTGTTTGTGTGTTTTTTTAAACATTTTTTTGCGCTTTCTTCGTGAAATGGTAGGGGTACAATGTACCCCTTACCAATTCACAT
Source organism: Rana muscosa (assembly GCA_029206835.1). Taxonomy (NCBI): domain Eukaryota; kingdom Metazoa; phylum Chordata; class Amphibia; order Anura; family Ranidae; genus Rana; species Rana muscosa. Next base: position 445,203,797 of record CM055127.1, on the reverse strand, counting down.
AGGGGGGGCCGGGATCTGGGGGTCCCCTTTGTTAAAGGGGTCTTCCAGATTCCGATAAGCCCCCCTGCCCGCAGACCCCCACAACCACCGGGCAAGGGTTGTGGGGATGAGGCCTTTGTCCCCATCAACATGGGGACATCCTCCCCATGTTGAGGGCATGTGGCTTGGTACGGTTCAGGAGGGAGGGGGGGCGCTCTCTCGTCCCCCCCTTTTCCCCTGCAGCCGGCCAGGTTGCGTGCTCGGATAAGGGGTCTGGTATGGATTTTTAGGGGGACTCCACGCCATTTTTTTTTAAATTTGGGGTGGAGTTCCCCTTAAAATCCATGCCAGATCTGAAGGGCCTGGAATGGATATTTGGGGTTCCCCTTAATATCCATTCCAGACCTGAAGGGCCTGGTAATTGAATTCTGGGGAACCCCCACGCTTTTTTTTTTTTTTTTATCAATGACTTTTGTATGTATTGCCGGGAGCCGACAATTCATTAATAGCCGCGAGTCAGTTTTAAATGCATTTTTTTCTTTCAAAAATGACATTTTTTGCAGGGACAGTTCTAAGCACGGGAAACATGCGCCACTTTACATGCATATCATACACACCCCCCAGGTACGAAATTTAAAGGAATATTTCACTTTTATTTTTTCATTTTAAGCATTATTAAAATCACTGCTACCGAAAAAACTGCCGTTTTTAAAACTTCTTTTTGCATTGATACATGTCCCCTGGGGCAGGACCCCGGTCCCCAAACACTTTTTAGGACAATAACTTGCATATAAGCCTTTATAATTAGCACTTTAGATTTCTCCCATAGATTTTTCGAATTTGCCGCGAACACTCCAATTTGTTCGCTGTTCGGCGAACGGGCGAACAGGCAATGTTCGAGTCGAACATGAGTTCGACTCGAACTCGAAGCTCATCCCTATTCAAGATAGAATATGGGGGGAGATCTGGAAGCTGATAGTTGGCTCCAAACAAGAAGTATGTGAAGGCTTTAATTTATGCAGATCATGGTATATCTGGTAGTATTAAATCACATTTAACTAGACTTGTTCTTTAATGTTGGAGATGTTTTGCCTGTTGTCAAAGTAGGTTCCTGACACTCATTAGTCCAGTTGTATGTGACTAACTACTACTAACTAACCTAAGATAAATAATAACACAAATCTGAACCTGGGAAAAACAATCATATAATTTTGGCAAGAACTTCATCTCTTTAAAATGCGTAGAAGTGTTTAAAATATATTTTATGTACTTAAGCATTCTTAAAAACAGAATTCCACCAAAATAATTTGATTTCAATTGCAGATTAGGAACTCCAAATGATATTAAAAAAAGTACTGCAAAGAAAAGTATATAGCTAACCAACTAAACTTCTGATGTAATTTTAAACTATGGTAATAAGTCTGTTAAGGTTTTCATTTATCTAGGTCAAGGTATAGCTAATAGTAGTTAGTCACATTCAACTGGACCTGTACTGTAATGTTGAAGACATTTCATAGCCTAGCAAAGCCCCTTCTTCAATTCTAATAGGTGTCAGGAACTGACAGATATTGATTGTCCAAGAACAGGATAGGTGGTGTGAAGGCTACGGAACCATCCTGTTGTTTTGGTTACATAATCCTATTTGTGGTGTTAAGAAGTCTGCATGGGTGTCAATAATTTGATTCACATGGCTGAAGGTGTGAATGGCTGTCAAACTGCTAGGATAGAGATGCTAAAATGGTGATTTAAAAACTGGCTTGGATAAGCTATGAAATATCTTCAACTCTACAGAACAAAGACATGCTGTTAGGTAATTTGGGTTCTGTCTAAATTGGCCCTAGTATTCATATGCATGTGAGTATATGTAGGGCTGTGAGGTAGGAATATTAGATTGCAAGCTCCTTGAGGGTATGAGCTGATGTGAATTTACACTATGTAAAGTGCTTCATAAATCACCTGTGCAATGAGGAGGAGAAGAAGAGGAAAGAAGAAGGAAGAAGAAGGATCAAGAAGGAAGAAGAAACATGAAGAAGAAAAAAGATGTAGGAAGTAGAAGAAGCAAAAAGAAGGAAGAAGAAGCAAGAAGGAAGAAAAAACAAAAAAGAAGGCAGAAGAAGCAAGAGGAATGAGGAAGAAGAAAGAGGAAGGAAGAAGAATGAGCAAGAAGAAGCAAGAAGGAAGAAGAAGAAGCAAGAAAAAGGAAGAAGTATATGCAAGAAGATGGAAGAAGAAGCAAGAAAGAAGAAGGAGGGAGAAAAAAAGAACAAAAAAGAAGGAAGAAGAAGGAAAAAGAAGAAATATAAATGAAGAAGAAGCAAAAAAAAGGAAGAAGAAGCAAGAAGGAAGAAAAAACAAAAAAGAAGGAAGCATAAGCAAGAAGAATGAATAAGAAGAAAGAGGAAGGAAGAAGAAGCAAGAAAAAGGAAGAAGACGCAAGAAGAACGAAGAAGAAGAAAGAAGAAGAAAGAGTAAGGAAGAAGAAGAAGAAGGAAGAAGAAGGAGGAAGTAGCAAGAAGACATAAGGAGACAAAAGAAGAAGGAAGGATAAGAAGCAAGAAGGAAGAAGAAACAAAAAAGAAGGAAGAAGAAGCAAGAAGAATGAAGAAGAAGAAAGAGGAAGGAAAAAGGAGAAACAAGAAGAAAGAAGAAGAAGCAAGAAGGAAGAAGAAACAAAAAAGAAAGAAGAAGGAAAAGAAGAAAGAAGGAAGAAGAAGCTGGAAGAAGAAGAAGCAAGACGAAGGAAGAAGTACATGCAAGAAGAAGGAAGAAGAAGAAATAAAGAAGAAGGAGGGAGAATAAAGAATGAAGAAGAAGGAAAAAGAAGAAATAGGAAGAAAAAAGAAGGAAGAAGGAAGAGGAAGAGGAAGAGGAAGAAGGACGAGGAAGAAAAAGCAAGAAGAAGAAATAAAGAGAAAGGAGAAGAAAGAAGAACCACAATTTTTCAGTTCCAGAAATAAGTCCCAATTTGGCTTGTGCAGTCAATGCACTCACAGAGTACTATTACCTGTAACATTAGATCTCAAAAGTCAGATATTTTCAGTGTACGTTGATCAAATGTTTATGATTAGCTTGAGAATAAAAGGCACAGCTAATTTTTCCAGTATGGCATGACAAAATTCTAATTGAGTCTGATTAATATGACAATAAAAGTAAGCAAAACAAAGCAAATGACTGAATGAATAATTGATCTAACATACTAGGAGGTCTGTTCCACAAATGACTTCCCATGAGGATATCCTGAGGTCATTGACAGGTGAACTGCAAGCTGTGCCTGAAAACGCAGGTCATTCTTACCACCAAAGAGCAAAACAATGTACCCCCCAGTGCACCTGATTTCCTGCCGCAGCAGAGATTTTAAATAATTTATTACAAAAAAGGTCAGATGCTAATTGTTGTATATACCTCCCCTCTATAACATTTATACAGTCATAGACCTTCTGCTCAGAATATTTTTTCTGAATTTTTAACTAATATCTCCTTGCCTTTTAAAGAGACAAAAAGGCATATTGAATTTAGATTGGCAAGGTTATATACAAAAGCACAGCACAAGTGATCACATGGCTTTCTTGATAAACAAAAAACAGTAGCCTTCTTCTATTCCTCGATACCTATTAAAATGTTCTCGGTGTACGAGGGGCCATTTTTGGCATAAGAACAGGTCCAGAACAGCTTTCCTACCCCTAAAAGCCATTTAAAGCCCACTGTACTCTTAAAACCATAAAACACACCTTCATTTGATCCTCCTTATTGACTGCTATGAATTCCGCTAAAATGCCAAAATTACGCTGAAATGTACTACTCCATGATCATCTTTTCTAAAAATATTCAGTTCACACACAGAAATCATTTAAAGTGATCCTATAGCCTAAACATTGTTTACTTTAATGCATTTCCTGCATTGAGGTAAAAAATGTTTAGGTAGCAGTATGCCCCACCTTGAGGTTAGCAGTATTTTATAGACATGTACATTTGTTTTCGTCCGAATGCATTTTCGTCCGAATTTCAGCTATTTTCGTTATCGTTTTAACAAACGAAAACGAAAGCACAGAATCCAAAAACCGAAAGATCCGACATAAACAAATGCTTTATTTTCGTTTTCGTTGCTACAACAGTTCGATATAGATAGGAGATTCGACGTGACGCTGACAATAACAATCTGTGTCTATCGAACCTGTGTTCGAATGTGCCTAACCTTAACTCTATTAGTCCAAGATTATTCTACATAGGATAGAAAAGATTCGACATTATAGAGAGAAAAGATTCGACATAGGAGAGAAAGATTCGACATAGGAGAGAAAAGATTCGACATAGGAGAGAAAAGATTCGACATAGGAGAGAAAAGATTCGACATAGGAGAGAAAATATTCGACCTAGGAGAGAAAAGATTCGACATAGGAGAGAAAGATTCGACATAGGAGAGAAAAGATTCGACATAGGAGAGAAAAGATTCGACATAGGAGAGAAAAGATTTGACATAGGAGAGAAAAGATTCGACATAGGAGAGAAAAGATTCGACATTATAGAGAGAAAAGATTCGACATAGGAGAGAAAAGATTCGACATTATAGAGAGAAAAGATTCGACATAGGAGAGAAAAGATTCGACATAGGAGAGAAAAGATTTGTTATTATAGAGAGAAAAGATTTGACATAGAGAGAAAATATCACTGCTGGAATTGGGTGGGGGAAGTAAAATAAAAATAAAGTTGATGATGAATGTTATTGGCTGATTGTAACCAAAGAGGAGGAGCAGTAAAATAGCTAGAATGACGAAGATTCGACAAAGCATCGAAAGTTAGAAGATTCGACGGTGCAGCAAAACTGTACGACGCTGCAATCGTACATTTCCGGTCAAATGCATCCGCCCATAGGCTATAGAAGAATTCTAATGTTGGTTGACTAGTAATAGTAATGAATAAATATAATTATTACTAGTCATACAACATTAGAATTCTTCTATAGCTTGTGGGCGGAACATTCGACCGGAAATGTATGATTGCAGCGTCGTACAGTTTCACTGCTCCGTCGAATCTTCTTTGAACATTCGACAGACACCATAAGCCTTCAATGACAGATTCGACCTTAATTAATTCAGATTTTCGGACGAATGCAATTTCTAACGAAAAACGAAATAAATAAAAACGAATTTCGGGAGTAACTAAATAAATTTATTTTTCGGACGAAAACGAAATTCCGAAACGAAATATTTCAGTGTGCACATGTCTAGTATTTTATGGAATGATAACCCATGCAATAATCAGTGTACATAAAAAATATCTCATAAATCAAAAATATAAATAGTTTGTGTGCGGTATACAGTATGTACAGTATATGATCCCTTGCAGTAATCCTGTGAATGAATAATACATTTAAAGAGGCACTTTTCATCATTAAAAACAAAATAATAATAAAATAACACATGGGAACAAAACACTGTGTATTGTGTCTCTTGGTTCCCTTAAGAAACACTATAGGGGCAGAAGAGGAGGGGAGGATGGTGTAGCATGGCCTATTTGCTGAGCCTACTGACTGTATACAATATACGCTGTCACATTGTGAAGTGTAGTTGCTTACTTTATCAGTTATCAGATGTCTTTCCCTCAATGTCAGCCAACTAATCTTACAACTAATCTTACACGCCATCACTAACAATAGGGTGTTGTGAAGGGTAACTAGATTCTGGTACACTGCAAGCGCCAAAAGAAAATAAGGAAAAAATATATATATATTACTCTTAGCTTTTATCACATTCATATATTCACTTCAAAACTACTTTACTAAATACAAAATATTTTTTTACAGAATAAATAAATATAAAATAATAATTCTGTCATTTTTAAAAGGAAATGTATAAATAAGTGAAATACATGGTTAAAATTTACATAACAAAATGTTAAAAAGAAGGCAATACAATTTTACAATGTTAAAAGTGGATCTATACTCAACGGCGAGCTCAAAGTTAAAACTTGTCTCTAATGTTGCCCATTGTCATTGTTCCACTACAACTACTACTACTGTTCTAATTCCAGCATGCTAGTTTTTCCACCTGCAGGGTGATTGACATAGCCAGTCTCTGGGCGGAGACCAAACCTGATTTAAACCAGCTAAGCCTGCAGTCTCATGCTTGTGATAGTATATGTAACATGTGCTCCAAGCTCCCTGTTTGTCTGCCTTGCCTGCTAGTTTGGATTTCCTTGTTGATTTTGAATCAGATATTAAATACGCTCAGAACTCAGCCTGCCATGAACCTGGACTGTCACTGACCACTCTGCCTTTCTGCAAACCACAAGCACCTGTTTTCTGTGCTTAGTTAGTACCTGGACTGGCGTGATAGTCAGGCATTATAGCATTGTGTATAAGACCTGAGGGTGACCGAGTATGGGTAGGCCTGCCTGCCTTATGGGAAAGGAGCTGGTATAGGTAAAGAACACAGAAGCTAGCTATAGAGCCTTACCACCTCTGCTAGGGGTAAGCATGACAGTCATGCAGCCAAAACCTTAGACAAATAGCCAAGTGATCTTTTCTGAAAACGAGGAACAGGCAATCTGAGATCACATAATAAAATATCTCAAGTTTTTGGTCACATGACTAAAACTGAATAGAGTGAAGTAGCATTTTCTGAAACAAAGGTACACTGGTCCCTGTGATATTTACTACACTTGAAGACTAAAAGTATGTGGACACCCCTCTAAATTATTGTTTATCTGTTTTCAGTGAAGGGTGTTTTAATGCTATAGCATACAAAGATATTGTAGACATCTGTGCAGTTCCAACAATGCGGCAACAGTTTGGGGAAGGCCCTTTACAGTTCTGTTATGACTGTACTGCTCTACACACAGCCAAAGACATGCTTGATGAGTTTGGTGTGGAGAAATTTGAGTTAATCGCACAGAGACCTGACCTCAACCCTACTGAGTTGACTGGAATAAATTGGAGACACAAATGGATCTAGGTTTCCTCATCCAACATCAATATCTAACCTCACAAATGCTCTTTTGGCTAAATGGGCACAAATTCCCATAAACACACTCCAAAATCTTGTGGAAAGCCTTCTCCACAGAGTAGAGTTTGTTATAGCGTCAACGTGTGGCAAATCTATTTTACTTATTATGATTCTGGAATGAAATTTCCAACAATCTCATTTAGGCATGATGTTCACAAACCTTTGGTCATATAGTATATGTGGCAATTACGTACTACAGATACTCGAGAACAGATTTGAATCTGAGATGCAATAAGTTATGCCTCGTACACACAACCGTTTTTTCCAATGGGAACACTGCTATGAGAGCTTTTCGTCGGGAATCCCGACCGTGTGTATGCTCTATCGCAGTTTTTCCAACAAGAAAACTGCCGGACAAAAAAAGAGAGCAGGATCTCTTTTTTCCCCATCAGGAAAAAATCCTGGCAGGAAAACTGTTCGTCTGTATGCTTTTCCAAGGGGAAGAAAACCGTGCATGCTCAGAATCAAGTATGAGACGGGAGCGATCTTTCTGGTAAAACTAGCGTAATGGAGATATCACATTCGGCACGCTGTAACGTACTGAAAAGCACGAGGCTGAAAAGCGCGAATCGTCTCTCACCAAACTTTAACTAACACGAGGATCAGCAAAAGCAGCCCAAAGGGTGGCGCCGTTGGAATGGAACTTCCCCTTTATAGTGCCGTTGTACGTCACCACGCTTTGGACGGGCGGACATTTGTCTGAGTGTGCGTATGCAAGGCAGGCTGAGAGAAATTCTTTCGGGAAAACCGTTGGCTTTATATCCGTCGGAAAAAAGGGTCATGTGTACTAGGCAGATCTCTTTTTTCCCGTCAGGAAAAAATCCTGGCAGGAAAACCGTTCGTCTGTATGCTTTTCCGAGGGGAAGAAAAACGCGCATGCTCAGAATCAAGTATGAGACGGGAGCGCTCTTTCTGGTAAAACCAGCGTTCATTATGGGGATATCACATTCATCACGCTCTAACATACTGAAAAGCATAAGGCTGAAAAGCGTGAATTATCTCTCACCAAACTTTTACTAACATGAGGATCAGCAAAAGTAGCCCAAAGGGTGGCACCATTGGAACGGAACTTCCCCTATATAGTGCCGTCGTACGTGTTGTACGCGACTGCGCTTTGGTCGGGCAGACTTTTGTCTGAGCGTGTGTATGCAAGGCAGGCTGAGAGGAATTCTGTCGGGAAAACCGTTGTTTTTTTATCCGTTGGAAAAACCGGTCGTGTGTACTAGGCATTAGCAACAAAAAATTCCAAACTGATTATTAGCTTTCTCTGTCTGTACATCGCTGACGAGGGTGTCTTTGGAATCTTAAATGTAAGACATTAATAATCCAACGTTTAAAGATAAATGTTCTCAAGTAGCCAAATTATTGCCCATGAAAAAACATAATAATGTATCTTAATCTGTGAGACATTTACTTTTAAATTTCTTTTAATAATAACGCCACTGGTTTATGAAATTGTCACTTTCCCACGATCATAATTTACACTTATGCTTTGCACTTATAATTGACCTGTAAAGGTACAGATTTCTCTTTGGAGATGATTAGGGTTTTCTCATCAAGTGTTCACTTGAAATTAAGAACCTTGTATATTCCAATTCTTGCGTCCACTATAATTACATTTCTGAAGATCTCAAGGGTTAGCTTAACTTTGACAGCCAATGTATTCCTGAAAAGTCTTTCCAACTATCGTCATTATTGCAGAAAAATTATTATTTGCTAACTCCTGTTTTTTTTTTTATCCAAGAAAATCATAGATGCTTTTACATATCAACCCAGACAGTATAATCGGTCCAATTACAACAAAGGGTACTAAAAGGAACCAAAAACCCCTTAAGTAAAGTGCTGTGAGTTACAGCATTGTCATCATATAACATAAGGCATTTTTATATTACCACAAATTCAAAACAGGGTTTATTACTCATCTTAAACTGGCAAGTGGAGACATTTCAATCATTCTGTTATGTCCCTTTGGCCCATCGTGCACCTAGAACAACTACCGTATTTTTCGCTCCATAAGACGCACTTTTTATCCCCCAAAAAACGGGGGGTAATGTGTGTGCGTCTTATGGAGCGAATACTAATCAGGAGAGCCGCTGATAGGGGGATCGTTTCGACGGCAGAACGATGCCCTATGCATCACTCTGCCCCAGCTAGATCCTGTTTCTCTAATGCTTTCAGCTGCTACTGGGAGAGAAACAAAAGGGTATTGTTCTGTATTTAACCCCCACAGGATCGGCATTGATATGTAAATCGCGCGGGCATTGTTATGTTAATGAGGTCGGCCGCCGCGATTCATATGCTAATTGCGCCCGCACCTCTGCATGCCGCCCACCTAGAAGGTGTGAACAGCATACAGGTGAATATAGGGGGCATGTAGAGGGGATCAAAGAGGGGGGTTTGAGGTGCAGAGGCTGCAGAGTTGAATGGGAAGGAAGGGTTGGAGTGCAGATGTTAGAAGATGAGGGGTTTGGGGGACAGAGGTTAGCAGATGAGTTAGAGGGACAGAGTTGTACTGAGAGGGAGATAAGAATGCAGAGATTAGTAGAGAGATGGGGGAGGGGGTTACTGTAAATACACCATTTACATTACTGGTCAGTGTAAATGTCTAAATATGCAAATACTCCTGTTGTATTGAGGTCATGTAAATGTCCCAGTTAAATTGGGGATCAGTGTAGGGTGCCCCCTTACATTAGTTGTTAGTGTAGAAATATTATTCTGTTATACTTAATTAAATATTTTAGTACACCATTTGGTTCAAGTTTTTTTTATTTTATATTTTCCTCCTCTAAAATCTAGGTGCGTCTTATGGTCAGGTGCGTCTTATGGAGCGAAAAATACGGTAGTTTATAGCATCCTAAAGTAGACAGGAATTTATAGGACTTTTTTTAGCTGGTTCTGGTTTGTTAGCCCTTGTCAGTGCAGGATATGGTAAACAGGAATTTTATTGAGTAAGCCCTAAGGAGAAATAAGACACTATTTACTGAGTAAAGCAGACCAAAAAAAAAAAAAACGACGTCATGTATCTATAGTACTATAACCCACAGTACAGCTTTCTTTTTTCGAATGTATAAAGTACTAGTCATGTGCATTCGTTTTCGTCAGAATGCATTTTTGTCCGAATTTCGGGTATTTTCGTTATCGTTTTAACAAACGATGACGAACGCGCAGAATCAAAAAAACTGAAGATCCGACATAAACAAATGCTTTATTTTCATTTTTGTTGCGGCAACAGTTCGATATAGATAGGAGATTTGACATGATGTTGACAATAGCGTTCTGTGTCTATCGAAACTGTGGTCGAACGTGCCTAACCTTAGCTCTATTAGTCCAAGATTATTCGACATAGAGAGAAAAGATTCGACATGAAGATTCAACAAAGCAGTCGCCGCGAGCGGACATTTATGGTCAAATGCTCCGCCCATAATCTATAGAAGAATTCTAATGTTGGTTGACTTGTAAAAATAATTAATAAATATAATTATTACTAGTGTCATACAACATTAGAATTCTACTATAGCTTATAGGCGGAGCATTCGACCGGAAATGTATGATTGCAGCGTTGTGCAGTTTAGCTGCTCCGTCAAATCTTCTTCGACAAACACCATAAGCCTTCAATGACAGATTCAACCTTAATTATTTCGGATTTTCAGACGAATGCATTTTTTAACTAAACAAAATAAATAAAAACGAATTTCGGGAGTAACTAAATAAATTTATTTTTCGGACGAAAACGAAATTCCGAAACAAAATATTTCAGTGTGCACATGTCTAATACGTACTGGAAATGCATATACAGGATATGGCCAAAAACTAGTGGACATCTGACCCTCACACCTACAGTATATGAGATTTTTGAAAATCCCAATATGTTCTCATCCCCCACCCCCATAAAAACACACACATTTTACGGCCATACAGACTGCACTCTTCTGGGAAGGTTGTTCACAAAATGTTGGAGTGTGTCTGTGAAAATGTGTGCCCCGTGTGTCAAGAGTGCATTTGTGAGGTCAGGCAGATGAGAAGACCTGGCTCACACTCAACATTCCTGGTCATCCAAAAGATGTTTAATAAGGTTGAAGCTCTGCAGGTCACTCAAGTTCCTCCACTCTAAACTCATAAGACTATGGCTTTGTACACAAGGGTGTTTTGAGTTGTACACAAGGGTGCAGTCATGCTGGAATAGAACAATGACCTTCAATCAAGAGATGTCCCCTGCAATGTTTTTTTCTGTCATAAGATGCCCTCTGATAGCCCTCCTAGGTTACCTCAGTAAACCACTGCACTATATCAATGTGGGATTGAGGGAAGTGGAAAAATAGTGCTGGACCTGCAGAGTTATCTTATTGCTATCTTAAAGTATTGATGTTGATGTAAATGATCTGGTTCTCTGGCAGGTGGCTTTAAACCCCAGAGGATCTTCATGGACACCTTGGCTTGTAGTGTAATGTAACAAAAATGGAAATTGGAGGTACAGATACAACTTTATTTCAATAAACGTCAGGGGGGCAATCCAAAAAGGATCCAGTGCATTTTGGGAGTCCAAAAGCTTCCCCCGATCATAGGAGTATTTTTGGACCCCCTGTCATGTACCTGACTGTGGAGCCCGAGATGACAAGGGTGGCTTCTTGCACAATTCCCTTCCAAGCACCCCTAGTACTGGTGACAAGGCCTGCTAGGGCAGTGGAAGGATGCAGGTGCCAGGAAGCTGTAGTAGTGAATTGTAGCTTGGAGACACAGGATTCCTTCCATTGGTGGTATGGAGTCTGGTCACAAGCCAGACAGACAGGTGCAGGATCAGGATCAGGTTCAAGGTCGGGAACAGGCAGAAGTCGGTAACATGCTGGCAAAAGGGTACCAAATCAGGAAACAGAGACGTAGTCAGAAATCCAAGCCGAGGTCTGTAACGTAAGCGAGCAGCAGACATAACAGGCAGGGGTGATCCAAGGGAGGTGTCAGATGTAGCCAGGACAGGAACAAGGTTAGCAGACTTTCTAGAATCAGGAACACAGGAACCAGTGCTTAAGACAACCCAGTACTGAGGCTAGGTAGATGCCAGAATCTGTGGCTGGGTGCAAATGACTACGTGTACACACACATGCCCGTATGTATGCGTCAATGCGCATTTGCGTGCGCATTCTAGTCCTTGCTCGTCTTGGGCTTCTATGCTTATGACTGAGCACCTGCTGCACGAGATCCCTGACACACCCAAAACATGTTGTCTACATGTTAAATTAAAGTGATCTACAGGGAAAAGTTGGAACTCATATATCAGCACAAATTGCTATCCTTTATTGAAACATTAGTACAGCAGATAAAAATTCCAATGCGTTTCGGCCATCAGACAATCATTAAGCCATAATTAAGTCCTGATGGCCGAAATATGTTGGATTTTTGATCTGCTGTATTCCCCATTTTTCAATAAAGGACATTCATTAATGGTGATATATCAGAGCGCCGGCTTTTCCCAGAGGACTACATAGAATTGGAATCTGCTTTACCTGAATTCCCAGTACTCAGAGCCATGGATATTAGGGAAGTTGTGGCTCTGTTTCACCTGCTCGTGTCCTCCCTTTTATGGTGCCTCACTAAGATGATGAGTTTATTAGAATGCCCATGAGAGTCAGGTTATGGTGAAATGGTCAAATTCCACATACCACCAAGGGATCAGAAAAGTGGGTGGGAAATGAATTCCTTAAACCTCTGAAAATCCTCGAGTATGATTAAGGCAAACCAAATGTTGTGAAAGTTGTCCATTGTATCTCTATCAATGGAAATCAGTTGTTCCATTTGCATTATATAATTTAGGCGATCCAGACGTTATTTTTTTCTTTAATAAGATATTCCTTTTAATTTTATTTTTGGCTCACATTTTGCTTAAAATTACTGTATTTATTGGCGTATAACACTCACTTTTTTACCCTGAAAATAGAGGGTAAACTGTGCCTGCGTGTTATACGCAGGGGGCTGTGGAAAGTTTTTTTCCTGAAACTTCCCTCTTAAAGTTAGGGTGCGTGTTATACGCCTGTGTGTGTTATACGCCGATAAATATGGTATATATAACTAACTCACAGGGTTCTAAGCAGATTGCATGCTGCTTGCATTAAAAATAAAAATGGTAATTGTGTTAGTTACAAAAATCTAATATTGTCCGAAACTGTCTCTACTAAGGGATTTATATCCTGATGCTATGCAATGTTGTTGACTAACTTCCTGACTTAATTTCCTTTGAAGGTACATGTGGGCTGGGAGAGGGATGGAAGAGTCCTTGCAGACAGTACCTCAATGTTCTCTCAATGTGTAACAGAGAGTCATGAAATTGTACATACTTCTGAAAGCTAATTTTACCCCTGTTACACAGAATGGGCATTTTGGATTCCCCTACATGTGGCAAATGCCTCAGGAATAATGGAGACTTAATTCATCTGACCTGGAGATGCCCAAAGTAGCAAAGATATTGGCTGGAGGTGTTAGGTACCATAAACCTGGTGTTCCAGATTTTTATACCATTAGACCCCAAACCATGTCTTCTGGGCATCTTGGATCGTGAGAAACTGCTACTACAGCTCATTTTTAAGCCTGAAGGGTACTGCTTAGAGACTGGAAGTCCCCTGACTCTCCTTCCCATTAGGAATGGCTGCACTGTATGGGAGAAATTCTCAGATTGGAGAAATATATCTAACAGCACAGGGGTTGCCCCCGCATAAATTTGATAACTTGAGGGGTCCGTAGCTGGACACACCAGGTTTGAGCCCGATGGAATTGGTGTTAGACAGACTACTAATAGGCCGAGGATAACTCACTTGTTTAATACCTTTGAATATAGGACAGATACTGCCTACATTGAACTATGTGTATTTTGTTCACCTTCAATACTGACAGCAGAGGCATTGCTCCCCTTAGTTTTTTATGCATATATCATCGTCTTTAAGGTACATGACCTATATGATGTAATTTGTCAATATCTATGTAAGTTATAGATGCCGTCTTGGAAAAATGTTCTGTACCTACTGATATGTTTTTGTTTCTTTTTCTAAATAAAATTTTTTCTCATTTAAAAAAAATATATATATATATATATATATATATATATATATATATATATATATTATTAGATTGACATGTTTTAAAACGTCTAACCCCTGCCAGATATTTTACTGCATGAACTGGACTCTCCGACAATCTAATATTACATTGCTTTCTAAAATAAATGATCATTTCTAGCTCTTAGCTACATAAACTTCCCTGGCAAAAAAAAGAGCATCTTAAAAAATCTTTCTACACAAGGTCATGAACTCCCACACTTGAGATGGAAATTTTCTCCCTGCAGCGACGGAGAAAAACTGTCAATTCCTAAATAGCCAGGGGTCTCCATTATAGAAAGGAACAGATTTTATCGTGTTTGTGCATACTCTACTTTTACAAATTCTCCACGGCATTGATGAACTAAAAAAAATCTTCACCGCCTTTACATTTCTAGATGTTATGCAAAAAACAAAAAGCAATAGATAAAACGGCCCTTCTTTCCAGCACCTTTGCTTTGTAGGTAGTTTAGGTTATGTAATGTTTGCACAATTGGAACTCTCATTATACTCGTATAATATACAAATGATACATATGGGACTATTCAATAAAGTGCTACTAAGAGTAGTCCAAAAAGAATAAACCCGTAGCAGCCACCGTTTATTTTATATCAGCCTAGTGCAGTCTGGGTAATAATAAAAAATCATCAGGACAGAAAGAGCTTCATTGGCAGGATCACCAAGTGCTAATAAAAGAAGAAATAAAAAAAAAAGGAAATCTAATGCAGCCACCACAACCAAGTTCAAGTAAAGTTTAGCCATACATACTTTAAGGTTATGTGATAGGGTTAGCTTTAGGGTTAAAGTGTTACTAAATCCACAACAGTAATATCAGTCTGTATATGTAGTAAAGCTTGCTTGTTTATTTATTTAACCACTTGTCCACTGCCCACCGTCAATTGACGGCAGGCGGAGGACATTCTCGTTCTGACAGGACGTCATATGACGTCCTGCCTTTAAAATGAGCTAGGGGGCGCGCGCGTGCCCGCCGCGTTGCTAGGGACCCGATGCGTGTGCCCGGCGGCTGCGATTGCCGCCGGGCACCCGCGATTGCCCGGGAACCGAGCAGGAAAGTGGATCTGTGTGTGTAAACACACAGATCCACGTCCTGTGAGGGAGAGGGGACCGATGGTGTGTCCCTTGTACATAGGGACAACCATCGGTCATCTCCCCCATTCAGTCCCCTCCCCCCACAGTTAGAACACATTGAGGGAACATATTTAACCCCTTCCCGCCCCCTAGTGGTTAACCCCTTCCCTGCCAGTCACATTTATACAGTAATCAATGCATTTTTATAGCAGGGATCGCTGTATAAATGTGAATGGTCCCAAAAATGTGTCAAAAGTGTCCGATGTGTTCACCGCAATATCGCAGTCACAATAAAAATCGCAGATCGCCGCCATTACTAATAAAAAAAAATTTAAAAAAATGCTATAAATCTATCCCCTATTTTGTAGACGCTATAACTTTTGCGCAAACCAATCAATACGTGCTTATTGCGATTTTTTTACCAAAAATATGTAGAAGAATACGTATCGGCCTAAACTGAGGAAAATTTTAATTGAAAAAAAAAAATGGGTATTTATTATAGCAAAAAGTAAGAAATATTGTGTTTTTTTCCAAACTGGACGCTCTTCTTTTGTTTATAGCGCAAAAAATAAAAACCGCAGAGGTGATCAAATACCACCAAAAGAAAGCTCTATTTGTGGGAAAAAAAGGACACAAATTTCGTTTGGGAGCCATGTCGCACGACCGCGCAATTGTCATTCAAAGTGTGACAGCGCTGAAAGCTGAAAAATGGCTTGGGCAGGAAGGGGGTTTTCGTGCACAGTAGGGAAGTGGTTAAGGTGCAAAAGGTATATAGCATCGTCAATTTATGCTGTGCATACGCATTGTACATTCACATCAGTCCCTGCCCTCAAGGAGCTTACAATCTAAGGTCCTTAACTCACATTCATACATAGTAGGGCCAATTTAGAAAGGAGCCAATTAACCCACCAGCATGTCTTTGGAGTGTGGGAGGAAACCAGAGTACCCGGAGAAAACATGCAAATTCCAGACAGGTAGTGCCGTGGTTGGGTTTTGAACCAGCAACCCTTTTGTTGTTAGGCAAAAGAGCTAACCACTACACCACTGTGCTGTCCACTGTGTTACACTCACTGTGGAACCTCCGTGGTTAATCCGTGGTATTGTGTAAAAAGGCTGTCTGACCCTGTCTTCTTGATCCCCCCCCCTTCTTCCACAGTACCCAATCCATCTGCTGGTAGTACAGAGCCTTGGAGGCACTCTGCACATGCTCAGTTTAGTGTGTATTGCTAGAGGGTGCATATGATCAGCACAGAGCCAATCAGCACTGTCCAGACATAGGGTCCGGGGTCATGCAGCCCCATAGGATAGTCAGAGTAGAATTAAAACTCCTCCTACAAGCTTTAACCAGTGCTCGGCCAGACACTGATAGAAGTCACAAGACTACTATATACTGCTGATGAGAAAAAGGTATTTAGCAGTTTATATTTTATAAAATAATTGCATTTCCATGTTCTGTGTACTGTGGGAGACCAGATATAGTGAATGAACAAGAGGGAGATTAAATATTGCACTCAGGGACGAACAAGAGGAGAATTCCCCTCTCGTTGGTTGAATTTCTCTATCTTCCTGTTGCGACTCTGGGACAGGAAGTAAAGGGAAATGTCCCCAACCATAAGAAAACAGCACACATGAACCAAACAGGGCTTATAACCCTTCCCTGTTCTAACTAAAACTAAGAAAAAATGTTTTGGTTCTATTTGCCATTCTCCCCCCTCTCGCCACTTTCCTGTGTTTTTTGGGCTTACCTGGTGGATCAGAAAGCCACTAGGCATAGAGATGAGCGATGGAAAGATGGCCTCCACTCATCTCTGTGTCCTAGGAGGACTGGAGCGATGTTGTGTAAACATGGCCATTTATTTTTTTAAAGCAGAAGATCAAAACAATTATTTTTTGATCTTTTGCTTTCAAGGGTGGAGTAGAGATTTGTTTTTTTTTTTGCTGTATTATTATCCCAAGGGATGTTTACATTCCTTGCCATAGCATAGCAATAAATTAAAGTGATTAAAAAAAATGTTTACAGGGACAGTGTAAAAAACAAAAGTAATAAAATAAATAAAAACATTTTTAAAGCACACCTGTCCCTACGTGCTCACACGCAGTAGTGAATGCATACGTAGGTGATTCCCCCATATGTAAAGGTGTTCACACCACACATGTGAGGTATTGCCGCAAACATTTGAGCAAGAGCAATAATTCTAGTACTAGACCTTTTCTGTAACTCTAAACTGGTGACCTTTAGAAATTTTTAAAGCGTCGCCTAAGGTGATTTTTAAGTACTGTAGTTATACAAAAAATTGGCATTCATGGTTCAATGAACTGTAGCTCCCCAGTGCCGGCAACACTCATGCAGCCCCAGACCATGACACTCCCACCACCATGCTTGACTGTAGGCAAGACACACTTGTCTTTGTACTCCTCACCTGGTTGCCGCCACACGCGCTTGACACCATCTGAACCAAATAAGTTTATATTGGTTTCATCAGACCACAGGACATGGTTCCAGTAATCCATGTCCTTAGTCTGCTTGTCTTCAGCAAACTGTTTGCGGGCATTCTTCTGCATCATCTTTAGAAGAGGCTTCCTTCTGGGACGACATCCATGCAGACCAATTTGATGCAGTGTGCGGCGTATGGTCTGAGCACTGACAGGCTGACCCCCACCCCTTTAACCTCTGCAGCAATGCTGGCAGCACTCATACGTCTATTTCCCAAAGACAACCTCTGGATATTATGCCAAGCACGTGCACTCAACTTCTTTGGTCGACTATGACGAGGCCTGTTCTGAGTGGAACCTGTCCAACTGCTGTATGGTCTTGGCCACTGTGCTGCAGCTCAGTTTCAGGGTCTTGGCAATCTTCTTATAGCCGGCCTATTCTTTATGCAGAGCAACAAATTTTTTTTTCAGATCCTCAGAGAGTTCTTTGCCATGAGTTGACATGTTGAACTTCCAGTGACCAGTATGAGAGAGTGAGAGTGATAACACCAACTTCAACACACCTGCTCCCCATTCACACCTGAGACCTTGTAACGCTAATGAGTCACATGACACCGGGGAGGGAAAATGGCTAATTGGGCCCAATTTGGACATTTTCACCTAGGGGTGTACTCACTTTTGTTGACCGCGGTTTAGACATTAATGGCTGCGTGTTGAGTTATTTTGAGCGGACAGTAAATTTATACAAGCTGTACTCTCACTACTTTACATTGTAGAAAAGTGTAATTTCTTCAGTGTTGTCACATGAAAAGATATAATAAAATATTTACCAAAATGTTAGGGGTGTACTTACGTTTCTGAGATACTGTATATATAATATATTTGGGGGTTCTAAGTAATTTTGTAGCAAAAAATGCAGATTTTTACTTGTAAATAGTGATGAGCCGAACACCCCCGGGTTCGGTTCGCACCAGAACCCGCGAAAGGACCGAAAGTTCGCACGAACTTTAGAACCCTATTAAATACAATGGATGTGAACGTTCGAAATCTAAAGTGCTAATTATAACGACTATTATGCATGTTATTGTCCTAAAAAGGGTTTGGGAACCCGGGTTCTGCACCAGGGGACATGTATCAATGCAAAAAAGAAGTTTTAAAAACGGCCGTTTTTCTGGAGCAGTCATTATAATGATGCATTAAGTGAAAAAAAAAAGTCAAATATTCCTTTAAATATCGTACCTGGGGGGTGTCTAAAGTATGCCTGTGAAGTGCCACGTGTTTCCCGTGTTTAGAACTGTCCCTGCACAAAATTACATTTCTAAAGGAAAAAAAGCCATTTAAAACTGCTTGCGGCTTTAATGTAATGTCTGGTCCCGGTAAAATGGATGAAAATCTTTAAGAAAAATGGCATAGCTACCCCATCACTCCCCCCCCTACCCCAGCCCATTACCAGCCCCTTTGGGTCTTGTATGGATATTAAGGGGAACCCCGCACACAAAATAAAAAAGGCCCTATATACTCTGAACAGCCGTATACAGGCGGTGCATACAAGACAGGGACTGTAGGTTTGTTCTTATGTAGAATCTGTTTGTAATTTTGAACAGGTACATTGTTTAAGTGTAGCTCCAGCCAAAAAATCTATTTTTAAGCTTTTTGGAAAACATAGGGAAGGGTTATCACCCCTGTAACATTTGTTTTGCTGTCTGTGCAGTGTGCACCTGTTCAGAACAGTTCACCTCACTTTCCGTCCTAATGACAAATGTTTTTTGAAAATTTGGGGTTTTTATTGAAACAAGAATTGGTGATAAAGCATCAGTGGAGAGGAGACACTTTTTTTCCCATATTAACTCTTACAGGAGAGAATTTGCCTTCCTAGGGGTAGATTTCCTCTCACTTCCTGTTGTCTCCTTCCGTTTGCAAGGAAGAGTCGTTTGTAAGTTGGATGTTTGAAAGTAGGGGCCTGCCGTATATACTCAGCTGAAATTTGCCCCTTACATGTTGGTGTTGCCACAACACTGTGAGCCCTCACAGTTACTCTTGGTGGGCGCATGAATGGGCCCTGCTGTGAATTATTAGATCAAGAATTGTAATTGCATGCCCCTGTTGAACAGGGGCTGAAAAATTGGGCCTTTGGTGGTGGTGGTGGTGGTGGTGTTGACACAACACTGTAAGGCCTCACAGTTAGTCTTGGTGGGCGCAGGAATGGGCCCTGCTGTGAATTTTTAGATCAAGAATTGTAATTGCATGCCCCTGTTAAACAGGGGCAGAAAAATTGGGCCTTAGGCACTGGTGCCACAACACTGCAACCCCTCACAGATACTGTACTTGGAGCACAGCAATGAGCCCTGTTGCAAAGTATTGCATCAAAAATTGTAATTACACGCCCCTGTTAAACAGGGGCTGAAAAATTGGGCCTTAGCCACTGGTGCTGGTGCCACGACACTGCAACCACTCCCATATACTCTAGTTGGAGTGCAGGAATGAGCCCTGCTGCAAAGCATTGCATAAAAAATTGTAATAACACACCCCTGTTAAACAGGGGCTGAAAAATTGGGCCTTAGCCACTGGTGGCGGCACCCAGAAACAAAAATGTTCTTCCAAGCTATCATCGTCAATCGGATCATTGAGGAGGAGGAGGATAGTCAGTCAACATAACAGGACAGTCTCTCAGCATCAGCATCAGTCTTGAAGGGATGTGACATTTGAAAATAAATTAGTCTGTTATATCAGCTTCAGGTGTTTGGTAGCTGGTGGTGATCCAAGACTGGTTCATCTTTATGAAGGTCAGTCGATCAACAGAGTCGGTGGACAGGCGCACCCTGTGATCTGTGACAAATCCTCCAGCAGCACTGAATGTGCGTTCTGAAAGAACGCTGGATGCAGGACAGGCCAGTAGCTCAATTGCATATTGTGCAAGCTCTGGCCAGTGATCCATCCTCAAGACCCAGTAAGCCAGAGGATTTTCGGTGGGGAAGGTGTCCAAGTCTGACCTTGCCCCTAGGTATTCCTGCACCATGTATATCAGACGCTGGCGATGGTTGCTGGAACCGATTACACCTTGGGGCTGCGGACTAAAGAATTGTCTGAACGCTTCGGTCAGACGGCCACCTTCCCCACCGCTCCTTCTTTGACTGACCGAAGCCTCAGCAACTCATTGTCCAGGACCAGGAGTTTGTAACCTCCCAGTCTCTGGGAACGCGTTGCACAGACCTTTCTGAAAGGCCTCCTGGAGTTGTCTCATCCTCTGCTCCCTCTGCGACGGTAAGATAAGGTCCGCAACCTTACCCTTGTACCGTGGATCAAGGAGAGTGGCCAGCCAGTAATGGTCCCTCTCCTTGATCCGAAAAATACGAGGATCCTTCCGCAGACTTTGCAGGATCAGGGAGGCCATGCAGCGTAGGTTAGCTGAGGCATTCGGTCCGGAGTCCTCTGGGTCACTAAGGACGACATGATCTGCAGCCACCTCCTCCCAGCCACGTACAAGTCCACTGGTTTCTTGGGACTGTAAATCATCCCTAAAAGACTGCTGCTGATGATGCTGAGTGCCAGGCTCCACCTCCATGCTGACACAATCCTCCTCCTCCTCCTCTTCTTCCTGTGCGATGGGTGGGACAGAAGGAACACTGTCTGGGTAAAGGGGGCCTTGAGAGGCAAGGAAGTCCTTCTCTTCCTGCCTCTGTTCTGCCTCAAGTGCCCTGTCCATTATTCCACGCAGCATATGTTCCAACAGGTGGACAAGAGGTACAGTGTCACTGATGCATGCACTGTCACTGCTCACCATCCTCGTGGCCTCCTCAAATGGTGCCAGGACAGTGCATGCATCCCTGATCATGCCCCACTGGCGTGGTGAAAAAAACCCGAGCTCCCCTGACCCTGTCCTGGTGCTGTAGTCGCACAGGTACTCATTGATGGCCCTCTGCTGCGTGTGCAGCCGCTGCAGCATGGCCAACGTTGAGTTCCACCTGGTGGGCATGTCACATATAAGGCGGTTCTTGGGGAGGTTCAACTCATTTTGCAGCTCAGCCAGGCGAGCACTGGCATTATAAGATCTGCGGAAATGCACACAGACTTTCCTGGCCTGCCTCAGGACATCCTGTAAGCCCGGGTACCTGCCCAAGAACCGCTGCACCACCAGGTTAAGGACGTGAGCCACACAGGGCACATGGGTCAGTTGTCCCTGTCGGAGAGCGGAGAGGAGGTTGGTGTCATTGTCGCAAACCACCATTCCTGGCTTAAGCTGGCGTGGCGTCAACCACCTCTCGGCCTGCCCCTGCAGAGCAGACAGAACCTCTGCCCCAGTGTGGCTCCTGTCCCCCAAACACACCAGCGCAAGCACGGCATGGCATCTTTTTGCCTGCGTACTTGCGTAGCCCCTTGAACGCCTACGGAGCACCGCTGGTTCCGAGGACAAAGCACAGGAAGAGGCCACGGAGGAAGAAGAAGGGGAGGGGGTGGAGGACAGAGGTGTGTCACAACCAGTAGTAATATTTTGGAGGCGTGGCGGTGGAACAACCTCCAACACTACTGCACCTTGTCCTGCATCCTTCCCAGCTGCCAAAAGAGTGACCCAATGGGCCGTGAAAGAAAGGTAACGTCCCTGTCCATGCCTGCTGGACCATGAGTCAGCGGTAATATGCACCTTACCGCTGACCGCCCTGTCCAGCGAGGCCAAGACATTGCCTTCCACATGCCGGTAGAGAGCCGGAATCGCCTTCCGTGAGAAAAAGTGGCGTTTGGGAACCTGCCACTGAGGAACCTCACATTGCACAAACTCACGGAACGGGGCAGAGTCTACCAACTGAAAAGGCAGCAGTTGAAGCGCTAGCAATTTAGCCAAGCTAGCATTCAACCGCTGGGCATGTGGATGGCTGGGAGTGAACTTCTTTCGACGGTCCAGCAGCTGGGGCAGGGAAATTTGCCTGCTAGAATCGGACGTTGGTGTACTGCTAGCAGAGTGCCCGCAAGTACTTGGCTGTGACACACCTAATTCTACACCTTCATTCCTCTCAGAGCAGGTTTCAGAGAGGACTGAAGTTATAGTGGGGTTGGAGATCCCAGCTGATGCGGTGCAAGAAGAGGTCAGCTTCGTTCTTTGGTGTGGGTCTTTAAGGTAGGCTTGCCAACGAGCTGCATGGCAGGTCAACATATGTCTGGTCAAGCATGTGGTGCCCAAGCGGGTGATGTTTTGGCCACGCGATATACGCTTGAGACATATGTTGCAAACAGCAGCTGTGCGATCTGATGCACTTGACTCAAAAAAGGCCCACACCAAAGAACTTTTTGAATAACGGGCAGAGGCAGCGCCCTGCACAGGCGGAGCTCTGCGGTGTGATTCCGTCGGTGTGCTGCTCTTACGCTGGCCCCCCGAGGGCATCCTGCCTCGTTGGAGATGTGCCTCCTCTTCCTCCTCTCTCCTATTAGGCACCCACGTGGAGTCAGTGACCTCATCATCCCCTCCCTCCTCATCACTGGAGCCAATCTGGCAGTATGCTGCAGCTGCTGGAACATGACTGCCAGATTGGTGTCCTTCTTGAGCATCCCCTCTCTCTGCTCTCACGCTACTGCCTTCCTCTAGCTGGGTATCATCATCAGACCCTTCGAAATGCTGGGCATCCTCCTGGAGCATGTACCCAACACTGTGCTCAAACAGTTCGGGGGACTCCTCAGGAGGACATGGTTGGTCTAGGGAAGGAGTGACTGATGATGACATTGATACCAGGGAAGAGGACGCTTTGGCAGCTGCTTTGCCAGTACCCTGAGCCTGGGTGAGAGAGGATGAGGAGGATGAGGAGGGCTTGGTCATCCACTCTACCAAGTCTTCGGCATGATGCGGCTCAACGCGTCCAGCTGCCGAAAAGAAGGACAAGCGTGTCCCATGGCCACGTGCTGATGGCGATGCACCGCCTCCACGACCAGCACTGTTGTCTCTAGACACAGAGCCTGCTTGCCCTCTTTTATTGGCTCCTGACTGTCTGCCTCTCCTTGTTTGCCTTCCAGACATTCTAATGACCTGCAGGGAAATGGGAAAAGCAGCAATACAGGCTAAGTTAAGGTGTAATATGGTCAGGAGGCACACTCCGCCCGCTGTAAGTGCCACAAAATCCTGTTGGTGTAACACACCAGGAAAAAGCAGCAATACAGGCTAAGTTAAGGTGTAATATGGTCAGGAGGCACACTCCGCCCGCTGTAAGTGCCGCAAAATCCTGTTGGTGTAACACACCAGGAAAAAGCAGCAATACAGGCTAAGTTAAGGTGTAATATGGTCAGGAGGTACACTCCACCCGCTGTAAGTGCCGCAAAATCCTGTTGGTGTAACACATCAGGAAAAAGCAGCAATACAGGCTAAGCTAAGGTGTGATATGGTCAGGAGGTACACTCCGCCCGCTGTAAGTGCCGCAAAATCCTGTTGGTGTAACACACCAGGAAAAAGCAGCAATACAGGCTAAGTTAAGGTGTAATATGGTCAGGAGGCACACTCCGCCCGCTGTAAGTGCCGCAAAATCCTGTTGGTGTAACACACCAGGAAAAAGCAGCAATACAGGCTAAGTTAAGGTGTAATATGGTCAGGAGGCACACTCCGCCCGCTGTAAGTGCCGCAAAATCCTGTTGGTGTAACACACCAGGAAAAAGCAGCAATACAGGCTAAGTTAAGGTGTAATATGGTCAGGAGGTACACTCCACCCGCTGTAAGTGCCGCAAAATCCTGTTGGTGTAACACACCAGGAAAAAGCAGCAATACAGGCTAAGTTAAGGTGTGATATGGTCAGGAGGTACACTCCGCCCGCTGTAAGTGCCGCAAAATCCTGTTGGTGTAACACACCAGGAATAAGCAGCAATACAGGCTAAGTTAAGGTGTAATATGGTCAGGAGGCACACTCCGCCCGCTGTAAGTGCCGCAAAATCCTGTTGGTGTAACACACCAGGAAAAAGCAGCAATACAGGCTAAGTTAAGGTGTAATATGATCAGGAGGTACACTCCGCCCGCTGTAAGTGCCGCAAAATCCTGTTGGTGTAACACACCAGGAAAAAGCAGCAATACAGGCTAAGTTAAGGTGTAATATGGTCAGGAGGTACACTCCGCCCGCTGTAAGTGCCGCAAAATCCTGTTGGTGTAACACACCAGGAAAAAGCAGCAATACAGGCTAAGTTAAGGTGTAATATGGTCAGGAGGCACAATCCGCCCGCTGTAAGTGCCGCAAAATCCTGTTGGTGTAACACACCAGGAGAAAGCAGCAATACAGGCTAAGTTAAGGTGTAATATGGTCAGGAGGTACACTCCGCCCGCTGTAAGTGCCTTAAAATCCTGTTGGTGTAACACACCAGGAAAAAGCAGCAATACGGGCTAACTTCAGGTGTATAATGTGCAGGAGGCTTAGCAACAATGACACTGACACTGTCCCCTGCCTATCCTTCTCTCTCCCTGCACCCAAGGTTTATCAAAGTATATGACACTGACACTCTCCCTGCCTATCCTTCTCTCTCTCTGCACACAAGGTTTAGCAAAGAATATGACACTGACACTGTCCCCTGCCTATCCTTCTCTCTCCCTGCACACAAGGTTTATCAAAGTATATGACACTGACACTCTCCCTGCCTATCCTTCTCTCTCCCTACACACAAGGTTTAGCAAAGAATATGACACTGACACTGTCCCCTGCCTATCCTTCTCTCTCCCTGCACACAAGGTTTATCAAAGTATATGACACTGACACTCTCCCTGCCTATCCTTCTCTGTCCCTACACACAAGGTTTAGCAAAGAATAGATTTGACAAGATTTGACACTGTCCCTGCCTATCCTTCACTTTCCCTGCTCCGGAACACACTACACTAGGCCGCCGTGCTGGCGGCCTTTTATAGTGTGGGGCGTGTACTAAACACCCTCAGCAATAATTGGCCACAGGCATCCTGCCTGTGGCCAATCATTGCTCTCCTCGCTGCCGGCGCTGTGATTGGCCAAGCATGCAGGGTCACAGTGCATGCTTGGCCAATCACAGCGCCGGGATTACACTGCGATGGCGCAGTGTATTGTGGGCCGTTCACGTCACTCGAATTTGGCGCGAACGGCCCAAATCGTTCGTTGTTCGCCGAACGCTGCGAACAGCCGATGTTCGAGTCAAACCTATGTTCGACTCGAACACCGAGCTCATCCCTACTTGTAAACAACTAGTATCAGAAAAAAGACTGGTCAGCAAGTGGTTAGGTGGCGTCAACTGACCACTGACACCCCTAAACAACTGACACACCCACAGATCGGGCTTAGCTGATGGGGGAAGCATAGAAGCAGGAAACACAGTGTGTCATCAAACACTAAATCTAATGACAACGACAATTCTGCAACTGAGCAAATTTCTGTGTTTTTGATTTGATTACATTATTGAATATTTTTTATTATTATTATATTATTATTTGTTATAATTATTTATAGTTATTTATTATATTATAATTAATGATTTTGTGTTTCAAACTTTATCATACCCGGGATGTCTACTAGACTCTTGTTTGGACAGATTTAAGTGAGTTATTCCTAAGAATTACAGGCCTACAATATAAAACGCCAAATTTCCATGCAAAATAATTGTACCGCTTTCAGCACCTAAAATCTGACATAATCATACCGCCAGGGAGGTTATGGAAAAAAAAACTTTGTGCAGCTCCTCCCCAGTCCCCCTTATACTTAGCGGAGTCAGATTTCAATCCAGCGATGTGCAAAAGAGCAGAGGCTCTCTCGTCTCTCTATACTCTATTGTCTCAGACACAGCAGCGCGGGCCACTTAGAAGGGAGCAGAGGGCAGGGCCAAGCTGCACTCTTAGGGGTTAATTTTTTTTAATTGGAAACCAACTTTATTGAAAAGTATGCATGGTACATAAATCAACATAAGCCAGTATGGCCAATATAATAGTACATACATGAACACAGTGAAGCATCTGTGTGTCACAAAGATAATAACAGCAGTGAAAGTAAAACCGGTATACAACAAAAATAAAAAATCGACATGTCAAGTACACGTTTCACCATCCGCCATCCATCTGTCCCAGACCTTCTCAAACTTTAGCGGACACCCTCTATGTACATAAATCAGTTTTTTATATGGGAGAGCATCGTTAACCGCCTTTTTCCAGCACTGAATTGTAGGGGGCAGGGCCTGCATCCAATTACGGGCCACTACTTTTCTTGCCAAGAATAGCGTCTCATGTAAAAAGGTACGGAGGGGTTTGTCGGCATCCAAGTCTGGCAACAGGCCAAGTAGGCACATCTTTGGGTCAAGGGTAGCAGGGGAGCCCATCTGATCGTGTAGGAAGCGTATCACCTGTGTCCAATATGCCTGAATGGTGGGACAGAACCATATGAGGTGGTAAAAGGAGCCCGGGGTATGGTCACAGAGGCGGCATCCCGGATTGTACGTGGGCCTGAAACGTGCCACTCTCTGAGGGGTCAGATATGTTCTATGTATAATGTACAGCTGTGTGAGGCGGTCCGACAGCTTGGGGGAAACCTTTTTCACGTCCTCCAAAATCTCGCCCCAGTCCCCATCCTCTATAAGTCCAACATCCGCCTCCCATCTAGTCTTAGCAGTATAGGCCAATGCTGTGGTGCTAGGGAGACGAATGGCGGAGTACAAAGTGGAGATGAGCTTAGCAGGCACATTACCCGTGACTGTGTCCACTATGGAGGGAACTGCCAGGGACGGGCAAGAGCCAGAAAACTGGGCCTGTATGGCGTGGCGGAGTTGCAAATACCTGAAAAACAGGCAATTGGGGAGGGAAAATTCGTCCTTCAGCATTTGGAATCATTTAAGGCCTGAATTAGTCATGATCTGGTGTATGTATAAGATCCCATGGCGTATCCACGCCGCGGGGTCCGGAATGGACAATAATTCTGGCAAGCATGTATTGTACCAGAGAGGGGTATGAGAGTGTACCCTTGGGGTCCCAGTTCTCTGCAGTGCCGCCCGCCATACCCTCCGGTGGTGAGTCAACATGTCTGCTGTGTGTTGGGGGGGGCGTCTTGTCAATGGGGCTCTCAGGACCGATTGAAGTGGGGTGTGGGCCGAGTCATCTGGGTGCTCACAGAGTAGTGTCTGGTATCTCGTTAGTTCATGTTTATCAAAATAATAGAAGTGGGACAGCTGGGAGGCAAAATAATAATCCTGAAAGTCAGGGAGAGCAGCTCCTCCCAACGTCACAGGGTTCTTCAGGATTCTCCAGGATAATTTGTGTCTGCCATGACCCCAAATAAATGAATTCAGGATGGATTCAATTGTCCTGAAAATTTTTTGTGGTATATAGAGGGGAGCATGCCAGACCAAATAGAGTATCTTGGGAAGGAGTATCATCTTAACCAAGCTGACGCGACCCATAACACCCAGGGGTAGTCTGGCCCAAGTCTGCGTCTTGTTCTTGATCAGAGCAAACAGGGGTTCAATGTTCAGTAGTTTATAATCTGAGAGCGATCTGGTGACCTGTACGCCAAGGTATTTAATCTGGGAGACCCTTGGAAGAGCCAGAGGAGGGGACGCGAACGAGGAGGGGAAATGGTCAATCGGAAGGATCTGGGACTTAGCCCAATTAATACTCAGACCCGAATGGCCACCCATACGTTCTATGGACTGGAGGGCTGCTATAAGAGAAGGACCGGAGTCCGCCAGATACAAAAGTGTGTCGTCGGCATACATCCCAATCTTTTCTTCCAGGTTCCCCATCCTGAGACCTCGGATGCAAGTGTCCGCACGGACCATTATGGCCAACGGCTCCACAGCCAATGCGTAAAGCATGGGGGAAAGGGGGCAGCCCTGCCGGGTCCCCCTCTCCAGCGGGAACTGGTCAGAAAGCCAACCGTTCACAAACACTCTGGCCCTCGGGGATTGATAGAGGAGTTGGACCCAGCGAATGAAGCTGGGGCCAAATCCAAATCTTGAGAGACACTCCCACAGGTAGCTCCACTCCACGGAGTCGAAGGCCTTGGCGGCATCCAGCGCCACCACAACCCTCGAGCCAATTTCATCATGGGACCCCTGAATATTCATAAATAGGCGGCGAATATTCATGGCCGTGTTCTTCCCTGGCATAAAGCCGGTTTGGTCAGGGTGTATCAATGACAGAATAACCTGGTTAAGGCGGGAGGCTAGAATCTTAGCTAATATTTTAATATCTACCTGTAACAGGGAAATGGGCCTATACGACTCCGGGTATTTAGGGTCCTTTCCGGGTTTGGGAATTACGACTATTTGGGCTTCTCGCATAGATGGGGGTAGAACTCCTGAGTCAAATATAGATTTATACAGGTACTTAAGTTCAGGGATTAGGATTTCGGAGTAGGTGGCATAGAATTCAAGAGGTAGGCCATCCAATCCTGGGGCCTTGGATGAGGCCAGACAGGAAATGGCCTCGGAGATGTCCTCCTCAGTAATAGGGGCTTCCAGAATTTCAAGCTGGTCGTCTGTCAGTTTAGGGAATTGAACTCCCGCTAGGTAGTCCCTGGTGTCTTGGGGAGTGTGGGCGACCCTGGAAGTGTAAAGTGCACGGTAGAATCTCCCAAATTCCTCCGCCACCAATTGCGGATCGGTGATGTCGTTCCCCTGCGGGTCGGTCAAGGACACCACCACAGGGGGACGCATATCCAAGTGGGCGAGATATGCGAGCAATTTGCCTGATCTCTCTCCATACTCAAACACCCTCTGTCTACAGAAGAAGATACGTTGTTTAGCCTTCTCTATGTGCAATTGGGAGACCTGGCGCGCCTGAATCTTTAGATTATTGGCCGCGCTGGGCGAGGGGTCCCGGTGGAACGCCTCCTCCAGCACCTGCAGGTACTCCGCAGCCTGCTGGACAATAAATGTTGATGACCGTTTAAGCCTGTTAATACGTGTGGAAAGTAGGGAACGAGCGTGAAGTTTAAACATTTCCCACACCACATCATGCGCGGCAGTGTCCCTGTTGGCCGTAAAATAGTATTGCAATTCTGTGGGGATGTCATCCTGGTCCTGCAGGGCAGTCAGCCAGAACGGGTTTAGCCGCCAAGAAGGAGCAGGGGAAGCCCTCAGGAGCTGAATCGTGACCCAGTAGGGGGCGTGATCCGAGAGTACTCTCGGAGCAAAGCCCACATCTCCTAACTTAGGCAGCAGGGACATTGAGATAAAAACAAAATCAATTTGTGACATTGTGTTATGACTGGCTGAAAAGCATGAGAAGACTTTAGTGTGCGGGTGTCTGTGGCGCCAAGTGTCGACAAGAGCAAAGTCGGTCATTATGCGGTGCAGTCTGGTATGGGTCGGTGGGTTAAGGGGGGGATCCAGTGTGCCCAGACGGTCCAGAGCGGGGATCAGGGTCATATTAAAGTCCCCCATCCACACTGCCGGTACGGAGGGGTATTGTGTCATAAAGGCAAGGCCTTCCTGAATTACAGCTGAGTTGTACGGGGGGGGGAATATAGCAGGCAAGTAGCAGGATAGGAGACCCATTAATGGTGGCGTGCATAAACACATATCTGCCCTGCTGATCCGTGCGGAGCAGTATAAGCTCAAAAGGTACCCGTTTGGCAACCAGGACCGATACTCCTCTGGAATATGAGGTGTGAGTGGCATGATAAGCCCACCCCACCCAAGGTTTTTTAAGGGAGGATTGCAAGTGGCCCGTGACGTGGGTCTCGACCAGTGTGATAATGTCAGCTCTCTGAGATTTGAGAAATGTCAGGACCGCTGTGCGTTTGATCTTATTGCGTAAGCCTCTAACATTCCACGTGAGGAACTTCAGGGAACTCATGGTGGGTATATGGTGTGTATAATAGACCGCAGCCAAACCAGGACCAGCAGAGCAGATAAGGACACATCAGACAGTACAGAACATATCAGCAACCAATATTGATAGTGCATGTATGACAATGACATAGTACCTTTAGCAGAAATGAACAATTGTGAACATAGTGGCAAATAAAAAACGGCCAAAACATTTCCCCTCCCTCCCAGTCCAGTGCCACCCCAACTCGGCATGAACATAGTATCCCAAAACCAGGTATCAACCGGGGACATCCAACGTGAAAAAAGCATTGGAGGCGAGGGACTTAATTTCAAAGGGACATAGATACCTGTGATGAACAGAAAACAAAAAAAGAGGAAAAAACAATCAGGTAAACGGGGGGAGTGAAAAAAGTCCATAGAGAACCTAGGGGGACGACTTCTTCTCTGAGAAGTGCATGGGGTGTAGGGGCCACAAAAGCACAACACCATTGCAGCCGTGCAGAAGGGAGCCCCGCCTGCCATCAGGGTGGTACGTAAAGTAGGATAGGAAGTTCCAACAACGTTCGGTAAGCTGCCCTCTACAAGCATCTCCCACGCGTGGGGAGAACGGGGAATTAACAGTTAGATCACCCGAAGGTGGCGAGCACGCTGTGAGATCCAAGGAGGGGCGGAAAAGGCTTTTAGGTCTGTCTCCCCCGTCCCGGCGGAGGGCACTCACCAGCAACAGAGCAACCGTGAGGCGAATCACCAGGGCACGAACAGGGAGTGCCACCGGCACAGGGGGCGGCAGGGGAGAGAAAAGAAAAGTACTCACAGCTCCCAGACAGCGCGGTATGCTCAATCTCGCCGATCTCTCCGGTCAATCCAAGTGGATGCAGACTCTGGGTCCTCGAAGAAGTGGGTCCGACCGTCGCACTCCACACGAAGCTTTGCAGGGTACAGCATGGCGTATTTGAGGTGTAGAGTGCGGAGGCGCTTCTTAACATCCTGGAACCTGGACCGCTGCCGTTGCACCTCATTGGAGAAGTCCGGGAAGACGGCAACACGAGCGTTGGTATGGGGGATATTCCCCTTCTCTCTGGTTAGGCGGAGGATCTTGTCGCGATCCCTGAAATTAAGGAACTTCGCTATCAGGGTACGCGGTGGAGCTCCTTGGGGAGGAGGGCGGCCAGGGATTCGATGAGCTCTCTCCACTGCAAACATTACCGAAAATGCGTCTCTGCCGAAGGTTGAGGTTAGGAGGTTTTCAAGGAAGCTCTCCGGATCGGTGCCCTCAGCAGACTCAGGAAGACCGATGAAGCGGAGGTTACATCTCCGAAGGCGATTTTCCATGTCATCCTGTTTTGCGCTAATCTGATGTAACTGGCGGCGCACCTCATCGGTGGTATGTTGTAAAGGGTGTAAGATATCCTCTGCTCTGCTAATACGGGTCTCCGTCTCCGTCACGCGGTCCCTGAGGGTAGAGAGATCCTGCCGGATAAGGGACACATCAATTTTTACCTCCTCGATCTTGGTGGTAAGCGTGCTCTGGCACATGGCGATGGCATCCAGTAATTTGTTAGTAGCCACCACAGAGTGATCCGCATCCAGGATAGCAGCAGCGCCGTCTCTGACCTGCCGATCCCCCTCCTCAAGCCTGCGGTATCTGGCCAGTTTATCGATGGCTTCAGAATTATTTTTAGACGGAGACATGCTGTAAGGCGACAGGGAAGATCCCTGGGTGCACCAATATGGCCGCTGTTAAGGAGGCCGGGTCCTCCACAACCTCCCCCCCCCTCCGCTGCCCAGGGATGGCCCAACGTAGGCAGCAGGTCACTCTCAAGCAGCTGTAATGGCAACAGGCTGTATGCAGGGGAATCTGAGCTCAGGGGAGTCAGGGAGGCCTGTAATACTTGCCAAAGATGTCTCCGGGTGGAGCAAGATGGCCGCCGTTCCGGGAGTCAGGCCGAGACCGTGGTCCGCTCACACAGCAGGTGTAGAGTGCAAAGACACCCCAGCAGCTACAGCAGGTAATCCGGGGGCCGATGTAGAAGAGGATGGAGCCCAGTGCGCCCAGGGAGGCAAGGAGAAGTGTCCAGGGCCGCCGTCGGGAGGGCCAAGATGGCCGCCGAACCAGGAGCTAGGCCGAAGCCGGGGCCTTTCCTGAAGCAGAGGACCGGGAAGCGCAGCGACGGCAGTGGCGGCAAACCAGCGGGCTAACAGGCTTCAGGAACCGCAGGGAAAGCAGGACACGTCCTCGGATGTAGGGGATGGCAGGAACCGAGCAGGATGCAGGCAGGATGGTAGGTTAGGAGTATGGGCAGACGGAGCTCACATCACATGCGACCTATCCCATTGCTATCCAGGCCACGCCCCCTTAGGGGTTAATTTACTAAAGGCAAATACGCTGTGCACTCTGCAAGTGCAGTTGCTACAGGGCTTAGTACATGAGGTAAAGCTTCACTTTGCAAAGATACCCAATCAAATGAAGGAAAAAAAAAAAACAGCTTCTGCTCATTTACTAAGCTCTGAAGCAACTGCACTTGCAGAGTCCACAGTCTATTTGCCTTTAGTAAACCAACCTCTGTGGGTCTATGGATACACAGAGCTGGCTTGGGAGTAAGCCTGCACAAGTGCCCTTGTAGCTATGGTGGGGACTCCGCAGGGGGGAGGAGCCAGGACTGCTGGAAGGGGACCCGAGAATAGGAGGATCAGGGCTGCTCTGTGAAAAACCAACGCACAGAACAGACAAGTAGTATATGTTATTGTAAAGAAATATGCATCTACAATAACTTTAAGAGGGGAATTTCACTGTAAAACACTAGCAAATCATTAGAAAGGCTAAGGCAAGGTATTATACATTAATGCACTCAACAACATTGTGTTTTCATCATTCATCATCATGAGAGTTTTTCTTTAACTTACCACAGTATAACTGCTTTTCATCTGATCTGTCTTTGCAGTGAATTACACCATCACAGGTCAGCTGATAATCAATGCATTCCCCATTCCCACATTCAAACTCGAAAAAAGAGTTACAGGAAGAATTTCTGGCTAAAAAGGTAAAAATGAGAAGTAAATAATAAGGTTAATGGAAATAAATGACATTTCTTTAAAACACATATAAAATATTTTGACAGACCACACATAATGGATATAAAACAGTGACGTCTCTCTTTTTAATAAAGTTTCTCTTGTGTCTAAAGCCTAACTTTTCCTATAAACAGAACAATTCTACTTTCAACAAAGGAGGAGTGAGGCAGGAAGGGCAAGCAGCCACTATAAAAGACTTTAGTTGCCCCCAAGGAGTATAGTAACTATGCACGCTGCAGTGAACAGTGGGTGTGGCCAAACTGCTCTTGCTGACATCATCACCCTGCCCCAGTGATGCTGAACCAGCCCGCAGCTCCCGAACGGCAACAGATTTGTGTGTGACTATTTTGGTTACTTGGGGAGCCACAGGGAAGACTGAAACCCGGAAATATGATTCAAAACCTGGACTGTCCAAATGAATCCCAGACAGGTGGCAACCCTAGTTACATATGCATATGTCAGAGCCCCAAATAAATTAGGTACGTCTCTGTATATTTCATACTTGTAGATTTTTCCATATTTTATCCCTTTAACCTCCTTAGCGGTATTCCCGAGTGTGGTTCGGTGTGAATTTTCCATACCAAAAGCGGTAACCCTGAGCCACACTTGGGATCACATCCCAGGATCCATGTACAGCGTACTTACCTTGTCCCCTGGATTCTGTGATGTCTCCCCGCTGTGTCTGCGAGCCGCGTGTCCTCCGTTAGATTTACAGTGCCGAGCTCCGTTCCCTGCGAGCATTGCGACGCACGGGGATGGAGCACGGCGCCAAATTAAAAAAATTAAAAACATTACACATACAGTACACTGTAATCTTACAGATTAAATTACTGTATTAAATTATTTCACCTCCCTTTTGTCCCTAGTGGTCTGTCCAGTGTCCTGCATGCAGTTTTATATAATAAAAACTGTTCATTCTGCCTGGAAACTGGAGATTGTCCATAGCAACCAAAAAGTGTCCCTTTACGTCAAAGGTGCTTTTAGACCAGCTAGAAAACAGTGATAATAAATTAGAATCACTTGCAGAATTGAGAGATAGTGATTTGTGGGGAAATTCGGCATCTTTAAACACTGAAAGTAATGACAGCGACAATTCTGCAACTGAGCAAATTTTAGTGTTTTTGATTTGATTACATAATGGAATATTTTTTTTTATTATTATATTATTATTTGTTATAATTATTTATAGTTATTTATTATATTATAATTTATGATTTTGTGTTTCAAACACCCGGGATGACATGCTGGTAGGTTAATCAGATTCTGTCTATAAATTGGCCCTAGTATGCGTATGTGTATGTGTTTGCAAGCGCGTCGGGACCCTTCGGGGTAAGACCACGCTATATCAAGATACCTCTCAACTCAACTCAACTCTCAACTACTAGACTCTTGTTTGGACAGATTTAAGTGAGTTATTCCTAAGAATTACAGGCCTACAATATAAAACGCCAAATTTCCATACAAAACATTGTACCGCTTTAAGACGCAAAAATCTGACATAATTATACTGCCAGGGAGGTTAAAGACCCTGTAAGTACAGAAAAATACCTGTTTATCTGCCAGACATGCACTCAGCTCTTGATTTTCTCTTAACACCATGGGGTTGATTTACTAAAATTTGGGAGTGCAAAATCTGGTGCAGTTATGCATAGAAAGCATTAATTGAACAAGCTGAAGTTAGGAGCTGGTTGGCTACCATGCACAGCTGCACCAGATTTTGCACTTTCCAGTAAATCAGTCCCCATTGGTCTATTCATAAATCATTTGCTGGATGAATTGGACTGGATGAATGTTTCCCATATTTTCTGTAATACATTAATTCCTATGATGGTCAGCTCCATCTAGTGGCCAAAATACAGCATATTTTTCTGAACTACCTCAATAAGAAAGTATATTGCATTTTTGCCACTAGATAGAGCATGTTGCAAGGAGCATAGTTCATAGGAATAAGTCTATTACAAAAATTAGAAGTGCGCACAGGACAGATCTGAATTTCTGATATATTTTTTTTGCACTTATTGATTGCTGTAACAAAATACTTTTCCAAAGAACCACATTTTTTATTTAGAAGTGTATTGCTAAGGTTTATATACCCTTTAATGGATTAGTTAGGTAAGCCCTAATGGTACAAAGATATTGAACAATTACATTACAATGGGGTTAATTTCATTGGCGGCTGGTCTCCATGTGGGGTGCTGGACGCATAGATTTAGAGTTTTTTTTATTTTTTTTTAAGCACATGATTAGAGCCAGAGGCTCTATTTGACTTTAAAAATGGTGGGCCGGGGTGCAGAGCACCTGATATTAGCGAATCAACATTCACTATTGTCTTCCTGCTTCTCCTCCCGGCCAATCAGGACAGGAAGCAGTTCCTAAGACCAGATTTGCCGGGAGGAAAAGTGACCGAATAAGCCGGGGTAGCAGCCGAAGCCGCCCTCGACCTGGATGGGGTAAGTGCAGGGCGGGCGGGTGATTTGTTCCCCCCCCCCCCAAAATGGAGCACCAGCCACTACTAGTAAATTTACTAAAAGCAAATGGGTTTGATTTACTAAAGTAAAAAAGACTGAGCTTAGTAAATGAACAGAAGCTCTGCTGACTTCCATCATCAAATCATGTGCAAGCAAAAATTCTGTTTTTTTATTTTCCTTGCATGTGATTGGGTATTCTTTACAAAAGTGAAGCTTTCCTCATTTAATAAGCTCTGGAGCAACTGCACATGCAGAGTGAAACTGCACTTTGCAATGTGCATGGTCTATTTGCCTTTAGTAAATCAACCCCATAGACCCCATCAACCCCATAGACTGTTCACTTTGCAAGGGAATTTGCCCCAGAGCTTAATAAATGAGGTGAAGTTCTGCTGACTTCCATCATCCAATCATGTAAAAGTAAAAATGCAGTTTTTGTTTTTTTCTTCCCCTTGCTCATGAGTATTCTTTGAAAAGTGAAATAAATAGGGTCTGTCTGAAATTATATATATATATATATATATATATATGTATGTATATACATGTATGTGTATGTGTATGTGTATATATGTATGTGTATATGCATCAAATTAATATATTACGGATAATGTACAGATTTGATTTTTGAAAGATGTAATGTGAAGAAATAGGCTTTGAATTGAATTTCTTTTTCTTGATTAACCTACAGTTTAGGATGGAGGTATGTGTGTGTAAACCCTATTGTTGAAAATAAATAAATAAAGAATAAAAAAAAAATAAAAAAAAAAGAAAAGTGAAATTTTACCACATTACCTGAGCCCTGGGGAAAATGTGCAACTTTTTGCCCTTGCAAAGTGAACAGCCTATTTGCCTTTATTAAATCAACCCCGATGTGTGTGGTCTGTATAAAGGAATAGGTTTACGAAATAGGCACCAGAACGTGTGTCGCATTGGCCATCAATCATGTGTCAGCTATTTATTTCTCTAGTGCAGGTAAGAATATGTGAACTAGGATATGATTGTTTTTTTTTTTTCTGAGCAGCACCTTTTTTTTTCTTTTCCTTCCTCCTTGAAAGAGAGACATGAACAATGAAAAGTTGACAAGGCTTCTATCTTTTCCCTACTCAACTAATTAATAAATAAAATAACTAAATAAATAACTAACAAAATCAATAAATAAAGTAAACACACATCAGACACTGTTGCTGTTGGAGAATTGCCCTATCTTCCAGTGTGGTAAAACCCAAATCTCAAATTTTGGGTTTTCAGCCCCCAACATAACTGTGCACCAACCATAATTATAACACCAATATGATTCCAAAAATGTTCCCCCTCTGCCTGCCGTGTTGCTTCATTTCTCAGTTTTTGCAATCAACAGCAGCAAATGTAAATGACAGCCGTATCACATATAGTATGCATGGAGATGTCAAAGATATGACATGAAATATTAATATTGCATTGTGCTTTGTGTTGTTTACAATGTAACTTTTTCGCAGTGTAGAATATATTACTTACTCACACATCTGTTGTCATCTAATAATATTCGGTCTCCTCTGCAGGAACAGTTGACATGACCATCAGGAGTAAGAAGGCAAAGGTCATGGCAGCCTCCATTCATGTAGGAACAAGGTGACAGCTCACCTTTATTAAAAGAGAGAAGACTGTATGTTTAATAAAGCAGGCAACGTTTATAAATATGTTTTACTGTAAAAAAGCAGGAGATACAGAATACCTGTCAGCCTTTTTGAACCCCAAGAAAAAATGCAGCGCACCACCAGATTAATATTATGTCTGTTAGCTAGAAAAACTGCTTCTGCTCCGGATTTTGCTTTGATCTAAGGCTCTTACCCGCTTTTGATGTTGCCTGGGCATCCTTAGCTTGACTGCCACCTAGTCCTACCCTTCTTTTATAGTATTACTGGTAGAGTTTTTATAGGAAGTGACTAGGAGCTGGGTTTTTTTTTTTTTTTTGGTTCCACCACCACCACCACCATCTTGGTGGGCAGTTCGGCTAAGAACTTCCCAAACCATTCTGAACAATTTTGCATCATTTACTGCTCTACAACACACACTTTTTTGAACCCTGGTTGAGGTTTTCATTGACTTTTCTTGGGCTTCCAGCTTGGAAACTCTGTATTTCTGAGGCTCATATTTTTTGTTTTATTTTTAAATGTGGCCGAACTACAGCTGTCTAAACCTTTAAGGGTACATACAATTTGAACTCCAGCAGGAATTTTTAGACAGCTCAAGAGGTAATACACAAATGTGATAGAGTAAAAAGAAGTACAAAAGCTTTATTTGCATAAAACAATAAACAATGACTAAAAAGTCATATCGGTCACAGTCAATAAAAAAATGCTTGGCATAGTAGTGTACAATACTTGAGCAGACACCCTACTACTCTTGGTACTGGAGCACCGGACCTGCCTTTATAGTGTCTGGCCAGAACCTTTGAGGTGTTCACAGGATATCAGAGCTATGTTTATTCCTTCTTCAGGAAAAGAGTAGGGTGCACAGGTCTATAATATAATTACAATATTGTAAGTATATACATAATTATATCAGAATAACAAGTAGATTACATTAAGGCTAATACTCATCGTGTACTCACATTGTATCATCGTAAAAAAAAGCATACATTTAGCGAGATCCACAGGGATGTGTCATACTGCCTCCCACCAGCCCAAGGGAACAAGGGGAAAGGGGAGAACAGATGCACCCATGCTGCCAAGAACTGACAACAACAGAGACCGTCTGTGAAGGTCATATAGTCCGACCACTGATGTAAGTCTATAGGTAAGTATAAATTTACTGGTAAGCCTAGGCTCAGGCTGGGCTGAGCCAAGTATTGTACACTACTAGGCCAAGCGCTTTTTATTGACTATGTGACCGATATGACTTTTTGGTAATTTTTTTATTGTTGTATGCAAATAAAGCTTTTGTACTTTTTACTCTATCACATTTGTGTATCACCTCTTATCCTGCCTAAAAAGTCCTGCGTGTGTATCTATGTATTCATAGGGATGTTGGAAGGATCTGATGTTTAGAAGCAGCACCTAACTGGCCACCGTTTTAACCTAAACCTTTCAGAGAAAAAAAATGCGTAAGCGGCAACACTGGCACCCAGCTGTATTTGATAGGAAAGAATTTAGGATATGTGCTTTCCTGGAACTAGGAGTTAAGAGTTGATACCCAGTTCTAGATTGTCTAAACCTCAACCTGTTACCCGAGGGCCACATTTGTGTCCTTCTTAGTGGCTGTGTGGGCCTCGGGCTCCAACAGGCAGGAGAGGGAATGGAAACATTGATTTGCAAAGAGATTGTAATGATCATTTGCTCCCCACTCCTCTGTTCTGCTCCTTCTGAATGTGCAGGTTACTTGACTGTCATGCTGACTCATGAGATTTGAAGTGATTTGATTTATTTATTTATTTTTAATAGTAAACATGTAATACTTACCTCCTATGTACAATGGTTTTGCACAAAGCAGAAATTTGTAAACTGTAAGCCCTGGGGTAAGAATTTTAACACAACATTTACTTGGGAATGCTTATTTTATTATGCTTAATGTGTTAAGCTAAAAAAACATTGAGGGATTAATGCTACTTTAGGCCGGGTTCACACTGTCGCCGCATGTGGCTCACAGCAGGAGTCCGGTGCGTGCTGGTTCACCATTTCAGGTCCAAATTCAGCCCAAATTTTGGGCTGAAATCGAACCTGAAACGCACCAAAAAAGGCACACGTTTTTCCAGCACACCGCACTGGACCCACTGCGGAGATATGTGAGCCGGCTCCATAGAGAGCCAGTCACATTCTCCTGCTATGCGAATTGAATGTGGGGAAACGTGCATTCAATTCGCATAGGTGTGAACCCGGCCTTAATGGCCGCCAAGTTTGAACACCAATGCAGATCAGGAAAGTCACAGTAAATAGTCCTTGTGTGCATTTTTGTTCCAAGTCAATTATTGCAACAAGAGGGCCAGCATGAGAGCCAGAGAACTAGCTTCTAAAATGAAAGCTCAGCAATGACAGCTTCCATGTTTTATCATAATGTCTCTTATAGTCTTTTGTACAAATACAAAGATTGGCTTTTTAACTGTAGACTATTTACTTATGTTTTTCGGCACCCAGAAACTCCCAAAGAGATTTACATGTCTATACCCTTTCTTGGAATATCATGATAGGTGTACTTTAATCTTAAAATGACTAAAGCATAAAAAGTTTTCTAATTTGTACATAGATCAGACTCACTAAGGTCCTTACTAAAGCTGGATACACACAATACAACTTTTGTCGTTCAATTTCCTTTAGATTTACCTTCAACTATGTAGTGCAAGTGTCGCCCTGATTGCATACACATTGAAAGTGTTTACATTTGACCTCATATTATATGGTTTTGATAAATCTAAAGGAAAAAAATTGAAAGAAAATTGTATAGTGTGTATCCAGGTTAAGACAAATGCCAATTAATTAATCAATCTGTAACAAAATCCAGAGATATATGGTATTACGCATAACAGGTGATGAATATAGGCTAGGATGTTAAATAGCTATTGCAAATAACCAAATAATGTGAAAAATAATAGCCTTTTGGAAAGTGAATTGTGGGAAGAGGAACTAAAGCTAACACAAAGAAATAAACTTTATAATTGAATCTGTAAATTCTTTTGAAGATATAAATATTCAAGGGAGGGAACCACACTGATTCATATGCTGAAAACCACAAAAATGTAACAAATATGAATATGAATATATTACCATAAATCTAAATATGTTCATACTGTATAAGCATACTAAAATAATTAGAAGGTCTTCCAGTGATACAATGCAAACCTGCACTTGTCTGAGAAAAATACAAATAAAATATTATTATTATTATGCAGGATTTATATAGCGCCAACAGTTTGCGCAGCGCTTTACAACATCAGGGAATGTAATCAGGGAAAATAAAAAAGTGGGTACACACACAACAGAAACTGAATAAAAATGAAGGATCATGGATGCTCAGCTTATAGAGTGCTCAGGTCTAAAGACTTCTGCACTACATGGGGCCCTAAATATCCAATCTCTGGTTCAAACTCAAAGCAAACCCTTTACATTAAAAACATATACTGCAACTGGTCTATTGGAAATGGTCTATGGGACTTGTCTTAAAGTGTAACTCTGGGTAAAACCTTCTATTTATTTTTTGGATAGAGTAGGGAAGATGTAAACCCTTGTTTAAGTATTTATTGGTGTCTGTGCCCCCATTGGGGAGATTCATCCCTCTATTTGTGCTGTTGACCATTGTCACCAATAAATAAAGGGAACATCTAAAATTGTAGAGTTGTCCCCAGAACAAGAGGTAGATGGAATTCTTTCCATGGGAACACCTGTTTTTGGGATAACCCATCAGCTCCTCCCCCACAGTTTTTACCTTTTGTATTACAAAACACTCCCTTTTAGATTGTAAGCTTTAACGAGCAGGGCCCTCTAATTCCTCCTGTATTGAATTGTATTGTAACTGAACTGTCTGCCCTCATCTTGTAAAGCGCTGTGCAAACTGTTGGCACTATATAAATCCTGTATAATAATAATAACTGTCTAAGAGGGGAATTGCTCACATTGGGAGATTTCCTCTGGCTCCCTGCTGCTTCTCTAGGACAGGAAGTGAAGGGATTTGTCCTCAGTAGTATACAAACAAAATCCAAAATCAATACATCTTGTCTTTACATACACTTTAATTTTTCTAAAGATGATTTACCCACATTGCAATGCATAATTTTTTTTTTTTTCCTCAATACATTTTTATTGAAGAATAGAATGAAAACATACAAGGTATAGTATGATATAAATCAACATAAAGAAGAAATGAAAATAATAATAGAAAAAAGGGTTAATAAAGTATACATTAATGCAAACAATGTTAGGGAGCTGTAATTTATAAATACAATGCTTTACATCATAGTAAAAGAAATACCATGGTAAAAGATGTAAATTTAAATTTGTATGTTACACACGTTAGGGTATTTTATCTCAAGCATGGCATATCTCGTGATTGTTAAGTATTAAGTATTAAGTATTAGAAATTTCTAATTGATTGTGTTTGAAAATGAAGTCATATAATTAACAGATTTATCTAGGTGATCAGATAAGAAGGTTGGTAATAATACTTCTTAGTGAATAGCTACGTTTTGTATCTTACAAGAATATGTTTGTACCTTGATAAAATCAGGTCTTCATTCAATTTTTGTATTCCTCAGGAGAGTTAAAGAGATACCAGGGTCTCCAGTCTCCATAGTTTGTGAAATTGTGAGTTAGTTTATTTTTTCATTGCTATTGTTTCTTCTATATCATAGCATAATGTTAACAGCAAAATCAGCAGGTGAACAGCAGGTTTTTTTTTTTTGTTTTTTTTTTTGTGTAGCGCCCTACCTGGACTGTGGCTCCTAGCTCTGGAAGGCATCACATAAAGAGGCTGTCCTCTGGATTATTCAGGGAGAATTCACACCAGAATGCTCCTTTACTAGGGTTTAAAAAAAAATAATCTTTGTTTTCTCAGCACACAAAAAAAATAGGTCTTATTCCATTTTTTTGCCGTGCAACATAAGCACGCTGACTAGAGACATGGCCATGGACAACCAAGTACTTAATTATTATTAACAAGCAGTAAGCAAGCTTTTAAACATGCCATCATTGACTACAGTAGCTGCAGTCACTGTGGAGCAATTCATCCTGAAGTTAGCAGGCTGGCAGGCAGCAAAGTCACTGCTGGGAGGGGGGGAACAGAATTTGTTTATTTGCTGAAAGTGAAAATGCTTCTGCTACAAACATGAGGATGAATTACTCCACAGTGCCTGCAGCTACAGTGATAAGGGATAGGAGAGCTTGTTTTAAAGCTTATTTACTGTTTGGCAATGTTTTGATGTCCAAAGCATGGCCACGTGGCACAATAAACTGCTAAAAGACATTGGAACCTCTACTGGTAATTGCTTGGGCTACTGATAGGTAGTATTGGGATATTTCAAGCTGAGAATTTGGGAAAGCACTGCAAAGTGTCTGGCTTCTGAAGGCCAGTAACCTAATTCTGTTTCATTGCCCTAGGTCTAAGTTCTGGCAAAAGGTGAGTATTGTTCATCAGAACTTTCTCAGACTGTTATTTTCCTATATAACATTCTATTTAAATGCACATAGCGAGCTGTCACTAGTCACATAATAGAATTTATTGTATTTAGTTACCCAAATCTAAATCTTTAAACATCTGCCTGAATTAGGAGCTGACAGTTTTCAGATAAGTCACTAAGTATTCTGGCATAACTTTAGCAGAAGTTTTACATTTACTTTGCATGGATTGAAGGGGTGTATTTTCCTCTATATTTTCATGAAATGTCTACATTTTATGTCTCATTGCCAGCCAGGGAAAATGAGGTGATACATTTACTAGTAGGCGTATTACAACATCATTTACTGAATTCTGGGAGTCATTTCAGGAGCCTGGCAAGTCAATCTTTCTGTGTTACTAAGCAGGATGGTGCCCATGCTGACGCAACTAAGGCACACAGCATTCTGCACACTAGATATATAATAAAGGAGCTAAAGCATTTTGTCCTTTGAAATATTATCTCTGCTATTAAAGCTGGATTTTAGCCTTGCAGATTACCGTATTTTCCAGCGTATAAGACGACCGGCGTATAAGACGACCCCCCCCCCTAATTTTCCAATGAAAAAATTGTTTTGGGCTATACTCGCCATATAAGACTACCCCCTACCTCACACAGGGATGCAGTCTCGTAGCTCCAAACCAAGCCCAATGTCTGAAGGCAGCTCTGGAAGACTTAGATGCAGGTCCATCCTCTCTTCATGCTAGAGGTAAGCAGGCACCACAGCAAATCCCCTTTGCTTCTCTCCTGATGGCTCTGGTCATGGCAGGCTGAGAGCTCAGACCCCATCAATAGGTCTGCACTCTCCTCTCTCCTGGCTCAGTTTGCCCATAAAACAGTGACACTTCCTCCTCTAGGTGCAGCCACTTTTGGTATTAAAAAGTCCACAGTCTATTACCCCCCATTGGCAAGTACAGTGCAGAAAAGGGTTGCATTCATTGCAGTATGCACTGAGCTATTCCTGGCTGGCAATGCACTCTGTTGCTGAATACAGAGCTTGTTAAGCCTGCTCAGATTGGCAGAGGCTTGTGACATCATCAGCCCGCGCCGCTCCAATCCGAGCAGGCTTAACAAGCTCTGTATTCAGCAACAGAGTGCATCGCCTTCACATCCATCTGTCAGCCTCTGCACCCGGTGTATAAGACGACCCCCGCTCTTTAGCAGTGTAATTAAGGTGTAAAAGGTCGTCTTATAGTCCGGAAAATACGGTATAA
Source organism: Rana muscosa (assembly GCA_029206835.1). Taxonomy (NCBI): domain Eukaryota; kingdom Metazoa; phylum Chordata; class Amphibia; order Anura; family Ranidae; genus Rana; species Rana muscosa. The sequence continues at coordinate 445,159,613 of CM055127.1, read as the reverse complement.
ACATATTATACAAGTGACAAGAAAGATTGTTTTTACTTACAGCTGTTGGTGTCATTGGCCACTGCAATAATCCCCATTGGCTGATGAGGAATGTCTGAGCGTAGAACCTTGGTCTCCCCACCGGTGTACTTGTTGGATCGGAGAATGGCTCTTCTCACCCAGTCCGACCAAAATATATAGTTATCGTAGATTGCCATGCTTAGGAATGTTCCTGGTCCTGATCTGACAATGACCTGCATACAACATAGTTTAGCATTATCTAACTCTGCAATATAAAGCACATTACAAATAAAGAGATCCTATAGCATCATCCTGAACAAAAATAAAAAATGAGGTTTCTTGAAAGAACTGGGTCTGGGTTTAAAGGACAGACTGTTCCCTAAAGTGTTATTTCAGTTTTGCAAAGTTGCTAGAACGTCATATCACAAGTTGGCTACCTAAAATGGACCTGAACTCAAAAAGTGAAGATTTGCTTTCTTATATGAAACACCTAGAAGTGTTAACTGTGTCTGAGTAGTACTCTGAAAGATTTACCCTTTGTCCTAAATTCCTCTTGAAAAATAACAGTGTGCTTCCTGTTACTGGGCGTTCCTATGTCTTGAGCCTCAAAGCTTTGCATCTGTAGTGTGAGATCATCTAGGGCAGTGGTCTCCAAACTATGGCCCTCCAGTTATTCTGGAACTACAATTCCCATCATGCCCAGTCATGTCTGTGAATGTTAGAGTTTTTCAATGCCTCATATGACGTGTAGTTCCACAACAGCTGGATTGCCGTAGTTTGGAGATCCCTGGTCTAGGGCACTTCAGCCTCTAAATGCAAGTTTCAAAAAAATTACATTTGAGATTTGGAGCTGTTACTAGTCTGTGGCTCAATGTTCTTCTTGCTGAAGAAAAAGTTGTACCTGAAGACTTGCAGTGTAAGGCTGTCCCTGCTTTTGCTTCATTCACTCTATGAATTTGTGTTTTCCCCACCTCTCCTGTTGCTTTGGGACCTTTGCTTAAGGTAATATTAAAGAAAAAAAAAATCTTATACTTACCTGCTTTTTGCAAAGGTTTTGCACAGAGCAGCCCCAATCCTCCTCTTCATGGGCGGGCCCCCCGTCAGCGATCCTGGCTCCTCTTTTTCTGCAATTGCCCCCATAGCAAAAAGACACACAGAACAGGACTTGGCCCTGTCCCCGCTCCCCCCTTACTGGTTATGATTGACTGCCATTGGCTCCCACTTCTGTCTCTCCCATGAGACCCATGAGAGCAGCCGCTCACGTTCACATTGCTGAATCGAGATCGGGCTTGGTAAATATTAGGGGGCACTGTGGTGGAAGCTGCATACTGAAGTTTTTTTACCTTGATGCATAAAATGCATGAAAGTAAAAAAAAAAAACCTTCAACCTTTTGAACCACTTTAAGTCACTTTAATTTCACCTTCCCAACTGACTCTCATGCATTTTTCCTGAACTGTTTCTGACACCTATTTTTGACAAAGTTTCAGGAAATGATCTCCAATTGCTGGGAAACGTCTCAGTGATATCTAAGAATCAGAAAATCTTTGGTGTGGTTGGGGATAAAATCTCTTTATTAAATTCTGGCCATTTGTAGAGTCAGTTAGACATGTGCACACTGAAATATCTAGTTTCTGAATTTTGTTTTCGTCCAAAAAATACATTTACTTAGTTACTCCCGAAATTCGTTTTTATTTATTTTGTTTCGTTAAAAAATGCATTTGTCCGAAAATCCAAATTAATTAAGGTCGAAATCTGTCAATTGTTGACTTATGGTGTCTGTCGAATGTTCTAAGAAGATTTGACGAAGCAGCTAAACTGTACGACGCCGCGATCGTACATTTCCGGTCGAATGCTCCACCCACAAGCTATAGTAGAATTCTAATGTTGTATAACTAGTAATAATTATATTTAATAATTATTATTACTAGTCAACCAACATTAGAATTCTTCTATAGCCTATGGGCGGAGCATTTGACCATAAATGTCCACTCTTGGCGATCATATGTTTTTAGCTGCTTTGTCGAATCTTCATGTCTCTATAATGTCGAATCTTCTCTCTCTATGTCAAATCTTTTCTCTCTATGTCAACTCTTTTCTCTCTGTCGAATAATCTTGGACTAAGAGTTAGGTTAGGCACATTTAACCGCAGGTTCGATAGACACAGATCGCTATTGTCACCATCATGTCGAATCTTCTATCTATATTGAACTCTTGTCGCAACAAAACGAAAATAAAGCATTTTTTATGTTGGATCTTTCGGAATTCGGATGAAAATGCATTCGGACAAAAATGAATGCACATGTCTAGAGTCAATAAGCAAGATATCATCAAACAGGCATGGGGTACTGGGAACTGCTATGGGGGACATGTACCAATGCCAAAATTACAACAGTAACTTTTTTAACACAGAATTGTCAACTCTCCATTAAAGCTCCAGCACAGACAGATAATACGAATGCTGTGAGCCCTTCCTTTTAAAACAAGGGGACAGATTTACCAATTCCTTCATATTTTTGGCTCTTGTGACTCAATTACCAGAACAAAAGGCTATGCACAGAATTATAGGTTGTTCCTTATTTCTGGTGGAGAACCTGCAAACTTCTGACCGAACCCGAACCTCATCCCTAGTAATATCCCTTTTAATTTTGAATCCTTTTGAATAGCAACTTTAGCTCATGCATGGCTGTCAAAACCTGTGTGTGAGATCAAACATTCTTTAAATATTTTTACAGCAAGGTGAACTGCAAGCGAACACAATTTGCATGAAAAACCCATTTAGTCCATTTGCATAAGTAATGCTTAAGGATTTGCTAACTAATTAATTTATCATGTGTATAGGAAAAAAAAATCTTTGAAGTGCAGGCAATATTATTTGCCTTGTTTGTAAATTCAGAGCTGGGGGTATTGATTTTAGGAATTAGTTATTAAGCTTTACAATCTCACTGTGCACCAGTTCCCTTTTCTTCCACTATGATATACTGGGAGCTTATAAGAAATGTGTAGAATGGACACTTACAGAAAATATTTGCTGAAAGTTATGTCTTCAAATGATCTTCTCTTGTGAAAAACTTTGTGCATTTACTTGTAGAAAGTATAGAGGGGCTTATACAGTATATTGAAGCTAAACGTACCTATTAAAGCCCAACTTCAGCCAATAACCTTTAAAGGATTAAAACCTCTGTCTGGTTTTTGCCCTCATCCATGTTCTAATAGGTAGACTTACCTTTACTATTTAATTTTGGCTAGAAGTCCACATATCGAGTTTGCAGGGCTTAAAGTGTGCACTTATCTTATACTGTATGTAATGTGCATTACACCATGTATTGTTCATTTCAGCCACACATGCTAGTACACAGATATACTGTATGTGAATAACAGTGCAATGCCATTCATCCATTCATTCTAAATAGTACCCCAATTCACATATACAGTAAGTATGTGTGTGTTGCATTGCCAAAAACAGTATTTTTTTTGGCAACACAGGTTAACCAAGGCAGTTCCAGAACTTGAGCTGCGCTTGGCATTGTGAATAGCCCCACATTCATTATTTGCCTTTCTGACATTTGAGTTCAGTCCAGACCCTAGTCTTCTGTTTTCTCCATCCTTAAAGAAGGGGGAACCTTATCTTGTCTTGTTGATTAAAAATACAATTTAATTCTGGCCTTCCACAAGTAGAGTTGAGTTTCTATCGTTTATGATTCTTCCATATATCCATAATGAGAAATACCGTATTTATCGGCGTATAACACGCACAGGTGTATAACACGCACCCTAACTTTAAGAGGGAAGTTTCAGGAAAAAAACTTTCCACAACCCCCTGCGTATAACACGCAGGTGGTACAGTTTACCCTCTATTTTCAGGGTAAAAAAGTGAGTGTTATACGCCAATAAATACAGTAATTCTCTCTGCTTTGGGACTTTCTAGGCAATAATTCAATTGTGTTACAAAAAAATAAATCTTTATTGCTACAAACAAGCATTAAAAAAATTAAAAAAGTAGATGTTTGACTGTTGTTATATATACACGCATACAGTGACTTGAAAAAGTATTCATAATTGTGAAGTGGAAGGAAAATGATAAATGGTTTTCAATTTTTTTTTTACAAAATAATATCTGAAAAGTGTGGAGTGCATTTGTATTCAGTCCCCTTTACTCTGATACCCCTAACTAAAATATAGTGAAACCAATTGCCTTCAGAAGTCCCCTAATTAGTAAATGGAGTCCACCTGTGTGTAATTTAATCCAATGCCGCGTACACACGTCCATTTTTAAAACCAACGTTTTTCTCGTCGTTTTTTTTCTTGTTTCCTCTCAACCCTGTCTTGCGTACACACGATCATGAAAAAAAACGCTCGAGCAAAGCGCAGTGACGTACAACACGTACAACGGCACTATAAAGGGAAAGATCCGTTCGAATGGCGCCACCCTTCATGTTAGTAAAGTTTGTTGAGCGACGATTCGCGCTTTTCAGCCTCGTGCTTTTCAGTCCGTTACATCGTGACGAATGTGCTATCTCCATTACGAACGCTAGTTTTACCAGAACGAGCGCTCCCGTCTCATACTTGATTCTGAGCATGCGCGTTTTTTTTCCCCTCGTAAAAGCATACACACTACCGTTTTTCACGACGTTAAAAAAAACTACATGAAAAACGACGTGAAAAAATAGAGCATGTTCGAAATTTTTAATGCCCGTTTTTCACGTCATTAAAAATGCTCTGGAGCCTACATACGATCGGTTTTAATGCCCATTTTTAAAAATGGAATTTTTAACGTCATGAAAAACGATCGTGTGTATGCGGCATTAGTATAAATACAGCTGTTCTGTGAAGCCCTCAGAGGTTTGTTAGAGAATCTTAGTGAACAAAGGGCCAATGAACACACCAGATAGGTCAATGATAATGTTGTGGAGAAGTTTAAAGCAGGGTTAGGTTGTAAAAAAATATCCCAAGCTTGAAAATGGAAAGAGTATGGCACAGCTGCAAACCTACCAGGACCTAAACTGACAGGCCGGGCAAGGAGAACATTAATCAGAGAAGCAGCCAAGAGGTACCCAGCTCAGGTGGGAGAATCTGTCCACAGGACAACTATTAGTTGTGCACTCCACAAATCTGGCCTTTATGGAAGAGTGGCAAGAAGAAAGTCATTGTTTAAAAAAAAAAATATTATTTATCTGAGGAGCCTTCGGCAATCCTGCAGAGTACAGCTCTGGGGTTTCCTCTGCACTACATGGATAAATGCATTTTTTGGATAATAAGAAAACAATAAATTGACATACTTACCTTGTTCGTTGCCCAAGCAGGCCTTCCTTTTTTCTGTGCAACTGGTTCTTGAAGCCGCTGCCTGGACAGTCATAGCTCTCATTAAATCAGCTCTTGATGATGTAATTGCGAACAATGTAGGACCGGCAGTTCCTCAATGTACACAAGAACATCAAGGACCTGATTCCATCCCAGAAGTGTTGGACAATGGAGGAGAGCACCAGATGCTTTGGTAGTTAGAAATAAGCTAAGTATTTGTACTTATTCCTTTTTCCTCATTTAACCCATACATTGTCGGCAGGAGGGGTTTGGGGGCTGCATGAGTAAATATAAAGTGTTAAAAATCCCACAACCGTAAAGTCAGTTTGTTTATGCAGTAAAGCATGCTTGTTACACTCACTGTGGTACCTAATGTTGCGTACACGGTCGGAATTATCAATGGAAAAAGTCAGATGGGAGCTTTTCGTCGGATATTCCAACCGTGTGTATGCCCCATCTGACTTTTTCTGTCAGAATTTCCGACGGACTTTCCCAATGGAAAGTCCGGCCGTGTGTACGTGGCATAAGAGGTTAATCCTCTGCATTGTATAAAAAGGCTGATTGATCCTGTCTTTTCTGATCCTCCCATTCTTGTACTGTCCCAAATTCATCTGCTGATAGCACAGAGCCCTAGGAAACACTCTGCACATTCTCAGTTTGGTGTGTCTTTCTAGAGAGTGTTTTTTTGGGAGGACGCATGTGATCAGCACAGGTCAACGAGCACTGTCCAGACAGAGGGTCAGGGGTCATGCAGCCTCATAGGACAGTCAAAGGACAATGAAAACTTCTACAACCTTTAACCAGACACTGATAGAAGTCACAAGACTGCTATATACTACTGATGAGAAAAGGTATTTAGCAGTTTATATTTAATAAAATAATTGTATTTCCTTGTTCTGCATACTGTGGGAGACCAGATATAGTGAATGCAGAGTCCTGGGTTTACTAACACTTTAAGAGCAGCCCAGAGTTGGGCTTTTAGGATGTTAGGTTTAGAAATAGCTTTTGAAAGAAAAGTATTTTGTGGTCTGTGGTGTCTCTTGGTGAGAGGGGTAATAGTAAGTTCTCCCATCAGTGAATACAAATAACGCAGTACATAAACCTGAGGTCGTAACTCTTCCTCCATTCTAATTTTTTTTTATAAAAATTTAAATTTTCTTTCAATAATGATGAAGTAAGTTTTATTGCCAACTGTAAATACATTCCAGTTCTCATTATTCTAGCAATGGAAAGGCATTGATTGTTTGCTATGGACAACAGACACCTTTTGCATCCAAGCACCAATCAGATCCTGTAATATTTTCCTACCTACATCAGCCTTCAACTTTTAAATGATGCACTTCATTATTTACTTCTTACCCAAACACATAAAACTTTAATTTAACAAGCGCAAACTACTTTCACAACACTTCTTGAATTCAAGTTTAGCATTTTTATTAAAGCACAGTGCGATCACTGAAGCAGAATGTCTCGAAATTACTGGAGGTCAAAATCCAGATAACACTTTTAGCATGTGAAAAGGAGTTTCTTTAACCAAATAAAATACAGAGTTGTCTGGTACTCATCCGAGGCAAAATACATATTTTATACAGAAATAACTGTGAAACTCTAATGCACAGCACACTGTATAATAAGGGGCTCTTATTAGCATTCATCAAAACACACTTAGGTTCACTTTTTGCAAACCTACATTTATGAAGAAAAAAAAAAAGACCAATATATTTCATTTATGAAATGAAAGGTTCTCTGCCAAATTTAGTTAAATGTCTGACTAAACAAACTTCACAGAGGTTTAACCTCCCTGGCGGTATGATTTTGTCTGATTTTAGGTGCTGAAAGCGGTCCCAATTATTTTGCATGGAAATTTGGCGTTTTATATTGTAGGCCTGTAATTCTTAGGAATAACTCACTTAAATCTGTTCAAACCAGAGTCTAGTAGACATCCCGGGTATGATAAAGTTTGAAACACAAAATCATAAATTATATTATAATAAATAACTATAAATAATTATAACAAATAATAATATAATAATAATAAAAATTATTCAATAATGTAAACAAATCAAAAACACAGAAATTTGCTCAGTTGCAGAATTGTCGCTGTCATTACTTTCAGTGTTTGATGACGAATTTCCCCACAAATCGCTATCGCTCAATTGTGCAAGTGATTCTAATTTATTATCGTTGTTTTCTAGCTGGTCTAAAACCACTTTTGACATAAAGGGACACTTTTTGGTTGCTATGGACAATCTCCAAATTCCAGGCAGAATTTTTTTTATTTATAATATAAAAGTGCATGCAGGGCACTGGACAGACCACTAGGGACAGAGAGGATGTGTAATTTTTTTTATACAGTACTGTAATCTGTAAGATTACAGTATACTGTATGTGTATTGTGTTTTAACTTTTTTTAATTTGGCACTGATCTCCGCCCCTGTGCGCCGCAACGTCGCAGGGAACGGAGCTCGGCGTCAAGGAGACGGCTCGCACACACTGCGGGGAGACATCGCAGGATCCAGGGGACAAGGTAAGTAACTCTCCCTAAATCCTGCGATGCAGCCCGAGTCGGGCTCAGGGTTACCGCTTATGGTACTGAAATTCCACCCTGAGCCAGAATCTGGAATACCGCCAGGAAGGTTAAATGGGGTGACTGATGAGCCAATAATGAAGTGCAAATGCATTAGAAAAGAGTCAGTTTACTGACATACATGATGGCACATGCTTCAAGAGTTCATGCTCTTCTCTGCCGAATAATTTTGACCAACAAGGAAGCTGAGAATCAGACTCTTGCTGAGACTAAGATTCCTAATTCAAGTTCAGATGAAAAATAATTCAGTTATAGGACACCAAACAGAACCAGAGACTAACACAGGGAGATAAGACTAAGGCGCATCAGCAATTCTATTGTTGTTGGCAACTTACCAAAGACAGGATCACTATGCAGAGCAAATAAAATACTCATCTACTTTCAGGCTTCCCTACCTTGATGTCTGGATGAGCAAGCCATCGCTCATTACTGACAAAAACAAAATAATGACAGTTTGTGTATCTAGCCATTGAGCTAGCGATGGGTGGATGTATTTTCTCTCCAACGCCCTACAGTCCATTTTTCAATGGCAAGACAAGTTCTAGCAAAGGCCTGCTGGTCTTCCACTCTCTTAATATCACAGGTGAAGAATAAAATGGCATGATATCTCCTGAATGAAAATATATTTGTGATGCTCATGGATAAATTACATAAATTTGAACAGGTCTGGAACACGAGGATTGAACATTACATACCTAAGACTACGGATGTTGACTAGCGTTGAGCAGACACCTGGATGTTCAAGTTCGACGGGTACGGCCGAACTTCGGAGAAAAGTTTGAGTTCGGGACCCGAACTTGACCCGAACTTGACCCCGAACCCAGTACACTGTTCGTGTTTGGGTCCGGGTACCAAAAACCCAAAAGTCCGGTACGAACCCGAACTTTACGGTTCGAGTTCGCTCAACCCTAATGTTGACCATTCTCCCTTGACCATCTGAGCAGCCTATGTTTGTGCCCTATGTTAGAGAGCAGCCTATGTCCACGCCCTATGTTAAAGAGCAGCCTATGTCCATGCCCTATGTTAGAGAGCAGCCTATGTCCACTCCCTATGTTAGAGAACAGCCCATGTCCACGCCCTATGTTAGAGAGCAGCCTATGTCAATGCCCTATGTTAGAGAACAGAGTATGTCCATGCCCTATGTTAAAGAGCAGCCTATGTCAACACCCTATGTTAAAGAGCAGTCTATGTCCATGCCCTAGGTTAAAGAGCAGAATATTTCCACACCCTATGTTAAAGAGCAGCCTATGTCTATGCCCTATGTTAAAGAGCAGCCTATATCAACGCCCTATGTTAAAGAGCAGCCTATATCAACGCCCTATGTTAAAGAGCAGCCTATGTCCACGCCATATGTTCCACGCCATATGTTAAAGAGCAGCCTATGTCAATGCCCTAGGTTAAAGAGCAACCTATGTCCACGCCCTATGTTAAAGAGCAGGCTATGTCCATGCCCTATGTTAAAAAACAGGCTATGCCCAGGCATAACAAACATCCTCCTCATCTTGGCCACCAGTCTCTGCCCCCAGCCCTGCAGAGTTCCCCCATAGGAAGCTGCTTCCTATGGGGGTACTCAAGCAGGCTCTCTCCTGAGCCCTGTTGTTGGCATCTAATGACACAGCCAATGGCTCCCGCTACTATCTGTCTACCATTGAGGAGGCAGAGTGAGGAGAGAGCCCATGCACTTGGGCACAGTGCTGAATTGAAATCAGGCTCAGGTAATTATAAGGGGGGCTGAGGGGATCCTAAACATAGACGTTTTGTTTTTTCCTTCAAGTGTTACTAAACCCAGGAGCCAGCATTCACTATATCTAGTCTCCCACAGTACACAGAACATGAAAATGCAATTATTTTAATAAATATAAACTGCTAAATACATTTTCTCATCAGCAGTATATAGCAATCCTGTGACTTCTATCACTGTCTGGTTAGAGATTGTAGGAGAAGTTTTCTGACTGTGCTATGAGACTGCAAGTCCTCTGACCCTCTGTCTGGACAGTGCTGATTGGCCCTGTGCTGATCTCATGCACTCTCCCAAGAACAAAAAAAAACTCTCTAGCAATACACACCAAACTGAGCTAGAAGGGGAGGATCAGAGAAGACAGGATCAAACATCATTTTTACACAACGCAGAGAATTAACTTGTCGGTTCCACATTGAGTGCAACAAGCATGCTTTACTGCATATACAGACATATTTTACTGTAGTGGGTTTAGTAGAAATTTAATGCATAGAATGTATTAAGGTAAATAAAAACTAAAGCCTTTAGAACAGGTGTGCCCAACCAGTGGCCCGGGGGCCACAAGTGGCCCGCGGAGCCCTCTGATGTGGCCCACGACTGCTGCTCTGGGATGGAATAAAATAGAATAGAATACTATTATTAAAGGTACTTTTTTTTATTAGTAAAATCACAGTGTATATATGGGCATATCTGTTCTGCAGTGGTTACTGCGCTGCTTTCAAACTGATCCACAGGTACAGAGAAGTGCACCTGTGGGTTACCTGCACTGAGCCATAGACTTCTATTACCTGCGAGTTTGGTGTGCCGAGAGTAGAGTAGGCTCTATAGAGCCGAGTGGGCTGCCATCCACCCGCTCCACTCATTGTGGCCCGTGACCAGTTACCAAGTCGCTTAAGTGGTCCTTGCTCTTCAAAAGGTTGGGCACCCCTGCTTTAGAACCTATTTAAGTGGAAGATGCATCTTCAGAATGGTCTTAGACATAATGAATCAAATAGGAATTGCCCCCAATTATATATAGTCAGCATTTTAGATCTGAAAGGTATAAAATACAGTGTGTTGTTTTTTCTTATAAACATTTGTTTAATGTTAAGGCAGCCAATTAACTTGAATAGGCTGTCAACGCATGGCAATGCACCTAAGAAGGCACTAACACTGCACAAAGAATATGAAGCAAAACTGAATGTTATCAGGCTATATTCTCCACAATTTAAACACGTGCATTGGGAAAACACTGCATTATGAACACTAGATGGAGCTAAGGAGCATACGTTTTTTCTATGATAGTCAGTGCCATCTAGTGGCCATAATGCAGTTTTTTTTTCTGCATTTACACATTCAAACTGCAGAGAATATAGTCTGGGAACATAGATTGTGTCCCATTTGCACAGAACGAATTAACATGCTGCTTCAATGGATGAACAGCTATGCAGATTTTTTTTTATGGGTGCCCCTAAAGTACTTGCTTCCTTGACTTGCACTACATTTTCCTCTTCAGAGCTCCTTTTACAATTTCCCCCTCACAAAAACTTGAGGATTTGCTATGTTGAAATGCATATAGAATACAGAATTAAGTTTATTATAGTGTGTGACTGAGGCAGTGGACGATTCCCAGGTTCTCGACATTAGACAGGTATATATTTATCCTATGAAGATATTATTCAGTTTAATTTAAGTTGAGTCGTGAAGCTTCAGCATGTTTTTGCCTGCCATATGGCAGAACAAAAAGGTGTTATGACAGTGCTCTAGCAATGATATTCCCTAACACAATATTATGTATCTAGAAAATGTGTCAATCTGGCTTCATATTACTATTACTGGAGCCAACAATTACACCTCAGAGTCTCTTCTAATAGGAACCTGAACTCCCGGCAGGTCTAAAAATGAATAGATAAATAAAATAAAATGTTAATTTTAAATAAGAAGTATTTTTTTTTAAATAACTAATATACAGTTGTGCTTAAAAGTTTGCATACCCTGGCAGAAATTGTGAAATGTTGGCATTATTATTATTGAAAATATGACTGATCATGCCAAAAAACTGTCTTTTATTTAAGGATAACAATTACATGAAGCCATTTATTAAGAGCAGAGACTGCGAGCCAAGTCTTCTCATCCAACATCAGTGCCTGACCTCACAAATGTGCTTCTGGGAGAATGGTCAAACATTCCCATAGACACACTCCCAAACCTTGTGGACAGCCTTCTCAGAAGAGTTGAAGCTGTTATAGCTGCAAAGAGTGGGCCAACTCAACTCTTCCCATAAGGTATTTTCTCTTTTTGTTTTGTTCTGTGTGCTATATTTGTCACTCTGACAGAATGATGCCTTTTTAAGATGTGTGCTATTATGTTACAAAATTGTAATGTATATGTTTTTTCCTAGATAGCGAGACCCATTTTTGCTTTTCCAACGATCCCTGAACGTGTTCTGACGAAGCTAAACAGTGAAACGCGTTGACACACAGTGGCTCACTTTTTATCATGTATTCTATACATGTGTTTTTTCAATTTTTCTAAATGTTCTTTATGTACCATGTACTATTTCTAATAAATATTGTATTTTTGTATGCTTTTCATTGTTCATTGTGCCTTTAAGTCCGACCTGTGGGTCACCATATGGTGCCCCCTCCCATTTTCTCTCTATATTGGGCCAACTCAATATTGAACTCTACGGATTAAGACCGGGATGCCATTAAAGTTCATGTGTGTGTAAAGGCAGGCATCCCAATACTTTTGACAATATAATGTGTATATATATATATATATATATATATATATTATATATATATATACCATATTTATCGGCATATAACACGCACTTTTTCCCCCTGAAAATAGGGGGAAAATCACGGGTGCGTGTTATACGCCGATAGCGTACCTCAGAGGAGAAGGAGGGGGACGAGCGCCGCCGGAATCATCGAGCTGTCATGTCATGTTTACTCGGCTCTGACACCACACACGTGTCCCGCCTCCGCTAACGGCATTGGACCAGTGTTCTGTCAATCACAGGAGCTGGTCCAATGGCAGAGGCGGGACTGTGTATGTGACTGCCGACTGAGAGCCGAGTACCCCAGAAGATGACGGCTCGGTGATTCCGGTGTTGCTCGTCGCCCTCCTGATTTCCTGCACTGCATGAGAGATGGTGAGGCTGCAGATAGACATCAGGCTGCAGATGGGCACAGAGGCTGAATTGAGGCTGCAGATGGGCATCAGGCTGCATTGGATGGGCGGAGATCAGGCTGCAGAAGGGAACAGAGGCTGCAGATGGGCATCAGGCTGCATTGGATGGGCGCAGGTCAGGCTGCAGATGGGAACAGAGGCTGAATTGAGGCTGCAGATGGGCATCAGGCTGCATTGGATGGGCGCAGATCAGGCTGCAGATGGGAACAGAGGCTGAATTGAGGCTGCAGGTGGTCATCAGGCTGCATTGAGGCTGCAGATGGGCACTAATCAGGCTGCATTGATTGGCACTGACCATTATTATGCTTTAAAGTGGTTTATTTAAAAAAAAAAAAAAAAATCCTGAAACTTCCCTCTTAAATTGGGGAGTGTGTTATACGCATGTTATACGCTGATAAATACGGTATATATATGTGTGTGTGTGTGTGTGTGTTATCATTTGCTGTCTTAAAACCAATATTTTGCAACCTACTCCGTAACTGATGAATTTAGTTTGTGTATGTCAATGTACCAGCAATACTCAAATATAGAATTCATAATATGTTTGCGCTGTTTCCAGCCCGACCCAGGAGACTGCAGTGATTTTACTTTATATTCAGTAGAACAAGCCACGGTTCCCCTGATATGTTAAATCTCAGATCTACCTGAAGCTAAGAACAGATGTAACTCGGTTATTGAACCAAATATCAAATATATCAGGATGAACAGGCTTTCATTGAAACAGAACAGTTCTAAGAAACTTCATAGCAGTAAAACGTCTCACTAATCCACACTATACATATTGAAGATATACAGTTTATATATAACAAAACACAGCAAAAGCACGTGAGATATGGTGAACTGTATGCAGCAATCAACATCAATTTTTTTCATAGGTAAACACCCAGATAGAACTTTGCTCTTCTCTCTCTGGGTTGCTGCATATCTTTTGGGCTGCACACATTTTCTGGAACTCCCTTCATCATGTCAAGGATTCAGCAAGCTGTTCTGCTATGCCACTTACCCATGCCAACTACAGTTCTTATCACGTTTTGAATTCTGATAAGAAAGGAAGAACTATTAAGAGAGTCTATCTCAAGAGTCTATTATCCTCAAAAACCTAAAAGGTGCCTAAAGATGTAAGAGAAGGTTTCTGATTATGCAGTCAGGGACTGTTTGTATGCCTGTAAGCTTCCCCCCATTGCTTCCTGCCCAACCCAGCACAGGATTAGATGAATTTTCCTGTCTGTTCCTAATGATGTCCCCCTGACCAGCTGGTCCATGGAGAGCATCTTGTTTCCCACTCCAAATAGCAAACATGCAAGTTTGCTGGACTTGACCTTGTGTATCTATATGATGAGAAATCATAAAAACAATTATTCAGCAACCAGATTATATCAACATGGCCAGCATCTAAAATCTGTATGACATACGCCCTTAAAACTTTACATAGTAACTCCACTTTTGTTGTGACATAAACATCTCCCTCTGGAGGATGTATGTATGTATTGCAAGTATTTTAGCAAACTTTGTTGCAGATTCCTAGCTTTTTGTTTTCTGAAGAAATAAATCTTTGTTTGTATGTGTCCTTGTGTAAGGTGAATGTGAAAGGGAGTGACTTTATAATTATCAATCAGCTGCTGCACTTGCAAGGTTCTAATGAGGAACGTGTCAGGGGCTCGACGAGAGCCTTGTAAAGTGGGAGAATTATCATTTTATCTCTCGAGTGAATGTCTTTTTTAATGCATGCCAATATTTTGTTGGCTTTGCTTGCCGCAGCCTGGCATTACATGCCATTGCTGAGCCTGTCATCTACTAGGTACCCCTGGTCTTTTCCATCCTAGGTTCCCCCAGAGGTTCTCCCCCTAGCGAGTAACTTGCATTCATATTTCTGGCACCCAAATGCATTACCTTACATTTTTCAACATTAAACCTCATTTGGTTGCCCATCCCATTAATTTGTTTAGGTCTTCTTGCAAGGTTTCCACATCCTGCGTAGAAGTTATTCCCCTGCTTAAATTTGTATAGTCCGCAAATACTGAGATTGAGCTATTTATCCCATCCTCTAGATCAGGGGTGTCAAACTCAATTTCATCGTGAGCTGCATCAGCATTATGATTGCCCTCAAAAGGGCCGGTTGTATCTGTAAGATTAGATGTCCAGCGCATCCCCTCCCCTTTACATTAGATGTCAAGAGCCGCCCCACCATCAGAAGTTGAGTCCTCCACTCTCCCTTACATCACAGTGCACCCCCCTTTTCTTATGCTGCTGCTGGGAAGAAGCTGGATGTATTGCTTGAAAGCAGAAAGTAAGGGTCGGGAATAGGACCAGAGGAGGGCTGCGAGGGCCACATGAAATGGCCTGGAGGGCCGGATTCGGCCCGCAGGCCTTGTGTTTGGCACCTGTGTTCTAGATTGTTTATGAATAAGGTAAACAGAATTGGTCCCAGGACAGATCCTTAGGGGATCTGGGAATTGGCATACTTTTAAAGGGTGCCATGGCCAAATACATGTACTTTTCATTACAGATGTAGAAAAAAATAGTGGGTTAACATTAGGCTCCCCTGACTTTTTGCTGCACCCCAAGATCCGACAGGCTAGATCTGACTCTGATTATAGCCCATGGTTTTGGAGTGAGATGTCCAAAAAGCTTATATAGATGTAATGCTCAGTTGCCCACAGGTATTCGTCCACATAGACTGAGTATCATTTTGGTATAGGAGAGGACACATGGGGGAATTGATTTTCATAGAAGACCTCAGGCTTTCTTATGAACTCACATGGGAAGGATACATGCATACGTGATTTTCCTCAACATTTGCACCCTTTTCATTTCTATCTTAGCCTGGTCTTGCCTATATTACATCAATAAAACCTTGTAGAGTCTAATTTGCAAATGTATTGTATGTGGATTTTGCAAAAGGGGAACTTTTTTCTAAGCTCTATTCTATCTTTTCTCTTTAAAATGATTGAAGCCTAGATTAAATTCTAAAACCTTTCTACATAAGATGCAAGTGCTTTAACAGTAATGCTAGCATTATTATGTACACCCTTGAGTCCTTTTATCCTCACTTTCAAGTACCTATAATGTGTTTAAATAGAAGTGCCCACTGGAGGGAAATAATCACAGTACAATGGAAATGGTTGAGCCTTAACCCAGTTGCTGAATGGAGTGTGTGAAATAAGGAGTACTAGCAGTCTTTGTCTCTGCCAAGCTTCTAATAGGACCAACATTTGTAATGACATTGTATTTTTACAGATGATTGGACTGTGACTGGTGAGTAATAGAGTAAATGCAAAAATCAATCTGACTGATAAGCTTAAATGCATCCAAGCATCCATACTTCTCCATGCTGTAAACATTGCCCTACAAAGCAAAATTGACTGGTACTGAAGTTTCAAAAGAAGGGAAGATAAAGATAAAGATGTTGCATCAACCCCGTAAACTGACCCTTTCTTTTCTAGATAAAATAAATAACAAAAATGCAATATTGGATGCTTCCTATGTGCACATATGGGAATCTCTAAAGATAGAGACACAAGACTTTGCCAGAATATGGGGCTTCCATTTCTACCTTTGCTTCAGTATTTAGGTCTTGTTCACACATGCTTCAGTTTGTATAATGCCTTGTACACACGATCGGATTTCCGTTGGAATAAAATCCAATGGAATTTTCCGTCGGAATTCCGATGAAGCTGATTTCCATCAGTCTTGCATACACACTGTAAAGCCCTGTACACAAAATCGGATTTCCTATGGATTTTAAACCAATGGATTTTTCCATCGGAAATCCGATGAAGCTGACTTCCATCAGTCTTGCCTACACACCATCAGTCAAAAAACCGACCGCCCCAAACGCCGTGACGTAAAACACTCAGACGAGCCAAGAAAAATGAAGTTCTATGCTTCTGAGCATGCGTCGACTTGATTCTGAGCATGCGTGGGTATTTTATCCGATGGAGTTCCCCACAGACGATAGTCATTTTCTATTGTTTTTTTTTTCCATCGGATAAATTTAAAACATGTTCTATTTTTTAACACCGATGAAAAAAGACCGATGGGGCCCATACACGATTGGTTTGTCCAATGAAAAAAGTCCATCGGACTGTTTTCATCGGTAAAAATGATCGTGTGTACAGGGCTTAAGACTAAATTCCGACCGCCCAAAACGTGGTGACGTAAAACATTACGATGAGCCGAGAAAAATGAAGTTCAATGCTTCCGAGCATGCGTCGACTTGATTCTGAGCATGCGTGGATTTTTCTCCGTCGGAAAAATTTAAAACATGTTCTATTTTTTTACTCCGATGGAAAAAAGTCAGATGGGGCCCACACACTATTGGAATTTCCGATGAAACAAGTCCATCGGATTTTATTCCATCGGAAATCCGATCGTGTGTACAAGGCATAAGAGTTACTGCACAGCAAGCTAACAAAGCATTTACATAGCTGCTTGCTTTACAAGTGTAGCACAGACCCCGAACGCGCCTTGCAGATTTGTACCAGGTTCTATTTCCATGTGACTGCATGGCAGCCAGGCACACAGCGGCTCCCACAGTCGCAAAACATAATGAACAGGCAGTGAGTCTCTTTTAAAGTGACATTAAAGGCTTTGTTTTTTTTTAAAATAACAAACATGTCATACTCACCTACTCTCTGCAGTGGTTTTGCACAGAACAGGCTGGATCCTCCTCATCTCGGGTCACCTCCTGGCACTCCTGGCCCCTACCTCCTGCCAAGCCGCTGCTTTGCGTGTCCTTTCACACACAGAGCCGCAGCTTTCCCCACCCCCTCTCTCTCCGCATTGGCTTACTGGCTGTGCACAGCCAATGACGCCAATGAGGAGTGAGAGTCACCGGAGAGCTGAGGCTCTTGTGCACATCTCTGGATCATGATGGGGCTCAGGTGGATATTAAGGGGGCTGGAGGCGCTGCTGCACACAGAAGGTTTTTTACCTTCATGAAGTGAAAAATCTTGAGCCTTTAGAACCACTTCAGCCCCGGAAGGATTTACCCCCTTCCTGACCTGGCCATTTTTTACGATACGGCACTGAATCACTTTAACTGACAATGTTGTGCGGTCGTGCAACATTGTACTCAAACAAAATTGATGTCCTTTTTTCTCCACAAATCACCTCTGTGGTTGGAATTTTTTGCGCTATAAACTTTTTGCTATAATAATTATAAAAAAAAAAATTCTTAATCAGTTTAGGCTGATATGTATTGTTCTACATATTTTTGGTAAAAAAAAAAAAAATCATAATAAGCTTAAATTGATTGATTTGCCCAAAAGTTGTAGCATCTACAAAATAGGGGAACGATTTATGCCATTTTTACTATTATTTTTTTTTTACTAGTAATGTCGTCGATCTGCGATTTTTATCGGAACTGTGACATTGTGACAGACAGATTGGACACTTTTGACACTTTTTTGGAACCATTGACATTTATACAGTGATCAGAGCTAAAAAATAGCCACTGATTACTGTATATTTAAAAGAAAATCAGACAGCGCAAAAAACAAGCAACCCTTAATAATTAACTGATTACTGTATAAATGGCATTGGCGGGGAAGGGGTTAACACTAGGGGGCGATCAAAGGGTTAACTGTGTTCCCTATGTGTGTTTCTAACTGTGGGGAGGCTGGGAGTGACTGGGGAAGGAGACATATCGCTGTTCCTACTTAGTAGGAACACACAATCTGTCTCTACTCCCCTGACAGAAGCAGGATTTGTGTGTTTACACACACACAGATCCCCGCTCTTGTTCTGTCGGGAGCGATCGCGGGTGCCCGGCGGACATTGCTACCCGCCGGGCATGGGCATCGGCTCCGGGAACACGCTGAGGGTGTGTGCCTGCTATAGAGTCTTAAAGATCCGATGTATAGCTACGGCAATTTGCGCAGCCATGCCAACCTGCCACAGTATAACTGCAGGGGCTGGTCGGCAAGCGGTTAAGGTTTAATGCTCATTGAACGTGGATATGGTAAAAGGAAGCCTTAGGATACTCCAGAATGTAGTGCACAAAGTACTCAGAGGACTCTCTCTCTCTTCTGCCTACTCTCTTCAGAGGCATCTCACCCTACTGCATAGACTAGAGGAACAACACTTCTGGGATTCCCAGCAGGGTGAATCACCCCTTTTTGGCAGTATTAGCACAGTCAATCAAGGGGTTAAATGGTAAGCAGTCACTAGGATCCCCACTTCCGGGTCTTTACTCGCTATGCCTCCAGATACTTGGATTGGACCTGTCCAATATTGGCTAAACACTGTACCATGAGCCTCTAGGCCAGATCCTCAGTGCACCCTTTACTTGGCTGTGAACCGCTTCCAGGAAATTAGGCCCTCAACAAACTCTCTGCAGGATTTTAGCTGGTTTGCTACGAAGGGCAGCAGGCTTTTCAGGCTATAATATCCTCCTACAGGACAAGCCCCCACTGCTCCTGGCCTCAGACAATGTACAATAAGCTCTTTCTAGGAGGAAGGAAGGAGTGGTGAAGCCTACAGTCAGTGAAACCCAGAACAGACTAAAATAATCACATTCTGCTCCACTAGCTAAAGAGGAGCCATAAAAACTGTATGCACCATTTCTCTTCTAAGGTTACCGTGAGCTACAATATACAAGATCAGCAGTTATCTGGTCATACATGTGACAATCTTGGAAGTGTTCCATCAGCTTCAATTGGAAAAAAAATTGTACTGAAATAAACAGTGGCAGGAATCTGCCACCCATAATTACAATTGTTTCAAGAAATTAAACTGATTCAGAAATGTCTTTTGACTGGGACTCAGGAGGTTTCAACTGATTTCCATTGCGAGTTTGCTAAGGATGAAGCGTGTTCTTTCAACATCGTGTCATTTGGGCATTGGCCTGTGACATTCGGGCTCAGACATCCCATGCAGTAGCTGTGTTCATATGCTGTTGCCCATCAGTGCAAAGAGCAGATAATCTTTCCCAACGCTCCCAGTTCTGAGGGCTTATTCCAAATGACCAACACCTAGGCAACACCACGCATCAGTCTGTGGACCATTCAATTCCATCTGATTGATTTTCTGACTGGATGCTGATTAAAAGCTTGCCTCAAATTTGCCTCATGTGTGGCCAATTGGAGGTCATTCCAGATTTATTTTTGTACATCTATGAGCGCCACTTTATAGTACTAGTTATCAAATCATCAAAAGCTCAATATGTAGAAGAGTTTACAAAATGTTAAACAAGGGCTTTAAATGTTAAATACGAAACACATTTTACACTTCTCACACATGGAAAATGCTGTCGGACAAAAGACCGAAAAAAAGAGAAAAGAACAAAAACTCTAATGATATAACTTTGCTGTTAAATATGAAATAAAATATTAAGTTGCACTCGTAAGACAATTTTATACTGCGCCATAAAGTCAGAAATTCCTGAGCAATTATTGCGTTTTAATCAATACGAGTTGGATTATGACTTTGTGGCGCTGTGTTTTACTGTAACGGCAGTCATCTATAAAAGAGGGCCGTAAAGGAAATGGGCCTGAATTTGATGAAAACATTAAACACATGAATAGTCTTGTTAAAGTACAATATTTGCAGATAATATGGATGTAAAAGAAAATCCTGATGCTTTTGTCCTGCTATTAAAATGGTTTGCTAAGATAAAGGACAATTTACAACATGACTGACAATGGATTTTAAAATATTGTTTGCTTCTTAAAGGCACCTGTTAGGAGAGAGACCACAGACAGCAGTTTGTCTCTACAAGACTAGGGTCTCTGCAATATCGCTACCCACTGATGACTGAAATATGTGGACGAACCTCCAAAACAGAGTTCAAGCATTTTCGGTGAAGAGTACTGTTAACCACTTAAGAACCGCGCACTGTAGATATACGTCGGCAGAATGGCACGGACAGGCATAATCACGTACATGTACTGTACGTGGCCCTTTAAATGCCTGCCGTATGGTCGTGCGTGCCGTCCCCGTGAGTCGGACCGCGGGTCCCGTGGACTCGATCGCTGTGGGGATCCCCGCGATCGTCTCACGGAGGTATAGAGCGGGAGATGCTTCTGTAAACAAGCATCTCCCTGCTCTGCCTAGTGACAATGACTCAGATCTCGGCTCCGTGTACTCGTACTCATGTGACACAGAGCCCAACCCCCCCTCAGTTAGAAACACAATGCAGGGAACACTTAACCTCTACAGCGCCAACTAGTGGCTAACCCCTTCACTGCCAGTGTAATTTTCATAGTAATCAGTGCATTTTTATAGCACTGATCGCTGTGAAAATGACAATGGTCCCAAAAATGTGTCAAAAGTGTCCGATGTGTCCGCCATAATGTCGCAGTCACGAAAAAAATTGCTGATCGCCGCCATTACTAGTAAAAAAATAATAATGAATAAAAATGCCATAAAACTACCCCCTATTTTGTAATTGCTATAATTCTTTTGCGCAAACCAATCAATAAACGCTGATTGTGATTTTTTTTACCAAAAATATGTAGAAGAACACGTATCAGCCTAAACTGAGAAAAAAAAAAATTTTATATATTTTTTGGGGATATTTATTATAGCAAAAAGTAAAAAATATTGAATTTTTTTCAAAATTATCACTCTATTTTTGTTTATAGTGCAAAAAATTTAAACCGCAGAGGTGATCAAATACCACAAAAAGAAAGCTCTATTTGTGGGAAAAAAAGGACTTCAATTTTGTTTGGGAGCCACGTCGCACGACTGCGCAATTCTCAGTTAAAGCAACGCAGTGCCGAATCGCAAAAAAGGGGCCTGGTCTTTATGCTGCATATTGGTCCGGGGCTTAAGTGGTTAAAGGAGAAGTGCGGCCAAAGCTTTGGCTGTACTTCTTTTGTGGATCACAGGAGTGCAGTTCGCTCTGCAACCCTGTGACCCGTTTTCAGCTGACAGTGGGCTGAAGTGGGTTACTTTCAGTTGCCTCATTTGAACTGGACTGTTTTTTTTCTTTCTGATTTCTATCTGACACCAGACCTGACCTTTGTGGTTGTCTGCTGCCAACCCTGACCCCCAACTTGCTCTATTGGGGAAATGGGAAAAATAGCGCTGGACTCGTAAATGGATGGAAATGATCTGGTTTCTGGGCAGGCAACTTCTACACCCCAGAGGATTTCCACAGTCTCCTTGGCTTTTAGTGTAATGTAACAAAAATTTAAATTTTTTCACATTTACATTTTTGTTTAGATTACTCCATCCTTTCCTGACCTGTTCAAAGTGGACATTGCACTGTAATGCTCACAATTTAAAAAAAATATGCTCAGTTCACAACTGGCTTCCACCTGCATCACCTAGGCAAGGGTGAGGTCACTGTCCTTTTCGCAAGATCCTGGAAACACAAAGGGGTACCTTTTAATGGCATTTGGGATCCTCAGCATTCCCCGGGGCCTCACAGATAGGACCATGATGTCACCCTCTACTGTTCAGAAGCCATAATATAAAGTTAGTGTATTTTTTTTAATTACTTTTCTGCAAAATATGAAATGCCAAGGGGGGTAGAAGCTTTAATAGAAAAAAACTAGGGCCACATTCTAATTTAAGGATTCTGCATGAGTCAGTCATCTTGCTCCTTTCTTGTTCTCATGAATACTATAAATTTCTAAAGTGATTTGCAGTTTATTATATGATGTTAAAAAGACTAAACACTCTAGTGTCCAACTTCATCAAGCAGTCTATTATCTAAAAAGTGCAATAAAGCCAAGCAGGCAATAACATATTTAGTCCAGTCAAAGGTTACAGACCTAGAACTTGGTGAACAAACAGATTCCCTGTGATCAGAGCAGAGACTCAAAAGCTCATTTTTCAGAACAGACATATTTTTTGTTCTTTTGAAATATTTTCACAGTTATGAAATGGTATGGCATGAGGTGTAAAAACAAATCACACTTACATACATAAGCAAACTATCAAAAGGCAGAATGTCAAAATCCATTATGCAAACTCCCTAATGCCCCATACACACGATCGTTTTTCTTGCCATTTTTTTTCTTGACGTTTTTCACGTCGTTTTTTTTCATGTTTCCTCTCAAGCCTGTCTTGCGTACACACGATCATTTAAAAAAACGATCAAGCAAAGCGCAGTGGCGTACAACACGTACGACGGCACTATAAGGGGGAAGTTCCATTCGAATGGCGCCACCCTTCATGTTAGTAAAGTTTGTTGAGCGACGATTCGCTCTTTTCAGTCTCGTGCTTTTCAGTCCGTCACTGCGTGACGAATGTGCTATCTCCATTACGAACGCTAGTTTTACCAGAACGAGCGCTCCTGTCTCATACTTGATTCTGAGCATGCGCGTTTTTTTTCACGTCGTTAAAGCATACACACTATCGTTTTTCACGTCGTTAAAAAAAAACGACATGAAAAACGACGTGAAAAAAGAGAGCATGTTCGAAATTTTTAATGGCCGTTTTTCACGTCGTTAAAAATGCTCTGGAGCCTACACACGATCATTTTTAATGGCCATTTTTTTTAATGACATTTTTAACGGCATGAAAAACGATCGTGTGTATGGGGCATTAGAGCTGATTTAGCCCTGTGTGTCATAGTCGGCAAGACAGCTATTCAAAGATTTCTATGTCATTTCAAAGCGACTTGCAGGACATTGTACTCTAAAGCCTTTGACTTGGCACAAGCAGCTTTCTGCTGGGAGAAATGCCAATGGCACAGTTATAGTTTGGTACTGTGGAGGGGGTACAGAAATACAATACTACTTTTCTGTGTAAAATGCACAAAATACGAGATTTTACAAAAATTAGCTTCTAACTTCAGCTTGTTTAATAAAAGTGTTACCCAGGACCCTGCATTCACTATATCTGATCTCTCACGGTACACAGAACATGGAAATACAATTATTTTAGTGAATACAAACTGCTAAATACCCTTTCTCGTCAGCAGCATATAGCAGTCTTGTAACTTCTATCAGTGTCTGGCCAAGCACTGGTTAAAGCTTGTAGGAGGAGTTTTCTAACTGTCCTATGAGACTGCAAGACTCCTGACCCTCTATCTGGACAGTGCTGATTGGCCCTGTGCTGATCACATCCATCCTCCCAAGAAAAAAAAAAACTCTCTAGCAATACACACCAAACTGAGCATGTGCAGCCTGACTCCATAGACTCTGTGTTATCAGGAAATTATTAGGGAACAGTGGAAAGAGGGGAAGATCACAGAAGACAGGATCAAACAGCCTTTTTACACAATGCAGAGGATTAACACTTTAAGTTACACAGTGAGTATAACAAGCATGCTTTATTGCATTTATGGACTGATTTTACTGTAGGGGGGGTAGTAACACTTTAAGCTTTAAGAAAGAAAACTGGAAGCTGATTGGTTTCTGTGCAGAGCTGCACCAGATCTTGCACTCTCCAGTTTCAGTAAATCAACGCCTCTGTTTGCTAGCTTTCCAAACTGGCTGTCAGTGACAGCTGTGGTCCCCAATAACAATCAGGAACAAATTAGAATAATTCCCCTATCATGTGACAACTATATCCACTACAATGTATGACCTTTATTAACAATTGATTGTATTGTGCATCATTCAGCCCATAATATAAAAAAATACACCAAATAAAAGCTGTATATGTCCTTTAAAATACAGAAAGTTATGTTTATATGCATATTAGCCATATAGGTTCCCCATCATGAAACCATTATATCATCGATGACATAGTGATGATTAGTGATGAGCCGAACACCCCCGGGTTCGGTTCGCACCAGAACCCACGAACGGACCGAAAGTTCGCACGAACGTTAGAACCCTATTAAATACAATGGATGCGAACGTTCGAAATCTAAAGTGCTAATTATAATGACTATTATGCATGTTATTGTCCTAAAAAGGGTTTGGGAACCCAGGTTGTGCACCAGGGGACATGTATCAATGCAAAAAGAAGTTTTAAAAACGGACGTTTTTCGGGAGCAGTCATTTTAATGATGCATAAAGTGAAAAAAAAAAGTCAAATATTCCTTTAAATATCGTACCTGGGGGGTGTCTAAAGTATGCCTGTGAAGTGCCACGTGTTTCCCGTGTTTAGAACTGTCCCTGCACAAAATTACATTTCTAAAGGAAAAAAAAACATTTAAAACTGCTTGCGGCTTTAATGTAATGTCTGGTCCCGGTAATATGGATGAAAATCTTTAGCTAAAATGGCATAGCTACCCCATCACACCCCCCCCTACCCCAGCCCATTACCAGCCCCTTTGAGTCTTGTATGGATATTAAGAGGAACCCCGCACACAAAATAAAAAAGGCCCTATATACTCTGAACAGCCGTATACAGGCGGTGCATACAAGACAGGGACTGTAGGTTTGTTCTTATGTAGAATCTGTTTGTAATTTTGAACAGGTACATTGTTTAAGTGTAGCTCCAGACAAAAAAATCTATTTTTAAGCTTTTTGGAAAACATAGGGAAGGGTTATCACCCCTGTAACATTTGTTTTGCTGTCTGTGCAGTGTGCACCTGTTCAGAACAGTTCACCTCACTTTCCGTCCTAATGACAAATGTTTTTTGAAAATTTGGGGTTTTTATTGAAACAAGAATTGGTGATAAAGCATCAGTGGAGAGGAGACACTTTTTTCCCATATTAACTCTTACAGGAGAGAATTTGCCTTCCTAGGGGTAGATTTCCTCTCACTTCCTGTTGTATCCTTCCGTTTGCAAGGAGGAGTCGTTTGTAAGTTGGATGTTTGAAAGTAGGGGCCTGCCGTATATACTCTGCTGAAATTTGCCCCTTACATGTTGGTGTTGCCACAACACTGTGAGCCCTCCCAGTTACTCTTGGTGGGCACATGAATGGGCCCTGCTGTGAATTATTAGATCAAGAATTGTAATTGCATGCCCCTGTTGAACAGGGGCTGAAAAATTGGGCCTTTGGTGGTGGTGGTGGTGGTGTTGACACAACACTGTAAGGCCTCACATTTACTCTTGGTGGGCGCAGGAATGGGCCCTGCTGTGAATTATTAGATCAAGAATTGTAATTACATGCCCCTGTTAAACAGGGGCAGAAAAATTGGGCCTTAGGCACTGGTGCCACAACACTGCAACCCCTCACAGATACTGTACTTGGAGCACAGCAATGAGCCCTGTTGCAAAGTATTGCATCAAAAATTGTAATTACACACCCCTGTTAAACAGGGGCTGAAAAATTGGGCCTTAGGCACTGGTGCTGGTGCCACGACACTGCAACATCTCCCAGATACTCTAGTTGGAGTGCAGGAATGAGCCCTGCTGCAAAGCATTGCATAAAAAATTGTAATTACATGCCCCTGTTAAACAGGGGCTGAAAAATTGGGCCTTAGCCACTGGTGGCGGCACCCAGAAACAAAAATGTTCTTCCAAGCTATCATCATCAATCGGATCATTGAGGAGGAGGAGGATAGTCAGTCAACATAACAGGACAGTCTCTCAGCATCAGCATCAGTCTTGAAGGGATGTGACATTTGAAAATAAATTAGTCTGTTATATCAGCTTCAGGTGTTTGGTAGCTGGTGGTGATCCAAGACTGGTTCATCTTTATGAAGGTCAGTATATCAACCGAGTCGGTGGACAGGCGCACCCCGTGATCCATGACAAATCCTCCAGCAGCACTGAATGTGCGTTCTGAAAGAACGCTGGATGCAGGACAGGCCAGTAGCTCAATTGCATACAGTGCAAGCTCTGGCCAGTGATCCATCCTCAAGACCCAGTAAGCCAGAGGATTTTCGGTGGGGAAGGTGTCCAAGTCTGACTTTGCCCCTAGGTATTCCTGCACCATGTATATCAGACGCTGGCGATGGTTGCTGGAACCGATCATACCTTGGGGCTGCGGACTAAAGAATTGTCTGAACGCATCAGTCAGACGGCCACCTTCCCCACCGCTCTTTCTTTGACTGACCGAAGCCTCAGCAACTCGTTGTCCAGGACCAGGAGTTTGTAACCTCCCAGTCTCTGGGAACGCGTTGCACAGATCTTTCTGCAAGGCCTCCCGGAGTTGTCTCATCCTCTGCTCCCTCTGCGACGGTAAGATAAGGTCCGCAACCTTACCCTTGTACCGTGGATCAAGGAGAGTGGCCAGCCAGTAATGGTCCCTCTCCTTGATCCGAAGAATACGAGGATCCTTCCACAGACTTTGCAGGATCAGGGAGGCCATGCAGCGTAGGTTAGCCGAGGCATTCGGTCCAGAGTCCTCTGGGTCACTAAGGACGACATGATCCGCAGCCACCTCCTCCCAGCCACGTACAAGTCCACGGGTTTCTTGGGACTGTAAATCATCCCTAAAAGACTGCTGCTGATGATGCTGAGTGCCAGGCTCCACCTCCATTCTGGATTCAAAATAGTACAGCGCTTAAAAATCCATTTTAAAATAATGGCTACTGGACGTAGCTCAAATAAGTGATGAACTGAAACACAGTGAATATGAAAATCAATACATAGAGTTCATGAACAGTCCATTCCAATGGGTGATCTCTGATATGAATTATCCTCCATGGGAATTGAGGAACATACCCCTATAAGTGAATGTGGAATGAATACAAAAATAATACGTGAAAAATAGTCCAAAACAACATGTGTGTGTTGGGAGGGATGACTATTCCTAGAACACACCGCTCAGCATGGAAAGATCAAAGGACCCAAATGTTGATGGTGGAAACACAAAAGAAGAGAAGAGAGCACAGTTGATAAAGTCGGGTACTCTTACCGGAAACGGTGGACCCACCTGTCGTATAACAGTGGGTCAATCGAGCTTAATGGTCGCCGTGACCGGACAATGGAACTGAGAATCCTGGATGCCTGGGACCGATTCCAGCAGGGTGATGAATGATCAGCTCACACGATGGTGATCCCTCTAATCGTTTGCAGGCTCCAAAACGTTCCCCACATTGCTTTTATATTTTTACTATTTTGTGATCACTTTTATTTGTTTCTATGTCTGTAAAGACAAAATGTATTCAATAAACCTTGATTGGTTATATTGACCTGCACCATCTGAAGTTTTCTTTTTTCTCCCACCCCTGCGTCTAATTTTGGAACGTTTTGGAGCCTGCAAACGATTAGAGGGATCACCATCGTGTGAGCTGATCATTCATCACCCTGCTGGAATCGGTCCCAGGCATCCAGGATTCTCAGTTCCATTGTCCGGTCACGGCGACCATTAAGCTCGATTGACCCACTGTCATACGACAGGTGGGTCCACCGTTTCCGGTAAGAGTACCCGACTTTATCAAATGTGCTCTCTTCTCTTCTTTTGTGTTTCCACCATCAACATTTGGGTCCTTTGATCTTTCCATGCTGAGCGGTGTGTTCTAGGAATAGACATCCCTCCCAACACACACATGTTGTTTTGGACTATTTTTCACGTATCATTTTTGTATTCATTCCACATTCACTTATAGGGGTATGTTCCTCAATTCCCATGGAGGATAATTCATATCAGAGATCACCCATTGGAATGGACTGTTCATGAACTCTATGTATTGATTTTCATATTCACTGTGTTTCAGTTCATCACTTATTTGAGCTACGTCCAGTAGCCATTATTTTAAAATTGATTTTTAAGCGCTGTACTATTTTGAATCCATTTTGTTTTTTGCTTTGTTTGTTTGAGTATTAGCAGCTTTTATTATTATTTTTGGTCTAGCGCGGTTTTTTCACTTATATATATTCCACCTCCATGCTGACACAATCCTCCTCCTCCTCCTCTTCCTGTGCGATGGGTGGGACAGAAGGAACACTGTCTGGGTAAATGGGGCCTTGAGAGGCAAGGAAGTCCTCCTCTTCCTGCCTCTGTTCTGCCTCAAGTGCCCTGTCCATTATTCCACGCAGCGTATGTTCCAACAGGTGGACAAGAGGTACAGTGTCACTGATGCATGCACCTCCTCAAATGGTGCCAGGACAGTGCATGCATCCCTGATCATGCCCCATTGGCGTGGTGAAAAAAACCCGAGCTACCCTGACCCTGTCCTGGTGCCGTAGTCGCACAGGTACTCATTGATGGCCCTCTGCTGCATGTGCAGCCGCTGCAGCATGGCCAACGTTGAGTTCCACCTGGTGGGCATGTCACATATAAGGCGGTTCTTGGGCAGGTTCAACTCCTTCTGCAGCTCAGCCAGGCGAGCACTGGCATTATAAGATCTGCGGAAATGCACACAGACTTTCCTGGCCTGCCTCAGGACATCCTGTAAGCCCGGGTACCTGCCCAAGAACCGCTGCACCACCAGGTCAAGGACATGAGCCACACAGGGCACATGGGTCAGTTGTCCCTGTCGGAGGGTGGAGAGGAGGTTGGTGCCATTGTCGCAAACCACCATTCCTGGCTTAAGCTGGCATGGCGTCAACCACCTCTCGGCCTGCCCCTGCAGAGCAGGTAGAACCTCTGCCCCAGTGAGGCTCCTGTCCCCCAAACACACCAGCGCAAGCACGGCATGGCATCTTTTTGCCTGCGTACTTGCGTAGCCCCTTGAACGCCTACGGAGCACCGCTGGTTCCAAGGACAAAGCACAGGAAGAGGCCATGGAGGAAGAAGAAGAGGAGGGGGTGGAGGACAGAGGTGTGTCACAACCAGTAGTAGCATTTTGGAGGCGTGGCGTCGGAACAACCTCCAACACTACTGCACCTTGTCCTGCATCCTTCCCAGCTGCCAAAAGAGTGACCCAATGGGCCGTGAAAGAAAGGTAACGTCCCTGTCCATGCCTGCTGGACCATGAGTCAGCGGTAATATGCACCTTACCGCTGACCGCCCTGTCCAGCGAGGCCAAGACATTTCCTTCCACATGCCGGTAGAGAGCCGGAATCGCCTTCCATGAGAAAAAGTGGCGTTTGGGAACCTGCCACTGAGGAACCGCACATTGCACAAACTCACGGAAGGGGGCCGAGTCTACCAACTGAAAAGGCAGCAGTTGAAGCGCTAGCAATTTAGCCACGCTAGCATTCAACCGCTGGGCATGTGGATTGCTGGGAGTGAACTTCTTTTGACGGTCCAGCAGCTGGGGCAGGGAAATTTGCCTGCTAGAATCGGACGTCGGTGTACTGCTAGCAGAGTGCCCGCAAGTACTTGGCTGTGACACACCTAATTCTACACCTTCATTCCTCTCAGTGCAGGTTTCAGAGAGGACTGAAGGTATAGTGGGGTTGTAGATCCCAGCTGATGCGGTGCAAGGAGAGGTCCGCTTTGTTCTTTGGTGTGGGTCTTTAAGGTAGGCTTGCCAACGAGCTGCATGGCAGGTCAACATATGTCTGGTCAAGCATGTGGTGCCCAAGCGGGTGATGTTTTGGCCACGCGATATAAGCTTGAGACATATGTTGCAAACAGCAGCTGTGCGATCTGATGCACTCGACTCAAAAAAGGCCCACACCAAAGAACTTTTTGAATAACGGGCAGAGGCAGCGCCCTGCACAGGTGGAGCTCTGCGGTGTGATTCCGTCGGTGTGCTGCCCTTAAGCTGGCCCCCCGAGGGCATCCTGCCTCATTGGAAATGTGCCTCCTCCTCATCCTCCTCCTCCTCCTACTCTCTCCTATTAGGCACCCACATGGAGTCAGTGACCTCATCATCCCCTCCCTCCTCATCACTGGAGCCAATCTGGCAGTATGCTGCAGCTGCTGAAACACGACTGCCAGATTGGTGTCCTTCTTGAGCATCCCCTCTCTCTGCTCTCACGCTACTGCCTTCCTCTAGCTGGGTATCATCATCAGACCCTTCGAAACGCTGGGCATCCTCCTGGAGCATGTACCCAACTGTCATAGAAATCCTGTCAGCTACAGGATTCCTGGACTTCCTGATTTCCAATCTCGGGCACGTCCGCGCGCGCGGGCACGCGCGCGCACGCGCTTAGCGGGGGCACGCGCACGCTCCACAAAGCGCGCCAGAAGGGCTATTTAAACATGCCTGTGACAGACAGTCCCTGCTGTCTGCTCTACAGCGTGTAGTACCCAAAGAGACCTGATTCGTGAATTTACCTGCATCCGACCCGGCTTACCTTGACCCTTCCAGTTTCCTGCCTGCCTCTGACCTCCGGCTTTGTTTGACCAATCTTCTGCTTGATCCTCCAGTACCTTGCCGCCAGCCAATTCTACCGACCCGGCTTGCCTGACCAATCTCTCCAGTTGCTGTGTCCTGGTTCCAGTCCAGTTGCTTGTTCCTGGTTCCAGTCCAGTCAGCCTCTTCAGTTCCAGTCCAGTTGCTGTGTTCCTGATTCCGGTTCAGCCTGCCATACTTCCTGGGCGCCTGGATCCGTCCCAGTCTTCAGACTCTACTCTACCTTGATCCATCCTGCCAAGCACTCGTACCCCTTCTACCTCCGTGCCTCCTGTCTTCAGTACCAGGGGCCGCCGGTGGAAGCCATAAGAGAGGCCTCCCTCTGCAGATCCGGGCTCGTCACCGTCAGGTACGTGACAGTAGCAGACAGCCATGTCTGAGCCCGGGCAGGGAGCCTCACCTATGCAGGAACTCTGTCGGCACCTGGCAGGTTTGTCTGAAGCAGTCAAGAGTCTTCAACAAGGCTACACCCGCTTGGAAGAACAAGTGCGGGCCCTCTCCAATACTTCTGCCATCCAAGAGGGGCCCCACGCCTCTGCTTCTACAGCCGGAACAAGTTCCTCACCCACAGTGGTCATGCTTCCTCCTGAACCTAAGGTTCCTACACCCGAAAGATTTTCCGGGGATCGGAGCAAGTTTAGGGCCTTCCGGAATTCGTGTGAACTGTACTTTGCCCTACAGCCCCGTACCTTTTCTCTAGAGGCCACCAAGGTGGGCTTTGTGGTCTCTTTGCTCACTGGAGACCCTCAGAGCTGGGCCCACCGTCTCTTTGAACACAAGGATGTATCACTAAACAACCTCGCTGCTTTTTTCGATGCCATGGCCCAGCTATACGAAGATCCCCAACTCTCAGTAACTGCAGAAGCCGCCTTGCGTTCCCTTCAACAAGGACGCAGACCTACGGAGGACTATGTGGCAGAATTCAGGCGGTGGAGTGCGGATACCAATTGGAATGATGCCGCCCTCCGCCATCAGTTTCGCTTAGGACTTTCCGATTCCTTGAAGGACGAGCTTGCTAGAGTCGGTGTACCACAGACACTCAACCTGTTGATTGATCTAACCATCCAGATTGACCGACGTCTGAGGGAACGGAGGGCTGAGAGGACCACTGGCTTCTCCCGCCCAACCTGGATGCTTCCTCGGGCTCCTAGTCACCTGTACTCGGCTCCTGCTACACCTCCAACTCCCACATCTGACACGCCTGAACCAATGCAGCTCGGGATCCTTCGTCCATCCCTCGCTCCTGAGGAACGCCAGCGCCGCCGAATAAATAATCTGTGCCTGTACTGCGGGGAACCCGGACATTTCGTTAGAACCTGTCCCCTGAAGCTTCGTAAGTTTCTTTCAGTTTCTTCTAACATGACTAACCTACAAGCCAAAACCACATCTCACCTTGCCCTCTCTGTTTCATTACAGCTCCCAGGAAGGACTTTGCAAGTACCCACCATTATTGATTCCGGAGCATGCAGCTGCTTTATGGACTCAACCTTTGCCATTAAACACCAAGTTCCCCTTCGTACCAAGACCCACGGACTTTGTGTCCATCTGGCTGATGGTTCCGTCATTAAGTCCGGACCTGTGACCCAGGAGACCACTCCTATACCCGCTACCATCTTTACCACCTCTGGAACCCACCAATAATACTTATGTCTGGACATCATCTCTTCTCCGTTGTTTCCCTTGATCCTTGGTATGCCTTGGTTACAAGCCCACAATCCCACTATCAACTGGACTACGGGAATAGTTTCCTTTCCTTCTTCCTATTGCCAGCAGTCCTGTGGCTCATATAAACCTCCTGGGCCGGCCTCGTTACTGTGCATTGATACAGAAGATGGCACCCGTCAATCCATCCCAGAAGTTTACCACGACTTTCTTGACGTATTTAGTAAACAAAAGGCAGAGACTCTACCGCCCCATCGGGCCTACGATTGCCCCATCGACCTACTTCCTGGAGCAAAGATTCCGTTCGGTAGAGTCTTCCCTTTAACGGAGGTAGAACAAGGGGCTTTAAAAAATTATGTTGATGAGAACTTGCAAAAGGGCTTCATCCGCCCTTCCACATCCCCAGCAGGCGCAGGCATCTTTTTTGTAGAGAAAAAGGACCACACCCTTCGACCTTGTGTGGATTACCGGGAATTGAATAAAATTACAGTAAAAAATCGCTACCCTCTCCCCCTGGTACCAGAGCTATTTCAGAGACTAGGAACTGCCACCATCTTTACCAAACTTGACCTCCGCGGAGCCTACAACTTGATCCGTATCAAAGAAGGGGACGAATGGAAGACTGCCTTCCGTACCCGGTATGGACATTTTGAGTACTTGGTAATGCCATTCGGGTTGTGTAACGCCCCTGCCACTTTCCAGTATTTTATCAACGATGTTCTACGGGACTTCCTAGACCTCTTTGTTATTGTTTATCTTGATGATATCTTAATTTTTTCTTCCTCCCTTGATTCTCATCGCAGACATGTCAAAAATGCGTTGGGTCGGCTCCGCCAGCATGGCCTGTATGCGAAGGCCGAAAAATGTGAGTTTGAGCAAGAGAGTATATCATTTCTGGGGTTAATCATTTCCAGCGAGGGCATCAAGATGGATCCTCAAAAGATTACCGCAATCCTGGACTGGCCAGAACCGGTGGACAAGAAGGGAATCCAACGTTTCGTTGGATTCGCCAACTTCTACCGCAAGTTCATCAGGGGGTTTTCAGCTATTATCGCACCCATTACTCAACTCACCAAGCAAGGAGCACATTTTCACTGGTCTCCTGAAGCCCAAGAAGCTTTTGAACGCCTGAAGGCCCTATTTACCTCGGCCTCTATCTTGAAACACCCAGACTCCTCACTACCATTCGTACTTGAGGTAGACGCCTCCGAAATAGCGGTAGGAGCAATACTGTCCCAAAGACGGGGAGTCAAAGCCTTGCTCCATCCAGTAGCCTTCTTCTCCCGCAAGCTTTCTGCAGCGGAGAAGAACTACGACGTGGGGGATCGGGAGCTACTAGCGATCAAGTCTGCACTAGAGGAATGGCGGTACCTGCTGGAGGGCGCGGCTCATCCGATTCTGATATTCACTGACCACAAGAACCTGGAGTACCTGAAAGCCGCAAGAAGATTGAATCCACGGCAAGCCAGGTGGGCACTCTTCTTCTCCCGGTTCTCTTTTCATGTTACTTATCGTCCTGGGGCCAAGAATATTAAGCCTGACGCCCTGTCTCGGATGTTCCATAAGTCCAAGGAGACTTCTCCGCCTGATACCATCCTTGCCCCCGGAAATTTCCTTCTTCTACAGGAGAACCTGTTCACTCAAATCAAACAAGCTTCCACCGAGCAGAGACAGCTCTCCGAGCAGGAATTGCAGGTTAAGGATGGACTATTGTGGTACCAAGACAGAATCTACGTACCTGAGAAATTAAGAGTAACCGCATTAGAACTCTGCCATGACCACGCCCTGGCCGGACATTTTGGCGTTGCCAAGACCACTGACCTGGTACAGCGCACCTTCTGGTGGCCTCGAGTACGTGAAGACTGTAGGAGGTTTGTAGATTCTTGTACAACTTGCACCCGAAACAAGGGTTCCAGATCCAAGGCCTGGGGACTACTAAAACCCTTACCCGTTCCAGATAGGCCCTGGAGAATGTTGTCCATCGACTTCATTGTCGAGTTACCCCCGGCTGAGAACCATTCCACCATCTTCGTTATAGTGGACCGTCTGTCCAAGATGGCACACTTCATCCCTATGAAAGGGACTCCCTCCGCTCCTGAAATCACACAGGTATTCATCAAAGAAATAGTCAGACTCCACGGGGTACCAGCCAATATTGTTTCCGATCGCGGGGTTCAATTTACCTCTCGATTCTGGAGATCCCTTTGCAAAACCTTGAAAATCGAATTATCGTTTTCCTCTGCTTACCATCCACAGACCAACGGACAGACGGAGAGAACGAATCAGACGCTCGAGCAATACCTGCGATGCTTCTCCTCTTTTGCTCAGGACAACTGGGTTTCCCTACTTCCGTTGGCCGAGTTTGCGTATAACAATTCCATTCACTCCGCTACCTGCCAGACTCCTTTCTTTGCAAACTATGGTTTTCATCCTACTTTTCTGCCTAATTCCCTTCCTGAGTGTCCTGTACCTGCAGTCCAGGAAAAGTTAAATTTTTTCTCGGTCAATAACCAGCTTCTACAAGAGACCATGACCAAGACTCAAGAAAGCAACAAGACAATCTATGACAAGAAGAGACGGGGTGAATTAGTGTTGGTACCCGGCGACCAAGTATGGCTATCTACCACAAACCCAAGAATGGCATGCCCTTCTAAAAAACTGGGCCCCAAATTTTTAGGTCCATTCCCTGTTAAGAGGAAAATTAATGAAGTAGCTTATGAATTGGAACTTCATGACTCTCTTAGAATCCATCCAGTCTTTCATGTCTCTCTCCTAAAACCCACAGTGTCCAATCCGTTTCCAGATCGGAAGCCGGATCACCCTGATCCGATCATTATTGACGGTGAGCAGGAATTCGAAGTAGAAGCTATCATGGACTTCAGGAGAAGAAATAACCAGAACCAATTCCTAATTAAATGGAAGGGCTACGGACCCGAGGAAAACTCATGGGAACCCGAGGAGAATATCCATGCCAGGAGTTTGGTACAGGCTTTCAAAAGGACTCACCCTGGAAGGTTCACCCGGCTGGGCATCCGGAGGCTGCCCCTTGGGGGGGCAATGTCATAGAAATCCTGTCAGCTACAGGATTCCTGGACTTCCTGATTTCCAATCTCGGGCACGTCCACGCGCGCGCACGACGACGCGTGCAGGCGCGCGCACGTGCTTAGCGGGGGCGCGCGCACGCTCCACAAAGCGCGCCAGAAGGGCTATTTAAACATGCCTGTGACAGACAGTCCCTGCTGTCTGCTCTACAGCGTGTAGTACCCAAAGAGACCTGATTCGTGAATTTACCTGCATCCGACCCGGCTTACCTTGACCCTTCCAGTTTCCTGCCTGCCTCTGACCTCCGGCTTTGTTTGACCAATCTTCTGCTTGATCCTCCAGTACCTTGCCGCCAGCCAATTCTACCGACCCGGCTTGCCTGACCAATCTCTCCAGTTGCTGTGTCCTGGTTCCAGTCCAGTTGCTTGTTCCTGGTTCCAGTCCAGTCAGCCTCATCAGTTCCAGTCCAGTTGCTTGTTCCTGGTTCCAGTCCAGTCTGCCTCTTCAGTTCCAGTCCAGTTGCTGTGTTCCTGATTCCGGTTCAGCCTGCCATACTTCCTGGGTGCCTGGATCCGTCCCAGTCTTCAGACTCTACTCTACCTTGATCCATCCTGCCAGGCACTCATACCCCTTCTACCTCCGTGCCTCCTGTCTTCAGTACCAGGGGTCGCCGGTGGAAGCCGTAAGAGAGGCCTCCCTCTGCAGATCCGGGCTCGTCACCGTCAGGTACGTGACACCAACACTGTGCTCAAACAGTTCGGGGGACTCCTCAGAAGGACATGGTTGGTCTAGGGAAGGAGTGACTGATGATGACATTGATACCAGGGAAGCTGCTTTGCCAGTACCCTGAGCCTGGGTGAGAGAGGATGAGGAGGATGAGGAGGGCTTGGTCATCCACTCTACCAAGTCTTCGGCATGATGCGGCTCAACACGTCCAGCTGCCGAAAAGAAGGACAAGCGTGTCCCATGGCCACGTGCTGATGGCGATGCACCGCGTCCACGACCAGCACTGTTGTCTCTAGACAGAGAGCCTGCTTGCCCTCTTTTATTGGCTCCTGACTGTCTGCCTCTCCTTGTTTGCCTTCCAGACATTCTAATGGCCTGCAGGGAGATGGGAAAACCAGCAATAAGGCCTAGCTTCAGGAGTATATTTTTCAGGAATCACACTACGCCTGCTGTAGGTGCTGCAAATGCCTGTTGGTGTAACACACTAGAAAAACACAGCAATAAGGCCTAGCTTCAGGAGTATATTTTGCAGGAATCACACTACGCCTGCTGTAAGTGCTGCAAATGCCTGTTGGTGTAACACACCAGGAAAACACAGCAATACGGGCTAACTTCAGGTGTATAATGTGCAGGAGGCACACTCCGCCCGCCGTAAGTGCTGCAATTGCCTGTTAGTGTAACACACCAGGAAAACACAGCAATAAGGCCTA
Organism: Rana muscosa; assembly: GCA_029206835.1. Taxonomy (NCBI): domain Eukaryota; kingdom Metazoa; phylum Chordata; class Amphibia; order Anura; family Ranidae; genus Rana; species Rana muscosa. The sequence goes on along the minus strand of CM055127.1, from coordinate 445,122,681 downwards.
GCTTCAGGAGTATATTTTGCAGGAATCACACTACGCCTGCTGTAAGTGCCTCAAATGCCTGTTGGTGTAACACACCAGGAAAACACAGCAATATGGCCTAACTTTAGGTGTATAATGTGCAGGAGGCACACTCCGCCCGCTGTAAGTGCTGCAAATGCCTGTTGGTGTAACACACTAGGAAAACACAGCAATAAGGCCTAGCTTCAGGAGTATATTTTGCAGGAATCACACTACGCCTGCTGTAAGTGCTGCAAATGCCTGTTGGTGTAACACACCAGGAAAACACAGCAATAAGGGCTAGCTTCAGGTGTATAATGTGCAGGAGGCACACTCCGCCCGCTGTAAGTGCTGCAAATGCCTGTTAGTGTAACACACCAGGAAAACACAGCAATAAGGGCTAGCTTCAGGTGTATACTGTGCAGGAGGCTTAGCAACAATGACACTGACACTGTCCCCTGCCTATCCTTCTCTCTCCCTGCACACAAGGTTTATCAAAGAATATGACACTGACACTCTCCCTGCCTATCCTTCTCTCTCCCTGCACACAAGGTTTAGTAAAGAATATGACACTGACACTGTCCCCTGCCTATCCTTCTCTCTCCCTGCACACAAGGTTTAGCAAAGACAATGACACTGACACTCTCCCTGCCTATTCTTCTCTCTCTCTGCACACAAGAATAGCACAAAGAATATCAACACTGTCCCTGCCTATCCTTCTCTTTCCCTGCGCCGGAACACACTACACAAGGCCGCCTCGCTGGTGGCCTTTTATAGTGTGGGGCGTGTGCTAAACCCCCTGAGCTATAATTGGCCACAGGCAACCTGCCTGTGGCCAATTATGGCTCTCCTAGCTGCCGGCGCTGTGATTGGCCAAGCATGCGGGGTCACAGTGCATGCTTGGCCAATCACAGCGCCGGGATTGCACTGCGATGGCGCAGTGTATTGTGGGCCGTTCGCGTCACTCAAATTTGGCGTGCCCAAATCGTTCGATGTTCGCCGAACGGTCGAACAGCCGATGTTCGAGTCGAACGTATGTTCGACTCGAACACCGAGCTCATCCCTAGTGATGATCACACGCTTACTGAAAGTTTTGCTGACAAGATGTCTTCATTCTGCAGATGCCTGAAGGCATCAGTGTGTATTTGTTTAATACTGTAATTGACAGATACAATTATTGTTTTAAAAAATACCTTAATTTAGAAAAAAAATACAATTTTGTTTGCTTCTGTCAGCCCATGATAATAAAAAAAAAAGTGAACAAAATAAAAATGTCCTTAAAAAATATAGAAAATGATGTTTATGTGCAAATTGGACATATAGTTATTGTCAAGTTAACCAACACATACTGATGCTGATAATTATGATCTCTGGTCATAAAAGAATTTGCCTGCATTATAGAGGGAGTGTGAGACCAATGTTCGGTTTTGTAATGACAACCATTGGACAAAATTAGGACTCAATAATAGGCATACATCATCCAAATATAGATACTTTGTACAATGGAGAGACCGTGCATTAGTCCCCAAAGTCCACACATAAGTACAAGAAGATTTCCACATGCCAGGACCTAAGCTTTATTGCATATAAAACATCAACAGGTAACTTCCTTTTCAATGTTTGCTCCTCAAACCTATCAAAATGTGGACTGGCTTTTCTGTGACATGATCCAATGTCACTGGCAGCATCTTAATATTACTTGTCATTTTTCCTAGAATCTTTTAAAAATGTGCAGATTTTCTTGTCCATAAATGGCCTTACAGCACTCCTACATAATTTGTATACAACACCACAGACATCTCATTAACACTTAAAATATTTGTGCCAATCGAGTAGTGCACATTACAGCACCTTCTGTCATTTGCTTGGTTCATTAATTAAGTAAATGAAGGGCATCAAATGGCAAAACCACCAAGCTTTCCTCAGTTCCAAATCTTCCCTTGCTTGTCTAGAATGCTCCATAAAATTTCAACGAAAAAGTTCACACTGTGTTTTGAGTCCTTGCAGAGAAATTAGCCACCATAACTCAACCGAATGTTAAAGATCTGCTGAGCTGTAAAGATGCATATGTATATGTTCTGAAGCTTTAAAAATAGTCAGCTTTTTCTTAAAATGGCTTTCAAGTGTTTCCCATTGAACAGTAATGGAAAAACTGCAGACTTTCTGCTGTAATTGAAGCATAGAAGTCTCAAAATTATACATTTTTCACACCTGTCAAAGACTTGGCGAGACACTCCTCAGGGGTGGAACTATTAAATAGGTGATTACCCTTTAAAATGTCTTTCAACTGTGGAGTGGTAAGAACCCAAATCATACCAAAGATTTAATTCAGGGGCGGAAATATTTGTCTGAAGGACTGCAAGATCACCATACTGTACCTACTTACTGTATGACTATCCTCAGAGGCAGGACTATAGATAGCAATGTAATGTCCCTACCCTGGGCTGGCCAAATTTAGTTTTATGAATAAGCTGTAGCCAGCTGAGCTCCAATATATTTTTAAAGATTCTTCAGGTTCTTCTTAAAACTTGGGGTTGATTACTCCTGCCAGTTGTTGGAAGAATGTTCCAGCAAACAGAGCGGGAGGGTCAACTTTTGGAGGTATGAATATTTACTCAAACCAGCTAAACCCACTGACGTTACCTAAGAAGGTATGGCTGGATAGAAAAACATTATTTGAGAGGATATGATCAGTCTCTTTCTCCCCTGGGACTTCCCCTTGGAGGAGCCATGTGTTTTGCAGAGAAAGTCTCAGCAGAGTATCTCAGCAGGTGCTATGCCCTGGGGGCTTCAAGCGGTTCTTCACCCTGAAAACAATACATTAAAAGTCAACAGCTACAAATACTGTAGCTGCTGACTTTTAATAATAGGACTCTTACCTGTCCAGGGACCCAGCACTGACCTTGCCCCACTCTTTGTCTGTCTTTGGGTGTAGGCACCAGCATGTTTACTTTGGGAAGCCGGCTGTGACTGATTGCAGCTACACAGCTAGCTTCCCACTGCACATGTGTGAGCTGCCCTGTGCATTGTGAATGGTCCTGCAGCTTTTTGGGACCTGTGATGTGTCCCAGAAGGCTGAGGGGGAAGGAGGGGGGGCTCTCACTTGGATCGATTGGATCTGACCCGAAATAGGAGAAGGTTCCTGTCAAAACCAGATATCCACTCCCTCCCCCCCAAAAAGAGGTGCCAAAACCTAAAGGGGAGGAGGGGGAGAAGGCAGACAAGCAGAATTACCCCTTTTGGGTACTGTTCAGTTTTAAAGAAAGTTACCTGTTCAAGCTAGGCTGGAGAGGAAGAACTGCAGCCTGATTTTGTCATTATGTTACTGAGACTGAAAATAGGGCAAGCGGCCTCTGAATGGGTAATGGGGACCCAGTTAATTTATAGCTGCTCCTCTCGGGGTCATTGCTACAGCAACATGATTGTGTTTGTGTCTGTGCATGTGCGCATGTTGATGGTGCATGAGGCCTAAGCCACAGTTGACAAAGATACTGTGTTGATGGCAGTGGCGGCTGGTGGGTTTTTTGGGGCGGCAAACAACCATACCTCCAGCGCGCGGCACTAACAACCCCTCCCCCGCATGCGTCTGCCGGTTGGTCGGGCAGTTACCCGGATAGATAGATCAAGATAGATGGGGTGGGGTGTCATCCAGCACGGTGGGCTGTGGGCCGCGGCTCCAGGCTAGCGGGTGTGGGGTCCAGGCAGCGGATCCAGGCTAGCGGGTGTGGGGTCCAGCCAGCAGCTCCAGGCTAGTGGGTATGGGGTCCGGGCAGTGGCTCTAGGCTAGCGGGTGCGGTGTCTGGGCAGCAGCTCTAGGGTGGCGGACTTCCTCTCTGGCTCCAGCGGCTTCCTCCCTGGCTCCACGTCAGACATCCAATATGATCGCCTCACGTTTTGGCCAATTGGGAAACAGGTCTTACATCTGCTTCCTGTTTTGCGGGGAGAAGATTTATTGTGAAAATAGCGAAAATTCATTAACTATTGCCACACAACTGGGTGGGATCAGGACGCAGTGCTCTGCACCCAGAGTCCACCCTTTTTTGAAGACTAATAGAGCCTCTGTCTCTAATTATGTGCTTCAAAAAACACCCCCCTTCCCCCGACAGCACGGCACCAACTAACTCCCCCTCCGCACGCGTCTGCACGTTGGTCGGGCACTTACCTGGATAGATCTAGATAGATGGGGGGTGTCATCCAGCGCAATGGGCTGTGGCTCCAGGCTAACAGGTGCGGGGTCCGGGCAGTGGCTCCAGGCTAGCGAGTGCGGGGTCCTCGCAGTGGTTCCAAGCTAGCGGGTGCGGGGTCCTGGCAGTGGCTCCAGGCTAGCGGATGCTGGGTCCTGGCAGTGGCTCCAGGCTAGCGGGTGCGGGGTGCGGGCAGTGGCTCCAGGCTAGCGGGTGTGGTGTCCGGGCAGCAGCTCCAGGGTGGTGGGCTTTCTCTCTGGCTCCAGCGGCTTCTTCCCTGGCTCCATGTCAGGTGTCCAATAGGATTGCCTGACATTTTGGCCAATCGGGAAACAGGTCTCACACCTTTAGTGTGAAAATAGCGAAAATTCATTAACTATTGTCACACAACTGGGTGGGATCGGGACGCAGTGCTCTGCACCCAGAGCCCACCCTTTTTTGAAGCCTATTAGAGCCTCTGGCTCTAATCATGTGCTTCAAAAAACTCCCACCCATCCACGCCATAGGAATTCATGTGACCGGCATCCTGAAAGGGGCCGAGCGCATGGATTGGGAGGGCAGCGGGGGTGTTAGAGGGGCCACGCCTGTGCGCTCACAATGCAAGGCCGCTACTGGTTGATGGGCTTTTGGCTTGTGTCTGTGGCATTTGTTTGACATCAGTTTGAGATGCTTCTGAAATAATTCTGAGTTTTAGTACCAGATGTATTTAACCTGCAGTTTAACTCCTTCTGACCTGCATTGAACTGCTTCAAGCTGGACATGTATAGGAGCAGAAAACACCTCTGAATTTATCAACACAAGCCCAAAGGATGACACCACAAAGTGGCATCTGAAGATAGATTATGTGAACTAATCCATTTCTGTCTTTCCTACAATTTGCAACTAATGCAACTGACTGAAGAAATACAAGCTCAATCTGATGGCAAAGTCTGAAAAATACTGAATAAGTAACGAGTTATATTATCATTATATAAATTTCAGTAACTCAATGTAATAGCGGTCTTTTCTCCAAAGCTCTAAGCTCATAATCACCAAAACATTACTGAAGCTTGGAGATAAAACATTCATTAATACAAGAAGCAATTTGTTACAAGAACAGCCTATGGGAACATACAGAACAATATCTCAGAATGATGGCAGTTTACTCCGTGCCATAGGTATACAATTGAGGAGGGTCAAGAAACTGTCACAGTGTACAGAGAACATGTGTAATAAACCTTGAGCACTGAGCAAACCTTGCAATCCTAATAAGTGAAACTTACCCAAGGCTACCAGATATTGCTACTATCACCAGGTCTGAATGAAATTCAGAATGACCCCTGATCTAGTCAGGGCTTCAGGGGAGTAACCCAGAAACCGTCAACGCAAATACATAAAAATGTGCATCCTGATAATGTACAGTGCAAATGTATGTTTACCTCATAACGCTGCAAATTACTGCAATCGTTTAAAAAACACACACACACATATACATATATATATATATATATATATATATATATATATATATATATATATATATCATACACAATTGCTACATAAGTCATACTGTAAATTGAATGTTATTAAAAATGACCTTTCCTTTTCAATCTGCAGCGCTGTAATTTTCTGCAAAATGCAATATGGCTACCTGGAAGCGTTCTGTACACAGATAGTGTACAGAACAATCCCCCGAAATGTAATTTCCTGCTTGTGTGATTGGCTCACAAATTTTCCCAGAAGTTTGTGCTAAGATACAAGTTAGATTTTGGGCATCCCCTGCAACAAAAATGCAATTTTTGGTGAGATGCCCCAACGGATAATCATGTCTAAAATGATGCAGACCCTGCCGCTTTTCTCATTAGAACCCTGCTGGTGCAGCAGCTGATTAATAATTACAAAGTCACTCCATTCACATTCACTTTGCACATGGACACGGACAAATATACAGCTATTTTTTTTTTCAGAATAACAAAATCTGCAATAAAGTTTGTTCAAATCCTTGCAATGTACATAGATCACCCAGAGTAGAATGCTCCACTTTTTTTTTTTTTACAAAAGTGGAGTTACTTTTTAACACTAAACTCAATGTAAATCAGTCCGATGCTGCATCTGTCCCCCGCTGGCTCTAACAATGACAACCAAGCGACCAACACCGCCGATCGCTCGGTTCTCAGAGCTCCATGAGCAGAGAACTGGTGACTTTCAGAACTCAGGGCGCACTCCTTTGTCAAGCCGACAAGGGCTTGACAAAAGAAGTGCACCCTGAGTTCCATCTACCAGTGCGCATGCTCCGAAACGCCGTTGCAACCCACCAGTGACGCCTTCACGCCCGGCGCCACGTTCCAGCCCTCACCATCGGCATGATCCAAGCCTTGGTTTCATTGCCGTGGTCCCAGAGATCCTGCTGGCTAGGATTTCTCCCCCACAGGCAGAAAAATCAGCTGTTCAGAACGTCGCTCTGCAGTGAATGCCACGCCAGTGTGGCTGGACTTGTGCCTTACTTCCTTAACCTCCATGTAAGTGGATAATGTAATTGTATCTCATTAAAATGTTTACAGTTCTAATCTAGAGGCGCCTATGTTTGTCTTCTCATTTGCATATCTGGAGTCTGCTTTCAACTTCCCCCTCAAAGGCTGCCAAGGTTGTTTTGGACTGCTAAAGTAATCTATACAGGTCTCCCCTCTTCATCTCTCCCCCTCCACATATACTGAGTATCCACTTCAAGGACTTATTGATGGACTAATGTATTAAATCTCATACTATTTAGCAGCGCCACTACCCATTTTTTTATTTGCCTTTAGTAAATCAACCCCTATGGGTTGTCTAGACCAGGGTTTCTCAACTCCAGTCCTCAAGGCGCCCCAACAGGTCACGTTTTCAGGCTTTTCATTATTTTGCACAGGTGATTTGATCAGTTTCACTGCCTGGTAATTACCACAGCTGTTTCATCTGAGGGAAATCCTGAAAACATGACCTGTTGGGGCGCCTTGAGGACTGGAGTTGAGAAACACTGGTCTAGACCAGTGTTTCTCAACTCCAGTCCTCAAGGCGCCCCAATGGGTCATGTTTTCAGGATTTCCCTCAGATAAAATGGCTGTGGTAATTACTAAGGCAGTGACACTGATCAAATCACCTGTGCAAAATAATGGAAAGCCTGAAAACATGACCCATTGGGGCGCCTTGAGGACTGGAGTTGAGAAACACTGGTCTAGACAGTCAACACACATTGGGGTACATTTGCTAAAACTGGTGCACTCTGAGTCTGGTGCAGCTACGCATGGTAGCCAATCAGCTTCCAACTTCAGCTTTTTCAATTAAGCTTTGGCAATAAAACCTGGAAGCTGATTGGTTTCTATGCAGAAGTGAGCCTGATTTTGCATTCTCCAGCTTTAGTAAATAAACCCCATTGTCCAGAACTGTTCCACTGTTGTCACAATCAAGAAATGCACCCTGAGAAATGGTATGCAACAAATGCTGGAGTGCATATTGACAAGAATTGGCTGCACAAAGGCTGCAACAGATCAGCGGCACAGAGATGCAGAAAGAGATGAAAAATGTGTGAAAAAAATTACACTTGTTTATAATACACAGTGCTTTATCAAACTAAATGTCATTCAGCTAGGGTTTACATCGACCTTAAAACAATATAATATTAATATACACTAAAACTACAAGTGTTTCAACTTAGTTTTCTCTTGATCCATAACTAAGCTATGTTCATCATTGTCGGGATTTGTAGAAATAAACTATTTTGACATCAGCTGCTTTGACTTTGGCATGACTACAGCTCAAGGTAAGGACAAATAAGTGAGATAAAAAAAAACGACATTTCATTTGCCGTTAGCACTTGTAATCTAGCCCCGAGTCATGCTTATACAATAATATAGGAATAGGAATGCTGGATATGAAATGAGATTCAATAATAGATTGGCCTCAGGAATCTCAAATATGTTGTGTAGGGAAAAGGAAAAATAAAATTGAGTTCTTATGGCGAGTTCTGAACAAGAATTACAAAGATCAATAACAATGTTTAAAACTGGTAAATAAGGACCTTTGTTGATGATATTTTAGTTTTGGGTGCACCTGACCATCACATGTATATAAACTTTGTGGACATCCTATTCCAAAACAATGTGCCTTGATGTGGAGTTCCTTCCCCCCACAACTTTTCAACTTTAACAACCTCCATTCTTCTGAAAAGGCTTTCCGCAAATCTGTGGGAATTTGTGCCTATTCATCCTAAATGGCATTTGCTAGGTCAGGTACTCGTGCTAGACGAAAAGGACTGGGTCACAATCAGCATTTCAATTATTCTCAAAAGTTTTCAGTAGGGTTGAGGCCAGGGCTCTGAGAAGGCCACATGAGGTCCTCAACACAAACACATTAAACCAAGTCTTTATGGACCTGGCTTTATGCACTTGAACTTGCTAATTTAGAGGGGTGTCTGCCTATATTTGGCCATAAAGCATACCTACAGTACTAGCACAGTTATGACAGTTTGGGCACAAGCTTTGTATTGAAGACCTCAACTATACCATATCTTCACTAGAGAGGACATGCAAAGATGAGGCACTGCTTCAAACCCTGTAAATACTCCTCGGCCCCAGCTGTAAGCGAATCAGGTGCCAGCCAAAGGGAGCCCATCAGCTCTCTGTATTTCTGTATTGAAATAAACAGGCACTCATAGCAAGTATTTATTGAGCCAGAATAAGCACACTGAGAGCCCCCACCTACAGACCACCCCCTATGATGTGTATCACCCTTATGGGCTTATTTGTAGGGATCACTCAAAACGGGTCCGTCTGTAGGTAGGGACTTTCAGTGTGCTTTCTCTGTCTAAATAACGACTTACTAAAAATAGCGTCATTGGTGTGCTGCTGCCCGTTTGTTTCAATATCCTCACTAGAGTTCTACAGTGAGCCTTTTTCATTCATCAAGCATGTGAACATAGAGGAACCTTCAACATCAGCTGTTTGAAATGCGCTCATCCTTTTTTTGAGACATGCAATCTAAGCAGAATAAATGGCATTAATGCTGATAAGTTGATGTTTACTTTTTGTCTACAGTCAAGAACTAAGCCCTCACCACCTTTTATTTGGTGCAGATGTTTGGAGAGAACAGTGATATATGACAACGACAGACAAGTCTTTGATGTGTGGACTACGATAAGTGAACACAGCTCCACGAAGGTCAGTAGGAAGGCAGTAGACATGTTCATCCTGAAGCCCCTGCTGTTTTATTTCCTACCACTAAACTTCCCCCAGCACCAATTGCATTCAAACTTCCAAACCAGGCTAAAGTGTAATTGGAGGCTTTGGGAAACATATCTAAGTTTTTTTTCCATCAGCCTTTTTATTGTGAAAGACAACAAGCAGGGTGTACCAGCAACAGCAACAGATGCTTTCCAGGATCACCAGACAACAGACAAAATTAATTAGGGAGGATTAGTGGGCCACAAAATGTCTGGATCAAACACAAAGCTACTTTACAGCAGGATTTGCTCCCTGTATGCTTGTTGAGGTTTTATTTTTAATAAATTGTATACATGTGCATTCGTTTTCGTCTGAATGCATTTTCATTAGAATTTCTGGGATTTTCACATTCGTTTTAACAAACAATAACGAATGTGCAGAGTCTGAAATCCGAAAGTTCCGACATAAAAAATGCTTTATTTTCATTTTGTTGCGACAACAGTTTGATATAGATAGACAATTCGACATGCCGGTGACAATAGCGATCTGTGTCTATCGAATCTGCGGTTGAATATGCCTAACCTAACTCTATTAGTCGGAGATTATTCGACATAGAGAGAAAAGATTTGACATTATAGAGACATGAAGATTCGACATAGAGAGAAAAGAGTTGACATAGAGAGAAAAGATTTGACATAGAGAGAAAAGATTTGACATAGAAAGAAAAGATTTGACATTATAGAGACATGAAGATTCGACAAAGCAGCTAAAAACATACGATCGCCACGAGCGGACATTTATGGTCAAATGCTCCACCCATAGGCTATAGAAGAATTCTAATGTTGGCTGACTAGTAATAGTAATTAATAAATATAACTATTACTAGTCATACAACATTAGAATTCTACTATAGCTTGTGGGCAGAGCATTCGGCCGGAAATGTATGATTGCTACGTCGTACAGTTTAGCTGCTTTGTCGAATCTTGTTAGAACATTTGACAGACACCATAAGCCTTCAATGACAGATTCACCCTTAATTAATTCGAATTTTTGGACTAATGCATTTTTTAACGAAACAAAATAAAGAAAAACTTCGGAAGTAACTAAACAATTAAATTTTTCGGACGAAAACGAAATTCCGAAACAAAATATTTCAGTGTGCACATGTCTAATAAATTGTAACTTTTACTGTAAAATACATAAAAAATTAAAGACCCATGAAAAAAAGAAACAACCTATAAATGCATCTTTTCATGATCTTTATCGCATTGATGAAAATGCTATGCTTTTGTCTTCTCACTTTGAATAAAGTTATTTTACTTACATATCTGTGGGATCCATCATATTCACACCTCTCTATCTTCCCCAGGCTGCCATCAGAATAATACAATTTTTCTGCAGAGTGGTCAATGGTCAGGCCATTTGGAGTGACAATGTCGGTACTGACAATGACCTGGGCATTCTTCCCAGATAAGGTGGACCTCATGATGCTGGGGTGCTGCTCATTCCAGTTTGTCCAGAACATTAAACTGTGGAGGTATAGAGAGTAAATAGGCTTAAATTCAATACACAGGCACAGGCAAAGTATACACAGAGAGTCTAGTTTATTATAGGAATATAGACTGCTCAATTAGCAAAATTAATATTCACTAAGCTTAGCAAATAAGGTGAGGCTGTGTTCACTTCAACAGAAAAACATATATAAATTGTAGTGCTAAACATATAAAAATACACCAAGTTATATGAACACCATGCTCAATGATATAGTTGAATAATCAATGAACAAATGTCTGTATAAAAAACATGTGAAATTCAGTATAACCGAGCAGCACTTAGCATCAACCTACCCTCCTGCAGTGATTTGGTGTGATGGTTTGTGGGAACTACAGCAGAGTATCCAGCTTCTACAGTGGTTTATGCAATGCCTAGCTGACCCTTTGAAGGTATGTTCTTTAGGGTCCACTGTTTCCGGTAAGCCTCTCCTATGTTGGTGGTGGCCATCTTTATTTCACTTGTTTTCCTTCAAGATTGTGGGAGCACCAACACTTTTATCTACATTGAACTTTTTTTTTACCAATATACCACATCAGAGACTCTTTCACATATTTTTTATACAGACATTTGTTCATTGATTATTCAACTATATCATTGAGCACGGTATTCATATCACTTGGTGTATTTTTATATGTTTAGCGCTACAATTTATATATGTTTTTCTGTTTTTACCATTTTGTCTATTGGTTTTTGTAGCTGCTCACCACTTTAGGCAGCGCGGATATTTTTGCATGTGTGTTCACTTCAACAAACAAACATGTTCTAATAAAAATCCTAATTTGGATTTTGCTCACAATTGGGTGAGGAAATACAGGTTTACCTCATTTACTAACATATACCTTGCCAAGCAAGCAGCCTTTTACACTTAAGTAAATTAACCCCAATTAATCAAGCCTGATCTCTATGATGAGCAGATTGGACTAAAGGTTGATTCTGTTTTGTCCTATTTGATAAATAAAATTAGAAATCTGTATATTGAGACAGCAAGATTTTGAAGGTTGTGGTCATTGTCTTACCCAACCTTGGGAAATAAAAAATGTTAAGCAATAATATTTAGTGTGAACCCTATGTTGGTAAATAAGTATATATAAAGCCAATACATGTTTCTTGTTTTGGATATAGCAGTGAATAGTTAGGAACCTTACTTTTTCAAATGTATTTGTTTATTTATTTTTATTAGTCTATGCTCCATCGGGGGAGATATCTGTCAAATCAGCACCAGGGATGGTGCTTACTGTGAACGTGTCCCTTGTCCTTCTAGTGCTGCAGGGGCTAATATGAGATCCTGGACCTGTTACAGACATGTTGTGGTCAAAATCTCCAACTATACCTGTCATTTATACCCCCTCCTCCGTTTAATAAAATATGTACTATACCTCCCGCTAAGCTTAAGTTTTAACTTCCTGTCCCAGAGACACTTTGGGAAGCAAAATGATATCCCATAGACAAGTGTCACCAGAACAATTTGTTTTTTCCAAAAAGATTTTATTACATTTTTGCAGGTATACAGGAAATACGAAAAGCTGCAACACAGGCGTAGCTCAATGACATCAAAAACATCCAAGATCAAATATACAGTCACCAGAACAATTTAGCTATAGTGAGGTCCATATATATTTGGACACAGGCACAATTTTCATACTTTTGGCTCTGTATGCCACCAGAAAAAAACTAAAACACAACAATCCTAATAAATTTTAAGTGCAGACTTTCAGCTTTAATTCATGGGTTTGAACATGAATATCAAGTACAAATTTTAGGAACTGCAACCATTTTATACACGCCCCCCCCCCCCATTTTCAGGGACTCAAATGTAATTGGACAAATAAATATAATCATAAATAAAATGTTCAATTTTAATATTTTGTTGAGAATCCTTTACTGGCAATGACTGCCTGAAGTCTGGAACCTGTGGACATTACCAAAGACTGGGTTTCCTCCTTTCTGATGTTTTGGCAGACTCTAACTGCAGCTGTCTTCGGTTGTTCTTTGTTTGTGGGTCTTTTTGCCCTTAGTTTTTCCTTCAGCAAGTGAAATACATGCTCAATTGGGTTAATATCAGGCCATTGCAGAATATTCCACTTTATTTCCTTCAAAAGCTCCTGGGATGCTTTTGCAGTGTGTTTTGGATCATTGTCCATCTGTACTGTGAAGTGCCATCCAATCAACTTTGATGCATATGGCTGAATCTGGGTTGACCGTATATTTCTAAACACTGCAGAATTCATCCGGCTGCTTCTGTCTTCTGTCACTATCAATAAACACCAATGACCCAGTGCTACTGGAAGCCATGCATGCCCATGCCATCACACTGCCTCCACCATGTTTTACAGATGACGTTGTGTGCTTTGAATCATGAGCTGTTCCAGGCCTTCTCCACACTTTTTTTTTCCTGTCCTCTGGTACAGATTAATCTTAGTTTCATCCGTCCAAAGAATGCTTTTACAGAACTGGTCTGTTTTTTTTTTAGATACTTTTTGGCAAAGTCTAATCTGCCTTTTTTATTCTTGAGGCTTATGAATGGTTTGCACCTTGTGGTGAGCCCTCTGTATTTGCTCTCATGAAGTTTTCTCTTGATTGTAAACTTTGACAATGATACGCCAACCTCCTGGAAAGTGTCCCTTACTTCTGGATGTTGTGAATGGGTTTTTCTTTACTAAAGAGAGGATCCTGCTATCATCCATCACTGTCTTCTGTGGACATCCAGGCCTTTTTATGTTGCGGAGCTCACAAGTGCGTTCTTCTTTCCTCAGAATGTACCAAACTGTTAATTTGGCCACTCCCAATGTTGCTGCTATCTCTCTGATAGATTTGTTTTTGTTTTTCATGCCTTACAATGGCCTGTTTCACTTGCATGGACAGCTCCTTTGAACACATTATGTAGGTTCACAGCAATAGATTCCAAATGCAAATACCACACTTAGAATCAACTTCTGACAATTTACCTGCTTAATTGATGAAGAAATAACGAAGGAGTAGCCCACACCTATCCATGAAATAGCTTTTGATTCAATTGTCCAATTACTTTTGGTCCCTTGAAAAAGGGGGGGGGGTTAGCTATTCTTAAGAGCTGTAATTCCTAAACCCTTCCTCTGATTTGGATGTACATACTGTACCCCAAAATTAAACCGCAGAGTGTACATTTTCAGCCCATATCCATTATATATGGTAACTATAGCTTGAATATGTTTTGGTAAAAAAATACCTGGAAAAAAAAATGTGCTGTGTCTAAATATATATGGACCTCACTGTATTACAAGATTTACTCTCTCCCTCTGTTCCTGCGATATTACAAAAATTTGGGGTTTGCCATTACACTCTGGGTTTTCCACTACTTACCAGGACAAATAGGGATCGTGAATTTACCCATTGGGCACTTAGACATCAATAAAAAGACAGATAGGGTTTCTAGTCTTTACCACTCTACCCAAAACTGAATAAAAAAAAATTATTTAGCCTATACATACGCTAATTCAGGTTAAAAATATATATATATATCAGGGAGCTAGATGCCCTACTGTATCTGTACTATATAGTTTCACGGACACTTGCCAAAGTCAGCTTTAGTGCTGGCTCTTGCATGAATCAGGGGAAAGCAATACAGCCAGATTAATATTCAGCATTTAAATGGTGGAGGACCGTCTTACAGTTGCAAGAGATATTTCAGTTTTGGAGATGAAAATGAATTACCCCTTGTAAGAAACAACACTACAAATCAAAATGTATTCAAGTGAACTGTTCAAATATTAATTTAGCACATGGCTTCCTCTTCATGTGTGTAGTGTTCCACTTAAATATATAGTCCATGACAGCATTTATCACTGTCTCAGAGAAGATGTGAATAGTTGTCTAAGACATGTCCTCAAGGGTATCAAGTACACCATACAATAAATAATGAATGGTCCTTGAACTTAGCATTTGTTTTAATGTCATAAACAACATTACAGTAAATGAAATGTAGCTTTGGATGAGCGGGCTGACATGATTACATTTAGACAAACACATGGCTCTTCTCAATGTGAATAATGTGGCAATGGATCATTAGGCTTTAAAACTAATAATGCAAAACAGCTGAGGTGGTTATTGAAAAACTCTTTAAGGAGTTGATGGGTTTGGATTCATTGGGGATATTCCTGAGATGTCTAGGTTTTGTTGTATCTTTTATTCTAGGGTCATTAAATATATTACATTTCACACAAAAATAAATAAAAATTCAATAAAAATCAATTAACGTGAAATGGACTGTTTCAGTGCTATACTATCTTGTTGGACGTAGGGTCATAATGTTTAGATTTACACTGATAAATGCACAATAAACCTATTTCTGATTTACATTAAGGAGCACATATCTAAGCAAAATTGTAGCTTAGATTATGTCTTCGGAAAAGCTAAAGAATACTTTTAAATCAAGGCAACCAATCACAACCATGGGGAAAACTAAAAGATGCCTGTGATTGGTTGTCTTCATGGTTTCTTCACGGTTTCAAATATAATTGTACAGTACAAGTGTACAATGTATTATACATTAATTATCTAGACTAGATGAAGCTTTCTAAAGTCTTCTTGTTAACAGGGATCTTAAGATTAATTTTAAAAATGTATCTTTACGTTGGCAAGACACGACACAGAGGTTGGAAGAGCCACTCTTCTAAAATATACTTTCATAGCCATTCACAATAATTTTGCATTAGTGTATGAGTGTTTTCACGGAAACAATTGTTGTTGTCCATGAGAATCTATTTTGGGCAATTAATTTTTTTCTTCGAGTGGCCAGTTGGTGGGGCAAAAGAACCGATAAGGCATGTTTATAGACAGTGTTTTGTAAGAAGAATCCTCTAAGTAGCCTGGTTGTCTGACCACCATCTCATGTTCAAGGCTAGCCTTGGTCTTTTGGCACTCACAGACAGCATGGAATTCAAGTCAGAAGCTAGCAGTTTGAACACATCTGTTGTGAAGCTTTTGTTCTGTTGGGTATGTAGAGAATGTTGAAATGTCAACATTTCTAAATCTAGCTTGAAGCTCATTTGCTTGTCTACTGAAGCTATGAAAGTTCACAAGTCTTAACAAGTGGTAAAAGAGCTTCAAAATTGGTCCTTACCGATCTCTCTAGCAGCTGATACTAAGAAGTAATTCACTATCAAACATATAGATTACTATAGATTACAACAAATACTTTAAACCTAAACACAAGCCTTGCCCTCATGCTGGCATAGTTGTACAGACTCCTCACCAGTATTGAAATAGCTGACTCTAAATCAACTGCACACTAGGCGCCTCCCACAGAATGCACTGGAAGATGCCAAATTTTCTGGCTGAAGAACATTCAGAATCATCTAGGACTTTCCTCATCAGCCTGACTGTCCCTGACCCAGCCCTATTCTTTGGATTCCAGTTATTTCAATTATGAGGGTTAAGCATCACATATGGGTATTACCTAGGGTGGTCTGCCTAGGTTAGTTCACTCCTCCAGACTTACCGTTCATCCACCCATCAAGGCATCAAGTGAAGTATCTTATCGATTTAAGGATATCAGGTTTGTTTAAAAAGTGGAGTACCCTTTCAAAGGCGGGGGCCACATAATTATATTACATTTTCTGCAGATGTTCTTGTCCAACTACTTAACATTTTTCTTTATCACTAAAAACTCATTCACACTTGAGCATTTTGAATTTTCATAAGCACTAAAACACTCAACATCAAGATTCCCATTAATACAATGGTGTCCATTCACACCTAAACACTTTTTTGTCTCCTAGACACATCAATGGGAGCCTATGAAAATGAGCATAACATGTTTTTGCATGAAATTTCTTGCCTGTTTTCCTTCTAGGAAACTAGATTTTTATTGGCTAAAACAAAATTGCTCAAGCCTTAAAATGGATGAAGACACCTGAAAGTGTGTAAGAACATCAAAAAAGTTCAAAAATCACCTGAAAATACTCACAATCGTGGGAATGGGATTCTAGGTTCCAGGTCTTCATATACTCCTTACAAGGCAGACCCACTTTTCATGCTAGATGTTTAATTGATTTTACATTTTACAAATGGAGAAAGGCGAACAACAAAAGCTGTTTACAACACCTGTCAGTTCTACGACAGATAGCCATTGAAGTCCTCAGGTGATAAATGAAGCAATGGGTGACTAATTCTTTCAGATTCACATCTATACAATAAATATTACTTATAGGTAGATTAACCCTTAAGTAATGTACTGTTTCTTTAGCCGTTTGGTGTCTGGAAATTATTGGGAAAATACAGAAATTATGTTGCGCTTTGTAGTAAAAAATATGATTCTTTCTTATACTACAAGAAAGACATAATCTGGCAATAAAGTGAAGAACATGCGAGGAAAATAAATAAATTATAGGTGTCACAAGAAATCTGGCAGATGTTAATTGGCCAATTGCTAGACATATGTTATCCTGTAAAAAAGGTTAAACACAAAATATCTCATAAACCGTTCATGCATCTGAAACATCTGTTCACAATAAACTTAAAAAAACTTTAAAGTTTGAAGACATAAATTAGAGAGAATTTTTATGAATTTGCATACTTCTGGCATTCATCGAGGGCGAGGACGTGGGGGTGGTCATCTTCTGACATGCTGATAACAGCCTCCCTGTTGAAGGCCCCTCTCCGACTCTGATCTACCGTGTGGCGGGTGATGGATGAGGTTGTGGAGCTTGTCCAGTAAAGAGTATCCCAGGCTCGGTGATATGCCAGACCTTCCACAGAGCCCACATCTGTTAAAAACACCATTAAAAAAAAAATCATATTACTTCACGCTGTCAGACAACCTGGAAAAAATATCTACTGCCTCTTCAATGGTGCAGGAGTTAATATAATAACTACATTTAAAATATGTTAGAATTTTTTTTTTTGATTTGGATCAAATTAGCATTGTAGAGGAACCATACCACCGTCTTGAATGTTGAAAATATAATCCAAGTTTATTGAATGTATATATGTAGCAGTGTTAGAGTGTTTGCATTTCAATTATATATTTATGCCACTTTGATCAATTATGCAAAAAAGCTGATTAACAAATGAAATACCCCACACTAATAACAGGCAAATTCACTTATGGGGTCTTCAAACTTTCTTAACAAAGGGCCAGTTCACTGCCCTTCAAAACCTAAAGGAAAGACTGTGGCCCATGGGAGAAAAAACTGCCCCAGGGTTGGCAAGTAGACAGAGTTAAAAAAAGTTCCAGTGTATGTGGTTGGTTGGAGAAGAACTAATTACCTATAAATGGTGTCAATGCAAGGAACAATGCCCAATTGTTGGTATTTGTGGGAGGAATAGTGCCCCATCATTGGTATAAACAGCGGGCATACCCCATCATTGGTGTCAATGGGAGGAGCAGTGCCCCATCATTGGGGTCAGTGGGAGGAGTAATGCCCCATTATTAGTGTCAATGGGTTTTGGTGATATTAGAAGGACTAGTTCCCCAGGGGCTGGTTAAAGGCATAAAAGGAACACCATTTGGCCACTGCTCTAGATATTCAAAACTCTGTGAATTTTCAGGAGACAGTCTCATTATTTATCCAGAACAAGCTGACTTGGGGCAAGTCTCCCAGGGTTTGTATTATTGTTCCTACATAGCAAATGGCACCAAACATCCACACATACCTGTTCTCTACAAGAAGGGGGATACTGACTAGGCCAACAGCTTATTTACTGATTAACACCAAGACAGTTTGCTTAGGTAGGATATGTAGAGTAAAGTAGGATTTTTAAAACAGCTTACCTGTAAAATCCTTTTCTTGGAGTACATCACGGGACACAGAGCAGCATAGTCATTACTATGTGGGTTATATAGAATTACCTTCAGGTGCTGGCACTGGCAACTTCCAAAACAGGAAGTACCCTCCCCTATATAAGCCCCTCCCATCCGGGAGTACCTCAGTTTTGTAGCAAAGCAATACGTGTCCCCAAAAGAGGGGTGGGAGCTCTGTGTCCCGTGATGTACTCCAAGAAAAGGATTTTACAGGTAAGCTGTTTTAAAAATCCTACTTTCTTGTTCATACATCACGGGACACAGAGCAGCATAGTCATTACTATGTGGGACGTCCCAAAGCAATGCCACATGAGGGGGGGGGATACACCATACATAAGCTGGGCGCCATCAGGCATGAGGATCTTTTGCGGCCTGCAACACACTGCGCCCAGAGGCGTCATCCTCCTGACTTCTAACGTCCACCTGGTAGAACCTAGTAAACGTGTGTACTGAAGACCATGTTGCGGCCTTACAAATTTGCGCCAGGGAGGCCTGGTGATGCACTGCCCATGAAGTTCCAACTGCTCTCGTGGAGTGCGCCCTAACTTTGAACGGAGGCGGTCTACTTTTCAAGCCATAGGCTTGTATTATGACCTGTCGAATCCACTTGGCTAAAGTAGATTTTGATGCTGCCTGACCCTTTCTGGTGCCTTCCGGCAGAACAAACAGAGAATCCGTTCTACGAATCTGAGCAGTGGCTTTTAGATAAGCTTTAACTGCTCTTACTACATCCAAAGAATGCAATAACTTTTCCTCTACCGAGCTTGGTTTGGGGAAAAAAGAAGGAAGAACCACATCCTGGTTCAAGTGAAACCTCGATACCACCTTAGGAAGAAAGGCTGGGTGAGGACGTAATACTACTCTGTCCTTATGGATAACCAGATATGGCTCTTTACAGGACATGGCGGCTAATTCCGACACTCTTCTAGCCGAGCATATGGCTACTAAAAATATCAATTTCCTGGTGAGTAGAACCAAGGAAATGTGCCGCAAAGGTTCAAATGGCTGCTTCTGCAGAACCGACAGAACCAAATTTAGATCCCATGGGCATATGGGAGCCTTAATCGGTGGAATAATACGAGTCACACCTTGCATAAAGGATTTGACAAGTGAATGCATAGCCAGGGGCCTTTGAAATAGTATTGACAAGGCCGAAACCTGGCCCTTGATAGTACTTAAGGCAAACTTCCTGTCTACAGCCCACTGCAGGAAGTCCAGAATTCTGCCTATAACGTACTTACGTGGATGCCATTTTCTGGCCTCGCACCAAGTGATGTACGCCTTCCAAACTCTATAGTAGATCTGCCTGGATACAGGCTTCCTGGCATTGATTATAGTTGATACCACAGAGTTAGAGAGACCTCTCTTCTTTAGGATGTGGGACTCAATAGCCAGGCCGTTAAACTTAGAGTTAGTAAGGAAGGGTGGTATATCGGTCCTTGCGAAAGCAGGTCCGGACGACGTGGAAGGGTCCAAGGACTCCCCACAGACATTTTGATGATCTCCGCGTACCAGGCCCTTCGGGGCCACGCTGGAGCCACCAGGATCACCGGCTTCTTCTCCAACCTGACTCTGCGAAGGAGTCGAGGCAACAATTGTAGCGGAGGGAATGCATATATCAGTCTGAACTGATCCCAAGGGAACACCAGAGCATCCGAGCCGCAAGCGAGGGGATCCCTTGTCCGGGAGACAAATCTGTCCACCTTTGCGTTGAATCTGGATGCTAGCAGATCTACATCCGGTGTTCCCCACCGCTGACATATTGCTCGGAAGACCTCGGGATGAAGGGACCATTCCCCTGGGCATAACTGTTGGCGACTCAGAAAGTCCGCCTTCCAATTCTCCACCCCTGGAATGAAGACAGCTGATATACATGGGACATGCTTTTCTGCCCATTCCAGGATGTGACTTACTTCCCTCTGGGCTGCACGACTCCTGGTGCCTCCCTGATGATTGATATATGCCACTGCTGTGGCATTGTCTGATTGAATTCTGACAGGGGACCCTTGGAGTCTGGATGTCCAAGCTACTAGGGCGTACCGGGCTGCTCGTATCTCTAAGAGATTGATGGGCAGGGTTTTTAGTACATTTGACCATCTGCCCTGGAGAGACCATTGCTCCAGTACTGCCCCCCAGCCTGTAAGGCTGGCATCTGTAGTGACCACCTTCCAAGATATCGGGCTGAAGGGTTTTCCCTTCTGGAGATTCTGGGGGATCAACCACCAGCAGAGACTCTTCCGAACGGAAGGGGACAAAGCCATCGGGAAGTCTAGAGCCTGAACTTTTCCGTTCCAGGCTGACAATATGGCCCTTTGTAAATTCCTTGAGTGGAATTGGGCGTATGGCACAGCTTCGAATGATGCTACCATCTTTCCTAGCAGCCTCATGCACAGGCGTATGGACGGCTGTCTTTTTGCACAAAGCAGACGGACCAAGCCCCTCAAAGAGGATACCTTGTCTAGAGGTAAGAAAATCTTCCTCTGGTCTGAATCCAGCCGTAGCCCTAGATATACCAGGTTTTTCACTGGCTGTAGGGCTGACTTGTCCAGGTTGATGACCCAACCGTGAGATTCTAGATACTTGATTGTATCGACAATTACCACTTCTAGCTTGGCAACTGAGTGGTCCATCAACAACAGGTCGTCTAGGTATGCCATTATCGTTACACCCCGTGTTCTTAGATCGGCCAACAGTGGGGCCAGAATTTTTGTGAACACTCGTGGTGCTGTGGCCGGACCGAATGGTAAGGCTCTGAACTGAAAATGGCGCCCTTCTACTGCAAAGCGTAGGAATTTTTGATGACCTGGAAAGATGGGAACATGCAAGTAAGCATCTTTGATGTCGATCGAGGCTAACCATTCCTCCCCTTGTAGGGCAGCGGTGACCGATCGGATCGACTCCATCCGGAAAGACCGGACGTTTAGAAATTTGTTTAGACTCTTTAGGTCCAATATGGGTCTTATGTCCCCGTTTGGCTTCGGGACTGTGAAAAGGTTTGAGTAGAAACCCAACCCCCACTCTTCCATAGGAACCTCCATAATTACTCCTTGGAGCAATAGTTGTTCTAACGCCAATAGGAGAGACCATCTTTTCAGAGGGTCTCTTGGCATGCCTGACCACATAAAATGGGACGGAGGAGACTCTTTTAACTCCAACTTGTATCCCAGAGTTACTGCGGAGAGCCCATCTGTCTTTGATCGTCTCCCGCCAGGTCTCTGCGAACAACTGAAGTCTTCCCCCCCACCCGTTTGAGTGGGGGCAGCCCTTCATAGGCTTGACTTGGAGGCTGGTTTAGTACCTCTTCGGATCCAGGGCTTTTTATTACCCTGTGGCTGTCCCTGATTTTTACCTCCTGAGTTTGACTGAGGAGGCCGTCGGAACTGCTTAGTAGCAGACGTCGCAGGGATAGGAGAGGTAGTCCTCTTAAAAGATGGACCCCTAGACCTCTTCTTACTCGGTAAGAGAGTACTTTTACCACTGGAAATCTTCTGTATATACTTATCCAGGTCTTCGCCAAAAAGGCGTTCCCCATGAAATGGGAAGCTAACTAAGAGCTTCTTACAGGGAGCTTCAGCAGACCAGTTTTTGAGCCACAGAAGCCTACGCATATGTACCAAAGACAGCGTGAGGCGGGAGGCCTGATGGATAGAATCCTTGATGGCGTCAACCGCAAAGCATAATGCTCTAGGCAGATCAGCCAGAGCCTGGGCCTGTTGGTCTGGCAAATCCCTCAGGACCATTTTCATTTTATCCTTTAAAGCTTGGCAGACCCCAATAGCTGCCACTGCTGGCTGTGTAACAGCCCCTGCTGTGGAAAAAGCAGATTTTAATAAAGATTCCAATTTTTTATCCACTGGATCTTTGAACATTTGAACATTATCTACTGGACATGTCAGTGATTTGTTCACAGAAGAGATGGCTGCATCCACCGTAGGAACATTCCATCTCTGGGTGAACTTTTCCTCCATGGGATAGATCACCGGAAACCTTTTAGGCGGAACAAATAGTTTATCAGGATGTTCCCAGTCCTGGTATATAAGTCCTTCCAATAATGGATGTATTGGAAAGGAGCAATTAACCTGGGGAGCTTTTAGCGACCCCAATGAGGAGACAGCAGTAGTTGATGGTTCAACAAGAGGCATTTTAAATGAAGATCGAACCATGTCAGTTAGGGTCTGGACCCACAATCTTTCAGTCTGTGATGCTGAAAATGGTTCATCTACTGTCGATTCCTCAAAAACAGAACTAACCTCCTCCTGATCCCCTTCAGGTAGGTCGGTCCCTTCCTAGGACTGTTGCTCTGCCAACAGGCACTCTAATGGAGGTGATGGAGATCTGGCGCTCTTTCTTTCCTGTAGAGAAGAAGCGATCAATGCTGCCAATCTCTGTTCCAATCCCTCCAGAGTTGAGGAAAAAACCTCCTCTGTTATATATGCAGGAGCAGGTGGACTGAGGACAGCCGCAGTACCTGGCACTCCTGGGGGTTCCTTATGGGTATTAACCTCTGATTTCTCAGGGGAGGAGGGTGCAGATGACTGCTCCAGATCCTCAGAGCCCGATGGAGACCCCCTACACTTCCTGAGAGGTATATCTCTGAGTTTTTTAGGCGGCATATTCCTTAGTTCAAAGCTGAGGTATTCCAGCCGCAATACACCCCTTACTGAAATAGTCTAATGCAATTTGCTGCTATGTACATCAGTGGGTGTCTACTAATGCGTCTTTCTGGGGATGCCTGTATCAACCGCCCGCTGTAAGCCCCTATACCATGCTACCAGCTCCTTTTCATGCTCTGTGTCCATAGCAAGCAGCGTGGACTGAGTCCTTTTATCTTGCTGGGACGCCCGCACATGCGCAGAAGCGCTGGGCGCACAGAGCGCTTCATCCGCCAGGCTCCGCCCCCTTTTTTGAAGCTAAACCTTATAAAAAGAAAGCATGTGTGCGCGCGCGCGCGTGCGTGCACGTGTGCGCTCTTGGCACCATGTAGGGAGAGGAGCCAGGGTCCCTGTTTCACCAGGACTCGGGGATGGAAGGAAACTACTTGGCAGCATGACAGAGGAATGCAGCTTCCCTGATAGAGAGCTCACTCATCTGCCTGGACTTTCACCATGGAAGGAATAGTCCCAAGAAAAAAGACGTTCCACAGCGGCCTCTAGTGGACAAACACAGGTACCGCACTTTTGTCTTTTTTTTTTTTTTTTTTTAAACCTCCTTTATGAAAAACATTTCCAGGTTTACAGTTTTTTTTTTTTAAAACTTCCCTTATGAAAAAACATTTCTAGGATTTCTTAGGCATATACAGCTATTAGCGGGAATACCCTTTAGGTAACAGGCAGAAAGACATATTAGGCTTGGGGGTCCCCTCAATAGAACCAAGTTCCTGAGGGGCCCCCACTTACCTTTTCCCCGCCGCAGGACTTTGTTTGGTCCACAGAAGCCCAAACTTCACCTCTCACGGCAGGCATTGTACTAGACCTTCAGGGACCGGGTTCCCAAGGATTCCACTCCCCTGGACCTGTATAGCACCCTGCACAGATAGCCTCTTGGTTTTGGGTATGACCAGAGCTCTGGATCCCAGGGTCCAGCCCTCCTAAGAGAGGCATTACAGGCAAAACCCTGCTCTTCTCTGCAAGGCCCGGGTACCGACCATTTAGCTATGAAGCTTTGGTCGGATCCGAAATAGCTTGCTAAGGCCCAGAGAACCTGTACACAAGCCCAGATGAATACATGTTAACCTTGGCCAACACCTTAGACACTGGCAAAAAACTGAGGTACTCCCGGATGGGAGGGGCTTATATAGGGGAGGGTACTTCCTGTTTTGGAAGTTGCCAGTGCCAGCACCTGAAGGTAATTCTATATAACCCACATAGTAATGACTATGCTGCTCTGTGTCCCGTGATGTATGAACAAGAAAGCGCCTTTACTTAGCACCATGAAATCATCTCCAATATAATAGCTTATAATTATAATAACACATTAAGTCAAATTAATTATGCTCTATGTACATTGCAATATGAGCATTTGAACAATTTCCATTACGTGCCAATTGTAACCGTTCATAATGGAATAAAACTGATTTAAAGCCCATTAATACAAGATGGAACATTTATCAAAAGAAAGGTTTCTGCATTTCCTTTAGCAGATAAAACACCTGACATTTATTAATCTAACGACACAAGAGGGCAGGACTTAACACAAATTTGTTATCTTAGCACTTATTCTAACGCCGATCCACAAAGTTGGTGACCTTCATTCTAACAGTTCATAACTGTATGAAGAAGAAAGTCTGCAACCTTAGCTGTGCCTGTGAGGTACATATTCATTATTCCTGACACTTCCTAAACCTTTTCTGCAAAATGACTTTGACAGATCCTCGTCGACTGAGACTTTCATGCCAAGTCAGCAAGAAGCCACTTGTGCCACCATCGGGAAGAAACAGATGTTACTTTATCTTATAGAAGTTGTATATTCTTTGACAGCATAACGAATCAAAATGTTCATGTGTATATATACTTGAAATATTGATTAAAGGAAACTGTGTTATTTTATACATCTTATGTATCTGCACGCACTAAACCATTACATGCTGCATATGTACTGAGTTATTAACATATAGCAAGAACACGACAGATGTGCGTATGCATATTTAAAGGAGCTTTATGCATTCAGGATCACCCTATGGGGCTTTATGCATTCAAATTAATTTATTGGCTTTTGCGTTCTGTGATGCAGTATTTGATAAGAAAATTGATTTCTCTTTGTGGCTATCACTTGCATCTTAAAGTAGAACTACTCAGTAATTTTGATAAATCACAGTATATCATAAGCAGATGCCAATTTATTTATTTTTGGTATAAAATATTTTTCATCTTTTTTTTTTCATCTGAGTTTTGTTATTCACCTTCAGCCTTTTGCAGCTACTTCTTGTCTAAATAGATGCACTCCAATGATGTCTGCATAGCATTTATCGGGAAGGTTTTCTAATGGTGGCAACAGTGGACAGTTATACTCTCCATCAGTGAGCAAGTGTCCTTAATGTCCTAGACTCACAGAAAGTGGGATGTTGTTATTCAACATTCAAAAAGAAGCAGTGCTGGAACATGAAGGAATATTCCAAGGGCAGCCCTAAAGTATGGTGAGGATAAGTATTGCTTTGTAAATGTTTTCATACTAGGAGGGCTATACAAAGTTGAATTTGACTTTTTTTTTCTTTTGGGGGCCTTAGATACTATTAATGTACAAGCAATTTAGATGTGAGCACAGGTATATCATATTTCTATTGCATTGTAGGTTAGTGGCCAGACTTGAACTTTGTAGATCTCCTCTAACTTGCGTTTATATGCCCCATATTGGCACCATATCCACTGAAACATTTGCAGTAAGGACTGTCCATAAAGGGATTACTTTGACTCAGTTAGCCAGCTTAAACATATTTTGCAATATGTGTGAACTAAAAATCCCTGTTTTTTTATTGCAAAGTTTGTTAGAAAGGGTATATAGCAATCTGCAGAGGGTTCATCCAGAATTTCTAGTGTTAACATGTGGCCAGGCTCCTTTGGCACCTTACATTTTATATATTTGTACAAGCCATTGGGATTTGAGCACAGGTATTTTTTATTTCATTTTAGGTCAGTGGCCAGACCTGAACCTTGTAGATCTCTGCCAACTTATGTACATTTGCCCTATATTGGCACCATATCCACAGGAGCATTTGCATTTTGCAGAGCAGAGTAGGCACAGGCCATAGAGGGATTACTTTGACACTGTTGGCCAGCTTAAACATCCATTGCAATATGTGTGGACTAAAAAACCCTTTTCTTATTGCAGAGATTGGTGGACAAGTTATACAGCAGTGTGCAGAGGGTTCATCCAGAATTGAAAGACACTATTAATGAACAAATGGGCACGGAAGGTTATGCCAGCAATACAGAAGTGTTATTTTCTTTGCAAATACTGACAAGTTTATTATGATTTCAGATACTATTTAGTCGCCACATCTTGAGGTTGGCAAGAGGAGGTGCAGAGAAGATGCACCTTTACAAAAAGACCTGCGAACATCTGCGCATCTGTATAAAAGTCATGTAGCTGTAAAACGCCATCTTCTACATTCAAAAGCTCCCAGATCGATACTTTGCATAAAGAAGATCCCAATGTTCTTCCTGTACATCACTTTGAATATTTATATATTCCTTCACCTTTTTAAAGAGTCATGGATTCAAAGAAGAACTTCGCTGAAGTATAGCAGAGTTTTCTTAAAACAGAAAGCACAACATCTCTTCGGGCACACATACAAAAGTAAAGGGATTATTGCTCAATTAAGGTCAGTGATGATTGGTCACCATACAAATTATTCCTTTATGTCACGGTAGCCAATTGTGGATACAGAACTGCTAGCTTATATAGAACAGATGCATGCCAATGTTATAGAACCCTTTATACCACACATTGCACAGCTGTATCAGATTTTTTGGCCATCATTAGTGCAGTGCCCAGAAACTTTGAGTTGTAGATACTGAGGAAGATACCATCAATGTGATAAGAAGGCGCCAACTAATTAATTGTGTATTCAAAGTGCAGCTGCCCCTTTAAGTTCGACACACACTAAAAATGTGAACAGTGTAAAGATAGGCACTACGCCTTTCCTCAAACCTATCAATTTATAATCTATAATAAAAATATACAACTCATATTCCACAATAATAATACAGTGTTTAAATCTTCCAGCAAACATAAAAATACATACCGTATATACTCGAGTATAAGCCAAGTTTTTAAGCACATTTTTTTGTGCTGAAAATGCCCCCCTCGGCTTATACTCAAGTTACCTTTTTGCGCATGATCTACCAGGCTTTGGGGAACTGGTGCACATGTAGCCCCACTCTTTCTCTACAAGTGTGCAAAGTTTCTTGTCCGGGGGACCTACGGCTAAGGAGCACCGATTTTTCAAAACCAGGCACCCCTTCCATAGACTCCAATGTTAAACGTCAGTCTAGTTATGGACACAGTGAGGCATGGACACAGTGAGGTAAAGTGAGGCACACCCTAGGCTTATACTCGAGTCAATACGTTTTCCCAGTTTTTGTGGTAAAATTAGGTGCCTCGGCTTATATTCTGGTTGGCTTATACTCGAGTATATACGGTAATCTTCTAGTCCATATCCATATTATCTCACCCACCAGGACTTTAAATTCTCTTGTGCAATAAAATATTAAAAAAGTGCTTATACAGTATGTCCCCTCAGGACCTAACTCACTTTCAAATGAATGTAGATACGGAAGTGGAATAAATCCACCATCACCCGGAACTCCAGTCTCAATATCCTCTCAAAGCCAAAAGAAGCAACAAGCAAAATAAAATAATATTCTCATAGTGCAGTATTTTTATTTAGAATCAATAGATAAAAGCATATAAAAACTCACACATTTATATGGTGCTTTAAGCAGCACCAACATGTACAGCCTCTGTGAATACTATCAGCACCGCCGCTCACAATGCAGAGTTGGCATGTGTTCCAAACGACTGAAAGTTAACCTGGAACTGATGTCAGGTCTCCACCGGAAATGACAAAGGTATTAGCTGCAGCGCAGCCTCAATGCAGTTTGCACGCAGTGCATCATCAGACAAGTTCATCAGGTTTGACCAAAAATCCAGCCTTTTTTTTTAACAATTTGCAGAGTTGGCTAGAACAGCCT
Source organism: Rana muscosa (assembly GCA_029206835.1). Taxonomy (NCBI): domain Eukaryota; kingdom Metazoa; phylum Chordata; class Amphibia; order Anura; family Ranidae; genus Rana; species Rana muscosa. Next base: position 445,094,303 of record CM055127.1, on the reverse strand, counting down.
TTTTCAACCAGGGTGCCTGGTTTTCTTCAGGGGTGCCTTGGCAAAATGCCTAAACATTGCCCAAAAATGTGTGCAAGCCAGAAGGTGAATCCAGCCTGGTGCCTTGACTGGAAAATGTTTGAGAAACACTGGGCTAGAAATGTCTCCAGTGAAAGTAGGATCCACATTTTCACAGCTTTTACTGTAAAGAAGCCCTTCATTGTTGGAAAAAATTGCTACGTTTTGTATAATTGCCACAGAATCTGGAGGTTTTCAGGTTTAACCCCTTTTTGCCGGCTCCTCCCAGGCCTTTTAAGAGGTTTCAGATGCCGGGAGGTGGAGGCAGGGTTTATGATCATGTGACCACTGTGATTGGCTGACACGGTGATCACATGATCGGAGAGAAGCAATTGGGAGCTTTCCGTTAGCCGTCGTAACCGTGGGGCACGCTCTCGAAACAGCTGTGTTGGCTAATTGGTACGCAAATAGGCGGGTGCATGGCGCCAAGGCAGACCCGTCGAGAGGTTGCATATTTGCATACTGTTGCTACCTAGGAGTTAAAGAGGAGCTTGAGCATGTTCAGATGCTCTTCCGAACCCCTGTGGCTGAGCTCGCCATGAAGCTGTCATCTGTAGTAGCCCAATAACCTGTGCTGAAAATTCCCCCGCACTGCAACTGCACATATACCATCACATATATACATGCAGCTACTGGGCGGGGAATACACCCAGCGCAAATGAGTGTGGATCTCCTGGGCCCCCAGAATCTCTCACTAGTTCCTTCTGCGGACCTTCACATCATTACAGGAGGCTGCAAGGATGTGAAGGTCAGCAGGAGGAACCAATGAGAGTTGCGAGGAGCCCATAAAATCTTCAATACTGGAAGTGTTGGTTTACCAGAAGACATCAAGGGAACCATTTCTCATCAATAGAGCTGGGTTCAGTAACACTGGTAGTGGGAAAAGTAAATATGTACACTCTTCTTTACAGAGTCGTTTCAAACAAAAAACATTTACATATCAAAAAATAAAATACTTTAAAGAAACCAATTTCCCATTAATAAGAGGTTTGTTTTTCCTGATGTTCCCGCTTTACAGAAATGTAAAGGTTTCCAGTGGTTTATTGAATTTACCTAATTACATTAGATCTATAAAGTTGACCATCCTTTGAACATTCCGAGATGACTGGCAATTAAACACAAGTACATTAGCGTAATCAGAGAGCAAGCTCCCAGTTTCTGACAAATACCGGGAATCGTCTAAAAGAATGCAAAGCTAATTTGCCGTTGAATTAATAAACACAAGCTATTCACCTGCTCTGACATCTCACGTTCCATCAGCAACGGACACTAGAGCAGCTGATTAAACATCTACACAACAGCAGACAATATCTTATGATTTACAAAGGGAATGCAAGAGCGATTCCCATCATTACACTGCCAAATACCATCTATCACTTTTACTGAATTTAACGAAGATGGATTACATCCTAAAGGAGAGATGTAAGCTATAAATATATTCATTCTGATCTTCATCTGACTTTCCCCTAGAAGAGACATGCAACAAATCAATAATTGAAGAACACACACTTCTGATCCTTTGTTATAAACAATTTTTTTTGGGGAAAAAGAAAATGCGTTCGGTGTGACGACAAAAGGTCTAAAGCCTCGTACACACGATCGGATATCCTATGGATTCTAATCCGATGGTTTTGTTCATAGGAAATCCGATGAAGCTGACTTCCATCAGTCTTGCCTACACACCATCAGTCAAAAAACCGAGTGTTCCAAACGCGGTGACGTAAAACACTCAGATGAGCCGAGAAAAATGAAGTTTAATGCTTCTGAGTATGCATCGACTTGATTCTGAGCATGCGTGGGTTTTTTATCTGATGGACTTGCCCATAGACATTCGGAATTTGCTATCAGTTTTTGATCCATCGGAAAAATTTAAAACATGTTCTATTTTTTAAAACCGATGGAAAAAAGACCGATGGGTCCCATACACGATCGGTTTGTCCGATGAAAAAAGTCCATCGGACTGTTTTCATCGGTAAAACCGATCGCGTGTACAGGGCTAAAGAGTATGCAGGAGATGAAACAGGTGTACTCGAGAACTTAGAATAAAGAGGTTTCAAAAATGGAGCACACTGTAAACTTTTAGGCTCCATGTACACTGAAGCTGATAAACTGCAGTTTATTGGCGTTTTGGCATTTTTTTAAAAAGCCCATTAACTGCACTCTATGTTAGCCTATGTGTTCGTGTACACATAGCGTTTTTTAGCGTTAATGAGCAGTGGAGTTAATGGGCTTTTTTTCTGAACGCAAGAAATTTGCGTTCAAAGTGCAGTTTTTCGGCAGAAAAAAACGCAAAACGCTGAAAAACGCTAATAAACGTTCAAAAACGCTCAAAAACGCTGGTCGCCAGCGTTTTTTAGCATTTTTTGATCCATTGAAAAAAAAAAAAAAGATAAGAAATGCTACACTGAAAAACGCCAATAAACGCTAGTAAAAACGCTGATAAAAGCTATATTTTAAAGCAGCTTTTTCTGCCAGAAATCTGGCGTTCAAAGCGATTGTTTTTGAGCTTCTGTGTACATGGAGCCTTACTTGCGGTTTAGGAATAGAGAGGGAGAGCGCTTAAAGTATTTTCTGTGGAAATCATTGAACATTTAAAGTTGAAGTTTAGGTATGGCAATTTTTACATAGTTACAGTACATTGGTCCAGCATAACCCAATGTGGGTGTGCATGTTCCATACCTGGCCGATGCCCATGGGGGATGGAAATGACTGCAGTAGGCGCTGCTAGTTTCTGGGTCATGTACCAAGCGGCTTCCCTTAGTAAACAAGGAAGGTCTTTTTCATGGACACGCACGCCATTCAGGGAACATTTTGCATTTATTTCACTGAATGCAAACATTCTCTAAATTGGACAAGGTGCAGATTGTGAAGTTACTGCCTGCCTTTCCTTGTTTACAAACGTTTTATTCAAAAGTTTCAAAAGTGGTACAGAGATAATAGAATCTTGACACATCAAGAAATCACATTAGTAAAGAAAATGGCAAAAGGTACAAAATTTGGCTGAAACAGCCCATAAAAGTATGTGATTATCAAGGCACAACTGCGGATAATAATGCTGATAATGCAATTACTTCCAGAGAGGATTAAAGGGAAAACATCAACATCAAAGGAGTTGTAAAGGCATGGATTCTTTCCTAAATGTACATAATATAACTGGGTACTAACATTTATAGGTAAAGTTGATCCGGGGAAAATCTAATTGCCTCTCCCATTGGAATCAGAAAGGTTTTTTTCCCCTACTGTAGCAAATTGGATCATGCTTTGCTGGGGTTTTTCGCCTTCATCTGGATCAACCGTTGTTGAAGGATTGTGTATTGTTGTGGAGATTTTTATGGAGATGTATTTAATATGTATTGTCATAGTGTCACCCAGTATTAGTACTTCCGCAACCCGCTCTAAAAGAGCTGATTGGGGTAGTCTGAGGCTGGTTGAATTCCGTCTGATAGGGGAAAACGTCTTGAGGTTGGAGTGTGATGTTTGCAGGGTGCGGATATGTCCACCAACGGGGGCCCTCTGTGCATTAGCATGGATGATCGTTAAGGAGGGGATATTCTCGCTCTGCAATGACATCATTGGTTATAGGCGGATGCGCGCTCTTGTCTCTGCTGTGTCTGATCAACATTGGTTGGAATTCATAGCGTGCGTCTGCAGATAGCCTCCCTCCCCCATTCAATAATAGTATAATCTTAATATGCGTTATTCTATGGAATAGCGCAGAATAAGAATTCCTATCAACGGTAACTTTAGCCATCATACGTTATTGAATTCATGTATGACATCTCCTGTTGGAAGGAATGTCCAGGTATTGCCATTTTCCTGTGAGAAAGGGACATCCTGTGAGGTCCCCGCCCATGGGGGAGGGGATTGGTTGCTGCAGCCAATCACCTCCTGTGTGAGATCTTTTGAGTTTAATAAAAGCCTATGATTAGGCGTCGGCTAGTCAGTCTATGCTGGGATGGCCTGACGATAAGATCTATGTGTGAGCCTTGCTTCTTGGATGAATGATGGGATGAACGGTGAGTGGATTTTAGCAAACTTAAAGATAGCATTATTGCAAAAAGATGAATCTAAAATGTGTGCTTATAGAGCACAGGAAATATAGGCTGTGTGCTCTGCAAACAACCCATATTTCTACGACAGAATGGCGACCACGAAGGGACCAATTGCGGCCTCTTTGAGCATCAGATCAGCAGAGGAGGAGAGTGGACCTGCAATGTGATTGATGCGTGAAGAGGCTGTACTTTGAAACAAATTTTTTTTGTCTTTTTGAAATAATGCTTTAAGTTTGCAGTGTGTGTGCATGTGTATGTCTGCAAATCCGATTGTATGCTTGTGAATTTGATTGTGGGTATGCCTGGGTGTGCCTGGATGTTTGTGTGAGAGAAGCTGAAAATGGCTGCCCCCATGAGGTTTAGCGGGGGGGGGGCAGGCAACATGGCTATCACTGCCAACATGTTTGAAAGTTGTGTATCTATTGACTTTCCAATTTTCATTACAAAGTTGTGTGTAGTGTTTGTGCCTGTGTGAATGCTGATGGAAACTGTATATTGTGTATGAAATGAAGGTATAGATGTGGGATTATTCAGTCTGCAATGTGTGTGTTTGGCTGAGCTTTTTGTATTTCTCAGAGGTTTGTTTGTGAGCTATGTGCTTGAATGGGGGAAGGGCTTGCCCACTGTTTGCAATGGAGACTGTTTTGTGTTGCTGGGGCTTTGCCCTGAGGGAAAGACACTCTGAGCAGACATGCAGGCAACAATATACTGTATGTGTGTGGTGTTTGTGATTTCTATGAAAAATAGAAATGGTTAGATTGTGATTTTTGCCTTTATAGGGGACAAAGACACATGTCCCCATAAGTGTAAAAATATTTTAAGTAAAGAGTTTGGTTTTTGAGTTGAAAGTTCCCGCCGCATATCCAAGTGGCCAGGCATTGCTAGCATTGAGGAGGTATGTCTCTGCAATGGCTTGTTATGGAAGCTGAGGCCACTGTGTGTGTGAACTTTAGGTAGAGAAAAGTGGTGAATATCTCAGAGTATATGAGCTTAGAGAAATGAATATGTTTTTAATATTGTCATGTAACTTACATTTATTGAATGTGCTGTTTAGTTGGCAAAAGGGAGGCTAAGTTTGTAAGTGTACATGTGGTCCTTGTAGAGTGTAGCTGACACCTTTTTCAGTGGATTTTGTTGATAATTTAGAAAAGTTTCAATGGTGTAGTCAGTCTTTGTGGAGAAAAGCATTTTTGGTTCTCTAGTGAAGAGATCCTGGTTTTGGCGGGAAAAAGTAATGGCGCCATTCTTGGTTTTTGTTAGCCTTGCAGGTTTGTCTGCCATTTTGAGGCACAGTTTTTCCTTAGCCTGTGGGTATCCTATAAGGGAAGGTGCAGCCATATTTCCTTTGGGTATGATATCATGTGACCATGCTGTGGCATTCGTCAGCTATGTTGCTGGTGGAATTTCTCAGCCTTTGGGGCAGATTTTGATGTTTGGTGCGAATATAGTGCGATCTTTTCTGCGTTGGAACCTGGTGGAGGCAATTTGTGTAGGGGAACCAATGTGGTGTTCATTGTGACGTCCCATGCTGGTTTTGGCGGGAAAAATTGCATGCGTTAATGGCGCCATTGTTGTCCATGAGGTGTGCGGTTTTCATCCACCATTTTGCTGTCCTGGCTTGTCGGCCATTTTGAGAGACGTTTACAGTTTGAGATAGGAAGTTCCAGTTTAGCAAACACGGCTCCTGAATATGCTGCATTGGCATTTGTTGATCGGCGCAGTTTTCTTATGTTTTATGCGTTTACAGTTTGACCTGTGCACTGCTGGGAAGAGTAGTGAGACACCAGGGTGACATACTGAGAGACTGGTTTTTGTTTAATGAATTCGCTGGTTTAAATTGTTTTTCTAAGCATCGCCTTTTGAGTTGAGTAGAGTGGTATCTTGAAATAGCGCGGTCTTACCCCGAGGGGCCACAACGTGCTTGCGGACACACGCACATGCTGGGGCCTATTTATGGATGGGATCTGGCTGACCTACCAGCAGTTGGAGTGTGGGAGGAGGCCAACGCAGAGACAGGGACAACATGCAAACTCCATGCAGATGGTGTTAGGAGAAAGGTTTCTCTGTTTTCATTTAAGTGAATGTAAGCTATTGCAGGGTCAGCTGACTTTGCAGTATATGCGCGGCGGGTTTTTTTTGCATTGGATTTTGGTTTTAAGAAAAACTTCACTTTACACTGAATTTTGATAGATTGTAAGACTAACAGAGTTTTTGTACAATGATGTGTTTTTATGTTTGGATATTTGGGAGTTTCCCAGAGAGCAATTCATTTTTTGGAACTTGTACTGTATAGCCATCTTTTGGCAGGAGTTTGTATTTTGAGTCCCAACTTATGGTTTGACGTCCAGGGAATGTGGGTCAGGGGGGATTCCCTCCCATTTGCAAAGGGGGGTTTACTCCATCATTTCCTTGACAAGGTTTTAAATGGTTGAAATATATATGATGTGTAGCCATGGATTTTTTGGAGTTTTGATAGACAAGGCGATTAAGGCCTCCCCTCCCCCTCCCTCTTCCTGAACAATTGATATGTAAATAAACCAGTTTGGTTTTTTTAAGAGCTGAGCATAACCGGAAGTTTCTTTTCAGCATTTATATATCAGCAGAAAGTTAGTGGGAGGAGCTTGGGGTTTTTAAAGGTGAACAATGAGATTTGCGCTTGGAAGGAAAATGGAAAGCATTTTGGCGTTTAAAAGTCTTTTATATTTTGTTCCAGTTTTGTGAAGTTTTGTACTGTAATACAGTTTTGGGTAGAGAGCAAACAGGGGGTATCACCATTATTTTATCATCTAGATACAGAGAGAGAAGCCACATTGTTCTGCAGGTGGTAAACTGGCGTAAGTGTTCTGTGAGGTTTAGTCTGACAACGCAGTGTATGGGTGTATGCATGCACTGTGAGGGGTAGAGGCCTAATTCGGGGGTTGATCTGTGGTTGTTCTGTAGTTCCAAAAGTGTTGGGACAACAAGCCATAAAGTTGACGCCTCGGTTAGGGTTTCTAGTTGGAAGACTTGACCATATAGTGGTTGTAGTTCTGCAATTCACCGTATAAGAAGACACCGGGCGGTGATCTCCGAAAATGGGTGCAACGGTTTAACCTGGACGCAGGTTTAAGACGATAAGCCGATTCGAATCGCCATGGACACAAGGAGGTCTGTGCAAAGGGAAGGAATGGAGGCTTCCCATAGTCAGACGGTCACACAGTGCACGAAGCCTAGTTTTGGAGCAAAGGCCTTTGAACCCCAAAAAGATTAACATAGGTGGTCCAAGGATACTATTTTGGGTATCCCTCTGGAGTGGATGTAGTTGAGCTGTGGCTTCAGAAATCTGTAATGATGAGTGTTGATGGAGGTGTAGTCTCATGCCCGTTTGTTTGAACTTTGTATGGCTGGTCCATGCAAGCTTCTCGAGCTGCTCTCATATTTCCATTGTATTTTTTCCTATTGCTGAAAGAGTGAAGGTAGAATTCTGGCTGTTTTTGTTTTTTTCATTTGTGGTTTTGGAAACTGGGAAGTATTTCCCCCACGTTTGTATCGGAATGTTTGTATGTAGTAACGTGAATATGTTCGAACTTACCGCGGCGATCCTTCGATGCGTCGCGGCTGTTGTATTTTTGTAGGAACGGGAAAAGTAAGGGTTACAGAGGGTTTTGTTTGAATCGGTTTTGAAAGAATGTCATTGACAATTTACCAATGTACAGGAATGTCATTATTATTTTCCATTCTTTGCAGGTTAAATATGAAGGATAGAGTAATGATTTTGCTTATAAGTATTCTTCAGGTCCAAGGAATTTGTACACAGAGAACAGGTGTATGTAGACAGCGGTACATATGGATAAATATGAGTCTAAGGGAGGTAAAAGTATCATAGGTTATTTCATTGTTTCTTTTTTCCTGCACCACGCATTTCTTCCTTCAGTCTGTAATGAGGAAGAAAAGGGGGGAGAAGTGATAAATGTAAGAGTGACAGTTTTTTTTTTGTCAAACGAATAATGTTTACCTCTGTAATTCTAACCAAGTTTGTGCCAAGACTGTCTTTCTTTTGATAGAATTTGAATCGGCGAGCAGCAGTCTGGTGAAGTAGGTTCCCATCCCAGAGGCTAAGAACCTTTTGGCAATGGTTCCAGGTATTGTAAGCCACGCACAGGTTATGCAGTGACCACAGTCCCGATGTCTGGGTTATTGTCATATGAGGGTTGTTTGGAGGTCAATCAAAATCAGGGTCGTACTCTCCTCATTAGCTGTCACTTATATTCTCGGCTGATGGGGTGGGTGCGATCGTTGTGACATGAACTTCAAAATGTCCACCAAAAGGTTTTCACGAGTCCCTCCTGGACCCTGACTCAGTAATCAGTTTACATTCTTTCCAATCAGGTGACTGGGTCGTTGTAAAGAAGCTTGAGGGATGAGACCACGCCAGCCACTGCAAGAAGCGGCTTAACCACACCAAAGAATGAGGAGTATCTTTGTTTATTTATATTTTTGTTGTTTAGTAAATTTTAGTAAGGGTAACGATGAAAAGCATCCCAAGTTATTATGTAAAGTATATTTCCTGACTAGCTCAGAAAGCGAACAGGACCGATGGTCTGTTCTGAGTCTTCACCGAGTTTTAGTCCCCAGCGATGACAGCAGTACATGTCATTTATGATGTTATTATGGGTATGAGGAGTTTTGACAAACTAGTGAAGACTCCAGACAGACACTTGTCAATGGAATCTAACGATGCATTTTTAGAGGGTAAAATTGGTTAGTTTTAATGGCTCTGTCTCTTGTCGGTTTAGGTATCTAGGCAGCCCACAAGTGTGTTTGAACTTTAGTTTGGTGTTTATGTGGATCTGCAGCTTATAAAGGTAATTCCCCCAAAGCAAGAGGTTCATGCGCGATGGTGAAGCTGTCCCAGCACCTTATCTCTTGGCCGATCGTGAGGATCTGATGGCGCAGGAAATTAAGAATGGCAGGGACAGCTAGAAGGGATTTGTTCACCAACCCCGACCAGGTCTGGGCATGGGGTCCTGGATGTACAAGGTGGGGGGGGCTCGGGCTTGGGATACGATTGAACAATTCTCATCCGTTAAGGATAGGGTTCTTCATGTAATTGTTGAAGCCAGAGCTGTAGCTAAGTGAAGGTTGGGAGTCTATTTTAAGGGTCTGGGAATCTTTGGGGATCTAATTTTTATTTTACAGCAGATCGTGGTTAAAGGAAGTGGGAATATATATACTCATGTCGTTTTATTTCTATTCTTTCTATGTCGTGACGAGGTGCTCCTGTTGCCTGATTTGACGCGTGACCAGAGTTTCCTTGATGAGACGCCCCGAAGCCGGACCCACATACAAGACACAGAGGATCACAGACGGATCGGCGATTACTACAGCTCACCATGTCGTGTCCTCCTTTATAAGTCATGCCCCTGAAGAGTAGTCTACATGTCAAGCCATGTTTTCCTTTTTATGGACTATGGACTGATTCATTTCCGGGTGTAAGAAGCAGATCAACTCTCATCGAGGGACACATGGGGTGCATATGACAAAAAAGGGAGGACTGTTGTGGAGATTTTTATGGAGATGTATTTAATATGTATTGTCATAGTGTCACCCAGTGTTAGTACTTCCGCAACCCGCTCTAAAAGAGCTGATTGGGGTAGTCTGAGGCTGGTTGAATCCCGTCTGATAGGGGAAAACGTCTTGAGGTTGGAGTGTGATGTTTGCAGGGTGCGGATATGTCCACCAACGGGGGCCCTCTGTGCATTAGCATGGACGATCGTTAAGGAGGGGATATGCTCGCTCTGCAATGACATCATTGGTTATAGGCGGATGCGCGCTCTTGTCTCTGCTGTGTCTGATCAACATTGGTTGGAATTCGTAGCGTGCGTCTGCAGATAGCCTCCCTCCCCCATTCAATAATAGTATAATCTTAATATGCGTTATTCTATGGAATAGCGCAGAATAAGAATTCCTATCAACGGTAACTTTAGCCATCATACGGTATTGTATTCATGTATGACATCTCCTGTTGGAAGGAATGTCCAGGTATTGCCATTTTCCTGTGAGAAAGGGACATCCTGTGAGGTCCCCGCCCATGGGGAAGGGGATTGGTTGCTGCAGCCAATCACCTCCTGTGTGAGATCTTTTAAGTTTAATAAAAGCCTATGATTAGGCGTCGGCTAGTCAGTCTATGCTGGGATGGCCTGACGATAAGATTTATGTGTGAGCCTTGCTTCTTGGATGAATGATGGGATGAACGGTGAGTGGATTTTAGCAAACTTAAAGATAGCATTATTGCAAAAAGATGAATCTAAAGTGTGTGCTTATAGAGCACAGGAAATATAGGCTGTGTGCTCTGCAAACAACCCATATTTCTACGACAGTATGTAGGATTGTTTTTTTTTGGGTTTAACTAGATGGACTTTTTTCAACCTGACTAACTATGTAACTATGTAAAGACAGACGTTTCTGTTTTTTTTTATCTTAATGCATTCTATGCATTATGATAAAAAGTCTTCTGTGTGCAGCAGCCCCTCCCCACCAGCCCCAACACTGAGGTCCATCTCTGTCCAGCGATGTCCACGAGTGTCTCAGCCCTCCGAGATTCTCCTTCTTGATTGACTGAGACACAGCAGCGACGTCATTGGCTCCTTCTGCTGTCAATCAAAGTCAGCTAGCCAATCAGGGAAGAGAGGCGGTGGGGCCAGGTCGGGGCTTTGTGTCTGAATGGACACAGGGAGCTGTGACTCAGCTTGGGTGCCCCCATAGCAATCTGCTTGCTGGGGGGGGGGCACTGGACAGGAGGCTGGACAGGAGGGAGGGGCCAGGATCACAGAAGAGGGACCCGAGAAGAGAAGGATCGGGGCTGCTCTGTGCAAATCCACTGCAACAGAGGAGGTAAGTATAACATATTTGTTATTTTTAGAGAAAAAAAAACAAGACTTTACAGTCACTATAACATACTAAGACATATGCAGTACTAAATATCAAGACTGAATCATTCAAAGATGAATTGATCAAACTAAGGTGTTCATTTACGATCATAATAAGGCATAGTGTGAAAAAGAATGTGAAAGAGTTTATCTACTCCACCTATGGAATCCACTCTGAGTTTACCTTGGGAGAGTGGAACTGAGGGAGTTCTCCAATGTGAAGCATCTACCCAGTGGATGGCTACACAGATTGTATTGATTAGTCTCATCTGTAGTGTAGTAGCCTCTATAATGATAAAAAATAATAAGCAATGAGTTGGGGTAAGAGAAAACTGAACACCTGTTATCGTAGAGGCAAAGACAGTCAGCTTTCTCCAAACCGGAACCACATTGAAACAGTCCCAAAACAAATAGAGAAATAAGCCAGAAGACTGACAACCTCTAAAGCATAGGGGTAATACTGTAGGGAAGATAGAATGGACTCTAACCGGTTCCACTACCACCCAGTGAAGAGTTTTACAGTGGTTTCCCTAATATTAAGAGACCTTGTGCATTTCTTCACACATTAATCCCAATCCAAGACCCCAGGCTCCAAAGAGCATTCTGACTCCCATTCTGACATGAACAAAAGCGTATCGGTTGAATTCTGATTACTAAGAAATCTCAGAAATTAGGCCCTTGCCTTCAGGGTTTTGCAAACAGATTTGTTAATACAGAGTCAGATTTGATACTGCTTCTACCGTAAAACGGGATAAATAGATGTGCTTTATCTGCAGTTAATGGAAAATGACTGCCCGCCTTTCCAACTCATCTAAGCAGAGAACGCTTTGCATTAATGGAAAAAAAAATGTGAGGTACTGTTTGAATGGTGCCCATGCCAAGTGAGTCACCACCTATGCCTCCAATGCAGCAGGGCAGCTGTTCAGCATTGGATCAGGGAGCTTGCAGAGGCCACTTTAGTAGCAGTGCCTACTACAGTTATTTCCAGTTTCCCAAGGGATCAGCCAGGAATAGAACATGCCTACTTACATTGATCCAAGCTGGACCAATGTGACTATGCAAAAATCCTGAATTTCAGCTTTAAAGTAGTTGTAAACTACGCTTTTTATCTAGTACCTACAGGTAAGCCTATAATAAGGCTTGCCTGTAGGTACAAGTGAATATCTCCTAAACATACACCATTTAGGAGATATTTACATGTGTAGCAGCCATTGATGTCTCGGGCACATGTACACTGCAATCTGAATAGAAGGAATGCCGTCTATTGAAAGATATGTGTTGTGGCCGCAACTCCCACACACATGCGCGGATTTGACATCATTGCAGAGTTCACAAACCTGGAAGGAAGACCGGGTGAAGATGGAATCCATGTCAGCAGTGACTTTGGAGGGACCATTTTTTAGGCAAGTCTGTCATAATGTGCTAGTATGTGGTGCATACTAGCACATTAGGACATGAGCCTGCAGGGGGAGCAGTTTGTTTTTGGTTTGCTTTTTTTATGCAGTTTACTAACGCTTTAGGGAGAGAAAATAAAGTTTTGGTTTGTATTGACAAATAGGTAATTTTAGTGAATGCATTATCTCTTACATTTTAAGTTTATTCTTGATGTTTTGAAGTAGAAGATTTTAGAAGAAAAGATTTTGTAACAGTTAAAGGATTAGGCTTATAGAGACCTTATCACCAGACCATTCATTTCAACAAAAATCTTCCTATAAGATTACTTGTGCATTTATTGTATTTTATACATGTTAGTTAACTGGAAAAGCCTCCCTTGTGTAGACATCTAAAAGCCCTGAGACTACTGCTGAGAGCTGCCATGTTGGATGTGTTGTCCGCAGACTAAGAGCTGTAACTCAAGTGACAAAATATAATATTCTCCTTACCTATTTCCCCAGCAGCTACAGGAAAGGTTATGTAGGAGGTAAAGAGAGAGGGAGGGACTGGGCCAGCATAGACAGTAGATGCTGCCAAAAGAGGAGAGGGTTATAAAATTCAAAAATAGAAAGAGTTGTGCTAGGGAATAGACTAGTCAATTTTTTTACCAAATGTAAAGGAAAATAACGAGAATCAATAAAGACTGGTGTACGTATCGTAATGCACTAAAATGCACTAAATTCTATGTGCAGACTGATGTGCATCATGCCATACCAATTTAATAAAAGTAGCACATGACATGGTGTTGATGTTTTCATAAAAACAATTGAGTACTGTCCATGATACTTTTTTGTTATTTGCACTAACATCCAAATTTTCAGGACAAGCTTTCGGGGTGTGCCCCCTTCTTCAAGGTCCAGGCAGTACTTGAGCACACCCTGAAAGCTTCTCCTTTTCTCATAGAAAACACATGTAATAACATCAGCAAAAATTTTAGGGACGTGTGAATTAAGCCTAATATGGCTACAGTCACCTCAAGCATGATATTGCACATGGAATAAAATAATGCTTATTAAAAGCCATCACTCCTACAATTTTACATATCACTTCAGTTTTACATATATATGTATTTTTTTTATTCCCTTCCCATTACGTTCCCAAAACAAAGTTGAGTCAGACATAGTGCTGCTCAGCTATTCATAGTAAGCTTTGTATCTTATGAATGAATACAATGCTTCCCCTTATTGGCAGAAAGGTGGAGATTGTAGCTTCGTCCATCCTCCTTTCCACCTCAGCCAATCAGAAAAATCCTTGTATTCATTCATAAAATAAAAAAGCTTCCTGTGAATGGCTGAGGTGGAGAGGTGGGTGGGTGAAATCAGTATCTCCACCTCAGCCAATGAGAGGAAGCTTTGTATTTATTCATAATATAAAATATACATCCTGTGAATGGCTGAGAAGCATTCAGCCCATCTCAATTTTGTTTCAGGAGTGGGAAGTCCCCATACTGTTCCCAAAACATATATCTGTATACTGTATGTAGCTGATGTGGCATACAGTTTTTACAGTGCTCACAGAAAGCACATGTATTAGCAAAGTGTAGGCAGGTTGCCTACACAGGGAATGTTTTCTGTTAGCAACTGAGACAGGCTGCCCAGGCTGGGAAGTGGCTAAACCTGTCTCTGCATTTCCTGGTCTTTTTTAGCTCTGCTCTCTCCCCTGCGGTGACGTACAACACTAAGATGAGCCGAGAAAATTAAGTTCAATGCTTCAGAGCATGCGTCAAATTGTTTCCGAGCATGCATCAGAATTTTGCTCGTCGGAATTGCTACGGACGATCGGAATTTCCCATCGGAATTTTTTCCGTCTGAAAAATTGAGAACCTGCTCTCAATCTTTTGCTAGTGGAAATTGCAACAGCAAATGTCCGATGGAGCATACACACGGTCGGAATTTCCGTCCAAAAGCTCACATCGCATTAGGCCTAAAACCCGGGCCTAATCTCCAAATTCAGGTAGACTCTACCTAAGCAGCATGCCCAGTAGGGCAGCAGAACTAACACCACCTTCCCTCCCACAGCGCCTCAAGGGGGGACCCCTTCACATGGTACTCCCAAATATTTATATTCTTCGCCATGCTGTACTACTTGCAACCTCCTAGTGGTTGGCCAGAGAAGGACAAAAATATACCTCCCAACTTTTTGAGATGAGAATGAGGGACACCTATCAGCAAAAGTATGCAGACATAGGACACACTCCCTGACATGCCCCCTTAAAGGATAATTGTACAAAAAAACAAGATTGGTTAAACCGACAAGTGCTTTTTTACCACTACTATTCCTTAATATTGACTTTTGAAATTTACAAATGCAGCAATTTAGAAATCAGATGAAAGGTTTACAGTAGCACTGGAAAACACTTTTTGATAGATACAAAGTGCATTTTATATACATCTATATAGATCAGACCAACACGAGGGACAAATGAGGAGGAATGAGGGACAGAGGGACATTGCTCAAACACAGGGACAGTCCCTCGAAATCAGGGACAGTTGGGGGCTATGCAAAAATACTCATAGCCCAGACCTATTGTATTTTTCCACTCTATTCCACTCTTTTCCACTCTATTAACAGAGGCACTCCATGGTGTACAATCCCATGGAAACAAACATTTTGCTTTTAGTTCTACTTTCAAACGCCCTGCAAAAGGCAATTACATATCACAGGGCCCAAGGAATCAAAAAGTTTTGCTAAATGAAGAAACAAACATATTTGCATCCCCGAAAACAAATGTAGTTTTGTATCAAAATGAGTCGACAGCAAATATGGAGTAAAAAAAAATCTGATTATTGTAAAGGACTAGGAACCCACAATGCACAAGTGCCGATGTAATCCCTGTGCAGGCCCGTCGCTACAGGACAGGCAAAACAAGCAATTGCTTGGGGCCCCCGAGCTTGCTTGGGGCCCCCAATGTCCTGTGAGTGGCTGAGGATGTTCCGAGGATGTCTGAGAGTTAGCCGATCCAATATGATCCTAGCTGTGTCTCTGCAGAAATTGTCCGGCCCCTCCCCCCCCTGGCCGACTCTCAGCCAATCAGCATTCAGATGCCTGCTATAACCTGCCCACCTCCTTCCACAGCCCGCCAGATTTGATGAAGATATGGATAGCCGGAAGTGGGGCTGTACTGTATGGGGGGAGCGCCGGGCAGACGTCTGAACTGTTGTCTGTGCTTTACCACAAGTAAGTAAGCAGTGGCATTGCTTCCTTTTGGCAGTTTTTTTTTCTACAGCTGGAAACACACCTCCAAGTTGTGCCTGCATGTGTCCTCCTCCTTTCTGTCTCTCACTCCCAGGCCTGTCACGATCTTCTCTACACCCAGGCAGCACAGCTGCACACTGTCCTCTACTCTCCAGCTGCTGCCTCGGTGTTCTGTGTATATGAGCTGCTCCCTGGTGCAGTAACAATGTCCTCCGCTGCCCGAGGAGGGGGAGGGGGCTTGCTGATGTTTTTTTGCTGCTGGACAGAGCTATATTCTATGTAGGGGGGTGTTTTATTCAAGGAGGTCTGTACTATTGGAGGAGGGGGAGGTCTGTGGGGGGCACAGCACTCTGTCTTCTGTGGCTGTGCAGAACAATGAGGAGCAGTCTGTGTGCAGAACAATGCGGAGCAGTCTGCGTGCAGAACAATGCGGAGCAGTCTGCGTGCAGAACAATGCGGAGCAGTCTGCGTGCAGAACAATGCGGAGAAATCTGCGTGCAGAACAATGCGGAGCAGTCTGTGTGCAGGGCAATGCGGAGCAGTCTGTGTGCAGGGCAATGCGGAGCAGTCTGTGTGCAGGGCAATGCGGAGCAGTCTGTGCGCAGGGCAATACGGAGCAGTCTGTGTGCAGGGAAATGCGGAGCAGTCTGTGTGCAGGGAAATGCGGAGCAGTCTGTGTGCAGGGAAATGCGGAGCAGTCTGTGTGCAGGGAAATGCGGAGCAGTCTGTGTGCAGGGAAATGCGGAGCAGTCTGTGTGCAGGGAAATGCGGAGCAGTCTGTGTGCAGGGAAATGCGGAGCAGTCTGTGTGCAGGGAAATGCGGAGCAGTCTGTGTGCAGGGAAGTGCGGAGCAGTCTGTGTGCAGAACAGTGCGGAGCAGTCTGTGTGCAGAACAGTGCGGAGCAGTCTGTGTGCAGAACAATGTGGAGAAGTCTGTGTGCAGGGCAATGCGGAGCAGTCTGTCTCTCTGTGGTTGTGCAGAGCAATGTGGAGCGGTCTCTCTGTGTGTTGGCATCATCAGTGATTTTGCCATAGACGCAATTTTCACTAGATACGCCTCTGAAAGAAGGGGAGGTGAGAATAGAAAAACATAGGGGGGGGGGGTAAAAAGAATGTGAGAATGACCACGGTGATAATGGATCACCAACTCATAATAAATGAATGTGACATATATATAAGCACAAGTGCATGGTAACACAATAGAAAGTTGTAACAATTGATGCTATATGGTGATAGTAAGAGTCTCTCAGTGACTGTGAATAGAAAGAAGAGAGCTCACTGTCACACTGGCACAGCCGGGGGGATGGAAAGTGATCACAAAATGGTAAAATATGAATAAAAGTAATGGGGGAAGCATAAAGATGCTTTTATTCATATTTTACCATTTTGTGATCACTTTTATTGGCTATATTTTTATAAATAAACCTCATTGGTTGATCTACACCATATGAAGCCCTATTTTATATTTCATGCTATGCTGGGGCACTAGTGATTCATCTTGCCCCACCATCACACCTTCCATCCACCCGGCTGTTGGTTTTCTGCTTGCTGTGGTTCTGCGCTTTGCGTGCATGCGGGGGGGGGGCCTCATGTCCATTTTGCTTGGGGCCCCCAAATTCCTTCAAACGGCCCTGTCCCTGTGCATCAATATTCAGGTACTGTAGCCTAGGTGAATCCATCAAGCATAAAAATTCTATGTGGATTTTAGCTGGCTCGAATAGCAACATATACCGCTACATCAAAGTCTACCTTAATTAGTGGAAATCATTGAAGGGTTCCATTGGTCATTCCTGGCACAAATTTCACAGTTTCACTTCCACATAATATTAACCGTCCGAGGAGACAAAGTCCTTACACCAGCCATGACTTTGAGCCATGTATGTAGCATCCAATGTCTACAAGTTTGCAGTGCTATATGGATATTGACCATTGCTGATGGCACTCATGCCATGTCACATCCTAAGGATTTGTTACAAGAGTCCTTACACATGATGGTAACACAGTTCCAATAAGGGGCGGACTGACCATTTGGGCACTGCCAGAGGGCCCCATGCCACTAGGGGGCCCCATCAGGGTTGCCAGCCTCAGTAAAACCAGGGACAGTATGTAAAAATCTGTGTTTTTTTTAAACCTGTCCCTGAAATGTCCCTTACCGACATCCTTTTGGTCTAAAAATCCCAAGATTATAGCTGCCCCGCCTCTCCAGTACCTTCTCAGTGTGTTTATGTATACTTTGTGTGTATATTGTGTGTCTGTGTGTGTATAGTGTGTATGTATACTGTATGTGTGTGTGTGTATACAGTACTGTGTGGCCCCATAATCTATTGCCTGGGGGCCCCATAATCTCCTATTGCCCGGGGGCCCCATAATCTCCTATTGCCCGAGGGCCACATGAGTTGTCAGTCCGCCCCTGGTTCCAATAAAGCACTGTTAGTCTAGCTTAAGCTTAAGCCATTGTAAATAGAACACATGTGCTATGCATCAAACATGCAATCTTCACATCAAAACAGGAAAATTCAATGTGGGCAGCCTCAGGTCCATTTGGACCAGTCTTACCAGCATCCATAATGGAAAGTGTCCATATAGAGTCAGGGTCTCTGTGAATGGTAAGGTATGCATTCATTGATGTGTTTTGCTGTGATGGGTGTGCTTTTTCAAAAAATATGTTTTTGCACTCTTTGATCGGATAAAACAAAGCATAGTATATTTTAACTTAACGTGTTACTAAACCCCGGACCCTGCATTCACTATATCTGGTATCCCACAGTACACAGCACATGCAAATGCAATTAGGTTAGTAAACATAAACTGCTAAATACCTTTTCTAATCAGCAGTATATAGCAGTCTTGTAACTTCTATCAGTGTCTGGTTAAAGCTTGTAGGAGGAGTTTTCAATCTCCCCTGATTGTCCTGTAAGGCTGCAGACCCCTGACCCTCTGTCTGGAAAGTGCTGATTGGCCCTGTGCTGATCACATGCACTCTCCCAAGAAAAAAAAAAAACATTTTAGCAATACACACCAAACTGAGCATGTGCAGCTTGCCCCCAAGTCTTTGTTCTATCAGGAAATGGTTTGAGGACTGTGGAAGAAGGGGAGGATCAGAGGAGACAGGATCAAACAGCCTTTTTTACACAATGTGGAGGATTAACCCCTTAGGTTCCACAGTGAGTATATAAGGCGAAATGTATAAAAAAGGGGAGAAAAAACATAATTTGACAAATTGCATAAATGAGACGGCTCACTCCTAGTGGGGGGGGGGGGGGGGTCCTGGAGTCAAGGCAGCCTGAGAGAAAATAACTAAGGTAAGAGATACCGAAGTGAAGGGACTCCAAAGGGAAACACACAGTGGTGTAACTACTGTATCAAATTAGTAAGTTTATTGATACAAAAATTCATCCTGCTATCAGGTCAAAACCTTCACCACACCACAATAAAAATCATTGAGAACGTTGTCAAGATAATTAAAAGAAGAGACCCGAGCTCTCATTCATTACCCACTGAAAGACAATCAAAAATAAAGCACTTGATGTAGACAGCCTTGGCTGGTATTGGATTTGGTTATAAAACTATCAAAACCTTATTATGCCACTGGAAAAAACAGTCCCAAGAACAATCTCATCCGATCTCCGGTTGATGCTCTCTCCTCGGTGGCAAGTGACTAACAGTGGTAGCGGTCCCGCTACTGAATAAACTTCCTAAATGGCTGTAGGGCAGTGGGGCAAATGCGGGAGTCATTGCATCTATGACTCTGACATCACCTGAGCAGTCCTCTAAATCTGAGTTCAGGTTGAGCGGGTTGAATGTTTGTCAAATGGGACGGCTGATGGCAGATGGTAAACGCTGTGTGAATGAGAGAGGAGCTCATTCCATCATTCACACTTTACCCATCCTTTCCACCCCAAAGCTGTACTATAACTTCTCGCAATGAAAATTGCTCTATGATTGATGGATGGGTGAATTTTTGGGTGGGACGCAAACAAACTGAAAAATTCAGAAAAAAACCCCATCAATTGCAGCCACTGTGCCCATCAAACGCAGCCACTGTGCCATCAATTCCAGCCACCGTGCCCATCAAACACAGCCACTGTGCCCATCAAACACAGCCACTGTGCCCATCAAACGCAGCCACTGTGCCCATCAAACGCAACCACTGTGCCCATCAAACGCAGCCACTGTGCCATCAAACGCAGTCATTGTGCCATCAAACGCTGCTAATGTGCCATCAAACGCCACCACTGTGCCATCAAACGCAGCCACTGTGCCATCAAACGCAGCCACTGTGCCATCAATTGCAGCCACTCTGCCATCAAACGCTGCTATTGTGCCTTCAAACACTGCCACTGTACTCATCAAATGCAGCCACTGTGTCCATCAAATGCAGCCACTGTGCCCATCAAACGCAGCCACTGTGCCATCAAACGCAGCCACTGTGCCATCAAACGCAGCCACTGTGCCATCAAATGCTGCCACTGTGCCATCAAACGCTGCCACTGGGCCATCAAACGCTGCCACTGGGCCATCAAACGCTGCCACTGGGCCATCAAATGCTGCCACTGTGCCATCAAACGCTGCCACTGGGCCATCAAAGCTGTCACCAGGCCATCAAATGCTGCCACTGTGCCATCAAACGCTGACACTGTGCCATCAAATGCTGCCACTGTGCCATCAAATGCTGCCACTGTGCCATCAAATGTGTGAATGAGAGAGGAGCTCATTCCATCATTCACACTTTACCCACCCTTTCCCCCCAAAGCTGTACTATAACTTCTTAAAATGAAAATTGCTCTATGAATGATGGATGGGTGGATAAATGAAAGGTCCTCCTCCTCCAGTAGCAGCTGGTGCACAAAATTTTTGGGTGAGACGCAAACAAACTGAAAAATTCAGAAAAAAATAACCCATCAATTGCAGCCACTGTGCCCATCAAACACAGCCATTGTACCATCAATTGCAGCCACTGTGCCCATCAAACACAGCCACTGTGCCATCAAATGCAGCCATTGTGCCCATCAAACGCTGCCACTGTGCCATCAAACGCTGCCACTGTGCCATCAAACGCAGCCACTGTGCCATCAAACGCAGCCACTGTGCCATCAAACGCTGCCACTGGGCCATCAAACGGTGCCACTGGGCCATCAAACGCTGCCACTGTGCCATCAAACGCTGCCACTGTGCCATCAAATGCTGCCACTGTGCCATCAAATGCTGCCACTGTGCCATCAAATGTGTGAATGAGAGAGGAGCTCATTCCATCATTCACACTTTACCCACCCTTTCCCCCCAAAGCTGTACTATAACTTCTTGCAATGAAAATTGCTCTATGATTGATGGATGGGTGGATAAATGAAAGGTCCTCCTCCTCCAGTGGCAGCTGGTGCACAAAAATTTTGGGTGAGACGCAAACAAACTGAAAAATTCTGAAAAAAATAACCCATCAATTGCAGCCACTGTGCCCATCAAACGCAGCCATTGTACCATCAATTGCAGCCACTGTGCCCATCAAACGCAGCCATTGTACCATCAATTGCAGCCACTGTGCCCATCAAACACAGCCACTGTGCCATCAAATGCAGCCATTGTGCCCATCAATCGCTGCCACTGTGCCATTAAACACTGCCATTGTGCCATCAAACGCAGCCATTGTGCCATCAAACGCTGCTATTGTGCCATCAAATGCAGCCACTGTGCCATCAAACGCAGCCACTGTGCCATCAAACGCAGCCACTGTGCCATCAAACGCAGCCACTGTGCCATCAAATGCTGCCACTGTGCCATCAAACGCTGCCACTGGGCCATCAAAGCTGCCACTGTGCCATCAAATGCTGCCACTGTGCCATCAAACGCTGACACTGTGCCATCAAACGCTGACACTGTGCCATCAAACGCTGACACTGTGCCATCAAATGCTGCCACTGTGCCATCAAATGTGTGAATGAGAGAGGAGCTCATTCCATCATTCACACTTTACCCACCCTTTCCCCCCAAAGCTGTACTATAAGTTCTTGCAATGAAAATTGCTCTATGAATGATGGATGGGTGGATAAATGAAAGGTCCGCCTCCTCCAGTAGCAGCTGGTGCACAAAATTTTTGGGTGAGACGCAAACAAACTGAAAAATTCAGAAAAAAATAACCCATCAATTGCAGCCACTGTGCCCATCAAACACAGCCATTGTACCATCAATTGCAGCCACTGTGCCCATCAAACACAGCCACTGTGCCATCAAATGCAGCCATTGTGCCCATCAAACGCTGCCACTGTGCCATCAAACGCTGCCACTGTGCCATCAAACGCAGCCACTGTGCCATCAAACGCAGCCACTGGGCCATCAAACGCTGCCACTGGGCCATCAAACGCTGCCACTGTGCCATCAAATGCTGCCACTGTGCCATCAAATGCTGCCACTGTGCCATCAAATGTGTGAATGAGAGAGGAGCTCATTCCATCATTCACACTTTACCCACCCTTTCCCCCCAAAGCTGTACTATAACTTCTTAAAATGAAAATTGCTCTATGATTGATGGATGGGTGGATAAATGAAAGGTCCTCCTCCTCCAGTGGCAGCTGGTGCACAAAATATTTGGGTGAGACGCAAACAAACTGAAAAATTCTGAAAAAAATAACCCATCAATTGCAGCCACTGTGCCCATCAAACGCAGCCATTGTACCATCAATTACAGCCACTGTGCCCATCAAACGCAGCCATTGTACCATCAATTGCAGCCACTGTGCCCATCAAACACAGCCACTGTGCCATCAAATGCAGCCATTGTGCCCATCAATCGCTGCCACTGTGCCATTAAACACTGCCATTGTGCCATCAAACGCAGCCATTGTGCCATCAAACGCTGCTATTGTGCCATCAAATGCAGCCACTGTGCCATCAAACGCAGCCACTGTGCCATCAAACGCAGCCACTGTGCCATCAAACGCAGCCACTGTGCCATCAAATGCTGCCACTGTGCCATCAAACGCTGCCACTGGGCCATCAAAGCTGCCACTGTGCCATCAAATGCTGCCACTGTGCCATCAAACGCTGACACTGTGCCATCAAATGCTGCCACTGTGCCATCAAATGCTGCCACTGTGCCATCAAATGTGTGAATGAGAGAGGAGCTCATTCCATCATTCACACTTTACCCACCCTTTCCCCCCAAAGCTGTACTATAACTTCTTTCAATGAAAATTGCTCTATGAATGATGGATGGGTGGATAAATGAAAGGTCCTCCTCCTCCAGTAGCAGCTGGTGCACACAATTTTTGGGTGAGACGCAAACAAACTGAAAAATTCAGAAAAAAATAACCCATCAATTGCAGCCACTGTGCCCATCAAACACAGCCATTGTACCATCAATTGCAGCCACTGTGCCCATCAAACACAGCCACTGTGCCATCAAATGCAGCCATTGTGCCCATCAAACGCTGCCACTGTGCCATCAAACGCTGCCACTGTGCCATCAAACGCAGCCACTGTGCCATCAAACGCTGCCACTGGGCCATCAAACGCTGCCACTGGGCCATCAAACGGTGCCACTGGGCCATCAAACGCTGCCACTGTGCCATCAAACGCTGCCACTGTGCCATCAAATGCTGCCACTGTGCCATCAAATGCTGCCACTGTGCCATCAAATGTGTGAATGAGAGAGGAGCTCATTCCATCATTCACACTTTACCCACCCTTTCCCCCCAAAGCTGTACTATAACTTCTTGCAATGAAAATTGCTCTATGATTGATGGATGGGTGGATAAATGAAAGGTCCTCCTCCTCCAGTGGCAGCTGGTGCACAAAATTTTTGGGTGAGACGCAAACAAACTGAAAAATTCTGAAAAAAATAACCCATCAATTTCAGCCACTGTGCCCATCAAACGCAGCCATTGTACCATCAATTACAGCCACTGTGCCCATCAAACGCAGCCATTGTACCATCAATTGCAGCCACTGTGCCCATCAAACACAGCCACTGTGCCATCAAATGCAGCCATTGTGCCCATTAATCGCTGCCACTGTGCCATTAAACACTGCCATTGTGCCATCAAACGCAGCCATTGTGCCATCAAACGCTGCTATTGTGCCATCAAATGCAGCCACTGTGCCATCAAACGCAGCCACTGTGCCATCAAACGCAGCCACTGTGCCATCAAACGCAGCCACTGTGCCATCAAACGCAGCCACTGTGCCATCAAACGCTGCCACTGGGCCATCAAACGCTGCCACTGGGCCATCAAACGCTGCCACTGGGCCATCAAACGCTGCCACTGTGCCATCAAATGCTGCCACTGTGCCATCAAATGCACTTACCCTGTCTTTGTGGGGCAGCGGGTGACGGCGACTAGTGTGGTCCTCCATGCGTCTCCTGCAGTCCTCTCCTCCTGTCCTCTCCTCCTGATAGGCGTCCAATAGCGGCGCCTGACGTTTCAGCCAATCAGGTGATGGGTAACAGACCCAAGCACCTGATTGGTGGAGAGGCGGTTCAGTGTTAGGAAAGCGAATATTCATTCGTTTTTCTAAAACACCTGGGTGAACTGCGAGCGCCAAGTATGTAAATCTGACAAACCGACCGTTGGCGCCGCCCCCTCTATCCTTGCCACCCCCTATATCGTTAATGGATAGATTCATGCATTGCATTCATTTATCCATGGCCGCCGCTGCCACCCCTTATTCAGGCGTCCGGCCTCTGTGTGCAAAAAAATTAAAAACACACACAAAAAATGGCTCTGGTAGCAAAAGCGTTAATTTTCAAGATCTTAAAAACTGTATGTGGGCTGCAGGATTGTTTGGACATGAAACTGTTGCATGAACCCTAAAAGCCCTGTACACACGATCAGATTTCCGATGGATTTTTCCATCGGATTTCCGATGAAGCTGACTTTCATCAGTCTTGCCTACACACTATCTGTCATGGACGTATGCCTCTGGTACCCACAACAAGGCTCAGGCACATCCCCGCTAGTAGGCTTCCAAGTGTAAATAGAAGCTTTCCATTGCGCATGCGCGTGCGCCATTCGTGCATGCACGCACCAATCGCGCGCGCACGCCAATCGCGCGCGCACGGTGACGCTGCCTTGGTGCCCAGTGGCCTTTAAAAGGGGCTTCTCCTGTCCAGACTCTTGCTGTCTGATCTGCAGTTATCCAGTGACCTGATCCTGAACTTGCACCTGCTGTTACTCTGACCCGGCTTCCTGACCTTGCTGCTTTCTCCAGTCCTGACCTTTGGCTTCCTAGACCCAGTCCTGCTCATCTGTCTGCCTGATCCTCTGTTGCCTGATCCAGCCTGAACTTGACCCTCCGCTGCCTGACGCTTCTGCCTGTATCTGATCCGCTGTGCATGACTTGGCTCGTCTGACTGCTGCTTGTATCCGTATCTACCGGCATCCTCGGCTACCTGCATTAGCTGATCTGCACCTTCCAGCCGCATCCCCAGCTACCTGCACCCGCTGGCCTGCGTCACCTGACCTGCATCTTCAGCTGTCCATAGCGGGCTTCTCATCTAGTCCAGGAGAACCTAACAGGCACTCATACCTCACTGTGCTCCTTCGGCCACTGTCCCAACTCCAGTGACCTGGGAACCAGGGCTGTACGAGAGGTCTCCCTCTGCACGTCAGGCTCACCTCCAAGGTACGTGTCACCATCAGTAAAAAATCCGACCGTCCCAAACGCGGTGACGTAAAACACTCCGACGAGCCAAGAAAAATTAAGTTCAATGCTTCTGAGCATGTGTCGACTTGATTCTGAGCATGCGTGGGTTTTTTCTCCGATGGAGTTCCACACAGATGATCGGAATTTGGTATCGTTTTTTTTTCCATCGGATAAATTTAAAACATGTTCTATTTTTAATCACTGATGGAAAAAAGACCGATGGGGCCCACACACGATCGGTTTGTCCGATGAAAGAAGTCCATCGGACTGTTTTCATCGGTAAAACCGATCGTGTGTACAGGGCGTAATACCACTGTGTAGTAAAATAGTTGGCCGATTTACTTCATTACATTAAAAAAAATCCTCTCTTGACGTCAGCCTGCACTAATAAACATCCTCTTTCAGAGAAGACGGAATGTCAAGTCTACTTTCAGGCCAATAACTTAAAGACTAAATCACTGACTACCTCACTACTGGCTGAGAAGTAATGTCATACAACAAAGAATTAAAGCTCTGATGGCCCAATTAGTGTTAAGTACAAATTGTAAAGGCATCTTCTTTCATGTTATATCGCTTTTAAGACGGGCAACTGCCGTGCTCCGGTTATCAATTACAATAACATTAGGGGAGCAGAGCTGACACAGCAATCTCCTGTCGCCTTATTGGGCTGTTCCATCGAGTGAAAAAGTGCTTCAAACAGGTTTAATTGGAGAGCGGTATGAGTCAGATGAGAAGAAAAAGAGCAAAAAGCATCTGCATAATGACAGAAACATAAGCACAAAATATTTTATTCTTCCTCGGTTGAAGAACCTTCATTTAGACTCCGGAATTGATTAAGCTGTGTAATTGTTAACTGTGATAAATGGCAAAGCAAAGGTTATGCTGGGTAGGACTGGCATGGGAAAACAGCAGCAGCTGAGAGCAAGTACCTGTTATCAAAAGAGTATCTAAACCAAAGAATAAGCAATGTATGTAAATTGTAGCTTACCAGTCCTTAGATGTGGTGGCTGCATTAGCTTTCTTTTTCCAGGCTTTACTTCCTTTTTTTCACCTGGTATTCCTGCCAGTAACATATTTCCTGTCCTAGGGTGACAATGCTCACTCACTATACCAAATATATCAAAAATCGTCATGCATAGGCCATGGAAAAAAGGCTAAGTGACTCAACTATGCAGGAAAACATTGGAATTGAGGTGCAGAATGGACTGGGTCAAAATTTGAAATATTTGGCTGTAGCAGGAGATGGTTCGTTCGCAAAGGACTGGAGAGCGGAACAATAATGAGTGTCTGCAGGTAACAGTGAAGCACGGTGGACGTTCCTTGCTGACGCATTTTACCCTGATTGGGCTCACCTCTATGACTAAGGCCAATCAGGGTAAAAGGTGTCAGAGTGGTATGGCCAAGATGTGGGGACTGTAGCTGAAGCCTCTGTGTGTTCACCAGCGGACGTAGCTGATCTAAGTTGAGAGCAGCTCTGAGTTTACTATTGCATTGTGATTGGCTGTCACAGGTGTCACATGATCGGGAGCCCATCCCACAGACATTGTAAATGGTGACTGTGAGCTATCTGTGACAGCACACACCAGCAGAGCCCCAGACTATGTGGCAGCCTGGCGTTAAAGCCCGCCCCACTAGACATATGCATGACAAAAACATTTGTCTTGTTTAGTTTAGTTTCATTAATCTAGTTAATTTCTTTTGATTAAATTTGGTTGATTAGTTCAATTTATATTCAGAATTCGTATTCAGAATTCATATTTGGAATTCAGTTCATGTCTTTTTTTAATTCTCTTCAAATTTACCGATTTTTTTTGTTTCCAAATGTTTGGAATCAACAAATTTTGATCCGGTCGAATCTAAAACGTTTGATTTTTTTTCTTTTTTAAATCGAATGTGGCAAAGTGAACAAACAAAAGAAAAATCTTCACCAAATGATTACAATCACTCTTTAAATCACCTTTGGCTTAACAAAAACAGCATTGTTTTTCAAAATGGTACTCTATTAACACACACAGTCTTTGATTTCAGAAATATGTTTACAGTTAGAATCCAAATGGAGTTCGCTGCAAAATTCAATTTGAATTTCAATTTGGATTTTGGAAATTTGGACAATTTTTTTTCGTTATATCCGAATCTCCAATTAACGAAAAAATGTGTCCGAATATTTATTCGTTATGAAACAAACCGCACATCTCTACGCCCCACTGTGCTGCTGCATATATGCATTACACAGGTGAGAACATGTTAAGATCCAGTTGTCCTTCATTAAAATCAAGGCACCCAGAGCAAAGCACAGTGGTGGATCTACCAGGGCCACAAAGGCCCTGACATTCCACCACCATGGGGGGCCCAAGACGGCAAGAAAGGGGCTGCTGCAGAACATGTGAAAGGGTCGCTGCATGACTGTAAGGCTGGTTTACCCCAAAGTTGTGTGACTTGCTTGCAACTTGCTTGCAATTTCCTTGCAACTTCTTTATCACTTACTTGCAATTTCCTTGCGACTTGCATGTAACTTTTGTGACTTAACATTGCAGTCTATGGCACTCAAATCGCACCAAAGTTGCAGAGTCACAATAGGCCCCCAAAAGGGAGTAAAGGGCCCCGGGATCAGTAGGAAAGGGACATTCATGTTTTTGTTTGTTTTTTGCACCGAGGCCCTGAAAGTTCTAGTTATGCCTCTGGCAGAGCATATTCTAAAGTGTCTGTCTACATTCAGCTTAGATCACAATGCCAACAATGAGTAGCACTGATCACAAAAAATACCTAAATGTTGCAAGCAGACCTCTGGGGTTAAAATATGTAGACATCAGATTTTGATCTCCTCCGCCAAACAGTACAATCAAAAATAACATGAAAACATAGGTTGGCAGCTATTCCCGTGGACAGGGATGAGCCGAACACCCCCCTGTTCGGTTCGCACCAGAACCTGCAAACAGACAAAATGTTCGTGTAAACTTTAGAACCCTATTAAATACAATGGACTCTAACGTTCGAAATCTAAAGTGTTAATTATAAAGGCTAATATGCAAGTTATTGTCCTAAAAAGTGTTTGGGGACCGGGGTCCTGCCCCAGGGGACATGTATCAATGCAAAAAGAAGTTTTAAAAACGGCCGTTTTTTCGGGAGCAGTGATTTTAATAATGCTTAAAATGAAAAAATAAAAGTGAAATATTCCTTTAAATTTAGTACCTGGGGGGTGTGTATGATATGCATGTAAAGGGGCGCATGTTTCCCGTGCTTAGAACTGTCCCTGCAAAAAATGTCATTTTTGAAAGAAAAAAATGCATTTAAAACTCACTCGCGGCTATTAATGAATTGTCGGCTCCCGGCAATACATACAAAAGTCATTGATAAAAAAAAAAAAAAAAAAAAGCGTGGGGGTTCCCCAGAATTCAATTACCAGGCCCTTCAGGTCTAGAATGGATATTAAGGGGAACCCTGCCGCAAATTTAAAAAAAAATTGACGTGGGGTTCCCCCAAATATCCATTCCAGGCCCTTCAGATCTGGCATGGATTTTAAAGGGAACTCCACCCCAAATTTTAAAAAAAAATGGCGTGGAGTCCCCCTAAAAATCCATACCAGACCCCTTATCCGAGCACGCAACCTGGCCGGCCGCAGGGGAAAAGGGGAGGACGAGAGAGTGGCCCCCCCTCCCTCCTGAACCGTACCAAGCCACATGCCCTCAACATGGGGAGGATGTCCCCATGTTGATGGGGACAAGGGCCTCATCCCCACAACCCTTGCCCGGTGGTTGTGGGGGTCTGCGGGCGGGGGGCTTATCGGAATCTGGAAGACCCCTTTAACAAAGGGGACCCCCAGATCCCGCCCCCCCCATGTGAATTGGTAAGGGGTACATTGTACCCCTACCATTTCACGAAGAAAGCGTAAAAAAATGTTTAAAAAAAACACACAAACACCTTGAAAAAGTCCTTTATTAAAAAAAAAAACAAAAACAAAAACATTCCAGCGGTGAAATCCAGTGTCCCGCGGCGATCCCGATGTCCAGCGCTGTCCTTCATTGGTTGTGCCTGAGCGGACCTGATAGGGAACTCCCTCTCAGTATTTTAAATGCATAGACCCGCCCCTTCTAAAGTTCCCCATCAGGTCCGCTCAGCGGACCAGATGCGGAACATGAGAAGGGGCGGGTCTATACATGTATTACCAAAGTGAGAGCAGTTCTCCATCAGGTCCGCCCCCTCGGTATGTCGGACCCGCCTACGTCATTGGCTTGAGCGGGGAACTTCCTTCACTATGTAAATTTAAATTACACAGTGAAGGAAGTTCCCCGCTCAAGCCAATGACGTAGGCGGGTCCGACATACCGAGGGGGCGGACCTGATGGGGAACTTCTCTCACTGTGGTAATACATGTATAGACCCGCCCCTTGTCATGTTCCGCATCTGGTCCGCTGAGCGGACCTGATGGGGAACTTTAGAAGGGGCGGGTCTATACATTTAAAATACTGAGAGGGAGTTCCCCATCAGGTCCGCTCAGGCACAACCAATGAAGGACAGCGCTGGACATCGGGATCGCCGCGGGACACTGGATTTCACCGCTGGAATGTTTTTTTTTTTTTTTTTTTAAATAAAGGACTTTTTCAAGGTGTTTGTGTGTTTTTTTTAAACATTTTTTTACGCTTTCTTTGTGAAATGGTAGGGGTACAATGTACCCCTTACCAATTCACATGGGGGGGGGCGGGATCTGGGGGTCCCCTTTGTTAAAGGGGTCTTCCAGATTCCGATAAGCCCCCCGCCCGCAGACCCCCACAACCACCGGGCAAGGGTTGTGGGGATGAGGCCCTTGTCCCCATCAACATGGGGACATCCTCCCCATGTTGAGGGCATGTGGCTTGTTACGGTTCAGGAGGGAGGGGGGGCCGCTCTCTCGTCCCCCCTTTTCCCCTGCGGCCGGCCAGGTTGCGTGCTCGGATAAGGGGTCTGGTATGGATTTTTAGGGGGACTCCACGCCATTTTTTTTTTAAATTTGGGGTGGAGTTCCCCTTAAAATCCATGCCAGATCTGAAGGGCCTGGAATGGATATTTGGGGGAACCCCACGTCAATTTTTTTTTAAATTTGCGGCAGGGTTCCCCTTAATATCCATTCCAGACCTGAAGGGCCTGGTAATTGAATTCTGGGGAACCCCCACACTTTTTTTTTTTTTTTTTATCAATGACTTTTGTATGTATTGCCGGGAGCCGACAATTCATTAATAGCCGCGAGTCAGTTTTAAATGCATTTTTTTCTTTCAAAAATGACATTATTTGAAGGGACAGTTCTAAGCATGGGAAACATGCGCCACTTCACATGCATATCATACACACCCCCCAGGTACGAAATTTAAAGGAATATTTCACTTTTATTTTTTCATTTTAAGCATTATTAAAATCACTGCTCCCGAAAAAACGGCCGTTTTTAAAACTTCTTTTTGCATTGATACATGTCCCCTGGGGCAGGACACCGGTCCCCAAACACTTTTTAGGACAATAACTTGCATATAAACCTTTATAATTAGCACTTTAGATTTCTCCCATAGATTTTTCGAATTTGCCGCGAACACCCCAATTTGTTCGCTGTTCGGCGAACGGGCGAACAGGCAATGTTCGAGTTGAACATGAGTTTGACTCGAATTCGAAGCTCATCCCTACCCGTGGATCACACTTTGCTAAATTTTGTGTTTTCTCTTTCTCCATGGCTGGAGAGGTACAGAACTGCGAGCCATCATCTGCTGTATTCTATTGCAATGTCAGATAAGCTCTCGGCTACCCAACGTTCTTGTAACAATCTCATCCTCTATTTTTAGTGAGCAGGTCTTGATGCCAGGTGTTGAGGTGAGATAGTTCAAACTTTATTTCTCAGCTGACAAACCTATCCTGTAAATACTAGTATTTTCTATGTAAGAATGGAGTGACATTAATCCCTTTTAAATGCCTTCTGGCTACACACACACATATCTCAATGTTTCCAGATAACCAGAGACTCAGACCTTAACTGGTGGGCAACAGAAAGGAAAAAGGTTCAGGTTGGGAAAATAAAACTGAAATACCAATAATTCTATTAGGATTAGCTTTCTATGCTGAATGTTCTGTTCATGAATAAGGAATCATAATCTCACCCACATTCAGACCTATGTTTTTACTTTGTGAATGGCATAGACCTTGTTGTCAACTCTGAGAAAATGTTAATAAATCCTAATACAGTTTTTGGATTTTTGCATGGACGGCTCTTTAACCACTTCAACACCGGGCTTTTTTTACCACCTCAATACTGGGCCTATTCTGGCACTTCTCTCCTACATGTACAAATCATCATTCTTTTGATAGAAAATTACTCAGAACCCCCAAACATTATATATGTTTTTTTTTATCAGACACCCTAGGGAATAAAATGTCGGTCATTGCAACTTTTTTTCTTGCACGGTATTTGCGCAATAATTTTTCAAACGCCTTTTTTTTGGAAAAAAATGGTTTCATGAATTAAAAAATAACAAAACAGTAAAGTTAGCCCAATTTTTTTGTAAAATATGAAAGATGAAGTTACGCCGAGTAAATAGATACCTAACATGTCATGCTTTAAAATTGCGCACATTCATGGAATGGCGCCAAACTTCGGTACTTAAAAATCTCCATAGGCGATGCTTTAATTTTTTTACAGGTTACCAGGTTAGAGTTACAGAGTAGGTCTAGTGCTAGAATTGTTGCACGCGCTCTAACGCACGCGGCGATACCTCACATATGTGGTTTGAACAGCGTTTACATATGTGGGCGGGACTTACGTGTGCGTTCGCTTCTGATCGTGAGCTACCGGGGACAGGGGCGTTTTAATTTTTTTTTTTAATTATTATTATTTATTTATTTTTACTTCATTTTTAAAAATTTTACACTTTAAAAAAAATAAAAAAAAATTGGATCACTTTTATTCCTAATAAAAGAAATGTAAACATCCCTTGTAATAGGAATGGTGTGTGACAGGTCCTCTTTATGGAGAGATGCAGGGTCAATAAGACCCCACATCTCTCCTCCAGGCTGTAAAGCATGAGATCGTGAATTTTTTTTCACCGATCTCATGCTTACTAGCCGCAATGGCGGCTTTGTTTACTTCTGAGAACTCAGGCGTGACGTCATCACATCGCGCCCGGGCCTCCGACGGTCATAGAGATGACAGGTGACCATCTGGTCTCTAGTCATCTCTATGCTTCCTATCCGGCGCCAGGCGATTCATTCTCCGGGCCCCCGATGGCACGGGAAAGCCCGGAGAAGCACCGGATGGCGGCGGGAGGGGGCTGTCCCCTCCCGCCGCCTATAAGAATGATCAAGCGGCGAAACCGCTGCTATGATTGTTCTTATGGTGCGCAGAATCGCCGGCAGAAGAGAAGGATATCTGAATGATGCCTCTAGCTGCAGGCATCATTCAGATATCCCCCCACAAAGCCCAGGACGTCATATGACGTCCACCCAGGATGGGAGATCCCATCTGTGGACGTCATTTGACTATGGGCGGGTAGGGAAGTGGTTAAATATAAACTGGTCTTCTAAAAGGATGCAATTGTTATTAAACCTACAACATGTAGCATTCTACATAAGTGTTTCTCAACTGCAGTCCTCAAGGTGCCCCAACAGGTCATGTTTTTAGGCTTTCCATTATTTTGCACAGGTGATTTGATCAGTTTCACTGTCTTAGTAATTACCACAGCTGTTTCATCTGAGGGAAACTCGGAAAACATGACCTGTTGGAGTGCCTTGAGGACTGGAGTTGAGAAACAATGGTCTACATGGTACATCTAAATCAGGTATTCTTAACCAGGGTTCCTCCAGAGCTTGAGAATGGTTCCTTAAACTGGGGCTGATTCACCTCCAATTGGACAGGTCCTGCAACTGGCAACAAAGTGAACAGACCAGAAGTCAGCTGGACCTACAATGGTATATTGTTCTGGTTTGAATTCAAAGCACAGGACTATTCACACTGGAAAAATATAACATTGTAGTAGGGCTGGGACGAGTGGTGGGCAGGAGGGGCGGCTGCCCTGGGTGCAATGGTTTATTGCAGGAATGGGGACACCCTGTGCTAAGTTCCTTCTGTTACAAGGCTTACAGGAGTAGTGACAACAACATCGTTACTCTTGTAAGCCCAGCACTGGGAGCAGTGAGGAGAGAGGCAAAAGAAAGATGTGTGGGTTGCACATCCCTTAAGCTTATCCCCTAACCTTGCACATCAAAAACAGGAAGGGGGGGGCACAGTGTGGCAACTTTGCCCTGAACGCCGAATGACCTTGTTCCGGCACTGCATTGTAGGTCAAGTTCACTACTGGTTTATTCACTTTGTTTTTAAGCCCTGATGAAGGGGGCACTTAGACCCTCGAAACGTGTTGGCAACTTTTTGAATGGTACCCATGACATTTAATTGAATAAAGTTGTATCTGGACCTATTAGCAGTGGTGTGAAGCTTCAATTTCAATTCTTTTTACATCACACTACAAGGTAAAGAGTTGGGGCAGTGATCAGGGCCACTGATCAGGCAGTACAGCCAGCTCTCCTGCACTGGGCCCAGGCCTCATCAGTTCAAAAAGTGGCCCGGGCACCTGCCAAGCAGGAAGGCCAGCAGTACTGCCTTATTGCTGACACTTGTGATTCTTGTGCAGCCCTGCTGACTTCTATCTGCGCCCCTTTCCCCCTGCTGTTATCTGGGACCCCTGTGTGCCCCTTCCCCCCCACAGTGCTGCAGTTTTCCCTCCTCTCCTGCTAGCAGTTTCTGAGGGCACACTGGCGGGTTATTTCAGGATGATAAGCAGGAGGAATGCTCAATATCCTGAACGAACACACCGCCCTGAATGAACCATACCGCTATTCACTTGAATAGGTCTTGTTTGATGGGGGTATCATTTCTGCCATGGCTACAAAGCATAGCATCGTGGGCATTGCATTCTAGCAGGAGGGGGGCCCTGTCAGGTAGGCTGTAAGGGGCCCCCGTGATTTCTATCAGCAGCCCTGGCAGTGTGATGTCACTCTCTATACCTTGCCCAGTCAGAGAACACTTTGCATTAATTAAGAAAATGCAAAGCTTTCCCTGAATGGTGACCGTGCAGGGCAGATGACCTCCTGTGTTCACAATGCAGCAGGACAGCTGCTTGGCACGGGACTTGAAAACAAGTAAGGGCACTGGTGTATCCGTGCCTACTTCAGTGATTTTCAGCTTCTACAGGATTCTGGATTCTGCTTAGTTGCACCATATACCGCATATAAGGCATAAACTAATCCGTAATTATTTTTTTCTATTGTTCAATACATCCTCTGTCCCTAAAAAGTAAACTATACTCTCTGGATCCCTCCACATCACAGGACACGAGGAAGGAAGAAAGGAAGAAAGGGGTCCTGACTGGAAAAAAGGACAGATTTGCTTTAAAGAAAAATGAGCCCAAACTGCATAAAAGATATTGTTGTTGTCTACCCCCCTCCTAAAAAATAAAAAATAAAAAAAATTAAAAGAGCTAGTCCATGCAAGAGAAGATTATATTCACAAGAGGAAAAAAAATAGCACAAAAAGCTAATCAGTTCCTGTGATGACAAGACGCAAGCTGATCGGAGGAGGGAGCAGAGTGACAAAGAGGCAATATCATCACTGTGCTGCTTCTCTTTTTAATGTCCAGTCACAGGCTGGGGTTGGTCCCAGACAACCTGGGCTCAGAGAAACTTGGTTCATTAATGCTGGCAGACTGGGGACATCTAGTGGCAGATTTTTTTTGCACTGTGAATCTTTGCATTGATAGTGAATTTTGCAGCAAAGGCTGCTTTTGTTTTTTGTTTTTAAAAGCGGAGTTCCACCCATATAAAAAGTCATCAGCAACAAAAAGTGTAGCTGCTGACTTTTATTAATCGGACACTCACCTGTCCCATGGTCCAGCGATGCGGGCTCGCGAAAGCCCCGCTCGTCTTACCCTCCTCTCTGCGGCGCCGGCATCGTGACTGTGGCGGGCACGCACTGCGCATGCACGCGCCGCGCACCGTGATTGGCCGGGCAATCATCTGGGACCTGTGACGTGTCCCAGATGATTGCAGAGAGGGAGGGGAGAGAGGTGAACTTCCTTCCGGCTCCGCTGAGCCCCGGGAGGAAGTGGGAGCTGAAACCCTCTAAAAAAGGGTTTCCGCTCCCCCCCCCAAAAAAAATGACATGCCAAATGTGGCATGTCAGGGGGTCACCATCACTTAAAGCGGAAGTTCCATTTTTGGGTGGAACTCAACTTTAATGAGCTATTCATTTTTATTTTGTTATTTATGGCTGGTGTTTTGCTTTAACGTTTCTCTCATCTACAAGGCTCTGCAATTTGAAACTGTGATGCACACACTGGTCTGGTAACATACCTGAAGTGACACACCCCTGTGAGCCTTATGGCAGGTGAATGACAGCTGAAATTAGTGTGTGATCCTCATTTTGTGTATCTTTTTAAAGCATTAAAATACATTAAGTGTGAAACTGGGAAATGCACATGGATGCCGGAGCCCTGGATAAATATGACACCTATCAGTCATACATCTATATTTACACATATCTGTTTTTCCACTGAACTAAAATGGATGTAAATTGGGTTTATATAACATAAGCTTAGAGTAATACGATTACGAAAACAATGTTTAGCTTATTTCCATTTGTAATGTTAGGGTCTTTTTTTTTTCATTCACTATCATGAAGCCTTTCCCGCTGCATGACGTATGTGGTGATATTAAGTTATCTCAGAAATTTGACTTATGCCGTGGACTTTTATTGACAAAACAATCCATCACTGCCAAAAGGAACCACAGTGGCGTCCCAGCACTGGTAATAACTCCAGATTTATTTTTCTGATTAGTTAAATCCCAAGTTCACCTTTGCAACAATTTTCTGTAAAACATCACCGGGACGATGTAAAACTTTTCTCTATTTTCCCATGTGTTACATATCAAAATAATGGGTTGTTGACTATAGACAGATTTATTGGAAGAAATCGATAAGATAACATAATAATCATTTATCAAAGTGTGTATGGCGCCATAACAGGGAAACAGACAACATTAAAAACCAGAGAGGTGTTCTCATTCCTTACCATGCATCTAAAATGGCTTTTAGTTATACTTTAACCACTTCCCGCCCACCATATAACAGAATGACGTGTGCAAAGTGGATAAGTTATCCTGACTGGACATCATATGATGTCCAGCAGCATAATCCGCGATTGTGCGCCCTGGGGGGCACTCAGCACGGCGATCATTGGTGTGGTGTGTCAGTCTGACACACCGCATCACCGATCTCATTAAAGAGCCTCTGACGTAGGCTCTTTACCATGTGATCAGCTGTGTCCAATCACAGCTGATTACAACATAAACAGGAGAAGACGTGTATCGGCTTTTCCTCCACTCGTGCTGACAGATATGAGTAGAGGAGAGCCGATTGGCTGCTCTCCTGACAGGGGGGGTCTGCGCTGATTGATTATCAGAGTAGCCCCCCCAAGGATGCGAAACCATGCCCACCAGAGATGCCCACCCAGGACCACTAGGTATGCCAGTCAGTGCCCAATAAGTTGCCCACCAGTGCCCATCAGTAATGCCTGTCAGTTCCTCCTCATCAGTGCTGCCTATCAGTGCCACCTATCTGTACCCATCAGTGCCGCCTATCAGTGCCCATCAGTGCTGCCTAAAAGTGCTCATCCGTGCCACCTATAAGTGCCCATCAGTGCGGCCTTTCAGTGCCCATCAGTGTCACCTATCAGTGCTCATCAGTGCCACCTATTAGTGCCCATCGGTGCCACCTATCAATGCCCATCAGTGCTGCATATCAGTGCCACCTATCAGTGCCACCTATCAGTTTCCATCAGTGCTGCATATTAGTGCCTCATCATCAGTGTCCATCAGTGCCACCTCATTAGTGCCACCTCATCAGTGCCCATCAGTGCTGTCTTATTGCCTTATCAGTGCCCATCAGTGAAGGAGAAAACTTACAAAATTGTATAAGAGAAACAAAGAAAAACTTTTTTTTTTTTTTTTTCAGTCTTTTTTATTTGTTTAGCAACAAACAAAAACCCCAGTGGTGATAAAATACCACCAAAAAGAAAGCTCTATTTGTGGGAACAAAATTATACAAATTTTGTTTGGGTACAGTGTTGTATGACTGCAAAATTGTCATTTAAAATGCGACTGCCCTGAAAGCTGAAAATTGGCCTGGGCAGGAATAGGGGAAAGTGCCCTGTATTGAAGTGGTTAATTATATCCTATGAATGTACAATAGCTCAAAAAATGCCACAAATGCTCTCAACTTATCGCTTAAAGTTGAAGTTAAAAGTGACAAACCCTCAGAGTAACATATGTACATTGCCCCAGGTCTCCATATACCTATGTGTCTATCCTACATAGTATGTGAGGATGGCAATCCAGAGCATAGGAGAGACGGGTAGAGTGCCATAGCCAGCCAGAGCAAGGAATGAGATAAGTATAATACGATACTCCTCTACCCCTAGACCTAATGACAATTTAAAAGTTTTAGTGGTGGGGGACCCACTGCAAGGGTAGTTGTTTTTTTTACAATTACAGAGTCGTTTATCAGTTAACCTATAGCCAATGACACCACCAAGCTACTAATTCACTCCCTTATATTAGCTATTGCAACTTCCTCCTGGTCCGCTACCTCTACACAGGTTATCCCATCTTCAGTCTACCATGACTGTTGCTGCCAGACTCCTTCACCTCACCAACAGTTCAGTATCCACCTCTCCTCTCTGTCAATCCCTCCATTGGCTTCCACTCGCTCAATGCAGAAAATTCAAAATAGTATCAACAACCTACAAAGCTATCCACAACTCTTCCCCTGAGCTGCATCAACAAACATGTCTCAAAATATTGCCCAAACCATCCTCGTCACTCCTCTCAAGACCTCCTGCTCTCTAGTCACCTTCTCCCATGCTCGCCTTCAGGACTTTTACAGATGATTCCCCACCCTCTGGAACTCCCTACCCTAGTCTTTCCAGCTATATCCTACTTTGCCCACCTTTAGAGCCCTTTCACACTGAGCCGCCCCGCGCATCGGCAGTAAAACGCCGCTATTTTTAGCGGCACTTTACTGTCGATTTGCAGTGCTTTTCAGCTGCTAGCGGGGCACTTTTAACCCCTGCTAGCGGCCAAAAAAGGGTTAAAACTGGCCAGAAAGCACCGCTACTGTGGCGTTTTGCCGGCGGTACGGCGGCGCTGCCCATTGATTTCAATGGGCAGGAGCGCATTAGGAGCGGTGAGTTCACCGCTCCTAATGCGCTCCAAAGAAGCTGCTGGCAGGACTTTTTCTGACGCCCTGCCAGCGAACCGTTCCAGTGTGAAAGCCCTCGGGCTTTTTCACACTGGAGCAGCTGTTTTAGGGTGCTTTTCAGGCACTATTTTTAACGCTATAGTGCCTGCAAAATGCCCCAGTGTGAAATGGGTCTTAGACAATCCCTGAAAACTCATCTCTTCAGGGAAGCTATTACCTAACAATTGAACTTTTACTTTCTCCATCAACTCCTTCTTATTAACTTTTGTATCACTTGCACCTTCCCTTTATATTGTAGGTCTTACGAGTAAGAAACGTCTAATCCTTTTGTCTGTTTTTATTTAGCTTTGGCTATTATAGGAAGGGGTCAGCAGGTTTCTGCAGGTAGGTGTTCCTAGGTGGACCAGATCTGCATGCAGACTGCCATGGGTCACATCTACATCTAGCGTAGACGTGCTAAACAAACAACAATGCTGACAAATTAACTGAGGATTAAAGGTAAGACTGGAGTTCAGCTTTAACATTTTATCATTTACACATGACTATAGTCTCCGTTTCATTCGTTCAATAAACCGGGTTACATGGTGGCTTGTAAATTCTAAAGTCTCATTGTTCAGTAGGCTGCAAATGCGTAACATAATGCACAGTTATAAATCTGGTTTTAGTGAGCTCAGAGCTTCAAATGAAGGACTGATACAAGGTTATGAATCTTTTTACGTGAACAGAGGAAGAAAAAAATAATAAATACTGTGTTACTGTGGGAAGCTGATGTATTGAGTTACTGTAACGAGTGTAGAGCGGCTGTCATTTTCCAATGCAAATTTGATAGGAATGAAGATTGATCAATGGGAGAGGGACTGAGAATGTGCACTAAATGCTCTGGGTGTACCAGATCACAGTACTTAACGAAAAATACATCTTTTTCCTGCTGCGTGAAATTAAACACATGGTATTTGGAAACGATCAATATTTTCTTCATCGTTTGACTTCAAGGTGCACTCCAGGCAAAACTAAAAATTAGGCTTTCAGATGCATACTGGTAGCATAGAGTATAGTCTTCATATTTTTATCCAGGGATTGTTATAGTTCACCAGTCCACTCCATTCCCAGTTGTCTGGAAATCTGGTGATTAGGAAATCATATTACTTCAAAATGGCATATTTCAGCACTGGGATTCCAGTGATGGTATCTTTTAGTGCATGAAGGGTTCAGATTGATCACAGTGGACTCACAAAGATGAGCATGCAGACAAGCGGTTCAATTCACATTAGTGATAGTTAGGTTGAGGGTTAGTGTTAGAGTTACAGGGAGGACAAGTGTTAGGCTTACAGTGAGGGTTAGGGTTAAGGTTACATGGAAGGTTAGTGTTAGGGTTACGGGAGGGTTGTGTTAGGGTTGCAGGGAGGGTTAGTTCTAAGCTTACAAGGAGGGTTAGGGTTAAGGCTGCAGGCAGAGTTGGTGTTTATAGGCAGGATTAGTGTGAGAATTAGTGTTAGAGTAACAGATAAGATTACAGGGAGGGTTAGTGTTAGGCTTACAGGCAGGGTTAGTGTGAGAATTAATGTTGGAGTTTCAGGGGATGTTAGTGTGAGGGTTACATGACAGGGTTAATGTTAGGTTAGTGTTAAGATTACAGGGAGGGTTAGTGTTAGGGTTACAGGGAGGGTTAGTGTTAAGGTTACAGGGAGGGTTAGTGTTAAGGTTACAGGGAGGGTTAGTGAGGGGGTTACAGGGAGGGTTAGTGTTAAGGATACAGGGAGGGTTAGTGTTAGGGTTACAGGGGGATTAGTATTAGGGTTACAGGGGGGGTTAGTGCTAAGGTTACAGGGAGGGTTAGTGTTAGGGTTACAGGGAGGGTTAGTTTTAGGGTTATGGGGAGGGTTAGTGTAAGGGTTGCAGGGAGTGTTAGTGCTAAGCTTACAGGGAGGGTTAGGGCTAAGGTTACAGGTAGGGATGGTGTTTACAGGCAGGATTAGTGTGAGAATTAGTGTTAGAGTAACAGAGAAGATTACAGGGAGGGTTAGTGTTAGGCTTACAGAAAGGGTTAGTGTGATATTAAGTGTTAGAGGTGCAGGCAGAATACATGTTATGCCGCGTACACATGCTCAGAATTTCCAATAGAAAAAATCTGACAGAATTTTTTCATCGGATATTCCGACCGTGTGTATGGCCCATCTGACTTTTTCCGTCGGAAATTCCGACAGACTTAGAAAGAGAACATCTTTTTTTTCCGACTGAAACATTTTCTATCTGAATTTCCGTTCGTCTGGATGCAATTTCGATGGACTAAATACCACGCATGCTAAGGATCAGGTCGACGCATGCTCGGAAGCATTGAACTTCATTTTTCTCGGCTCGTCGTAGTGTTGTACGTCACCGCGTTCTTGACGGTCGGAATTTGGTGTGACAGTGTGTATGCAAGACAGCTTGAACGGAATTCCGTCGGAGTTTATTCCGACGGAAAATCCGACAGTGTGTACGGGGCATAAGAATTAATGTTGGAGTTACAGGGGGAGTTAATGTGTAAGGGGTTACAGGCAGGGTTAGTGTGCGGGCTGCAGGTAGTGCCAGTGTTTAAGAATTAAAGTAGAATTTTTGCTTGATCTAAATTGGAGAAATCCCCCCCCCCCCGCAGCTCATTGGCCCAGAAATAACAACTGACTTCTATAATTGGGACACAAATCTGTTCCGGACAAACACAAGCTCATTCCTATTCATAACATATATCATCATTTCTTCCCTTCTATTACAATAAAAGTGGGTTTCATCACATTCAAAGTTATCTGAACTAAATTCAATCCAACATATCAACTGCTTCCTGTATGTGTAAGTGGTTGGAACACTTTAAACTAGTTCTATTCTCTATTTATGTCAGAATCGTTCAAGGACTTGAAATAGGTACACCGCTTGCTACATGTATATAAAAATAAGTGTTCATTCCACTTTACAATGGGAAGGACATTGCGTCTGCTGCTCCAGTAATTGTTAGGAGTTTACAATTACTCCCCCTGTCAGTGTACATTTTAATCATGAAGACAAAAACTGACCTCCTCACCTGCTCTCTGTACAGGTACAGTTCTGGGAAAAGCTGCTTGATAGACAATATAAGCCGTAGTATCTTCCCGACCCATCCCAACCCAACAAACACCAAAGTGCTTCCTTGCAAGAGTATTCTCAAGCTATGATGAATGCATTTGCATTAATAAAATTGAATGATACATTGTATGACCAAGGCCAGATATACATTATGGGAGAGATTTACTAAAACTGGAGCACTCAGAATCTGGTGCCGTTGTGTATGGTAGCCAATCAGCTTATAACTTCAGCTTGTCCAATAAGTTTTGACAATAAAACCTGGAATCTGATTGGTTTCTATGCAGAGCTGCACCAGATGCACGCTCCAGTTTTAGTAAATTTCCCCTTATATCTATATACTTGACTGTTACATCTATAGACTGTGTTTCCTGTTCTGTAATGCTTTTCTTTTTTTTTTTTTTTTCCAATAATTCTTAATTTGAAACTTTCAAAGCATTACAAAGTAAGGAAATACAGTGGTTGTTGAGAGACATATCATATCCAGGTTTACAGATGTAGGTATTAACCAAGAGATCTTGTAAGATGAAAAGGCTATGAAGTATAACCAAACAGTAAGGCCCCTTTCACACGATAGGCCCACTCAGATCTGCCTGACGGTTTTTTAGGTGGATCCGAGCGGCCCACCCATTGACATGTATGTGCAGGCGGATGTTAGCGGAAATGTGTCTGCTGACACCTGCCTGCCATCCGATCCACCAAGATCCTCTCAAAACAGACGGATGGCGATACGTTCGCCATCCATCCAGCGGATTGGATAAAAATGGACATGCTGTTGATTTTTATCTGATTTTTCCATAGAGATCAGCGGAGCTCTGACAGGTCCGTCTCGAGACAGTGAGCAGAGATGGACCTGTCATCTACTGACTCAGCGGGGATCAACGGAGCGATTCCCCACTGACCCAGTGGAGTCCACCCAGCATATCCGCCCCGTGTGAAAGGGGCCTAAGCAGTCTCTCGACCAAGAAGATGGGGACAGGGGGAGGTGTAGGGAAACATAAGGGGGAAAAGGGTAGCGAAAAAGGGCCAGGATAACCGCCAGTCACCCTAAAGCTCTCGGAGCAGCTGCATGGTGAGAACATTGAACTATACAGTAACTCCAGTAGCAATAACAGGGATCTTAATGGTACATCTTGAATCGGATAGACATGCAGACCAAGTTGTACAACATTTTGTAAACGTCATATTGGTAATCGACAGAAGCTTTTCCATCTCACATTGGTGACAAATTGTGGAGATAGTATCTAAGATGGACGGAGATTGGTTTGAGTTCCAAGGTTTAGTGACTGTGAGCTTTGCAGCTAAAAATAAATGTATGCGTATTACTCTAACTTTGGGGGGTAATTTATGTATTCCAAAGTGGAGGAGTGCTAATGCAGGGTCTGGGGAGATCGGTGAGCTGACAATGTCAGAGACTAATTAGAAGATTCTGTTCCAGAAGGATCATAAGGACTTGCATTGCCATAGGATGTAGTAAAGGGAACCAATTTCTCCACATTTGCGCCAGCAAAGGGCTGTTTTAGAGGGGTAGAATTTGGAGAGCTTATATGGCG
Source organism: Rana muscosa (assembly GCA_029206835.1). Classification (NCBI taxonomy): domain Eukaryota; kingdom Metazoa; phylum Chordata; class Amphibia; order Anura; family Ranidae; genus Rana; species Rana muscosa. The sequence goes on along the minus strand of CM055127.1, from coordinate 445,051,118 downwards.
TGAGATACCAATTATGGATTGATAGAGCTCCCAATGGTTTAAACAATTGGAGGAGGAATATGTGATAGTAAAAGCCTTCCGCCAAGCATTGTCAGTAAATGTAGAGCCCAGATTGTGTTTCCTGTTCTGTAATTCCACACTATGACTTAGATCTACCTTTAATGCTTCATTACTTAATACAAGTCAGTCTGAAAACAAATCATAATAGGTTTTAATCAGTCTTATTTTATTTCTTTTAAACTTACTTTTTTATAAATGTTGATTCTTATAAAGCTGTTTAATTACACAAGTTTTTTATTTTTCTATTGTTTAAAGTCAAAATGGTTCTAAAAACTATGCATTAAGGTACAAAAACCTTCAGTGTGGCGCTCCCCCTTTAGCCCCCCTAATACTTACCTAAGCCCGATATCGATTCAGCGAAGTGCACAAGAGCAGCGGCTCTCTCAGGAATCTCCCTCCTTACTGGCCGAGATGCAGCAGAAGGATCCTTTGGCTCAATCTGCTGTCAATTATAGACAGTGAAGATTGAGTGGGAAAGGTAAGGGCAAAGAGCTGAGCTGAATGGCTGCCCTCGGCACATAGGAGAAAGGACACATGACAGAGCAGGCTGGAAGGCACGAGTAGAAGAAGAATCGATGGAGAATGGTTTAAGGATATGACATAGGGGGCAGGAAGGAGGTAGTTTTAACTCATGGAAATCTTGAGAAAGAAAAGACAGCAAGGTGAGCAATTTGGTCCACCTGTCCGCCATCTTGGTAAAGGTGTGGATATAGATATGAATAGTAGTGCATACGTTTGAGGAATTGCGATATGGGAAGAGGATGAGGGACTTATGGGGCATGTTGTACTTTTGTCGGAGCATCAGCAGGTCCTTAATGGTGCCAAAAAAGTAAGATTGTTGGTAATGTTTAGATGAGTGGTTTAACCTTATGCCCCCATTCACACCAAATCTGACTTTGAAATCATGCCACTTTACTTGAAATCACTTGATATCAAAGACGCATATCAGTGCGACTTCAGGTGCGACTTGGCGACTTCATGCACAAATGTCTATGCAAGTTGCACCTGAAATAGTGCAAGAACTTATTGTTCAAATCAGTGCAGAACCGCAAAGTTGGTTGAGGCACCAATTTGAACAGTTCCATTGCCGACAATAGGGTGCAACTTAACATGAGATTTAGACCTTTCAATTTACATGACAAGTCGCACCGGTGTGAATGGGGGCTAATGGTCACAAACATGTATGATTATGTGGTGTTCATGAAGAAAGTAATTGCTAAGGTTTATTCCAGGTGGATAGTGGTATAAAATTATTGGTGTGTACCCAACGACTGAATGGCTGGTGACCGGTATAGGTTTACAAAAGCACTGTCAAGGATCTAGCTTTATTGGTTGCATCAGAATTCTTGTATTCTTGAAGATTTGGTATCTACGTTATGTTTATTTCATATTATCTACTTATTTATTAAAAGCCAAGGCAATAAAACTCCAATGAAAATAATATGTGTCATAATGTATTATTTATATTTTTAGTCCTCATGCCCACGGACGTTTTTACAGCCGCATTTTTGAGCGTTTTTTACAGCTTAAAAACTCCTGTCCATGTTATTGTATATATTTTTTGACCGTATTTTTTTCGAAAAAAGAAACAAAAACAAAACGTCGGAGTTTGAAAACGCAATTGCTGCGTTTTTGCGCGTTTTTTAACGCTTCACGTTTTTTTACGCCTAACGCCGACGCAGAGGAACGCACTGGTCCTGGTTTTTTTTTTACAGCTTAAAAACGCCTATGCTATTTGCAGCTCAAAAACGCCTAGGTGGGCATGAAGCTGTAGACTAACATGGACAGGCATTTTTAAGCTGTAAAAAACACTCAAAAACTCGGCTGTAAAAACGTCCGTGGGCATGAGGCCTTAATGTGTTTGGTTCTGATGTTCAATATCACTCCACCGTCTTAGCCCTACCCGGGTCATGAAGAGCGGGAGCTTAAAAGGGCAGTAGGCTTCTTAGGAGCAACTGGTGCCTGGTATCACCCAACCAACACTCCTCCTCCTCCTGTAGTCTAAAAGAGCTTACATAATTAATTAGGTTGGGAAAAGACACATGTCCATCTAGTTTAACCAAGCAAAGGGTTCTTCAAGGTCACGATCGAGTGAGGAAGATTTGTTCAGTGAAAGTAGCAGGATAATCATCTTTCTTAACCTCCTCTCGCTTATTAATGATTATCCTGCCACTAACTTGTATACAATAGAAATGACAATCTTTCGCCTCACCTCTCGACCATGCCCCCACAATATCCAGGCTTAACTAACACACACTTCATGTTCACAGCTCTGTAATAAGGCTTCTGTGTGGATTCTCTCTTGCAAAGTCAAGCTCCTGTGAATACATCTTAATTAAAAATAAGCAAAAAATGGCTAAGTCCCTTGCAAATTGAAGCTGAACTCCATGTCAACAGCTTCACACCCACAAGCAATACATATAGGGGTGCTGTTTTATCTGCCTATCCTACCACAGAGATTTACACAGCTGTACCACACAATGCACCCCTGCCTGACACGGCGGGAGAACTGATTTTAATTTGCTGCAGTCAAAATGGAATTCCAGGCTATATACTGTATATCTACTCTTAAATCTGCTCCCTGCCCCTTATATCTCCTATGCTAACTACCATGTAGAAGGAAGATGCCTATACTTACCTGTTCTCAGGATGTTCTGGTCTGATCACGTGATCTCCCTAGCGACTGGATTCAGGTGAGAGCGCCAGCAACGGATGAAATGTCTGGGCAGCGATGTCACCCATAGCCTTACTTTGGGGCATCTATTGTCAGCTATCCCTCCTCTTCCCTAAAGCCGCCGCTGAAAGCTGATTACATGACCGGATTGAGTACCCTAAGAATAGGTTAGTTTTAGCATCTTCCTTCTACAGGATAGTTAGAATAGGAGTTAGAAAAGAAGTGGGAGCAGATTTAAAGTTTTTCTAAAGCATTCGTTTTTTTTTTACCTTATTGAATTCTCCGGACCAAGCCCCCCTTATACTTACTTGAGTCCTATCTTGATCCAGTGCTGTGCCCGAGAGCAGCGGATCTCTCCGCTCATTCTCTGTTTACAGGGCAGATTGATAGAAGTGAGAGCTATTGGTTCATGCTGCTGTTAATCAAATCATGTGACGAGGAAGCGAGGGGTGGGGCAGAGTCACGTTGCCTGTGTCTATGGATGTAGACAGTATAGCTCATGATCAAGCCTGCACAAGCTCCCCATAGGAAGCCCTTTGCTAAAGAGGAGGAGCCAGGAGCGCTGGTACCCCAGAAGAGGAGGATTAAGGCTGATCTCTGCAAACCATTGCACAGAGCATGTTTCTTATTTAAAGTTATTTACATTTTAAAGGTTTAGGATCACTTTAAGATTAGATATAGTTATAGCACGGACTTCTACTTTAAGAAACAATGATTTCTCCTAAGCCTGTGACTGGACAGTGCAAACAGAAGCAGCAAACTGATGGGTTCATCTCTCTGTCAATCTGATCTTTCCTCCTATCAGTATGCATCTTGCATTTAAGAAAATTGCATTAAAAAACACCAATTTTATGACATATTAATTATTACAGGGCTAATTTAATTTGTGCCTTTTATATCTGCATGGGGGTTAGGTTTAAAATACTACTAATGATAAAGAAATAACATATTTTCCCACAAACATTTTCTTCATTATTACAGTCATATCTTCAGGCAGCAGGTAAAAATGTTAAAGTGATTGTAAAAGAAAAACTTTTATTAAAAAAAAAGAATAAGAAACATGTTATACTTACCTGCTCTGTGCAATGGCTTTGCACAGAGCAGCCCCGATCCTCCCTTTCTCGGGTTCCCCACACGCGCTCTGGGCCCCTCCACCTTGCAGAGGACCCACATTGCTGTGGGGGCACTTATGCATGCTCACTCCCGAGCTGGCTCTCTGCGTCCATAAGACACAGAGAGTGTGGCTCAGACTTGCCCCCCTCACTCCCGACTCACTGGCTGTGATTGACAGCAGTGGGAGCCATTGGCTCCTAGTGCTACATCTCAGCCAATAAGGAGGGAGAGACCTAGGAGAGCCTCGGGTCTTGTGCAAGTCGATGGATCGAGATTGGGCTCAGGTAAATATTAAGGAGGGGGAGGTTTAGGGGGGAGCTGCACGCTGAAGGTTTTTTTTACCTTCAGGCATAGAATGCCTGAAGGAAAAACACCTTCAGCCTTTACAACCACTTTAACTACTTGTCTACCGCCCGCCGTCAAATGACGGCGGGATGAAGAGTCTCTCGTTCTGGGCGGACGTCATATGACAATGGCCGCCGGGCACCCACAATTGCCCAGCAACTTAGCAGGACCGTGGATCTGTGTGTCAGGGAGAGGAGACCGATAGTGTGTCCTACATAGGGACACCGATCGGTCACCTCCCCAAGTCAGTCCCCTTCCCCCATAGTAAGAATCACTCCCTAGGGAACACATTTAACCCCTTGATCGCCCCCTAGTGTTAACCCCTTCCCTGCTAGTCATATTTATACAGTAATCGATGCATTTTTATAGCAGGGATCGCTGTATAAATGTGAATGGTCCCAAAAATGTGTCTAAAGTGTCCGATGTGTCCGCCGCAATATCGCAGTCACGATAAAAATTGCTGATCACCGCCATTAGTAGTAAAAAAAAAAATGCTATAAATCTATCCCCTATTTTGTAGCTGCTATAACTTTTGCGCAAACCAATGAATATACGCTTATTGCGATTTTTTTTACCAAAAATATGTAGAAGAATACATATCGGCCTAAATTGAGAAAAAAATGTGTTTAAAAAAAATAAAACATTTTTGAGGGATATTTATTATAGCAAAAAGTAAAAAATATTGTGTTTTTTTTCAAACTTGTCCCTCTTCTTTTGTTTATAGCGCAAGAAATAAAAACCACAGAGGTGATCAAATACCACCAAAAGAAAGCTCTATTTGTGGGGTACAGAGTTGCATGACTGCGCAATTGTCATTCAAAGTGTGACAGCGCTGAAAGCTGAAAAATGGCTTGGGCAGGAATGGGGTGAAAATGCCCTGTATTGAAGTGGTTAAAGAACCTTATGCCACGTGGGTTTAGCTGCCTGTACATTGGCTCAAGTTTTGGTAATTTCTTTCATTTGTAGCGTTCAAATTGACTGTTCAAGAGATTGAAGAGTTCAAGTCATTGAGTGGACCTGTTGGCACCAGGCAACTCTGCAAAAGTTGATTGAAACTCGAAAGACGCAGGTGGAAAGTTGTTGGCTAAATGGAGCCTGCATCCATTAAAATGCAAGCACTGTTCAGATTTCCAGACAGCTGCAGGTGTTTGACAGTTTCATGCCCTCAAGTAACCGCCCAGCACCATCATTTCCTGATAAGGAAATACACTGTATTGTTCATTGAAGCACAAGAACATCTATTTTGTATAAGGGTTTTGCAAAGGTTATTTTGTACATAGACTGAACTTTGAGCGGGAATGTTCTCACTCCCTCCCTTATCAAGTATTTAGTCTCGCAACTTTTAGCAATAGCTGCTGACATGATATATGACATTATTTTATTTGCTGTTTTTTAATAACATCTCACACCTCCCCTTTCTTATCTTGGATAGAAAATAAGATGTGCAAAATAATCGATTCAGAACAGATTTTCCAACGGAGTCTTGAATTCAGTTTTTTCTGTTCTCTGCAATGTCATACTTTGTTTTATTTTTAGCGTATCAGGACCACTGATATTTGCATATGAGGACCATCAAGAGGTAAGGACGTGCATGGTTGGGACAAACTGGGGAGCATAGCAGAACAGGCCCTTCCATCGCTGCAAAGAATTTCACATGTTGGTAGAGTTATTCTTCCTGTATAGTAACTCTTCTTTTTATTATTCAACATTTTTATTGCCAAATGCAGAAACAGTATATAGGTTGCATGAACAATCTGTTATGTACATTGATGTGAGCATGTGCTAGGAGTATGCATGTGTGGTTTTGTTGAGAAGTGTTTTACTGCTGCTGTTAAGAGTACCCAGATACGTTTTGTTGTAAGTATACAATGACAATAAAGTATATTTATCTATCTATCAAATGGAGAAAAAGTTCTGACCCAAATGGTGAACCATATTAAAGTCTATAGGACCCGAACTTGAGAAATCAAAAGTCCCCATTTTGAAGGCTTATATGCAAGTGATTGGCCATAAAGATTTTACAGGAACAGTGATTTTAATGATGCTTAAAGTGCAACAATAAAAATGAAAAATTAATTTAAATATCGTGACTGGGGGGTCCTCTTAGTCTGCCTGTAAAGTAGCGCGTCTAGAACATGCTGCAGCACGAATGACATTTCTAAAGAAAAAAAAATGCCTTAAATGGCATTTAAATTGCCAGGAATACAATACCATTGCCGGTGTTCATGCACACATCGTAGGAGGCATTTTTCAACGGGAGATACCATTTGATGGGCACAAATGAAAGCTATGCAAAGAGCGGAGGGAGACCGTAGTCAGACTGTGCCTCGCTGTTGCAGGGCGGGTTGTGGCTTAGACACAGGGAAAACCCATTGTTCAAGACAGCCACAACCTGCCCTGCAACACAGACAAAAAGCAACAGTGAGGCACAATTCGACAACTACGGTGTCCCTCCGCTGTTTGCATAGCTTTCAATTGTGCCCGTCAAATGGTTTCCCGTCAAAAAATGCCTTCTACAATGTGCGCATGCGCTATGGTGATGTCATGTCAGCTGATCGGAAAATCAGCTTGACTGGCCTTCCGTACTGCACATGTGCGGGCACTTTTCGACGGTGGGAACTATTCAATAGAACACCGATAATATAAAAATGTTACATAACAAAATGCCATGGGATCCCCCTAAAAGTGCCTGGCTTGCAGTTTGACAGTTCTTATATAGGTAAGGATGTCACCTGGTGGCACCGCCCCCTTGTGATGTCTCCGACTCAGCATGCACCAGGTGGCCCTGCCCCTCACTTATATAAGAACTGTGGGAAAGAGGCCCTTGTCCGCATCAACATAGCCCCCTGCCCCAATACACCCACCCCCACATGTTGAGGGCATTAGGCATGGTATGGTTCAGGAGGGGGGTGCTGCTTGCTCGTCCTCCCCCTTTCCTGTCCTTTCAGGCTGCATGCTTGGATAAGGGTCTGGTATGGATTTTGGGGGGACTCCACACCAAAGTGCCTGGTATGCACTGGGGGCTCAGAATGCACTGTGCAGCATGCAGTGGAGCAGGAGTGAATACCCACCGAACGCCCTGCTGAATGCCCCACCGCTTGGCTGAACAGATGATGAACCATTCGCCCAACTCTAGCTGCTAATAGTTTTCAGTAATTTAGTTTTTGGCTCCTCTGTACCCAGTGGAGCAGGATTTGATTGGTACTGGCTGTTCTGGGCTGGGCTGGCTGCAGGTTTGTCTACTTCCCCTTCCAGTAAATTCTGGAATATAGTGGGTTGGGAGAGGCAGACCCTGGGCTGAATATTCATGCTGTCTCAACCAATCCCTGATCGAGAGAGTGACCAGCAGGGGGCTGAGGTGTGCATAGTCTGGAGCCTAGAGCAGCAGGGTCTGTTCCCAGGTGGAGAGAGACTCATTCTGAAGGGGCTGTTTGCCCTCCTGGGCTAGCTGCTGAGGTCTGCAGAAGGTTGTTCGAAGTCCTAGCTCTGGGAGAGCTGGAGGCCTAATGCTAAAGTGTGGAGATCGGTCAAGAGAAAGGATCTGGCCTGGAGACACATGAAGCAGGAAGGAGGCCTTCATGTATACCAGGACGCAGTGAGGAGAGGCCAGAGAGGGAGAGATCTTATTTTTTGAAAGAATGTTCTAGATTATCTGCTTAGAGCCGTTTCCAGTTTCTGATCCCCCTGAGGCTGTATGTCCACATTTTTTGCTCTAAAGGCCTATCTGGGGAAGGTTAACTGCTACTACAAAAAGTCCTCTGTTAAAGTTGCACTAGTCCTGGAGTATCCCAAGTATTATCATATCCAAGTTTTCCTGAGCAATACATTTCAAAAAGACACTTTCTGCTTGGTTATTTGGTGAAAAGACTGAGAAACTGCTGTGTGCCTGGCTGCCATGCATCCAACAGGGACTAGAGCCATAGATAATATAGCCATCCCAATCTGGGGGTGCACTACATACACACTTGTAGGCATACAACATGATTCCACAGAAGAAGCATGCAGAGATGAAGAAATCTAGTAGCATTGCCAATAAAGCAGGAAAAAAGAGGTAATAGCGAATGTTAAGGTAGAGGGGTAGGGGGGTAGGGGACGAAACCAGGAACAAAGTCTATGCATTTGTTTCTTCTTCTTTTTCATTGCAGGTATAGAATCGATTTCAAGCAGAAGCAACATGCTGTTATTGAGTTTTTGAGGAAGGAGGGGTGGAAACTGTCTGACATCCACAGAAGGCTACAGAATGTTTTGGTGAAGATTACACCATTGACTAGAGTCATCAATGACAAGACATTACTCTTGTCAATGGTGTCATCTCCACCAATATTCTGTATTTTTCTGTGGGAGTCAGACAGACTGCACCCCTCCTTTCTCAAGAACTCAATGACAGCATGTTGCTTCTGCTTGGAATCCATTCTTTACCTGCAATGAAATAGGAGAAGAAGAGTTACTACAGAAGAGTTATTCTACCAACATGTGAAATTTAAACAACCTATGTAGGTTAATAAAAGAGTATTACCCAAGTTTTTCATAGAAATAAAAATATAAATACTGTATATACTTGAGTATAAGCCGACCCGAATATAAGCCGAGGCACCCAATTTTACCACAAAAAACTGGGAAGATGTATTGACTCGAGTATAAGCCTAGGGTGTCCATCTGCATGCCTCACATTGCCTCAATTTGCCTCACTGTGTCCATGTGCATGCCTCACTGTGTCCATGCATTACTGTGCACATGCCTCACTGTGTCCATGCCTCACTGTGTCCATGCCTCACTGTGTCCATGCCTCACTGTGTCCATGCCTCACTGTGTCCATGCCTCACTGTGTCCATGCCTCACTGTGTCCATGCCTCACTGTGCCCATGCCTCACTGTGCCCATGCCTCACTGTGCCCATGACTAGACCGACTTTAACATGGGAGTCTATGGAAGGGGTGCCCGGCTTTTAAAAATCGGTTCTCCCCGGCTATAGGACCTCTAGACAACAAACTTTGCACACTTGAGGAAGAGTGGGGCTACATGTGTACCAAGTTTGGGGTCCAAGGGACCTACGACCGGCCAGTACCGGGTCCCCAAAGTCACCGGAGAAATTACCGTTTAACATGGGAGTCTATGGAAGGGGTGCCCGGCTTTAAAAAAATCGGTGCTCCCTGGCCGTAGGTCCCCCAGACAACATTTGTAGAGGAAGAGTAAGGCTACATGTGTGCCAAGTTTTGGGTCCAGGGAACCTATGGCCGGCCGGTACCAGGTCTCCAAAATTCCGGGAGATCAGGCGCAAAAAGGTGACTCCAGTATAAGCCATGGGGGGCATTTTCAGCACAAAAAAAGAGCTGAAAAACTCGGCTTATACTCGAGTATATACGGTAATCCAATATTTTCACACATAGGCTTTCGCATGACCAGTAGCAGAGGTGAAGGGGACAGGACACTGGAATCGGTCTTATGAACCAGAAGATAGGTCAATTATTCCCAATGGATCTCATCTTTCCAAGTGGTTTATTCTGGAACTTCTGCAGTCATTCAAACGATGCGAACAAGGATTTTTTTTTTTTCAAAGATGCCATCAAAATTCTGACTGGGAGTTCACCTTTAAAAACAAATACTTTCCATTTCACCTTCCTAAAGATTGACAGAAAGTGGTCATTAAACATGAAAAACCTTTTAGCAACTATACCGATACCTCAGGGAAGTTACACAATCTTATCACTTCACTGGAGTCCCGGTCTTCTAAGTCACAACAGGAATATAAAAAGATGTGTAAAAATGATGTGTAAAAATTGCCTTGCATGAAAAGCAACAAAGCAATACTGATAAATATTTCACAAAATAAACGTTAACCCTATATATGTCAGCCCCGGAAGGATTTACGCACTTCCTGACCATTTTTTGTGATACGGCACTGCGTCGCTTTAACTGACAATTGCGCGGGCGTGCAAAGCTGTACCCAAACAAAATTGATCTCCTTTTTTTACCACAAATTGAGCTTTCTTTTAGTGGTATTTGATCACCTCTTCGGTTTTTATTTTTTGCGCTATAAACAAAAAAAGACCGACAATTTTGAAAAAAAATAAAAATATTTTAAACTTTTTGCTATAATAAATATCCCCCCCAAAATTTTAAAAAATAAATTAAAAATGTCTTCATCAGTTTAGGCTAATGTGTATTCTTCTACATATTTTTGGTAAACAAATAGTAATAAATGTATATTGATTGGTTTGTGCAAAAGTTATAGCGTCTACAAAATAGTGGATATATTTATAACATTATTATTATCATTTTTTTTTTTTTTACATACATACGCAGTGATCAGCGATTTTCAGCGGGACTGCGACATTGCAGCGGACAGATCGGACACTTTCAACACATTTTTGGGACCATGGACATTTACACAGCTCTGCGACATTGCAGCAGACAGATCGCAGAGCTAAAAATAGCCACTGATTACTGTATAAATGTCCCCGGCAGGGAAGGGGTTAAGACAAGTGGTGATCAAGGGGTTAAAGGGGTTGTAAACCCTAGTGTTTTTTCACTTTCCCTCTGATGAGGACCCTGATGTAAGATGGACCCTGACGAGGACCCTAATGTAAGGGGAAACTCTGATGGGTAAGAGGAGCACTGATGTGATGTGGTCTTCTGATGTGAAAGGGGGACTCCAATGTGAAAGGGGGGAACTTCTGATGTGATTGGGGGGGGGGGCTTCTGATGTGAAGTTATTTCTTGAAGCATGTATACTCATTAATTTAAATTGCATCCATTCATTTATAAAATATTTTTTTTGGCCCGCAATTTGTTTTAAATTACACAATGTATCCCTCCCTAGTACTGAAATGTTTGGAGACCTCTGGCTTATGCCTTGGTTGGCACTGCCATTAAGGATGACAATGCTACAGTGATTTTCCTGTAACCAAAATAAGTCTTCCTATCAAAGGATTACCAATCAAATTGTCCTTCCAACAGTTTGAACAGGTATTTACAAAATATCTTAAGGGTTACCTACAAAATTGCCAAATTATACTGGTATGTGCAGCCTATGTCACATTTGAGATTTTATAGTTTGATTCACTTTATAAAAGGGAGAGGTGATCATTAAGACAGAGCCTTATGCCCTGTACACACGATCGGAATTTCCGATGGCGTAAAATCCGATGGAATTTTTCGTTGGAATTCCGTTCAAGCTGTCTTGCATACACACTGTCAGACCAAATTCCGACCGTCCAAAACGCAGTGACGTAAAACACTACGACGAGCTGCGAAAAATGAAGTTCAATGCTTCCGAGCATGCGTCGACTTGATTCTGAGCATGCGTGTTTTTTTTTCTCCGTCGGAGTTCCACACAGACGATAGGAATTTCCTATCGGTTTTCTTTTTCCATTGGAAAAAAAAATAAAACATGTTCTATTTCTAAACAGACGGAAAAAAAATCAGATGGGGCCCACACATGATCGGAATTTCCGATGAAATAAGTCCATCTGACTTTTTTCATCGGAAAATCCGATCGTGTGTACAAGGCATTATAGGGCTGGCAATGTGGTCTTAGGAAAATTATATATATTTTGCTCCATTATTTTCCTAACCAGACAACTTACATACTGATTTTCATCTGTGATAATTATCTGTGATAGCCGGGGGGGGGGGGGGGGGGAGCGTCTAGCATAAGATGTGTACAAAATAAATAAATAATAGTTGTGCATATCAAAGTTTCTTAACATCCACAAGCGTGGCCACATAATCTGCATTCACTGGTTTAGTTTACAAATGAAGGCGTTTTGTTCCCGTCTTATTTCTGCCTGAAGTACAAGGCTCTGACAGAGCTCTACATTCAAATGTGTCCTTGCTTATACAAAGATTTGTACAACAAATTCCAAATGTAAAGCTCTCTGTCAATGCAACATTAATGAGTACATGATCCATGTCTCAACAAGTCGATGAGCATCTCAAAGACGCAGAACATAACAAGTCCCTCTGTTTGATATTAATGCGAATCATGAGATTATTACAACATATCAAGTATATAGGAAGAAAAGACTGAATTCCAGTTCATCCACAAGCAAATAAAAACAAACTATATATATAGATATATATACACACATTTAGATAGATATCTCTATCTCTATCTCTATCTCTATCTCTATCTCTATCTCTATCTCTATATATATACATACATATATATCTATATATATATATATATATTCACACACTATATTACCAAAAGTATTGGGTATTGGGACGCCTGCCTTTACACACACACATGAACTTTATTGGTATCCCAGTCCCAGTTCAATATTGAGCTGGCCCACCCTTTGCAGATATAACAGCTACAACTCTTCTGGGAAAGCAGTACACAAGGTTTAGGAGCGTGTCTATGGGAATGTTTCACCATTCTTCCAGAAGTGCATTAGTGAGGTCAGGCACTAATGTTGGATGAGAAGGCCTGGCTCGTGGTCTGCACTCCAATTGATCCCAAAGGTGTTCTATCGGGTTGAGGTCAGGACTCTGTGCAGGTCAATCAAGTTCCTCCACCCCAAACTCGCTCATTCATGTCTTTGCTTTGTGCTCTGGTGCACAGTCATGTTGGAATAGGAAGGGACCAAAACCCAAACTGTTCCCATAAAGTTGGGAGCATGAAATTGTCCAAAATGTCTTGGTATGCTGACCCCTTAAGAGTTCCCTTCACTGGAACTAAAGGGTCAAGCCCAACCCCTGAAAAACAACCCCACACCATAATCCCCCCTTCATCAAATGATTTGGACCAGTGCACATAGCAAGGTCCATAAAGACATAGATGAGCAAGTTTGTGGTGGAGGAACTTGACTGGCCTGCACAGAGTCCTGGCCTCAACCTGATAGAACACCTTTGGGATGAATTAGAGTGGAGACTGTGAGCCAGGCCTTCTCGTCCACATCAGTGCCTAACCTCACAAATGGGCTTCTGGAAGAATGGTCAAACATTCCCATAGACACACTCCTAAACCTTGTGGACAGCCTTCCCAGAAGAGTTGAAGCTGTTATAGCTGCAAAGGGTGGGCCAACTCAATATTAAACCCAACGGACTAAGACTGGGATACCATTAAAGTTCATGTGCCTGTAAAGGAAGGGGGGCCCAATACTTTTGGTAATATAGTGTGTATATATATATATTTATTTATGTGAAAGGTCGCATAAAGCAATTGCACAGCCTTTGCTGAATCCAAAATTTACTATTTTAGCTTTTTGGGTATCATTAAACAGTACAATCCAGCTAGCCAACATAAAAATGAATTTAACTATTTCAAGATTTAAACAATTGCTGTTGCATCAAGGCACACTGGACAAATATAACATTCTTGGAAGGAGTTATTAAAATACTCCTGAATACTCAAGGCATAACTACAATTTATGATATAGCAACATTTTGATGGTCCCCCCAGGGACGTTTTCCTTTGACACCTGGCCATGTCAATTGGTACAATAGTGTTACTGATCCTAACATAGGATATATATAAATCAAGGACAAGCATGCCGCCTCGCAGCTCTTTTACCACCCCAATTCATGAAGCTCTGAAACATTTAAAATAGTATATTCTCATTTGATATTATAACATAATTGTTAGTGCTTCTATGCACAGTAACTCCATAAGCTTAACACAAACTCTTTCAAACCGTGCAAAGATTTTTTTTTTTCAGAATTACTAACCTCAAATATCATTATCTATATAACTTTTTAGATGAGAAGACACACTGGGGTTTTTCAGTCTCAGGATTATTGTGTTGGGCATACAGGGTTGATATCAGAGTGCTGGCCATGCTGACCAGAATCTCTGAAGTAATCATCCAAGAAAGGCCGCACACTGATGATGTCACTCTAATGATTTTTATTACTGGCTTACTGGTAGTCCCCGACTGTAGCCACATACCTCTAATGCATTTCACCCCTATTGAGTTTGATCTTCCTCTACAATTTAGTTAAATAGGAGAAAAAGACATGAAAAGGACATAGCCACAGGCAGGGACTATCATTAAGCCAGTCTGGCGGAATAAACATCAATAGAGTGATGTCATAGGTCTATGGTCATTCCTGGATCATTAAATCTGACGTAAACCTGAAAAAAATGTTTAATTAAGGTGTGCACCTTGTACAGTGTAGGATCTCGTATTATCTGTGCCCCGTCTTCCCACGAAGAGTTAATCCAGCTCTGAGCAATCTTCTTATCTTTTATCACACAGAGAAATAGGAGTCTGTTTCTCCCCCTTGCTGTGAGTGACAGGTGATTTACTTATCTCATGCATGAGTCTGAGAGAGGCATTCTGTGTACTTCAGATCCCCTCCTCCTTTCTTCTCCAGCTCTCCCAGGATTGGCTGCTACACACCTCAGCATGATTGGGCATTCTGAAGTCATGTGGTGACTTTTCTGGGTTTTGATTGGATGTTAGCAGAAGTTCAGTGTAAGAAATACACAGGAGAAAATGCATGTTGACAAGGGGAGTGTAGAGGTGGGTGGGGAGTCTACTGACATCACGACTCCACCCACCGACCTCCGGACAACTGAGCCACCCACAGAATCTGCAGTTTTTCGGGTCTCATAACAGACAGAGGGGAGACATTTGACAGGTAAGGATACATGGCAGTAGTTTAGAAAGGATCAGAGTGGGTTTACATCCACTTTAAGATGGATGTAGAGCGGGGATGGGCTCTTGAGGTCAGGCATCTGATCCACAGCAAACCAGAGAAGTATGTAAGTATTTTACAATATATGTAATGCATCTACTCACAGATGGGGTAATGCAAAGAGAATCTGGGTCTAGCAATGGCATAAGGCCTCATGTACACTGCTGCTGGTAAACGGACATTTAGGAGAAGTTGGGCATTTTTTTCAACTGCTCCTGAACTCTCCCCTATGTTATCATATCAGTACATGTACACTGGTTTGTTTATAGTCGTTTCTAGGCAGTCGTGTTTAGAGGCTTTTTCTTGAACCCCAAAAAAATGCGTTCAGAAGCTGTTTAGAGGCAGTTGAAGCGCCAAACGCAGGTAAACTCCGCTAAACGCGGCAACTCGCGTTTAGCAGCGTTTCGTTTAAAGATGTTTTTCAGACACTGGTTTCTAGCTGTCAAGTTAAATCGCTCAGGAGAGAATGAAAAACATCCCGTATACATGAAGCCTAATCCAAAAGCATGTTCCTGTGCATCTGAAGCCAGCTCTTCTGAAATGGAAACATCAAACCTCCATAATGGGGCCCTTCCCTCCCTTAGACCCAGTAGCAGCCCAGACTACCTTCTTAAACACTTTAGGGAGCGCAGAAAAACGATTGTCAATATTTTGTGATACTAACTTTAGGTACTATGAAAATGCTACCTAACCTGGCTGCGAGCAATCAAAAACAAATTCTATAAACAAAGATAAAATGTACAGACTTCGGTCTTAGATACTATGACCTCTGTATTGTTTGTTTCATTGCGATCTTATCTGATTCTGTTACAGTTGTAACTCTTTGTTTTGGTAACTTCAAAAAACAAAACAATAAGAGCCCATTCACACAGGGGCAACACGACTTCCAGCGCGACTTTGGGAGGCAACTTGGACACGACTTGAGTATGAATCACAGCGCGACTCCAGGCAACTTACAAGGCAATTTCAAGTTGCCTCCAGGACAGGCTACTTTCCAGTGGCCAATCAAACAATAATCAGCTCTTACGGAGGGAGGGGGAGGGAGGGGTTTGCCTGGAAAACAATTTTTACTTCCTGGAAAGTTGCTTCAGTTAAGACAGGGGATCCGACTTGGAGGCAACTTCCATTGAAATCAATGGGTACAAGTTGCCTACAAGTTGCCTAGAAGTCGGATTGAAGTCGTACAGGAACCTTTTTTGAAGTCGGAGCGACTTCAGTAGTGTGCATTAGTGTGCATTAAGACGGCTCCATTCACTTACATTGATTTTCTCATGCTGCGTGACTTGAGGCGACTTGGGGCGACTTCAAGTCGGATCCAAAGTTGCCCCTGTGTGAATGGGCTCTAAAGATCAATAGTTAAAAAAAAGCAACATTTATAAACGTCGGACCTGAGCCGTTATTCAATGTTTTCTAGACACCCTTAGAAAAACCAAAATTTTACTCATACACTGAAAGTGTGCTTGTTGCCAAGATAGGAACCCAACCAGACACTTACTTTCAACAATTACTTTTCTACTTGTCCAGTCGTCGTTGATCATTTGTATATTTCCATAATGGGCATCACTGTAGAAGATACGGTTGGTACCCCTCTCATTAAATTTGTAGTCAAAGGCCAAGGAAATTATATTTTTAAAATACTCCGTATTTTCGTACGGCTGTACAGGTGAATTGAGGTTGTTTTCGTCAGAAAGGTGAATGCTCTTTAAAACCGTTCTCCCCGAGTACAGCAAATAGCCCTCTTGTTTCAGACAAGTAATCCCATTTTTGGCCAGAAATCCATGAGCGCAGGCACACGTCCTTTGCATATTCCCTCGGTACAAGCAAAGTTGTTGACATCCGCCATTGTTCTTAGCACAGATGTTGGTCCCTGCCAAGAAAGAAAATAAAACAATTTATTCAGGCATTTATCGGCTGTCGTAGTTCATTGACCAACTTTACAGGGTTCTTTTATTAAGTCTCCCGAGGATTATCCCTTTCAGGGTTTAGATTAAACTGAATAATATCTCTGAGTGCCAGAAAAATGCTTTTTTATATACAAATTTATAATCCTCTAGGCTTAAAAGTTACTTCAAAATAAAGTAAATTGTGGTAAACTATTTTTTATGCACATTTGTTACAGATGAGCATGATACCTTCATTTTCAGTCTTCCTCCCTAAAGCTGAACAATAGGTAGATATAAAAGACACAAATAAACAGAACTTTTGTATATCCTAAGGCCGTTGGGCCCATATACCTACTGTTATATTCGTTCCTTTATTTCTGGAAAAGAAGACACAAATAAATGCAGATTGGTATTTTTTAATATCTGAATTTGATTTGGTATCAGCATCTTGTAGTTCCTATAGAGCAGAACTCCCACTAAGGAAGGGAGAAGTGGCACCAGGAGCATGCTGATAGGTAAAGAGAGCACAGTAACAGAGAGATGAGCCTATCAAGTCTGCTGCTTCTGCTTTCCCTTTCCAATCACAGGCTGGGGGTGGGGGTGGGGGCAGGACCTGTTATGCCTTGTACACACGATCGGAATTTCCGATGAAAAAAGTCTGACGGAGTTTAGAAATAGAACATGTTTTATTTTTTTCCGATGGAAAAAAATCCTAGCGGAAATTCCGATCGTCTGTGTGGAACTCCGACGGAGAAATAAAACACGCATGCTCAGAATCAAGTCGACGCATGCTCGGAAGCATTGAACTTCATTTTTCTCGGCTCATCGTAGTGTTGTACATCACCGCGTTCTTGAAGATCGGAATTTGGTCTGACAGTGTGTATGCAAGACAGCTTGAACGGAATTCCGACGGAAAAGTCCATCAGATTTTATCCCATCGGAAATTCCGATCGATAAGTAGTACTAAATTGCAATAGAAAAAAATCAGGTCACCTGCCGTGCCAGATATTTGTTGTGCTGTAAAGCAGGGCTGTGAAAATCTCAGGACTGAGAGGAAGGAAATATAAATCCTTTAGAAGATAAAACAGCTCCCTTATACATATTTCCTCTGGTTATTTAGCGGTCTGTGGACATGTGGCAGTTCACTAAGTAAAGTAACATGTTTTTGCCATCCTTATGACCTGTCCAGGCAAAGATAACATTGTCATATTAGGTTGGCGTGGCCATTTTGAATAATTTTCTACAGTATCGGAAAAAAAAACACAGAGCCTAGATGATCTGTTGTAATGTGTATTTAACCACTTAAGCCCCGGACCATTTCGGGCCATTAGGACCAGGCCTGTTTTTGGGATTCGGCACTGCGCTGCTTTAACTGTAAATTGTGCGGACATGCAATGTTGTACCCAAATGAAATTTGCGTCCTTTTCTTCCCACAAATAGAGCTTTCTTTTAATGGTATTTGATTGCCTCTGCGATTTTTATTTTTTGCGATATAAACGGAAAAAGACCGAAAATTTTGAAAAAAAATGATATTTTCTACTTTTTGTTATAAGAAAAATCGAATAAACTCAATTTTAGTCAGACATTTAGGCCAAAATGTATTCAGCCACATGTCTTTAGTAAAAAAAATGTCAATAAACGTATATTTATTGGTTTGCGCAAAAGTTATAGCGTTTACAAACTAGGGTACATTTTCTTTAAATTTATGACTGCCTATCTCATTTCTTGAGGTGCTAAAATGGCAGGGCAGTACAAAACCCCCCCAAATGACCCCATTTTGGAAAGTAGACACCCCAAGGAAATTGCTGAGAGGCATGTTGAGCCCATTGAATATTTTTTTTTTTTGTCCCAAGTGATTGAATAATGACAAAAAAAAAAAAAAAAAAAAAAAAATTACAAAAAGTTGTCACTAAATGATATATTGCTCACACATGCCATGGTTATATGTGGAATTGCACCCCAAAATACATTTTGCTGCTTCTCCTGAGTACGGGGATACCACATGTGTGGGACTTTTTAGGAGCCTGGCCACGTACGGGACCCCGGAAACCAAGCACCGCCTTCAGGATTTCTAAGGGCGCAAATTTTTGATTTCATTCCTCACTACCTATCACAGTTTCGAAGGCCATAAAATGCCAAAATAGCACAAAACCCCCCCAAATGACCCCATTTTAGAAAGTAGACACCCCAAGGAAATTGCTGAGAGGCCTGTTGAGCCCGTTGAATATTTTTTTTTTTTGTCCCAAGTGATTGAATAATGACAAAAAATAAAAATAAAAAATAAATTACAAAAAGTTGTCACTAAATGATATATTGCTCACACATGCCATGGTTATATGTGGAATTGCACCCCAAAATACATTTTGCTGCTTCTCCTGAGTACAGGGATACCACATGTGTGGGACTTTTTAGGAGCCTAGCCGCGTACGGGACCCCGAAAACCAAGCACCGCCTTCAGGATTTCTAGGCACAAATTTTTGATTTCACTCCTCACTACCTATCACAGTTTCTAAGGCCATAAAATGCCAAAATAGCACAAAACCCCCCCAAATGACCCCATTTGGGAAAGTAGACACCCCAAGCTATTTGCTGAGGAGGCATGGTGAGTATTTTACAGCTCTCATTTGTTTTTGAAAATGAAGAAATAAAATTTTTTTTTTTTTTTTTTTTTTTTCAATTTTCAAAACTTTGTGACAAAAAGCGAGATCTGCAAAATACTCACAATACCTCTCAGCAAATAGCTTGGGGTGTCTACTTTCCAAAATGGGGTCATTTGGGGGGGTTTTGTGCCATCTGGGCATTCCATGGCCTCCGAAACTGTGATAGGCAGTGAGAAGTAAAATCAAAAATTTACACCCTTAGAAAGCCTGAAGGCGGTGCTTTGTTTTTGGGGTCCCGTACGCGGCTAGGCTCCCAAAAAGTCTCACACATGTGGTATCCCTGTACTCAGGAGAAGCAACAGAATTTATTTTGGGGTGTAATTCCACATATGCCCATGGCATGTTTGAGCAATATATCATTTAGTGACAACTTTGTGCAAAAAAAAAATTAAAAAAAAAAAATTGTCTTTTTTCCGCAACTTGTGTCAACATATAAAATATTCCATGGACTCGACATGCCTCTCAGTATATAGCTTGGGGTGTCTACTTTCCAAAATGGGGTCATTTGGGGGGGTTTTGAACTGTTCTGGCATTTTATACACAACATTAGGAAGCTTACATCCACTCTTCTAACCACTTGCAGACAAAGCCCTTTTTGACACTTTTTGTTTACATGAAAACATATTTTTTTTTTGCAAGAAAATTATGTTGAACCCCCAAACATTATATATATTTTTAAAGCAAAGGCCCTACAGATTAAAATGGTGGGTGTTGCATTTTTTTTTTCTACACAGTATTTGCGCAGCGATTTTTCAAACGCATTTTTTGGGGAAAAAATACACTTTTTTTAATTTTAATGCACTAAAACACACTATATTGCCCAAATGTTTGATGAAATAATAAAGATGATCTTAGGCCGAGTACATAGATACCAAGCACGACATGCTTTAAAATTTCGCACAAACGCGCATTGGCGACAAACTACATACATTTTTAAAAGCCTTTAAAAGCCTTTACAGGTTACCCCGTTAGATTTACAGAGGAGGTCTACTGCTAAAATGACTGCCCTCGATCTGACCTTCGCGGTGATACCTCACATGCATGGTGCAATTGCTGTTTACATATGACGCCAGACCGACGCTTGCGTTCGCCATTGGGCAAGAGCAGGGCAGGACAGGGGTGCTTTTTTTTTTTTTTTTTTTTTTTTTATTATTAATTTTGCTTTTTTATTTTATTTTTAAATTGTTCCTTACATATATTTTTTTTTTTATAATTTTTATTGTTATCTCAGGGAATGTAAATATCCCCTATGATAGCAATAGGTAGTGACAGGTACTCTTTTTTTGAAAAAACTGGGGTCTTCTAGACCCTAGATCTTTCCTCTGCCCTCAAAGCATCTGACCACACCAAGATCGGTGTGATAAAATGCTTTCCCAATTTCCCAATGGCGCTTTTTATATCCGGGGGGGGGACATTCCCTCCCACTGCTTGTAAAAGCAGTCCAGAGGCTAATTAGCCGCTGTGATTGCTTTTACATGAAAGCCGGCCGCTGGCTGAAAAGAATGATACCAAGATGATGCCTAAACCCGCAGGCATCAATCTGGTATAACCATTCAAAGTCCAGCAACATACCAGTACGTTGCTGGTCCTTGTTGGACATGTATTGTAATCTTTTTTTTTCATGCAGCCTGTTGGCTGAACGAAAAAAGAGATTGATTGGTGGGTATGCCCACCATTAGAATACCGCCCTTCATCCACCCACTTCTAATGATGGGCATACATGCACCATTTATATATGCCGAAGCATGGGGGCATCCTCCCGCAAAAAAGTTATGCCGCACACACATGGTCAAACGTTTCCACGGGCAAGCCTCCGTCGGAATTTCGACCGTATGTATGCGGCATTAGGAGCAAAATTGCTCCTCCGCCCTGCTGCCCCTGCTGCCCCCATGCTTCGGCATATATGCTTTTTTTTTTTAACTGTGGTGGTGAAATCACCTCCTACAGCACTGGAGTCGCAGGGATCAGGCCTGTCTCTGCGAACGCTGCAGTTATGTGTGTTGTGTTTTGTAAGTGACAGTGATCGATCGATACTGCACTTGGGTGGCCTGGGCTGGACGGAGGGGCAAAACGCAGGTGCCAGCAGGTATCTGGGCTGATCCCGCTAACACTGCGTTTTTGGGAACCCTAAACCGCTGGTATAGATCTGATCAGATCAGATATTGATCTGTTCAGATACTATACCACTAAGGGGGGTGTATGCTTTACGCGTGGGTGTTAGCGTTACTGGCACTAACCTGACGCTGCCTGGGGTGTGACTCAGACCCTCTCTGACGCTAAAACCTAATTGATATCACCCACCGGGCGATCAGGGGGTTAAACCTTTATTGGGTTATATACGGCGGGTGCCCTGACACTATAAAAAGCAAACTAACTAACCAGCGTCACCCGTAACACTTATATGGTGATCACTGGTGAAAGGGTTAACTAGGGGCAATTAGGGGGTTAAAACCTTTATTAGATCATATTTGGGGGTACCTGACGCTATAAAAACCTGCGGCGAACCTAAAAAAAATGACTGGCTACCGATTGGCATCACCGACACGAAGACAGCGATCAGAAAAACGATCGCTTAGTGACAGTGGTGATAGGGGGTGAAAGGGTTACCTGGGGGGCGATCAAGGGGGTTAAACCTTTATTAGATAATATATTGGGGTACCCGACGCTATAAAAACCTGCGGCGAACCTAAAAAAAATTACTGGCTACCGATCGCCATCACTGATGCTAAGACAGCCATCAGAAAAATGATCGCATAGCGACAGCGGTGATAGGGGGTGAAAGGGTTACCTGGGGGGCGATCAAGGGGGTTTAACCTTTATTAGATAATATATTGGGGTACCTGACGCTATAAAAACCTGCGGCGAACCTAAAAAAAATTACTGGCTACCGATCGCCATCACTGATGCTAAGACAGCATCAGAAAAACGATCGATTAGCGACAGCGGTGATAGGGGGTGAAAGGGTTACCTGGGGGGCGATCAAGGGGGTTGAACCTTTATTAGATAATATATTGGGGTACCCGACGCTATAAAAACCTGCGGCGAACCTAAAAAAAATTACTGGCTACCGATCGCCATCACTGATGCTAAGACAGCCATCAGAAAAATGATCGCATAGCGACAGCGGTGATAGGGGGTGAAAGGGTTATCTGGGGGGTGATCAGGGGGTTAAACCTTTATTATGGGGGGTTAGGGGGCTACACTGGACCTAAAACTAAACTTTAGTGACACTTTCACAGTCACAAATGTCACTGATTGCAGTGATCACTAAATAAATGGTCACTGCAATCAGTGACACTGTGACTGGGGGCTGGGGGGTGATCTGGGGGGTGATCTGGGGGGGTCTGGGGGTCCTGGGGGGGGCGATTAGTGTTCCTATGTGTCCTGGTGTCAGTGTAGTGTTGTGCTCACTGACCTGATGTCTTCTCTTGTACGGCGCTCGGTATATGTGAGCGCCGCACAGGAGATGACATCACTTCCTCCTGCCTCCTCTGTCTGAAACAGACAGAGGGGGCATTTCCATTCGCCGGGAGCGATCGCGAGGGGGGGGCCGGAATCGAAAGGCCGCCCCCTCATCTGGGATCGCTCCCGGTGAAGTAACGACCGCTCACGGCACAGAAGGGGGGTCCGGATGGACCCCCCAACTGTACAAAGGCAGTCACGTAGATCTACGTGATTCTGCCTGTCCGTGCCATTCTGCCGACGTAAATCGGCGGTGGGCGGTCGTTAAGTGGTTAACAGGAAAAAAGGGAACAAATAAGAGAAGGTAGAGAAGGTTAGAGTTTACATAAACTTGCAATAACAGATTGTTCCTTTTTTTCTGCTCTTGCAGCTATTAAAAATAAAACATATGTTAAATATGGTTTACTCATTTAACGACTTCAGCCCCGGAAGGTTTTACCCCCATGATGACCTGGCCATTTTTTGCAATACGGCACTGCGTTATTTTAACTGACAATTGCGCGGTCCTGCGACGCTGTACCCATATAAAATTGATGTCCTTTTTTTCCCACAAATAGAGATTTCTTTTGGTGGTATTTGATCACTTCTGCGGTTTGAATTTTTTGCACTATAAACAAAAGAGCGAAAAATGAGAAAAAAACACAATGGGGGTTATTTACTAAAAGCAAATCCACTTTGCACTACAAAGTGGATTTTCCTTTTGTAAATAACCCCCAATATCTTTTACTTTTTGTTATAATAAATATCCCAATTTAAAAAAAAAAAAATAATAATTTTCCTCAGTTTAGATCAATACGTATTCTTCTACATATTTTTGGTAAAAATAATCACAATAAGCGTGTATTGATTGGTTTGAGCAAAAGTAATAGTGACTACAAAATAGGGGATAGATTTATGGCATTTTTATTAATATTATTATTTTTTTGCTAGTAATGGCGGTGATCAGTGATTTTTATCGGGATTAAGATATTGCGGCGGACAGATCGGACACTTTTAACACATTTTTGGGACCGGTGACAATTATACAGCGATCAGTGCTATAAAAATGCACTGATTACTATATAAATGTCACTGGCAGTGAAGGGGTTAACACTAGGGGGCGATCAAGGGGTTAAATGTGTTCCCTCATGTGTGTTCTAATTGTGGGGGGGGGTGGGACTGACTAGGAGAGATGACAGATCGGTCTTCATACTTAGTATGAACACACAATCTGTCTCCTCTCCCATGCGAGAACCAGGAACTGTGTGTTTACGAGCCCGGCGGTCATCGCGCCTGCTGTGAACTCGCATCAGCTCTGGTGGCACCCGCCCCCTAGTGGCCAAAAGGCGAAGCGACATAAGCTAACGTCGCTTTGCCCACGGGAGCCAACCTGCCGCAGTAAAACTGCGGCGGCTGGTCCGAAGCAGTTAAAGCCTGTGTAGCTAAAATTTAAATCAGGAAAATCAGCACAAGGGACAACAGTCAGTAGGATGCTTCCCTTGTGCTGATTCATGTTCTTTTAGTTCAAATTCTCCTCACTCCCCCAACTCCTGCTGCTGTAGTATTCCGATGCAGTAATTCAGGGGTAGGCAACCTCAGTACTCCAGCTGTGGTTAAACTACAAATCCCATCATGCCTCTGCCTCTAGGAGCCATGACTGTGATTATTAGGGTCTTGCAATGTTTCGTGGGACTTGTCGTTTCAAAACAGCTGGAGGGCCGAGGTTGCCTACCCCTGCAGTAGGGGCTATTAGAACTAAGGGCTGTCAAAAAGCGCAGCTGGGTGGAAAGGGCAAGCCTAGTCAAGCTCTCTTGATGAGAGCCCATGACAGCATGTTAATTGTATTAACCCTCAACTGAGGTGAGGGGGTAGGGACAGAGGAAGATTTCTACTAAAGAAAAGGAATCAGGACAAAGAATATATTCTACTAATTGCAAGTTATGTCCTTGTGCTGATTTTCCTTATTTAAATTTCAGCTACACTTAGGCTTTAACTACTGCTAGCATGATGTTTTGAAAGAACAGAGCACAAATACAATGACAAGGCTTTGTAGAGTTGTTCAAGAACAGCAAAAAAGTAAAAAAAATACACAAATCTGACAGCAATAGTGGTAGAACAGACAATGCAAAGCGCCAGACCTTTCTCTCTGGCACGGTTAAAGACTTTCACGTCCTTTAGATTAATTCCAAGTCCTGTCCTCATGGTTACAGCATCCGTAGCGTCATTCTTGGGGCCTCTTCTGATAGAGCCATTAGAGTGTGCTCTGCCAAAAAATGGGAGAAAATCTCAGATCAGCAATCCTGGGATAACTGAACTCAAACACGTCGTTAAAATGCAACAGATAACTGATCTCAAAGACGGAATAGGAAACCTACTCCTGTCCGTGACATTGATATGGTTTGGCTTTGAATATCGAAAGTACCTTTTTATTTTTCATCTTGGGGAAATTGCCGCGCTCCACGAGAGCCTTACTGTGACCTTGCTAAGGAATGGCTAATCCTACAAGGGTGAAGCAGCTGGCACAGAAATCACATTTTCCGACTGAAATACTTATGGAAAAATAAATTACCTGTCAGACCAGTAGATGTAAGCCCCGAAGACGACAACGGAAAACATATCCACATTGCTTCCTGACAGCACAATCTCTCGATTCCGACCACTCTCAAGGTCGATCCTTTCTATCTTGTCCGTGCGGGCATCACACCAGTACAATTTGTTTTCCTAAAGATCAATTTCAGAGTAAACTTCAACAATCTCTTTTATTTGCAGGAGTTCTTTATTAAGAAAATAATGGAAAGGTGAAGGGAAGATGTGTGGCCATAAAAAAATTTAAAGAGATACTGCAAACAAACTAAATAACTGCAAAGGTTTTGTTAAAAAATGTTGGTGTATTGCTTTTTTACAAAATACATTTTTACTATGCCCAGACAGGAAGTTCAAAGTTTAAATCAGGTAGAAAGTGATGAAGAAACGGGAAGAGAGGATCTGTTAATTTTGGCACACAACTATTAGTGTCTGTTATTTTGGTGCTAGAAATTTGGCACATTGTATCTTTTCTGCTTATATCAGCTCAATTTAAAAAAAAATCTTTGACAATATAGGGGTTGATTTACTAAAACTGGAAAGTGTAAAATCTGGTGCAGCTCTGCATGGTAGCGAATCAGTTTTTAACTTCATCTTGTTCAGTTAAAGAAAAACTCCATCTTTACACACACTTTACATAGCTATTTTAGGCCAAGCTGACCTAAATTAACTATGTCCCTCTCTAACATGTAAGACCGCTGGATGTGCGGTATAAACTGTATGTGGCTATGGCTACATACAGTATACGCACTGTGTTCCAGGTGCGAGCTGAGACTTCCCGTCTCATACTGTACCTGGAACACAGAAGAGTCTACCGCAGCGGGGCTCGGCCGCTAAGA
This sequence comes from Rana muscosa, assembly GCA_029206835.1. Classification (NCBI taxonomy): domain Eukaryota; kingdom Metazoa; phylum Chordata; class Amphibia; order Anura; family Ranidae; genus Rana; species Rana muscosa. The sequence goes on along the minus strand of CM055127.1, from coordinate 445,024,877 downwards.
GAAAGCAATGTATTCTATCAATGAAAACAAAGCTTCCTCTGATTGGCTGAGTCAGAAAGGCAGGATGATAATGTCACAATTCAGAAGAAGCCTTCATATTAAATGATAAAATACATTGGTTACTCTAAACGGATAAGCGCAGATGCTGTAGACTCTTCTGTGTTCCGGGTATGAAACAGGAAGTCTCAGCTTTCACCCGGACAACAGTGCGGTATGCTGTATGTAGCCACAGCTACATACCGTTTATACAGCACATCCAGTGGCCTCACAGGTTAGTGAGGGACATAGTTTGTTTGTTTGGGCCCAAACAAATTATGTAAAGTATGTGGAAAGATGGAGTTTTTCTTTAATTTCAATTACGCTTTATTAAAAAAAAACTGGATGCTGATTGGTTTCTATGCAGAGCTGCACCAGGTTTTAGTTAATAATCCCCACAGTATTTATCTCTGTGAGGGTATGGTTTATGTGAGGTTGAGACCCATGCACACCTGAGTTGAGTGTCTTTGGTTGTTTTTCAGCCCCCTTTTTTTTGTTTGTTTCTACATGCATTTTTGTGATTTTTTTTAAACACAAGTCTTTGGGCCAAAATGAGCAACTCTTCCCCTCAGGTGCTTCTTCAAACACTGAGCAATACTACTCTCAGGTGTAAACAGGCATTGGTGAATATGATGGAAACCCTAGTGTTGAATGTTGAAACACTCTTGGTAAATATGATTAATTTGGGATTTAAATTGCTCAGGTGTAAATGGGGTTAGGGTATAGTTTTGGAGTTTGGTTCAGATTAAAGTTAGGCATAGGGGTTAGGTTAAGTTTAGGTTTACAGTATGATGTAAATCTGTATGCTATTTTCAAATTTAAAAGTAAAATGCTAACAATTAGCTGACAATATAAGATGGCCTCAGAGCCTCTTTTATGCCCCTCTCTGATTTAGCTTCACTTTGTTCTTGAGCCTTTTGACTTCATAGTTAAGCTCCACTGATAGACATCACCTTGTTCAAAGAAAGTGTCCTTACTGACAATTCAGGCAGTTTCATTGGACAATATATACAAATAATTAGTGTGCATTCCCACAGACCAAATGAGTAACAACAATGCATATAATATGTGTAATTTAACAAAAGTCCAATAGTGATTATTTTCTCATCAGACAATAGGTTTGGCAGTGTCCTTTTAAATAAGAACATGCACCATCTACCAATGACTCAATCTTGAATAAAGGATGGGTAAACACCTGGTGCCCACCACCTCAAATAAAGATAGCCTCTTACTAAAAAGAGTGGATCCTTTTAAAAGAGACCGAACCAACATGTTTGAACCAAGCCTCCAAACAAGCAATGATAACCACAGTATGGAGCAGGTGGAGCCTAACCGGTGACATTATCACGCCCACCGAGTGGTTAGTGGTGAGGGGTTTGTCCTATGTACTGTTTGTGAATTACCTCTGTATGTACCTGTAAAATCTTTAATAACATTGTTTTTAGCAGTTTTACACTATGCGTCGCTGAATCTTAGTGGTGAAATTTTACTGTGGACAACATTGGTTGTCTGGAGGCTTGGTTCAAACATGCTGGTTTGATCTCTGTTAAAGGGATCCCCTCCTTTTGGTAAGAGGCCATTTCATTTGAGGTGGTGGGCACCAGATTTTTATCCATCCTTATTCAAGATTGAGTCACTTCATCGGGGCATGGTGTTCTAATTTAAAGCGACACTACCAACCTATTGTCTGATAAGATTTGTTTTTACTATTGGATCTTTATTATATTACACATGTTATATGCCTTGTTGTTATTGATTTTTGATAAGAAGCCATCTTTACTTGAGGTGGCAGGCACCAGGTTTTTATCCATCCTTATTCAAGATTGAGTCATTTCATCAGTGGATGGTGCACATTCTAATTTAGAAGGACACTACCAACCTATTGTCTGATGAAAAAAACAATTCACTATTGGACTTTAATTATATTACACATATTATATGCATTGTTGTTATTTATTTGTTCTGTGGCGATGCACACCTATTGTATATTCTGAAAGTTTGTCATCTGGTATTCGGATGATTAATGGTCCAGCTCTAAACTCACACTTTTTAGCACCAAGCACAGATTTTTTTTTATTTTATTAGTCTCATTGGACATAAGAAAGGCAATTGGCAGGGCATAGCCATGAAGTCTAGACCCACTAACAAAGTGAAACTAAATTAAAGAGAAGCATTGTTTCTGGGCACAAATGTATTAATTACTAAGCATCTTGTTATGTTTGCTCTTAGTCAGGGCTTGTGTTTTTTACTGTTGTACAGGTTGATTTTACCAGTCAGTTTCAGATAAATTACATTCTAGGAGTGCATCAATTGAATAACACAATAAATAAAAGCTATTCCAGATGAAATTTTAGACCATACACCTCAATCACCAAAAACAAAAGCTAACTCTAATGCAGTGTACACACGATCGGTTTTACCGATGAAAACAGTCCGATGGACTTTTCTCATCGGACAAACTGATCGTGTATGGGCCCCATCTGTCTTTTTTCCATCGGTGAGAAAAAATAGAGCATGTTTTAAATTTATACAATGGGAAAAAAAACGATAGCAAATTCCAAACGTCTGTGTGGAACTCCATCGGACAAAAAACTCACGCATGCTCAGAAGCATTGAACTTCATTTTTCTCGGCTTGTCGGAGTGTTTTACGTCACAGCGTTTGGGACGGTCGGTTTTTTGACTGATGGTGTGTAGGCAAGACTGATGGAAGTCAGCTTCATCAGATTTCCAATGGAAAAATCCATCGGATTAGAATCCATAGGAAATCCGATCGTGTTTACAGGGCTTTAGAAGTAGATGACGTACATGTTGTGGCTGGTTTACTAAAAGAGTTGATATTCTTCAATTCCTAGAAAGCACTGCAGAGTTATGACCTGTACACACGATCGGAATTTCCGATGGGATAAAATACGATGGAATTTTCCGTCGGAATTCCGTTCAAGCTGTCTTCAAGCAGTCTTGCATACACACTGTCAGACCAAATCCCGACCGTCAAGAACGCGGTGACGTAAAACACTACGACGAGCCGAGAAAAATTAAGTTCAATGCTTCTGAGCATGCGTCGACTTGATTCTGAGCATGCGTTGATTTTTCTCTGACAGAGTTCCACACAGACGATCAGAATTTCCCATAGGATTTTTTTCCATTGGAAAAAAATAAAACATGTTCTATTTCTAAACTCTGATGGCAAAAAGTCCGATGGGGCCCACACACGGTCGGAATTTCCAGTGAAAAAACTCTTTGATCGTGTGTACAGGGCATTAGGTCATGCAGGTAAGCAAATCTAAGGCTCCTGAGAGAAATAAAGTATACTGTAGCCTTATGCAGGTCATACATATGGCTATCTTTAGGCAATTTCAGCAACGTTTAGTTGAAAAAATTGATTAATAAAGGCAATCTACCTTTAACAGTTGCCACTGAAACTGATAGAATTATACGTGATAATGGTAGGCTGATTTGATTGTTATTATCAAAAATTGAAAATTGAAAGATGCAGTGAGGGGTCAAAATTAGGGAATGGGTGTTTTAATCTTCTTGAAAAAGCAACCATATACCACAGAAGGAATGAAGGACAAGTTTACGTTTTTAAAGGTATGATTGTGAACTGCCTCAAGAAAGAACTTTCTATTAATTAAAACAGACAAACCTCATAGTCCACCGAGATTCCATTTGGCCAAGCAATTCCTGTGTTGACAAGTATTGTCCTTTCTGATCCATCCAGTCGGGCTCTACTTATGCATGGGGTTTGCCCCCACTCAGTCCAGAAAAGATAACTGCAACCAAGAAAATGTGGCAAATGTACTAACAAGTTTTAGGCATCATAAAACAGTAAGACTTTCCAAAGACCACCATCCTGATCTCCCAACAAACACATGGGCATTCAAACTCATAAACTTATAAGCATACAAATATTACGAGCAAGAAAAGGTGAATGGCAAATATATGCTTGTGCCACATCCAGTATATATGAGAAAATAAAAAAGGGGGTTCCCCTGGGTGGACTTTTAAGGCAAAAATAGTTTTTATTCACAATTGTACATATTTATCAAAAAATGAAATATTAAATTAAAATATACAGTTCCAAAGATTGTCACCATATAGGTAAATACATGAAAACCTTCTTTACACCCATAGGTTTTCATGTATTTACCTATATGGTGACAATCTTTGGAACTGTATATTTTAATTTAATATTTCAATTTTTGATAAATATGTACAATTGTGAATAAAAACTATTTTTTACTTCAATATCCCGTATATTTGGAATTAATACTACCAGTGCCTTAAAAGTCCACCCAGGGGAACCCCCTTTTATCTTTTCTAATATTACGAGCAACGGCTTTAAATCCCAGCTCTACCCAAAATGTTTATTTTTTATTTTATTTTATTTTTTTAACATGAAATATCTAGTGCCTCTTTCAGCTTTTATTGACATTTGTGTCTCTCATTGGAATGTTTTCTTTTTCTAATGAAGAAACAGACAAAAACAAATTTTCTGTAGTTTGAGGAAGGGTTAGAACTTGTGGTGATGTTTTTGCTGTCTGTGCCTGCCTTTCCTGGTGACAACTACCCCTCTCTTTTCTTGTCTTGGAGTCAGAGGGAAAACAACTGAGAGAAGATCTCGCTATTAGAGTGACAAGTAGAAATAATAAACCAAAAGAAAGTCTAAATTTTGTATGCAAAAAAAAAAAAAAAAAAGAAGAAAAAATAATGTGTCTGGAACTGGTTAGGCTTCAGTGCAGACAACAATGAAGAATTGAGTAAAAATGTCCAATTTAGTAGAATTTTGAACAGTGGCTTACATGGACTTAATTGAGCAAATGACGAAGAGTTTGGTTTCCTGCTATAGTTATTTAGACCCTTAGAAGTCGACGGTACTATTTGTTGATAAAAAGACCCCATCTTTCCGAACTATCCTCACATTCCATGTCACATATGTTTTGTACCTTTTAATGAGCAATATCTTGGCAATAGCCCTGCATTAACCACTTCAGCCCCTGAAGGATTTTCCCTCAGGCCATTTTTTGCGATACGGCACTGCATTGCTTTAACTGACAATTGCGCAGTCGTGTGATGATGTACTCAAACAAAATGTACTGTATGTCCTTTTTTACCCACAAATAGAGCTTTCTTTTGGTGGTATTTGATCTCCTCTGCGGTTTTTATTTTTTTATAAACAAAAAAAGACTGACAATTAAAAAAAAAAAAAACATTTTATTTACTTTCTGCTATAATACACATCCAAAATAATATATAAAAAAAAAACGAATTTATTCATCAGTTTAGGCCGATATATATTCTTCTACATATTTTTGGTAAAAAAAATCATAATAGGTGTATATTGATCAGTTTGCACAAAAATTATTGCGTCTACAAACTACGGGACAGATTTAGGGACTTTTTTTTTTTTTATTGTTTTTACTGGTAATGGCGGTGAACTGCGATTTATAGCGGGACTGCGACATTGTGGTGATAAATCTGACCCCAAATTACACTTTTTGAGGACCAGTGACATTATTACATTGATCAGTGCTATAAAAATGCACTGATCGATGTAAAAATTACACTGGCAGGGAAGGGGTTAACACTAGGGGGCGATCAAGGGTTTAAATGTGTTCCCTCAGCGTGTTCTAACTGTGGGGGGGCGTGGGCTCACTGAGACATGACAGAGATCACTGTTCCCGATCACTGGAAACAGTAGATCTCTGTCATGTCACTAGGCAGAACGGGGAATTGCCTTGTTTACATAGGCAGTTCCCCCTTCTGCCTCTCCTCACCGCGATCGTGGGTCACTGGCGGACATCGAGTCCGCAGGACCTGTAGGCCCGCTATCCTCCTTGCACAAACCGACGTACAGGTACGTCGTTTCGCGCAGGAGAGCCAACCTGCCGCAGTATATCTGCGTGAGCTGGTCGGCTAGTGGTTAATGTATATGTGGATAGAATAGAGAAGGGTTTTTGTCCCTTGAAAGATTCCCCCTTGACTTCCTATCCTGTAGATACTGTACATAAGGAAGAGCATTGTTACCACAAAAAGTGACCCCATTGAAAGTTTTTCCCTCTTTTCGTGTTCTGTTGACATCTCACAATTTTGGATTTTCTACTATTTTTAATCTTGGGTGTGGGTTCATTTACTAAAACTAACAAGTGCAAAATACAGTGCAGCGCTGCATAGAAACCAATCAGCTTCCAGGATTTTTTTTTTCAAAGCTTAATTGAACAAACTGAAGATAGAAGCTGCACCGCTGCACCAGATTTTGCACTTTCCAGTTTTAGTAAATCAACCCCTTTGTGTATCTCCCCAGCAAGGAAACAAACAGAAATAAAAACTATTTCCTTAAATTATTCAGAACTAAAAAAAAAGTTGGGTTTTATATACAGTTGTGGGCTGCATCTGCAATATGTGCATATGTGTATCTTTATTTGTGTATTCTTTAAATCTGTAGCTATCACAAATAAATGAAGGCAGCGTGAAATACAATATAACAGCTGCATAGGGGTTGATTTACTAATACTGGAGGGTGCAAAATCTGGTGCATGGTAGCCAATCAGCTTCTAACTTAAACTTGTTCAACTAAGCTTTGACAAATAACCTGAAAGTTAATTGGTTTCTATGCAGAGCTTCACCAGATTTTGCCCTCCCCAGTTTTGGTAAATCAACTAAATTGTGTGGTCCAGAGGTAGTGCTTGCTATATGGGAATATGGGACTGCCAATGCTAACTAATATCTCAAAAATACCAGTTGCCCAGCTGTTATGCTAACCCCACTCCCCTAATACTCTTCGATGAGTGAATCTAGAATTAAAGCACCACATCGTGATATTCAAGTCCACACAGAAGCCTATTCCAAACACAGATTTTTTTCTTAAGATTGTTTTTACAGCCCCCAGTGTATTTTGGGGGCTGCAACTTCACCCTCTCCATCAGGACTAGAATACAACATAAAAATAGACAAAGGAAAAAAAATACACAAAATAATGTGGATAATAATAAAATTGATCACAAAAAAGTATAAAATGTCTTGTGGTCAATTTAATTTGTATCCATAATATTTTGAGTATGATTACTATAATTTCTATTATTCTTATGTTATTATCAATATTGTTTCCAGTATATTATCTTTTTATTGCTATCGTGCCCTCATCAATATGTAAACTCGTTCCTCAGCTTTTTAGATTAATATATTACAATGATGTACAGTATGTACAGGATTTGTTAATCTTTCTACTTTTTGTTCTACTCCAGCCCTGGTGAAGAGGGTGAAGCTAAATACCCCAAAACATGTTGGGTTTATAAACAATCTGTTTTTGGAATAAACTTTTATCTGGAGTTGAATTTTTTTTAGTATGGCACTTCAAATATAGATTTACCCATACCTATCATTACCCAAGGTGATCATGGAAATCCTTCAGTGTGAAGAAGCTGCCAGCCCTATATATATGTTCTCTATATCTACACTACCCAGGGCCAGCCCTACCATGGGTCTATTGGACCTAGGCGGCACATTGAGAGGGGCGACAAATTAACGCCCAAGATTTTTTTCCAGCAGTTTTTGTGTCATCCAGGGGCAGACTGGGCTGGGGGGCAGGGTGACGCTGCCCTGCTGCCCTCAACACATCTATATACTACCCTAGCCTGTCTATATACTACCCTAGTCTGTCCATATACTACCCTAGGCTGTCTATGTACTACCCTAGCCTGTCCATATACTACCCTAGCTTGCCCCTATACTGCCCTAGCCTGCCCCTATATTACCCTACCCTGCCCATATACTACCCTTGCCTGTCTATATACTACCCTAGAACGCCCCTATAATACCCTAGCCTGCCCCATGTACTGCCCTAGCCCGCCCCTATACTGCCCTAGCCTGCCCCTGTACTGCCCTAGCCTACCACTATACTGCCCTAACCCTCCCCCATACAGCCCTATCCCAGTGGCACATCATCTATAGGTGCAACATGTTCACTGCATACAGACCCTGGGGGGGCCCACTGTGCTGACACACACTGCACCCATGAATGCCCTGGGGCACCAAGATGGGGGAGCGCTAACATGGTGGTATGTCATATCATTTTGCATATAGACAAGGTGCTGTTGCATGTAAATCTGACTTCCTGAATTTCATTTTAGTTTTAATTATCATGATATAAAAGAATAGATGTGGAGGCCTTTTAGTGGGCGTGATTTTTTTGGGGGGAGGGGGGTGGCGGCAACATTTAGTTCTTGGACCCAGGCAGCACAATCTTGGGCCAGTCCTGACACTACCGCCAAACATTTTGATGATACCTATAACATAAAATAAAAAGACAAAAAAACTCAGGGTTCCGACAGTTTTAATCCATATCCTCAAGTTTATACATTCGGAGTAACTAACTAGGACCAAGTGCATACTGTAGATCAGTAGTATCAAAGAAAAGTCCTTATCTGCATGCTTGTCCCAGGTCAGTAACTCAATATTGAAGCCAGAGACAGCCAGGCAAATACTTTTTTTTAAAGGAGAAGTCAAGAAAAGCACTGAGTGTATTTCACTTATGACAGGTTTGCTATTAAAGGTCTGACAGAATGGGAAAAACGAATCCCTGTATTGGTTTCTCACACACTAATGGGCCAGGATATAATGGAAAAGTGAAAAGCAGAAAAAAGAAATTAAATGAAAAACGAGAAAAGCAGTTGGTTGAGGACTCACTTAGGCTCAGCTTGCCCAGAAGACATCATGAAAAATGGCTAGCATGCTCACACCGAATACATAATTAAATATTATATTTGAGGCTAGACAGACTTTTCCAATAAAGCAGAGCAAAACGCAGTGCTAATGTAAAAAAGTGTAGTAAGCTGTCAAAGCCAATCAGATATCAGTTTATTCACAGCAATGTGACTCTTTTTCTTTGGGTAAGACATTTTTATTCCCATGAACAGCAGAAGAGGAGGCTTTATACACATCTGTCCCACCACCTGTTGTTCCTAACTTTGGTCTCCTGCAGAGAAACAGTCTCTTTTATATTCTAAAACTCTTCAGGGTGCGTTGGATGTCTGGTCCCCCCTGCGTACTGCAGCGATGTGAATAACAGAAACATTTAATTTCTGATTAATTTGTTAATTTAATAATTTTGTTTTTACATATTGGTTATCTTAAAATTATTTCTTTGCGGAATTTGTTTTGTATATTCAAAATAGTTTCCTTTGGATTTGGATTTGTTTCCTATATATTCATTGTTTCAAATTGAGTTGTATTTTGGGAAGTTGTTTCAAAAGATTGGCTATATTTGTTTTAATATGTTAATTAGTTTTTTTTGGGAGATTATTTATACACTCTGTTTGGGGTGGATGGAGGTGAATCCATCAGAACCTCACTTTAACTGCTTGTCGACCAGCCGCCGCAGTTATACTGCGACAGGTTGGCTCGGCTGCACCAATAGCTGTAGCTCTATGTCGGACCCTTTAATAGCTATAGCAGCCGCTGGAGCCAATGCGCGTGGCCGGCGGCCGCGATGTCCGCCGACCACCCGCGATCGCTCCACAGAGAGCTAGAATGGGGATCTGTCAATGTAAACAAACAGATCTACATTCTGACAGGGGAGTAGAAAGAGAGAGATTGTCTGTTCCTAGTGATTAGGAACAGCGCTCTCTCTCCTCCTCCGGTCAGTCCCATCCCCCCACAGTTAAAAACACCTCCCTAGGGAACACTTAAGGCCTTGATCGCCCCCTAGTGTTAACCCCTTCCCTGCCAGTACCATTTATACAATAATCAGTGGCTATTTTTAGCTCTGATCACTGTAATAATGTCACTGTGTCCCAAAAAAAGTGTCAAAAGTGTCCGATCTGTCCGCTGCAAAGTTTCAGTATCGCTAAAAATTGCTGATCACCGCCATTACTAGTAAAAAAATGCCATAAATATATCCCCTATTTTGTAGATGCTGTAGCTTTTGTGCAAACCAATCAATATACATTTATTGCAATTTTTTGTGCCAAGAATATGTAGAAGAATACATACTGGCCTAAACTGATGAAGATTTTTTTTTTCTTTTTTAAATGGGATATTTATTATAGCAAAAAGTAAAAAATATTGTTTTCTTTTAAAAATTGTCGGTCTTTTTTATTGCGCCAAAAATAAAAACCACAGAGGTGATCAAATACCACCAAAAGAAAGCTCTATTTGTGGGGAAAAAAGGATTTTAATTTTGTTTGGGTATATTGTCAGTTAAAGTGACGCAGTGCCATATTGCAAAAAATGGCCTGCTCATTAAGGGGGTAAATCCTTCCAGGGCTGAAGTGGTTAAAGGAAACTTGTGAGAAAAACACGAAGGCACATTGTTTTTTTGAAAACGCCAGTTTCCTGGCTCTCATGCTGATCAACTGACTTGAGTACTTTCAGAGTTATTGACATGGATCATTAATTAAAACAAAGAGTTCAGAAGGACAGTATTTTCAATATTAAGCTAGGATGAGGAAAACAGGGACAAGACCTCATAGAAGCAGGAGGAAAGTTCCAAACTAATCTTGGAAAGTAATTTTTGTTTTTACTGAAAGAGTAGTTGATGCTTAGAAAATACTTTTAGTGAAGTATTAAATCAGTCAACAGTAAGTGGATTCAAACATGCTTGGGACAATCATAGATCTACAGTATACTCAGGCAACAAAGGTTATAAAAGAAAAAAAAAATCTAAAAAGGGGCAGACGCAATGGACTTTTTCTGTATTTCTAGTTATGGCCTCACTGTGACTCAACTTGCTGTCTACTTTTTTTGAGTTTCTGGGGTTGATTTACTCAAGGCAATTAGGCTGTTCAATATACAAGAGAGGTTGCACTTTGCAAAGGAATCCCACGGCTTAGTGAATACAGTGAAGGTTTACTTTTGCAAAGAATACCTGATCATATGTAAGTAAAATAAAAAAAGTACTATAGCAGCTGCCGCAAATATGGCCATTTTTTCCTGTTGCAATTTTTTTAGCATTAGTGGTCCAGTTACCCCTCCAAAAAAGTTCTTACCCTTTCTCTGGATGTACAGCAACAGCCCTGGGCTGGTCTATACCTTGAGATATCACCACATATCTGAAGGAACCATTAAGCCTTGCAACTTCAATCAGATTGAAACCATGGTCCGCCCAATAGATGTTACCTGCAAAAAAAATAACAGGTATCTTAGAGATATGCTCATCAGTTTACAGCCTGAACAACAGAACATTTGCAATGAAAGCAAACCATTTTTTTTTTTTTACAAACTTTTTTATTTGGTATAAAATGGTGGTACAAGTAGAAAAAGTGAAAGCAAACCTAATTTTTAATGAACAACATGCCATTTATAATGCATTTGGCATCATGTTTGCTTATCCAGAGGTCATTGCATCTTTGGGGTTGGTTTACTAATGGCAAATAGACTGTGCACTTTGCAAAGTGAAATTGTCCTCTGCAAATACAGTTGTTCCAGAGCTTAGTAAATGAGGTAAGACTTCACTTTGCAAAGAGTACCCAATCACATGCAAGGAATATAAATGCATTTTTGCTTGCACATAATTGGACGATGGAAGTCATTAGAGCTTCTGCTCATTTATTAAGCTCTGGAGCAACTGCACCTGCTGAGTGCATCTGCACTTTGCAAAGTGCACAGTCTTTTTGCCTTTAGTCAACCCCTTGGTGCCTTCTCTTTGAGTTCGTGTGTATTCCTTCAGATCTGTGCAGTAATCAAGCATAAAACAACTCCTGTACCTTACCCCTGTGCAGGAAGTGACTGCAATGCAGACCGGTCAGTGTTGCTAGTCCTCTTTGTGCAGGATGACTGCTCTGGTATCCACCCTCCTTGTAGCTTCCCACAGGCAGACAACAGTGGGGGGACCTGCTGGGTCCCACCCATGGCTCTGCTCTTTGCACAGGTTAGTATTATCTGAGTTTCCAAAAGCACTTGTGCTATTAACCAATTCCCTAAAATGAATGTACCCATACGTTTTAGTGGTTATACCAGGATCATGGCTGCAGCTGCAGTTTTTTTTAGAGCTAGCAATGTTGTATAGTGTAAAAGTGATCCAAGCAGCTATACAGCCACTGGATAACTTTTACAGGTGGCAGAAAGTGGTACATACCCCCCCACACTGCCACCCACCAGCTTCCTGGGGGTACCATTTTCTGCCACCTGTAAAAGTGATCCAGCAGCTGTATAGCCAGTCTCAAGCAGTCTGAGACTGAAATGGGTAGTCAGGTCGGCACACCATAGAGATGAAGGAGGAACTTCCATTACCGGATCACCTTTATGGTGTTTGAAACCGGAAGCAACAAGGCTTTTGTTACTTCCCATTTTAGTTTGTTGTTTACAAGCTGTTAGCGACTTGTAAAGCATCTGACCAGATCAGTCATGGTTTTATCAGATGCTTTTGAGGGCAGAGGAGAGTTCTGGGGACTAATAGACCCCAGATCTTTCAGTAAAGAGTACTTATCACTGCCCATGCTATCACATAGGATGCTGTTCATCCCTTGTGATAGCAATAAAGCTGATCTAATAAATATATATATATATATATATATATATATATATATATATATATATATATATATATATATATATACACACATACATTTATAAATAAAATAAACAATAAAGTAAAAAAAAATGTGTCCCTGCCCCCCGTGCTCACACGCTAATGCGAATGCACACGTAGGTCCCACATGCATATGTAAACAGTGATTGCACCACATACAGTATCTCACAAAAGTGAGTACACCCCTCACATTTTTGTAAATATTTTATTCTATCTTTTCATGTTACAAAACTGAAGAAATTACACTTTGCTACAATATAAAGTAGTGAGTACAGCTTTTATAACAGTGTACATTTGCTGTCCCCTCAAAATAACTCAACACACAGCCATTACTGTCTAAACCGCTGGCAACAAAAGTGAGTACACCCCTAAGTGAAAATTTCTAAATTGGGCCCAAAGTGTCATAATTTGTGTGGCCACCATTATTTTCCAGCACTGCCTTAACCCTCTTGGGCATGGAGTTCACCAGAGCTTCACAGGTTGCCACTGGAGTCCTCTTCCACTCCTCCATGAAAACATCACGGAACTGGTGGATGTTAGAGATTTTGCGCTGCTCCACCTTCTGTTTAAGGATGCCCTACAGATGCTCAATAGGGTTTAGGTCTGAAGACATGCTTGGCCAATCCATCACCTTTACCCTCAGCTTCTTTAGCAAGGCAGTGGTCATCTTGGAGGTGTGTTTGGGGTCGTTATCATGTTGGAATACTGCCCTGTGGCACAGTCTCCAAAAGGAGGGAATCATGCTCTGCTTCAGTATGTCACAGTACATGTTGGCATTCATGGCTCCCCCAATGAACTGTAGCTCCCCAGTGCTGGCAGCACTCATGCAGTCCCAGACCATGACACTCGCCACACAAGCTTGACACCATCTGAACCAAATACGTTTATTTTGGTCTCATCAGACCACAGGACTTGGTTCCAGTAATCCATGTCCTTAGTCTGCAGCAAACTGTTTGAGGGCTTTCTTGTGCATCATCTTTAGAAGAGGCTTCCTTCTGAGATGACAGCCATGCAGACCAATTTGATACAGTGTGCGGCATATGGTCTGAGCACTGACTGGCTGACCCTCCACCCCTTCAACCTCTGCAGCAATGCTGTTAGTACTTATACGTCTATTTCCCAAAGACAATCTCTGGATATAACGCTGAACACGTGCACTCAACTTCTTTGGTCGACCATGGCGAGACCTATTCTGAGTAGAACCTGTCCTGTTAAACCGCAGACCTCCTGTTGCAATCTAAACTGGTAACCTGTAAAGTGTTTTTAAAAGCATTTTCTATGGAGGTTTTTAGGTGCCATAGTTTGTCGCCATTCCACGGCGCGCACAATTTTAAAGGGTGACATGTTTGGTATCTATTTACTCTGCATACCATCATTTTACCAAACAATTGAATATTAAATTGTATATGTGAGCATTAAAATTCATTAAAGTGTATTTTTTTTCATGAAAATGTGTGTTTGATAAACCAAATATCATGCGGATAAAAGAAAAGGGGGAGCAGGGAAAAAGGGGGAAAAGATGTAACCCCTAACCACCCTTTTTCCCCTTTCCTTTTGGGTGGTTTGGGGTTACATCTTTTTCCCATGTTTCCCTCCTCCTCTTTTCTTCTATACATTTTTTGGGGGTTAGTGCCACAATGTGGATGCTTCACAGCATAATGCTCTGACAGCACACATATATTTGCAAATATCATATGACATACAAGAAAATTGCAATAACCACTAATGTTTTCTCCAGGGCTTTTGCTTTCAGAAAATATATAACATTTGGGGGTTCTAAGTAATTGTCTAGTAAAAAAAATACAGATTTTTACATGTAATTAAGAAGTATCAGAATTGACTAGGCCAGTAAGTGGTTAAGGAATATATTAAAGGAAAATTACCTGTGCCTGGATTTTTATCTTTAACGTGACATTAAACCCATTGATGTAATTGTTTCCCAAAACAGTTACATTCAAGGAATGTCATAAATGATAACTGTTACAGTTGCTTGTGCTTTCAACACATCAAACAGAGGCAGCTTCCTTATCTGAAAAGCATAGTTTAGTTTGGATTTGAGGCTGGTGAGTATCTGCACCTGTTAAATAAGAAACCTTGTATGGAAAGCTCTCAAGGAAAGAAGCTTTTTGGCTATTTGCTGCATGTTAACTCCTGCATCGTCCAAAATACCAACTTAACTCTATGAGTATCTATGGCCGCAACCCCCAACCCCCTACTCTTCCCCTTTAGAAACCAGTTTATCTTATCACTTCTGTTCATACATAAGGACTTTAGGATTCAAACAGTTCTCTGCTGCAAAAGTTAATGAGGTGGGGACTGAATACCTAATTTCCAATCCTTTCTCTGTGTAAGTGTAAAGAGTTGAACTCTTTTGGTGGAGAATCTCTATAAAATCACAATACAATTAAATAAATTTGTCAAAAAGATGAAATCCTCAAATACTCATCACCATGCAAGCCATCCAAAATGCAAAGAGATTATATATGTAATAACAGGATAATGTTTTTATATATTAGTTCAATGTTTCATTAACCGTAGTACCCACACCGCAGGGTGAGAATTAAAAAAATAGAGAATAAAGAATAGACAGAGGTAAACTGTTGCTTGACTGAAGGTCTCAGCAGAGTTCTTTTGCTTCTGCCTGGAGATTGAAGGTTTCTACCACATTCCGAGACATCATAACTTCAGGCATATAGCATCTAAGATGTATTTCTGCCTGAATTGCTCTCGGAAGGATAATACTAGGTTATTACTATTTAATCATCCTCACCATTAAAACATATATCCAGAGGCCTTAAAATGTCAGGGAGAGCCTCCAAAATTCAGAAACGGATTCTGTGGTTTAATGCACCAATGTGTAATTACTAGTTATATAAGTAAGAAACCCCTTTGAAATATTTAAAAGTATACATTACTCTAGCTCAAAACTTCACTGTGGAAGCACAGTACAAAAGAAAAAGGGCCTATTTTGCTCAGGCTCCAAATTTCAACTTGTCACCAGTGGAGTACATCAGACCATTTCACTGTGTAAGAGCCTGGTGTCCTCACCTCTTAAATGTATTTGTAGGAAACATGTTTTGGATAGTGTATGGAATTATTAAATCCGTTTAGTTTTTTTTTGTTTGGTTTATGTCCCCCATTGGGATTTTTTCTCTTAACATCCTAACCTGCAGACAAAATCAATAATAGAGTGCAAATTTCACCAAAGTAATCTCCTTTTAAAAATGTACCTACACCTTCAGTAGTTTTGGATACCTTATTATTTTCTGTCCGTGTGACAATCGTCAACCGGTAAAATAAAAAGGTGAATTGATTAGAGGGGTCACAGACCTGGCAGACTTTTCCTGACTCTATTAAAAAAAACGTTTGGGCTTGATAGTCACTTTAATTAAAAGTCTTGGGTTTTTGCAGGGAAGGGACTCTCATATTGTAACACAATCACCCTAAATCCTTCTTTTTTTTTCACACCAATCAGAAAGCAATGACTCTAGGCCAACCCCATTGTGGGCTACACTAAATATAGTCTGAAAGGCAAACACCACAGTCCCTTCAATAAAAACTGTGCATTTAGCAGAAAGCAACATGAGAGTTTAATAATACACTTACGGTAAACTATGAAAACTGAGTAGAAGTTGTTGGCCTATAAATCAGTGGCAATATTTTCTTGACAGTATTTGCAGTTTACCTTTTTAAAGTGTATTCATTTTTTTTTCTGTTAAAGAGGAAGTCCAGTCACTTCCTAACTATACTTAAACTTGTTCCCATCCCTATTCTAAGACTATTATAACTACCCTGTAAAGGAAAGATGTCAATATTAACCTATTCTGAGGGAACTCAAGTCTAGTCGCATGATATTTAGTGTAGAGGATGGACAGTCCGTAATGGATCCCCCATAGCCTATTGATGACATAATCACCCAGGCTCTGCAGACGTTGTCAGTGATCTCTCTTCTTCACTAAAGCCATATGACCGGACCTTTCATTTACAGGGTAAATAGAATAGGCTTAGAATGGGGGTGGGAGCAGATTTAAAAGAGAAGTATGGGTTTTTTTTGTTTGTTTTTTCAAAATCATACTTACCTAGATGGACGAAGCATTGGTCCAATGCTGAATCTGCCCCCCCGCCGGTTGTAACCCTGAGAACTGAGCGATCAAACACTGCCAATCGCTTGGTTCTCAGGGCTCCCTGAGTAGAGAGCTGGTGACTGTCAGACACCGCTGTCTGCTCTGCCTCCCCCCTGCTCACTGGAGCGCTGGGCTGTGGAGGGGGCAAGAAGGGGCCCTCTTAGGCACTCCTCGGCTCACTGAGAGCCTGAGCCGGGTGTTGGTCCAGGTATGTAGCTGAATCACGATTTCATTGTCGCAATCTTGCCCCAGCCTGGATCGGCTCTGTGACGTCAGCTGACAGCGGGATTCATTCCACTGTCTGCTGAAAATGGGTCACAGGAGTGCAGAACGAACTGCACTCCTGTAATCCACAGGAGAAGTGCAGCCAAACGAGCTTTGGCTATATTTCTCCTTTTAAGTATAGTTAGTATTTGACCGGAATTCTACTTTATGTTCTGAATAGAGTGGTAAGGAGGTAAAACCACTTAAAAGAGAAGTATGGGTTTCCTTTTTTTTTGCTTACATCTATTCTATGTGAGCTGCTGATATCAATAAACCCTCCCAGCCCTCTCAGAAGTGCCCCCATTCTGTTAAAATTGAGATAAATATCTGTGGGAGGTTCTACAGTCTTTCATACAGTATCATCCAGACAATGGTGTGAATATAGAGTCTGGATACACCCCCTTTCCTGTCATTTTGCTTGATTGATGTCGGCTCTCCTCCCTCTTGTTTCTGAGACTTCACAGAGGTAGCTGCTCCCCCTCCCTTTCCCTCCTCCCTCCTCCCCCTCCCTATCTATCAGCACAGCCACATCTCTAAGGGGAGTGGGGACAGAGGCAGGGGGTGTGTTGGTGTGTTGGCGGAGATGTTTTTGCCAGCAGAAGGAAAGTTCATGTGCACATGCTGTAAAAACTAAAAAAAGATTAGCTGATATGTGACTAATGTGATATGTACTAGTTATTTACCCATCCCATACTTCTCCTTTAAAGGTTTAACTGTAGTTTGTGACCTTGTTAGGAAGTCTTATCGGCTATTGTTATCAGGACTAAGGGTGGCAAAAAAAAATAAAAAAATTAAAGTTCTCATCAAAACGGGAACATATATAATTAGAACATGAATTCGAGGGGTAACTAAATAAGAGGGATCTGCCTCGCTTTGGAGACAATTACTCTCACATATCCTGTTGTTTTAAGATGGTTGTTCAATAAATGTATATTTTATATTATATTGTTGTTGTGCATCAATGGGGTGCCTATGAAGTCCTGAAGCCTTTCTAATATATTTGTTTCCATTAACATGGGATGTGGCACCAACCTAGTACACATTTTCCCTTCCCCATCCCACATGAATTTTGATAGACACAAAGAGGAAGAAAGCAGCTACCAGCAATCCAGTCTATGGTGATTCCTTCCACTCTTCCCAGACCATTGGTGATGATGTCCTCTCTCCATGTCTGGTCTCGCTTTGAGCGGCTAATTTTGTTGAAGCCCATGTCTGTCCAATAGATTGTGTCGTTTCCTGAGAAAAGAAAATGTTTAGGTGATTCCTTCAGAAAAGAACACACAATTCTTTATTGCGGTCTAACTGCAGTCTTTTAAATTCGTATGGTACCAAGAAGCAGTAGCAACTGAGTCTGGGGCCTGAAGGGTTTACACCGCTTTGCCACGCGGGGGGGGGGTACATCCAGGTGGTGAAAAGCTGAAGCCTTGTTGGACTTCCCTGCTGATGAGTGTATTGGAGAGCTGGATAAAAGCTGCTGCTGGTGGGCATTGCAGGAAGTCTGGTGGTTCATGTAAAAAGGTATCTGTGTTGCCTGAAAATCTGTCCTTACTGCACATATTGTAGATACAGTTTTCTAACTAATAACAAATACAGAACAGGCTTTCACTAATCTTCTTTACGTGAGCCAAATGTTAATTCAAATACACAGCACAAAAAAACGAGGTATTTTTCCCAGTTATAGAATTCTCCATCAGTGGATGATGAACCATCACAAAGGGTCATTAATTAGACAACAAATCTTGGTGCTTTATTCATTAAAGTGGATTATGAATGCTACACAAATGCACTCCAGTTTTTGGATCTATTTTTTTTTTCCTTTTTAAAAAGATCATAGACAAGTTCTCCAACAACATATTTTTTACTTATAAGTTTATAAAACAAGTGTCAGGTGACCAAACTGCTTAGTTAAAGGGTAACTCCACTTTTGTGGGGCTAAAATAGCAAATAAAGAAAAAATTATATAGTGTATAAAATTGCAACACACATCATATTGTAATTGAATGTTATTAAAAATTAAATTTTCTTTTCAATCTGAAGCTCTGTAATTTTCTGAAAATGCAATGCAATATGGCTACCTGGAAGCGTTCTGTATACAGAATGTGTACAGAACGCCCCCAGAAACATCATTTCCTGCTTGTGTGATTGGCTTACTGATTTTCCCAGAAGTGTGCCCTAGGGTTGCCACCTTTTTTTCAAGCCAAACCTGAACACTTTAGTGGCACACAGCATTTTATTTATTTTTTAAGGGCGAATGCTGTGCACTCTGGTGTAAAGGGGAACTCTGATATAAGGGTGTTTCTTCTCACACAAAGCTCGCACTTACTTTAGAGTTCCCAGCATTCCCCCTTAAATCAGGGTTCCCAAAGTGCCCCTTACATCAGAGTCCACAGGGCACCAATTAACTCTGAGTCCCCCTTACCCCTTAGTGTACTCACTCGCTTATAGGCAGGAGAGAGAAGAGAGGGAGGGGGGAGACTTTAGTCACAGACATTGGATGGTGCGCTCATTAACCTGAGGATAGAGGTTCAGGCATCAACACCTTTCATCCACCATGTATCTGCCAGCTGCTGAGCTTCAAATTTCTAGCTCACCCATCCCTTTTCTGAGGCACAGAACACCAGTGATTTGAGTGTGGGTGGGCAGACAGAGGGGTCATGGTGGGAGGTGGAGGAGCTGATTGAGCCCTCTCTCCTATTCTGTCCATGTATAGGGGTGGGGCCAATGCGCACACCTATGGACATGGTGGTTGTGGTACTTGGAGAACTGCAGTCCATTCTAAAGAATGTGTCTGGGTTTCAGGCGGTCTGATACCCGGACACACAATTCAAAACCCAGACTGTCTGGTTCAATCCCGGACAGGTGGCAACCCTGGTCTGCCCTAAGATACAAGTCAGATTTTAGGCATCCTCTCCAACATACATGTAATTTCTGGTGAGATATTTCCATTTGGAAATCACGGCTAAAGGGATGCAGGCCCAGCAGTTTTCCTCATTGGAGCCCTGCAGGTGCACAGCTGATTGATAATTATGAAACCACTCCCATTAGATTCACTTTCCCACATGGATACAGACAAACACACAGGAATTTCTTCAGAATAGCAAAAGGTGGGAATCTGCAACAAAGTTTTTAAAATTCCTGTAATGTACATAGATCACCCAGGGGGGAATGTTGTTTTCTCAACAAAAGTGGAGTTACTCTTTAAAGGAAACCTGTTTTCACTTTAAAGCTGCAAACCATAGATGGCTAAAATGACTGCACATATCGTCAGATACTTTGTAGAGCTTTGAAGAAAAAATCTGCAGGTTGTGAAGCTCCATTCTGTAAATCATGTTTGCAGGAACTGAAGCCATGCTTGTCCTCGGGCCTTTCCACCTTTCACACCTTGCCTTTGATAAGTGTGGATGTCCAACATAGCTATGAACCATTAGTGAAGGAAGGGGCACTTTTCAGGCATCCAGAGACACTCTATATGGCATAGGAACATATGTACGGTATATGTATGTTTAACATGACTGCCTGCAATTTAGCAGTTTAGAAATGAACATAGGCTTATTTGCTTTCTTATCTAAACCAAAAAAAATAAATGTAATATATTGCAGATTACCTGTTTCCAGATGCAGTGGCTGCATTAGTTTTCTTTTTAATTTTACCTGGCAATCCTGCAAATAACACACTTCATGTCTCTTCATGGCTATACTCACATCTCCACTGCATCTATGGAGGGAGCCATGGCTGCCAGCCAAGATAGACTTCAAACATGTTTTCCTTTGTTATCTCCATTAAATGGCGGATTGATGGGAATTGTACAAGAAAAATAAAGATATTTGTGCATTCTTTTTAGTTCACATGACACGGCAAGGATGCTGGTATTTCTGTTAAGACCTGATATTTTCTGTATATGGTGAAACGAGAAAATCATAGCAGCCACCTCATCTAAAGAATGGTAAACTGCAGTATATTAAATGCTTGTTTTTGGTTTAATAGAAAATAGTAATAGCAATGTTCAAAAAGTCCTGACACTACATCCCAATTAGAAGAATTCCTCATTATCAACTAAAGACAAATAATTTTTAAGGTGTCAATGATTATATATAATGACTGCAGAAATACAATCTAATACAATTGTGCTTTTATTATACATATGTAATAAAAATGAATATGTAGCAATACCCCCGAAGGGGCCGCTGATTTAGATTCGAGCCTGCCAATACCTTTTCTGTTCACCACACTCGTCTCAGGGGTCCCTCTTGAAGAGCTTTCATGAATGTCCACACCAACACTCGGTTACTTTTTCTTCAAGAGTTTTATTAAACAGTTCCAACAGAGGGGTAGAGGGATAGGGGAGGTTCAGGTACCTTGCTTTGCGGATCACGGGCACAATCTTAGATCCAGAGGACAAATCGGTCCCACACTGGATTCAGCAACCATCGGATAGGCCTACTCTCACCGGCCTAGCAACCAGTGCAAAGCTCGTTCAAAGTCTCGTTTCACAATCTTCTGCCTCAAGATCATGCAACCACCCTGACACTTTGAAAAGTTCCTTCAGGAAAAACACAGCTCACGGTGCCAGAATCTTTCAGCCAGCTGGCAGCACCATGAGGTAGATTGGCCAGGATGCATCCGTTAATTGAGTCCCCAATTGTTCCGCTTCTTCCCGCAGGCAAGACCGTGTAGGACCATCCCTGGACTAGTAGGCCCCAGAAGCTTCTGGGCCTACTCTCAGTAGCAGAGCCTCGGGCCAGCAGACCCCGAGGCCGAGAAACAGCTCGCACATCCCTGAGGCCAGGCAAACGAACCCCGCTAGAGCGGTCTCTGTCCCTTAAGTACCCCTCCTCAAAATGCACAGCGGGTTGACCACGCCCCCTGAGCCACTTCTGGGAAAGGAATACCCAATAAATCCAGCCTGCTGCATTTCCAACCTTGACCTGTGGTGACCTACTGTCAAGTGGAAAAACGTGCAACTCAGCTGGACTGAAACAGAGCCAACAATTTAGCATAAACCTTCTGAGCTAAACTACAGCTCAGATAACTAAATTTAACACATAGCGCCTACCCAACAGGAGCAGGGCGCTACAAATATAAAATGCAGGAGGTTTATAAATTGGGTTCAGGTACAAGATGCACCTTCACAATGTAGATACCCAGTCCATGTGATCTCCTATTTTCCAACCACTGCTAAAATGTACAATCATCAAATAACAATTGTCACATCTTTTTTGTAGGTTGTTACAATGCTTGCACTTAAACATGCTCTATGGATGGGGCACTCCATCGAAGAAGAAAACATCGAAGAGGCGCTGGGAATTCTTGGGAATGATAGAAAATCATGGATAACATGCAAACATATAAACATGTGTAGATACACACGCATGCATGGAGGCAAACCTTTTATTCATTCACTCATCCGCCATTCATAGCTCACTTTTCATTGCTGAAAGCTATAGTACAGCTTCTATAAATGGAGAAGGGAGGCGGAAATGGAGGGCATAGTCCAGTGGTCTCCAAATTGCGGCCCAAGGGCCAGATGTGGCCCTTTGCTTGCCTTTTTCCTGCCCCCGGGCCACTTTTCCTCCCACTGACACCAACAATGGGGCAACTATTCTTCCCACTGACACCAATGATAGGGCAATATTCCTCCCACTGACACCAACAATGGGGCACTATTCTTCCCACTGACACCATTGATGGGGAACTATTTTTTCCACTGACACCAACGATGGGGGCACTATCCCTCAAATTGACATCAACCATGGGGCACTGTTTACTCCCACTTTCTACTCCCAATGAGCACAAACTGGCCCTTTGTTTAGAAAGTTTGGAGATCCCTGGCATAGTTAGTACTTTTGATGAATTCCTATGACAGGTCCAGCACCTCCTATTAACTCCCATAGCATTGGAAGATTACCACTACAGATGTATAGGGTGGAGGGAAGAGGACAGAAGGATTCCACAAAGACAGATGGCATCAGTACAGGGGATACTTCTCATTGAATGTAAGTACAGTTCCTTGTGCTGATATTTAAAAACAAATGCTAAATGTAGGCTTTATATGTGCCTAAGCAGTATTATGAAAAATATAAATTTGTGTCTAAAAAACACAGGCAATATTCCCCAGAGCTTACTAAATGAGGTGAGCCACTGTTGATTTCTATCATCCAATCATGTGCGAGCAAAATGCTGTTTTTGTTTTCCTTGCACTTGATTGGATATTCTTTGCAAAGTGAAATTTCACCACATTCTCTCAGCTCTGGGTGAAATTCTATTGTAAAGTAAACAGTCTAGTTGCCTCTAGTAAATCAACTCCACAGTGCAGAATAAGGGATGGTAACTTAACTACTGTATTTATTGGCGTATAACACTCACTTTTTTACCCTGAAAATAGAGGGTAAACTGTGCCTGCGCGTTATACTCAGGGGGCTGAGGAAAGTTTTTTCCCTGAAACTTCCCTCTTAAAGTTAAGGTGCGTGTTATACGCCGATAAATACGGCACTTGCCGACCACTCGCCATCATTATACAGTGGCAGGTTGGTTCCCCTGCGCGAATCGCCATAGCTGTACGGTGGCTGCTCTAAGGGCTATAAGGGGCGCGTGACGCTGGAGCAAATGTGCGTGGCCGCGATGTCTGCCGGTGACCCACTATCACTCCTCAGAGAAAAAGAATGGGGATCTGTCAATGTAAACAGACAGATCCCGTTCTGTGTGGGAAATAGAGAGAGGTCTGCTATTCCTAGTGATCAGGAACAGCGATCTCTCTCTACTCCCTGTCAGTACACTCCCCCCACAGTTAGAAACACCTCCTTAGGGAACACCTTTAACCCCTTGACCGCCCCCTAGTGTTAACCCCTTTCCTGGCAGTGACATTTATACAGTAATCAGTGGCTATTTTTAGCTCTGATCGCTGTATAAATGTCACTGGTCCCAAAAAAGTGTCAAAAGTGTTTGATCTGTCCGCCGCAATGTCGTAGTCCCACTACAAATCGCTGATCATCGTCAGTACTAGTAAAAAAAAAAAAAATAATAATAAAAATGCCATAAATCAACCCTCTATTTTATAGACGCTATATCTTTTGCACAAACCAATCAATATACACTTATTGCGATTTTTTTTTACCAAAAATATGTAGAAGAATACATATTAGCCTAAACTCATGAAGACTTTTTTATGGGATATTTATTATAGCAAAAAGTATATATTTTTATTTTTTTCAAAATTGTTGCTCTTTTTTTGTTTATAGCGCAAAAAATAAAAAACACAGAGGTGATAAAAAACCATCTATTTTGTTTGGGTACAGTGTTGCAAGACCGCGCAATTGTCAGATAAATCGAAGCAGTGCCGTATCGCAGAAAATTAAGGGGGTCTTCCAGTCCTTAAAGCGGAGGTCCACACAAAAATGGAACCTCTGCTTTTCGGAACCCTCCCCCCCTCCGGTGTCACATTTGACACCTTTCAGGGAGGAGGGGGGTGCAGATACCTGTATAATACAGGTATTTGCACCCACTTCCGGGCATAGACTCTTGCAGGAGTCACGCCCCTTCACCCCAACCCCCCCGCTGTCTTCTGGAAAACACACAGGTAGTTAGGACGTGCAGCGTGACTCGCGCATGCGTAGTAGGGAACCAGGAAATGAAGCTGCAAGGCTTAATTTTCCTGATTCCCTCATAGAGGATGGCGGCGGGGGCAGCCGAGAGCCGAGCGATGGATTGGCCTCGTCTGCCAACATCGCGGGCACACAGGACAGGTAAGTGTCCATTTATTAAAAGTCAGCAGCTGCAGTATTTGTAGCTGCTGGCTTTTAATATATATTTTTTTAGGCGGACCTCCGCTTTGAGTGGTTAATATAGAGAAAAGATCAGCTACAGGAAGACTACAGGCAATGCTAGTGACTTGTCCTTCACCCTCTGTTTGCCTTCATTTGGGCATGGTTTCTAGAGTTCAGTTCAATTTTTTTTAATAATAAAATGGGTTTTTACATATACTTTAATACCTTGCACATAGGTGTGCACAGGGGGTGTGCCAGGTGTGCCTGGGCACACCCTAATCATTATGTGTGGTGCTGATTCCCCCTACTGCCCAGCCCCCCCCCCCCCCCTGTTGGCCCCCCATGCCCTGCTGTGCTGCTGGCTTCCCTCCTGCCCTCTCTCCCCAAATTCTGCAGGGGATGTTTCAGGATGGAGAGTGGGGGTAGGGGCTAGTAAGTATGTAATTTACCAGCCCCTTCCTTTTCTAATTGAACATAGTGAACACACTTACTCATTTTGTCCATTTAGAACCAAAGCATAGTAAACTGTGTTTACTATGCTTCAGTTTGTGAATGAACAGGAATCCTCTCAGCACAGATCAAATCATTTACTGCCCCCTGCAGGTGAGGCTGCAGAGAAAGGTGCGTTTGAGCTTTGGGGTGCACACCCTAATGCAATAGGTTGCGCACACCTATGACCTTGCAGCACACCTGTACATTTTTATATCTCATATCTAAACAGAAGCCCGGGCTACACATAACTTAGTGAATCGATTTCAAGTATGCTTTGAAATATGGAAAAATGTTCTTAACGTACCATAGCATTAAACAAGCAAACTTTCAAAAGCAGCAACACGCAGTATGGGAATATTTTGGAAATAACTTCATTGGAAAGGAATGCCTTTAGACTTTATTTATGACTTTATGTATTTATGTACGCTGCTTTCTTGGCCTTGAAGCCAGGTGCCTCACCTAGAAAACAGATGTATATTTAAGTGCCATAATATCAAGGGATTGGCTGTTTGCTTTCACCTGTCAGTGTCAAAGAGACGTTGAGGGTGCCAGACCATGCTAGATTATACCGCTCGTGTTCATTTGTTTGTAAGAAGCCGGAAACCCTCGGGCAAGCTCTGAGTAATCCTTGTTTGACCTTCAAAAGAAAGCACTGGGCTTTTGGAGTCAGAATGTTGTAAAGGAAGATTAGCTATTTATACTTATTGATTGCAACTTGTGGATATTGTGACAGCTGACAATATCTCCATGCCGGCACTACTGACTTTTAATGGTGTTTGTGAATCCCATTTAGGAAATTCCCCATTACTTTATGAAGAGAGATATCAATTTATCCCCACAAAGCAGTTTTTAGATAATCTGTTTACTTAATTCATGACCGCTTCGGCTAACACATATTCAGGCTTGGCATCCTTCTTTTAAGAGGTTAACCAAAACAATGTCTTTATCAGAAGAGTCTACGGTGTATGGGTGGAAGTGAGGAAGTCACATTTCATTAGGATCTAGATTCTATATTGTACATCAATAGCAATCACTTCTACTGATGTCTTTCCTTAAAACAGAATTCCAGATTTAAAATCACTTTAAATAGCTTGTTTGGGCCAAGCGGACCCAAACTAACTACTTTCATTACACAATGGTGCGACCTCTGAGAGTTGTGCAATATACTGTAGTAGTATTAGCCACATACAGCATGCCGCGCTGTGTACTTCATCAGTAGGGATGAGGCGAGCTGCCCTAGGTTTGGTTGGAGCAGTGTTCAACGAACTTCCAAAGAGTTTGGATGTCAAACCCCATTGAAGTCAAAGGGAGCCAAATCTGTCAAATCAAAAATGCCCATTTTCGGGGGTAATAGCAAAGGGCTGTCAAAAAATTGCATGGGGGTTGGGGGGTGGTCACTGCCCTGGGGAACATGCACCAGTGCAAGAATTGTTTTTTATTTTGCTGTATTCCATTTGGCCAGGAGCAGTGATTTTTTTTTAAAAGCACTGATAGGATTTTTTTTTTACATTGTGGTACATTTTTCTTCTGCCTTTTATTTAAAAAAAAAATTGTGGAGGGGGGGGTATGGGGGGCTGTGTGCTGTTCTTATTTTTTAATGAAGCCAGCAATGATTGCCATTTATTGGCAATTTAACCGTTTGCTGACCAGCCACCATCATTATACGGTGGCAGGTCGGCTCTCCTGCGCAAATTGCCGTAGCTGTACGGCAACTCGCACTCGCGCACGCTGCATTCCGGTGGGTCGGGCGGACTCAACGTCCACCGGCGACCCGCGATTGCCTATTACAGAGGCAGAATGGGGAACTGCCCATGTAAACAAGGCATTTCCCTATTCTAAAAAGTGACATAACAGGGATCTACTGTTCCCAGTGATCAGTCCTGCAGGTCACCACCATTACTACTTAAAAAAATAATAATAAAAATGCCATAAATCTATCCCCTATTTTTTAGATGCTATAACTTTTGCGCAAACCAATCAATATACGCCTATGCGATTTTTTTTTACCAAAAATATGTAGAAGAATACATATTGGCCTAAATTGATGAATAAATTAGGTTTTTTATATTTTTTGGGGGATATGTATTATCGCAAAAAGTTAAAAAAATTATGTTTTTTCAAAATTGTCGCTCTTTGTTTGTTTATAGCGCAAAAAATAAAAACCGCAGAGGTGATCAAATACCACCAAAAGAAAGCTCTATTTGTGGGAAAAAAAGGACGTCAATTTTGTTTAGGTACAACATCGCACGACCGCGCAATTGTCAGTTAAAATGACGCAGTGCCGAATCACAAAAAATGGCCTCGTCATTAAAGCCCTGTAAACACGATCGGATTTCCTATGGTTTTTAAACCGATGAAGCTGACTTCCATCAGTCTTGCCTACACACCATTCCAAACGCGGTGACGTAACACACTCCGATGAGCCGAGAAAAATTAAGTTCAATGCTTCTGAGCATGCGTCGAATTGATTCTGAGCATGCGTGGGTTTTTTAACCGATGGACTTGCCCATAGACGATCGGAATTTGCTATCGGTTTTTTATCCATCGGAAAAATTTAAAACATGTTCTATTTTTTGACACCGATGGAAAAAAGACCGATGGGGCCCATACACGATCGGTTTGTCCGATGAAAAAAAATCCATCGGACTGTTTTCCTCGGTAAAACCGATCGTGTGTACGCGGCTTAAGGGGGCAAATCCTTCCGGGGCTGAAGTAGTTAAACTATATATTATTTTTATTTTTAAATGGCACTTAAGCTGTGTTGAGTCCCCCCTTCCACCCCAAAATACATACCAGACCACCAAAAAACAAAAATGTATTAAATCGCAGCTCACCAATTCTTCGATGTAGTGGCTGCATTAGTTTACTTTTTTATAGGCTTTTGTACTTTATTTTCACCTGGTGATCCAGCCAGTAAGTCATTTATTTTTCAACTACCTTTAACAGGTCAAGCTGTCCAAATAAAGTAGCAGTTAGAGAGTCAAGGCAAACCATTTAACACTGGTAGGGGTGCTTACATTGGCCAGTTTTTTTTGGGGGGTAAAACCTGTATCCCAAAAGGAAAAAAAAAACTTTTGTTGGTCAAGTCTATCTAAATCTGCTGTTAGACCACAACACTACCTTTCCCCCAGACTGGCATTGCTGCTGTCGAAATGTGTCTCTTTTGCTCCTCCATCCAGAGTGGAGACACCCTAAGACAGATAGTGTGTTACTGGCTGGATCACCAGGTGAAATAAAAGAAAAGAAAGCCTAAAAAGTGGAAAACTAGCACAGACACAGCATGTAACAATTGTAAGCTGCAATATATTACATTTTCGTTTTTGTGTTCAACTCTGCTTTAAGAGCTTCGGCACAGAAACTATTTTTTATTAAAAAATAAAGGAGGAGCTACAGAATGACCCCTTGGATCAAGCATTTGTTTCCTTATAACTTCAGCAACAGCCTCCTACAATTTTGAACTGTTAAGAAGCTTTACATGGACAACTTTTCCGCAGGTCACAGGAGAACAACCTGACTGCCCCCACATTTGCACCACCCCCATTTTATCAGTCCTCTATATTCTATTCCTCACTTATTTCTTCTTTTATCTTGCTCTAACTTCCTCCCTGTCTTTTTTTTACAAGATAGGATTAATTACAATGTGGTCTGTATTATGCTACATGTCCTTGTTATTAATAATTTTCTAGGCAATTCAATTTATAAAAGTGCATATTGTCTACATGGCATGGTGAATGTCATTGAACTTGGGTTACTCTACATTTATTTGTCTTATTCTTGTTACACACATTGGCTGTGTATGACTTAAATTGTTTCATGGCTGACTTATGTCATATCCGACTTTGACACGTGTATTTTCTATATATTGTAAAGGAAAAAAATAGGCTTACAGTGGTTCTAAAGGCTGAAGGTTTTTTTACCTTAATGCATTCTTTGCATTAAAGTGGATGTAAACCTTCACATATACCCAGTGAAGTGAACATACTCAGATGATACACAGAGATGAAACAAATCCCCCTACATAATTTTTTCTTCTATATCTGCTGTCTTCCTCTTTCTACACCCCTTCCAAAGTGCAGATCATGGTAAAAATCTTTCTTCAGCTTACAGCAGTACATAGGGGTGGGTGGACAGACTGCATTTACACTGTGTGAGAGCTGATTGGAGGAAAGGGACACCCCCTCCACATTAGGCAGTGGAATGAAGGAACATGCAGAGCTGTATTCTGAATAGACAAGCTCCCTGTTTATGTCCCTCTAAACACCCTCTCTGACACAAAATTTTAGCTCATGTTATCTCGGAGAACGCAGAAGTGACTCATGCCAATAACAGAGGACCGAAGCACCTGAGATTAACAACACTTAGCGCTTTGGAGAGAGACAAGTAAACACTACAGATATATGAGCTTATGGAAAGGAATGTGCAACTAGTACACAGGAAGTTGCCCCATAGGACTTTTTAGGCAGAAAAAATATTTGGGAGAGTAAACATATGTAAAAAAAACGCAAAAGGAGTGCTAGTTTTATTACTAATAAAGAAAAATATATATGCATGGAAAATACAAGAATTACTTAAAATTGAATAAATGAATCGCTCATGTGCAAGATATAGGTATCAACCCAGGAGCTTACAATCCACTGCCCAAATAGCGATTAGGGTCAGGCGGACAGAATTACAGCGTGACATCCCAACATGTTTCGGAGTTTCACAGTAATATGTGATGTTCCTTCATCAGGGGAGACTTATACAATGGTTGATTTACTTCTTGTCTGTAATGTGAATATAATAATGTAACAGTATTTGGGACTAACTTAGAGTACCCCTCTTTTACTTATTTCAGTTTGAACACCACCCTTTCGCCGTCTCTTGTGAAAGCATTGCAGTATCTGCCCCTGAGCCTCTGCACTTCCATCTTTGTGGACCTCTCAGCCAGTTTGTACTGTCAATGCTTTTGTTTTTATCTTGCCACAATCTAAAGTGAATTGTATCTATGTAAGTATGCTCAAATTGAAGTACTAATTATTATGTAAAGTAACAAAGTATAATGTTTCAATGCAATTATATACAGTAAATACTGTTACCTTATTATATTTACATTACAGACAAGAAGTAAATCAACCATTGTATAAGTCTCCCCTGATGAAGGAACATCACATATTACTGTGAAACTCTGAAACATGTTGGGATGTCATGCTGTAATTCTGTCCGCTTGACCCTAATCGCTATTTGGGCAGTGGATTGTAAGCTCCTGGGTTGATACCTATATTTTGTAGACATGTGCGGTCAGTTTCGTACGAATCGATAACTCGTACGAATTTTTCGAAATTCGTACATTTGTACGAATCCGAATTACGAATTTTTTCGAATACGAATTCTGTACGGAATACGAAATTTCGAAAAATTTGTACGAAATTTCGTATCCAAATTATCCGAATCCAAACTACCAAATAAGACATGAAAATTCGACAAAGCGATAGGTAAATATTTTTTGGTCGAATGTGACTAACCTTAACTCTATTAGTCCAAGATTATTCTACATAGAGAGAAAAGATTTGACATAGAGAGAAAAGATTCGACATTATAGAGAGAAAAGATTCGACATTATAGAGAGAAAAGATTGCTGCTGGAATTGGGTGGGGGAAGTACATTTCCGGTCGAATCATTCGTTCGTTCCGATTCGACATTATAGAGAGAAAAGATTCGACATTATAGAGAGAAAAGATTGCTGCTGGAATTGGGTGGGGAAGTACATTTCCGGTCGAATCGTTCGTTATATGTGTCGTACGGAATTCGTATTTTGTACGAATTCGAATTGAATTCCGTACACGGATTACGAATTACGATTTTTTTTAATACGAAACGGAACGGAACAAATTTTTCGACGGCTCCCATGTCTAATATTTTGTACATGAGCGATTAATTTATTCAATTTTAAGTGATTCTTGTATTTTCTATGCATATATATTTTTCTTTATTACTAATAAAACTAGCACTCCTTGTGCGTTTTTTTACATATGTTTACTCTCCCGAATATTTTTTCTGCCTAAAAAGTCCTATGGGGCAACTTCCTGTGTACTAGTTGCACATTCCTTTCCATATATATAAGGATGTTGGCAGTACCCTATACCTTTCCCAATTCTCACACCTCCATTTATCAATATATGAGCTTAGTTCATATTTTATGAATGGGTTTTACAACCACTTTAAAGGTAAAAAACCTTCTGAGTGCAGCTTACCCCTCATCCCCCCCCCCATTTATACTTGACACAGGGGAGACCCACATCCAATTCGCACTAGTGTAAACCCAGCTTTAAGCTTTGGCAATAAAACCTGGGAGCTGATTGGTTTCTATGCAGAGTTGGACCAGATTCTGCACTCTCCAGTCTTAGTAAGTAACCCCCCCACTGAGGCTTACTTAAGGGTGTATGATCCTCATCAGAAAAGTCAAATATAAAGTAAGTACAGTAAAACCTTGGATTGCGAGGCATAATTAGTTTTAGAAGCATGCTTGTAATCCAAAGCACTTGTATATCAAAGTAATTTTCCCTTTAAGAAATAATGGAAACTGAAATGATTCATTCCACAACCATTTTTTCATAAGTCTATCAATTTATAGTCCATATAAAAAAGATTATAGAAATGTAATAGGTTGTGTAACCATAAAATGTCCATCCACAAATGGAAGCCTCCACAAGGCAAAATCCAGCAGGAGCTACAGAGTATAAAAGAGACGAGAGGCGCCTCTAAGTGTAGTAATATGGTTACATTTAATGAAGGTACAACATTTAGCAACTCACATGGTTGATGATTAAAAGAGGCACATCTAAGTATGCAGGCATCCGGGGTAAAGCTGTCCACATATACCATCCCCTGCACTACAGGCTCTCACCACTGTCAGTCTGCAATGGTGACTGGGAAGACTACCCTATAGTAGAGTGATCTGAAAGCGAGGCTTGAACTGCTCGTGGAGTGCAGAGTGGAAGGGACGGTCTATGTGGACAGCTTTCCCCCGGATGCCTCCATACTTAGATGTGCCTGTTTTAATCATCAACCATGTGAGTTTCTAAATGTTGTACCTTCATTAAATGTAACCATATTGCTACACTTAGAGGCGCCTCTCTTCTCTTTTATACTCAGTTGTAACATGACGCTACTTGTATATGAAGACATTGCTTGTATATCAAGTCAAAATGTATTAAAAAAGTCTTGCAAAACGCTCTCAAACCAAGTTACTCTCAAACCAAGGTTTTACTGTATAACACTTCCTTACTCTATCCAAAATGAAAAAAAAAAAACTTTGCCTATAGTTCTACTTTAAATGCATTTATCATCACAAAAATTCCCCTAAAATCTAGACAAAAGCATGAACATACATCAACAAATTACTAAACAAAAATGCCATCAGAGCAAGCAGTTTTGCCAATTGATTTCTAATTGCTGGTAAACAAAAACAGGCCAACACTATTGTAATGTGAATCTCTATAAAAAATGATACACGATGAACCCTTTTGTAATAATTGGTTGTACAGTTATGGCATGTTAACGTTAACAATCATATAATTCCTGGACTGTAATGAACCACATTACTGTTCAGTTTGTATCATTGGTTTATAATTAACAAGTAACCAATTTATTATATTGACACAACAGCTGAGACAGCTTCACACTCGCTTGCATAGGCTTGATTCTGATTTGGCCAGGGAAGCATAAAACACATCCAAAGTGTAATAACATGTAAGCGTCATAATGGCAAACAATTTATTTAACTTGGCTGCCATTTCTACTATTATACGCCTTGGAAATTACAGTAAAATAAAAAAGAATTTACAAAAAATGTGTAAATTTTCTCAAGGTGGGTATACCAGTGTGGCTTTGTAGTAAGTCCTGTGGTTACGTGCTACAGTTCTTTGTACATTTCAATCCAATAGCACAATAGACACCAGTTTCTTTTTCCAATAAAAAAGCATATTGATAGGTGAACTGGCTATTCACTACTAGGAGAAATTAGAATAATGATATGGACTTTGTAGGCACACGCAAATATTTGATAAAAAGCTGAAGTTTTTAATTGGATAAAGTTAAAACCATTGTATACAAACGCATTAAAAAACATAAAGTTGAGTGACCTCAAGGACTCTCATAACACCTCTAATACAGAGCGCAAAGATTTGAAGCACGTAAAATGATATAAATCCAATGGTTGTTTGGATACGTGGAGAGGTTGAGTCATATTCGGAGGTCGCTCAGGATCAGAGGTCGATTTTCCCTGAGCGACCTCCGAATACAACTCAACATCTCCACGTATCCAAACAACCATTGGACTTATATAATTTTACGTGCTTCAAATCTTTGCGCTCGTTACATGTGGTATATGTATATGTATTAGAGGTGTTATGAGAGTCCTTGAGGTCACTCAACTTTATGGTTTTTAATGCGATTGTATACAATGGTTTTAACTTTATCCAATTAAAAACTTAAATTTTTTTACCAAATATATGCGTGTGCCTACAAAGTCCATATCTTTATTCCAATTTCTTCTAAACAATACCGGGACGTTGGCACACTGTTACTTGTGTATCCACAGTACACCCTGTGATGACACGCTTTTTTGTCGTCGTTATTCACTACTAGGGATGAGATTGTTGTGAAATTAATCCTTTCGCCATTGATGAACTTTTGATGAAAATTAAGTTTTCAGCGTTTTTACTGAGTTACGAAAGAAAAATTCATTTTGGATAATTTAGGTAAAGTGAATTTAAAACCAGAAGAAAATTTTTTATATATTGCAGATTACCCACTGTCAGATGTGGTGGCTGCGTTCTTTCTTTTTTTTTTTTTGTTTTCAATAGAGTGGAGAGGGATTTACCCTCTCTATTTGTCCTGTTATGATTGAAAGTGAAAGTAAAAGAAAATTCTAAATTTTGAGTTGTCCCCAAAAAAGTAATAGAGGGGAAATCTTCCAATGAGGGCACTAGTTCTGGTGACCTGGGGGTCCCCAAGGAATTCCCTTAATTTGCAGGTATTTTCCCTCACTTCCTGTTTGGCTATGGGACAGGAAGTGAAGGTATATCTCCGCAATGGGACACAGATGTGAAAACTAAATTTGACCTGGGTTATAACCTTCCCTTACTCTATCAAAAATGAAGAAAAAAAGAAGTTTTGCCTAAATTTCTACTTTAAGTAAATTGTGGGGGTGCCTTAGCACACACTGGGAGTCATGAAGATACCAGGAGGTCACCAACCCAAGTAAATAGTGGAAAAATAAAATGAGAAGAAGCAAGGATATTTGGCATATTTGCCAATCCGAAGAAGCAGCATGTTACCGTTAAATGTGCAATTAAACCATTGCATTGGGCAGTAACTCTTAATTTTTCTGTATGGTTTCATATGTGGATCCAATTATATGTTTTTATGATTTTTTTAATTGCTGTACAATAAAAGTTATGTATTTTTATACATAAGTTTTTTTGTACAACCAATTGGACAATTGGACAATAGGCCACCCTTAAAACACCCACCTTGT
The DNA here is from genome assembly GCA_029206835.1 of Rana muscosa. Classification (NCBI taxonomy): domain Eukaryota; kingdom Metazoa; phylum Chordata; class Amphibia; order Anura; family Ranidae; genus Rana; species Rana muscosa. Next base: position 444,990,154 of record CM055127.1, on the reverse strand, counting down.
TTCTTCTCATATTATTTTCCGCTGTTCAGGTCTGTTCACAACATAAAGCTATAACCTGCCCCCCACCACCAGCACTCAAACTCATACTTTTCTAACCTATATATCCCTGTATGGATTTTCAATTAGACAGAAACTGTGAAAAAGCTAACAGCCAGTACAAGACTTTTTTTTAGACGTTTTAGAAATGCCACCATTAAGGGGCAAAACAAACTGCTGCAATGCAGCAATTTTACATGTGCTAGCATGTTACCATGCCATTCATTATGAATAGCACCCTAACACACTAAGGCAATGGGGTTGATTTACTAAAGGTAAACAGACTGTGCACTCTGCAAGAGAAGTTGCTCCAGAGCTTAGCAAATGAGCAGCAAAAATGCTGTTTTTTTTTTTCTTGCTCATAATTGGGTATTCTTTGAAAAATAAAATTTACTAAGCTCTGGAGCAACTGCACTTTGCAGTCTATTTGCCTTTAATGAATCAACCCTAATGTATCTCTGACGTACTTGTCTTTCAATTCCTCACAGCCCATGCCAATTCACTTCCATGTGATGTGATGTATTTAAAAAATGCTCCTTGACATTTTTTGGTCCAATCTTGTGCATTAGCAACCCATTCAAAATGAAGTCATTGACTCGTTAATACGGCATACATTAACACAATACAAGAGGGAACCAGTCTGAATGGACCCTAAAGGTTTATAGAGATCCCACATAAATAATTCATATTATTAAAGAGATATTTGTAAAAAAAAAAAATTAGGAAAAATAAAATACCTGACACACTGTTCATAAAATATCTGTGCCAACATCGGAATTTAACTGTGTGAAAATTTTATACATGAAAATATTATCTGCTACATTATCTGCTACATTTGTTTTATTGTCCTTGAATGGTTTGACTGTTGCTATGAAGATTGTTAAAAACAATTTATTTATATCTACTGTATGTCCGCAATTTGCAGCAAGGCCAATTCCGGTTACACATTTTGCTGTGCTATAGGGAAATATGCTGAGTTTACTATTTTAACTAAAGACAGATTGTCTGTTAGTGCTTAGCAAATGCACCAGCTTATACTGGCATATGGCATACTTGCGATGTCATTTAGTCACGTACGGTATTAAAGATCATAACAGAAAACTGATCTAAGCAAGCTGAAATATTCTGATTCAGGTTTGTATTTATTGCATCCCCAAGCAAGTCATTTCCACTTTTTGTATGAAGGAAATATGAACTGGTTTATTGCATATTGTCATTCTTTATTTTTAGTCCACTAAATATGAAATGTTGCAGATGGATAGAATAAAGTCTCCTATATAGCCAGAAAATGGAGCGTTAAGATCCTCTTCAAGTATTTTCTTCAGTTTTCTATGCTCCTTTGTTGTATAAAAAATTTTGTTTACAGGTCACAATATCTCAAGTTGAAAGTAGCAAACACAAGCTAATTTAACAGTTCCCTTTATTAATTATATTAGAGCAACAGGAAGCCGTGTGGATTTTTAAGTATAACTTGCGGGTTGATGGGCTACATGGAAACATTGTTACTTTGCACTCAATGGTTAAGTGATAGTATCTCTTTAACCTCCCTGGCGATATGATTATATCAGATTTGTGATGCTGAAAGCGGTACAATTATTTTGGCGTTTTATATTGTAGGCCTGTAGTTCTTAGGAATAACTCACTTAAATCTGTCCAAACAAGAGTAGGGAATGATAAAGTTTGAAACACAAAATCATTAATTATAATATAATAAATAACTATAAATAATAACAAATAATAATATAAAAATAATAAAAAGTATTCAATAATCAAATCCAAAACACTGAAATTTGCTCAGTTGCAGAATTGTCGCTGTCATTACTTTCAGTGTTTGATGATGAATTTCCCCACAAATCGCTATCGCTCAATTCTGCAAGTGATTCTAATTTATTATCGCTGTTTTCTAGCTGGTCTAAAACCACTTTTGATGTAAAGGGACACTTTTTGGTTGCTATGGACAATCTCCAGTTTCCAGGCAGAAAGAAAAGTATTTATAGTATAAAACTGCATGCAGGACACTGGACAGACCACTAGGGACAAAGGGGATGTGTAATTATTTGATACAGTACTGTAATCTGTAAGATTACGGTGTACTGTATCTATACTGTGTTTTTTACTTTGTGAATTTGGCGCCGAGCTCCGTCCCCGTGCGTCGCAACATCACAGGGAACGGAGCTCGGCACTGTGAATCGAGTGAGACACGGCAGCTCGCAGACAGCGGGGAGACATCGCAGGATCCAGGGGACAAGGTAAGTAACCTGTACATGGATCCTGCAATGCAATCCCGAGTGTGGCTCGGGGTTACCGCTTTTGGTATGAAAAATTCACCCCGAGCCACACTCAGGAATACCGCCAGGGAGGTTAAAAGAAAAAAAAACGCTCTAAAAACCATTATAGTTTCTCTTCATGTATTAATTAAATTAACAGACCTCAGTTTAAATGCCATGGGAGTACCAGAACAACGTGTAGGCAGTATAGTGGCTAAGCGGTTAGCACTTAGGCCTAGCAGCAGCTCTAGGGTTATCGAGTTCCAACCATAGCGCTACCTTCCTGGAGTTTGCATGTTCTCCCTGTCGCTGCATGGGTTTCCTCCGGGTATGCATGTGATTTAGGGACCTTAGATTGTAAGCTCCTTGAGGGCAGGGACTGTGAATGTACCATAGATATGAAAAGTGCTGCGAAAATTGACGGTACTCTATAAGTACCTGTAATAAAAAATAAAATAATTACTTGACTTAAAAAGAAAATCTTTCTGTTGCTGTTTTTAGTATACTTATTTGTTCTCAGCATAAGAACAAGTTTCATATTTTTCACAGAAAATCCAGATATAAAACAAAATACAAAATATTAAAAGCACTTTAAAGAGGCACTTGTACCTTTCCAGATTCACAGCAACAGATCATTTTATGATCAATAAAATGCAGCAATGTTGAGGAACTGCAGCAGAATGTAATTATTTTTGGGACTGGAAATGCGTGTCGACAATCAAGGCTGTAAAAATTAATCAGACTGAGTTCTCAGCCCGGATGCAAAACATAAATCTAAATATGGTAACCTCCACATAAGCAATAGAAGGAAAATAAAATATGCAATGGATTTGAGTCTATTGTTTACTGACAATTTTGTTCTACAAAAAGCATTAAAAGCTCAAGATCTAAAGGTACTTGCAACCTTAAAGTTGAACTCTACACCCCCCCTAACTAATCACTGACATAATAAAAAATTAATCTAAATACAAATAAAATCTAAATGCTCCTTTTACTTACCTAAATCCACAATTACATGGTGTTTGGTCTTGAGTCTTCTCTTTTGTTCCATGCACAGGAGGTGGGGTCCTTCTGTGGGCGTTCATGCCACCACCTGCATGAAGTTAACATTTTTGTTGCCTGCCCAGTGACCGGGTTCTCTCAGGGTCCGGTAGATGAACTGAATTGATGATGTCAGCTTCAGGGCACTGGCAAGGACTGGGCAGCACAGGCACATCTGCAAGGTTGCATTTCCATTCTCCTAGAAATAGTTCACATCAGTCCCTGTCCTCAACTAGCTTGCAATCTAAGGACCTTATCTCACACATACTAGGGTCAATTTAGACAGGAGCCAATTAACCTACCAGCATGTTTTGAAGTGTGGACGAAAGCACGCAAAAGCACTGGGGGACCATGCAGGTAATTCCCTGGCCCGAAATTCAACCCGAGGACCCAAATGCTTCAAGGTAGAACCACTATGCCACTTATGCATGGTAATTTTGTGGCTCCGTTTTGGTGAAAGTTTGAAAGTTTGAATAACAAATTAGAGTTTAAAGGACAATTGTACTTTTAGTACAGTTTTTCTTTAATGAATCCCCCCACCCCTCTAAGTGCAGCCTGCCTAGCTGTATAATCTTTGCCATGAGAATGTCCCTGCAGCATCCTGTTTCTACTGCTGCCTCCATCCATCCAATGGTTTGAATAGAGACACTGCTCTGTTTAGTCCCCTTCTAGCAAAGTGAAATACTTTTCACCTCTGGGTATGGGTAAACATATAACATACTACCATTTTATATGGGGTGGCACTGGGGCCATTGCTGTAACAGGGGGCAAGGGTAGGGGTCAAATTGGCGGGAAAAAAGAGAGGAATGCAAGGAGAAGGGGAAGATAAGAAATTCAGGGAAAGGGGAAAAGAAAAGAGAGGTATGCAGAGAAAAGGAAAGAAGATGAATGTAGGGAAAGGGGAAGGGAATGGAGAGGAATGCAGGGAAAAGGGGAAGGGAAAGGAGAAGAATGCAGAGAAAGGGAAAGGGGAAGGGAAAGGAGAGGAATGCAGGGAAAAGGAAAGGGAAATGAGAGCAATGCAGGGAAAAGTAACGGAACGGAGATGAATGCAGGGAAAGGAAAAGAAGAGGAATGCAGGGAAAGGGAAAGAAGGTGAATACAGGGAAAATGGAAGAATGTAGGGAAAGGGAAAGGAGAGAAATGCAGGGAAAGGAGAGGAATGTATAGAAAGGGAAAAGTAAAGGAGAGGAATGCAGGCAAAGGAAAAGAAGAGGAATGCAGGGAAAGGGAAAAATAAAAAAATAAGAAGGCAGAGAAATGGAAAGGGAAAGGAGAGGAATTAAGGTAAGGAGAGGAATGCAGGGAACAGATAAGAATGTAGGGAAGGGGAAAGGAGAGAAATGCAGGTAAAGGAGAGGAATGTAAGGAAAGGGAAAGGAGAGGAATGCAGGGGAAGGAGAGGAATGTAGGGAAAGGGAAAGCAGAGGAATGCAGCGAAAGGGAAAGAAAAGAAATACAGGGAAAGGAGAGGAATGCAGATAAAGGGAAAGAGAAATGAGAGGAATGCATGGCAAGGGGAAGAAGAGGAATACAGGGAAAGGGAAATGAGAGGAATCCAGGGAAAAAATAGGAATGAAATAAAGGGAAAGAAGAGAAATGCAGGAAAAGGAGAGGAATGTAGGGAAAGGGAAAAGGAAAATAAAGCAATGCAGGGAAAGGAACAGAAGAGGAATGCAGGGAAAGGGAAAAAGAAAAAATAAGAAGGCAGAGAAAAGAAAAGGGAAATGGGAGGAATAAAAGGGAAAGGAGAGGAGCGCAGGGAACGGAGAAGAATGTGGGGAAAGGAAAAGGACAGAAATGCAGGGAACGGAGAAGAATGTTGGAAAATGGAAAGGGGAAGGAGAGAAATGCAGGGTAAGGAGATGAATGCAGAGAAAGGAAAAGGATAGGAATGCAGGGTAAGGAGATGAATGCAGAGAAAGGAAAAGGAGATGAATGCAGAGAAAGGGAAAGGAGAGGAATGCAGGGAAAGGGAGAGGAAAAGGAAAGCAATGCAGGGAAAATGAAAGGAGAGGAATGCAGAGAAAGGGAAAGAAAAAAAAAGGAGAGGAGAGGAAAGGCAGAGAAAATATTATTTTAGACACTCGCTGTAAACATCAAGTCTTGGAAAGAAAAACACTTTGGAAATGAAGATGTGTCACCTTCTTTATCTCTTTTCTAAGGTTCAGATGCTGCATGAAGACTGTGTGACACTTTTGTGAACTATGATCACCGCACAAGTGCATGTTATTCTGACACTTAGAAAGGCTACTGCATCATCATCAAGACTGAACGACCTGTATTTCTGCACCATAAAATATTTTCTTCACGCTGTGTGATTTCATCTATCTTTATTTAGAAAAAAATAATATATTTCAACAGGTTCACAGACACAAACAGGGCAGCTGAATTGCTGTCACTCACTATGTACCTTTGGAGGACCCAGTGGGACTATTGTAATCTCCCAAACTATACAGCTCTCAAACAAAAACTTAGATAAGCATTACTTGTTTCTAAACTGAGTACATAACATAAACACAAATAGATTTTTGAAAAAATTTGGAACTATTCTTTCTTGGAAAAAAAAAATAACAACGTGCTGATTGGCTTCAAATCATAAATGGGCATGTGGAAGAATTGATATGCAATAGAAGTGGCATGTGTGAGCATGCTATTTTTTCCTGGATGTCTGGTTTATTTTAACAGCTAATTTACATATTAGAAGTCATCCCAGCTTCAGAAACAAAGACAGAAACTGAATAGGTTAAATTTAGAAACTTAAACATCTGTCTCTTAGAAATTGTAGGTTTCTGTTAAGATAAGAAGAGTTCTAATGACATATCACTGTTGACACATCAACAATCTGGTAACACAAAAGCACTCTATTAACAAGACAACATTTGAGTGTATAGCCTCGTACACACGACCGGTTTTCTCGGCAAGAAAACTGCTGGGAGAGCTTTTTGGCGTGAAAACCGTTCGTGTGTATGGTTTCTCGACAGGAAAACTGCCAGGAATCTCGATGAGAAAAAAAGAGAACCTGCTCTCTATCTTTCTCATCGTGATTCTCGGCAGAGTGTTTCCTGCCGAGAAAACCGGTCGTCTGTATGCTTACCTGTCCAAGGTAAACCTGCGCATGCTCGAAAAGACTTTGATGCATGCACGGTAGCATACAAAGTTAGTGTGGGGTGTAGCAAGATGGCGGCGACGGCATTGAATGTGACGAGTGCCGGCTCGTTGTAGTCGATCACGTCACTGCGTTCTTGCCATTCAAAAGAACAGCGTTATTTTGGAGTGGCCGTCTGTACACAGGGCTTGGCAGGACAAGCTTGCCAGGAATCCCAATGGTTTTCAAATAGACAGGATTCCCGCCCCTGTGTACAGGGCTTATGGTGTGATAAACTTATGTTGGAGCTTATAAAAAATCTGTGCAGAGTGAGCAACATGTACAGCAGCATATATTCACCAACCAGCAGTAATAAAGAAAGCCCTCAGTATGTTCGGAGCTGTAGTATTTATAGGGCTAAGAACTCTTTCCCAGACCCATTTAGCATTTATAAGGCTGAGGACACTTTCCCTGCCCCAAGTGCCAGCTTTGGACTAATAACCAAGCATAAGGGCTGTCACATGAGAGGAAAGAGGTGTGAGTCACATGTCTTTCATACCTCCATACCAGGAAGTACAAGGCATTTTTTCACTCAGAGTGGTGGAATAGAAAAGTTGAGTATGTGCTACTGGAGAAGGTTGGATTAATGTGAGTTTGTTCATTTGTCCTGCACGGGCACACCAAGTGTTTTTTTAAGACACAAAACTTTCTGTGCTTATAGGTTCCTGACATACAGTAAACAACCTAACATTCTATCTGTGGCTAGTTCTTTTCTTTGAGTTTTTTTTTACCTGCTTCAGAATTGCTCAGTTATGGCATAAACAAGCAGAAAAAAAGAATGTGCCAATAAAGAAAGACAAGGAGAATGTATGATACCTCACCAATCATGGCTGACTGGAGACAGGTTCCCACTGGCACTCAGTATAATGGTTTTAATGGAGACCTCTGAACTACAAGGTTCTGTTAAGAGGCAACTAAACTGTGCACTTTGCAAGTGCAGTTGCACTCATTTCCTTAGAAATGTGAATGTGGTAAAGCTTCATTTTGTAAAGGATATCGAATCAGGTGCAAAGAAAAAAATAAATAAAAATCAGCAGAGCTTTACCACATTTACTAAGCTCTGGGGAAAAGGAGTGTACCTGCACTTGCACAGTGCATAGTCTATTTGCCTTTAGTAAATCGACCTCAAAGGTCAAAGTGTTAACATGTTTTTACTATAGAATGCAGTTTATTTTTACATGGTCACAAACCAGCATTAAATCTGCAATGAACTCTGGAATCTGATTGGTGGCTATGGACAAAGCTCTTCATCTGTTGGAAAGAACATATTCATACAACAGGCTCAACAGTATTATCCTTCAAATTAGACTTGTTTGCCAGTTTGTGTATTGAGGAACAGTTAAAACCAATCTGGTATTATCCTTTATATAAGACTACCATGGAACCTTTCTTTAATTTTTGTTTGCAGTTTTTGTATTGAGGAACAGTTCAAATCTGGTTTCTTTTTTTTTTTTTTTGCATCTGTGTCCCATTGGAAAAAATACCCATTACTTCCTGTCAACCCTTTCCCTAATCACAAAAGGAACAGAGTTCCTCTCCAAAGTGGAAAAAAATCCTTCTAAGGCCGGCCATAGATAGAGCAAATTTCTTTCCTGCTACCACAGGTTGGGGGTGAGCGCGGGAAGCTGTCCCCGCCGGGAGAACATGGTAATTATTGATAGTGGCTATGCCAGCCGCTAACAATAATTGTATGTAAAACCCAACAGGCTAGTTGTACCCATGTTGATGTTCAATTAATCAACTTGGGTACATTCAGCCTGCCCATACATGGTTTGAATCTCGGCCGGCCGAGATTCAAACTGTCTATGGCCAGCTTAAGATAGTTGCCACCAGAACAACTGTTCTCATCAGAAGATCTCCTCTCTATCTCTCTTAATGTGACAACTCAAAATTTTGAATTCTCCTTCACTTTAAGTCAATGTGGCAATGTTTACTAGGGCAAACATGGGACAGCAACACATGTAACGATAAAAACTTGACAGTGTTTCTAACCTCCCCCTCTATCCAAAACTGTATAAACAGCCTTGGCTCTAGATATGCTTTAAAGCGGAGGTCCACACAAAAAGTGAACCTCCGCTTTTCAGGAACCCTCCCCCCTCCGGTGTCACATTTGCCACCTTTCAGAGGGAGGGGGGGTGCAGATACCTGTATAATACAGGTATTTGCACCCACTTCCGGGCATAGATATCCGCAGAATCTGCAGGTATCTACGCCACTTCCCCCCCCCCTTTGCTGTGTTCTGGGAAACACACAGTTCCCAGAACACAGCGGGGACCAGTGAAGACGCGTGGCGCAACTCGCGCATGCGCAGTAGGGAAACGGGCAGTGAAGCCGCAACACTTCACTTCCTGATTCCCTCACCGAGGATGTCGGTGGGGGCAGCCGAGAGACGAGCAATTTCTCGTCTTCTGCTGCCGACATCGCGGGCACCCTGGACAGTTAAGTGTCCATTTATTGAAAGTCAGCAGCTGCAATATTTGTAGCTGCTGGCTTTTAATAAAAAAAATTTAAGGTGGACCTCCGCTTTAATCTTGTAATCACAAATATATAGCATAAAAAACGAGCAGCCAATACTTATATGGATAACGTACACCCAGGACTGAATTTTTAGTATGATCGTTCATCATCTGCATAATCTGGAAGTTCATCTTAGGCCATAATATGTGGACATTGTTCCCTTTGGTCATATCCATATAAAGGGTCTAGTACATTGATGGCAAATCTTAGCACCCCAGATGTTTTGGAACTACTTTTCCCATGATGCTCATGCACTCTGCAGTGTAGATGACCATCATGGGAAATGTAGTTCCAAAGCATCTGGGGTGCCAATGTTCGCCATCACTGGTCTAGTAGGTCAAGCACCTGTCTTAGAAACACTTGAGCTGCCCACCACTAGTGACTAACCCAATCTCTAATAGCAGTTCTCTATGTTTCAGTAATTTTGATGGTGACTCACTCCAAATAAGGCAGAATTATTTATACAAAGCAAGTTATATATAGTAAAGTAATGATATATTACTGTGACACATAAATACCCATCTTAGTCAACTGTAAAAATCTTTCCTCGCATGAGAGAACAGAGATGAACTTATGAAATATCAGCTGAATAAATCTTCTTCCTGTGTATTTATATAAATGTTCTTGTCTCATGATAAAAATGTTCTAAAGGTGCATCATCGCCATTGGAGACATTACTGTTATTTGGCTATTTTTATGCTCTAAGATATGAATTGACTGTTTTTATATCCTCTTGTGTAGTTACGATGGATGATATGTAAGATTCAAGGAAAAATGTATCTGGTGGATAAGTTACGGTAGTTTAACTTCTCTATCATACCCTAAATCTTCCAGGTGCTTGTCTGCACATTGGCTGTGCATGTTTTGTTTCAACCAACCGTACTAGAAACATCCGTTTAGTTTTGTTCACCTTGTGCCAAATGAAGCTTAACCACTTGACAGACCGCTGCACGCCAATGTACGTCGGCAGAATGCTACGGCTGGGCATACAGGTACGAACCCTTTAATATGCACAGCCATGGGTCGTGTGCGTGCCGTCGGCGGCACGCTCACGACCCGGTCGGTTACTCCGTGACCGCACCCGCAGAACCCGCGGACCGGAGCGCCGCCGGTGTCCCGCGATCGGGTCACAGAGCTGAAGAATGGGGAGAGGTAAGTGTAAACAAACCTCTCCCCGTGCTTCCTAGTGAGCCTGTCACTGATCGCCTGTTCCCTGTCATAGAGAACGATGATCAGTGACGTCACATGCCAAGCCACGCCCCCTACAGTAAGAATCACACATTAGGTCACACTTAACCCCTTTAGCGCCCCCTACAGGTTAACCCCTAAACTGCCAGTGTCATTTTCACAGTAATCAATGCATTTTTATAGCACTGATCGCTGTAAAAATTACAATGGTCCTAAAATAGTGTCAAAAGTGTCCAATGTGTCCGCCATAATGTCGCAGTCACGATAAAAAATCACTGATCACCGCCATTACTAGTAAAAAAAAAATATTAATAAAAATGCCATAAAACTATGCCCTATTTTGTAGACGCTATAACTTTTGCGCAAACCAATCAATAAATGCTTATTGCGATTTTTTTTTACCAAAAATATGTAGAAGAATACGTATCGGCCTAAACTGAGGAAAAAAAAAATTTTTTATATATTTTTGGGGGATATTTATTATAGCAAAAAGTAAAAAATATTGAATTTTTTTCAAAATTTTCGCTCTATTTTTGTTTATAGCGCAAAAAATAAAAACCGAAGAGGTGATCAAATACCACGAAAAGAAAGCTCTATTTGTGGGAAAAAAGGGACATCAATTTTGTTTGGGAGTCACGTCACACGACTGCTTAATTGTCAGTTAAATCAACGCAGTGCCGAATCGCAAAAAGGGGCCTGGTCCTTTAGCAACAAAATGGTCCGGGGCTTAAGTGGTTAATGTATATTTAAAACAAAAATGTTTTTTTAGTTTTGACTAGAGTAGTGGAGTATTAGAATCCTCTGCTATTATTTTTATCAATGTAAAGTAAAACCCATCACGTTAAAATCCAGTTAGGAATGTTTACTGGAGTTTTTATGCTAGTTTCTCCCATTTTCTGAGGTTGGTCAGTGTTGTTTCGGCCCTTGTGGTAGCATGTGCATATTCTGACAGGGGGTGGTTCCAGGTAGACCAAGTTTGGCAATTATGATTTGTCTAAAATATGATGTAGTTGCAGTCATGGGTTTTCTGTTGGTCACCTTAGTAAAGGAGACCTCTGTGTCTCTGAAATGTGGTTTTGTACATAGAGAACCCCAGTAAACTTTCCTAAGGTTAATTTGACCAGCTGGTTTTTACTTCATTTGGTTTTTATGGTTTCATCATTGTTCAAGCACCCTGCAGAATGCAGTATGTATTTTTGATACTTAGGTTTTATTTAATGTTGTTTAATGTGTTTAATGTGTTTCTGTTGAGATTTATGTTCTTTGTTTGCCCTGGTGATACTGTAGCCTGTACTGAAAGTAACAAATGAAAGGGCTTGAGGACTTTCATTGTTTGACCTTAGTAATAGATGGTTTCTCTTAGCGTCTGTGGCTGATGGTGCCGCAAAAATCAAAAAAGTACTGGGGTTTTGCAAAGGAGGGGGTCAAATTTAGAGAAGAATTATAGCCAAGTATAGACACTAAGGCCTCGTACACACGACCGAGTTTCTCGGCAAGAACCAGCAAGAAACTTGCTGGCAGAGATGTCTTGCCGAGAAATTTGTTCGTGTGTATGGTTTCTCGTCAAGAAAACCGACAAGTAATCTCGACGAGAAAATAGAGAACCTGCTCTCTATTTTCTCATCGAGATTCTCGTCGGCATGTTTCTCGACGAGAAAAGTGAGTGTGTGTACACTTACCTGTCCTCCGGGAAGCCCGCGCATGTTCGAAATGAATTCGACGCATGCGCGGTAGCTTCCTAGGCATAGATAGGGTATACCAAGATGGCGGCGACGGCATCGAATGTGACGAGCGCATGCTCGTCTTAGTCGATGACGTCACCTCGTATGCTCCATTCAAAGAACCGCGGGTTCTTTGAATCGAGCGTCTGTACACTCGGCCGGGACAAGTTTCTTGTCCAAGAATCTCGTCGAAAAAAACGACATGTTTTTTTCGACGAGAATCTCGGCCGTGTGTACGAGGCTTAAGAAGGAAATGTTGCAGAAGGATTTGGTTTTTCTTACAGGTCTGCAATAAGTTACATGCTTACCATCGAGCTAAAAGTTCACTCAATTTAGGCCTTTCATTTTCAGCTTGATTCATTATAATCATTTAAAATACTGCATACAAAAATGGTTAGGGAGGTAATGTACAGTATATTTACATATAAAATTAGAGAATAAGATTTGTTGATGAAATGCAACAATTGCTATTGATTTACCTGCATGGAAGTCTATGCCCACAGCGAATGACGTTCCAGAAATGGGCATAAGGGCATCCATTCTATCGCTGGGGTCCAGTGGAATTCCCCTTATTCCTTCATGGACAGAATACATCAGAAATGACTCTATACCTGCACAAAGAAAAAAGAAATACAAGTACATTTCAATCTGGGTGGGAATTAGAGGGTTAAATCACACACCAGCTACATCAGACGCGTTTATCTCTCAGAGACTCCAGCATAGACCCTCCCCTGCATAACTCTGAGTCCCCTCCCACAAATATATTATAGGCTCTTTTACAGCAAATAATAATTCACAGCTGGACTCAAGTTACCATAAGGCAGCACTGGGAATCCTAATGTAGCGACAGTATAGACTAAGAAATGGGATGAGCCAGTTTTTCATTTCAGATTGTCAGGAGCTAAAAAAATACTGGTTTCGGATAGGGTTGACATTTTATTTACTCTTGATATCTCACCACATCCTTAAAATGCAGTTGAGTACTGCACATGATAGGAAACTAACTCCTAATATCCTGCAAAAATAAATATGCAAAATGAACAATAAATAAATACCGTATATACTCGAGTATAAGCCGATTTTTTATGCACTTTTTTTGTGCTGAAAATGCCCCCCGGCTTATACTTGAGTCACCTTTTTGCGCCTGATCTCCCGGAATTTGGGGACCCGGTACCGGCCGGCCGTAGGTCTCCTGGACCCCAAACGTGGTACACATGTAGCCGCACTCTTCCTATACAAGTTTGCAAAGTTTGTTGTGCGTGGGACCTACGGCCGGGGAGCATTGATTTTTCAAAGCCGGGCATCCCTCCCATAGACTCCCATGGTAAACGGTAATTTCTCTGGTGATTTTGGGGACCTGGTACCGGCCGGTCGTAGGTCCCCTGGACCTGAAACTTTGCACACATGTAGCCCTACTTCTCCTCTACAAGTGTGCAATGTTTGTTGTCTGGGGCCCTACAGCCGGGGAGCACCGATTTTTCAAAGCCGGGCACCCCTTCCATAGACTCCCATGTTAAACGTCAGTCTAGTCATGGACACAGTGAGGCATGGGCACAGTGAGGCATGCACATGGACACAGTGAGGCAAAGTGAGGCATGCAGATGGACACCCTAGGCTTATACTCGAGTCAATACGTTTTCCCAGTTTTTTGTGGTAAAATTAGGTGCCTCTGCTTATATTCGGGTCGGCTTATACTTGAGTATATACGGTAAATAAACAAGGAAAATACTGCATGCAATATTCAACTGTGTCAGTATGTAGCAAGTTATAAGTAAGAAAAAAAATGTCAGCTCTACCAAAAACTAGTAGTTCCTGGCCACTTGAATCACACACTGGTTTATCAGTAACTTGCCACATCAATAGCCATACTTACACAAATTCCAATTTAAAAAAAGGAAAAAACAGGCATCAGCATTTAATGTGCAAAGAACAATGCAGTATATTATTACTGATGGAAAAGCAGAAACATCTTTCTCAAGTACACTAATATGGCTAAAATCACCTTATCACCACATTCACAAATAAATAAGTAAATAAGGATAATTTTTAATCCTTTACAAAAAAAATCTGGAAATTTAGATAAAGAAAAATAAAAGCAAGTCATTATGTATGATTAAAAGGGAGCAAACCTCCATCCTATAAGAAAGCCTTTACGGGTGCAAGATGCACACCTTATGGACCCTTTTTAAAAATGGGTAAGAGTACACAAAGATGTACTTATCTATTAAACAGTGAGGCTATTTTCACACCTGTGTATCTTATCACACGACTTGAGACACATAAAGAGACATGACAAGTTGAAACCCATTTATTTCAATGGGCACCTGTTCCAATCTATGCAACTAAGATCAAAGTGTCTTTAAAAAGGTCCCTGCACTACTTTGATGCAACTTTCTTGCGACCTGAGTGTAGGGTTGCCACCTTTTCGTCAAGCCAAACCCGAAAACTTCAGCTGCGCACGACAATTTTTTATTTTTTTTGTAGTACATTCAATGTATTACCTCTGTACAAAGCAATGCACAGCAATTTTGTGATTAAATAACATTTCTAATCATATGGAGTTAAATACAGGAGTTCCCCTTTACATCAGAGTCAACATAGTTCCCCTTCTACATCTGAGTCCACAGAGTTTCCCTTTATAGCTGAATCTGCAAAAGAGGTGTGCTGAGGGTATGATGGGGGCAGTACTTACAGAAGAGGAGTACGGAGGGGGTGATGGGGGCAGTATGTACAAGAGAGGAGTGTAGTGGGTATAATGGGGGCAGTATGTACAAGAGAGGAGTGTGGTGGGTATGATGGGGGCAGTACGTACAGGAGAGGAGTGTGGTGGGTATGATGGGGCAGTACGTACAGGAGAGGACTGTGGTGGGTATGATGGGGCAGTATGTACAGGAGAGGAGTGTGGAGGGTATGATAGGGGCAGTATGTACAGGAGAGGACTGTGGTGGGTATGATGGGAGCATTATGTACAGGAGAGGACTGTGGTGGGTATGATGGGGGCAGTTTGTACAGGAGAGAAGTGTGGTGGGTATGATGGGGACAGTATGTACAGGAGAGGAGTGTGGTGGGTATGATGGGAACAGTACCTACAGGAGAGGAGTGTGGTGGGTATGATGGGGGCAGTATGTACAGAAGAGGAGTGTGGTGGGTATGATGGGGGCAGTATGTACAGGAGAGGAGTGTGGAGGGTATGATGGGAGCAGTATTTACAGGAGAGGACTGTGGAGGGTATAATGGGGGCAGTATGTACAGGAGAGAACTGTGGTGGGTATGATGGGGCAGTATGTATAGGAGAGGAGTGTGATGGGTATGATGGGGGCAGTATGTACAGGAGAGAAGTGTGGAGGGTATGATGGGGGGAGTATGTATAGGAGAGGAGTGTGGTGGGTATGATGGGGGCAGTATGTACAGCAGAGGAGTGCAGAGGGTATGATGGGGGCAGTATGGGGAAGGATTTCTTGCAGTGTCTATGGGGTGACAAGGGAGCGATGTTGGGAAGAGAAGGGAAGTGACCATGGAATGATGTCCCTCAGCTGCGGGGTAGGAAGCAGCTCTGAGTGATGTCTGTATGAAGTGGTCTGGGGGTGATACAAGCTGGGGGGAGTGGGGGCTGAGAAGTGGTCAGATATTGATGTCTATAATGAAAGAAAGCTCATCCACTACTATATACAACAATACTGCTCAATGAAAACAATCTGGTATAAGAAGTACATATCTATATACTGTAAGCCAGCTCCTAGCACTCTGTATACCTGGATGATGTGAAGGTAATCGATGACCATTTATGTAACACTGTGTTATCCAGCTCTGAGTCTGTACAATCAGAAGTTACACACAGGGTTACATGAATGGTCATAAATGACTTCACATTATCTGGACTGAGGACTTGGGGATGTTTGTACAGACAGAACCGTGTTCAGGCTTGGGAACGGCTTGGGAGATAGACTGTCAGCTGTGATCGGGCTGCAGACTCCCCCCCCCCACACACACACTCACTATCTCCTCCGATTCTCATGTCACCTTAACCCTTCACTGCATCAGTAAAACAAATCCTCCAAAAAGTTTACAGCTTTCCACCCATAGAGACTTGTCACAAAAAAACTCAGCTCCTCACCTCTCCCTGCCATGCAGTGTGAACAGCCATCCCGACAGTAGTTCCAGTGAGCTCCGCCTCCCGATTCTCTCACTACACCGCACTAGTGATTGGGGGGGTTTCAGTCAGAGATCAGAGAGACCCTGCCTGCAGGAGATGGGGGGGGGGGGGAGAGACAGAAAGGAGCTTCGGATCCTCAACACACACCACAGGCACAGTGTATTTAGAATAAATGCCTCTTCTGCTGTCTCCACAGTGGCAGGTGTTCAAATGTTACCCCCTGCCCGAATGGTCTGCTCTGAGTAATGTGCCCCGGTGTCAAGCAGTACAAAACCCAGGCACAAGATTCAAGACCCGTACTGTCTGGGTGAATCCCGGACAGGTGGCAACCCTACCTGAGTGCCATATAGTGCAATAAGTGATTTAAGTTGCATGAAAGTCGCACTGGAAATTATGAGTCGCACTAGTGTGAATTAAGTCTAAATCTACATGTATAACAATCAGATCTAAAAAAAGTGATAGTTAATGGTAAAAAGGAGGACAAGAGTCTAAAATAGAGGAACATTTATAGCTTGTGGTTTAGAAATATATACACAGTCACTACACAATAAAATTCTTATGGTTTACATTTTATTATTCTTTTTTTTTTTTTTTTTTTTAAGTAAGTTTCTGGTTTACTGTCCTATCACAAATACTAATTGTTCCACCAAAATTATTCTTTTTTTCGGATGAAAATAATGTCCCGTTGGGCTATTTTTGACATTAACAAGCCTGCCTTCTGCACAACACGGAGAGATAAATAAAAGCTACAGTGTTCACCTTGGCAGGACATTCGATTTTTCCGAAGGTTGTAGCCAACGGTGCACATGCACGTTCGAGTGGTTTCAGAGGTCGGTAAGCACAGCTGGGAACACCCACCATTGTTCATCTGGCAGGGATTGCTACCTATATCAGATATCAAAAAAGACATATAAATATATTTCATAATAATAAAGTAAATAACAATAATATACTTAAAAAACGTGTTTGTTTTTTAAGTAATGCTTACAGGGAATCCACTATCATGCTAACCAATTATTACATAGAAAATATATTTAGAAAAACTGTAATCTCAATGATATCATCACAAAGCTACAGTCAATAATTCAGTAATGTCACTCTGCAGACAAAGGCAATAAATATGTCAAAACATAAAAGGACACAGGGGACAGGTAGAATTTTTTTTCTCTCTATAAACAAGTAAACGTTAATGTTGTGCAATGCTTTCCTAGAGGCACAGTGCTCCTGCAAACAACCTGGCATCAAAACAAAGCAAATCTGTCACATGGGAAGCAAGATCACAGTGTTGTAGAGCAGACTGAAGCAATGCAGAAAGTAAAGTTTTATTTAGCCGAAAAAAGATTTAGCCAGAAAGACTCCATTTACACTTAAAACACCACTTTGATATTGAAATGTCTACATTTCCAAAAATGCACAATCATTTTTTTGGAATGGTCTCAGTGAAGTGCACTCATTTTTGGTAAAAGGTTTCAAGGATGACAGTAGTTTTTGTTACAAGTTCAGGTAAAGTTGGCAATCCAATTCAGATGGAGATAAAAAAATATTTATTTATGATGCAGGATAAAAGAATCCAGTATACAAAAAAGCACTGACGTGTTTCAGCCTGGAGAGGCCTTAATAAAAGCTATGATGTACTTGGAACGTGTGCTCTAATGGTTTGTGGAAGCTTCAGTCTGGCGTTGGGATTTCATTAACCTCTTCGGTTCTGGATCATAAGGGTTGCAGCACCTTGAGTTTTGTTGGCTTATTTTTGGTACAAGGCTTCAATGATGCACACTCATTTTTGATACAAGGCCTCAGTGATGCACAGTAATATAAGGTACAAAGTCTTAGTGATATTAGCACAGTAATTTAAGGTACAAAGTCCCAGTGATGCACAGTCATATATGGTACAAGGTCTCAGTGATGCCCACTCATTTTTGGTGTAAGGTCAAAGTGATGCCCACTCATTCCTGGTACAAGATCTCAGTGATGCACAGTCCTTTTTGGAACAAGGTCTCAGTGGTGCACAGTCCTTTTTTGCAACAAGGTCTCAGTGGTGCACAGTCATATGGTCTCAGTGATGTGCGGTAATTTTTGGTACAAGGTCTCAGTAATGCACGGTCATGTTTGGTAGATCTCAGTGATGCACGGTCATGTTTGGTACAAGGTATCAGTGATGCACGCTCATTTTTGGTACAAAGTCTCAGTGATGCACGGTCATTTTTGGTACAAAGTCTTGGTAATGCACAGTCATGTTTGGTACAAGATCTAAGTGATGCACGGTCATGTTTGGTACAAGGTCTCAGTGATGCACGGTCATGTTTGGTACAAGGTCTCAGTGATGCACAGTCATGTTTGGTACAAGGTCTCAGTGATGCACGGTCATTTTTGGTACAAAGTCTCAGTGATGCACGGTCATTTTTGGTACAAAGTCTCAGTAATGCATGGTGATGTTTGGTACAAGGTCTCAGTGATGCACAGTCATATGGTCTCAGTGATGCATGGTCATTTTTGGAACAAGGTCTCAGTGATGCACGGTCATTTTTGGTACAAGGTCTCGGTAATATACAGACATTTTTTGTACAAGGTCTCAGTGATGCACGGTCATGTTTGGTACAAGGTCTCAGTGATGCACAGTAATTTTTGGTACAAAGTCTCAGTGATGCACGGTCATGTTTGGCACAAGGTCTCAGGGATGCACAGTAATTTTTGGTGCAAAGTCTCAGTGATGCATGGTCATGTTTGGTACAAGGTCTCAGTGATGCACGGTCATGTTTGGAACAGGGTCTCAGTGATGCACGATCATATGGTCTCAGTGATGCACGGTCATGTTTGGTACAAAGTCTCAGTGATGCACGGTCATGTTTGGTACAAGGTCTCAGTGATGCACAGTCATATGGTCTCAGTGATGCATGATCATTTTTGGTACAGGATCTCAGTGATGCACGGTCATTTTTGGTACAAGGTCTCAGTGATGCACGGTCATGTGGTACAAGGTCTCGGTAATACGCAGACATTTTTTGTACAAGGTCTCATTGATGCAGTCATTTTTGGTACAAGGTCTCAGTGATGCACGGTCATGTATGGTACAAGGTCTCGGTAATACACAGACATTTTTTGTACAAGGTTTCAGTGATGAACAGTCATTTTTGGTACAAGGTCACATTCTGCTGTGTACAATTTCTTGCCACATAGTGGAAAATACAGTCCAGGTTTCCAGAGGTACAATCCTTGAGTGACCCTATGAGTTCCTCTCTGGAATTTAGCTGCTCCCTGTGGCTTCTAGATTGCAGTGCATTCTTACCTGACTTACTGTGCATTAGGCCCCTTTCACACTGGGGCGGTAAAGCGCCGCTATTTTTAGCCGCGCTTTACCGTCAATTTTTCTGTGCTATTAGGCCGCTAGCGGGGCGGTTTTAACCCCCGCTAGCGACCGAGAAAGGGTTAAAAACCACTGCAAAGCGCCTCTGCAGAGGCACTTTGCTGGTGGTATAGCCGCGGTGCCCCATTGATTTCAATGGGCAGGAGCGGTATACACACAGCTCCTTCACCGCTCCAAAGATGCTGCTAGCAGGACTTTTTTTCACTGTCCTGCTAGTGCACCACTCCACACTGGAGAGACAGCGACTGTTTCAGGTCGCTTTGCAGTCGGTATAGCGCCTGCAAAGTGACCCAGTGTGAAAGGGGTCTTAAGGTGAGTTTCTGAGGAAAGCTGAGAACCAGGGGCACTTACCAACTGTGACACAAGTACAGTGAGCTTGCATAGGATTTCTCATTGGGGCTTGGTTGATAGTTTTTTTTCGATAGACAGGCTATTCCCATTCCCTTACTGTGTGCCAAGATGGTGGCATACAGGTTCAACGTACAGGGAACACTGTGATACACTGCAAGCCTCAGAAAACTCTGCAGCCTTAGACCTCATTCACATGGGTAGAAGAGTGGCAAGGTTTGTATTGCATGTCTGCTGCAGTTGTGTTGCAGCAATTTCTTTTAAAGCACACATCACTTTTAGCAGGTGGAATCCTCACCAAATGTGCTGTATGATGTACGGGTGGCTTTTTAGAGCTGTCAAAAAAACAGCTACTCATAAGAACGAGGCTCCAAATGTTTCAACACACCTTCTAAAAGAAGTGGCCAGTGTTGCACCACAAAATGCATTGATGGTGTTTTATATGAACATTCTACTACCAATAGAGATCAATCTCTGATAAACTAATTCCTCAAGTGCCTCCTTCCTTTTTGAGCACCTGCACACATCTCCTAACCAATTTTAGGGGGCCAAAATCCTCAATTACAACATTCAGAGTAGGAAGAGGAAAAGATTAGAAAAAAACCTATGATGCCTTCTGGAAATTGGAGAACTTTGTTGCAAGTTGACTAATGTGAGCAACTCTGGAGACACTTTTTAGGGACAGGTTCACTTTAAAGTGGTTGTAAACCTCTGGAATGAAAAATTAACAAAACATATCTTTCTATGGTGTGTACTTTCCTTAATCCAAAGCACCTTGTGTGATTTCTGTCTGCTTTCTCTCACTTCTGACAGTCGATGCTGACAACAGACATTACCGGGAGATGGCCCTGCCCTCCCTCTTGCACAAAGAAGGAGATGGACAGCCTCAGCTGTGCATGTTTCCCTATACGAATATGTAGAGGGGGTGTGTCCATACCCTCCACTCAGGTCTCAGATTACACTCTGCTCCCTGCTCAGTGTTGTGCAGCCTGTAACATCAGATCCCGCCCCTTGCCTCCTGAAGCTCAGAAATTCTGTTTAAAACATGTGCTTTAGGAGGCTGCAGAGAAATGAGAGCTACAGATAAACTGGTACAAATTATGTAGGAGGATTTGTTTAATCTATCTGCATCTGAGGCTAGTCACTTCAACAGGTATGTAAGGGTTTACAACCACTTTAAGGAAAACAAAATAAGCAAATTTTGGTACAGTTGCAGCATTTGCTTGACAGCGTTAATGGCTGACCAGTTGTCTTCACGTGTTGCCTGCGATAGCTCTTTAATGGTATGTGTATTTACATTTTTCCCACTGTGCTTAAGCTTTTCCTATATTATTTTTACTATTTATCACTGTCCTCTGCTGCTTGAATAAAGTTGTATCTTGAACACTATGGTCTACTCGTCTAACAAACAGCCTTCCTATCCTCCTGCGTCCGGTGTCACATTGAATAATGGAGTGCCTAATTGTACTTCGGAATCCAGGAGAGGCAGCAAAGGAACCACCTTAAACACCACTAAACTGCACATTTTTCATACTAATGGAGCTTTTAAGGTACCTGCAGTGATACTGTTAATGGGCTTGTCTCTTATATTGATGATTTTGCCAATATATTCTTCAGAAGGAGATAACAATTTCATTCAATTTAAATGTACCCAACATTAAACAAGGAGCTTCTAAGTAGTCATTTGTCATTAATTCTGGATTTAAAATTCATGGGATACCCTGTTTAAGTCATTTATTCCTGGTCTGACCTTTTTAGGATGTATGGTTCAGTTTTGTTGTTTATAAGGATACCGAAGCAAATTCAATCGCGCAGAAAATAGGAAACTGATGGTAGATGCATGCAAATCAATATGTGAAAGCCAATGGATTGCTCAAATGGTAAAATTATTTTATTACCATAATTATTATTATTATTATTATTATTATTATTATTAGTATAGTTATTAATATTTTCTTATTGTGAACATTTTCATAGTATAAACAGTGGGGTTGATTTACTAAAACTGGAGAGTGCAAAATCTGATGCGGCTCTGCATAGAAACCAATCAGCTTCCAGGTTTCTTGGTCAAAGTTTAATTGAACAAGCTGAAGTTAGAAGCCGATTGGCTACCATGTACAGCTGCGCCAGATTTTGCACTCTACAGTTTTAATAAATCAATCCCAGTGTGAATTTGCAACAAATGCAAAAAAAAAAACAGGCATACTCAGGTCACATACCTTCAAGCAGTTTTCCCAATAAAAACCCTTTAGCTGCCATGTTTGTGTTTTTTTGTACACATGTTTAAAAAAATAATTTTAAGCCTGAAGATTAGTTAAAACCCCCAAACATTATATATTTTGCAAGCAGAATAAATTATTGGTAGTTAAAAAATTCACACAAAAATATGCGCAACACTTTATCAGGGGCAAAATTCTAGTAAAAAATATAATAAAGTACATTTTAAGGCAGAGTTACACCCAAAAATTGAACTTTCGCTTTTCTGATTCCTCCCCCCCTCTGGTGTCACATTTAGCACCATTCAGGGGGGAGGGGGGAGCAGATACCTTTATAATCCAGGTATTTTCTCCCACTTCCGGACATAGCGCAACAAAAAAAAACTCTCCTTAAAATCTTGCATATGTTTAGAGTTGAGCGGACACCTGGATGTTACAATCTTACTACGTCATTGGCTGAGCGGACCTGATGGGGAACTTTAGAAGGGGCGGGTCTATTCATTTAATACACTGCCGAGGAAGTTCCCCATCAGGTCCGCTCAGGCTCAGCCAATGACATTTCGCCTGGACAGCGATGGACATCGGATCGCCGCGGGACACTGGATTTCATCGCTGGAATGTTTTTTTTTTTTCTTTTTTTTAAATAAAGGACTTTCCCAATGGTGTCTGTGTATTTTTTTTACAATTTTTTACACTTTCTTTGTGAAATGGTAGGGGTATAATGTACCCCAATACCAATTCACATAGGGGGGGCCGGGATCTGGGGGTCCCCTTCGTTAAAGGGGTCTTCCAGATTCCGATAAGCCCCCTGCCCGCAGACCCCCACAACCACTGGGCAAGGGTTGTGGGGATGAGGCCCTTGTCCCCATCAACATGGGGACATCCTCCCCATGTTGAGGGCATGTGGCCTGGTACAGTTCAGGAGGGGGGGGCGCTCTCTCGTCCCCCCCTCTTTTCCTGCGGCCTGCCAGGTTGCGTGCTCGGATAAAGAGTCTGGTCTGGATTTTTGGGGGTACTCCACGCCATTTTTTTTTTAATTTGGGGTGGAGTTCCCCTTAAAATCCATACCAGACCTGAACGACCTGGTATGGATATTTGGGGGAACCGCACGCATTTTTTTTCAAGTTTGCGGCGGGGTTCCCCTTAATATCCATACCAGACCTGAAGGGTTTTTATCAATGACTTTTCTATGTATTGCCGGGAGCCGACAATTCATTATTAGCCGCGAGTGAGTTTTAAATTACTTTTTTTCCTTCAGAAATGACACTTTGTGCAGGGACAGTTCTAAGCACGGGAAACAAGTGCGACTTTACATGCATATTGCCGAACACCGGACCCGAACTCGAACATACAGTCAATTGTTCGGGTTCGGGTCCGGGACCACAAAACCCCAAAGTTCGGTACGGACCCGAAATTTACAGTTCGGGTCCGCTCAACCCTACATATGTTATCTTTCCGAAGTATGCCTTAAATACTGCATGAAACCGTGCGGTATGTTATCGCAAGCATCTGATATGATGCTTTTTCAAAAAAGTGTAAGACAGACAGCAATTTAATGATGGCTGGTATGGCATGGCTTCTCTGGGTTGAGGGTTCAAGGTACCCTATGAGTGTGGTGTAAAGCTCCATGAAAAGGGGCTAGGATAACCTGAACTTCTGCAGGGTATCAGCATCCGTGAATTGATCCAGCAGTGTGTGCTCCTTAAAGTTTATTTCCTTTAAAAGAAACACATGAGATCTTCTCCTTCTCCGATGCGTGATAGGAGGCTCTTCCCGTTGCGTTTCGTCAGCAAAAACAAGTCTTTTTAGTGAAACACTTTGTTTTACAGTGTCTTCCATTTGAGCTAATGGTGTGCAGATCCTGCACCATTATCTTATTCTGCACAGCTGCCATATTGCTTTCATTAGTCAGTCAGCATGTGCAGTGCGTACCCCCCCCACACACACACACACATCACAGCAGCCTGCCTCTTTACTTCTCTCAATTGCCCTGATGCAAGCAGTGGATAAATTATGCAAATATGTCTTGAAGGGTTGTAGCTAGTCTGGAGGAGTGCCTGTTACTAATAGGGATGAGCTTAGCACTTGGTCTGAACTTAAGTTCAGACTTAACATTGGCTGTTTGGACAATTTTCTGAACGCTGAACATTTAGGGTGTTCTGTGTGGGGGAACGTGACACCTTCCTGATGTCAATGTTTGCTAAGGAAGCAGTGGATGCTTGCACCCATCATCCTAAGCAACCACTGACATCACACGGTCCATTCACTTACACAGTCATAACTCCCTGGCCACGAAAGCAAATGGGGGTGGGGGAGGGGTGGAGTGGAACAGGTTACATTATTGCCCAAATACGGCCACAAGGCCATTATAGATAATGCCTACATGTGTTCCTGAGTCTCCCTGAATAAAAGAACTTAAATCCAATACTCTACAGACATATCTGAATTTTTTCACCTTTACCTATTACATTTGGAGGGTGCTCCTGGGGTCTGTCGGTGCGCTCACTTCTTCCTTGGGTTCATTCCCTCAGCTCCCGGGATAGACTTGCCTCGCAGATCCTGACTTGCAACACTGCTTATTTAGAACTATTTATACGTAAGTATTCCAGTGAGATACACATTGTTTCCCCTTGCCCCTACCTTCTATCTCACTATCTGTGTAAAATATTAGCTCCTATTTGGTACCCTTTTTTATTTTTTCAGATATGCTATGCGCTTTTTCTCCTGATGAGTGCCAACTGGCAACGAAACGCGTAGAGACTATCAATGTCCTTTTGTCAGTGTTTCTCAACTTCAGTCCTCAAGGCGCCCCAACAGGTCATGTTTTCAGGATTTCCCCTCAGATGAAATAGCTGTGGTAATTACTAAGGCAGTGAAACTGATCAAATCACCTGTGCAAAATGATGGAAATCCTGAAAACATGACCTGTTGGGGCGCCTTGAGAACTGGAGTTGAGAAACACTGCCTTATGTTCCCAACACATAGCTTGACCTCAACTGTGATTAATTTGCATTATATAACCAATTTTTATCCATTGCTCAAAAAGCATTGGGTTTTTATATTAGTTACTTCCATGGGATACTATGTAATTTCAGATGTGTGCATGTACATACATGAATTCTTTTTTGTATGCCATCGCCTTGCGTATATAGATACAAATACTCAATGCTTTGTTTATATGCCAATTAAATAATTTTAGAATTTCTCCAACCACGTGTATTTAGTCTCACTCAAAGTCCCAAAAATCCCTTTCTGAAATCCAATAAAGGGACAGCTGGGAACGACAGTGGTAGATGATGCTGAACATCCGCCATCCAGGAAATTAGGTGAACTGTATCTGATTTGCTGTAATTTATAATGCACATTGTGATAAGCTCACAGTGTGCAGCAAAATTAGCATTTTCAGTGCAAAGCCGGAACCTGTACAATTGTGAAAAACTAATGGTAAGGCCGGGTTCACACTGGGGCGACAAACGCTCCGACATTGGAAGCTCATGTCGCATGACGTGTGAAAATCAATGTTTCCCTATGGGAGCCGTCTTAACTGGTCCGACACATGTCGGTCCGACTTTGAGAATGCTCCCTGTACTACTTTGGTCCGACTTTGGTCCGACTTCAGCCCATTGACTATCATTGAAGTCGGATCAAAGTCGGACCGCAGTCTTGCATGGTCCGACTTTGGCATGCGACTTGTGCTGTGCTGCTCTTGAGGGGGAACTCCAGGCCAAATTTTAAATAAAAAACTGGCGTAGGTTCCCCCTCCGGGAGCATACCAGGCCCTTGGGTCTGGTCTGGATTTGCAGGGGCACCCCTATGCCGAAAAACGGCGTGGGGGGTCCCCCATAATCCAAACCAGACCCTTATCCGATCACGCAACCTGGCAGGCCGCAGGGGAAGAGGGGGGGACGAGAGAGCGGCCCCCCTCCCTCCTGAACCGTACCAGGCCGCATGCCCTCAACATGGGGGGGTTTGGTGCTCTGGGGCAGGGGGGCGACCTGCGGCCCCCCCACCCCAGAGCACCCTGCCCCCATGTTGATGAGGACAGGGCCTCTTCCCGACAACCCTGGCCGTTGGTTTTCGGGGTCTGCGGGCGGGGGGCTTATCGGAATCCGGGAGCCCCCTTCAATAAGGGGGCCCCCAGCCCCCCACCCTATGTGAATGAGTATGGGGTACATCGTACCCCTACCCATTCACCTGGTGAAAAAAAATTGCAATAAAAAAACACTACACAGGTTTTTAAAGTAATTTATTACACAGCTCCGGGGGTCTTCTACCGACTCCGGCGCTCTTCTTTCGACTTCCGGGGGTCTTTTCCGACTTCGGGGGTCTCCGGTGTCGTCTCCGGTTCTTTCTTCCGCCGGGCCTCCGCTAACTTCTTTTTAGCTCTCTTGCTAACAGAGGCCCGGTCTTCCCGTTGTCTCGTCCGGCTCTCCGTTGTCCTTCTGCCGGCCCCTCCACTAACTTCTTGGTAGCTCTTTCGCTAGTGGAGGGGCGCGGTCTTCCCGTCGCTGTCGCCGTCGGCGTCTTCTTCCCTCTTCTCCTTCTCGATGTTGACGCGTCGCTTCCTCCCGCTGTAATACTGGCTCTCCGCTCCGCTCCGCATTAATATAGGCTTCTCATGATGTCACAGTCACATGTTCCCATGACGTCACAGTCACATGCTCCGGGGCCATGTGCCCCGGAACATGTGACTGTGACATCATGAGAAGCCTATATTAATGCGGAGCGGAGCGGAGAGCCAGTATTACAGCGGGAAGAAGCGACGCGTCAACATCGAGAAGGAGAAGAGGGAAGAAGAAGCCGACGGCGACAGCGACGGGAAGACCGCGCCCCTCCACTAGCGAAAGAGCTACGAAGAAGTTAGTGGAGGGGCCGGCAGAAGGACAACGGAGAGCCGGACGAGACAACGGGAAGACCGGGCCTCTGTTAGCAAGAGAGCTAAAAAGAAGTTAGCGGAGGCCCGGTGGAAGAAAGAACCGGAGACGACACCGGAGACCCCTGAAGTCGGAAAAGACCCCCGGAAGTCGGAAGAAGAGCGCCGGAGTCGGAAGAAGACCCCCGGAGCTGTGTAATAAATTACTTTAAAAACCTGTGTAGTGTTTTTTTATTGCAATTTTTTTCCACCAGGTGAATGGGTAGGGGTACGATGTACCCCATACTCATTCACATAGGGTGGGGAGCCGGGATCCGGGGGCTCCCTTATTGAAGGGGGCTCCCGGATTCCGATAAGCCCCCCACCCGCAGACCCCGACAACCAACGGCCAGGGTTGTCGGGAAGAGGCCCTGTCCTCATCAACATGGGGGCAGGGTGCTCTGGGGTGGGGGGGCCGCAGGTCGCCCCCCCACCCCAGAGCACCAAACCCCCCATGTTGAGGGCATGCGGCCTGGTACGGTTCAGGAGGGAGGGGGGCCGCTCTCTCGTCCCCCCCTCTTCCCCTGCGGCCGGCCAGGTTGTGTGCTCGGATAAGGGTCTGGTTTGGATTTTGGGGGGACCCCCACGCCGTTTCGGCGTAGGGGCGCCCGTTCAAATCCAGACCAGACCCAAGGGCCTGGTATGCCTCTGGAGGGGAAACCACGCCGTTTTTTTTAATTTAAAATTTGGCCTGGAGTTCCCCCTCAAGATTCATACCAAACACAGTGCCTGATATTGGCGGGGATCCAAGTCGGATCCCCGTTCATTGAAAGTCGGACATATGTCGGCTTCATGTCGCAGGGCAAAGTCGGATCCAAAGTAGGACAGATGTCGTGTCGCACTAGTGTGAACCCAGCCTCAGGCTGGAGAAGTTAAAGGGGTTGTAAAGCCTTGTGTTTTTTTCACCTTTATGCATCCTATGCATGAAGGTGAAAAAACACCTTGCACTGTCCGGCACCCCCGACCCCCCCGTTTTACTTACCTGAGCCCTGAATCTCCGTGGGCGCGATCCCGCGTCGCTTTCCCTATGGCTTCTCGGCTCTTCATTGGATAGATTGATAGCAGCGCAGCCATTGGCTCCCGCTGCTGTCAACCAAATCCAATGACGTGGCCGCCGGGGGCGTGGCCGAGTCATATACTCAGCGCTATGTACGCCGAGTGTATGACACAGGAGCGCACCCGCAAGGTAACCCCCTCAGGAGAGGGGGTTATCTATTGCGGGGAGGAGCCGCGAGAGCCACCGTGGAACCCCTGAAGAGGACGAACGGGGCCACTCTGTGCAAAACGAACTGCACAGTGGAGTAAAGTATGACATTTTTTATTTTATTTTTAAATGTGAACCTTTAGTATCACTTTAAGCTTTAAAGATCAAAGTTGTATCTCTACAGTGAGATGGAACTCTCTACAGTTGCAATATAATCTCAGCAACCTTTGTCATATAGAAAATAGATTTACCTGGAGATGATTAAATGTTATTGGCTATCATTGGGCTAACACATTGCAGCTAAATAAAATTGAAGGTGATTTTATAGCAAGCTGTGCCATATATGATAAATATGAACATAAAATTATTTGGCTGATACCAGTGAAATATTTTACTATACTTTACAAAGGTAAGAGTAAAACATATACTCTTTATATATATATATATATATATATATATATATATATATATATATATATATATATATATATATGAGAGTTTTCTTCCTCTGTGCTGTAAAATCACAGAGGATTTTTTCCAATATCTCACCCTGTTTGAGGTCAGTCTGAGGCCGGCATGGTGGGAATGGTGCCAGGCAGGTACATTCTATGGTCAATGACAAGTGATAAAACCACTCTGTTACACTCCAGACCTCGAAGGAAAGGTTTATTACTGGATTATTAGAGAAGCAGACAGTCCAATTCCCCCATTTGATAAAGCTCAAACTATCTGCCGTTAACTGTCAATTGGCGTAGACGTCAGTTCTTTATTTAAAGGAACACTGAACTCTTTTTTTAGATAGCTTAAAGGCTTATTCTGGCAAAAAGAGATTACATTTTTGGGTCTGGGCTACTGGATCGACTTCTACCCTGGATCCCTTTTCTCTCTTGTAGACCCAAATAATGAGATGTCCATACCAACGTCCTCCTAAAGGTGTGACTCTCTGGAGCTGTATTCCTCAATTATTTATTTGATTTTACAGATGGTCCATTCAGTTCCTGGAAATGGTCATTTAGAGTCCCCTTCCCCCCCAATTGATCTGCCTAAAATAATTATTTCCCCCTGCTGTTCCCCAACAGTATTTCCTTGCAGCGCCCCCCCCAGATCACATGATACGACAGTGCCCAGTGCAGTCGCCCCTCCTCCTCACCCCTTGTCCTGGCCCTGAGTCCATTAGTGTTACAGGTTTGTAACATGGTGTAGTCAGGTACAATAGAGATTGTATTGAAGTAATGCAGCAAACTTTCACAACAATGGGGGAAGACTACCAACCGGATACACTCACGGTTTCCAGCAATGTGAATGGAGCAATACTCAGCCGGAGTGACAGCAACTGTAAAGAGGGCAGAATGTGGCCTGGCCGTCTCGTGCCCATTCGGGGAGATGTTCAAAGGAGTTGCAAACCCTACTCTTTCCCTCGTTGTCCCTTCTGCTTGGACTGTCTCTAACAGTCAGGGTACTTTTCCCTACACAGCCCACTCACAAAATGTGCGCCAAACCCGGGATCCAGGGCCCTAAATAGGCATTGCCTGACCCAAGTTGACTGCTAGGGGCACACAGGGTGGCATCATCCAATAGGATCATTTCCCCAGTGACCCAGGAAACCATAGAGGAATCCTGGTCCCCCAACAACAGTGCCACTCCACAAGAGCGCTACCTGCAGTGGAGAAAGTAGATTGCACCTGCCTACAGGTCCGCTTTATAGGAGGCACCATAGACAGATTGTACTCATCTTCCCAGTGTTCCCTTGTTGCCCTAATAGGCTGTCAGATTGCCTAAACTTTTAATTTACTGAATGTTGGAATCTAAAGAGCGTACTCAAGCAACCAGCGCTAGTTTAAAGGAATGCAATGGGAGCATCATACTTCCACATACCAATAAGTACTGAGCATTTCTATGGGTTCTGGTGGAAAATCAGAGAAGCCATGGAGCACAAGAAGTACAGTCTGTCTATGGTTCCTCCTATAAAGTGAACCTGTTACTTTGCCTAGTATAGGTTTGCTTTAAAAACTCCACAAAACCTTTATTATTAAAATGGTGATTAAATCGACACCACTTCCTAATTATTCAGGCTGCCTGTCCCGCTCTCCTAGGAATGCAATGGGAGCATCATACTTCCACATACCAATAAGTACTGAGCATTTCTATGGGTTCTGGTGGAAAATCAGAGAAGCCATGGAGCACAAGAAGTACAGTCTGTCTATGGTTCCTCCTATAACGTGACGTGAACCTGTTACTTTGCCTAGTATAGGTTTGCTTTAAAAACTCCACAAAACCTTTATTATTAAAATGGTGATTAAATCGACACCACTTCCTAATTATTCAGGCTGCCTGTCCCGCTCTCCTTTCCACTTTACTTCTAGAAATCTCCAGAAGACAGGGGCAAGTAGAAGAATAGCAGCCTGTGAGACCCAAGCAATCAACCCCTGCTCCTCTGATTACAGAGGAACTAACTAAATTTGCCTAGCAGGTAGCAGCCCTATACTAGAAGGATGCTACACAAGTGCAATATAAACTGGACAGTCAATCTCATGCTTGGTACTCTCCTCATATTCTACACGTAGTGCCTGTTTGAATAGGGGAACACACAGACAGCTATGGATGCCTCTAAAAAATAATATTTTTTGACTATCCATTTACTCCATTCCATAGATGGGAAAAGATTGTCAAGTGATATTCCATCTGTAGACATATTAAGGTCCTGGACATGTCTAACACGCAAGAAGCTTATCAGTCTCACCAGAATATATACTTCTGGAATGTAGGGCAAGCTGATTAAACAGCATCATTAAAACTAAACCAGGAAAAAAGGTGATCTATATTTAAACTGTGGCGTATCTGCAACTATTAGACCAGTATTTAAACTGGAATAGATTATGCAAACCGCAGTGCACGTTTGATCTCAGGATGCTTGCACACTGATAACGGTCTTTAAAAAGTTGAAGTCACAAATTGTCACTCTGCCAAGCGGCTTTTCCAGAACTGTCTTATCCATTGATCTATTGTGCTTCCTTGTGGTGCTAAAACTGGGAATCATGAATAATAAAAGAATCCGGAGAGGTTAATCAACACTCGACAATTCACTGTTTATAGGGAATTATTAAAGAAACAAAAACACAGTTTGCAATGTGTGAACAGAGGCCAGGGAAAAAAAAATTTTTTATAGGAACAAATTAAAGGATAACTTGCAGAACAAAAATAGCAAAAAAACTAACAAAAACATAGCATTTACAATTTCTACACAAGCCATACTGTAAATAAATGTTATTAAAGGAAATGTACATGGTCAGTCACTAAAAAATACCAAGCAAACATGCATACTCACCTCTATGCTACAGCATTGCTCTAATGCTGCAGCTGTACCCTGCCAGCTCCAAGACTGAGAATTGAACTGAGCAATCACATGACTGCTGATCACTCAGTACTCGGTCTTCTCAGAGCTGAGAGCGGTGACTGGGGCAGTCACTGCTTCCCACTCTGCCCCTCCAGCACTCACTTTAGCGCTGTGCTAGGGAAGGGGCAGGCACAGCCAGCTTCAGCCCTCAGCCACACACTGAGAACTGGAGCCAGCTGTCAATCAGGCACCTGGGTGGATCCCAACATTATTGTCGGGAACCGTCTAGAGCCTGGAGTGGCTCTGTGACGTCAGCCGACAGTGGGTTTTAGCTCACTGTTGGCTGATTCTGGGTCTCAGGAGAGCACGCGTAAGCGCACTTCTGTGACCCACTAAGGAAGTATGGCCAAAAAATGCCCAGGAGCTTTGGAAGAGCTGCAAGGGATGCAGGATTTGATATATTTTTTTATTACTTATACCTGGTTACAATGACATACAGAGGAGAAGGAAAAAACACACAGGAATGCTGGATTTTTTAATTATTCCATGTTTCCTATTTTAATCAAGGGCTTAATCAACAAGCTGTTTAACGCAGGGAGGTGTCTTTTACCTAGAATTACGGTCAGGGCCGGTGCCACCACTAGGCAAACTAGGCAGCCGCCTAGGGTGCCCTGCTGCCTAGGGCATCCAGCCACTGGTGTTCCTACTCTCTTCTCTCTGCAGCAAGCGACATAGTCTCAGCATCAGCAGGCAGCCACCGCTCCATTCGCACATAGTGTCAGAGGCGCAGCGGCGGCAGAGGACTGTGTCTGTGTCCCGTCTCCCGAATGAATGTAAGCAAGCAAACATTCATTAATGGGCGCTGGTAGGCTACATTTGATAGGTTCTGGTGAGTCTTAATTTGATAGGTGCTGGTGAGGCTTCATTTAATGGGTGCTGGTGAGGCTTCATTTAATGGGTGCTGGTGAGGCTTCATTTGATGGGTGCTGGTGAGGCTTCATTTGATGGGCACTGGTGAGGCTGCATTTGATAGGTGCTGGTAAGGCTGCATTTGATGGGCACTGGTGAGGCTTCATTTGATGGGTTCTGGTGAGTCTGCATTTGATGGGCACTGGTGAGGCTTCATTTGATAGGTGCTGGTGGGCTGCATTTGATGGATGCTGGCGAGGCTTCATTTGATAGGTACTGGTGAGGCTGCATTTTATGGGCGCTGTTGAGGCTGCATTTGATGGGTGCTGGTGAGGCTTCATTTGATGGGCGCTGGTGAGGCTGCATTTGATAGGTGCTGGTGAGACTGCATTTGATGGGTGCTGGTGAGGCGGCATTTGATGGGTGCTGGTGAGGCTGCATTTGATGGGCGCTGTTGAGGCTGCATGTGATGGGTGCTGATGGGCTGCATTTGATGGGTGCTGGTGAGGCTGCATTTGATGGGCGCTGTTGAGGCTGCATTTGATGGGTGCTGGTGAGGCTGCATTTGATGGGCGCTGTTGAGGCTGCATTTGATGGGTGCTGATGGGCTGCATTTGATGGGTGCTTCGTTAAAAAGGTGGGGAATACATGTGCAGGGCAAAGGGGGTGGAGTCAGGGGTGGAGCCAAGGGGGCGGCAAAATTAGGTTTCGCCTAGGGTGTCAACAATCCTTGCACCAGCCCTGATTATAGTGGCATATTCTGATGGGGAAAGCTTAGGTATAAATCATGCTTCCTGGAGTTTTTTTTAAAGTGACTCTGTTTCTATCTAGATGTTAAAAAAAGTTACCTGCAAAATAAAGACTTTTTTAACTAAAGTCTCTCTGGTTGGTACTGGCTGTCTTTAAGAGCTATGACCATCAGTGGCGGCCCGTCCATAGGGGGCGCCCGGGCGCCGGTCCCCCCCTCCTGAAGTCACAAAAAAAAAAAAAAAAACGGGCCCTTTAAGAGTTTTTTTTTTTTTTAAATGTCCTTTTTTTTCACATTGGCGGTGCGTTCATAGTGGGCGCAGAAGCGCCGCCCCCGCTCGCTCCTGCGCCCGTCACTCACCACAACAATACATAGGTTCATGCATTGCATGAACCTATGTATTGCTGCCGCCCACTATTCAGATGGCCGGCCCCTTGAGCGCCGGCCATCTGAATTACAGCATCTGGTTGGTCTGTAGAAGTGCCTATCAGAGCCAGCGGCTCTGATAGGCTTCCCGACTACAGCCTGAGGGCTGTAATCGGCTTCTAAACAGCTAACCAGGGGACGCACGGGGGGTGCGTTCCCTGGCCAATCAGGTTCACCGGGTCTGGTTACCGGTAACCTGATTGGCTGAAGCAACATCGAGGGCGGGAGAAGACATCGAGGACGGAAGAAGGACGGCGCTGACCCGAGGAAGGTAAGTGCAGGGCTGGGGGGGACAAACTGGCTGCATTTGGGGGACAAACTTGCTGCATTTGGGGGACAAACTGGCTGTGTTATGGGGGACAAACTGGCTGCATTTGGGGGACAAACTGGCTGTATTATAGGGGACAAACTGGCTGTATATGGGGGGAAACTGGCTGCATTTGGGGGACAAACTGGCTGTATATTGGGGGGACAAACTGGCTGTATTACGGGGGACAAACTGGCTGCATTTGGGGGACAAACTGGCTGTATATTGGGGGGACAAACTGGCTGTATTATGGGGGACAAACTGGCTGCATTTGGGGGACAAACTGGCTGCATTTGGGGGACAAACTGGCTGTATTATGGGGACAAACTGGCTGTATTATGGGGACAAACTGGCTGTATTATGGGGACAAACTGGCTGTATTTTGGGGGACAAACTGGCTGCATTTGGGGGACAAACTGGCTGCATTTGGGGGACAAACTGGCTGTATTATGGGGACAAACTGGCTGTATTTTGGGGACAAACTGGCTGTATATGGGGGACAAACTGGCTGTATATGGGGGGCAAACTGGCTGTATATTGGGGGGAAACTGGCTGCATTTGGGGGACAAACTGGCTGTATATGGGACAAACTGGCTGCATTTGGGGGACAAACTGGCTGCATTTGGGGGACAAACTGGCTGCATTTGGGGGACAAACTGGCTGTATATGGGGGACAAACTGGCTGTATATGGGACAAATTGGCTGTATGGGGGACAAACTGGCTGTATATTGGGGGACAAACTGGCTGTATATTGGGGGACAAACTGGCTGTATATGGGACAAACTGGCTGTATATGGGACAAACGGGCTGTATATGGGACAAACGGGCTGTATATGGGACAAACTGGCTGCATTTGGGGGACAAACTGGCTGTATATGGGGGACAAACTGGCTGTATATGGGGAACAAACTGGCTGTATATGGGGACAAACTGGCTGTATATTGGGGGGACAAACTGGCTGCATTTGGGGGACAAACTGGCTGTATATTGGGGGGACAAACTGGCTGTATATTGGGGGGACAAACTGGCTGTATTATGGGGGACAAACTGGCTGCATTTGGGGGACAGACTGGCTGTATTATGGGGTACAAACTGGCTGTATTATGGGGGACAAACTGTTTGCATTTGGGGGACAAACTTGCTGTATTATGGGGAACAAACTGGCTGTATTATGGGGGACAAACTGGCTGTATTATGGGGGACAAACTAGCTGTATTATGGGGGACAAACTGGCTGTATTATGGGGGACAAACTGGCTGTATTTTGGGACAAACTGGCTGTATATGGGCACAAACTGCGCTGCATTTCGGGACAAACTGGTGGCGTTTGGGCACAGTGGCTGCGTTTAATGGGCACAGTGGCGGCAATTGGTGTTTGTTTTTTTTTCAGTTTGTTTGCGCCCCCCCAAAAAATTTGAGCACCAGCCGCCACTGATGACCATTGATAAGTCTTCCCCACTTCTGAGGGTGTTGCATGGTGTGTGGCTCAGTTTTTGTAGGTTCTATCTGGCAGTCACTACATTACAACTGTGCACATATGGGATTAGCGCCAGACCAAAAGATAAAGGAGTCTAATTTAATTTATTGGTATAGCGCTGAAAGACAGCCAAGTGTTTCGGGGGTCAAAGGGACTCTTCATTATCTTGAATGCTCATGCAGATACTGCTGGCCACTAATTCTTCTGATCCAGCAAATAGTTTCCCTGCACAGATTCACACAGGAAAGCCTTATTTTGAGTCTATTCAACGTTTTCACTTATGACGGAAGCCTTGATGAAGGAGGAAGTCCTTTGACCCCCGAAACACGTTGAATGTCTTTTAGAACAATGCCATTAAATAAATGTGGACTCTTTTGGTCTGGCACTCCTTCCATGCATGCATGTTTTTTTTTTTTCTGGTAGTCTGCTGGGCTACCCGCTGGAGATTAGCCTTGTCTGTCGTGAGAAGCCTAACCTGAGTCAGTGAGATCTTCAAAAAATTTTGCCCTCTCACTACTTTATATAAACTCATATCAAAGTCCCAATGCCTATTGGATGCTTTTTTTCATTGGAGTCTACCTCACAACTGCGTCCTGGTAGACGGCCAATAAACCCAGAGGTTACAGTGGAGCAGCAGACATCTGACACTCCTGGAAGCGTGTCAGGTACTGAAAATTCTACTCCTGCCATACCTCTTGAAGGGGGTTCTTATTAACAACCTTAAAAAATATATATTTACTTTTGATAGATGCATTAAAACAAGAAATTACCTTGTTGCGCCTCCTTATCATAAAGTTTCATGTGAACCACTCCTGCCGTTTTGTTCCTTACAATGGAGACACTTCCACCATCCCGTTTAATGCATGTTCCTATCCGGCCAAGATTTTGATCAGCCCACCAGAGCCGGTTATCTGTAAAATATTGGAGAAAATCATTAACACTCTTCAGTTTTAACTTCAAGTATACATAAACCCATTCTCTAAGACCTATTATAACCTTTAACAAATTAATGTTACTTAAAAAAAATAATTCACCATATTTTAATTTTGAAACTTTTATTAGAATACTACCTGGTAACCCTGCCATAAAGGTCCCTGTTAAAGCATGTCCTGTTACAGGTGACAACATTATGCCCCTGTCCCCCAATTGGACTCCAGCTATTCTCCTGCTTTGTTACGATGTCCCACGGGCTTCTGATGGAGACTTTTTTTTTTTTTTAGAGTGAAGAACCTCTTTAACCCTTTGGCACCCTTTAGCGTGCTGACGGTGCCAAGAGGTTAAAATTACTACTTAGAGGGGTTGATTTACTAAAGGCAAATAAGCTGTTCACTTTTCAATGGACATTGCTATGTGAATGTGGTGAAATTTCACTTTTGCAAAGAATATCCAATCGTGTGCAAAAAAAAAATAAGTTTTGCATTTACATGATTGGATGATGGAAGTCAGCAAAACTTTCCCTTATTCACTAAGCCTTGGGGAAGGCTTAGTGAGCCTTGCTTTTATTACATCAACCCCTGTAACTGCCCATTTTATAGTGGTTGTAAACCCAACCACACAACTTGCACCTACAGGTAAGCCTAGATTAAGGCTTACCTGTAGGTGCAAGAAATATCTCCTTAACCTACACGGTTAAGGAGATATTAGCTGAAAAGACTGCACCGATGTCTACGGCGCATGCACGCCGTAGACAACAGCACAGGCACACTAGCGGGCATTCGTGTGAAGTCATCGCCGCTCCGGCCAATCACAGCGCCGGAGTGGCGATACCCGGAAGATGGTCAGAGGGGACATGGCGGTGGCGGCGGAGGGGGACGAGAAGCGCTTCGGAAGCTTCGATCTGAGGTAAGTGCCACATAATGAGCTAGTATGCATAGCATACTAGCTCATTATGCCTTTTTCGTGCAGGTGTTATTTTTTTATTTTTTTTTGAAAAGTGGGTTTACAACCACTTTAAAGAGGTTCTTCTCTCTAGAAATAAATAAATAAATAAAAGTCAGCAGCTACAAATACTGTAGCTAATGACTTTTAAAAAGGACACTTACCTGTCCAGGGATCCATTGCCATCCTCATCCAGGCCGGTCTTTTGCCGGTCTTCGGTTCACCAGAGCTGGCATGTCTACTATGGGAAGCCCGTTGTGACCCCTTGCAGCCCCCTGCTGTGCCTACACAAGCTGGGCAGCACTTTGTGAAAGGTCCTGCATCCTTCTGGGACCGGTGAAATGTCCCAGAAGGCATCAATCCAAGCAGAAGTGGGAGCAAGTATCTATCAAAACTAGGTACCCGCTCCCCAAAATAAATTTTAATGTGCTAAATGCGGAAAATGTTCCCCATCAGGAAGCCCACCCTGGGAAATTACTTGTTGCCCTTCTTCTATTTGCCCATTAGAAACAAAGTTATATCCCTAATGCACATCAGCAGTTTGATTGGTAAAAATAAGCAACAGCCGAATCCGTTTACAGCAGTTTGCATATGTGTGGTCCTCAATCCCACAAGGACTTATTTAGCAAAGAGTTTAACCACTTGCCATACCTGTACGTCAGTCAGCAAAAGCAGGATAGCGGGCGCACGCACATACCGCGCGCCCCCCGCATGCTGCGGGAACGTGACAGCGGTTCTCGCGGACTCGATGTCCACCGACGGCCCGCGATCATGGTGAGGAGAGGCAGAATGGGGAACTGCCTATGTAAACAAGCCATTTCCCCATTCTGCCTAGTGACATGACAGGGATCTACTGCTCCCAGTGATAGAGAATAGCAATCTCTGTCATGTTTCAGTGATCCCATCCCCCCTACAGTTAGAACACGCTGAGGGAACACAGTTAACCCCTTGATCGCCCCCTAGTGTTAACCTCTTGCCTGCCATTGTCATTTTTACATTGATCAGTGCATTTTTATAGCACTGATCAATGTAATAACATTAATGGTCCCCAAAAGGTGTAATTTGGGGTCAGATTTGTCCGCCGCAATGTCGCAGACCCGCTAAAAATCGCAGATCGCTGCCATTACCAGTAAAAACAATAAAAAAAAATAAAAGTCCCTAAATCGATCCCGTAGTTTGTAGATGCGATAACTTTTGTGCAAACCAATGAATATATGCCTATTGCGTTTTTTTTTACCAAAAATATGTAGAAGAATATATATTGGCCTAAACTGATAAATAACATTTTTTTTTCTTGGATAAATAAAATATATTTGCTATTTTTTTGTTTATAGTGCAAAAATTTTAAACCGCAGTGGTGATCAAATACCACCAAAAGACAGCTCTATTTGTGGGAAAAAAAGGATGTCAATTTTGTTTGGGTACAGCGCCGCACGACCGCGCAATTGTCAGTTAAAGCGACGCAGTGCCGTATTACAAAATATGGCCTGGTCATTAAGGGGGGAAATCCTTCCAGGGCTGAAGTAGTTAAATGAAAAGTCTTCCCCCATTGCCCTCGGCTGAAATGTTGTTCTGTTCAGGCTCTTCCCTGTTTACAGCACAGAATTAAAGACGCTGCATAAATATTTAATGAAAATGACTGATGCTTATTTGAATACCACTAATGGCGTGCAATAAATAAACTGGAAATGAATATTCATTCACACAGTGGTGATCGCTTGAATAATCTGCAACAGTTTAGGTGGAAGAAGCGATAACTTTAATGCCAGGATGAATAAAGAAGCAAATAAAAAGAAAAAAAAAAAAGCAGACAATAAGTGTATCTTGTATTGAAGAACAGTTTCTAGCTGTATGTTTTTGAGCTGGGAAGACAGTGGCATATATACTATGTACTCCAAGTGAAGTTGCACTCATTTTCCCCAGAGCTTAAAAGAGAAGTATGTTTTATTTATTTTTTCACAATCATACTTACCTAGGTGGATGCAGCATCAGTTTGATGCTGCATCTGTCCCTCGCCAGCTCTAACACTGAGAACCAAACAATCAAACACTGCTGATCACTCGGTTCTCAGGGCTCCCTGAGCAGTCACTGCTGTCAGTCACCCACGAGTGTATGTAAAGTGCCTCGCAAGTACTGTGCAGACATTTTGCAGCCACAGTAGAAGGAGCTGAAGCCAGCCCTGTTCCAGTGTGCCCCTGACACCCCCAATACAGCCCCTGACCCCCCACTACACCCAAGAAGTGAAAAAAGGTATTGCTTCACTTTAAGTACATTTTCGTTTTACATACATGCTCTGGTCCCACTGTGTACTTAAAAGTGGGGTATGCCTGTATTGAACCCAACGGACGAAGACTGGGATGCCATTAAAGTTCATGTGCGTGTAAAGGCAGGTGTCCCAATACTTTTGACAATATAGTATACATAGTTCCAAGGGTAGCCATGACACTCTATGTTTGAAGAAAATGCCCAGGTGCTCACCCACAAAGAAATCCATACAAATCCAAAACTGGTTTGGAGGCACTCACGGGTCTTGCAAAGGAGGAAGATAAAAAGTTCAGTTCATCTTTCTCAAGACACGACAACATGCAAGTGAACAAATAAATAAACCCAAAGCCACCCACTATATATATATATATATATATATATATATATATATATATATATATATATATATATATGTATATATATATATATTTTTTTTTTTTTTTTTTTGCTTCGGATAACCTCATCATAAAATCACTGGTTCTGGTTTCATTTATCCAAGCAGCAACAAAGCACACCCAAGTTACATTAATTCATTAAAAAAAGAGCCATGATGTCTCTTATGTCACCATTCCGAGATATATCACGCTTGGGAAGTGACAGTCTTGATCACCCAAGAGATTGCATGTGTATATTTCTCACAAAACCAATTGGCCGATAGCTAATCAGAATTGATTGAAAATCATTCATCTGAGTATGCTGAACATCCAACTTTGTACAATCAATCTGAATCTGTCTAAATCGATTCTGTCATCTGTCATCCATTGTTGCATGCAATATAACTTCATACAGACACCGTATTGGGGTTTAACCCAATCCACATTTTGCTCCTGCATTGGACAAGCCAAGGTGGGTGGGATGTAGATCAGAAGCTTTTAAAATCTGCATTTGAAACGCAATGCCACTTAATGTGCAGGTTATGCAAATAGTAACAGATCACATCAATTTTAATCTGGGTAGCGAGGATGAATGACTCATGTTATGCCCCTTGGCTTGCCCAAACCGACACATCAATATTTAAGTGAACTGACAAACTATGATTCAGCAGCTAAGTATAAGATATGCTCCTCTGCTTGAATGGTGGTGATGAATTACAAATCAGGTACTGGAGTTCATCAAAAGCTAAAGTACATCTAAAGTCATGAACAAAAATGTAAAATGTTTCAGTTATCTTACAGTAGGTGTTTTAGTTTCCTTGTTTTTAGGTTGCACATATTTTCTGCAAGTACAGAAAAATACCCGTTGATCCTGATAGAAGGGCCTTTTAGACATGTGCACTGCTGAAAAAAATGTTAGTTTTCGTTTCATTCATTTTTATTTGTTATGATCGCAATTTGTAAAGTCGTAAATTTGATAAATTTGTAATTTCGTAAATTTGTGAATTCATAATTCAAAAATCAGAAAAAAGAAAGAAAATCCAAAAATATATTAATAATAAATAACAATAATAATAAAAAAAGTTTTTATTATTATTATTATTTATTATTATTTATTTGTTACGTTCTATTTGTTTAGATGCGGCATTCGTTATTTCAGAAAATTCATAACTTCGGATAAATTTGTATGCGCTACGTTTAGTAACAGCCAAATTTGAAAAGGAATTCTAATACCTATAATTTAATAGTTAGTAATAGTTAAGTTATTATTAGTTAGTTATTATTTCAGACTTTCGAACTTTCAGGTTTTCGGTTTCTGGAATTTTGAATTTCCGAATTTTTGGATTTACAAATATACGAATATTCGGAAAAATCTGTTAAACACGTTTTTAACAATTTGTTAATTCCAAAATATCCGAATTAACGAATTTGTTGAAATTCGTTAAAAAACTCATTTGGAATGAAACAAATTGCACGTGTCTAGTGCCTTTACTGAACCCAAAGCCCTCATTAGACCTGCGCATTCGTTTTCGTCCAAATGCATTTTCGTACGAAATTTCGGGTATTTTCGTTATCGTTTTAACAAACGCAAACAAACGTGCAGAATCTGAAATCTGAAAGATTTGACATAAAAAAATGCTTTATTTACGTTTTCGTTGCTACAACAGTTCGATATATATAGGAGATTCGACATGACGCTGACAATAACAATCTGTGTCTATCGAACCTGTGGTCGAATGTGCCAAACCTAACTCTATTAGTCCAAGATTATTCTACATAGAGAGGAAAGATTTGACATAGAGAGAAAAGATTTGACATTATAGAGACAGTGTTGGGGTAGACCATTCGACATGAACTACGAAGATTTGAAAAAGCAGCGAAAAACATACAAACGTGGAATCTGTCATTGAAGGCTTATGGTGTCTGTCGAAAGTTCTAAGAAGATTCGACAAGCTGCTAAACTGGACGACACCGCAATCGTACATTTCCGGTCAAATGCTCGGCCCATAGGCTATAGAAGAATTTGAATGTTGGTTGACTAGTAATAATAATTTATAAATATAATTATTACTAGTGTCATACAACATTGGAATTCTACTATAGCTTGTAGGCGGAACATTCGACCGGAAATGTATGATTGCAGCGTCAAATCTTTTAGCTGCTCCGTCGAATCTTCTTAGAACATTTGACAGACACCATAAGCCTTCAATGACAGATTCGAACTTAATTAATTTGGATTTTCGGACGAATGCATTTTTTAATCACTTAAGCCCCAGACCAATACGGGCCATTAGGACCAGGCCCCTTTTTGCGATTCGGCACTGCGTCGCTTTAACTGACAATTGCGCGGTTGTGCGACGTGGCTCCCAAACAAAATTGGCATCCTTTTTTTCCCACAAATAGAGATTTCTTTTGGTGGTATTTGATCACCTCTGCGATTTTTATTTTTTGGGCTATAAACAAAAATAGAGCGAAAATTTTGAAAAAAATTACATATTTTTTACTTTTTGCTATAATAAATATCCCCAAAAAATATATAAAAAAACACTTTTTTTCCTCAGTTTAGGACGATACGTATTCTTCTACATATTTTTGGTAAAAAAAATCACAATCGGCGTTTATTGATTGGTTTGCGCAAAAATTATAGCATTTACAAAATAGGGGATAGTTTTAAGGCATTTTTATAAATTTTTTTTTTTACTAGTAATGGCGGCGATCAGCGATTTTTTTCGTGACTGCGACATTATGGTGGACACATCGGACACTTTTGACACATTTTTGGGACCATTGTCATTTTCACAGCGATCAGTGCAATAAAAATGCACTGGTTACTGTGAAAAGGACACTGGCAGTGAAGGGGTTAATCACTAGGGGCACTGAAGGGGTTAAGTGTGCCTAGGGGAGTGTTTACTACTGTGTGGGGGCGTGGCTACGACTGACACATCACGATCTCCGCTCTGATTACACATTCCGCTGACATTCCCATGAGACGATCGTGGGGATCCCGCGGCGATCGAGTCCACGGGAACCGCGGTCCCACTCACGGGGAAGGCAGGGGGTCACGAGCGAACCGCCGGCGGCGCACGCGCGACCCCGACGTCGGCAGTTAAAGGGCCACGTACAGGTACGTGATTGTGCCTGTACGAGCCATTCTGCCGACGTATATATACCGTGAGCAAATGGTTAACCAAGCAAAATAAATAAAAATGAATTTCGGGAGTAACTAAATTAATTAATTTTTCAGACGAAAACGAAATTCCGAAACAAAATATTTCAGTGTGCACATGTCTAGCCCTCGCGCACACTGGACGTTTTTACAGCTGCTGTTTTTGGCTTCAGGTTTTTTTTTCTGCAGCCAGTAAACTCCCCAGCATGTTCTCCTATGTGTCCATGCACACATTGGGGTTTATTTACTAAAGGCAAATCCACTTTGCACTACAAGTGCACTTGGAAGTTCAGTCGCTGTAGATCTGAGAGGGACATGCAAGGAAAATAAAAAACTCAATTTTAGCTTGTACATGATCGGATGATAAAATCAGCAGAGCTTCCCCTCATTTCAGATCTTCCCCTCAGATTTACAGTAACTGCACTTACAGTGCACTTGTAGTACAAAGTGGATTTGCCTTTAGTAAATAAACCCCATAGTCTGTTATGAGCGTTTTTGACAG
This sequence comes from Rana muscosa, assembly GCA_029206835.1. NCBI lineage: Eukaryota > Metazoa > Chordata > Amphibia > Anura > Ranidae > Rana > Rana muscosa. Next base: position 444,946,653 of record CM055127.1, on the reverse strand, counting down.
AGGAGCTTTCTGGCTGGAAAAAAACACTCTGATGCCTCGTACACACGACTGTTTTTCTCGGCAGGAAAAAAAACGACGTTTTTCTCGACAGGATTCCTCTCAAGCCTGCCTTGCATACACACGTTCAGGCCAAATACCGCCCGTCCAAAGCGCGGTGACGTACAACACCTACGCCGGGAATATAAAGGGGAATTTTCATTCAAACAGCGCCACCCTTTGGGCTGCTTTTGCTGATCCTCGTGTCAGTAAAAGTTTGGTGAGAGACGATTCGCACTTTTCAGCCTCGTGCTTTTTAGTCTGTTACAGCGTGACGAATGTGCTATCTCCATTAGGAACGCTAGTTTTACCAGAAGAAGCGCTTCCGTCTCATACTTGATTCTGAGCATGCACGTGTTTTTCCCCTCGGAAAAGCGTACACACGACTGGTTTTCCCAACAGGAAAAAGTCCATCGGGAATCCCGACGGAAAAAAAGAAAGCTGATTCCCTTTTTTTTTTTCCGCCAGTTTTCTCATCGGGAAAACTGCGATGGAGCATACACATGGCCGGTTTTCCCGGCCAAAAGCTCTCATGGCAGTTTTCCTGCTGGGAAAACCGGTCGTGTGTACGAGGCATAACTCTGATAAAAGCTGAAAAAGCTGATGGCTATTCAATGTTTATCAGCATTTTTTGAGCCATAAGCTTTTGAGGGAGTATAGTTTTGCTAAAAAACAATTAAAACGCAGCAAAACTCATTCTACAGATACAGCTTTCTAGAGCTAATGTTACTGGCATTTTTAGAATGTCCAGTGTGCATGCACTGCAGCAGGTCGGCTCGTACAGGCACATTCATTGTGATGTCAAGTGCTGCAGCAGAAGCCAATCAGCGGGTCTCGGCCAATGATTTATGGTCACCACCCGCTGAGTGAATGAAAGAAGAGAGCTCTGTGATGGTAAACAACACAGAGCTCTCTAGAGACAGCAGCGATGTGTTTTTTTTTTCTTCCTGCAAAGCAGGGAGTAAAAACCGACACATTGCTTAGTAAAAGCAGCACACACTACACACAGTAAACATTGTTAGGCTCACAGTTAACCCCTTGATCGCCCCTGATGTTAACCTGTTCCCAGCAAGTGTCATTAGTACAGTGACAGTTTATAGTATTAGCACTGATCACTGTATTAGTGTCACTGGTGATGTCAGAGGCAGTAAGTCAGTTCCCCCTTCCCCCAGCATCAGTTAGGGCCACTATACAGCAAGTCGCTGATCGCCACCATTACTAGTATAAAATAAATAAATAAATACAAATTCTAGTACATACCGTTGTTTGTAGATGCTATAACTTTCACGCAAACCAATCAATATACACATATTGGGATTTTTTTTTAATAAAGACATTTAGCAGAATACATTTGGCCAAAATTTATGAAGAAATTCAATTTGTTTCATTTTTTTTATTGGATATGTTTTATAGCAGAAAGTAGAAAATATACACTATATTACTAAAAGTATTGGGGCGCCTGACTTTACTCCTCTGGGAAGGCTGTCCACAAGGTTTAGGAGTGTGTCTATGGGAATGTTTGACCGTTCTTCAAGAAGCGCATTTGTGATGTCAGGCACTGATGTTAGATGAGAAGGTCTGGCTCGCTGTCTCCACTCTAATTCATCCCAAAGGTGTTGTTTCGGGTTGAGGTCAGGACTCTGTGCAGGCCAGTCAAGTTCCTTTACCCCAAAACTGCCTCATCCATGTCTTTATTCAACTTGCTTTGTGCACTGGACCAAATCATTTGGTGGAGGGGGGATTATGGTGTGGGGTTGTTTTTCAATGGTTGGGCTTGGCCCCTTAGTTCCAGTGAAGGGAACTCTTAAGGCGTCAGCATACCAAGAGATTTTGGACAATTTCATGCTCCCAATTTTGTGAGAACAGTTTGGGGATGGCCCCTTCCTATTCCAACATAACTGCACACCAGTGCACAAAGCATTCATCCCAAAGGTGTTCTATCGGGTTGAGTTTAGGACTCTGTGCAGGCCAGTCAAGTTCCTGCACCCCAAACTCGCTCATCAATTTCTTTATAGACGTTGCTTTGTGCACTGGTGCGCAGTCATATTGTAACAGGAAGGGGCCATCCCCCAAACTGTTCCTACAAAGTTGGGAGCATGAAATTGTCCAAAATGTCTTGGTATGCTTACTCCTTAAGAGTAACCATAATCCCCCCCTCCACCAAATGATTTGCACCAATGCACAAAGCAAGGTCCATAAAGACATGGATGAGCGAGTTTGGGGTGGAGGAACATGACTGGCCTGCACAGAGTCCTGACCTCAACCCGATAGAACACCTTTAGAATAAATTAGAGCAGACTGCGAGCCAGGCCTTCTCATCAAAACATCAGTGCCTGACCTCACAAATACGCTTCTGGAAGAATGGTCAAACATTCCCATAGACACACTCCTAAACCTTGTGGACAGCCTTCCCAGAAGAGTTGAAGTTGTTATAGCTGCAAAGGGTGGGCAAACCTAATATTAAACCCTACGGACTAAGACTGGGATGCCATTCAAGTTCATGTGCGTATAAAGGCAGGTGTCCCAATACTTTTGTTAACTAGTGTATATATATATATATATATATATATATATATATATAATTTTATTTATTTTTTCAGCTCTTTTTTCGTTCATATTGCAAAAAAAAAAAAAAAAAAAGCAGTGGTGACCAAAAGAAAGCTCTATTTGTGTGAAAAAAATGAACCAATTTTAATTTGCATATAGTGTTGCATGACAGCGCAATTACTAGGTAAAGTATCGCAGTACTAAATAGCGAAAAATTATCTGGTCATGAAGAGGGTAAAACCTTCCAGAGCTCAAGTGGTTAATGTAATTTATTAATCCTCAAATAGGGTGGCTGAGTTTTTTTTTTCTTCTTCTTTCTCTCTTTCTTCTTCTCTTTTCTGTATTTATATATTTGTTCCCATTATTTTCACCCAGTAATCTGGCCAATAACACACTTCCTGTCTTAGTATTGGTACTCAAGTGGTTAATGTAATTTATCAATCCTCAAACAGTATGGCTGAGTTCTTTATTTTATTTTTTTCTCCTTTTTATTTTTTCTTTATTTATATATTTTTTGCCTTTATTTTCACCCAGTAATCTGCCCAATAACACACTTCCTGTCTTAGTACTGGTACTCAAGTGGTTAAAGGGATGTTGGGGCTTGGCAGAAGGGGTTAAAAAAGACAAACAATGGGCAGATGTGCAATATATTGTAGAGATGTACTGCATGTTTTTTTTTGTTTTGTGTTGTTTTTTTTTGGGGGGTGGGGGGCTTTTATTTTTTATTTGACTTGGTGAATATTTAGATAGAACTTTCCTATTATTACATCCCCCAAAGTATTCCGGAGCCGGTGTTCAGAAAAGTCTATTAGTAAACAAAGTTTCAGTTATTGCAGCAGCAGAAAACTGAATTTCAGGAACGTAGCCGTTTGTGTCCTCCGCAATCGATTTTCTGACATTTTGAGAAAATATTTCTACATTGTCCCTCTCCTTCTGTTACAGTAAAGTGTATTCTCCGGTTTCATTAGTTTGCAGGACGGCTGTGCCGGCTGACACAGACAAATGTAAAATGCTACCTTCGGAGACAGAGAATAAAGAGAGAGACGCCAGGTTAAATGAGATCACACTGACCAAGATGGATAAGCGATGGGATGCCGAACTCATAATAGACCAATTATTCACAAAGTTGGGCGAAAATATCTTTCAGGAGCAAATGGCCGGAGCGCTGGTAGGGCGTCCGAATGGGCAACAGAGGGAATAGAAAGCCAAAGAAATAACATTACGGAACAATTGCAAGAACAAGCTCTGTACAATGAGATCTGGGACGCCCGTTCGCCACACAAATCTAAATTGAATCCGGCGTCCTGGAATGGAGTAGGATGGCGATGAAATTGAGCAACATGAGATTAATTTTCGCTTGACAAGATGACAGGGGGAATTAGCGGTAAATAAATAAAGTTAAGTTTTCTGAGATCTACAGGAATTGTTATGGCAACGGAAGACGGGCATGATATCAGTCAAATATGTTTCTGTCTTTAGAAATGAAGTCAAAACTTTCTTTTTTCATTTTGAATAGAGTAAGGGAAGGTTATAACCCCTGAATGTAACAGAACGTTTCCCTGTAGACGCACATCTGAACAATCAGATCAATCTGTGAAATATGGCAACTTCAGCCTGGGTTCAAAACAGGCCACACCCCTAATGTGTTTCGCTCCGCCCCTCTGAGCAGAGTAAGGGAATGTTATAACCCCTGAATGTAACAGAAAATTTCCCTGTAGCCGCACAGCTGAACAATCCCATTAATCGGTGAAATTTTGCAACCCCAGCCTGGGCTCCAACCAGGCCACACCCCCAATGTGTTTCGCTCCACCCCTTTGAGCGGAGTAAGGGAAGGTTAAAACCCCTGAATGTAACAGAAAGTCTCGCAGTTGCTGCACATCTGAACAATCCCATCAATTGGGGAAGTATAGCAACCTCAGCCTGGGCTCCAATCAGGACACCCCAATTTGTTTCTCTCCGCTAGTGATGAGCCGAACACGCCCGGGTTCGGTTCGCACCAGAACCCGCGAACGGACCGAAAGTTTGCACGAACATTAGAACCCTATTAAATACAATGGATGCGAACGTTCGGATTCTAAAGTGCTAATTATAACGACTATTATCCATGTTATTGTCCGAAACAGAGTTTGGGAACCCGGGTTCTGCACCAGGGGACATGTATCAATGCAAAAAGAAGTTTTAAAAACGGACGTTTTCCGGGAGCAGTCATTTTAACCACTTGACCACTGGGCACTTAAACCCCCTTAATAACCAGACCAATTTTCAGCTTTCGGTGCTCTCACATTTTGAATGACAATTACTCAGTCATACAACACTGTACCCATATGAAATTTTTGTCCTTTTTTTCACACAAATAGAGCTTTCTTTTGGTGGTATTTAATCACAGTTGGGTTTTTTATTTTTTGCGCTATAAGAGAAAAAAGACTGAAAATTTTGTAAAAAAATGATTTTTTTTTTCGTTTCTGTTATAAAATTTTGCAAATTACTATTTTTTCTTCATAAATTTTGGCCAAAATTTATACTGCTACATATCTTTGGTAAAAATAAGTACAAATTGGTGTATATTATTTGGTCTTTGTGAAAGTTATAGAGTCCACAAGCTATGGTGCCAATATCTGAAAATTGATCACACCTGAAGTACTGACGGCCTATCTCATTTCTTGAGACCCTAACATGCCAGAAAAGTACAAATACCCCCCAAATGACCCCTTTTTGGAAAGAAGACATTCCAAGGTATTCAGAAAGAGGCATTGTGAGTTTTTTGAAGTTGTCATTTTTTCCCACAATTCTTTGCAAAATCAAGATTTTTTTTTCTCTTTTTTTTTTTCACAACATTGTCATATTAGCAGGTTATTTCTCACACACAGCATATGCATTCCACAAATTACACCCCAAAACACATTCTGCTATTCCTCCCGAGTATGGCGATACCACATGTGTGAGACTTTTACACAGTGTGGCCACATACAGAGGCCCAACATGCAGGGAGCACCTTCAGGCGTTCTGGAGCACCAAGGCCAATTCTGACATTTCTCTCCTACATGTAAAAATCATCATATATTTGCTAGAAAATTACATAGAACCCCAAAACATTATATATGTTTTTTTAGCAAAGACCTTAGAGAATATAATGGTGGTTGTTGCAACTTTTTATCTCGCACGATATTTGCGCAGCAATTTTTTTAACGCGTTTTTTACGAAAAAAAATGTTTTGTGCTTAAAAAAAAAAAAAAAAACAGTAAAGTTAGCCCAATGTTTTTGCATAATGTGAAAGATGAAGTTACGCCGAGTAAATAGATACCTAACATGTCGCCCTTAAAAATTGCACACACTCGTGGAATGGCGCCAAACTTCGCTACTTAAAAAATCCCCATAGGCGACGCTTTAAATATTTTTACTGGTTACATGTTTTGAGTTACAGAGGAGGTCTAGGGCCAAAATGATTGCTCTCGCTCTAACGTTCGCAGAGATACCTCACATGTGTGGTTTGAAAACCGTTTTCATATGTGGGCGGGACTTACGTATGCAATCGCTTCTGTGTGCGAGCTCACGGGGACAGGGGCGCTTTAAAAAAAAAAATAATAATTATTGTTCATTTTACTTTATTTATTTTAGTTTGACATGTTTTTCCGCCCTAAACATTTTTTTGATCACTTTTATACCTATTACAAGGAACGTAAACATCCCTTGTAATAGGAATATGGCATGACAGGTCCTCTTTACAGTGAGATATGGGGGGGCGGTGTCAATAAGACCCCACATCTCACCTCTAGGCTGGGAAGCCTGAAAAAAATACAAAAAAAAAAACAACAATCCTGGCTTTGATCGTAGCGGTGAGTCGGTAGAAGCACCGGAGGGCGGCGGGGGGGGGGGACATCCCCTCTCGCCTCCCGTAAGAATGATCAAGCGGCGGAACAGCCGCTATGATTGTTCTTATGGTGTAGGGAATCGCCGGCTGAAAAAGCTAATATCTGAATGATGCCTGTAGCTGCTCCCATCATTCAGATATCCCCGCACAAAGTCAAGGACGTCATATGACGGCCGGAGGGCGGGAAGTGGTTATTGCAGAGTATTGCCGGGCATTGCGGAGTATTGCCGGGCATTGCGGAGTATTGCTGGGCATTGCGGAGTATTGCCGGGCATTGCGGAGTATTGCCGGGCATTGCAGAGTATTGCAGGGCATTGCGGAGTATTGCGGACTATGGCAGGGTATTGCGGTGTATGGCAGGGTATTGCGGTGTATGGCAGGGTATTGCGGTGTGTGGCAGGGTATTGCACAGGGTATTGTGGAGGGTATTGTGGAGGGTATTGCAGAGTATTGTGGAGGGTATTGCAGAGTATTGTGGAGGGTATTGCAGAGTATTGTGGAGGGTATTGCAGAGTATTGTGCAGGGTATTGCAGAGTATTGTGCAGGGTATTGCAGAGTATTGTGCAGGGTATTGCAGAGTATTTTGCAGAGTATTGCGCAGGGTATTGCAGAGTATTTTGCAGGGTATTGCAGAGTATTTTGCAGGGTATTGCAGAGTATTTTGCAGGGTATTGCAGAGTATTGTGCAGGGTATTGCAGAGTATTGTGCAGGGTATTGCAGAGTATTGTGCAGGGTATTGCAGAGTATTGCACCAGGGTATTGCAGAGTATTGCACCAGGGTATTGCAGAGTATTGCACCAGGGTATTGCAGAGTATTGTACCAGGGTATTGCAGAGTATTGCACCAGGGTATTGCAGAGTATTGCACCAGGGTATTGCAGAGTATTGCACCAGGGTATTGCAGAGTATTGCACCAGGGTATTGCAGAGTATTTCGCAGGGTATTGCAGAGTATTGCACCAGGGTATTGCAGAGTATTGCACCAGGGTATTGCAGAGTATTGCACCAGGGTATTTTGCAGAGTATTGGCAGGGTGTATTGCAGAGTATTGGCAGGGTATAGCACAGGGATGGCTGAGCAGGGATGGATGGATGGCTGGATCTGTGACTGCAATTGTCACAGATCCAGCCCACAGTGCTGCTGCTGCCATCCGCTCCCTCCCCCTCCCCTCTCACACTGTACCGATCGGTACAGAGAGGGGAGGGAGGAACCGGCGTCATCAAATGACGCCGGTCTGTTTACAAGTGATTGCTCCGTCATTTAACGGAGCGATCACGTGGTAAACGGCCGCTATCAGCGGCGATTTACCGCGATTCGTGATCCGCCGGGTCCTCTGGACCCGGCGGTCACGGAGTTTCCCGTGTGCGCACCCCAGGGGGCGCGCGGGAGCGCGATTCTGGGAGGACATTATATAACGTCCTCCCAGAGTTAAGCAACCACCTTGTCGACGTTATTTGTCAGCAGGTGGTTGTTAAGTGGTTAATGATGCATAAAGTGAAAAAAAAAAAGTCAAATATTCCTTTAAATATTGTACCTGGGGGGTGTCTAAAGTATGCCTGTGAAGTGCCACGTGTTTCCCGTGTTTAGAACTGTCCCTGCACAAAATAACATTTCTAAAGGAAAAAAAGCCATTTAAAACTGCTTGCGGCTTTAATGCAATGTCTGTTCCCGGTAATATGGATGAAAATCTTTATGAAAAATGGCATAGCTACCCCATCAACCCCCCCCCCCCCCCACCCCAGCCCATTACCAGCCCCTTTGGGTCTTGTATGGATATTAAGGGGAACCCCGCACACAAAATAAAAAAGGCCCTATATACTCTGAACAGCCGTATACAGGCGGTGCATACAAGACAGGGACTGTAGGTTTGTTCTTATGTAGAATCTGTTTGTAATTTTGAACAGCTGCATTGTTTAAGTGTAGCTCCATGCCAAATTCCTTTTTTTTAGCTTTTTGGAAAACATAGGGAACGGTTATCACCCCTGTCACATTTTTTTTGCTGTCTGTGCCCCTGTTCAGAACATTTCACCTCACTTTGCGTCCCAATGACAACTGTTTTTGAAATGTGGTGTTTTTATTGAAACAAGGATTGGTGATAAAGCATCAGTAGAGAGGAGACATCTTTCTCCCATATTAATTCTTACAGGAGAGAATTTTCCTTCCAAGGGGTAGATTTCCTCTCACTTCCTGTTGTCTTCTTCCGTTTGCAAGTAGTAGTAGTTTGTAAGTTGGATGTTTGAAAGTAGGGACCTGCCGTATATACTCTGCAGAAATTGGCCCCTTAGGTGTTGGTGTTGGCACAACACTGAAAGCACTCACAGTTATTCTTGATGGGTGCTGGAACGCCCTGCTGTCAACTATTATATCAGGAATTGTAATAACATATAATTGTTGATCAGTGGTAGTAAAAATTGGGCCTTTGATGGTGGTGCTGGTGCCACAACACTGTAAGGCCTGACAGTTACTCTTGGTGGGCGCAGCAATGGGCCCTGCTGTGAATTATTCGAACAATAATTATAATTGCATGCCCCTGTTGAACAGGGGCTGAAAAATTGGGCCTTTGGTGGTGGTGGTGATGGTGGTGCTGGTGCCACAACACTGTAAGGCCTGACAGTTACTCTTGGTGGGCGCAGCAATGGGCCCTGCTGTGAATTATTAGATCAATAATTATAATTGCATGCCCCTGTTGAATAGGGGCTGAAAAATTGGGCCTTTGGTGGTGGTGGTGATGGTGGTGCTGGTACCACAACACTGTAAGGCCTGACAGTTACTCTTGGTGGGCGCAGCAATGGGTCCTGCTGTGAATTATTCAATCAATAATTATAATTGCATGCCCCTGTTGAAGAGGGGCTGAAAAATTGGGTCTTTGGTGGTGGTGGTGGTGATGGTGGTGCTGGTGCCACAACACTGTAAGGCCTGACAGTTACTCTTGGTGGGCGCAGCAATGGGCCCTGCTGTGAATTATTAGATCAATAATTATAATTGCATGCCCCTGTTGAACAGGGGCTGAAAAATTGGGCCTTAGGCACTGGTGGCACAACACTGCAACCCCTCACAGATACTGTACTTGGAGCACAGCAATGAGGCCTGTTGCAAAGTATTGCATCAAAAATTTTAATTACACGCCCCTGTTAAACAGGGGCTGAAAAATTGGGCCTTAGCCACTGGTGGCGTCACCCATAAACCAAAATGATCTTCCAAGCTATCATCATTAATCGTATCATTGAGGAGGAGGAGGAGGATAGCCAGTCAACATAACAGCACAGGCACTCAGCATCAGCATCAGTCTTGAAGGGATGTGACATTTTAAAATCAATTAGTCTGTTATATCAGCATCTGGTGTGTGGTAGCTGGTGGTGATCCAAGACTGGTTCATCTTGATGAAAGTCAGTCGATCAACCGAGTCGGTGGACAGGCGCACCCTGTGATCCGTGACAAATCCTCCAGCAGCACTGAATGTGCGTTCTGAAAGAACGCTGGATGCAGGACAGGCCAGTAGCTCAATTGCATACTGTGCAAGCTCTGGCCAGTGATCCATCCTCAAGACCCAGTAAGCCAGAGGATTTTCGGTGGGGAAGGTGTCCAAGTCTGACCTTGCCCCTAGGTATTCCTGGACCATGTATATCAGACGCTGGCGATGGTTGCTGGAACCGATCATACTTTGGGGCTGCGGACTAAAGAATTGTCTGAACGCATCGGTCAGACGGCCACCTTCCCCACCGCTCCTTCTTTGACTGCCCGAAGCCTCAGCAACTCGTTGTCCAGGACCAGGAGTTTGTAACCTCCCAGTCTCTGGGAACGCGTTGCACAGACCTTTCTGCAAGGCCTCCCGGAGTTGTCTCATCCTCTGCTCCCTCTGCGACGGTACGATAAGGTCCGCAACCTTACCCTTGTACCGTGGATCAAGGAGAGTGGCCAGCCAGTAATGGTCCCTCTCCTTGATCCGAAGAATACGAGGATCCTTCCGCAGACTTTGCAGGATCAGGGAGGCCATGCAGCGTAGGTTAGCTGAGGCATTCAGTCCGGAGTCCTCTGGGTCACTAAGGACGACATGATCCGCAGCCACCTCCTCCCAGCCACGTACAAGTCCACTGGTTTCTTGGGACTGTAAATCATCCCTAAAAGACTGCTGCTGATGATGCTGAGTGCCAGCCTCCACCTCCATGCTGACACAATCCTCCTCCTCCTCCTCCTCCTCCTCCTCCTCCTCCTCCTCTTCCTGTGCGATGGGTGGGACAGAAGGAACACTGTCTGGGTAAAGGGGGCCTTGAGAGGCAAGGAAGTCCTCCTCTTCCTGCCTCTGTTCTGCCTCAAGTGCCCTGTCCATTATTCCACGCAGCGTGTGCTCCAACAGGTGGACAAGAGGTACAGTGTCACTGATGCATGCACTATCACTGCTCACCATCCTCGTGGCCTCCTCAAATGGTGCCAGGACAGTGCATGCATCCCTGATCATGCCCCACTGGCGTGGTGAAAAAAAAACAAGCTCCCCTGACCCTGTCCTGGTGCCGTAGTCGCACAGGTACTCATTGATGGCCCTCTGCTGCATGTGCAGCCGCTGCAGCATGGCCAACGTTGAGTTCCACCTGGTGGGCATGTCACATATAAGGCGGTTCTTGGGCAGGTTCAACTCCTTTTGCAGCTCAGCCAGGCGAGCACTGGCATTATAAGATCTGCGGAAATGCACACAGACTTTCCTGGCCTGCCTCAGGACATCCTGTAAGCCCGGGTACCTGCCCAAGAACCGCTGCACCACCAGGTTAAGGACGTAAGCCATACAGGGCACATGGGTCAGTTGTCCCTGTCGGAGGGCGGAGAGGAGGTTGGTGCCATTGTCGCAAACCACCATTCCTGGCTTAAGCTGGCGTGGCGTCAACCACCTCTCGGCCTGCCCCTGCAGAGCAGACAGGACCTCTGCCCCAGTGTGGCTCCTGTCACCCAAACACACCAGCGCAAGCACGGCATGGCATCTTTTTGCCTGCATACTTGCGTAGCCCCTTGAACGCCTACGGAGCACCGCTGGTTCCGAGGACAAACCACAGGAAGAGGCCATGGAGGAAGAAGAGGAGGGGGTGGAGGAGAGAGGTGTGTCAGAACCAGTAGTAGCATTTTGGAGGCGTGGCGGTGGAACAACCTCCAACACTAATGCACCTTGTCCTGCATCCTTCCCAGCTGCCAAAAGAGTGACCCAATGGGCCGTGAAAGAATGGTAACGTCCCTGTCCATGCCTGCTGGACCATGAGTCAGCGGTAATATGCACCTTACCGCTGACCGCCCTGTCCAGGGAGGCCAAGACATTGCCTTCCACATGCCTGTAGAGAGCCGGAATCCCCTTCCGTGCAAAAAAGTGGCGTTTGGGAACCTGCCACTGAGGAACCGCACATTGCACAAACTCACGGAAGGGGGCCGAGTCTACCAACTGAAAAGGCAGCAGTTGAAGCGCTAGCAATTTAGCCAAGCTAGCATTCAACCGCTGGGCATGTGGATGGCTGGGAGTGAACTTCTTTCGACGGTCCAGCAGCTGGGGCAGGGAAATTTGCCTGCTAGAATCGGACGTTGGTGTACTGCTAGCAGAGTGCCCGCAAGTACTTGCCTGTGACACACCTAATTCTACACCTTCATTCCTCTCAGAGCAGGTTTCAGAGAGGAGTGAAGGTATAGTGGGGTTGGAGATCCCAGCTGATGCGGTGCAAGAAGAGGTCAGCTTTGTTCTTTGGTGTGGGTCTTTAAGGTAGGCTTGCCAACGAGCTGCATGGCAGGTCAACATATGTCTGATCAAGCATGTGGTGCCCAAGCGGCTGATGTTTTGGCCACGCGATATACGCTTGAGACATATGTTGCAAACAGCAGCTGTGCGATCTGATGCACTCGCCTCAAAAAAGGCCCACACCAAAGAACTTTTTGAATGACGGGCAGAGGCAGCGCCCTGCACAGGCGGAGCTCTGCGGTGTGATTCCGTCGGTGTGCTGCCCATACGCTGGCCACTCAAGGGCATCCTGCCTCGTTGGAGATGTGCCTCCTCCTCATCCTCCTCCTCCTCCTCCTCTCTCCTATTAGGCACCCACGTGGAGTCAGTGACCTCATCATCCCCTCCCTCCTCATCACTGGAGCCAATCTGGCAGTATGCTGCAGCTGCTGGAGCCTGACTGCCAGATTGGTGTCCTTCTTGAGCATCCCCTCTCTCTGCTCTCACGCTGCTGCCTTCCTCTAGCTGGGTATCATCATCAGATCCTTCCAAACGCTGGGCATCCTCCTGGAGCATGTACCCAACACTGTGCTCAAACAGTTCGGGGGACTCCTCAGGAGGAGGACATGGTGGGTCTAGGGAAGGATTGACTAATGAAGATAATGATACCAGAGAAGAGGGCGCTTTGGCAGCTGCTTTGCCAGTACCCTGAGCCTGGGTGAGAGAGGATGAGGAGGATGAGGTGGGCTTGGTCATCCACTCTACCAAGTCTTCGGCATGATGTGGCTCAACATGTCCAGCTGCCGAAAAGAAGGACAAGCGTGTCCCATGGCCATGTGCTGATGACAATGCACCGCGTCCACGACCAGCACTGTTGCCCCCAGACACAGAGCCTGCTTGCCCTCTTTTTTTGCCTCCTGACTGTCTGCCTCTCCTTGTTTGCCTTCCAGACATTTTAATGGATGGCCTGCAGGGAGATGGGAAAAGGAGCAATAAGGGCTACCTTCAGGTGTATATTGTGCAGGAGGCTTAGCAACAATGACACTGACACTGTCCCCTGCCTATCCTTCTCTGTCCCTAAACTCAAGGATTTGAAATATGGAACAGCAAAATTGGTTTAGAACAGAATAGCACACTGTCAGTTTCACTCACTGTACCTCTCTGTCCCTAAACTCAAGGATTGAAAATATGGTTCAGCAAAATTGGTTTAGAACAGAATAGGACACTTTCCCTCACTGTCCTACTCTGTCCCTCCCTACAAACAAGATTTAGCACAGAATAGCACACTGATAATTGCCACGAGTGTCCTTCTCTGTCTCTAAACTCAAGGATTGAAAATATGGAACAGCAAAATTGGTTTAGAACAGAATATCACACTGACACTTTCCCTCACTGTCCTACTCTGTCCCTCCCTACAAACAAGATTTAGCACAGAATAGCACACTGATAATTGCCACGAGTGTCCTTCTCTGTCCCTAAACTCAAGGATTGAAAATATGGAACAGCAAAATTGGTTTAGAACAGAATAGCACACTGACACTTTCCCTCACTGTCCTACTCTGTCCCTCCCTACAGACAAGATTTAGCACAGAATAGCACACTGATAATTGCCACGAGTGTCCTTCTCTGTCCCTAAACTCAAGGATTGAAAATATGGAACAGCAAAATTGGTTCAGAACAGAATAGCACACTGACACTTTCCCTCACTGGCCTACGCTGTCCCTCCCTACAAACAAGATTTAGCACAGAATAGCACACTGATAATTGCCACGAGTGTCCTTCTCTGTCCCTAAACTCAAGGATTGAAAATATGGAACAGCAAAATTGGTTTAGAACAGAATAGCACACTGACACTTTCCCTTACTGTCCTACTCTGTCCCTCCCTACAAAGAAGATTTAGCACAGAATAGCACACTGATAATTGCCACAAGTGTCCTTCTCTGTCCCTAAACTCAAGGATTGAAAATATGGAACAGCAAAATTGGTTTAGAACAGAATAGCACACTGACACTTTCCCTCACTGTCCTACTCTGTCCCTCCCTACAAACAAGATTGAGCACAGAATAGCACACTGATAATTGCCACGAGTGTCCTTCTCTGTCCCTAAACTCAAGGATTGAAAATATGGAACAGCAAAATTGGTTTAGAACAGAATAGCACACTGACACTTTCCCTCACTGTCCTACTCTGTCCCTCCCTACAAACAAGATTTAGCACAGAATAGCACACTGATAATTGCCACGAGTGTCCTTCTCTGTCCCTAATCTCAAGGATTGAAAATATGGAACAGCAAAATTGGTTTAGAACAGAATAGCACACTGACACTTTCCCTCACTGCCCTACTCTGTCCCTCCCTACAAACAAGATTTAGCACAGAATAGCACACTGATAATTGCCACGAGTGTCCTTCTCTGTCCCTAAACTCAAGGATTGAAAATATGGAACAGCAAAATTGGTTTAGAACAGAATAGCACACTGACACTTTCCCTCACTGTCCTACTCTGTCCCTCCCTACAAACAAGATTTAGCACAAAATAGCACACTGACACTTTCCCTCACTGTACCTCTCTGTCCCTAAACTCAAGGATTGAAAATATGGTTCAGCAAGATTGGTTTAGAACAGAATAGCACACTGACACTTTCCCTCACTGTACCTCTCTGTCCCTACAAGCAAGGATTAGCACAGAATAGCACACTGTCACTGACACTCTCCCTACCTATCCTTATTTGTCCCTAAACACAAGGAATCCAGGATTAGTAAAGGAAAAATAATGACACTGTCCCTGCCTATGCTTCTCTTTCCCTGCTCCGGAACACACTACACAAGGCCGCCGCGCTGGCGGCCTTTTATAGTGTGGGGCGTGTACTAAACCCCCTCAGCAATAATTGCTCTCCTCGCTGCCGGCGCTGTGATTGGCCAAGCATGCGGGGTCACAGTGCATGCTTGGCCAATCACAGCGCCTGGATGACACTGCGATGGCGTAGTGCATTGTGGGCCGTTCGCGTCACTCGAATTTGGCGCGAACGGCCCAAATCGTTCGATCTTCGTCGAACGATCGAACAGCCGATGTTCGAGTCGAACGTATGTTCGACTCGAACACGAAGCTCATCCCTACTCTCCGCCCCTCCAAGCTTATTCATGGGGGTGAGGATCACCCTGATTATAGTGATACTAAAGTCTCTTTTTTTTTTTAACCACTTTCATACTGGGCACTTATACACCTTCCTGACTCAGACCAATTTTCAGCTTTCTGCGCTGTTGCACTTTGAATGACAATTGTGCGGTCGTGCTACACTGTACCCAAACTAAATTTTTATAATTTTTTCCCCACAAATAGAGCTTTCTTGGTGGTATTTGATCACCTCTGGGATTTTTATTTTCTGCTAAAAAAAATAAAAATGACCGAAAATTGTGAAAAAAATAAGTATTTTTTTGTTTCAGTTACAACATTTTAAATAAGTAAGTTTTCTCCTTCACTGATGGGGCTGCACTGATGGGTACTGATGAGGTGGCACCAATGAGGTGGCACTGATGAGGTGGCATTGATGGGCACTGATGATGGGCACTGATAGGTGGCACGGATAGGCGGCATGGATGGGCACGGATAGGCGGCACGGATGGGCACGGATAGGCGGCACAGATGGGCACGGATAGGTGGCATGGATGGGCACTGATAGGCGGCACAGATGGGCACTGATAGGCGGCATGAATGGGCACTGATAGGTGGCACAGATGGGCACTGATAGGCGGCACAGATGGGCATGGATGGGCACTGATAGGTGGCACGGATGTGCATGGATGGGCACTGATAGGTGGCACGGGTGGGCACTGATAGGCGGCACTGATGTACTGTAATGGATGCCAATCAGTGCCAAGCAATAATGCCTGCCAATCAGTGATGCCCATTGTGGGCACTGATTGGCATCCATTGTGGGCACTGATTGGCATCCATTAGGGGGCACTAACTGGCATCCCTGGTGGTCTGGTGGCATCCCTGGTGGTCCAGTGTGGGCATCCTCGGGGGGGCTGCGCTGATAATCTATCAGCACAAACCCCCCCTGTCAGAGGAGCAGCCGATCGGCTCTCCTCTACTCGCGTCTGACAGACGCGAGTGAGGAAAAGCCGATGACCGGCTTTTCCTGTTTACACTGTGATCAGCCGTGATTGGACATGGCTGATCACGTGGTAAAGAGTCTCCGTCGGAGACTCTTTAACTAGATCGGTGTTGCGGGGTGTCAGACTGACACCCCGCAGCAACGATCGCCGTGATGCGCGCCCCCGGGGGCGCGTATCGGCTCAAAATCCTGAGGACATCATATGACGTCCAGTCAGGATTTTGAAACCACTTTGCCACCGTCAATCCGCTATAGGGCGAGCGGCAAGTGGTTAAATAACAAACATGTTATACTTATCTGCTCTGTGCAGTGTTTTTGAACAGAGCAGCCCCAATTCTCCTCTTCTCGGGTCCCTCTTCAGTGCTTCTAGCCCTTACCTCCTGTTGAGTGCCCCTAAAGCAAGCAACTTTCTATGGGGGACCCAACTAAAGACCATGGCTCCCTGTTTTGCATAGTTTTTGCATAGAATGCATTAAGATAAAACACCTTCTGCCTTTACAGCCCCTTTGAAATGAAATGTCAAACAAGCATTCAACCCACTTTTTTTTTATCCAGGGTTTACCACCTCTTTAATTGAGACAAGTACACACTAAAGAGGCCCATTCTTTGTTCATATTTCACGTCTGAGGTTTACAACCACTTTAACCACTTCCCGCCCAACAACGTCATATGACGTAGTCGACTTTGAGAGGGGATATCTGAATAATGGGTGCAGCTACAACATCATTCAGATATCTTCTTTTAGAGCCGGAGATTCCCTGTACCGTAAGAACAATCATAGCGGCTGTTCAGTCGCTTAGAAAGCAAATGACCACCTAAATAAGCCAATGGTGTTGCCGATACTAATGGGACTTTAAAGGCAAACACTGAGAACGCAAAAGTACAAAATAAGCTAAAAACACCAATAAAATGAATAGGATCAAATTGAGATAACTGTAGTCAAAACTGTAGAGTGGTCCTAAAGGCACCAGTCGCTTGACCCGTTCTTGCAAGCAGTGGGAGGGGACGTCGTCCCCCTCCCGCCGCCCTCCGGTGCTTCTCCCGGATCTCCCGTGTGACTGACGAGAGGGAGAAGGAACCGGTCAATGCTGGAAGTTGACCATAGAGAATCCAGCTGGCCAGATGGCCCCTGGACATCTCTATGACCTTTTGGAGGCCGGGCGCGGTATTTTGACGTCACGCCTAGCCTCTGCATTTGAAAAAATGCCAACGCATTGGCTGGGAAGCCAGGATCCTTTTTTTTTCCAGGCTTCCCAGAGAGGACTTGTTGACCACAGATTTCACTGTGAAGAGGACCTGTCACACACTATTCTTATTACAAGGGATATTTACATTCCTTGTAATAGGAATAAAAGTGATTAAAAAAAAAGAAGTTAAATGAAAGTGTCAAAATAGAAAAATAAGAGTAAAATAAACAATAAAAATAAAATAAGCGCCCCCTGTTCCCGCACACGCATAAGTAAAGGTCACGCCCACATATGTAAATGATGTTCAAACCACACATGTAAGCTATCACCACGAATGTTAGAGTGAGAGCAATATTTCTACCACTAGACCTCCTATGTAACTCTAAACAGGTAACCTGTATTTTTTTTTTAAGTTTGGCGCCATTCCACGAATGTGCGCAATTTCAAAGCGTGACATGTTAGGTATCTATTTTCTCAGGGTAACATCATCTTTCTTTCACATTATGCAAAAAAAATTGGCTAACTTTAACTTTGTTTTTTGTTTTTTTATGCATGAAACTGTTTTTTTTTTTCCCAAAAGAAAAACACTTGAAAAATTACTGTGCAACTTACTGCACAAATACTGTGCAACAACCCCCCTTTTATTCCCTAGGGTCTCTGCTAAAAAACGTATATAATATTTGGGATGCCCACTGATTTCAATGGAAACGCATTGAGGAAAAATGCATAGGTGTAATTCCAGTCCAAGCAGCAGCCCACAGTGGGGGGGCTTTAAAGTCTTTAATGGCTTGTATCAGCTAACGATCATATGAGATGCAGGTATACATTAAACAATACAATAAATATGCATTATGTGAACTTTTATGCGCAGAAATTGATGCAATTTTGCCAGCTTAAAGTTAAAATAACACCCTGCTTATGGCTTATCTCCAGAAATACTAGAGTATACAAATCGCATGCGGGCCGGAAAAATAAACACAAGTACGATTTATGATTCATGAAATCTGTTTTTCTGTTTTCAACTAAATTGAAGTCATTATTTTTCTTGAGTTAAGATGTGTTTTATCTTCTCTCAATTAAGGAAGGACAAATGTACCGTAGTAATTAAGAGCAAATATAAAACTGATTACACAAAAAGAGCCAATTAGCCAACTAAATTCTTCCCTTTGTTTTTCTTATTTTGTGATCATTACGGCACGTTATTATATTGTGGGATGTGAGTGAGACGTCGCGCTGTACGGAGGAGCTGAACCAGTGACACGAGGAATTTGGCGCACAAGGTCACCCCCCCCTGCAGCAAGGTCCCTGTCCAAAGAAGCAGTTTGGATTGTTAAAATGCGCAAGGGAACAAGCGCGGTATTGGCAAATAACCTAATGTGAAGGGTAAATGAGGATGTGCTATATGTTAAAATCTTAATACAAGCCACCAGAGAGTCTTGTATATAAGGCATAGGACACATAAGTTGCTTCTACGAGATTGTTCTTAGTTGAGTAACTTTGGGTTATTTCCTTCTGGCGAGTATGAGGAAACGTTAGTATTTTTAGTAAGTTTAGATATTTATATACACTGGGGGTTGATTTACAAAAACTGGAGAGTGCAAAATCTGGTGCAGCTGTGCATGGTAGCCAATCAGCTTCTAATCTGAGATTGTTCAATTAACCACTTCAGCTCCGGAAGACCTCCTTCCTGACCAGGCCATTTTTTGTGATACTGCGTTACTTTAACTGACAGTTGCGTGGTCATGCGACGCTGTACCCAAAACAAATTGATGTCCTTTTTTTTCCCCTAGAGACAGAGCTTACTTCTGGTGGTATTTGATCACCTGTGCAGTTTTTATTGAATTCTTTTTTTGTCCGAATGCATTTTCGTCCGAATTTCGGGGATTTTCACGCTCGTTTTAACAAACGATAACGAACGTGCAGAATCCGAAATCCGAAAGATCCGACATAAAAAATGCTTTATTTTCGTTTTGTTGCGACAACAGTTTGATATAGATAGAAGATTCAATATGACGGTGACAATAGCGATCTGTGTCTATGGAATCTGCAGTCGAATGTGCCTAATCTAACTCTATTACTCCAAGATTATTCGACATAGAGAGAAAAGATTTGACATTATAGAGACATAAAGATTCGAAGAAGCAGCTAAAAACATACGATCGCGGCGAGTGGACATTTATGATCAAATGCTCCGCCAATAGGCTATAGAAGAATTCTAATGTTGGTTGACTAGTAATAATAACTAATAAATAGAATTATTACTAGTTATACAACATTAGAATTCTACTATAGCTTGTGGGAGGAGCATTCGACCAGAAATGTACGATTGCGGCGTCGTACAGTTTAGCTGCTTCGTCCAATCTTCTTAGAACATTCGACAGACACCATAAGCCTTCAATTGACAGATTCGGACCTTAATTCTAAATTTTGGACGAATGCATTTTTTAACGAAACAAAATAAATAAAAACGAATTTCGGGTGTAACTAAATACACTTATTTCTCGGACAAAAACTAAATTCCGAAATGAAATAGTTCAGTGTGCACATGTCTTGTGGTTTTTGTTTTGAAAAAAATAAATAAAAAACTATATTTTTTACTTTCTGTTATAAAAAACATGTATAGGAAAGAAAGGCTTGGAGTGGACTTTAATGGTACCGTATGACAACTGAAGATAACAGTGTCAAATAAAAGTTTTATCAATTTTATTACAAAAATATATTGTAAAACCATATTGTATTACTAAACTCCAATGTGGCACTCCCTTTAAACTTTGTTCTAAAACATCCTGCTAAATAACATCCAATAAATCCAATAAAAATAGATAGATCCAATAAAATAAAAAAAAAAACATAAATTGAGGCCAATATGTATTCTGCTATATTGCATAATCATATTTTTAGTAAATAAAAATTCCAATACATGTATATTGATTGGTTTACGCAAACGTTATAGAAACTACAAACTATGGGGTGTATTTATGGAATTATTAATTATACTTTTTTATACTAGTAATGGCAGCGATCAGCGACTTATAGTGGGACTGCGATATTACGGCGGACAATCGGACACAAACTGAGAATTTTGACACTTTGTGGGAGCCAGTGACACTAATGCAGTGATCAGTGCTAAAAATATGCACTGTCACTGTACTAACACTGCCAGGGAAGGGTTTAAATATCTAGAGCGATGAAAGGGTTAAATGTGTGTCTAGCCAGTATTTGTGTACACTGTATGCGCTGCTTTTACTAAGGGAAGACATGGATTCTAGTCCCTGCTTTGCAGAGACACAGAATCCATTCCTTCCCCCTGTCAGACTCAGGATCTGCCATGTTTACATAGGCAGATCCCCATTCTGTGTTGTTTACACATGATAGGCAGGTGCCGGTGGACATCGAGTACCCGGGAACAGCAGATCGACTTAAGCTGTGAATTTTCACAGCAGAAGCGGCCCGCCGGCTGTGCACGTGTGCCCCCTGCAGGCGGAAGTGCAGAATTACGTATATATACAGTACATGATTCTGCACAGGACAGCTGCCCTGTAGCAGTATAACTGCTATGGGGCGGTCTTAAAGTGGTCAAACCAATAAGTGATTTTGAGCATTCCTTTTTCTTTTTTTAAAGATTTTCAAAGTGTCAAATACAATCATTTTAATTAAAGAGATTACGATTTAGAATAATAAAACTTTTCATAGTTTAATATTTAATAGTTTGTATAGAGGGCAATACATTACACCAAAAAAGAGCGATAACTAAGGGGCAAAGAGGGGCAGAAAGATTTGGTTTCAAAAGAGGCATAGTCCCTCCAAATAAGGGACAGTTTAGAGCTGTATCTGTGCCCATATTAGACAGATATCCTATCACTTCCGTTTGCCATTAAATAATAATAAAAAAAAATCATCTCCCTGTTAGCGCTAATATGAAGACATATAAAAATCAATGGACCACACATTAAGAACTCCTGGATTATTAACGATCAATTGCACATTATACTTTATGTTACCCATTATCAGCAAGGTTATATACATTGCCTGCTTACCTAGATAATATACAGTATATAAAATCACCTAAACTGTCCTCTCTGTTTTTCCTAAGCCCTCCTGCTCTCTAGGCTCCTTCAGGACTTCTCCAGAGCTTCTTTCTCCCTCTGGAATTCTCTATCCCAATTTGTCCAGCTATATCCTACACTGTCTGCCTTTAGGCTAGGTTCACACCTATGCCTAAACATTTAATATGGTTTCCTATGGGACATGTTCACATCTATGTGTTTTTGGAAAGGGTCGTGGACTTTTTTTCCCGTAGCAGAATGCATTTTGCCTGTAATAGACTTCAATGGTCCCTCACCAAAAACGGAAGTGTTGTATTCCTGATGTGTTTTTACATGCGTTTTGTTTCCCCTTAAAGTGGTGTTCCGGGCAAAAAATAAATAGAAGCCAGCAGCTACACATACTGCAGATTCTGGTTTTTAATAATAGGACACTTACCTGTCCTGGAGTCCCTCAATGTCGGCACCGCAGCTGATGTTTCCATCAGCTTTTGGGAGCTGCCGCCGTCATTGCAGGTAAGGGAACCCGGCAGTGTAGCCTTTTGGCTTCACGCCAGGAACCCTGCTGCGCATGCATGAGGCCCCGCTCCTCCCTCCTATTGGCACGACAGCCTGGGAGAGGAGGAGGTAGCCCTGCGGTGATGTCACGGGCCGTGGCCTGGACTCCCGGAAGTTGGAAAGGTTACCTGTCAAAGACAGGTATCCTGTCCCCCCTCCCCCCCCCTAAAAGGTGGCAATTGTGGCACCGGAGGGGGGGAGGAATCTGATGAGTGGAAGCTCCACTTTAGGGTGGAACTCTGCTTTAACAAACTATGAATAGCCAGTTGTTAAGGAGCTGGGGGCAGCCGCTTCCTTAACAACAGATGAGTCATTAGCTGTCAGCTGGGTTTGCCTGCTGGCAGCTGAATGTAAAAAAAAGAATTGCCAACAAAGAATAAATTAAAATGATGTTGCGCGCCCCCCCCCCCCCCCCCACCAATCCATTCCAGGCCCTTATGAATAGTTTGTGATTGGTGGGTTTACAGGGGATATAATTCCTGCCATGGCTGTCAACTGCAATGTTTTATCTCCCTCCAACCTCACTTATGAACAAGCCCTAATAGTGCACCCAGTCACAGTATCTTTGATCACACCAGTCAAAGTGTCATCAGACCAGTGTAGCTAGAAACAGTTTTCCTAATTGTCACTACACCAGACCAGTGCAGCCAGGCAACAGTTTTCCTGATCACTGTCACACCAGTCCCATTTTTACCAGACCAGTGTAAGCCAGCAAAGGTGAGAAATATTTCATTAATTGATCATTTTGTGTAAAAGCTTTTATTTTATTTCCTGTATTTCCAAAAACTTGGAAAAAAAAACAAAATTTTAAAAGACTAACTATGCCTTTCAGAAAATACCTCGGGTGTTTGCTTTTCAAAATGTGGCCATTTTATGTAATTTTTTTTTTCTGGCCTGGCATTTGATAGGTAGTCAAAAAATTAGATGAGTAATTCATGCTATTTAAAAGCCCAAAGGTGCTCTTTGGATTTTGGGCTCCTCTATGCATCTAGGCTGTCAAAAGAGTTTCACACATGCTGTATGCCCATACTCAGGAGGAGTAGATGAACGTGTTTCAGGGTGTAATTGTAAGTATGCCTATGCTGTGTGTGAGAAATTACTTGCTAAAACTCATTATTCATTTTTAAAATTTACCCCAAAAAATGTCACCTTCACAAAACTTACCATGCCTCTTATTAAACACCTTGGACTGTCTACTTTCTAAAAAAGGGTAATTTTAGTGTTATTTGTACTGTATTTGAATGTTTTTTAGGGCCCCAAGCATTAAAGTAGGCAGTCAGAACATCAGGACTGATCAATGTTCAAATATATACTGTATAGATTCTAATATTTACACATTGAAAGATTTCCCCTCTATCGCTTTTCTGGGGACAACCCAAAATTTGGGGTTTTCTTTTACTTTTACTTTCAATGATAATGGTAACCAGGACAAATAGCGAGGGGGAAACTCCCTAATGGAAGCATAGAAAGCAATAAAAACTGATAGGTGTTATAATCTATCTTCACTCTATCCAAAACGTCAAAAAATAAATAAAAAAATTGCTTTTGGAAAAAAAAAGAAAATGTAATGTTATTTTAGTAGCGAACCAAATAAATATAGTGACATATAATAAAACACAATACTTTCCTTATAAAGAGCAACACATGAAACTCAAAAAATCATTTCTACTGATGCCAACTGCATTCCTATTAAGCAGAACAAAACAGATCATCCCACACAACAACTTACCTGTTCTGCTCATAATTAATGCTAAAGCACAGAGAGCTTATTAGTTATACCAAATAAGCAACAAAACACCAAAAGGTTTTAAATTCTTTGGGTAAATTTTTCATATGCTCCATTTTTTTTCTACTTTATTTTCCACTTTTTAAAAGCAACTTGTTTTGAAAAACATTAAGCACTTTCCAAAAATAAAAAATAAAAAAACAAAACGAAAAAAAATAAAAAACAAAGGTTAAAATCATTATGGCTCATTAAAGTAATTTTCTATTTGACACAATCACTAATTAAAGTTCTGATCTAAAGGGGAGCACATGATGCAAGTACATAAAAAGAAATGAAAAAATATGTGCCTGTTCCAATTAAGGACAAGCAAAACATTTTTGAATATCAAACAGCGTAATTATTGTAAGCACAAATATAAAAATGATTACTTTGTCTTTCTCTCTCTCTCTCTCTTTCTGTAAGGTTTTACAGAGAAGGTTCTTGAAAGAAAATAAATATTCATAAAGTCGATGGATGCTTTGAAAAAAGCGTTATTTGGGAACAAAGTAACGTTGTCTCTACTGACGCCTCCGTTTCACTTTGGAGATTTGGAAAGACAACTGATGGGCAATTAGTTTTCATTAATGGAGGACGGAGCACTTACAAAAGTCAACTGTGTGCAGTACTCAGTACTGGGCATCCTGCCTAGATATATTTTATATATTACCATCCCGGTAATGAATGGTGTAATAGTAATTAGGGGACTGATGGCTTAGAAAATGGAGGTGCACACATTAGAGAGTTCTCTGTCTAACATCTGTTGAATATCTCTATTTAAATATTTAAAGGTGCACTCCAGTCAAAACTGAATATTAATGACAAATATTTAGATTTCCGACAATGCTAGTTGTTTGGCTGCCTCTGGCTTAGGCTCAGTTCACATCTACGCAGATTGCGATTGATGCGTTCTACAGTGCTTTTTACATTTTTGCACACACTTTTGATGTGTTTTTAACGCTTTTTCATGCGTTTTGCATTTTTTTCTCTTTACCACTTAAGGACCGGAAAGATTTCCCCCCTTAATGACAAGGCCATTTTTGGCAATATGGCACTGCATCGTTTTAACCAGTGGCGGTGCATCCATAAAGGGCACAGGAGCGCCGCTCCCTCTCTCCTGACAGCCCTCTATCACCATAGATAGATTCATGCATAGCATGAATCTATCTATGGTGGCCGCTGCCGCCCCCTATTTAGGTGTCCAGCCCCTTGTCGGGGGCTGGGCATCTGAATTACAGCCGCGTTGTTTTTTTTTTTGGAAGCACCTGATTAGAGCTGTCGGCTCTAATAGGCGTCCTGATTAGAGCCAAAAGCTCTAATAGGCTTCCAAAATGGTAAACAGCAGACGCAATGCTGTGCGTTCACTGTTTACTCAGTGTTGTGTTAGGGAAGCAAATAAATTGCTTTCCTAACACTGACCCGCCTCTCAGCCAATCAGGTGCTAGGGTCTGGTTACCTGTCACCTGATTGGCTGAAGCGACAGGCGCTGTGATTGGACGCCTATCAGGCATCCAATCATAGCAGAGAATGGGAAGAGGATGGGAGAAGACATCAAGGACTCGGAGCGTTGAGGACAGTGCCATGACCCGAGACAGGTAAGTGCCGGGCGGGGGATGCACACTGGCAACATTTGATGGGGCACAGTAGCGGCAGCTGATGGGCACACTGGCAGCAGGTGATGGGCACACTGGCAGCAGTTTATGGGCACAGTAGAGGCAGCTGATGGGCACACTGGCAGCAGGTGATGGGCACACTGGCAGCAGTTTATGGGCACAGTAGCGGCACCTGATGGGCACACTGGCAGCAGTTGATGGGCACACTGGCAGCAGTTGATGGGCACAGTAGCGGCAGCTGGTGGGCACACTGGCAGCAGGTGATGGGCACACTGGCAGAAGGTGTCGCGGCAATTGATGGGGCACAGTAGCGGCAATTGATTGGCACACTGGCAGCAATTGATGGGGCAAAGTAGCGGCAATTGATGGGGCACAGTGGCAGCAATTGATGGGGCACAGTAGCGCCAATTGATGGGCACAGTGGCAGCAATTGATGGGCACACTGGCAGCACTTGATGGGTACAGTAGCTGCGTTTGATGGCACAGTGACAGCAATTTCTGGGCACAGTGACTGCGTTTGATGGCACAGTGACTGCGTTTGATGGGCACAGTGGCTGCGCTTGATGGGCACAGTGGCTGCGTTTGATGGGCACAGTGGCTGTGTTTGATGGGCACCAGTGGCTGCGTTTGATGCGCACAGTAGCTGCAATTGATGTTTTTTTTTTTTCAGTTTGTTTGCGCCCCCCAAAAATTTTGAGCACCAGGCGCAACTGGTTTTAACTGACAATTTTAACGCAAGTCGTGCAACGCTGTACCCAAACACAACTTTTCCCACAAATAGAGATTTCTTTTGGTGGTATTTGATCACCTCTGCAGTTTTTATTTTTTGCGCTATAAACAAACAAATAGCGACAATTTTGAAAAAAAAAAAACACATTATATTTTTTTACTTTTTGCTTAAATACATATCCCAAAAAATATAAAAAACAAATGTATTCATTAGTTTAGGCCGATATATATTCTTCAACATATTTTGGTAAAAAAAAATCGCAATAAACGTATATTGATTGGTTTGTGCAAATGTTATCGCGTCTACACACTATGGGATAGATTTAGGGACTTTTATTTTTTTTATTGTTTTTACTGGTAATGGCGACGACTGCGATATTGCGGCGGACAAATCTGATCCCACATGACACTTTTTGGGGACCAATGACATTATGACATTGATCAGTGCTATAAAAATGCACTTAATAATGTGAAGACACTGGCAGAGAAGGGGTTAACACTAGGGGGTGATCAAATGGTTAAGTGTGTTCCCTGGGTGTGTTCTAACTGTAGGGGGGGATGGGCTGGCAGGGACATGACAGAGATCACTGTTACTGATCACTGGGAACAGTAAATCTCTGTCATGTCACTAGGCAGAACGGGGAATCACCTTGTTTACATAGGCAGTTCCCCGTTCTGCCTCTCCTCACCGTGATCGCAGGTCGCCGACGGACATCAAGTCCACCCGACCCGCAGGCACACTCTCGCAGCGTGCAGCAGGTGCGAGAGTACAGGTACGGCAATTCGCGCAGGGGAGCCAACCTGCCGCAGTACAACTACAATGGGCCATCCTTAAAGCGGAGCTCCACCCTAAAGTGGAACTTCTGCTCATCGGAACCCTCCCCCCCTCCGGTGTCACAATTGACACCTTTCAGGGGGGAGAGGGGGTGAAGATACCTGTCTAAGACAGGTATTTTCACCCGCTTCTGGGAGTCCTCTCTGCGGGAAATCTGCGGGTAGCACGTCACATCCCCCAGAGTACCCGTTGTGTTCTGGGAGACACTCGGCTCCCAGAACACACAGGGACCAGTCAGAACAGTGCAGCATGACTCGCGCATGCGCCGTAGGGAACCGGGCAGTGAAGCCGCAAGGCTTCACTTCCTGGTTCCCTCACTGAGGATGGCGGTGGGGGCAGCAGAGTGACGAGCGATTGCTCGTCCTCTGCTGCGGACGTCGCTGGACTCCAGGACAGGTAAGTGTCCTAATATTAAAAGTCAGCAGCTGCTGTAGCTGCTGGCTTTTAATATTTTATTTTCGGCGGACCTCCGCTTTAAGCAGTTAAACAAACTGTGAATAGCTGATTGTTAAGGAGCGTGTGTGATTTTTTTCTATTTCCAGGTTTGACGTGCAGCAAGATTGAGGATGGATCTACACTAGGGGACATTGTTTTTAATTTTTTAATAAAGGCCTTGTCAAAAATGTCTTTACTCACTTTTTACACTTTTTTTGGTGAATGGGTAGGGGTACTATGTATCCCATACTCATTCACATAGAGAGTAGCTGGGATTTGGGCCCCCCAACCTGCCCCAAAGCACCCCCCATGTTGAGGGCATGTGACCTGGTATGGTTCAAGAGTGGAGGGGGGGGCGCTCGCTCGTCCCCTCCCATTCCTGACTTGCCGGGCTGCATGTTCGGATAAGGGTCTGGTATGGATTTTGGGGAAGATCCCACACCATTTAAAAAAAAAATAATTGGCATGGAGGTCCCCTCCAAATCTATTGGGGGGATCCCATGACGTTTTTTGGCAATTTATTTTCCGTTTTTCTTATTGCCGGAAATTTTATTTCTTCACATTCAGCTTCCCCACTGACAGCTGATGACTCATGGGTTTTTAGGGATTCGGCACCCAACCAGCCCACTTCTTAACAACCAGCTATACACTGTGTTGAGGAGAAAAAAAAAAGAAAAATGCAAAATGCATGTAAAAACGCATCAAAAACAAAACAGTTGCTTTTACATGCAAAACGCAATCTGCTGCAGGTAAAAAAGTCCCTGACCCTTTCTAAAAATGTGCTGACTGAAAAACGCATGAATGTGAATGTGTACCATAGGAAACTATGTTAAATATACTGTATTGAGTTTCTGCAAAAAGCAGGAAAAGACTCATTGGTGTAAACTGAGCCTTAAAGCGTATGTAAATACTATTTTTTCCTGGCTAGAGAAAGGAAATATTAAAATCCCTGACAATATATTTTTTTTTTTTATGATTGAAAGTGGATAAATGGTGATGGAACCCTGAGTTTTCTTTGTATGTTTATTTGATGATATTGCAATCATCCAATAGTATGGTGGTGAAGACATGGAGAATCCATGCCACCCAAGTAGCTCCTGCACACAGAAGGGTTTCTACAATCAAAGTAGGTTATGATAGGGATGAGTACACCTAGATCTGAAGTTTCATTCCATGATATTCAACTCCAGATAACAAGTGTATTCCAATGACAGACTTGTTATAGAGTCAACGTGTTTCGGGGGACTGTAGCCCCTCCATTAGGGCTAAAATACAACACGAAAAAATTGTAAATAATAAAAAGTTGTTTTTTTTTCTTTGTTTTTAAATATACATTGTTGTAATGTGATTCAGAAAGCTGGAGATCAAAATCAAATGGCAATAAAGGCATGACCAAAGGTTAAGAACATTAGATCAATAATCAATATCATTAATCTACAGTAAATGATGAAAATAAAAATGAGAATTATAGTAAATTGATAATAATAACATTGATGATAATAAAATTAATGATTATAATATCATTAACAGTATTGGTGGACAGTAGTAGGTTTTTATTGCTGTCTGTGACCCTGCTAAGGGGATTTGCCCCCTCTATTTGTCCTGGTGATGAATGTCACTGGTATGGAAAATGGGAAATCCATAATTTTGTCAGAGGGGATTCCTGATGCTGTTCAAATGAACATGAAAATTTGCTGCAGCCTAAAGTGCGGTAATGTTCTATCTTTTTCTTCCCAAAATGTAAGAGTTGTCACAGGAATAGGAGGTTGAAGGCAAATAAAGGCAAATGATCCAATGGTGACACCTATTCCAATGACAACTGCCAGGAGACAATTTCCCCTTGCTTTGGATAAATTTCTCTTTATTTTCCATGTCTGGAACCAGATGTGAAGAACTGAAGGAAAATCTCTCACATAGAACAAAAAACAAACAGGGGTCCTTCAAGTGTATGCCAAACCTGTTTTTTTTTTTTTTTCATTTTGTAAAGAGTCCTGTTCGGGAGGCTTTCTCTACACTTCCCTTCCTATAAACATAACAGGAAGTAAGTGGGAACTTTTTAGTGGGGGAAACCTCCTCTTAGTTGTTACCAGAAAAGAGTCTACATTGAAAGGTTTCTCCTCTATTGCTGTACTGGGGCACTCAAATTTTCTCTTATGCCGCGTACACACGATCGGAAATTCCGACAAGAAAAGTTCGATGTGAGCTTTTGGTCGGAAATTCCGACCGTGTGTAGGCTCCAACTGATTTTTTCTGTGGGAATTTCCGACAGCAAAAATTTGAGAGCTGGTTCTCAATTTTTCCGACAAGAAAAGTTCTTGTCGGAAATTCCGATCGTCTGTATGCAATTCCAACGTGCAAAAAAACATGCATGCTCTGAATCAATTTGACGCATGCTCGGAATCATTGAACTTAATTTTTCTCGGCTCGTTGTAGTGTTGTACGTCACCGCGTTCTTGACGGTCGGAATTTTGTGTCACCGTGTGTATGCAACACAAGTTTGAGCCAACATTCTGTCGGAAAAAAATCCACGTTTTTCTTGTCGGAATTTCCGATCGTGTGTACGCAACATTACTTTTTAGATGTAATGGTAATGTGTCACAGTCCGGGGTCAGGCTAAGAGACCAGTATTTATAGTAGTGGAGAAACTCCCACCAACCGGCAGGATAGGTATGGTGGATGACCCAGGTTCCTCTCGAGGTGTGGGGCTAAGTACTAAGCGGTATTCAACAGAGCTCCTGATGGTGGAGATGGGTTTTGTTGCATGTCGGTACCAGGTTGTGGTCCTCAGTAAAGAGCACCCAACCAAGAGCAAGCCGGGGTCCAGTAGCAGATATAGCAGGTACGGATCAAGCAGAAGGATAGTCAGTATACAAGTCAAAGTTTGGTAACAAGTAGTTGCGGGTTGAAATCAAGAAGAAGCATAGTCAACAAGCTAAACAAGCCAAAGGTCAGTAATGAGTGGTAGCAAAGATATGGACAGAAGTGGGAGTAAAAAGAGTGAGATATTGGCTGGAGAGAGCACAAAATTCTGGCAAACATGAACTGCAAAGGCAGGGCTTTAACAGGAAGTTTATGGGAGAAGCAAAGAGTTCAAGGTTCAAGACAAATAAGACAAGGTTGTCCTAAAAGATCAGACAGGGAGCTGTCCAGCATCTCAGTTGGTTCAAAAAGAAGAGTTACCATCACACACAGAAGAGGACCTGGGTTCAGATCCAGGTCCTGACACAAAGGTTACTAGGACAAAAAAAAGTAGAAGACAAGAGGAGAGACAGGGGAGCCACTATATTGTAGCAAATATAAAGCATGATGAAAAGCACTTACATTTAGTAAGGTTGTAAGTATCCAAATTTACTGGTAAATGCAATCTTCCAGTTTGGTTTGTGGAGTTTATCCCTGTCTCAATGCAGGAAGTGGGCGGTCACACTCATTGCCTTTGCGGGATCCAGCCCTAGGTCCTCAGGGAGATGTAAGGGTGGTGGTAGAACTCATAGGTAGAGCCTACAAAAAACCCTCTAGAGGTTTATAATCCAGAGGTGCCCTTGATAGTGTGGGGTGGTGGTCATGGAAGGGTAAAAGTCATCAGAAATACTGAATAGACACTTATTGGTAACAACAAAAATGCATTTTGTGGACAATACACCACTTTATCAGCTTATTTGGTGTTTCACAGTGGTTCAGTGTTTCCTGGTTGCAATCCTCAGTGCAAGTCTGTGCATTCTCTGTTTAGCAGATGTTATGGCACATAAATCCAATATGTCATAGCCATACCTGAGATACCAGCCTACATAATTCACGAGGATAGGTGCAGAGAAGAAGGAGGATGGAGGAGGGATGAATAGGGCTAAAAGTGGGAGGAATTTTAAGGATACACTATTCCAGTAAGGGCTCTTTCACACGGGGCGGATCAGTCATGATCCGCCCCGTGAAGCTCCGCTTGCTCAGCGGGGATCGCTCCGTCTGTCAGAGCGCCGCTCTCCCCTATGGGGAATCGGATGACGACGGACCGTAGAGTCCGTTGTCATCCGATCCGCTCCGCCGACGGAAGGAAAAATAGGGTTTTCCTCCGTCACACTTTGGCGGAGCGGATGTCAGCGGACATGTCACCGCTGACATCTGTGCCTCCATAGGGCTACATGGAGCGTCCGTGCAGGTCCACCTAAAAAACTGACAGGCGGACCTGAACGGACCGTCCGTGTGAAAGGGGCCTAACTCTGACAATGCACCTGACTCCCACCTATCCACCAATTAGTACCACTTTCAGTTCACCTGACTGCCACCCAAACACCATTTCAGTGACATTTATAGTGCGCTTGGGTATCACCTATCTACCACCCACCATTTTGGTGACACAGCTAGCCAACTACCAGGTAAGTAACCAATTGCCCTGGGTCCCAAATATCCATCTTGGTGCTGGTAGTATCCCTTCTCAACCAAAGCAGGAAGGGCCACTGGTGGCCATGCTGCAGAGCATTCTAATTACCAGCCCCCCATACACTTCTGCTCCTTCACAGCACCATTTATATGCTCCTTTCCAGGCAGTCCGTGAGTACAAAATAAAGTGCATGTGACATCCACATGCTGCATGTTTACATCAGAAAATTTCAACATTGCCAGGTCAGTTTCGGAAAGGTCCCAGGTATGGTCATATCTGTCACAGTATATGTTCAATAGTGTCTCTAATGCCCCATACACACGATCATTTTTCATGCCATTAAAAATGCCATTAAAAAAAATGGCCATTAAAAATGATCGTGTGTATGCTCCAGAGCATTTTTAACGACGTGAAAAACGGCCATTAAAAATTTCGAACATGCTCTCTTTTTTCACGTCGTTTTTCATTTTTTTTTTTTTAACGACGTGAAAAACGATAGTGTGTATGCTTTAACGACGTGAAAAAAAACGTGCATGCTCAGAATCAAGTATGAGACGGGAGCGCTCGTTCTGGTAAAACTAGCATTCGTAATGGAGATAGCACATTCGTCACGCAGTAACGGACTGAAAAGCACAAGACTGAAAAGAGCGAATCGTCTCTCAACAAACTTTACTAACATGAAGGGTGGCGCCATTCGAACGGAACTTCCCCTTTATAGTGCCGTCGTACGTGCTGTACGTCACTGCGCTTTGCTTGAACATTTTTTAAAATGATGGTGTGTACGCAAGACAGGCTTGAGAGGAAACAAGAAAAAAAATGACAAGAAAAACGTCAGTTTTAAAAATGACATTAAAAATGATCGTGTGTATGGGGCATATCAGAGTAAATGTTCAATAAATGTAAGTGCTTATTAAACATAAGCTTGTACTACTGATGTGAAAGATCAAGGAACATGATTTAAAAGAAATAAAACAAGCACATTAGCCTCTGTGACAGTGTGATTTTTTTTTTATTTTTATAGTGCCTTTTTATGTGTCTCCTTGTCCCCAGCATTGTCAAGGCTTAATAATAAACACAAACAGCATTTATTGATTGCACTGGCATGTACATTGACTCACATCTGTGGCCTTTCCCAACCCAACAGATGCAAGCTTCAATAACAACATTTAATTAAGGAAATCTGCTTTATTTTATTGTAGGCAGACCCCAAAAACCGACTTCAGATACAACATTTCGCTATGATCTTAACATGCAGCAGCAAAGTGTGAAGGTTTGGAGTGGCTTGTGTTTCTCATGTGGCCTCTGCCTCCTTTGGACTTTGGATGAGTGGATTTTCAGACATAATTAGCTTCACTGTTCTAGTTATAATGTAATATGCATTATATTATGTTGGTGTTGTTTTTTGCTTATTTTTTTTAATTATTTTTTATTCAAACTAAAGAAGCCCCACATCCACTCATTTTGTTATTCCTTTGGAATCAAAGAAGCTTTACTGCAACCCAGAAACCACCCCAAAGCCAAGCCAAAGCACATCTTGGCCAGACCCAGCTCCTTTCTGATGTGTTTCACCTCAATAGGGGCTTTGTTTTAGACCAGGGGTCTCCAAACTGCGGCCCTGGGGCCAGATGCAGCCCTTTGCTTGCCTTAATGCGGCCCTTGGGGCACTATTCTATCCAACTCCAATGGGGCATAATTCTTGTTGCTGACACCATTGAGGCACTATTCCTCCAACTGACACCATCAATTCTTTTCATTGACACCAACGATGGGACACTAGTCCTCCCACTGACACCAAAGATATGGTATTATTTACTCCCACTGGACATTTTCTACTCCCAATGGCCCTAGTCTGGCCCCCCCTAAAGTCTGAAGAACCGTAAACTGGCCCTTTGTTTAGAAAGTTTGGAGACCCCTGTTTTAGACTATGACTCAGCTCCTATTGGGGTAAAAATACATTGGAGGGAGAGGAACAGGGTCTGGTAGAGAGCTATATGTTTTGTCTTGGCTTTGTGGTGGCTTCTGAGTTGCAATAGTCTCTTTAATTCACAGGTAGGTTTTGGTCTCCCAACAGGAAGTGAGAGAATATCTTTCTAAGGTTAAAACCCTCCTAGACAGTAAACTCAGGAACAGGTGTACCCATTGGGAAATGACAGCTCTGAGCTCTACGTGGCTCCACAGCCATCAATGATGTCTTCACTGGAGCATTGTCCACTACCTTCTACACTCTTTGGCCACAGCGATGACATAACACCTGCACATGTGTGATCCATTGGCGTCATCCCAGCACCGGCCTTCTCTCTTTTTGGTATCTTACAGATGTCAATAGTTTTAGTGAAAAACAAGCTAGTAAAAAATAAAACTTTTTTCGGCAGATCTACCCAAAAATTTACGCAATACTCTGCCTTCTAGAAAATTTTCTTTCTATATTGTCTCCAGATCTAGCACTGCCTATCTATTTTCCTATATTTTCTTTAAGTCTCTTGATGTACATACTGTAATGTCCATTGCCCGGCATGTACAGTAACACTATACATACATTTTTTAATACATTTCTGATACAATAGAACTTTTGATACTGGATACCCATATTTGTATATTTTCTTTTTTTACTCTTGGTAATTTTTGCTTCTGCAATTTCTAGTTTGGAATTCTGCTGTTTTCCTCTTATCCTTTCTATTTTCAGCTGTCAGCAGACTTCAAACAGCCTTTGAGCCTGCACACCACACGCGGCTTCTAGAAAGATGTCTCAGACTCCGTCTCATCTCTTCTAACCTGTCTGCCTTCTGTCTTGCTTACCGTCTGACTTTTCTGCTGCTCTTAATATTGTTTCACGTCTGTCAGTAACTTCTAACGTGATGAGAGAGGGCTACAATGTTTAAAGGCTCCGCAAGGTTAAGCCTTAGAAAAGCTTTATTATTTGATTCCCTGGTGTTTTGTTAAAGTGGACCTGTTGCCCTTCTCAGGTAGATAGTTTGTTTGGTAAGCCAATGCAAAATATGCAAGAAGAATATTAATTTACCATAAATCTACACCCAAGAACATCAAACTATATATACAGTATATTGAGGCATGTCAATCCTTAGATGTGGTGGCTGCATTCGATTTTTTCTGACTTTTTTCACTTGATTTTGCCAGTAACAGTTCCTTTCCCAACATAACAACAATCATGCACTTTATAACTTCTTGTCAATATACTTGTACACAGTCCAAAGAATTTAACCACTAGACCGGAAGATTTACCCCCCCCCCCTTTATGATCAGGGCATTTATTGCAATATGGCATTGCGTCACTTTAACTGACAATTGCGCAGTCGTGCAACGCTGTGCCTGAACAACATTTTTGTCCTTTTGTTCCCACAAAGAGAGCTTTCTTTTGATGGTATTTGATCATCTCTGCGGTTTTTATCAACAAAAAAGACCATCAATTTTGAAAAAAACAAAACAATATTTTTTACTTTTTGCTATACAACATATGCAATAAAAAAGTAAAAACAAAATCAAATTTCTTCATCAATTTAGCCAATATGTATTCTGCTACATATTTTTTGATAAAAAATATTGATTGGTTTGCACAAAAGTTATAGCGTCTACAAACAATGTGATATATTATTTACTAGTAATGGCAGCATTAAGTGACTCATACCAGGACTGTGCTATTGTGGCGGACAGTCGGGACACTAACTGACACTCTTGACACTTTTTGGGCACCAGTGACACCAATACAGTGATCAGTGCTAAAACATATGCTCTGTGACTGTACTGACGACACTGGCAGGGAAGGGGTTAACATCAGGGGCCATCAAAGGGTTAAATGTGTGCCTGACCAGTTCTTTACTACTGTGGGGGAGGTGGTTGTACTAGGAGAAGGATCGTGCCCCTGTTTAGCAGAGATGCAGGATCCATGTCTTCTGTAGTAACAGAACGGCAATCTGCCCTGTTTACATAGGCAGACCACTGTGCTGCCTGTGTACCAAATCACTGGCGGGTGCCAACAGACATCAAGTCCGTCGTATCGATCAGCTCCCGCTGTGTCCAATGACAGCGAGAGAAGGCCGTCGGTGGCCGCAAACCCAAAAGTGCACGATCACGTACTAGGTATGTGATCCTGCACAGTAGAACCCCCTTGCCGATGTATATCTACAGTATACGGTCGGAAAGCAATTAAGCAACACAAAATTTGCTTATTCCTAATCTGCCACTAGATGTCCCTAGTCTAGCAGCTCTGCAATCCCTAGCCGCATCCCTGCCGATCTCTGCACTACCCCAGGGTTCTACAGACGGCTTCACTCTAAAATTTGATGAAATGCCGATTAACCCTTTTTATTCTTCATTTCAATAAACCCTCTACACCTACATTTCGGCGCCCTCTTATGTTTGTTTTATGTGTGCAATAGTCTACTTAAGACCTTTCTAGGAGAGCAGCATTTATCTATAGTGACTCTTATTGATTATTTTAACCAAGCCCATCTAAAATATTTTTCAACCTAGCATCATACAGAAGTTGTTGCTTTTTTGTTGAACTGTACTTTATCTATGGAGAAGTAGCATTGTCACCCAAGGACATGAAATATGTTAAGAATACAAAACACACCTCCCCTTCCTCCCATCTCCATAACAGAGCGGGAAACTTCACAGGTATTTTAATCTATTTGCAGTGGGGTTTTTTTGTTTGTTTTTTTTAATCTTTATTTAGAGTTTACAGTAAAGTACAAACAGTTCACATACAACATGAAATATCAAGGTTACACATAAACACAATTCCTTTGGGTAAATGTTATCTGGAAAAAGACAAAATAAGACCTCTGCACATCGAGACTGCCCATATCTGCCAAGCTCGGATGTGTTCAGTGTTAATTTTGTCGACTAAAATGTTTTAGTCGACTAAATTAATATTATTTTAGTCTACTAAAATACGACTAAAAACAGTTCAGATGACTAAAAGACTGAAATGAAAATGGCATTTTAGTCAGAAGACTATAACTAAAACTAAATCAAAATTTGATGTAAACAATAACACTGGATGTGACTGAGAAAATATTTGCAGTCGATTTTAGGAGACAAAAACATGGGAAACACTTTAAGGCTGGGTTCACATATTTGCAAATTGGAATGCGGGTTTCTCCCGCATCCAATTCACATGACAGGTGAGTGTTCTCACAGGTCCGGGGCGGCCACGATCCGGATTGCAGAAGGGTCTTGTGCGTGTTTGGGTCCAGTTCAGATGTGAATTCAGGATAGAATTCGGACCTGAATCGCACCTGAACCAGTGAACAGACATGCACCGGACCCCATGTTGAGAACTTCGACCGGATATATGTGAACCCGGCCTAAAGTGACCCTTATTATGTCTGACAGTGACAGGTTATTAGCAGACAATAAAACATGGTGCTCAATTGGAAGAGAGAAGCATGGCAAGATAGGCTAAAGTTGTGGCAGGAACCATCCAAAAGTGTGATAGTGGCTTACCGTTATACCTGCCGCAGTATAATGACAGTGGCTGGTTCGCACAATCCAGTGAGCCGTCGTAGCTGTACGCCGGCTCCTTTAAGCGGGATAGGCACGCGCGCAGCCGCTGCACTGCGGGGGTGCCGATGCTCGTGGCCAGTGGTCACAATGACCGCCGGCCACATGCGATCTCGGGCACGAGAGCCAGAACAGGGATGTGTGTGTGTGTAAACACATATATCCCAGTTCTGTGAGGAGAGGAGAGAGAGATTGTGAGTTCCTACTAGCTAGGAACAACGATCTGTCATTTCCTCCAGTCACTCCCATCCCCCTACAGTTAGAACACACACTAGGGAACTCAGTTAATCCATTGATCTCCCCCTAGTGTTAACCCCTTCCCTGCCAGTGACATTTACACAGTAACCAGTGCATTTTTATGCCACTGAAAGCTGTATAATTATCAATGGTCCCAAAAAATGTGTCAAAAGTGTCCAATCTGTCCGCTATAATGTCGCAGTCCCGATAAAAATCGCAGATCGCCGCCATTACTAGTAAAAAAAAATTATATTAATAAAAATGCCATAAATCTTTCCCTTATTTTGTAGACGCTATAACTTTGGTGCAAACCAATCAACATATGCTTATTGCGATTTTTATTACCAAAAATATGTAGAAGAATACATATTGGCCTAAACTGAGGAAAACATTTTCTTTTACAAGAAAAAAAAATTGGGGATATTTATTATAGCAAATGTACAAAATATTGTGTTTTTTTTCAAAATTGTCGCAAATTTTTTGTTTATAGCACAAAAAATAAAAACCACAGAGATGTTCAAATACCACCAAAAGAAAGCTCTAATTGTGGAAAAAAAAGGACGTCAATTTTGTTTGGGTACAGCTTTGCACGACCACGCAATTGTCAGTTAAAGCGACGCAGTGCTGTATCGGAAAAAAAATGGCGTGGTCATTGAGCAGCCAAATCTTCCGGGCTGAAGTGGTTAATGGAGAATTTTACAAAAAAAAGATTAGTCAAACCCACAAAGGCTATTTTTTTCACCTCTACTATTCCCTACTACTACTGTATACTGGCTTTTGAAATTTGCAAATGCAGCAATGTATACATTGGATGAAAGGTTTAGCCCTGGGAAACACTTTGAAGGATAAAAAGTGCATTTTATATAAAACTATACAGATCAGACCAAAATAAGGGGCAAATGAGGAGAGGGACAGTAGGACTTTGTTCCAAATCAGGGACAGTCCCTCAAAATCAGGGATAGTTGGGAGCTATGCCTTAACTACCCACTTGTTTTAGGTTTTTTTTCTTTGTCTGAATTTCTCACTTCCTGTAAGCTTGCCTCCATCATCCGAGCCGTTCTAGCTGGGGGTTAATCAGCGTGCTCGCCCCCTCCCTTGGGACTACATCCTTGCGGGGAGACGCTGTGAACGTTCACAGCATCTCCCCGCAGGGATGTAGTCCCAAGGGAGGGGGCGAGCACGCTGATTAACCCCCAGCCAGAACGGCTCGGATAATGGGGGCAAGTTTACTGAAGAGGAACAGGAAGTGAGAAATTCAGACAAAGAAAAAAAAATTAGAAGGGAAATCGAAGGAAAAGGTAAGTGAACTAACAATGCACTAGCTTAAAATAACCTATTTAGAAAATAAAAAATGAACCTTTACAACCCCTTTAATGATTCAATAAGTAGAGTAGCAAGAACAATGATGGCAGCTTGAACTTTATAAAAGAAAGTGAGCTTTTTGGTATTTATTTTCTGGAAGGCTCCCTCTAATACAAATAAATTGCCCCTTGGCTTTTGGAAGAGCTACATTTATTTAAAGATTTTCATCCAGCATCTCACAGTTAAGACTCTTCCATTATGCATTATGTATGGTTTACAATGCTGAAGCCACTGCAAGTTCCTTATTTATTTTTCATAAGAAACTTTATTTTTCAGAATCATAATTATAAAAATACTACAATTCTGCACACTCTGGTGGTTAAAAGTAAATATTAAAATTGCAAAGTGCACGCCAAGCACAATATTTCAGTGTGCAAAACAAATGCATAAGCACAGGATAAAATAAAATAAAATCCATCATCCAGCTCCGCCATAGCCAAGGGTAGTATCGCTGTGAGATGGTGTTTTAATAGAAAAATAGCAGAAAGGTTCCCACTGAGTACAGGCTGCACATGGAGATTTTGCCTTTGTTTCGACAATGTAGATATATAGGGGGCAGCTCATCATCTACCAGGTTGCATGTACTTAGGCTGTCAGAGCAAAGGATGAGCACGTCGGCTCATCAGGGGCCACACATCATGCTGTGGTTATTAGCCTCACACAGCTTCACACTTGCTGGTAATTCTAAATTCTTTTTTCACTGTATATGTATCACACAAGGAACCTTATTCAAGTTCTTTAAACTTTTGCCAACTTTTCCAGAGACTGAATAAAAACTCACAAACCTGGGTTCTGGAAGACTTTAGGCTTGGTCAGTAATAGGCAAACCTTGAATTACAAAGACTACCAAAGGGGAACAGCTGTCCAAGACTAAGAGAACCCTTGTTTTAGTTGAAAAAAATATTTGATTGACTGCTCTGGGAAGATCCCTCACTTTTGCCCCAGTGGTCTTTGCACAATGTAGTAAATAAGATTAATTATTAAAGAAGAACTTCTCTCTACCTATGTAAAACCAAATCCAAAACATACGTATGAGTCCATGGAGTACAGCATTGTCTTTTTTGCAACCCTTACCCCGCTGTGTTCCTGTGCCGCTGCCTTGAGACTCATTTGTTGTTTGTCTTTATTTTATTGGGACTTCTGAGATGGTTGCTTGTGATTTTGTGATCCTGCACACACTCAGACATGCATCAGTACTTAGGCAAGTATCTAGGATCTGGCAGAGCCCAACGGCAGGTCTGCACATGCACATGCACAAAATCCAGCATATGCTTAGACATGCCACAGGACATTCTGCTAGGTCCTAAATAGCATGTTACTTCTTCCAGGGTTGGTAAGTGTGT
Source organism: Rana muscosa (assembly GCA_029206835.1). Classification (NCBI taxonomy): domain Eukaryota; kingdom Metazoa; phylum Chordata; class Amphibia; order Anura; family Ranidae; genus Rana; species Rana muscosa. The sequence goes on along the minus strand of CM055127.1, from coordinate 444,906,401 downwards.
GGTGTGGAAATCGAAGGAAGCAGCATGTGACTGATACTACGTCAGCCTTGCCTAGGTAGGAATCAGGAAGTAAAGGATACTCCAACATTAAAGGTATTTATTCTGTCTAATGTACAAAATCTATTTGCTGTTGTGTTAGGGAGGTACGGAGCAGATGACAGGAATTTAATTTCATGGGTGAAGATCCCCTTTAAATACTGTCTCTCTTAAGCCTGGTACACACTAATAGCTGGGTTGAACAAGAAAAAACTGACAGCTCCGGTCGGAGCTCCTGTACTAACAGCCCGACAATAGTGCAGCGATCTCCCCGCTGACGGCGCCCCACCCAGAACACTCCAGTTACTGATCAGGAGACGGTTGGCTGCTGTTTTTTTTTTAGCATGCTTGTTGGACCAGCTGACATACACACGGCCGAATGTTGGCCAGTTTTTATTGAACAGGGCCATGTCTCCTGACATTTAGCCCGTGTGTACTAGGCATTAGGCCCCTTTCACACAGGGTGGAATCTATTTTTATCTGGTTTGCTCAGCAGGGGATCTGTCAGCTTATCCCCCACTGAACAGAGCAGAGCGGATGACCGGTCTATGTCTGCTCCGCTTATGCGGAGAGGACACGGACACAGCCTGCTCTGCTCTATGGGCAGTCAGATGTAAACAGATCAGCTGTACATTTGCACCCAACTGCCCTCCAATCTGTTCAGATGGAGGGGAATGGATTCTCTTTGTTTTTGCCGGATCGGATTGAAGGTAGCTAGGTGTAAAAGGGTACAGGTCCGTTTACATACGACTGCACATAGAGGTGAATGGAGGGTCTGATCGGGTCTGCCTGAAAAATGGACAGGTGGACCCGATCGTATCGCTCCTGTGAAAGGAGTCTTAGTGAGTACAACAAGTATGTGAATCGGTGGCCAGATCTGTGGGCACTAAAGTTAGTAGTATTTAGTATTCCACCATGGATTGGAGGGCTTTTGATAGGCGGCTGGAAAGCAATATGTCACCTCCTTACCACCTGCCTTAACCCTTGAAAACTGCAACAGCATGTATTTCACATGATTGAAGGGGGGTTGTAGGGCAGCCCCATTCACTTGAATTGGTTATTTATATATGGTAAATTCAAGCGCTATTATTAGCAAAAAAAAAAAAAATTACCTTACTACATGCCCCCAAAATGTATTTTATACATTGACTGATTAACCAATTAAAAATCATGTATGCTTAACACCAATATGCCTTATAATAGTATTAACAATGTGGGACATATAAATTAGAATATAGAATTCATAAAATTCATAACATAAAATGCTGTGCAAAAAAACTTTTCAAAAATATGTGCTTGGGTGTCAATGAGTTCCATAAACGTGAAAAAATAAATAAAATGATTGACATAAAGATGCTGCGAGTCAAAATAATATAGGAGAAACAAAAACAAAAACCACAAAAAAAATAGATCTAGTTAACTGTGAAATAATAACAGTCTTTATGGCCACCCACCGTGCTGTATATCAAAACAATAATCATGCTCTTCTTCAGATATATCAAATGCTCCACCATGTGCAAATAATCTGAATGCACTCACCAGAGCCCCCAGGTCACTAAGACCAACCACGCCTTTTGTCAATTTAAAGATGAAATATTTCTTACCCTCTTCCCCAGTCATTAGCAATATTCCTTTGATGACGTACTCCCCTCAAGCAAATGGTACCAGTTATCATAAAATAAATGGATAACAAGATGATCGTGCAACACCGTTTAATAAAAAAACTATTTAAAAAAAAAAGTAACAATTGTTCTGCTTACATTAAAAAGTGCCCCAGCTGGCACCTGCTCGATAAGCCTGCACATCCCCCTGGCAGTCTGGACCTGGTTCCCAAGAACCACTCTTCCCCGCTGTTTGCTGTAGCACCCGCATAAGATGTCAATGGCTGAGCGGACCTGATGGGGAACTTTAGAAGGGACGGGTCTATTCATTTATTACTAATAAATGAATGCACCCGCCCCTCCTAAAGTTCCCCATCAGGTCCGCTCAGCCAATGACGTAGGTGTAAGGCTGAGGACCTGATGCAGAACGTGAGAAGGGGCGGGTCTATTCATGTATTACACTGTGGAGAACGTGAGAAGGGGCGGGTCTATTCATGTATTACACTGTGGAGGAAGTTCCCCATCAGGTCCACCCCCTCGTATGTCAGACCCCGCCTACGTCATTGGATGAGCGGACCTGATGGGGAACTTCCTCCAGTATAATAAATGAATAGACCCGCCCCCTTCTCACGTTCCGCATCAGGTCCTCAGCCTTACATCTACGTCATTGGCTGAGCGGACCTGATGGGGAACTTTAGAAGGGGCGGGTCTATTCATTTATTACACTGCGGAGGAAGTTCCCCATCAGGTCCGCTCAGGCTCAGCCAATAATGTTTTGTGTGGACAGCGCTGGACATCGGATCGCCGTGGGACACTGAATTTCATCGTTGGAATGTTTTATTTTATTTTATTTTTTTAATAAAGGACTTTCCCAATGGTGTCTGTGTATTTTTTTTACAATTTTTTACACTTTCTTTGTGAAATGGTAGGGGTACAATGTACCCCATTACCAATTCACATAGGAGGGGCCTGGGATCTGGGGGTCCCCTTTGTTAAAGGGGTCTTCCAGATTCCGATAAGCCCCTTGCCCGCAGACCCCCACAACCACCAGGCAAGGGTTGTGGGGATGAGGCCCTTGTCCCCATCAACATGGGGACATCCTCCCCATGTTGAGGGCATGTGGCCTGGTACGGTTCAGGAGGGGGGGCGCTCTTTCGTCCCCCCCTATTTTCCTGCGGCCTGCCAGGTTGCGTGCTCCGATAAAGGGTCTGGTCTGGATTTTTGGGGGTACTCCACGCCTTTTTTTTTTTAATTGGGGGGGAGTTCCCCTTAAAATCCATACCAGACGTGAAGGGCCTGGTATGGATATTTGGGGGGAACCGCCCGCATTTTTTTATTTTTTTTTGGCAGGGTTCCCTTTTATATCCATACCAGACCTTAAGGGCCTTTTTTTTTATCAATGACTTTTCTATGTATTGCCGGGAGCCGACAATTCATTATAGGCGCGAGTGAGTTTTAAATTACTTTTTTTCCTTCAGAAATGACACTTTGTGCAGGGACAGTTCTAAGCACGGGAAACAAGCGTGAATAGTCCTCAGAAGTTCGGGTCCCCATTGACTTCAATGGGGTTCAAGTTCGGGTCAAGTTCGGTCCCGAACTCTAACTTTTTTTCGAAGTTCGGCCGAACCTGTCAAACCCGAACATCCAGGTGTCCACTCAACTCTAAATACCACCAAAAGAAAGCTCTATTTGTGGGAAAAAAAGGATGTCAGTTTTGTTTAGGTAAAAAATAGCACGACTGCGCAATTGTCAGTTAAAGTGATGCACTGCCGTATCGCAAAAAATGGCCTGGTCATTTAGCAGCCAAATCTTCCGGGGCTGAAGTGGTTAACAACATACATATTGCAAAGTGGTATTTCAGGCACAACATGGTCTAAGCTGGAATTCCCCTTTCAAATACTCCCGGGTTCAGGTATGGACACACTTTACTTTGGACTACTTACTGTCTTTTTATTACAATAATTTCAAAGCGTTGGCATAATCAAGGCCCTCCAGGCCCTAAGTTGGAGAACATGCCTTGGACCGCATTTGCTTTTTAATAAAACTTTTATTACGCTATTCAATAAAATAGCTCTAATTATGTGCAACAGTAATAATTGGACCTTGATTCATATAGAAAGTACTGATTACCTCCAATATTCATATTTAAAAATACACCGGTTGAGAAAAATGTCTCAGTTTTTATTGTACAGTATTTCCCATTCTCATCTTGACTGACATTTTCTGAGTAAAGATAGTGATTTAAAACAGACCTAATCAGTGAGGTCTGAATTTGTCACAGCAAAATCCCTTGAAGTAGGCAGACAAGCGGAATAAATTGCAATGGTAAAAGTACCTCATTTAAATAGATTTAAATAACTTTAAATATTGTAATCTATTCTAATAAAGCAATCTGGCATAGATCGTTTTCATCACTCCCACGGTGTTACTGCTCACCCTACAAGGAGAAAGAGTTCACTGGCAGGTTAAAAAGTCACATGTGAAATGACTAATAGCCCTTATTCCAAAGGAACCTTTAAGTAATAATGTCTTTATGTCATTAAAGCTCATTACCAGCCTACTGAATAATGTTTCCATCCCCCTCTAGTGAGCTGAACTAAATTCCCATATGCTTACCTGTTGAAGCATTGGGTCCCAAATTGACTTTCTTCTTCACTACTAAGTGAAGACCTTCAGGTGGCTACAGTATTGTCTGGTGACATTGGCTTTTCCCATTGGGTTCACTGTCATGGTCTACAAAGGGATTGATTTTATAAAACTGGAGAGTTCAAAATCTGGTGCAGCTGTGCATGGTAGCCAATCAGCTTTTAACTTCAGCTTGTTCTATTAAGCTTTGACACAAAAATTGGAAGCCAATTGGTTTCTATGCAGAGCTGCACCTGATTTTGCAGTCTCCAGTTTTAGTAAAACAATCCCAAAGGGTTCTGAAGACACCGGATGCAGCATAATGATTTTACAATAAAAAAAACTTACAGTGGAATTCAACAGTTGCTCTTTTGCCCACTTTTTATTCATCATAGAATATCTTTGTACAACAGCTCTTCTTGTTCCTAGATCTCAACACTTGATAATACCTTCAGAGGCAGCAGTGGGTGGCGTAGGCTCTTGTAGGGCTAGAAGAAAGGAGTATGCTACATATGCTAAACTGCTCTGGTGCATGTATCCAGGATTTTTATATATATGAATATATATATATATATATATATATATATATATATATATATATATATTTGTAACTCATAAGCTTTGTCATATTAAACTATGCTAATGTATTCCTGTTAAGAAGCCTGTAGGCAGGTGCAGTCTACTTTCTCCATTACAGGTGGTGCTCCTCAGCAGCGGCACTGCAGTTAGAGAGGAAGTCAGGAGGAATACAGTTCCACTATGGTTTCTTGGGTCATCAGGGAAGCTATTCCATTGGATGCTGCCACCCCATGTGACTCTAACAGCCATCTTGGGTCAGGCAGAGCCTTTAAGGCCCTGGCTCTCAGGTTTATTGCACATTTTGCAAATTGGTAGAGTAGGTACAGGTAGGGACAGGATTAGTGTCAGGGAAAGATTCCTGCCAAGAAGGGAAAGCGTCAGGTTTGCAACTTCTCTGGACATTTGCCTGCTTGAGCACAAGACGGCCAGACCGCATACTTCCCCTCTCTACAGGTGCTGTCAGTTCGGCTGAATGCTGTTCTCTACTCGCTGTTGGAACTGTGAGTGACCCCAGCTGGGCTTTCTTCCCACTAGGTTATTTGTGAACTGTCTTTGCATTATTTTAATACAAGTTCTTTCGATCCCATGATTAAGTCTATGTGACGAAACATGTCGGGGATGTGGCAGTCATCAACACTGACGTGAGACGTGTAACGCCAAACCAGGAAGTGGAGATTCGATATTGTGATCTGACATTGTGGAGTGGGTGAGAGTGAGATATCGATCGCACACTTCGGGTCCGCCGTGAACGCAGTGCACCACTGTGCTATTGTTTGAAGACTTACTGTGATTTTCTTATTGCTGGTTTTTAAAGGTTTGAAATGTGAGTGTAAAGGTTGAAGATTTTAAGTGTTTTATTTAACTGGTTTATACAATATCACACTATTGGAGCACCGTTATTATTTACATGTGGAGAGATTCCTTATATGCACGGTTGGATATTGGATATTCCTTTAACCCATCCTGTGTGGATTAAAAGCACCTTAGCCTAACACGAGAGTGGTAGGCGTTGGAATCTGGTGAGTGTGTTCCCCGAAGGGAGTGGAGTTACTTGCACATTGGTGTGGTGGAAGAATTAAGAAGATACTACACCGAATACAATTCACTGGATTATTTTTTGGACTTATAAATTAGGTTTTTCACTTATCACTGGGTGAAAGTATGCAAATTTTTCACTACCGAGTTCACAGTATTGTTTAGTAATTATTTATACTGAATCACGTTTTCGTTTTTAGCGCTGCTATTTTTTTCACTTTTCTCACTTTTACAGTGTTTGGATAAGGGTCAAAATATGATTCACAAATACAAGTTCTTTCATTGCACTGGGACTGAGTGTGTTATTGCTGCTGCACCACGCTGCACTCCAACCAACAATCAAACTTGCAATTTTTAGCATAGGACCACTGTAAGGCTTGCCACCTCATCCGCTTTAGGATTGAGCAACCAGAGTTTTTGGTATTGATTCCATGAGATACATTCCAACTGGAAGTTACACAGTCCACACCTCCATTGAAAGGTGCCCCATGTATGCACTTATCAGTTTGCTTCTATTGGAACCAGTGATCAAATCTAGACATTGCACAGTACTGCTGTTGGGATACAGGCTGTCCTTTAAAAATTCTAGTGACTTTGACTCCTGCCTAACCAATCTGGTATCATTTTGTTCAGGGTATGTCAATTTCTTGGCGACAGGCAATAATTTACAAGTGGCATGGAACCGGTGCCAGGTCCCTGTCCAACCATCTCATACCAGTTATCTCTTAATTGTTCCTTGCACATACAGGGTAAAGCTTGAGCCTCCTCACAGTCAGTGTCAAGGATGCCGGTATTGGCTGCCTAAAGAGAAGATGAAGCAGTGAGTAGAAGTGAGTGACAAACTCTTCTCTGTGGGCTCTCTGGAGATTCATTAGCAGTAGCTCCGGCAGACTCATGTTTGATGCATTAGGGGGGACTGCAGAGGTGTTTATGCAGCACACAGTTCAAGCATAGTTCAGACATGTGTCATTAGATAAAGTTAAGGCTCCTTAGAGAAATAATCTCAGACCCTAAACACAGCATGAGGGGCACTAATGGAACAACTGGCTGGTCATTTTGAAAATTATTTGACATAAGCACAGTGACCATCATAACCGCTAGAACTCTTGTTTTCTTTCCTGGAGCTATTCCTCAACCATATGCTTGTTAGGACCAGGTACAATAGTTTTCTGTGTGTTACCTGCCTATAAAAAATAAATATTGTACATCAAGCATGTATGATGTCTAACCTATCCTTAATAGTTCATCTGACCCTAACACCAAACTCTAAACCCAGAAAAGTACAAACAACTGAATCATTAGACTAAACCTGAGCATTAAACTAAAACTAGCAGACAAAGGGGTTGATTTACTAAAACTGGAGCATGCAAAATCTGGTACAGCTCTGCATTGAAACCAATCAGATTCCATTTTTTTTCCCGTCAAAGCTTAAACTTACAAGCTGAAGTTTGAAGCTGATTGGCTAACATGCACAGCTGTACCAGATTCTGAGTGCACCGTTTTAATAAACCCCACCCAAAAATTCTTGAAAATAGAAATAGCCATTGAACTAGCATTTTCTGGTCAATGGCAGTACACACCTTATTTTTTGAGTACAGGGTTCCTTTGATTCTCATTTTACATGGGAAATTCCATAAATTCTAAGAATTTAGAACAGCGTTTGCTCTTGTATTTGGATTGTTACAATAAAACTTTTGCATCTCCTATGTATTAGGCTCCATGCACACTGGAGCTCAAAAACTGCCGTTTTGAACGCCGGATTGCTGGCAGAAAAACGCTGCTTTAAAAATGTAATTTTATCACCTTTAGTGGTGCTAGCTTTCAGCCGGGTTTCTCTGGATCTATTCAAAATCAATGATTCCCTATGGGAGCCCATTGATTTGAATAGAAGTCGCACCTGAAGTCGGATCATCATGATCCGACTTGCGGTGCGACTTGTGTGCTGAGGATAAAGGGGAACCCCGCCAAAAAATGAAAAAAAAATTGGCGTGGGGTTCCCCCTCGGACGATACTATGCCCTTCGGTCTGGTATGGATTTTAGGGAAACCCCTTATGCCGAAAAAATGGCGTGGGGGTCCCCCAAAATCCATACCGGACCCTTAGCGGAGCACGCAGCCGGTCGGTCAGGAAAGGGGTGGGGGCGAGCCCCCCCCTCCTGGACCGTACCAGGCCGCATGCCCTCAACATGGGGGTAGGTGCTTTGGGGCAGGGGGGCCATGTGCCCCCCACCCCAAAGCACTTTGGCCCCATGTTGACGAGGACAAGGGCCTCTTCCTGACAACCCTGGCCGTTGGTTGTTGGGGTCTGCGGGCAGGGGGCTTATCAGAATCTGGGAGCCCCCTTTAATAAGGGGGCCCCCAGATCCCGGCCCCCCACCCTATGTGAATGAGTATGGGGTACATCGTACCCCTACTTATTAACCTGGGGAAAATTTTGTCAAAAATAAAACACACTACAAAGGTTTTTAAAGTAATTTATTAGACAGCTCCGGGGGTCTCTTCCGACTTTGGGGTCTCTTCCGACTTCGGGGGTCTCTTCCGACTTCTCCGTGCTCTCCGGTGCCTTCTGCCTTCTGCCGAGCTCCTCCGCTATCTTCTGCCCGCTCTTTTGCTAGAGTTGGTCCAGTCTTCTTCTTCCCTCTTCTCTTCTGATGTTGACACGATGCTCCCGCTGTAATGCCGTGTGCACAGTGCGCAACGACTTATATAGGCATGGGGCGTGGTCACCGAGTGATGTCACATGGTGACCCTGCCCCCTTATGACATCACTGTCCCATAATGCCCCGGGACGGTGATGTCATAATGGGGTGGGGTCACCGGGTGACATCACCCGGTGACCACGCCCCATGCCTATATAAGTCATTGCGCACCGCGCACATGGCATTACAGCTGGAGAGTGCATCGTGTCAACATCGGAACAAGAGAAGAGGGAAGAAGACTACGGAGAAGACCGGGCCAACACTATCAAAAGAGCGGCAAACGAGCAGAAGATAGCGGAGGAGCCCGGCAGAAGAACCGGAGAGCGAGAGAAGAACCGGAGAAGAGGGAGACAGGGAGAAGAGAGCAGAGAAATCAGAAGAGACCCCCGAAGTCGGAAGAGACTTACTTACTTAAAATTACACTGCGGAGGAAGTTCCCCATCAGGTCCGCCCCCTCGTATGTCAGACCCCACCTACATCATTGGAAGAGCGGACCTGATGGGGAACTTCCTCCACAGTGTAATAAATGAATAGACCCGCCCCTTCTCACGTTCCGCATCTGGTCCGCTTAGCCTTACACCTACATCATTGGCTGAGCGGACCTGATGGGGAACTTTAGAAGGGGTGGGTCTATTCATTTAATACACTGCAGAGGAAGTTCCCCATCAGGTCCGCTCAGGCTCAGCCAATGATGTTTCGTGTGGACAGCGCTGGACATCGGATCGCCGCGGGACACTGGATTACATCGCTGGAATGGGTTTTTTATTTTTTATTTTTTTATTTTTAATAAAGGACTTTTCCAAGGTGTCTGTGTGTTTTTTTTTAATTTTTTTACACTTTCTTTGTGAAATGGTAGGGGTACATGTACCCGTTACCAAATCACATAAGGGGGAGCGGGATCTGGGGGTCCCCTTTGTTAAAGGGGTCTTCCAGATTCCAATAATCCCCCCCGCAGACCCCCACAACCACTGGGCAAGGGTTATGGGGATGAGGCCCTTGTCCCCATCAACATGGGGACATCCTCCCCATGCTGAGGGCATGTGGCCTGGTACGGTTCAGGAAGGGGGGCGCTCTCTCGTCCCCCCCTCTTTTCCTGCGGCCTGCCATGTTGCCTGCTCGGATAAAGGGTCTGGTATGGATTTTTGGGGAAACTCCACTCCATTTTTTTAAAATTTAGGGTGGAGTTCCCCTTAAAATCCATACCAGACCTGAAGGGCCTGGTATGGATATTTGGGGGAACCCCACACATTTTTTTTAAATTTGCGGCAGGGTTCCCCTTAATATCCATACCAGACCTGAAGGGCCTGGTAATTGAATTTGGGGGGACCCCCACGCATTTTTTTTTTTTTAACAATTACTTTTCTATGTATTGCCGGGAGCCGACAATTCATTATAGCCGCGAGTGAGTTTTAAATGATTTTTTTCCTTCAGAAATGACACTTTGTGCAAGGACAGTTCTAAGCACAGGAAACAAGTGCGACATTACAGGCATACTTTAGAAGGGGAGGGTCTATTCATTTAATACACTGCAGAGGAAGTTCCCCATCAGGTCCGCTTAGGCTCAGCCAATGATGTTTCGTGTGGACAGCGCTGGACATCGGATCGCCGCGGGACACTGGATTACATCGCTGGAATGGGTTTTTTATTTTTTATTTTTTTTATTTTTAATAAAGGACTTTTCCAAGGTGTCTGTGTGTTTTTTTTTTTAAATGTTTACACTTTCTTTGTGAAATGGTAGGGGTACAATGTACCCCTTACCAAATCACATAGGGGGGAGCGGGATTTTTTACCAATTACTTTTCTATGTATTACTGGGAGCCGACAATTCATTAATAGCCGCGAGTAGTTTTAAATGACTTTTTTTCCTTCAGAAATGACACTTTGTGCAGAGACAGTTCTAAGCACGGGAAACAAGCGCAACTTTACAGGCATACTATAGACACCCCCCAGGTACGAAATTTAAAGGAATATTTCACTTTTATTGTTTCACTTTAAGCATTATTAAAATCAGTGCTCCCGAAAAAACTGCAGTTTTTTTAACTTTTTTTTTGCATTAATACATGTCCCCATGGGCAGGACCTGTCATGGATATGCAGTAGTGTTTGTCTGTCAGCTTACCTTCCTTCCCATGTGTTCATCTTAGAGGCCTGAGCCCTTTCACCTGGCTTCCTTTATAATCTCCTCCCAGCCTGACTCCACCCCAGGCCCTATCACAGAACACTATATTAACCTGTGCACTGCAAGCCTGCTTTGCTGATCAACGTGTTTGTTAGGCATTGTGTGTTTGGGTTCCTGCCTGCCGTGTGCTACGTCTGTCTCTCTGTTACGTTATTGGCTTGTCCCCGACTATCCCTGTCTGCTCGTGACCCTTGACCTTCGGCTCGTTCTTCGTTATCCTTGTCTGCTTGTGGCCCCTGACCTTCAGCTTGTTATTCGGTTCTCTCATATCTTGTGCTGCTGCTTCCCCTCTTTTCCCCTTATCCTACGGGGCGTGAGCTAGGAAACTCCAGGGGCCGCGACCTGGTCCCAGCCTGCAGCATAACATCCTCACCACTAGAGGCCCTGGAGAAGACCTGCTGGGTCTTGGACTCCGCGCCCTGGGGAATCTTGGCTCTAGCTTCCGTTAGGATCCCGGTTGTGCTCCTCTGGTCCCGCTTTCCACAACCACCCAGTTTCCTATCCGCAGCAGTCAGCCATAGGGTTCACTACCTTGCGGTGCACTCCTGTCCCCCTACGGTGTGCATCTGTCACCTGGCCACAGGTGACCTTGACAGTTTGATCAGCCATGGACCCGGCTGACATCCCGATCCCCGCGGATGATCCATTGCGAGGCATAGTCCACAGACTTGAAACCCAGGAATCGAATCAGACTCAGGTGATGCGATTCCTCCAGGATCTGGCTTCTCGATTCGAGCAGCTTCAGGCCTCCTTGGGAACCCCGAATCCGCAACCTCAAGTACAACCAGCGGTGGTACCTATCGCACCAGTTGCAGCCACACACTCACTAACACTGCCAGCTCCGTTCCATTTCTCTGGGGACTTCAAGGCCTGCAGAGGGTTCCTTAGCCAATGCACGATTCATTTTGAGCTTCAGCCTCAAAACTTTCTGTCTGATAGGGCAAATGTAGCCTATATCATTTCCCTCCTCTCCGGTGAAGCTTTAGCCTGGGCAGCCCCTCTGTGGGAACTGAATGATCCAGTGGTTTCTAGCCTGTCTGGCTTCTTGAAACTTTTTCGGAATATCTTTGAAGAACCGGCTCGTGTCTCTTCAGCGGCCAGCGCCCTTCTACGTCTCCGCCAAGAGTCTGCTTCAGTGGGACAGTACGCCCTTAATTTCCGCATACTGTCGGCTGAGTTGAGCTGGAACAATGAGGCCTTAGTCGCAACCTTTTTGCATGGCCTGTCTGATAGAGTGAAGGATGAATTAGCAGGAAGAACCATCCCCACTGATCTGGACGGAGTTATCTCCTTGTGTAACCAGATCGATATTCGCTTTCAGGAAAGGACCCTAGAAAAGCGGCACCAGCACTCCTTGGTCCTTAGTCAGCCTGAGCTCCCCTCTCCTCGACCCGTGGAGCATCTCCTGCCAGCTGAGGAACCCATGCAGCTGGGCAGGACCAGGCTATCCCCAGAGGAACGTGCTAGGCGCAGAACTCTAGGCCTGTGACTCTACTGTGGGGGCAAAGGTCATTTTCGTGACACTTGCTCTCTTTGTCCAGAAAAACGTTTGGGTCCACTTCATCTGGAAAGTGGAGTATTGGACCCAGAAATATCACCTTCCCCTTCTCGTCTTATGCTTTCTGTGTTCCTTCATGTTGGTGCGTCTTCTCATTCGGTCTCAGCATATCTGGATTCCGGAGCCGCTGGTAATTTCATGGACTGGGAAATCGCATCGTCCATGAGACTTACTCTTTTGCCCCTCACCACGCCATTGGTGGTCTTGGCGATTGATGGTACTGTTCTCCCAGGGGGACCTATCCGCTTCCAGACCCTCCCTGTTAAGATGTCGGTAGGGACACTCCACCAGGAGTGGATATCCTTCCTTATCTTACCCAAGGCCTCAACGCCTATAATTTTGGGTCTCCCATGGTTACAGCTCCATTCTCCTCATGTGGACTGGACTACTGGACAGATCCTGGCTTGGGGTTCCTCCTGTTCCTCGTCCTGCCTACCCAAGGTTGCCCCCTGTGAACCTGAGCCGGTCATTCATTCCAGGTCGCATAACCATTTACATTTCTCTGTCCCTAATCGCCCTTGGACGCACAGCCAGGCTAGCTTGTCTACAAGTCCTGCAGTCGCTACGTCTTGCGATGCGATTCAGGTAGTCGCTACACCTGACTCTATTCACTCGGCCTCTGTACTAGTTATGCCAGTCCAGCCCATGCCCAGTGAGCCGCCTACTTTTTCTTGTTCAGGACATTCTGCTTGTCTTTCAGCTATTCAGCTTGACTCCTGTGACATGTCACCCTCTAACCAACCTGACTTCAGGGTTCTACTGACATCTGCCCAGTTTGATGGTCCTGTGCTAGATGACCAGTTCATCTTTAAGGGTCTAGGGGACCCTCCTCAGATTTCTGTTGATCCTCTCATGCCCTTGCTTATTCCTAGAAAGCCTTTGGTCCTCAATAGATCTTCTTGTCATCTCCCTACCTCGGTTCTGGTCTCTGAGGATAATCTAAAGTACGAGGTTAGACAAGTTCTGGATTCTCGGCTCTGCAGAGGTATTCTTCAGTACCTTGTGCATTGGAGAGGTTTTGGTCCTGAGGAGGCATCTTGGATCGCTGCATCTGATGTCGTTGCACCTCATCTGTTGAGGAGGTTTCATCTGAGATTTCCCTTTAAGCCTGGGCCCAGGCGGGGGAGGGCCCATAAGAGGGAGGGTACTGTCATGGATATGCAGTAGTGTTTGTCTGTCAGCTTACCTTCCTTCCCATGTGTTCATCTTAGAGGCCAGAACCCTTTCACCTGGCTTCCTTTATAATCTCCTCCCAGCCTGACTCCACCCCAGGCCCTATCACAGAACACTATATTAACCTGTGCACTGCAAGCCTGCTTTGCTGATCAACGTGTTTGTTAGGCATTTTGTGTTTGGGTTCCTGCCTGCCGTGTGCTACGTCTGTCTCTCTGTTACGTTATTGGCTTGTCCCCGACTATCCCTGTCTGCTCGTGACCCTTGACCTTTGGCTCGTTCTTTCGTTATCCTTGTCTGCTTGTGGCCCCTGACCTTCAGCTTGTTATTCGGTTCTCTCATATCTTGTGCTGCTGCTTCCCCTCTTTTCCCCTTATCCTACGGGGCGTGAGCTAGGAAACTCCAGGGGCCACGACCTGGTCCCAGCCTGCAGCATAACATCCTCACCACTAGAGGCCCTGGAGAAGACCTGCTGGGTCTTAGACTCCGCGCCCTGGGGAATCTTGGCTCTAGCTTCCGTTAGGATCCCGGTTGTGCTCCTCTGGTCCCGCTTTCCACAACCACCCAGTTTCCTATCCGCAGCAGTCAGCCATAGGGTTCACTACCTTGCGGTGCACTCCTGTCCCCCTACGGTGTGCATCTGTCACCTGGCCACAGGTGACCTTGACAGGACCCGGGTCCCCAAACACTTTTTAGGACAATAACTTGCATATTAGCCTTTATAATTAGCACTTTTGATTTTGAACGTTCGAGTCCATTGTATTTAATAGGGTTCTAAAGTTTGCGCAAACATTCTGGCTGTTCGCAGGTTCTGGTGCGAACCGAACAGGGGGTGTTCGGCTCATCCCTAATACTATCTCTACCAGTCCCTACAATAACCCAACAAAACCCTTACTTTAAACCCAATGCTAACAACCAATTTAATATCATACCTACTGGACACCAGATTAGATTTTTGTGTGGTGCTTGACTATAAAATAAAAGTTAAGGAAAAAAAAAACATTTTCCATCAAGCATGATTGAGGTTGTTTCTCAACCTTTTTTTTATCCAAGGCACCCTTTAAAAATGATGTACAGTCTCGAGGCACCCCATTCTAAAATGTAACAGTTTTACGTAATGCAGCTACACCCACACACATAGGACACCCAACATTAGAGGTGATTTATTCTTCCAAAGCAAAAACACTTTTGCAAACTGGTAGTATTCTAATGTTTCTCTGTTTTTCTCCATCACTCAGCTAATGTGACCTCAACGCTGATGGAGAGGGGCAAGGGACGGTCAAACAAGGATGCTATGCAGGTGACTCACATCCTCCTTATCAACTGATTATGCCAATGGTTGTTAGGATGCCAGCAGCTAGAATGTTGTAAAACCTGTGACTTAGTTTAACTAAAAGGCAGGCTTCATCCATACGCTGGCTTGTATACAATTTTTGGGCAATTTTTGGGCATTTTGACAGGCCACCCCTGAAGAATTAATTTGTTCATTTCATTTTTTGATACACCGTGTTTGATAATCATATCTGCTATCCTTCTGGAGACATCTTTTTACCTCATCACTGTTGCTTTTACAGAAACCTCAAAGCACCCCAGGGTGCCTGGGCACCCTGGTTGAAAAAGCCTGGTCTAACACATTCTTAAAGTGGTTGTAAACCTCGGACATGAAATATGAACAAAGCATATCCCTCTATAGTGGATACTTGTCTCAATCCAGAGCACTATTTGCTGCTTGGTCCTTCTGTTATATGTCTGGTTATTTTCTGACAGCTTTTCCCCAACACTAAAAGAAAAAAAGGTGGCAGGGGAGGACAGCTCCATCACACAGCCTGTGATTGATGGCCTTATCTCAGTTCCTGTGTGCTATGTGAAGAGGGTTTTGTAAATTCCTTCCACTCAGCTCCCACTGACTCTGCAGAGTGTAACTTCAGCTCCCTGTCTCCTTCTTTCTGGAAGTTGAGACAAGTTGTAGAAAATCCGGGCTTGGAATAGTTGTGGAGAAGCAAAGCATACAGATAGACAGATATAACTTATGTAGGAGGATTTGTTTAATCTCTGTGTATCACCCAAGGCCAGTCACTTCACTTGGGATATGTATATGTTTACAACCACTTTAAAACCTAACACCTAACCTTAGACACAAAATAGTACAAATTAAAAGAATCATCAGACTTAACCTGAACACTAAAAAAAAGTATACAAACAGCCATTGAAATAAAATTTTCCAATTAATGGTAGTACACCCCCTTATTTTCTGAGTACAGGGTTCCTTGGATTCTCATTTAACATAGGAAGTCCCCTAAATTCTAACCCTAAGCTTATCACTACTTTCACATACAATCTGCAATAAGGGCTCAAACCATAGATGTGCGCAGCCTATTGCATTAGGGTGTGCACCCCAAAGCTCAAACACACATACGTATGTGTCTACATGTATATTGTCCCGGTACATTAATCTCCCTGCTGGCACAGTGAAAGAGAAGCAAGTAAGCACTTTTCTTATGGCAGAGTGGGTAAGAGGGAGATCTTTCCCATCTCCCCCACTGGCACATAGAGTAATAATGCTAATGTGCACTAGATGATCAGGGTGTGCCCAGGCACACCTGGCACACCCTGTGCGCACGCCTATGGCTCAAACACATGTGCAACAGCCCCCACAACCCTCCTGATTCACTTTAAAATCTGCACCATTGCAACATGTTTAACTTTTTGCTGTGACAGCATGCATACAGCCTTGGATGGCTTCATATCCGTGTTCAGATTGGTGGCCAGGGGGACAGTAACATTGTTGCTCAACTGCCTGATGTTACCATTCCCTGGCTGCGCATCTGAACGAACCCTAAGATGCAAGTAACATTTGAGATATTTCCTAAAATAGGAATTACATTTTTAGATAAAGTGGACCAGTGGTTCTCAACCCTGTCCTCAGGTACCCCCAACAGCACATGTTTTGGGAATTTCTCTTAGATAAAATAGCTGTCCAAAATACCAAGCCAATGACTCTGATTTAAAGCACCTGTGCAAGATAAAGGAAAACCTGCAAACATAGCTTGTTGGGGGTACTTGAAGACAGGGTTGAGAAACACAGCAGTGGAGGAGTGAACGCAGCCCTATGTGTGTTACTGGCTGGATCATCAAGTTAAAGAGGAAGTAAACCCTCACAAAAAAAAAAAAACACCCTGCAAGAGAAAGGCATAATGAGCTAGTATGCATAGCATACTAGCTCATTGTGAATTACTTACCTGAGATCGAAGCCCCCGCAGAGACCCTTGTTTCTTCTCCTTCGTCGCCGCCATTATATGCGCTGTGACTGGCCGGAGCAGCAATGAAGTCACTCCCGCGCATGCACGTGGGAGCCGGCAGTGACGGCATGATAGTCCTTCACTAGCGGCACGCTCAGTGCACCTGCGCCGTAGACATCGGTGCCCGTTTTTTGGAAAATATCTCCTTAACCGTGTAGGTTAAGGAGATATTTCTCGCATCTACAGGTAAGCCTTAATCTAGACTTACCTGTAGGTCTGAGTGGTCTGTAAGAGTTTACAACCACTTTAAAACTAAGTAATAAAAACAACTTAAAAATGCAGCCACAGCATGTGAAGACTGGCAATCTGCAATATATTGCATTTTTACATTTTTGTTCTTGGGTTTAAATAAACTAGATCTCCTTGTGTTGCAGGGATAGACAGTTTTTTACCTTTAAAAAATAATGACAGAGCTGCTTTAAGTACAGCTGGCTGAATAGCAGCCTACTATTGATATGACAGGAAAGTGATATAATTCAGGAAAGCATGTCATGTTTGGAGTAACAGCCTGAAGGAAAGCTACATTTTTTTTTTTTTTTGGAATATGAAGCTTGAGAAAATGTGCCATCCTTTATCCATGCACCAATTTAAACCACATTTTTTTTATCATATTCAGAATTATATACTTCTGACATTGACATGTGCTGTCGCTTTTTTTGGACCTTTCTAACAAACTGCCATTTTGTGTATTCTTGATCAAATGAAAAAGTGGGATTGCGCTATATACACTACAAAAATAAATCAATTGAAAGCAATCAAGATGCCCACCTATGAGTGGGATGAACCAGGACACCTGTTACTTCTGCAATTATCTTAAAGGGCATAATTCAAAGGCTGCTTAAAGTGTTACTAAACCCAGTAATATGAAAATAGTTCATCTGCCCCCCCCCCCCCCCACAGTGCCCACAGCTTATAAATGTTCTTTTTATATTAAAATACTGCCACTATATACCTTTTTGGCTGATCTGTATACCACAGTCAATGATAAACTGCACAGTTTCTCCAGTGCTGAAAGTTCAGGTAGGAGGAGATTTCCACTTCAGCCTGTATACACGCCCACATGTGTGAAGCCAATATCATGTGACCTGGCTATCTCTGAGAACAAGTAAATGGTCTCTCCGGCATAAAAGACACAACTGAGCATGTGCAGGTTGGCTACTCTGCCTGTGTTAGCTGGCTTTCCCCAGATAGACAGTGCAGAAGGGGGAGGATCTGTGCATACATGATAAAACAGCCTTTTTACACAATGCAGAGGATTAACCCCTTAAGTTTCACAGTGAGTATAACAAGCATGCTATGCTGCATATACAGACTGATTTTACTGCTGTGGGTTTAGTAACACATTAATGTAGAACTGAAGGCAAAAACTTTTCTTTTCATTGTGGATAGAGTAAGGGAGGGTTATGGCCCCTATTCCTTTCCAACTGGTGTCCTATTGGAAGATTTCCCCTCTATTCCTGTTCTGGTAACATCCCAAAATGTG
The DNA here is from genome assembly GCA_029206835.1 of Rana muscosa. NCBI lineage: Eukaryota > Metazoa > Chordata > Amphibia > Anura > Ranidae > Rana > Rana muscosa. Next base: position 444,888,136 of record CM055127.1, on the reverse strand, counting down.
GGATTTTCTTTACTGTCACTTTCTTTGATAACAATAAACACAACAAATAAAAAGAGTGAATCTCTCTAACAGGGGCACAAACAGCAAAAATAACCCGATGGGTGTTCTACTCCCTCCCCACTCTATCCAAAACTAAAAGAAAAAAAATGGCCTGTAGATATACTTTAATGTGCGCCAGTGGGTGGGGGGGCGGCAAACTAACCACCCGAACCACACCATCATTAGACCACCCATCCCCACCCCCAGTGGGTGGTACTCACACGGTCGGGTGGCGATGCAGAGCAGAGAGTTTGCTGTGATGCTCCGATGACGGTGGCCATCTTTCCTAGCGGATCTCCCCGTACATCCTCCCTGCCCCCAGTACTGGCCAATACGATCGCTTCTCCTCTTGGCCAATCGCGCTCCTCCCGCTTCCTGATTGGCTGGGAGGAGAAGCAGGAAGACAATAGTGAATATTAATTCGCTATTGTCACACAACTGGGTGGGCTCAGGGCGAAGTGCTCTGTGCCCCGAGCCCACCTTTTTTTGAAGTGAATTAGAGCCTCAGGCTCTAATAATGTGCTTGAAAGTAAAAAATCCCATTGGAATCCATGCATTCGGCCCCCCTGCATGCAGATTAGGGGGCCGGAAGCATGGGTAGGGGGGGCGGCTCCCCTGCGGCCCGTATAGAGCGGCAGCCACTGATGTGCGTCTATGCCCCCCGACTGTAGACACCCAAGTATTTACCTATTCTTCACAAATAATAAAAATCTTTAAAACAAGTCACCCCTAAACCTCTGTGGCTTAAAGTACTCTGGAGTGATTCATCCTTATCTGCACCTGTGCCCACACTATGGACAATAAACTACTTTTATATGCTTAACAATGGCTTTTTTTCTCAGAAAATAGGTGCAGGAACTCATCCTGCCCTTTCCCAGCCAACCGATGAGAGCCTGGGCTCTGTGCTGGGAGTGCACTGTGTGGCATGCTCCCAGCACAAAGGGATATACACATACTGTATATGCGGCCCCACGAAAAAAAAAAAAAAACACTTCTGTGAGGCTTGCATTTATGTGTGTGGTCGGCAGGAAGGGGTTAAACATGCGTGCAAAAAATGCAAGAAATGTCTCTGGCAGTGAAAAGGTCTAACGTTGTTGGCAGCAATGGGATTAAGACCAGCCCATTCTTTTACAACTGCTTGTTGTTATTGTTGGACTATTTCAGCTGTAGATGATAATCTCCTACATACATCCTTGTTTCCATCTGCAAAATATGTACACAGTGCCACTAATGTCACATCTCCTATACGTCATGTTCTATATCTTTCAATCTTAAAAAGAATGTATTTCACCTAAAAAAGCTCAAACCGCATCATAACAACCTCATTATCGAATGATCGGATTAAGCAGGGTGTGGGCACCACTAGTCTTAATGCCTTAAATGTACAAGTATTATGTAGGTTTATTAAACTTTGTACATCTATTGCTGCATCAAGTAATCAACAATGTTATTGGGCATTTGATCGGTTGGGAAAATGAAATGTTAAAAAAATTCTGCCAAACAGTAATATATATTCATGTTCTTTAGGCTTTGAAGACATCAAATAAACACTTTGAAGTCCATAAAAACAGTGTCGGAGACCCTATAGAAAATGCTAATCAGCTTTTCACAGGTTCTCTAGTTTAGATACAAGGTGACAGGCTTGTGTTTTACTTTTCTGACAGAACTCCAAAGAAATCAGCATCATGTATGTAAATGTGTTCAGTGAGGAGAAAACAACAATGACTTAATGATACTCCACATTGTAAAGCCTTGTTTGGGAATTGTGCATTATATTTTTGTCTATATGCTATTAATTCAAAGGGCTGGAGGTTTAGCAAGTATTAGCTAATTTTCACAATTTACTAGAATCAAAATGTGGATCAGTGATTAGCACTGGTGGCTTGTAGCACTGAGGTCATCAGTTCAAATCCCATCCAAGACCCTGTCTGCGTAGAGTTTGCATGTTCTCCCTGTACTTGATTGGGTTTCCTTTTGGGTACTCTGGTTTCCTTCAACACTCCAAAGACATGCTGATAGGTCATTTGGCCTTAATATTGGCCTGTATATTAGCCTTAATGCAAACATTTAGGTATGGCAATTTTTACATAGTTACCATTGGTCTAGCTTGGAGCAAGGAAGGTATGTATGTGCCATACCTTTGGGATACTCATGGAAACTTGAAATCACTGTAATAGACACTGCTACTAATGTGATATCCACTAACTTACGGGTCCCATGCCGAGCGGATGCCTTGCTGCTTACTGAATACAGGAGGTCAGTCAGGGTGCCATTCAGAGCACACTTTGCATCTTCTTAATAAATGTATTTATTATTTATTATTTATTACAGGTACTTATAAAGCACTGTCAATGTACGCAGTGCTTTACATATACAGGTATATTGTACATTCACCTCAGTCTCTGCCCTCAAGGAGCTTACAATCTAAGATTCTTAACTCATATTCATATATATATACACACTAAGGTCAATTTAACCAGGAGCCAATTAACCTACCAGCATGCCTTTGGGATGTGAGAGTAAACCGGAGTACCCGGAGGAAACATACACAGGCGCAGGGAGAACACGCACACTCCAGGCAGGTAGTGCCGTGATTGGGATTCAAACCAATAACCCTAGTGCTGCTAGGCAGAAGTGCAAGATACTTAGCCACTGTGCTATAGTGCTGCCAATGTACAAAGCGCTTTACATATATATTGTACATTCACATCAGTCCCTGCCCTCAAGGAGCTTAAAATCTAAGGTCCCTAATTCACATTTATATACTAGGGTCAGAACATGCAGACTCGAGGCAGGTAGTGCCATAGTTGGGATTCGGACCGATGACCTGAGTGCTGCTAGGCACAAGTGCTAACCACATAAATGCAAAGTATTCTCTAATTGGACAAGTTGGAGATCACCATGTCACCATTCCCGCCTCTCCAGTTTTCAAGCTTTCAGAGTTGGATTCACTTCTAAGCAGGGTTGCGATCCACCTGAAATTTTACTGTTTTCCCTGAATTTGTCTTGGTCTTCATTGGGTCCTTCAAGCAGATCAGCTGGGGTTGATGGTGCGAATCGGCACTTTCTTTTTGCTAGACAGGAAGTCATGAAATCTCTCCAACAGAGCATCTGACTGCTGTAAAATTTGACAGTTCTAATCCTTCCCTACTCTATCCAAAATAAAAACCTTTCGCTAAAGATTCACTAGCAAACTAGAAAACTAGCAAATGCAGCAACAATGTTCATGATCTATGTACATTTACTTCATGGCGGCAGATGGGACATGTAGTAATTTACTTAGAATAATCACAATGGATGACATAACTGTGTGGGCGGAACTGCGCTGAATTGGAATGATTACGGGTTTCTGTCAGATAAGGCACCTAATGATGCAGGGGATGGGTGGTTTGGATTTGGGGTACTAAAGCGGAACTAAAAATGTGTGTTCTTCACAATAAAAGAAACCCACCTGCCTGCTAGCAGTGCTCTCTAAAGAGTACACCGAGTTGTATAAGCCCAGTTCAGTTTACATTCGAGAACAGAGCCTGTGTGTTGGGATGACTGCATTCTGTTCATGTGCAGGAGCGACATCAGCCCATGCCAGTCAATAAAGATCGCCACTAGGGATTGGCAAGCCGTTCGGGCTGAGCATAAGTTGTGAGTGCACAGTCAATAGGTTGCTAGGGAGTGGGGCCGGGAAGGGGAACCCCTACGACAATTAAAAAAAAAAATAGCGTGGAGTCTCCCCAAAAATCCATACCGGACCCTTATCCGAGCATACAGCCTGGAAGGCCAGGAAAATGGGGGGGGGGGAATGAGCTCTGCCCCCTACCCCAAATCACCTTGTCATTGATGTTGATGGGGACAAGGGCCTCTTCCCTACAACCCTGGGTGGCAGCCGTGGGGGTCTGCAGGCAGGGGGCTTATCGAATCTGGAAGCAGCCTTCAACAAGACAGCCCTCAGACCCCCCCCACTATGTTAATGAGTATGGGGTACATAGTACCCCTACCCATTCACCCAAAAAAACAGTGTAGTGTAAAAAAAAACATTAAAGTCAATTTTTGACAACTCCTTTATCAAAAAAAAAAAAAAAAAATGTCCCCAGATGTAGATCCATCATCAATCACTGCCACACTTCCGGACAACAAAAAAGAAAAGAAAAAGCTCCTCCTGTGATTAGGGCCCCATGTGACATCACTGACCCAGCATATACCGATTGGTGACATCACACAGGGGTGGTGTCGCCAGGTGGCCCCACCCCTTAACTGTTTAAGAATGGCAGAGCAGGCAGATGGCAATTAGCCTTCATCGTGGACAGAGCTTTTTTTTTCTTTCTTTTTTCAGTCCGGTGGTGCTGTGGGCATTGTGATTGACTATGGATCTACAGGGGGCTTCCAGATTCCGATAAGCCCCCTACCCACAGACCCCCACAACCACAGCCCAGGGTTGTCAGGAAGAGGCCCTGGTCCCCATCAACATGGTGGCAAGGTGCTTCGGGGTGGAGGGTCAGAGCCCCCCCACCCCAAAGCAACCCCCCATGTTGAGGGCATGTGGCCTGATATGATTCATGGGGGGGCGCTTGCTCGCACCCCTTACCTTGTCTGCCAGACTGCATACTCGGATAAGGGTCTGGTATGGATTTTGGGGGGCCTAATGCTGTTTTTTTTTTACATTTTGCCGTGGGGTTCCCTTTGAAATTTATACCAGACCCAAAGGTCCTGGTATGGATTGGGCAGGACTCCCACGCTGTTTTCTTTAACATTTTTGTATTGCCGGAAATGGCTTGCAGCTGGGAAAATTTATATATTTTTTTCTTTATATATGTCAGTTTTGCTGCAGCAGGTTCTATACATGGTACAGAAGCACCACTTTACAGGCATAAAAGGGGATCCCCCCAGGCACTATATTTAAATACATTTTTCATTTTTATTGTTTCACTAAAAGCATCATTGAAATAACTGCTCCTTTAAAAACAAACTTAAAAAAAAAATTGCATTGATACATGTCACCCAGGACAGTACCCGGGTCTATATATATTATAAGCCTACAAGTTTGAGTCTTAAAGACTTTAATAGAGTTTGCAGTTCCGGTCCGAACTTTTTACATGTTCGGGAGTTCTGGTGCGAACTGAACCAGGGTTTTTTTGGCCAATCACAAATGTCCACAGCCCAACACCTGGAAGAAGCCAGCCCCGGCAAGAGATGTCAAAGTGTTGAAAAAGGTAAGCATTGCAGAGTTTAGATTTGCTTTAGGTATGTGACCAAGCTTCGCGTTACAGCCTAAATATGGTCTAAAACAGTGGTTGTCAACTTATGAGCTAAATTGGGCCTCAAATGCAGTCTCTCTAAGCACCAAAGGGCCGCACATAATGTTCAATATATGTAATACTTGAGAGGACTGTCAGAAAATGCAGACCCAATGGAGGAAATGAGGATCAGAGAGTGTGGACATTCTACGTTTTGGGCTGAAGAAGACAATATGAAACAGAGAACATGCTAGCAGAGATCAATGTTATTACCCTAATCAAAGATCTCACTAAAGACTGCTGAAGTCTGAGGGTCGCTCATCATATACCAAAGGGCAGCATGCGGCAGGTTGGGCACCAGGGGTCTAAAACGTGGACTTAGCTTTTAAGATCAATCTCTGCAGCTCTGTGGATGACAATTTAGGATTTTTTTGCTATACCACCTCGAGAGGAACAAAGCATAGCAGTTGTCATGGAAACCGCTCAGTTCTCACCACACAGACTGAAATTCGCTTCTTGTAAATTGTCAACTTACAAACAAGATGTACATATGACATTATTATAACATCGTACCCAAGCCACACTTCACTGAATACGTTGGGATTAGTTAAAACACCTTGGAGCATGACTTTTTGTATGACTTACTGTATATACATTATAATACATTTAAAATGTGCTTTACTGGACATAAGTGGACCCTGTGGCGTAGCGTGGGGGGTGCAGGGGGGCCGTGGCACCGGGCGCAACATATAGGGGGGCGCCCGCCAGTATGTGTCACAGTGGCTGCCTCCTCCTAAATGATCTTTACTGTGTCTCTGTGCTCTGCCGCCATGTTCAGTCTCAGGCATACTGTGATTGGGCGTATGGGGTCATATGCGACGGCGGGGCTGGCCTGTCCATGATCGCAGTAGATCCTGGAGTCCCGCCTCCACCCATGTTCAGTCTCCTGCGCCCTGTGATTGGGCAAAGGCGGGATTTCAAGAGCAATCACGATCGTTAACAGGCCAGCCCCGCCGCCGCACATGACGCCCATACGCCCAATCACAGGGTGCCGGAGTCTGAACATGGTCTGGTCAGTGGGTAGTGGTCAGTGTGTAGTGGTCAGTGTCAGTGTGTAGTGGATCTGGTCAGTGTGTAGTGGGTCTGGTCAGTGTGTAGTGGGTCTGGTCAGTGTGTAGTGGGTCTGGCCAGTATGTAGTGGGTCTGGTCAGTGTGTAGTGGTCAGTGTAGTGGTCTGGTCAGTGTGTAGTTTAGTGGTCAGTGTGTAGTGGACAGGTAGAACTCATGTAGGTCAGTGCAGTGGTCAGTATAGGCACCATGAAGGGTCAGTGTAGAGGTTAGTGTAGTGGTCAGTGTAGGAATCAGGTAGGTTAGTGTAGTGGTCAGAGTGTAGAAATCAGGCTGGCCAGTACTATTGTAGGGAGGGAAGGGACTCGGGGAGTGCTAAAAGTCCACGGGTTAGGGGGCACAAATCACTTGCCTTGCCCTGGGTGCTGACAACCCACGCTACGCCACTGGGTGGATCTTTTACCTTCATCCACTTTACATATCGAGAGATACAATTATTATTAAAAGAGCACCTGAACTGCTGCAATACAAAGAAAAATATAACCGGAGAGTATTTATTAAAACAAATTACATAGCTATTCATCCTGTAAAACTGAATGGACATTAGTCCTGTGTGAATGAGGGAAAAAAAAACAGACTGTTTTTTTTCCAGGTCGAATGTTCTTCTTCTTACAGAATAGGGTGAATCAGGAAAATACTGTATTATGGCCACTGGATGGAGAGAATGATCATAGTAAATAAAACTTATTTACTATGATTGTCAGCTTCAACTAGTGGCTATATTAGCCTGTGGCCATCAAATGATATTCCTACCTGTGAGTGCTGGAAGCGGGGGTTTAACCTCCTTGCGCCCACACTATAGCTGAAAGATGGGTACAGAGCAGGCCTAAATTGCCGGGAGGGCGTCCATGTACGTCCTCCCTTGCATGAGCTGCCTGTGCCCCCCCGCGGGGCGCGGGCGGCGTACTCTGTGATTAGCAAGTCCATGAGACTCTGCTAATAAAAGATTGGAGTAAGGGGCCGATACTGGCCCCTTACCAAGTGATCAGCTGTCAGCAAATGACCGCTGATCGCATGATGTATACAGAAGCTGTTAATCAGCTTTTTTTTCCCTCACGCTAACAGCGTGGGGAGAAAAAAAACGTTGATTACCGGCTTGTGTACACGGAACATCAGTCCCGCACACGGAGAGCCCCTCATCAGTGCCCACCAGTGCCACCTACCAGTGCCCATAAGTACTGCTAAGCAGTGTCCACCAGTGCCACCTATTAGTGCCCACCAGTGCCACCTATCAGTGCCCACTAGTGCTGCCAATCAGTGCCCATCAGTGCCTCATCATCAGTGCCACCTATCAGTGCTGCCCATCAGTGCCCTTCAGGGCTGCCTATTAGTGCCACCTATCAGTGCCACCTATCAGTGCAACTTCAGCAGTACCTCCTAATCAGTGCCCACCAGTGCCGCCTCATCAGTGCCCATCAGTGCCACCTATCGGTGCCTATCAGTGCAGCCTATCAGTAAAAAATTACCTGTTTGTAAAATTTTATAACAAACTATGAAAATTGTTTGTTTTTTTTTCAAAATTTTCTGTCTTTAAAAACCCCAGTGGTGATTAAATACCACCAAAAGAAAGCTCTATTTATGTGAAAAAAATGATAAAAATATCATATGGGTACAGTGTTGCATGACCGCGCAATTGTCATTCAAAGAGTGACAGCGCTGAAAATTGGCCTGGGCAGGAAGGGGGTTTAAGTGCCCAGTAAGCAAGTGGTTAATCTGGATTTATGATCCAGATTTTTATGTTATATTTATATTATGTTAGTATTAGGTTCATTCATGTGTAAAGCCCTGTACACACGATAGGTTTTACCGATGAAAACAGTCCGATGGACTTTTTTCATCGGACAAACCGATCGTGTATGGGCCACATCGGTCTTTTTTCCATCGGTGTTAAAAAATAGAACATGTTTTAAATTTATCCGATGGAAAAAAAAATGATAGCAAATTACTATCGTCTGTGGGGAACCCCATCGGATAAAAAACCCACGCATGCTCAGAATCAAGTCGACGCATGCTCAGAAGCATAGAACTTCATTTTTCTTGGATCGTCGGCGTGTTTTACGTCACAGCGTTTGGGACGGTCGGATTTTTGACTGATGGTGTGTAGGTAAGACTGATGGAAGTCAGCTTCATCGGATTTCCGATGGAAAAATCCATCGGTTTAAAATCCATAGGAAATCTGATTGTGTGTACAGGGATTAAAGCTCTGTACACACGATTGGTTTAACCGATGAAAACCGTCCGATGGATTGTTTTCATCAGACAAGCCGATCATGTATGGGACCCATCAGTCTTTTTTCCATTGGTTTTAAAAAATAGAACATGTTTTAAATTTTTCCGATGGATGAAAAACCGATCGAAAACTCAGATCGTCTATGGACAAGTCCATCGGATAAAAAACCCACGCATGCTCAGAATCAAGTCGACGCATGCTCAGAAGCATTGAACTTCATTTTTCTCGGCTCATCGGAGTGTTTTACGTCACCGTGTTTGGAACGGTCGTTTTTTTGACTGATGGTGTGTAGGCAAGACTGATGGAAGTCAGCTTCATCGGATTTCCGATGGACAAAACCATCGGATTAGAATCCATAGGATATCCGATTGTGTGTACGAGGCTTTCAAGTTTTTAGTGTAATATTTAGGGTAAGTGGTGCAATATTTGCATTTTTGTAGGAAGCAATATACAAAACATGGTATGTGGTATGCACTTCCTTACTCAGCGATCCTCAAAGTGGTTCTAAAGCCTAAAGTTTTTTTCACTTAATGTATTCTATGCATTAAGGTATAAAACCTTCTATGCACCCCCATCCCCCCTTATACTTACCTGAGCCCATTCATGATACAGCGATGTGCATGAGAGCTGAGGCTCTCCCAGCTCTGTCCCTCCTTTCTGGGCAGATTGATAGCAGCAGGTGCCATTGGCTCCTGCTGCTGTCAATCAAATGCTGTGACAAGGAGCGCGTGCAGGGGAAGGGGGTGTGCAAGCCATTTGGTCTGTGTCAATGGGAATCAGTTTCCTATGGGGGCACTCGCCGAAGAGGAGGAAACATGAGCATCGGCGGGGGACCCCAGAAGAAAAGGATCAGGGCTGCTGTGAGGAACCCATATTAGAGAACCTTTAATATCACTTCAAGTGAGCAACTGGGCAAAAACGTCCATAAGTCTATATAGCAATGAGTCATAAAAGAAATAGAAAAGGCAGATCCGAACAAAACTCCTGTAGATCTGGGATGGATCTCCACACAACGTATAGGAAAAAATACATATGGGGCACTGATGTTAATAGGATCACAAAAGCACCATTTTGTTGAAACTTACATATCAAATTCTTAATGTCCAGCTTAGGATCCAAGAAAGCACAACAGCAGGCAACATAAAGGCATGACAGGTATAGGAGCCGATAATACAGCAGCCTGATGGTGGGTTTGCTCCAAAATGACTGAAACTGTGCGGCTGAAGCCAGTGGCGTCTATGGCCACAGAGTAAGCAAAGCCAGCTGTCAGATTCTGTCTGTGATATTGGGAGTGGACAGGTCTTTTTACGCATTTCAGAGGCGCTGCCCCTTTGTCAAGCCCCTTCTTTTTACATTTTTGTAGTTTGACTCTTCTGCTATTTGTTCAACTGGTGTTATTTGTTCATTGCAGTATTTAAAAGGATAGTATGTTTATTACAAAACAGTATTTAATTATTTATTTTTTTATTCATGTTATTGTATATATTAATTTGCTGTTATTGGTGAGTTATATTTTGTTTGTTATTGTGATTTTTCTTTGTCTTCGTTGAGTAAAACTGTAACTTAATAATTTCCCTATGGGATTAATAAAGTATTCTGAACCTGAATCTGAATAATGCTCTGTTCTGTAAAAAGACTAACATTTGACCTGAAGGGAGAATAGCCTAATAAAATGTGTTTTTTATCCCATTTGCACAGAACAAATGTACAGGCAGTTTCACATTATGAATAGCTCTGCAAGTTCTTTTAAATACACCCCATAGTGGCAGTTGTTCATTTCCAAATTACAACCTACCTCCTAACTTTCTGAGATGGGAAGGAGGGACACCTTTGTACGTAGGCAGGGAACACATCTATACCATGCCCCTAGCTGCATAGATTGTAAACCATGAATATGCAGAAAATTACTAGGTAAACCCACATGTCCTTTTTACCACTAATTCTCCTTCCTACTAACTGTCCAAAACAAGGATCTTTTGGATTTACAAGCCTTCCTAGTCTCACTAAAGCCGGCCATAGATGGATCAAAATTTGTCCGGTTCAGCAGGAAGTGGACAAATTTCAATCCATCTATGGACAGGCTGGTTGTACAGAAGTCACTCTCTCGACAGACTTCTGTACAACCAGCCTGCTGGCAATTTTTATTTTGCCTGATCAGTGCTGCCAGTTATAGTTGGCTACGCTGATAATTGTATTCTGCCGGCGATCAACGTTCCACGCCAGCAGAACACAATAGCTCTGCAGAAATTCAATGTTTGTTTGTTTTTTGTTCAACTCACTGGTTGAACAGAAAACATTTATAATATGTGGCCTGCTTACCTTACTGACTTACTGTTTCCCCAAAGAAATGACTGACATCCATGCGGTAATGCTATGCTTGAGGGTTTTATTGTCTCAAAGTCCAAGAGAGAAAGGGATAGGATTTACAAGATAGCCAAACAGCAACAGAAATCCCTCCACTCAAATACAGAAATAACATCAGCCCCTCTCAGGGGCCAAGGATGTGTCTCTAAATTGAGATCAGCAATTCTTTAAGTATGCTTTTAAGCTGAGACCATCAATTGACTGAAGTTTTCCGAAGGTGCTCTCTTTAACTATATAGTGTGTTTGGAGACCCATTCACAATGAATTGCACTACAACACAACCCAGTTTTGTCAGGCTGAACAAAGGAGACCTCTCTGAAACACATTGTCTGGAAACCACTTTACACCTCCCCGCTACCTCTGTTATCAGATAGGACCTTCCATTGCTGGCCAGACGCTGTTCAAGTCCAGCCAATGTTCTTCCACATCACCTCCATCAGTACCAGACTTTCCATCTACATTTATTCCAGTGCCTACATCTTGCAGCAGGGGGGTGTGTCCATTCCCTCCACTCAGGCCTCCAGATTACACTCAGCTCTGTGCTCTGCAGTGTGACATCGGATCTTTCCTAGACATGTGCACTGCCGAAAAATGTGTTCATTTTCACTTTCCTTTCATTTGTTTACTTTATTTTTTTAATTGTTCAGGTCATTCGTTATCATCGCAATTCATGAACTCATAAATTCATAAATTCATAAATTAGAAAGTTTAAAAATTCTAAAGAATAACAAGAACTAACTATTAAATTATAGGTATTGGAATTTCCTTTCAAATTTGGATGTTAGTGAACATAACGAATACGAATTACAAAGATACTAATTATCCAAAATAACGAATGCTGCATCTAAACAAATGGAATGGACTGAATTATTAATAAATAATAATAAAACATTTTTATTATTGTTATTTATTATTAATTTGTTCCGTTCCATTTGTTTATTTCGTAACTTTGGATAAATTTGTATTCATAAGTTTCTTGTGAAAAAAAAAAATTGTATTCATAACGTTCACTAACAGCCAAACTTGAAAGGAAATTCCAATATCTATAATTTAATAGTTAGTAATAGTTAAGTTATTATTAGTTAGTTCTTATTTCAGATTTTCAAATTTTCGGGTTTTCAGGTTTTCGAATTTCCGAATTTATGAATTTACAAATGAACTAATTCGTAACTAAACAAATTGCACATGTCTAATCTTTCCCCCCTGCCTCTGGAGCTGATAAATTCTGCATAAACTGGGCACTTTGAATGGCTCTGGAGAAGACAGGGGTGCAGATGAACAGGTGCAACATATGCAGGAGGATGTGTTTCATTTCTGTGAGTCACCTGAGGCTAGTCATTTCACAGGGTATGTGTAAGGGGTTTTCAACCACTTTAACATGCGTTAACGAATGCTTATTAGCCCTCATTGTGTTAAGACAGTCTTTGGAATTTGAATGGACAGCAACATACCACAATGCAGACAAAAATAGACTTGTATAATTTTTTTCCAACACGGCACAACCGCAATGTACATGAAGAGAGAGACTAATTATTGGGTTTAATTATTATACAAATAAACTCCCCGGGACATATTAGCATTTTATATAACCTGATATGCCACCTGCGGAACACGAAAACTGAATTTCTAATTTGGCAGACATATCAGAATCTGGGCAAGGATTGACCTTCTGCAATGGGACCATTTTCCATCCCTAACGTTTGCTCCAAAACTTGCATTTATTTCATCATAAAGCACATTACTGGAGAGTGCAGCTACCCACTCCTGGAAGCTGTGTCGGCAGGAGAATGCCTGGAGAAATTTAGAGCATCTCTATCAATGCCAGATAATAATAAAAAAAACAGATATAAAATTGATATTTGATCTATGCTACTGCAAATCCCACGAGCTTTAAACTCATCCCCACTTCAGTTTCTGTGAATCTCTAAAAAAAAGAAAACCTTTTATCTTAGCAAAAAGAAGGTAAGATTCCTAGACAAGAGCAATATGAACGTATGAAAAAAATGCTCTTAAAGGTTGCCTATCATTAAGAATCTCCAGCTGCTGCCTTAGGAAACCTGTGGTCCTTACGGTTAGCACTGAGTGAAGCAAAGGATCAATGGCTTCTATAGTCAACACATAGAGAAGAATTCTCAGGAGTCTGTTTGTAACTGAAATGCCCATGTACTATAACTCAAAATCAATTTAGAAAAAAAAAAAAAAATGCTGAAAAAATGTGATGCTTATGGTGTCCCTGCTTCCTATGCCTCTAACTTTTTCTTGTGTTTTTAGTTCTCTGAGCTGGACATATTTTAGCTACGGGAAAAAAAACTCTCATAATGCCATGAGAGCTTGTAGGCAGGTGCAGTCTGCTGTCTCCACTGCAGGTGGTGATCAACCACAGCGGCAATGCAAAAGGATGGGAACAAGGTTCCTCTACGGTTTCCTGAGTCACTGGGTAGCGATCAAATTGGATGCTGGCCAACTATGTGACTCTGGTGGCCATCTTAGGTGTGACAGAGTCTATTTAAAGGAGTTGTAAAGGCAGAATGTTTTTTTATCTTAATGCATTCTATGCATTAAGATAAAAAACCTTCTGTGTAGCAGCCTCCCCAGAACCCCTAATAGACATGTACAATTTGTTCCGTTCATATAGTGAGTGCAGGGTCCTGGGTTTAGTAACACTTTAGGTGACCAACACATTATCATTTTATCCTCTGTAACTTTAAATGAAGCTGATCAGTCTTGGGCATATCTAAAAAAAAAGTTGCACACTAAAATAAGTTTATTTCCAAAAATAGCACAATTGGTATATAACTTTTACGGAGGGAACAGTTTGGATTGGCTTTTTCTGGCTTTCTATTTATCAGTACAAAAACCACTGGCGTTCTCTTGCTTTGCTTTACATTAGGGAAACAGCTTGCAAATATCAGCCAGGGGGCCTAAATGTGCAAACATGTCATGAAGTACGGCTGACAATTTGCATGTTCAGGCTCATCTATTTGTACACAGAAATTAGCTTCAAAAAGTAAAACGAGCCATGCATAAAACAACCATCACATTTTACGCGCCCACGAACAATTGACCCAGCCAAAGCCAAAGAAATAAAAGCTTTAGAAGCCGAACTGCATGAAAACTTTGTGCCTTCAAACAGTTCCTTGTAAAAATAAAATGCTCCATTGAGTAGTCAGATTTGAATGAGAGACTCCATCCAAGATGTTTTCCTTTAAAGTATATCTAGAACCAACACTTTTTTTTTTTTTTGGATCGAGCAGAGATCAGTTAAAACCCGTCTGGTTTTTGTGTGTCCCATTGGGGTGATACACTTTCACTTCCTGTCCTGAAGACATAAAATACAAAGTAAGAGGAAATCTTTCCATGAATGTTTCCATGAAAACTTTGTCCCTTGAAACTTTAAATTCCTTGAAAAAATAAAATGCTCCATTGAGTAAGCCAGTTTTGAATAAGAGACTCCATAAATAAGAAACTACATCCATGATGTCTATCTAGACCTAAACATTTCCTTGGATCAAACTAGATCCAATAAGAATCCATGCAATCACAAAAAAATAAGTACAGGCGGTCCCCGGGTTACAAACAAGATAGGGTCTGTCTGTAGGTTTGTTCTTAAGTTGAATTTGTATGTTAAGTCGAAACAGGTACATTTTTTAAGTGTAACCAGGACTGGGACAAAAATTTGACCCTGGACTTCATCCAGACCGGCCCACTTTAATTTTGCAAACACGCACAAAAATAGTATATAAACTATACGCAATTGCGCAAAAAAAAAATAAGTAAAAACATTTCACTGTAAGTATAAACAGCCTCTTTATTTAGACCCCTTTCACAACGAAGTAGAAATAGCGCCTGTAAAGTGCCTGAAAACCGCCTCCTATTCATTGCAGTGTGACTTTTCACACTGGGGCAGTTAGGAAAAGTCCTGCATGCAGCATCTTTGGGGCAGTTTGGGAACGCTGTACACACATCTTTGGAGCAGTGAAGGAGCAGTGCATACACCGCTCCTCCACCGCTTCTGCCCATTGAAATGAATGGGCAGCGCCGCCGAACCGCTGGCAAAGCGCTGCTACAGCGGCGCTTTGCGGGTGATTTTAACCCCTTTTTTGGCCGCTAGCAGGGGTTAAAAGCCCCCCACTAGCAGCCGAAAAACGACAGTAAAGAGCTGTTAAAAATAGCGACACTTTCCCGCCGATGCAGCCACCGCCTTGGTGTGAAAGCACCCCTATAAGTAGTGTCGCCAGCTATAGCCAGCAACACTAATCACTGTGTTCTGCTGGCAAGGAAGTCTCCACGCACTTCCTGCCGGCAGAATACAAAAGCACTGTGGGAGTGATTCCCCCATCAACACTGACATGTTGGAAGGAAAGCAAATTGCATCGTCTATGGCAGGGGTAGGCAACCTCGGCCCTCCAGCTGTTTTGAAACTGCAAGTCCCATGAGACATTGCAAGACCCTGACAATCACAGGCATGACTCTTAGAAGCAGAGGCATGATGGGATTTGTAGTTTCACCACAGCTGAAGGGCCGATGTTGTCTACACCTGGTCTATGGTCTGCCTTCGTGGGGGCTTGACATAACATTGTTACTTTGATTTGGCTGCCAAATACTTTTTCATGGAGACCACAATCACGCTTTGACCACCTTTATTCTCAAAATTAGCAGTTAAAGCATATGAATTGCTGTTACCTATTTCAACCATTCATATTATATTTTACAAGAGGCACATCAGCTAAGATGAAATTTCTGATTGGTTGTATGAGCTACTGTACTGTTTACCCTATAGCTGTTCCTTGTACTTGCTAAGTAAAAAAGACTCTATGTATTAACAGTAATAAACTGTCATGAAACAATGGAATAATTGTTCGTTAAGTTAGTGACTTTAGTGTCATTGAATTGGAAACCATTTAGCCCTCCCACCACATAGCCTACAGCACATACAGAATTAAAGTGAATCCCATAAAACCAGTAAACATTTATTTTTTTGTGCAAGCTGTTGGTTTAATTTATCAACAGACCACATGGAGCTTTCAAAGATGTGGAAGATCCAAGCTCAACCCTCGGGGCACAACAGGCAAGCTGTCTTGGAGATAATTAGAACCGGGATTATGGTTAATTATTATTAATTAGAGAAATTATCGGTAGCCCTTGAGGACTGAGAGGAAGACTGAGGCTTGGGTGCCCGGCTTTAAATTTCAGAGCCTTCTGTCAAGTAGATCCTTATAATGAATCGATCTACAGTTGTATCACAAAGTAAGAAAGGATAAAATTAATAAAGACATGATATTTCCCAGGGGAAGTACCAGAAAATTACATTAAACGAGGCATTTTGCATGCTAGAATTTAATCTTACTAATTAAATGTGAATGGTTTGAAGGCCATTTCTAAACACAATGAATCTTTTGGTTCTGGATTCAGCAGTGGATTGATTGTCACATCAGCTTCTGAAGTCTCCTAAATGTCTGTGAAGGTTCTTATTTCTCCAGGTCATGGTATATCTAGTAGTAGTTAGTAATATTCAACTTGATATATTCTTTAACCTCCTGCTGACCACCCACATTAAATATAATGCGAGCGGGTGGAAGGTGCAGGCTGGGAACCGTACAGGAAGAGTTTGGCAGCAGATTTCAGCCAATGATTTTGGATGAAACCTGCTGATTGGCTGTGTCCAATCATACGCAGAGTTCTGTGTGTTTGCAAACACACAGAACTCTGTGTACAGTGAACAGCAATCTGGCTGTTTCTTTTCCCTGAAAAGCAGGGAGAAAAATCAGCCAGAATAGTAAGTAAAAGCAGAACACGTGACATACATTATACATGTTAGGCACACAGTTAACCCCTTGATTGTCCCTAGATGTTAACCTCTACAGTTAGTGACCCTCCCAGACAGTGTCTGTTAGTACCAGATTGCCCGCCCAGATTGCCCGCCACCCTATCACAGTAACACTATAAGTCGCTGATCACTGCCATTACTATACAGCGTCTATAGCTGCATACATTCCAGTACATATACCATAGTTTGTAGACCCCATGATTAAGCTCCAAGGGGTGGAGCAAAACGCATTGGAGATGTGGCCTGGCTGAAGTCCGGGCTGAGGCTGCCATTCATCTCACTTCATGCACATGGGTCTGTTTCATGGTGTGCGGTTTAAGGATCTTTTCCTTTGACATTGCTGCAGCTTGGAGCTACTGTAGGAGCTAGAACAAGCTCCCTGTCCCTGCCAAAACTCACAGTGGTCTAGTTGGACTTTACCTCTTTACCTGAGCAGCAACTTTTTGGGTCATAGTTTGTGGACGCTATAACTCTCCCACAAAGAAATTATTATCCACACCGCGATTTTTTTTTTTTACTAAATCAGAATACATTTTGGCCTAAATTTATGAAGAAATTGCATTATTGGTTATTGAATATTGTGAGAACTAGCATCAAATGTAGAGTCTTTTAGGGCACTTCCACACTGACAGTGTGGGGGAGTCAGCGGTAAAGTGCCTCTAGTTTTAGCGGTGCTTTAATGTAGTTTTAGAGGTATTTTTCAGCCACTAGCAGGGCACTTTTAAACCCCTGCTAGCGGCCGAATAAAGGGTTAAAAGCGCCCGCAAAGCACCGCTGCCGCGGCGCTTCAGCAGCGCTGCCCATTCATTTCAATGGGCAGGGATGCTTTAGAAGCGCTAAGGCACCTGAAAAACACCTCCAGTGTGAAAGGGGTCTTAAGGTCACACGTCGCTTGTTTTTTTCTTTTTAAGGGTTTTTCTTGCCCATTTTCATGTATTAGGCAGTTCAGCAAACACAAACATGAGTTTCCCTCGCAGGGGAATTCCGCATTCCCTCTCCATCAACATAAACAACCTTTAGCCCTTCTGGCTTGTACTTGCAGTGCTGCCACTCTGGACTTACACTCCAGGCCCTTGTCTGTCATCTACAGACTATGAGCTCACCAACTCGGTGCATACAGCTAGCAGCCTCTTCCGGCATTGGCTCCCACCTGTCTCCTAGGTGGAGCTCTTCTGACTCCTAGGCCAGACCTTCTGTTTGTAAAAAAAAGTAGAAAGCTTTCTTTTTTTTCTAAATGTTTGGTCTTTTTTTGCTTATATAATAAAAAATGTAAAACCCAGTGGTGATCAAATGCCACCAAAAGAAAGCTTTATTTGTGTGAAAAAAATTATATAAATGTAATTTGGCTACAGAGCCACATGGCCGCGCAATTACCAGTTAGCCTAGGTTCACACTGAGTGTGGGAATGCAATTGTGCGAGTTCAGATGAACTCACACAATTTCATTCCCGCGCGTCAGTCCCGATCTCGGGGACAATTTCAGAGACATCTGTGCTGGTTTTGCCAGCGGTTTAGACATTAATGGCTGTGTGTTGAGTTATTTTGAGGGGACAGCAAATTTACACTGTTCTGTGATGGAGGAGTGGAGGAGTGGAAGAGGACTCCAGTGTAGAGTTGAGCGGACACCTGGATGTTCGGGTTCGATGGGTTCGGCCGAACTTCAGAAAAAAGTTCGGGTTCGGGACCGAACTTTACCCCGAAACCCAAACCCGAACCCAAACCCCATTGAAGTCAATGGGAACCAGAACTTCTGAGGACTATTAGCACTGTTTCCCGTGTTTAGAACGGTCCCTGCACAATGTGCCATTTCTGAAGGAAAAAAAGTCATTTAAAATTCACTCGTGGCTATTAATGAATTGTCGGCTTCCGGTAATACATAGAAAAGTTATTGATAAAAAAAAAAGCGTGGCCGGGATCTGGGGTCCCCTTTGTTAAAGGGGTCTTCCAGATTCCGATAAGCCCCCTGCCCGCAGACCCCCACAACCACTGGGCAAGGGTTGTGGGGATGAGGCCCTTGTCCCCATCAACATGGGGACATCCTCCCCATGTTGAGGGCATGTGGCCTGGTACGGTTCAGGAGGGGGGGCCGCTCTCTCGTCCCCCCCTCTTTTCCTGCAGCCTGCCAGGTTGCATGCTCGGATAAAGGGTCTGGTCTGGATTTTTGGGGGTACTCCACGACATTTTTTTTTAAAATTTGGGGTGGAGTTCCCCTTAATATCCATTCCAGACCTGAAGGGCCTGGTAATGGAATTTGGGGGAACCCCCACGCTTTTTTTTTTTTATCAATGACTTTTCTATGTATTGCCGGGAGCCGACAATTCATTAATAGCCGCGAGTGAGTTTTAAATTACTTTTTTTCCTTCAGAAATGACACTTTGTGCAGGGACAGTTCTAAGCACGGGAAACAAGTGCTGCTTTACATGCATATTGCCGAACACCGGACCCGAACCTGAACATACAGTCAATTGTTTCGGGTTCGGGTCCGGGACCCCAAAACCCAAAAGTTTGGTACGGACCCGAACTTTACAGTTTGGGTCAACTCAACCCTATTCCAGTGGTAACCTGTGAAGCTCTGGTGAACTCCATGCCCAGGAGGGTTAATGGGGTGCTGGAAAATAATGGTGGCCACACAAAACTTTGACACTTTGGGCCCAATTTGGACATTTTCACTTAGGGGTGTACTCACTTTTGTTGCCAGCGGTCTAGACATTAATGGCTGTGTGTTGAGTTATTTTGAGGGGACAGCAACTTTACACTGTTATACAAGCTGTACACTCACTACTTTACATTGTAGCAAAGTGTAATTTCTTCAGTGTTGTCACATGAAAAGATAGAATAAAATATTTACAAAATTGTCAGGGGTGTACTCACTTTTGTCAGATACTGCATTTTCTGCTGGGCTACAGAACACCCCCATCTTCTCATCCCCATAACATAAGAGGGGGGTTCCGTATTCCAGCAAAAGAGAACTCAGGCAGGGCAGACAAAACGTGGCATTTTAGAGTAGAGATATATTTATTTTTCAAGCACATTTCATCTAACATTTTCTGTTTCTGCAAAATTTTGGTTCATTTCTAGGTCAGATCCAGAGAATGTCTTTTTTATTTCCTTGAACCTCTGTAGAAGGCACAGACAACTTTATACATTGCAGTATTACAATACCATAGCATTAGCCATTAGAAAAAAGTAGCTGATTTTCCCATTGACAGGCAATACATTTTACCAAGCCATGATTAATCACCAGTCAGTCAATAATATACAAACCTGGGTTGTATAACTGCACTTACCCACAATAGTCAGGGCTGTAGCTTTCGTTAATTCTTCCTTCAATGAGTCTATTACTTCTAAATTACTGCCATCCAAGCTGCATCTATTTATTGTGCCATTACCGGAGCTGATCCAGTATATCTTGTTGTCTGCGTAGTCCATTGACAAACCTGTAAATACATTACAGAGATGGAACATTCTGAGAAACAACATCTAATATAATTAGTAAATTTATTAAATTAAGTTTACATAAAAAGATCGTACAACATACAGATCTTCTGAAATAGCAATACAGTTGGCAATATCATTGAAGGGCTATTGAAGCTGCATTTACATGTCTGATACAGGCTTTCAGAGGAGCACATTAGTAAATCACATAATCTTATAATGTGAACCAAGTCTGCTGGTGAATCCAACACACAGTGTACACTTTCCCTAGAAGTTTAGCTGGTCTTTTCCTTAGCTCCTATGACATTGCTGAGGTTAGAAATCACGTGTGAACTTACCTGTGAAGACCAACATCCATCCAGCACCTATTGTAATATAAAGCCATGTTTGGACTGCCTGAACCTGAAGTACATTTTTGTTGAAGTGTAACAACAGCAAAAACATATAATATATACATAGCTCCCAACTGTCCCTGATTTCGAGGGACTGTCCCTGATTTGGAGCAATGTCCCTCTGTCCCTCATTCCTCTCATTTGTCCCTCATTTTGGTCTGATCTATATAGATGTATATAAAATGCACTTTTTATCTATCAAAAAGTGTTTTCCAGTGCTAAACCGTTCATCTGATTTCTAAATTGCTGCATTTGTAAATTCCAAAAGCCAATATAAAGGAATAGTAGTGGCAAAAAAAGCACTTGTGGGTTTAACCAATCTAGTTTTTTTGTACAATTCTCCTTTAAAGGGGTGTGGCAAGGGGTGTGTCCTATGCCTGCATACTTTTGCTGATTGGTGTCCCTCATTCCCATCTCAAAAAGTTGGGAGGTATGCATATAATATAATAATGCTTAATATTCACTTTCAGCACCACAGGCACTGTCATATATTACTGTAGAGTTCCCTATGCAAAAAGCAATTCCCTACCCCAAGGTCTTTTTAATGGTCCATTTAATGGCAACTCTTACGCTAACCCTACTCCCTGTAGCCTTAATACCAGCTACCCTAACATGAACACTCCCACAAATAGCAAATACTAACCATTCCTGTACCCCTAACATGAATCTTCCTGTAGTTCTAACACTTACCATCTCTGTATCCCCAAACCTAATTCTTCCTATAACCCTAACACTAAAAGTCTATGCAGTCTTAACACTAACCCTCCCTGTAACCCCAATACTAACATTCCCTGTAACCCTAACACTAATCCTCTCTGTAACCCTAATACTAATCCTCTCTGTAACCCTAACACTAACATTCCCTGTAACCCTAATACTAATCCTCCCTGTAATCCTAAAACTAATCCCCCTGTAACCCTAATACTAACCCCCCCTGTAACATTAATACTATTCCTCCCTGTAACCCTAATACTAATCCTCCCTGTAACCCTAATACTAATCCCCCTGTAACCCCAATACTAACCATCCCAGTAAACCTAACACTAACCCTCCCTGTAAACCTAACAATAACCCTCAGTGTAACCCTAATACTAACCATCCCTGTAAACCTAACACTAACCCTCCCTGTAACCCGAATACTAATCCTCCCTGTAACCCTAATAATAACCCTCTCTGTAACCCTAATACTAATCCTCCCTGTAACCCCAATACTAACCCTCCCTGTAAACCTAACACTAACCCTCCCTGAAACCCTAATACTAGCCATCCCTGTAAACCTAATACTTACCCCTTCCTGTAACCCTAATACTAATCCTCCCTGTAACCCTAACACTAATTCTCCCTGTAACCCTAATACTAATCCTCCCTGTAACCCTAATACTAATCCTCCCTGTAACCCTTATACTAACCCTCCCTGTAACCCTAACACTAAACCTCCCTGTAACCCTAATACTAACCATCCCTGTAAACCTAACACTAACCCTCCCTGTAACCCTAATACTAATCCCCCCTGTAACCCTGATTCTAACTCTTCCTGTAACCCTAATACTAATCCTCCCCGTAGCCCTGATACTAACTAGGGATGAGCTTCGAGTTTGAGTCGAACTCATGTCCGACTCGAACATTGCCTCTTCGCCCGTTCGCTGAACAGCGAACAATTTGGTGTGTTCGCGGCAAATTCGAAAAGCCGCGGAACACCCTGTAGAAGTCTATGGGCGAAATCTAAAGTGCTAATTTGAAAGGTATATATGCAAGTTATTGTCATAAAAAGTGTTTGGGGACCCGAGTCCTGCCCCAGGGGACATGTATCAATGCAAAAAAAAAGTTTTAAAAGTAATGCTTAAAGTGAAACAATAAAAGTGAAATATTCCTTTAAATTTTTCGTACCTGGGGAGTGTGTATAGTATGCCTGTAAAGTAGCGCTTGTTTCCCGTGCTTAGAACTGTCCCTGCACCAAGTGTCATTTCTAAAGGAAAAAAAGTAATTAAAAAGCACTCGCGGCTATAATGAATTGTCGGCTCCCGGCAATAGAGAGAAAAGTCATTGATAAAAAAAAATAAATACGTGGGGGTTCCCTCAAATTTTCATGGTCTGGTATAGATATTAAGGGGAACTCTGCGTAAAATAAAATAAAAAATGCCGTGCAACGGAAACCTGCGTTACATCAGAGGGGCGGGGTCACCCGCACGTCTCTGGGGAAGCACGGGTTTTCCCTTGTGTCAGAGGGGGGCGGGGTCACGTGACAGGTGGCCCCGCCCTCAGCTACAGAAGAGACCTGTCAAGCTGCCGGGATTCCCGGGGTGTCTCCGGTGGAGACAGGATGCTTGCTGTTCCTCGCTGCGCTGGACATCTCATAGTTGGAGCCTGGACCTGGAGAGGAGAGATCATCCATCGCTGGACCCCAGGGAGGAGATCACCCATCGCAGGATACCGAGAGTGGATTACCACCGCTGGAATCTTTTTTTTTTTTTTTAATAAAGGACTTTTCCCAACGGTGTCTGTGTTTTTTTTTACATTTTTTTACACTTTCTTTGTGAAATGGTAGGGGTACCCCTTACCAATTCACATAGGGGGGGCCGGGATATGAGGGTTCCCTTAGTTAAAGGGGTCTTCCAGATTCCGATAAGCCCCCCGCCCGCAGACCCCCACAACCACCGGGCAAGGGTTGTGGGGATGAGGCCCTTGTCCCCATCAACATGGGGACATGGTGCTTTGAGGGGTTACAGACCCCCAAAGCATCCTCCCCATGTTGAGGGCATGTGGCCTGGTACGATTCAGGAGGGGGGGCGCTCTCTCACCCCCCTCTTTTCCTCCGGCCTGCCAGGTTGCTTGCTCAGATAAAGGGTCTGGTATGGATTTTTGGGGGGAACTCCACACCATTTTTTTTTATTTGACGCAGGGTTCCCCTTAATATCCATACCAGACCTGAAGGGCCTGGTAATTAAATTTGGGGGGACCCCCACGCATTTTTGTTTTATTTTTATCAATGACTTTTCTCTGTATTGCCGGGATCCGACAATTCATTATAGCCGCGAGTGCTTTTAAATGACTTTTTTCTTCAGAAATGACACTTCGTGCAGGGACAGTTCTAAACATCGGAAACAAGCGCTGCTTTACAGGCATATCATACACACCCCCTAGGTACGAAATTTAAAGGAATATTTCACTTTTATCGTTTCACTTTAAGCATTATTAAAATCACTGCTCCCGAAAAAACAGCCGTTTTAAAACTTTTTTTTTGCATTGATACATGTCCCCTGGGGCAGGCAGGACCAGGGTCCCCAAACACTTTTTATGACAATAGCTTGCATATAAGCCTTTAAAATGAGCACTTTAGATTTTTCATGTTCGAGTCCCATAGGCTTTAACGGTGTTCGGATGTTCGAACAAATTTATTGCCTGTTCGCAAGTTCTGGTGCGAACTGAACTGGGG
This sequence comes from Rana muscosa, assembly GCA_029206835.1. NCBI lineage: Eukaryota > Metazoa > Chordata > Amphibia > Anura > Ranidae > Rana > Rana muscosa. The sequence continues at coordinate 444,864,061 of CM055127.1, read as the reverse complement.
GGTGTTTGGCTCATCCCTAATACTAACCCTCCTTGTAACTCTAATACTAATCCTCCCTGTAACCCTAATACTAATCCTCCCTGTAACCCTAATACTAACCCTCCCTGTAACCCTAAAACTAACCCTCCCTGTAACCCTAATACTAACCCTCCCTGTAACCCTAATACTAACCTTCCCTGTAACCCTAATATTAATCTTCCCTGTAACCCTAATACTAATAACCATCCATGTAAACCTAACACTAACCCTCCCAGTAACCCTTATACTCTCCCTCCCTGTAACCCTAATACTAATACTCCCTGTAACCCTAATACTAATCCCCCCTGTAACCATAAGGCTTCATGCACACAGGATGTTTTTAAACACTATTTAAGAGGTATTTTGCTTTTTTTTCTGTCTCTAAATACCTCACAATGTTAGCCTGTGTGCACACATAGGCATTTACAGACTTTTAGAAAAAAACATATTTAAACACGCTTGGCAATTCATTTCTTCCAATGGCCAGAATACATTAATATTTCTGTTATTTCCATTTCCTCCTGTTTTGCAGGGAATAAAATAAAATAAAAGATTGCCTGTCAGTGTTTGGAGCTCTGTATTCATTACATCACAGAGCTCCTTTCTCTGAGGTGATGGAGCTGATCAGCGGGTGCCGGTGATTATTTGTTGGCTGGCACCCACTGATCAGCTTGATCAAATCACAGCACAGCCAGGGTAGCAGGCCCGTGTGAGCACGCCCCCTACCCGGAAGTGCTGGAATCTGGATCATGTATCAGATACGTGATCCAGTGCAGAGCAGCCGCACTGCTGCAGTATATCTGCATGGGCTGGTTGGCAAGGGTTTAAACAAAATAATTTAGCATATACAATTGCTACACAAGTCATACTGTAATTGAATGTTATTAAAAATTACCTTTCCTTTTTAATCTGTGGTGCTGTAATTTTCTGTAAAATTTAATGCAATATGGCTACCTGGAGGGTTTCTGTAGACAGTGGGTGTACTAAACTTCCCCAGAAATTCTATTTTCTGCTGGTGTGATTTGTTTACTGATTTGCCCAGAAATCTGCGCTAACATACATGTCAGACTTTTGACACCCCCTGCAACAAAATTTTTATTTTTATGTGATGCTCCCAAAGGGTTAATTCAGACCTTGCAGCATTCCTCATTAGAACACTGCAAGTGCATCAGCTGATCACCAATGAAAAAGTTATTCTCATTCAGAATCAGTAACCAAAGGACATATTTTTTTTTTAATTGGGATATTTATTATAGCAAAAAGTAAAATATATTGTGTTTTTTTCAAAATTGTCGTCCTTCTTTTGTTTATAGCTGCAAAAAATAAAAACCGCAGAGGTGATCAAATACCACCAAAAGAAAGCTTTATTTGTAGGAAATAAAGGACGTTTGTTTGGGTACAGCGTCGCGCGACTGCACATTTGTCAGCTAAAGTGACGCAGTGCCGTATCGCAAAAAATGGCCTGGTAATTAAGCAGCCAAATCTTCCGGGGCTGAAGTGGTTAACTAGCAATAGTATTTGAGGAGAATTCTTCAGTGTTCCAGCCTTATGGTACATTTACCGGTAGCCCGTCCTGTTTATCCTTTTTTCTCGGTGAGGTGAACATACTTTCATAGTTATTTAACTCTTCGTTTTACGCTCTGCAGCATTAAAGCAAGCATAACTTCTGTAATTAAAGCCTCCAAAGATATATTGCAAACAGCCCGAGCATATTTAATTGGCAAATAAGGCACATCCATTATGAGATGGAGCTTATTAGAGTTTTTCATCACTGTCTGGGTTTTGCTGTGAGGCTGATATTAAAGAACACGAGTACTGTCAAGGTTCGTTTTCTACCACACTTGGCAAAGTCATCATCACTCCTCAACAAGGAATTCTCAGGACATTAGTGTACACATAGCTCATTAGCCAAAATCAGCTTTCAGGTCAATTTCTTCACCACTGTAATTTCATCTGTTCATTAACAACTCTAGTAGGGATTTGATTAATTTCAGATTAAAACAAAAATTCAAGATAAGTGAGACGTCTTCATCCATAGAAAGATTTGATGGTAGTAATATTGCAGATATGGATGGAGTCTAAAGGTTGAGCCACCCACTGATTTATAAAGTCTCTTGTGGACTCCGGAAGTTACATCTCTCCAATAGAGTTTCCCACCCTGTTCCTGCATGCCTTTAGGCTACCTCAACACTCTGCAACACCAACACACTTAAAGTGACATTAAGCAACATCCTTATTCTACAGAAATCACTAATACACATCCACTACTTAATAGCCTTGTAGTCTATTCTTCATTAAATTGTTTCTTACTGTGTTCTTCTGCCTCCTTGAAACAACCTTCAGGAGTTCCCCCTCAATCCCTTTGTTTGTAAGAAGCAGTGCACATTAGTTGTAGTATATTCACACTATAAATCCTGTAGTCCATAGTCTATCCTGTTGGCAAATGGCTATACCAGGATCATGGCTGCAGCCATGATCCGGGTACTGTTTTTTTCTGTCGCGACTGGCTTTCTTATAAAAGTGAACCGTGCGGCCGTAACTTTTGCAGACCTCTGAAGCTCTCCTCCCGCCACTGCCCATGGTCGTTCCTGGGCTCTCCAGTTCCACCAGGGAGCTCAGGAACACCATAGGAATTCTGGACAGCTGCCCACAGAGGAGATAGAGGAACATCTATTCCCTCCTCTCCTCTGTGATGAGTGATCCTGGGAGCAATGAGGATTTAATAACTTCTGGTTTTAGATCTGTCATTTCCTGGCTATTACATCCAGGGAAGCATCTAACCAAACACCATCATAATTGCGTTGGAGGACATGGGAGATATCAGGGTTCTCCATAAAGAGTACCTGTCATCTGCCCTTGTAATATCTGGCTTGTTCATCCACTTGTGATAGCAATAAAGTTAAATAAAAAATAAAATAAAAAAACAGATATATCTATAGATATATCTATCTGTAGATATATCTATATATCTATAGATATGGCTATATCTATAGATATATATACACACATATATATTAAAATAAATAAATAGTCATTTAAAAAAAAAATTAAAGCACCCCGTCCTCCTGTGAATGCACAAAAGTGCAAACATAAGCTTAGGTCCAGCATGCATATGAAAAAGATGATTGCGTCGCACATTGAGGCATCAATGAGAAGGTTGGAGTGAGAGCAATAATTCTAGGACCATAGTGCGTGATTAACTCTTAACTGATAACTTCTAAAACTGGTGGCCCTCCAGCTGTTGCGAAACTACAAGTCCCATGAGGCAGGGCTTGACAATCCCCGGGCGCCAGGTCACAAATGCGACTAGAATTAGCGACCTGGCGCCTGGGGCAGCACAGCTGAGGTTTCCTGTATCTCCGTGCGCCCCCCCCCCCCCCGCGTTCGCATGATCTCGGCGGGCTGCGCTGGCCGGTAATTTAGGCCGCGGCTTTGCGGCCTTCTGCAGGCTTAGGCTTCATTCTGTAATCTGGCGCCATCTTGTGGTGGCCATTGGTATGACACGACAACCAGCAATGCTTGCATGTTTCACTGCCCACCCATCTCCTTCCCTTTACTTAGAAGTTAACCCCCAAACATTATATATATTTTTTATTCTAACACCCTAGAGAATAAAATGCCAGTTGTTGCAATACTTTCTGTCACACCGTATTTGCGCAGCGGTCTTACAAACACACTTTTTTGAGGAAAAATATATACTTTTTTAAATGAAAAAATAAGACAACAGTGAAGTTAGCCAAATTTTTATATTGTGAAAGATAATGTTACGCCGAGTAAATTTGATACCCAACATGTCACGCTTCAAAATTGCGTCCGCTCGTGGAATGGCGACAAACTTTTACCCTTTAAAATCTCCATAGGCGACATTTAAAAAATTCTACAGGTTGCATGTTTTGCATTACATAGGATGTCTAGGGCTAGAATTATTGCTCTCGCTCTAACGATCGCGGCGATACCTCACATGTGTAGTTTAAACACTGCTTTCATATGCGGGCGATACTCACGTATGCGTTCGCCTCTGCACGCATTGGTCGTTAAAAAAAAACCTGGCTCCTAACTTTTTTAGCTGGCTCCTAGATTCCAAGCAAATTTGTCAAGCCCTGCCATATGGCATTGCAAGGCTGACAGTTACAAGCATGACTCCCACAGACAGAGACATGATGGGACTTGTAGTTCCGCAACAGCTGGAGGGCCACCAGTTTGAGACCCCTGCTGTAAAGGCTTTTAAAGTGTCACCTATGGACAATTCTAGATACCGTAGTTTGTTGCCATTTCACAGGCGTGCACAATTTTACATCTTGATGTGTTTGGTATCTATTTACTTAATGCAACATCATGTTTTTAACAATTAGGTACCATATTTTGTTTGTGTGCACTAAAATGTATTTTCTTGGGAAAAATATACTTTAATGAATATTAATGCAAAAAAAGCACAACATAATAAGCAATTGTTTGCTAAAATATAAAAGATGAAAATAGACACCTAACATCATGCTTTAAAATTGCACACGCTTGTGGAATGGTGCCAAACTACAGTACAATTTTGTTTTTACTTTTATCAATGCTGATCTCATAGCAGTGATAGGAAGAAACATGAACCATTTTACCCAGCAAAATATTTGGGGCACTCTCCAACCCCTGCCCGATGCTACATAGTCAATCGTTGGACTTGACCATCCAATGGGCATCATTGCCAAGGTCATCCATTTTCTCCTCCATCATGTAAGCAAGTTCCCAGTCCACGGTAGAAAGGTGGATTTATGGTGTCATGCAGTAGACCATAACTAGCTATGGCCCATAGGCGACATTGTTTAGGCTTTTACAGGTTACCAGTTTAGAGTTACACAGTAGGTCTGGTGCTAGAACAATTGCCCTCACTGTAATGTTCACGGCGATACCTCACATGTCTGGTGTGAACACTGTTTACATGCGCGTGACCTACTTATGAGCAGGGGGATGTAGGGTAGCTTTAATTTTTTTGATTATTAATATTTATTTTATTTGTATTTTTACTTTTTTTCGATCAACTTTATTGCTATCACAAGGGATAAACAACACCCCTTGTAATAGCATGGACAGTCACAGGTACTCTTTACTGAGACATCTATCAGACCCCAGATCTCTTCTCTGCCCTCCAAAGCATCTGATCGAACCAAGATTGGTTTAATCGGTTGCTTTTTCAAGCCAGTAATGGTTTGTTTACATAAGACCAAAACTGTAAGTGACACAATCTTCATCACTTCTGGTTTCTGATTTCACAACATCAGTTCCTTTCACTGTGTCTCAGGAACCAGATGCTGCCAGTTGCATCCTTACCGGGCTGCCCGATCTCACGGGCGGCACCGCCTGTAAAAGTAATCCAGTGGCTTCCTTTCTGCTAGGATTACTTTTACATTAAGGGGAATTGCTGACCCTGAAAAATGATATCTCGATCATTGCTGAAGCTGACCGAGATATCACTCTTCCAATCCAGCGACTTACCGGTACGTTGCGGGTCGGCAAGTGGGTAAATATAACTTTCAAGTGGATTGATCCTACAAAAAATAGATGCATGATCAAAATTTGCAAAAGTAAATGGTAACTGGTCTTTTCAAAGTATGAATTTCTGGACGACCAGTGTAGAATGGCAGACAAAAATGTCAACAATGCCCCCCCCCCTTTTTATTTTAAATTAAGGACCAAACAAGACAAAGAAATATTTTTTTTCCCTTATGGGGCCTGTAAACAGCACAAGCCATTTGACAAGAATTAAGTTCCCAGGAAACATCAAAACTGCTAAACAGGATGATAAATGTAACAACGTTATTTGTCTTACAAGAGCACATCTCGGCAAACAACCAAAAAGCCAAAACAATGACTTCAATATTTTCGATAAATCAAAGGGAAGCATAATGCGAAGATTAAAATTGATGGCTTTATTCTCGAGTTAACAGCAGGGGCTGAATAGCTGGCTGGCTAATCTGAAGCATGTAATATATGACAGGTCCATAGGTGATCTACAGCGCTTGGGGCTACACTGGTACGAGCACACAGATGATTTGTCCTGTGTTAATGATATACTGTAAGCCGGATTTTCTGCTTGCATCAAAATATCGTAAAAATATGTGACTTAGATATATCACTATTTGTTGGGTGACAGCTGAACACAAATCATCAAGTCCGCTTCTTGCGGAGGAGGATAATGTAAAAAAGCCGCAATCAATCATTATTTATTTACACTTAGCCATCCTGTTGGTAATACGGAGAATGAAGGATTATGGGAATGTGAGCCAAACTTTTCCCCAACTGCCGCCACTGTCAGCACCATTTCATATAAAATATAGTATATGGATTTTTTTGGAACACCATTCTCTTGACACGGCTTCAGTGCTGCTTTAGTTGCTGACCTGAAGCAAGCTTGTTCTAAAATCTTAACCAGTGACTCAAATGCTTAAAGTTACTAGCATTTTCAGAAGAAGGTCCGCAATGCTAGATAGAGTACATCATTCTGACAGCACATGTTTCTTTTAACCACTTGCCGACCAAGCTTTTTCTGGCACTAATGCCGCGTACACATGATCGATTTTCTCGACGGTGAAAACACCGTCGAGAAAATCGACGGGAAAAACGAGGAACGGCTTGTTTCCCTAAACACGGACGTTTTTCCCATCATTTTTTCTCTTGGTCGAGGAAAACGACCGTGTGTAGGCTCCCCGGCAGTGTTTCCCTATGGGAAAACTGGCGTGGAAAAAAATGCCGTGAATCACGACGAGAAAAATTAGAGCATGTTTTGTAATTTTTCTCGTCGTGATTAATGCAGTTTTTCTCGTCTGGAAAAATGACCAAAAGCCCACACACGGTCGTTTTTCTCGTCAAAGAGAAAAAATTTCATTTTTCCAGATGAGAAAAATGGTCGTGTGTACGCGGCATTAGGCTTCATGTACACTGTTTCTGGTAAACGGACGTTGGGCATTTTTTTGTTTTTCAGCTGCCCCTGAACTCTCCTCCTAGGTTATCTTATCAGTACATGTACACAGGGTCATTTATGGTTGTTTCTAGGCAGGTGAGTTTAGATGCATTTTTTGGAAAGCAAAAATATACGTTCAGGACGGATGTTCAGAGGCATTTCAAACGTCTGTAACAGCTTGTAAACGTGTATAAACGCGGTAACTCACGTTTAGCCACGTTTTGCTTACAGGTGTTTTTAATTTTTGACTATTTAAAAAAAAAAAAGCTTCTAAATGCAAACACGGCTAAACGCTGCATGTAAATGCGGCAAAACTGACGTCTTTAAACGTCGGTTACTATCCGTCAAATTAAATCGATCAGGAGAGGTTGTAAAACGTCCCATGTGCATTAAGCCTTAACAGTAAAAGTCTGTATTTTTTGCTATAAAATTGCTTGGAATCCCCAAACATTATATATATATATATATATATATATATATATATATATATATATATATATATATTATTAGCAGAGACCCTAGAGCAGTGATGGCAAACCTTGGCACCCCAGATGTTTTGGAACTACATTTCCTATGATGCTCAACTACACTGCAGAGTGCATGAGCATCATGGGAAATGTAGTTCCAAAACATCTGGGGTGCCAAGGTTTGCCATCACTGCCCTAGAGAATGAAATGGCGGTCATTGCAATATTTTATGTCACACTGTATTTGCGCAGTGGTCTTTCAAACGTAATTTTTTGGGGGAAAAAAAACTTTAATAAAAAAAAACACTAAAGTTACCTCATTTTTCACAATGTAAAAGATAATGTTACGCCGAGTAAATAGATACCTAACTTGTCACGCTTGAAATTTGCGCACACTCGTGGAATGGTGACAAACTACGGTACTTAAAAATATACATAGGCGATGCTTTAAAAGATAACACCTTTACAGGTTATCTGTTCAGAGTTACAGAGGAGGTTTTGGACTAGTATTATTGCTCTCACTCTAACGTTCGAGGCAATACCTCTAACATTCGTGGCAATGTGTGGATCGAATACCTTTTACATATGCGTGCGCGACTTACATGTGCATTCAGTTCTGTGAGCCAGCACAGTGGGATAGGGCGCTTTAAAGTTTTTTTTTAATAATTATTTATTTTACTTTTTATTTTTTATTTTTACACTGTCCCTTTATTTCTTAATCACTTTTATCCCTAGTACAAAAAATTTAAACATCCCTTGTAATAGAAATATGAATTACAGGTCTTCTTTATGTAGAGATCTGGGGTCAAAAGCAAAAGACTCTTTCGCTTTAAAAAAATAAAATAAAAATGATATTTTTTTTTTATTTTTTCTTCCAGCCTGGACCGTACGTAACATCATGACGTCACTCCAGTCCTCCAAGGCCATAGAGGTGTTTAAAGAGTGTTAACTCTTTTATCGCCTATGGGAGCAGACGGCCATTCCATCAGATAATTTATCAGGCAAACCGGCGGAAACAGTAAGCCAAAGAAACACCGACAAGCAGCGGGAGGGTGGAAGTTTAGTCTTTTTACATTTTAGAATGGGGGGCCTCGAGATTGTGCATAGTTTTAGAGGCTGTCCCGACTGAAAAATGGTTAAGAAACACTGCCCTATAGTATGCATCATACATACTAGGGGGACTACAACTGGGGGAATCCGTAGTGGAGAAGGATCTGGGTGTTTTGGTAGATCATAAGCTCAATGATAGCATACAATGCCAAACTACGATTTTCAAAGCGAGCAAAGTCCTTTCTTGTATTAAGAGAAGTATGGACTCCAGAGAGAGAGCTATCATTTTGCCCCAGTACAAATCTTTAGCCATCTGGAAAATGTAGTTCAGTTTTGGGCACCAGTTCTCAAAAAGGATATCGGGGAACTGGAGGAAGTGCAGAGAAGGGCAACTAAACTGATAAGAGGCATGGAGGAGCTCAGCTATGAGGAAATATTAGAGGAACTGAATGTATTCTCTCTTGAGAAAAGATCAACGTACAAATATATAAGGGGTCCATATAGTGAACTTGGTGTTGAGTTATTCACTTTAAGGTCATCACAGAGGACAAGGGGCACTCTTTACACCTGGAGTAAAAGAAATTTAATCTCCAAATACGACTTCACAGAAAGAGCTATGAAAATGAGGCATAGACTCCCTCCAAAGGTGGTTCTGGTCAGCTCAGTAGATTGCTTTAAAAAAAGGCCTGGTATCTTTCTTTTCTTTGTACATAATATAACTGGGTACTAACATTTATAGGTAAAGTTAATCTAGGGAATATCCGATTGCCTCTCGGGGGGTCAGGAAGCTATTTTTTCCCCTGCTGTATTAAGTTGGATCATGCTTTTCTGTTTTTTTTTGTCTTCCTCTAGAATCAACTGTAGGTATAGTATACCTCCCAACTTTTTGAGATGGGAAAGAGGGACACCTATTGGGCAAAAGTATCTCGGCATGGGACACACCCCCTGCCACACCCCTTTAAAGGAGAATTATACAAAAAAATATTAGTTAAAGCCAAGTAAAAGTGCTTTTTTTTACCACTGCTATTTCTTTATATTGGCTTTTGACATTTACAAATGCAGCAATTTAGAAATCAGATGAAATGTTAAGCACTGGGAAAGACTTTTTGAAAGATAAAAAGTGCATTTTATATACCGTACAACTTTATAGATCAGACCAAAATCAGGGACAGATGAGGAGGAAAGAGGGACAGATGGACTTTGTTCTGAATCAGGGACAGTTCCTTAAAATCGGGGACAGTTGGGAGCTTTGGTATAGGATTGTGTATAAGGGATTCTATATACCGTATATATTTTTTATTTTTCCCTTTTATAGGTTGAACTAGATTGACTTGTGTCTTTTTTTCAACCTGACTAACTACAGTATGTAATTATGTAACTATGCTGTCATACAGCAATGCTCCACACCAGCCCACTGCAGATGACTGCATTAACCCAGCTGCGCCAGCCTTGCTTCCTCATGCAAACAGCATTGGAGCTGTCACAAGAACCATGGCACAATTGAGAGGCTGTCCTCCTAGAGTAGGCAGCTCAGAACTATCACCAGTATTAAAGCGGTGAGTGTAATGTCACATATGAAAGCAGGACCATAACACGTTCTCTATCTGCCAGTAAGTCTTGTTTATTAGGTAACATCTGGCTGTGTTCTTGTCCTGGTCCATAAAACTGCAGTAAAGTAACATTTGCTGTTCATTTCGGTGTGTCCCAGCACACTCATGGCTCTGAATGTTCCAACTGTGCTAGCAGGGGCTCAGATAAAGGCTGACTGACCGAACCCAATCATAACGTTCCTACAATGACACTACAATGAACCAATCTGACTTAACCGGCCATGGTGGGCACTGTAATGGATATACTCAATGTATGCATTATATATACATTATGAGAACAGTTAATATTAAATATTTCAAAGACACATTACAGAAAGTGCTGTCTAAACACCCGCTGTGCCTTCAGCAGGGGCCCTAATCAACACACTGCAGACTGCGAATGTGTTCCAGTAACTGTAAACACTTATTTTTTTGTATAATGTCCCCATGTTCCATCTATTACAGGTCCATTAAATCTACAATGTACATTTCTATTTATAAAAGGAGCCTACTAACAGCATAATCATATATAATAGCTATAATGTGCTTAACATAATAACAGTCATGCAAATATTTCCATTCTGTGGCATAACCAGAACTATTTAGCATTATATTTACATTTGCTGTTCTGCTGAGAACAAGTTATCGGCCATATTAGAGAAAGCAATGTTGATGGAGGCGCAAGGGAAAATGACTGCCTCTTGGACTGGGGAGAAAAAATTGGAGCAAAACTCCCTCCATTAAACTCTACTTTACTTTACATCTTTACTTACATTACTTTTATCTTCTCCCCCAACATCATTGTTATTAAATCACCTTTTAATCTCACTACTATATTACGTCAAATGTCTATCCATATGATTTGAATGTAACTCTGCATTTTTACTCTCTCATTCAGGCTTCTAAAAGCTGAATGCCAATACAAAGACAAGAAACTCTTCTGCTCTCCAATGTAGTAGATACAATTGGCAATATACAGTATAGTTCTCACAACTGGATTGCCTATTGGCTTGAGTTTTCCACAGGTCACCACAGCCCTTTTCAGATGGGGGGAATCCAAAACACCTAAAGCGGTTGTATTGCCCGCTTGGTCATTTTTACTTACAGGTAAGCCTATAATAAGGCTTACCTGTAGGTAAAATGAATATCTCCTAAACTTTCACGGTTTAGGAGATATTCACCTTTCATGCAGCAGCTGACGTCAGCGGCACATGCGCGCTAAAGGTCCGGCGGCTCCTGTCGCATGCGCGGGCGTGATGTCATCACGGCTTTGGCCAGGCACAGTGCCGGAGCCCGCGAACCCAGAAGAAACACAGAGAGAACAGGTCAGCCCCCTTGGTGGCGACCGGGCGAGCTGTGGGAGCCTCATTCTAAGGTAATAATTTTTTTATAATGTGCTAGTATGCGATGCATGCTAGCTCGTTATGCTATTGTCTTGCAGGTTTTTTTTGTCCGTGCCCCTGTTAAGGAGATCCCTCCTCTCTTTTTGTCTTGTTCACAATTGTCATTGAATGCAAAAGAAAATCCCACATATTGGGTTGTCCACAGAAAAGTAATAGAGGGGAAATCTTCCAATGAGGACACTAGTTCACATCCAAATAATGTATCTGCTGTTTATCCCAATTGAATTCTAATTCGATATTATTTTGATTACTGTTAAGCCAATTAGAAAAATCAAGGAGAGACTCCTCTGACCCTTGCCATATGATGAAGAGGTCATCAATGTAGCGTTGGTAAAAGATCAGTTCTTTACGTCTGTTATTGTATATCCACTTGTCTTCCCATTCGCTCATAAATAAATTTACTAAACTTGGCGCAAATTTTGCGCCCATTGCAACACCAGTCTTTTGGCTGTAAAATTTTCCATCATACCAAAAATAGTTATGCGTTAAGCAATAGTCCAATACCATTCTCAGGAATTTTTTCTGGATGTAGGGTAGGTCTTCTCTTTTGCTAAAAGCCCAATTAAGGGCTAGTAGCGCATCATCATGATGAATGTTCGTGTAAAGGGATGACACATCCGCTGTCACCAGATACATTTCAATATCTTTAGGAACAATGACATTCTTAAGCTTCTGTAAAAAGCTGGTGGTATCTTTGAGGTATGCTTTAGTGGATACGACACTAGTCTGCAGAAACTGATCAAGATACTGGCCTACACGTGATGTAACGGAATCGATACCGTTAACTATCGGTCTCGCCGGTGGCTCAGTTGGGTGTTTGTGGATCTTCGGTACTGTATATATTGTAGGTATCCGATTAAAACTAGGGCATAAATAAAGTTTCTCTTTTTTGTTAATCACTCGCATATAAAAGCCATAATCAGCTAAATTAAATAGATCCTCTCTATATTTCTTAGTGGGGTCACCTTTCAGAGGAAAATAAGTGGTCTCATCATTCAGCATCGTCTGGAGTTGAGAGTGGTAGTAGGATTTATGCAATATGGTTAATATGACATGCTTTTTTTATTTTTTATTTAAAACAAAGAGTCACCTATATTTGAAGCAATAACTCTTTATACTATGCAAAATGAGGGTGTAGTTTGTATACCACATCAAGAGTAATCGTTTTTAATGTCATTTTCAAAAACAACGTTTTTCTCGACGTGATTTTTCTTGTTTGCTCTCAAGCCTGTCTTGCATACACACGTTCATTAAAAAAAAAACGCTCAAGCAAAGCGCAGTGACGTACAACAGGTACGATGGCACTATAAAGGGGAAGTTCCGTTCGAAAGGCGCCACCCTTCATGTTAGTAAAGTTTGTTGAGCGACGATTCGCGCTTTTCAGCCTCGTGCTTTTCAGTCCGTTACAGCGTGACGAATGTGCTATCTCCATTACGAACGCTAGTTTTACCAGAACGAGCGCTCTCATCTCATACTTGATTCTGAGCATGCGTGTTTTTTTCCCCTCGTAAAAGCATACACACTACCGACGTGAAAAACTACGTGAAAAAATAGAGCAGGTTCTCATTTTTTTAGGCCATTTTTCACGATCGTTTTTAATGCCCAATTTAAAAAATGGCATTTTTAACGACGTGAAAAACAATCGTGTGTACGCGGCATTACTGTCAGCAGTGTTATAGAGATTTTATCTCTGATCATTACCCTATGTATGTTATTAGAATAAGGCCTTTGGTAATGAATCAATCTGACCACTGGGGGGAGCAGTGATTCAGATTCTCGTCACACTGGGGAGATGAGAATTTCTCCCTGACTGAATTTTTGGGAATGAGAAGTCATCGCCCACCTTAGTATTTAAGTAAGCAGCTGCGCAACGTGATCACGCCCTCTGAAGACGTAATAACGAAACTAGTCAGGGTGATCATGTGACTTAGTTGTCCATACTAGCTGGCGTTAACCCAGGACTCACAGGAGCAGACACACAGCGTGATAGCGATGCCGCAAGTGAGTGGATGCCAAGCGATTTGTGACAAGCCTTTTTTGATCTTTTATCTTGTAAGAATTTCTTGTATGCGGGGGAATTTTTATGTTTAAATAAACGGATTTACACTATGTAGTGCATACCCCTTTTTATTTTCACATGCCTGCACTTCTACACTCAAAAATCCTCTGACCTGCACGGCTGCATGCAATCAGGCTGACAACAGGATCATCGCCTATCCAGGGAGTTTTCTACCACAGCATCTAGAGTAGGGTGACCAGACATCCCCGATTTCAGGGGACAGTCCCCGGATTGAGGACACTGTCCCCGGACCAAGTCTGTCCCCGGTTTTGTCCCCGGATTGGATTTGAACAGGGGCTGGGGCAATTTCAAAGACAGCCAGTGCAGAATAATAAAAAAAAAATCTGAATTACACACCCCCGCTCCGCCGCTCCTACTAGCTTAGGTGGGTGTATTTTTTCCATTATCTGTGCCCCTTTCTGATGACCATGTGCTGGTCGGAGTGGAAGGAATATTTCTTCAGTTTCGGGCGCATGCCCATTCAGCTCTGCTCGCATGTTCTTCTACCTTGGCTCAAGTCCCAGCCAGCTGCCTGCCAGCTTATTTCCTTGCCTTCCCTGGCAGGGTGATCTTCCTCCGCTCCCCACACAATAGTAGCCGGGGGCCGGAGAGTAAGACTTGACAGGCTGTGAGGCGGGGTGGCGGCGACGACGGGCAGAGAGTCGCTGATTGCCGCCATTACTAGTAAAAAAAAATGTCCCCGGATTTCATTTTAAAAATCTGGTCACCTTAATCTAGAGAGATCTTGCTACAGGCCTTTACCAACTCATCATCTGGTGAGTAGATTCCCATAAGGCAGTGCACAAGTGCAAGCAAGGAAGGGATAGAATGGATAAGTTGCACACAGTATATTCCAGCCTTCTGTTATTATGAACTGTGTAGTGTGTTGCACAAGATTTGGATGAACATTTATTTGGCTTACTCAGTTTTAAGATCAGAAAGGGACTTTTTGATATCTCCTTTTTTTTCCCTTTACTGGCCCATACGGTTATTGTCATTTATCTCCTCTTTTTTTAGATTTAGAGGAATATTTTATACCGTGTTTTATACTGCAATATATGCAAACGTGTAGTTTGTGGAAATTTGTATTCCATTTATAGCGCTGTTAATGCATTTTATATTTTTAAGACGCATATATTTTTTATGACCTTCATTTTTATATAATAGCAGCTTTTAAAGCAGTTTGTTTATTTATCTATTTGAGCGCTGGGATCTTGGCACCTTTTGGAGTGTTCTGATAATTTTTTCATTAGGACACTAGTTCTGGTGACCTATGGGGCCCCAGCCAGGGGATTCCCTTAAAGCTGTGTTCCACCCAAAAATACATCTAGGTCTTAAACAAAAGACCATCCCACTCCCCCTCATTTTTTGTATATATATATATATATATATATATATATATATATATATATGTATATATATATATATATATATATATATATATTTGTTTTATGTACCTTTTCTAGTGTACATAGCTGTACTTACATCCTAACCCCGCCGCGACAAGGTATGTAATTTCCTGCATCTGCATCGACCCCTCCTTCTCCCCCCCGCTGCCTTCTGGGACCTGTGTGTGTCCCATAAGACGACGGGGCCATTCAGAAAGCACAGAGCGACTTGCGCATGTGTGGTAGGAAACCGGCTGTGAGGCCTGAACACTGTCAGTTGCAATGGCAGCGCCTGCACCCGAGCCGATGGAATCAACTTCAGGGGGCCAACATTGCGGTATCCCTGGACAGGTAAGTGTCCTTATATTAAAAGTAGGCAGCTACAGTATTTGTAGCTGCTGACTTTTAAATTATTATTTTTTGCGGCTGGAACTCCGCTTTAAGTTGCAAGGATTTCCTTTCACTTTCACTTTGGCTATGGGACAGGATGGGAAAGGAAATTTCCACAATGTGACACAGATAATTAAAAAAATTGACAGGGATTATAACCCTCTCTTGCTCTATCCAAAATTTAAAAAAACATTTTGTCTATAGTTCTATTTTAATACCAGAAAGAAAAAAAGGTGCACCAGCCTAGTGCAATACCAATGGCACCATTTATTACATATAAAGGGGCAAACAATATATTCATAAACACAGATGAGTCAAAAACTCATAACATGAAACAGCAGGAAAGTTCAACCATAGCCTCAGCCCAGAACTGACGTGTTTTGTATTTTATCTTCTCTCCCAACAACACTGTTGTTAAATCACCTTCTAATCTCACTACTATATAATATACATATTATATATAGATCGCTGAGGAAGAGGGTGTACCCTCGAAACACGTCAGTGCCTGCTATCTATTTGTGGGTGTAATCTGTGTCTATCCAGGGCAACAAGCTAAAGCTATGATTGAAGTTTCCTTCTGTCTCATGTTAGGAGCCGTACACTCATCTGTGTTTGTGAATATAATTGTTTACCACTTTTATAAAAATAAATGGTGCCACTGTAATGCACTAGGCTGGGGAGCATGTATCAATGCAAAAATGCAATAAAAAATTATATCTGGCAGGGAACACCAATTTAACTAATGTTTTATAGTCGACATTAAAAATGCAACATTTCTTTAAAGAACATGCCTGGGGGATGCCCTTAAACTGCATGTCAAATAGTGCATCTGTACAATGTAAACAACCTACTACAGGAAAACTGACATTTGCAGAGAAATAAAAATGCAGTTTAAATGCCAGCAAATGACAGCTTTGGTTATCCTTGATGAAGGTCTGAAAAAGAGATGTTAATGGGGCACCCCACACAAAAAGAACATTTGGTGTGGGGTCCCCCCTAAACATACATGCCGGACCCTTATCCTTGATGATGACCATGATGACGCGTAGAGACTGGTATGAAAAGAAAAATTGTGGGGTCCCTCGATACCAGACCCTTATCAAAAGACGCAGTCTGGCAGGCTAGTAAAGGGGTTAGTGGAGGGGGGGCGAGCATACATTTTCCCCCAAACCATAACCCCTGGCAAAGCACCTTGTCCCCATTTTAACAAGGGCAGGGGCCTCTTCACTACAACCCTGGCCCGGTGGTTGTGGGAGTTTGTGGTTGGGAGGCTTATTGGATTCTGTAAGCCCCCCTTAACATGTGGAAAATAAAGTAGAATAAAACATTTAAAGTCACCGTACCCAAATAATAATCAAATCAGAAAATAAGGGAAACAAGGAGCACTAAAAATAATCTACCCTAAATATACACCGAACCTCCACACACACCCTCAAAATAAAGATAAAAAAATAGTAGAAAGCTTCTTCAAACACATTTTCCTAAGCAGTCCAATGAGAAAAATGAAAAATTTTCAATTCCAGCTACATTTCATGAAAGACAAAATCAATAATTTTGTGGCAAATTCAATTTCACCAAAATCATTCTACTCTTTCCCATAAACTACAATAGCAATTAGGGATGAGCTCGGTGTTCGAGTCGAACATACGTTCGACTCGAACATCGGCTGTTCGATCGTTCGCCGAACAACGAACGATTTGGGCCGTTCGCGCCTAATTCGCGGCCCACAATGCACTACGCCATCGCAGTGTCATCCAGGCACTGTGATTGGCCAAGCATGCACTGTGACCCCGCATGCTTGGCCAATCACAGCGCCGGTAGCGAGGAGAGCAATGATTGGCCACAGGCAGGATGCCTGTGGCCAATTATTGCTGAGGGTGTTTAGTACATGCCCCACACTATAAAAGGCCGCCAGCACGGCGGCCTAGTGTAGTGTGTTCCGGAGCAGGGAAGGAGAAGCATAGGCAGGGACAGTGACATTTTTTTTTCTTGCTTAACCTGGATTCCTTTAGTTTAGGGAAAGAGAAGGATAGGTAGGGAGAGTGTCAGTCTGTTTTACTGTGCTAAACCTTGTTTGTAGGGACAGGGAAGGACAGTGAGGGAAATTCTCATTGTGCTATACTGTGCTAAAGCATTCCTCATCAACCATCTTTAAAAAAAAATGTTTATAGGGACAGAAAACTATAGGTAGGGAGAGTGTCAGTGTGTTTTACAGTGCTAAACCTTGTTTGTAGGGACAGGGAAGGACAGTGAGGGAAATTCTCATTGTGCTATACTGTGCTAAAGCATTCCTCATCGACCATCTTTAAAAAAAAAAATTTATAGGGACAGAAAACTATAGGTAGGGAGAGTGTCAGTGTGTTTTACTGTGCTAAACCTTGT
This sequence comes from Rana muscosa, assembly GCA_029206835.1. NCBI lineage: Eukaryota > Metazoa > Chordata > Amphibia > Anura > Ranidae > Rana > Rana muscosa. The sequence continues at coordinate 444,846,370 of CM055127.1, read as the reverse complement.
TTGTAGGGACAGGGAAGGACAGTGAGGGAAATTATCATTGTGCTATACTGTGCTAAAGCATTCCTCATCAACCATCTTTAAAAAAAAAAATTTTTATAGGGACAGAAAACTATAGGTAGGGAGAGTGTCAGTGTGTTTTACTGTGCTAAACCTTGTTTGTAGGGACAGGGAAGGACAGTGAGGGAAATTATCATTGTGCTATACTGTGCTAAAGCATTCCTCATCAACCATCTTTAAAAAAAAATTTTTTTATAGGGACAGAAAACTATAGGTAGGGAGAGTGTCAGTGTGTTTTACTGTGCTAAACCTTGTTTGTAGGGACAGGGAAGGACAGTGAGGGAAATTCTCATTGTGCTATACTGTGCTAAAGCATTCCTCATCAACCATCTTTAAAAAAAAAAAAATATAGGGACAGAAAACTATAGGTAGGGAGAGTGTCAGTGTGTTTTACTGTGCTAAACCTTGTTTGTAGGGACAGGGAAGGACAGTGAGGGAAATTCTCATTGTGCTATACTGTGCTAAAGCATTCCTCATCAACCATCTTTAAAAAAAAAAATTATAGGGACAGAAAACTATAGGTAGGGAGAGTGTCAGTGTGTTTTACTGTGCTAAACCTTGTTTGTAGGGACAGGGAAGGACAGTGAGGGAAATTCTCATTGTGCTATACTGTGCTAAAGCATTCCTCATCAACCATCTTTAAAAAAAAAAAAAATTATAGGGACAGAAAACTATAGGTAGGGAGAGTGTCAGTGTGTTTTACTGTGCTAAACCTTGTTTGTAGGGACAGGGAAGGACAGTGAGGGAAATTCTCATTGTGCTATACTGTGCTAAAGCATTCCTCATCAACCATCTTTGAAATCCTTGTTTTTTGGACAGTCAGGGAAATTGTCATTGTGCTATTCTGTGCGAAAGCAATCATCCTCAACCATATTTAGAAATCCTTAAGTAAAGGGACAGAGAAGGACACCTGAAGGTAGCCCTTATTGCTTTTTTTCCCATCTCCCTGCAGGCCATCCATTAGAATGTCTGGAAGGCAAACAAGGAGAGGCAGACAGTCAGGAGGCAATAAAAGAGGGCAAGCAGGCTCTGTGTCTGGGGGCAACAGTGCTGGACGTGGACGCGGTGCATTGTCATCAGCACATGGCCATGGGACACGCTTGTCCTTCTTTTCGGCAGCTGGACATGTTGAGCCACATCATGCCGAAGACTTGGTAGAGTGGATGACCAAGCCCTCCTCCTCCTCCTCATCCTCTCTAACCCAGGCTCAGGGTACTGGCAAAGCAGCTGCCAAAGCGTCCTCTTCCCTGGTATCAATGTCAGACTCATCATCAGTCACTCCTTCCCTAGACCCACCATGTCCTCCTCCTGAGGAGTCCCCCGAACTGTTTGAGCACAGTGTTGGGTACATGCTCCAGGAGGATGCCCAGCGTTTCGAAGGGTCTGATGATGAAACCCAGCTAGAGGAAGGCAGTAGCGTGAGAGCAGACAGAGGGGATGCTCAAGAAGGACACCAATCTGGCAGTCATGTTCCAGCAGCTGCAGCATACTGCCAGATTGGCTCCAGTGATGAGGAGGGAGGGGATGATGAGGTCACTGACTCCACGTGGGTGCCTAATAGGAGAGAGGAGGAGGAGGAGGATGAGGAGGAGGCACATCTCCAACGAGGCAGGATGCCCTTTGGTGGCCAGCGTAAAGGCAGTACACCGACGGAATCACACCGCAGAGCTCCGCCTGTGCAGGGCGCTGCCTCTGCCCGTCATTCAAAAAGTTCTTTGGTGTGGGCCTTTTTTGAGGCTAGTGCATCAGATCGCACAGCTGCTGTTTGCAACATATGTCTCAAGCGTATATCGCCAAAACATCAGCCGCTTGGGTACCACATGCCTGACCAGACATATGTTGACCTGCCATGCAGCTCGTTGGCAAGCCTACCTCAAAGACCCACACCAAAGAACAAAGCGGACCTCTCCTTGCACCGCATCAGCTGGGATCTCCAACCCCACTATAACTTCAGTCCTCTCTGAAACATGCACTGAGAGGAATGAAGGTGTAGAATTAGGTGTGTCACAGCCAAGTACTTGCGGCCACTCTGCTAGCAGTACACCAACGTCCGATTCTAGCAGGCAAATTTCCCTGCCCCAGCTGCTGGACCGTCGAAAGAAGTTCACTCCCAGCCATCCACATGCCCAGCGGTTGAATGCTAGCTTGGCTAAATTGCTAGCGCTTCAACTGCTGCCTTTTCAGTTGGTAGACTCGGCCCCCTTCCGTGAGTTTGTGCAATGTGCGGTTCCTCAGTGGCAGGTTCCCAAATGCCACTTTTTCTCACGGAAGGCTATTCCGGCTCTCTACCGGCATGTGGAAGGCAATGTCTTGGCCTCGCTGGACAGGGCGGTCAGCGGTAAGGTGCATATTACCGCTGACTCATGGTCCAGCAGGCATGGACAGGGACGTTACCTTTCTTTCACGGCCCATTGGGTCACTCTTTTGGCAGTTGGGAAGGATGCAGGACAAGGTGCAGTAGTGTTGGAGGTTGTTCCACCGCCACGCCTCCAAAATGCTACTACTGGTTGTGACACACCTCTCTCCTCCACCCCTCCTCTTCTTCTTCCTCCATGGCCTCTTCCTGTGCTTTGTCCTCTGAACCAGCGGTGCTCCGTAGGCGTTCAAGGGGCTACGCAAGTACGCAGGCAAAAAGATGCCATGCCGTGCTTGCGCTGGTGTGTTTGGGGGACAGAAGCCACACTGGGGCAGAGGTCCTGTCTGCTCTGCAGGGCCAGGCCGAGAGGTGGTTGACGCCACGCCAGCTTAAGCCAGGAATGGTGGTTTGCGACAATGGCACCAACCTCCTCTCCGCCCTCCGACAGGGACAACTGACCCATGTGCCCTGTGTGGCTCACGTCCTTAACCTGGTGGTGCAGCGGTTCTTGGGCAGGTACCCGGGCTTACAGGATGTCCTGAGGCAGGCCAGGAAAGTCTGTGTGCATTTCCGCAGATCTTATAATGCCAGTGCTCGCCTGGCTGAGCTGCAAAAGGAGTTGAACCTGCCCAAGAACCGCCTTATATGTGACATGCCCACCAGGTGGAACTCAACGTTGGCCATGCTGCAGCGGCTGCACACGCAGCAGAGGGCCATCAATGAGTACCTGTGCGACTACGGCACCAGGACAGGGTCAGGGGAGCTTGGTTTTTTTTCTCCACGCCAGTGGGGCATGATCAGGGATGCATGCACTGTCCTGGCACCATTTGAGGAGGCCACGAGGATGGTGAGCAGTGACAGTGCATGCATCAGTGACACTGTACCTCTTGTCCACCTGTTGGAGCACACGCTGCGTGGAATAATGGACAGGGCACTTGAGGCAGAACAGAGGCAGGAAGAGGAGGACTTCCTTGCCTCTCAAGGCCCCCTTTACCCAGACAGTGTTCCTTCTGTCCCACCCATCGCACAGGAAGAGGACGAGGAGGAGGAGGAGGAGGAGGATTGTGTCAGCATGGAGGTGGAGCCTGGCACTCAGCAGCATCAACAGCAGCAGTCTTTTAGGGATGATTTACAGTCCCAAGAAACCCGTGGACTTGTACGTGGCTGGGAGGAGGTGGCTGCGGATCATGTCGTCCTTAGTGACCCAGAGGACTTCGGACCGAATGCCTCAGCTAACCTACGCTGCATGGCCTCCCTGATCCTGCAAAGTCTGCGGAAGGATCCTCGTATTCTTCGGATCAAGGAGAGGGACCATTACTGGCTGGCCACTCTCCTTGATCCACGGTACAAGGGTAAGGTTGCGGACCTTATGTTACCGTCGCAGAGGGAGCAGAGGATGAGACAACTCCGGGAGGCCTTGCAGAAAGGTCTGTGCAACGCGTTCCCAGAGACTGGGAGGTTACAAACTCCTGGTCCTGGACAACGAGTTGCTGAGGCTTCGGCCAGTCAAAGAAGGAGCGGTGGGGAAGGTGGCCGTCTGACCGATGCGTTCAGACAATTCTTTAGTCCGCAGCCCCAAAGTATGATCGGTTCCAGCAACCATCGCCAGCGTCTGATAAACATGGTGCAGGAATATCTAGGGGCAAGGTCAGACTTGGACACCTTCCCCACCGAAAATCCTCTGGCTTACTGGGTCTTGAGGATGGATCACTGGCCAGAGCTTGCACAGTATGCAATTGAGCTACTGGCCTGTCCTGCATCCAGCGTTCTTTCGGAACGCACATTCAGTGCTGCTGGAGGATTTGTCACGGATCACAGGGTGCGCCTGTCCACCGACTCGGTTGATCGACTGACTTTCATCAAGATGAACCAGTCTTGGATCACCACCAGCTACCACACACCTGATGCTGATATAACAGACTAATTGATTTTAACATGTCACATCCCTTCAAGACTGATGCTGATGCTGAGTGCCTGTGCTGTTATGTTGACTGGCTATCCTCCTCCTCCGAGTCCTCAATGATACGATTGATGATGATAGCTTGGAAGATCATTTTTGTTTATGGGTGCCGCCACCAGTGCCTAACGCCCAATTTTTCAGCCCCTGTTTAACAGGGGCGTGTAATTACAATTTTTGAAGCAATACTTTGCAACAGGGCTCATTGCTGTGCTCCAAGTACAGTATCTGTGAGGGGTTGCAGTGTTGTGCCACCAGTGCCTAAGGCCCAATTTTTCAGCCCCTGTTTAACAGGGGCGTGTAATTACAATTTTTGAAGCAATACTTTGCAACAGGGCTCATTGCTGTGCTCCAAGTACAGTATCTGTGAGGGGTTGCAGTGTTGTGCCACCAGTGCCTAAGGCCCAATTTTTCAGCCCCTGTTCAACAGGGGCATGTAATTACAATTCTTGATCTAATAATTCACAGCAGGGCCCATTGCTGCACCCACCAAGAGTAACTCTGAGGGCTTACAGTGTTGTGGCAACGCCACCACCACCACCACCACGAAAGGCACAATTTTTCAGCCCCTGTTCAAAAGGGGCATGTAATTACAATTCTTGATCTAATAATTCACAGCAGGGCCCATTCCTGCACCCACCAAGAGTAACTCTGAGGGCTTACAGTGTTGTGGCAACACCACCACCACCACCACCACCACGAAAGGCCCAATTTTTCAGCCCCTGTTCAACAGGGGCATGCAATTACAATTCTTGTTCTAATAATTCACAGCAGGGCCCATTGCTGCACCCACCAAGAGTAACTGTCAGGGCTTACAGTGTTGTGGCACCAGCACCACCATCAAAGGCCCAATTTTTACTACCACTGTTCAACAATTATATGTAATTACAATTCCTGATATAATAGTTGACAGCAGGGCGTTCCAGCACCAACCAAGAGTAACTGTGAGTGCTTACAGTGTTGTGCCAACACCAACAACTAAGGGGCCTATTTCTGCAGAGTATATACGGCAGGTCCCTACTTTCAAACATCCAACTTACAAACGACTCATACTTGCAAACGCAAGAAGACAACATGAAGTGAGAGGAAATCTACCCCTAGGAAGGAAAATTCTCTCCTGTAAGAATTAATATGGGAGAAAGGTGTCTCCTCTGTACTGATGCTTTATCACCAATCCTTGTTTCAAGAAAAACACCACATTTCAAAAACAGTTGTCATTGGGACGGAAAGTGAGGTGAAATGTTCTGAACAGGGGCACAGACAGCAAAACAAATGTTACAGGGGTGATAACCCTTACCTATGTTTTCCAAAAAGTTTAAAAATAGATTTTTGGGCAGGAGCTACACTTAAACAATGTACCTGTTCAAAATTACAAACAGATTCTACATAAGAACAAACCTACAGTCCCTGTCTTGTATGCACCGCCTGTATACGGCTGTTCAGAGTATATAGGGCCTTTTTTATTTTATGTGCGGGGTTCCCCTTAATATCCATACAAGACCCAAAGGGGCTGGTAATGGACTGGGGTAGGGGGGGGGGGGGTCATGGGGTAGCTATGCCATTTTTCTTAAAGATTTTCATCCATATTACCGGGACCAGACATTACATTAAAGCCGCAAGCAGTTTTAAATGGCTTTTTTTTCCTTTAGAAGTGTCATTTTGTGCAGGGACAGTTCTAAACACGGGAAACACGTGGCACTTCACAGGCATACTTTAGACACCCCCCAGGTACGATATTTAAGGGAATATTTGACTTTTTTTTCACTTTATGCATCATTAAAATGACTGCTCCCGAAAAACGACCGTTTTTAAAACTTCTTTTTGCATTGATACATGTCCCCTGGTGCAGAACCCGGGTTCCCAAACCCTTTTTAGGACAATAACATGCATAATAGTCGTTATAATTAGCACTTTAGAATTCGAACGTTCGCATCCATTGTATTTAATAGTGTTCTAATGTTCGTACGAACTTTTGGTCCGTTCGCGGGTTCTGGTGCGAACCGAACGCGGGGGTGTTCGGCTCATCACTAATAGCAATACACCAAAGGGGATATAAGAATTGCATTGTGAGCGGTACTTACCAATTGGCTCCTTTTGATTTTGAAAAAGGATCTTGCTGTTACTGCCATCCATGTTTGCCATATTGATGCTGTTTCCATCCATCCAGAAAATCTTCCTTTACAAGAGAAACAAAAATAAACATGTTATGCAAAAAAGATATTTCCGAATTCATCCAGATTGAAACATGTGTTTGGTTTTAGGACAATAACACAAAAGCCAACTTTTATTGTGACCAGAAAAATATTCCCTGTGCCAGGGGCTGAAAAAGAGGATTAGGATCCTTCAATTTATCCCCACCTGGAAAGCCAAAAAAATGGCGTGTTTAAGACCACCCAGAACTGAACAGCAACAAGGTTAAATCTGCTTAAGCTGCTTTGGTCAAAAGTGCAAAAGAGCAAATTGTGCGCAGGAAAGCATGTTTGCAAATTTATTATGAATACTTATCTTTATAAAAACCTGCCACAGTGCCTTGACTCTTTCAAAAGTACCTTAAACAATATTTAAAAGATCGGTTGATGTAATTAGAATCTGTATATTGTAACTCTTAGGCCTCTTTCACACGGGGCGGATCCGTGAAGATCCGCCCCGTGAAGCTCCGCTTGCTCAGCGGGGATCGCTCCGTTGATCCCCGCTGAGCCGACGGATGACTGGGCGGTCCCCGCACACTGTGCAGGGACCGCCCTGTCAGAGCGCCGCTCTCCCCTATGGGGGATCGGATGACGACGGACCGTAGAGTCCGTTGTCATCCGATCCGCTCCGCAAACGGAAGGAAAAATAGTATTTTCCTCCGTCACACTTTTTCGGAGCGGAGCGTATGTCAGCGGACATGTCACCGCTGACATCCGTGCTTCCATAGGGGTGCATGGAGGATCCGTTTCAGGTCCGCCTAAAAAACTGACAGGCGGACCTGAACGGACCTCTGTGTGAAAGGGGCCTTCAACATATTAACAACTTCAGTCCCGGAAGGATTTGTCCCCTTAAAGACCATGCGTCGCTTTAACTGACAATTGCGCGGTCGTGCGACTCTGTACCCAATCAAAATTGACGTCCTTTTTTCCCACAAATAGAGCTTTCTTTTGGTGGTATTTGATCACCTCTGCGATTTTATTTTTTGCGCTATAAACAAAATAGCGACAATTTTGAAAAAAATAAATCAGTTACTTTCTGCTATAATACATATCCACATAAATATACAAACAACAAATGTATTCATCAGTTTAGGCCAATATGTATTCTTCTACATATTTTTGGTAAAAAAAAAAATCGCAATAGGCGTATATTGGTGGTTTGCACAAAAGTTATCGCGTCCACAAACTATGGGATACATTTAGGGACTTTATATTTTTTTATTGTTTTTACTGGTAATGGCGGCGATCTGTGATTTTTAGCAGGACTGCGACATAGCGGCAGACAAATCTGGCCCTAATTGACACTTTTTGGGGACCAGCTATAAAAATGCACTGATCAATGTAAAAATGACACTGGCAGTGTTAACACTAGGGGGCGATCAAGGGGTTAAGTGTGTTCCCTGGGTGTGATTAGGGGGGATGGGCTACCAGGAACATGACAGAGATCGCTGTTCCCGATCACCGGGAACAGAGATCTCTGACATGTCATCTGGCAGAACAGGGAATCGCCTTATTTACATAGGCAGTTCCCCATTCTGCCTCTGTCCACCATGATCGCATTTCACCGGTGGACATAGAGGCAGACCCGCGATCTCCTTTGCAAAGACTAACGTACACCTATGGTGGTTTGCGCAGGAGAGCCGACCTGCCGCAGTATAATGGCGGCAGCTGGTCAGCAAGAGGTTACATTGACTATTAAATATGAAGGACTTGGATTTGTTCATGGAGAACATTAAAGCTGAAGTCTAGTCATTTAAATTAACAACTCTTAGTTCCCTAGTAACCCCCTAGACAGTCTCTGGTAAGAATGTTTTACTCTAGAATTGGTAAATTAAAACGTAACTCCACTTTGTTGAGAAAAAAACATTCCCCCTGGGTGATCTATGTAAATTACAAGGATTTTAACAAACTGTGTTGCAAATTGCTACCTTTTGTTTTTCTGAAGAAATCCGTGTGTTTGTCTGTGTCCATGTGGGAAAGTGATTCTAATGGGAGTGGTTTCATAATTATATATCAGCTGTTCAGCATGTTCCTATTGGGAGTATCTCACCAAAAAAATAATGTTTTGTTGCAGGGGAGCCTGAAATCTGACTTGTATCTTAGGGCAGACTTCTGGGAAAATCAGTGAGCCAATCCCACAAGCAGGAAATTATGTTTCGGGAGGGGGGGGGGGTTCTGTATACATTCTGTGTACAGAAAAACTCTAGGTAGCCATATTGCATTTTTAGAAAACGACAGCGTTGCAGAATGAAAAGGAAAGGTAATTTTTAATAACATCCAATTACAATATGACTTGTGTCGCAATTTTATACCCCATATTATTATTTTTTCTTTATTTGCTATTTTTTTTCCTCATGAAAATGGAGTTACCCTTTAAATGTTGCCTGGTTGGAAGTTGTATAGAAATGTGCATGCAGACCACCATAGGCAACACAAACTTTTTGCATGGGACTATAATGACAACGCTGCTGTAATCCAATAGTCTACAAGGGGCATACATGGGAGTGGAGAAAAGGGCTGGGTGGCACAATGGGGTTGATTTACTAAAACTGGATAGAGAAAAATTTGGTCCAGCTGTGCATGAAAGCCAATCAGCTTCTAACTTCAGCTTTTTCAATTAAGCTTTGACAAAAAAAAATGGAAGCCGATTGATTTCTATGTAGAGCTGCACCAGTTTTTGCACTCTCCAATTTTACTAAATCAACCCCACTGTATACAGCCTGAAAGTGAGAAAGCTGCTATAGATAATACTAATAGTAATAATATAAATAATAATAATTATTATTATTATTTTACAAAATGCTAGGCATCCCCAATCTACAGAAAAGTAGTATGTTAAAACCTGTTAGGGGGAATTCCAATTTGCTAAACAGTGAATAGAATCAATGAAGTGACAAGCAAAAAAAAAATTACTTTGAAGCAGAAATTGGAAATTAGTCAATTTAAAAATAAGCTACCTGGGCAATTTTTTTGGAACCTTTACTATGGACCATTATATATACATTTATCAACCCATACAAATATAAAAACATATTTTTTATTCTTTAAGTTCCATAGGTGCATTCTTATATATTTTTTTTAACATTAAGAAGTTTATTGAAAATAATAGGTCAATACATGGTGCATTCTTATATGTTGAACACAAGCATACAATATGAATAACAATACAATAACATTAAAAAAAAAAAAAAAGTACAAGCAAGTTCTTGTACCAAATCTATTTTTATCGCTGTCCCAGTTTTTGTCTACTATCTTGAAAGTCTTGATAGTAAAATACATGTTACAGTGATATTCTCATCAATCATTTGGCTGATTACACAAACATTGTCATCCATGGGATTATTCAGTGGGTTACAATTTATTCTAGGCTGGCAAGAAGTGTGGTTTTGTAGATTGTATGTTATTTTTGTAGGCCCTTTTTTTTATATTCAGAGCAAAATATTTCTGCTAAAATTAGTCCTTAAGGTAGACCTTAATGCATCACTCAGAAGACAGACATGTATCTGTGGTCCCACACTCTCCTTTAAATACTTACTGATTCATACTTCGCTTTTAAGAAAATAATGGCGTAATAAACTGACTTAAATCCAATCTGTTCAAGTAATTGTTAACACTGCTTATCTTCTTATAGTACACTATACTATATGGCCAAAGGTTTGCGGGCGCTTGACTTGACACCTTTCTGAGCTTGTTGAGCATACAATTCCAAAATCATGGATGTGAACATGGACTGGTCTATGCATTCTTACTATAGCGTATTCCTGGCTTTCACTCCTCTTGGGGACAGGGGCTTTCTAAAAGGTCTTGGGGAGTTTCTGTAAGCCCATTAAATTAAAAGAGTATTTGCCAAGATCTTGTTTACAATAGTCATTTAAATTCACCCCAGGGGTGTTCAGTGGGGTTGTGGTCAGGGCTCTGAAAAGCTCTCAATTTCCAAGAGGAAAGAGGAGATTGTTTTGGATTCTCTTTATTTTTTAACGTCAACAGCTACAAAAAATTTAGCTGCTGACTTTTAAAAATCAGGTACCTACCAGTGCCTGTATTTCCACAGCTGGTTCTTTGTATTGCTTTGGGTCCCTGGCACCGCCATCTTGTATACGTTAGCCAGTTGTGATTTTCTGAGGAACCACAGCTGACTCCTCACTGCACATGGGCAAGCTCCTGCTGTACCTTTTGAATGGTTCTGCAGCTGCGAGAGGGGAGAGGCATCATCCTCAACTAGGCAAGGACTGCGGAACTGTGAGTACAGAATATAATCCGTACTCCCTCCCTAATTCCCCCAAAAAAGCCTGTCGTTCAGTTACAGGCTGAGGAGAGAGAGTGAACGAGTGAGACATCACTTTTTTGAGTGAATGGAGCAAAGGAAATGGTGCAGCCCCACCCCGGCTTCTATACTTGCCTTGGAAGACTTCCGCCTGGCCTTTCTGACACGGTATGGACCCAGCTGGTCCCCCCTATGGATATCCCTACATCTCGGCTTGCCCTGGAAGACTTCCGCCCGTCCTTTCCACACAGCGCCAAACCCTGCTGGCCCCTCTTATGGACATCCAGCGTTGACATCCCGGGCTAATCTTACAATGATGAGCCTGTTTATACTTTACTAAATGTGAGTTGCCCATTGACTGGTTTATTTATCATTAAATTGTTTTAACTGTCTGCACTTAGAGGCACTTTTTTCTTTCTCTTGCTGATTTGTTGAGTGAAGCTTCACTTTACCCTGTCAAACCATGTATTTATAGACCTGGCTTTGGGCATAGGCAGTTAGAACGAAATAAGCGCACATTAAAATCTTTCATTAGGAAGACAGCACAATTAAAAATATTTAAGTATGAATATTTAAATTCTTACAGACCCAAATGTGACAGGTCCTCTTTAACAAACAGTATAGAGCGATAGACAAGGAAATGGTTTTCAAATGAGAACGCTCTATTGCTTTCATCCTGACCCTAGATTTTTCACCTTGAGAATCACCAACATGAAACAAGTGTGCAACCAATTAAGTTGGAACTCACCAGCTGAATGGTAGTTTTTGGTCACTCACTTACTGTATAGCAACAAAAGGATTAAAATATGGTTCCTACTCGTACACCTAAAATAATGTCAACATTTATGTTTCTACTCTGGGAGGTTCTCTTTATGGAGTTAGCATATACTACGCCAACACGTCAACAGTAAAACTTTTTTTATTAAAATTAAACATCTGCATTCCACAAGATAATCATGAGGGATAAAAATCTATTAAAAAACTGTACAGGGAAGTGGCTCTAACTGCATGTCAAGTTTGAATTTGACATATGTATAATAATTAAAAAAATAGAACAAAAAATTTGACAGTTATACTTCAAATATCCATCATTAGAGGGAATAAAAAAACATCAAACAGGCCCTCGTTAATTATATTATGTGCCAGATTCTTCATTTGGAACAAGGATGTAGCTCATTAAATTGTGACTTGATGACAGATCATCAAAGTTACTAAAAAAAAAAAAAAAAAGACCTGGATTTTGTTCTGGTGATACACCTTGTCTTTGAAGTTCAACTTTTGATGCTAACTTTATCTTGTTATCTTTCTAGCAAATGTACATAAAAAAGGAAAGACGAGTTATTGAAGCAACTTGTTGTCGAAATTTTCGAAAAATGCTTGACAAGGGTCAAGCTGTATTTTGTAATACTTTTTGAAACACGGGATAGTTCACATCAACCTACAGCAAATCAAAGAACTTGATCAAAAACAGGACCCAGTTTATGCCAGTGTTCTTGCATGAACACAACTAGGCAAGTTTGTTTAAGACACAGACCTTGGAAGTATTGCTATGCCACTTCTCTATGCCTTTATGCCACTTTGTGGGCTCAACCAAGCTGATATTTCATTCTGTTGCCTCTGTTGTGAATTTTTTGCTTTCTTGGTCAAGCGATCATGAGAGCTATAGCTGCCATAGGATAGTAGGGACACCCACCCTGGAAAAGTCTCCAGGAAAGACTAAGTCAAAAAGGGGTAACCTCCAGCATGGACCAAGCATCTACATCATATAGAAAAAGGTGGTTGGTCCAAAGTCTTTAATGGGAGCCCAGGGGCCTTCAAGGTTTATAGCAACATGGAGAACATGAAGTCACAACTATATCCAAATGTAATCTGAAAGTCAATGTTAGGTCTTAGCTATGAAAAAAAAAATACATTTGCCCCATGCTAACCCTGTGGTCAAGTTTTTGGGCTCAACCCAATATACTGCAATTCAGTATTACAGCAGTGTGCTATCATATGCATTATTTGTAGAAGTCTTCCCATGTATCAAGCTGAATGAAAAGCTCAGACAAAGATGCTATATGTACTATTAAAGACAATAAACTCCCTGCCTGAGGTAGGCCAATCTAACTCTCAGGCATGAGCCACTATGATCTACACATCTTACCTCAATGATCAAGAGTAAAGCCGTGTACACACCGATGGACTTTTTTCATCGGACAAACCGATCGTGTATGGGCCCCATCGGTCTTTTTTCCAATCGGTGTTTAAAAATAGAACATGTTTTAAATTTATCCGATGGTTAAAAAAACGATAGCAAATTACTATCATCTGTGGGGAACTCCATCGGATAAAAAACCCAAGCATGCTCAGAATCAAGTCGACGCATGTTTAGAAGCATTGAACTTCATTTTCTTGGCTCATCTGAGTGTTTTACGTCACCGCGTTTGGAGCGGTCGGTTTTTTGACTGATGGTGTGTAGGCAAGACTGATGGAAGTCAGCTTCATCTGTTTTCCGATGGAAAAATCCATCGGTTTAAAAACCATAGGAAATCCGATCGTGTGTACAGGGCTTAAGGGCATTCAATTACAAAATCAAATACCATACATAAACATATATTATTAATAATAAAAAGGTAATTGGTTTTAGTTTACTGTCCCAATCACATCTAGTTAGCTTTCGGAATTATTCCAAAGTATTCCAAATGATGCAAGGTACTGCTTCTCATTCTTTTTATTAACTGTAGCTGAGCCCTCTCCAATGTTGACATATGCCTTGCATCTTAGTAGGCAGGCAGTTCAAACAGAGCAGCATCTCTTCTCATTTCTTTTCAAGAGCTTATCAGTAGGTAAACCCAACTGTTCATTTTGCTGCTTCATACACACACACAAAGGCAACTGATGAGCCAAAATGGCCTTTGTGGCTTTTACATTTTTTTTGAACAGATCATTTTAAAAGTTTACGTTGATGGATAAAAAGCTACAGATAGCAACATAAATGGCATCCAGTTGTGTAATTCATGTTATACTTCCATCTCTTATTACACATACATCACAATTCAGTAGTCTCAACACCTGTGTGTTTGAAAACAATATGGTATTAAAAAGAAATCCACATCAATGGCACCTACTTTACTGCCACGCTGCCCGAAAATCTTGCTGTCCCTGTGCTTTGCCAAAACACTACTTGGCCACCACTTTGGTCTGCAGAATTGTATTTCTTTAATGTAATTATCACACATACTACAGTTACACTGGCAGTTAGCTGCTGCATCCCTCTGCCAATCACTTCAGGGGAATCAATTAAAAAAGGAAGAAATCTATACTTTACCCTCTCGCTGGGTTAATAGCAAGGCTCTGTGCTTTATCAATGCCGTGTATAACTGATGTCTTCAGAGAGCCATCCAACCTGGCAACATTAATTTGCGTTTCGTCAAATTCTGAGCTGATCCAATACAAATTGCGTGATATCCAGTCCACAGCCAGACCTCGGATACTGTGAATATCTGAAAGATAAACATAAGAAAGAAACTGAACATGTAACTTTACTTTGGTTATATATTCCTTAAAGTAGAACTATAGGCAAAAAGTTTTTTTCTATTTGGATAGAGTAAAGGAAAGTTTATAACCCTATCAGATTTTTTATAATTTTTTGCCATCTCTGTCACATTGTGGAGATTTCCCATTACTTCCTGTCCTATAGCCAAAACAGCAGATGAGAGGAAATCCTTGAAAATTAAGGGAATCCTTGGGGCCCCCCAGGTCACCAAAACTAGTGCCCTCATTGAAAGAGTTCCCTCTATTACTTTTCTGGGGACAACCCAAAATGTGGTATTTTATTTTACTTTTACGTTTCAAACAGGACCAATAGAGAGGGGGAATTTCCCTAAGCCCAGGTTCACACTGCTGCAGGTTAGAAATTGTGCGAGTTCTGCTGAACTGAGCTAAATTCGCCCTCCGACTTTGGGGGGCAATTTGACAGACATCTGTGCGGGTTCATGCACAGATGTCTATACAAATCTCCCCCGAAGTCGACCAAAAATAGTACAGAAACTACTTTTGGGAATCATTGCAGCGCCGCATCGATTTCGACTGTGCCATTGTCGGCCATAGTTGTCGATTTGGCATGCGATTTGACATGCCAAATTGCATGCCAAACTGGCCCAATGTGAACGTGGGCTTACAGGGGCACAGACAGCAATACAAATCTAATAGGTGTTCTAATCCAACGCCACTCTATCCAAAACTTAAAAAAATAAGTTTTGCCTTTAGTTTTACTTTAATAAGTCAAAAAATCTGTATTTGAAATGAGCTGCCATATATCAGATGAAAAGAGCCTTGCTGTGTAGGTGTCTGCTGTATCAGCTGGGTCAGCTGGTGAGGAGAGTTAATATGAGTAATTAGGTAGAACTATAGGAGTAAATGCACTCAACCTGGGCATTGTGAAGTTCACTGGTAGCCAAAAGAGCAGGCATAGGTGGGTGAGTGGCATGAAGTCTACAACGTGGTATCTCTTTCCTTATGTCATGATTCCAGATTGAGTAATTTGATTTTAATCAGATCACTGATTTTTGTGTTATTTTACAAATATTTTGGCAGCTAAAAAAACACCTATATATACTATATGACCAAAAGGCTGTGAACATCTGACCACCACACCTAAATGTGAACAACTGACCATCACACCTAAATGAGATTATTAGATGACTTATTCCAAAACCACAGGCATTAACACGGTTTTCCCCTTTTATTGTGCTGTAAAAGCCTTCAACCATCTAGAAAAGCTTTCCAAAAATATGTGGGTTATGTCTGTGGAATTTCTGCCTATTGAGCCAAAAGGGCATTTTTGAGTTCAGGTACTGATGTTAAAGGAGAAGATCTGGGTCAAAATTGACATTCCAGTTCATCCTAAAGGTGTTCATAGTATGGTTGAGGTCAGAACTCTGTGTAGGCTACTCGACTTCCTAAAAAGTCTACACCAAACTCAAAAAGCCATGTTATTATGGACCTGGCTTTGTGCATATCAGAAAATTAAGCTGGAACAGAAAGGAGCCTTCCCCAAAATGCACAAGTTGTCTAAAATGTCATTGTATGCTATAGCATTAACAGTCCTCTTCACTTGAAACACCTAAACTCAATAATTTGGAGAGCTGTCCACATACATTTGGTCGTATAGATAGGTGCGATATATGTCTGCATACTTTTGGCTATATAGTGTATTTGTTACTATGTATGTAACCATTTAGTCAAATTTGCCCTTTAAATCAAATTTAATTATAACGTTATTGTAGCCAAAAGATTCTACAGAACCATAATTGTATCCTCTATTGGCTCCTTGAGAGGACATTGATAATAATGGAATATGTCTGTGGAATTTCTGCCTTTTGAGCCAAAGGGACATTTGTGAGGTCAGGTACCAACGTTAAAGGAAAAGATCTAGGTCAAAATTGGCATTCCAGTTCATCTTAAAGGTGTTCATAGTATGGTTGAGGTCAGAACTGTAGACCACTCAAGTTCCTTAACAGTCTACAGCCAACTCAAAAAAACATGTTCTTATGGACCTGGCTTTGTGCATATCAGAAAATTAAGCTGGAACAGAAAGGGGCCTTCCGCAAAATGCATAACTTGTCTAAAATGTCTTTGTATGCTATAGCAATAACAGTCCTCTTCACTGGAAACACCTAAACTCAATCATTTGAAGAGCTGTCCACATAAATTTGGCCATATAGGTAGGTGCGATATATGTCTGCATACTTTTGGCTATATAGTGTATTTGTTACTATGTATGTAACCATTTAGTCGAATTTGCCCTTTAGATCAAATTCAATTATCACTTTATTGTAGCCAAAAGATTCTACAGAACCATAATTGTATCCTCTATTGGCTCTTTGAGAGGACATTAATAATCATTAACGTCTTGCTGCCGAGCACGTTGAAATCCTGCAGCAACAATTATCATTAAGCTACACTTACGGTCAATAATAATTCACTGGAATACATGGTGGGAAAAATAAAACTCTATCCTATAGACTGTGGCCATGCAAATGAAGACAGTCAGTTTTGGTGCTTTGGGTATTCTTTAGAAAATGTCCTGTCAAATGTTTATGTTCAAGCAGCAAATGTTCCCCACCACATGGGAGAGGAGTACACGTGTCATCCTTAATAATGTAATCCACAGCAGCTGTAGTGGAGAGGCAAAAGTAAAGCAAATAATACAAGTACCCAATTCCCAGAATAATATTATATGCACAATGATGTGTTAGACTGTATTTAACTGCAGCTGATGGCCTTAGCAAAGTCACTTTGTCATTTAATGGAGGCAAACCAAACAAAAAAGGAAAGGCGCTATTGCAGCCAATAAGATACTTCATTTTTTATCAACTACACTAAAAATTAATAACTGGACTCCATGGTTAACATCACTGTCTGTGTATTTTTTTCTTGTTTTTTTAACTCAGTACTGTCAATTTCCCATTATTCCTAAGGTTTGTAATAAAAGTTGATTTCCAAGCCCATGTATCATCCAGACCGGATTTTCATGATGCTTTTTAATTAGGTTTACTAAAGATTTCCATTTAAGCTTGTAAGGGGTCCAGAACATTGGCGCCATTGTTCCTAATTTTACCAGAAGTAGAGATCACGATATTCCAATTCCTAAATCTCTTTACGGGTTGCCTGTGGCTTTGAGAATTGAATTTGAAATGATTTTCCTTATTTTTAACTGTTTGCTTAGCCTTTTCTCATTGCATCTTATGGTGGCCATACATGCTTTGATAAATGATTGATTTATTTTCCTATCAATCTCTTTCAATAGGAATAATCAATCTATAGTCGCAACTCATTTGATCGATATGCCACACACGAGGAACTGGATTTTGACGGATAGTTAAAGTATAACAGTAACCAAGGTATTTTTCTCAGAAAATAGGTACAGGAACTCCCCTCTCCCAAGTCACCCCTTGTCTCCACCCCTACCTGTCCCTTGTTTCTACCCCCTACCCACCTCCCATTACCACCTATTTTAGAGAAAACAGAACCAAATATAATTTTGTGGTGCTTAGTAATCTGTATGGAATTTGGTAATTACAATAAGAAAATCTGTAAAATGGATCCCACGCAGCCAGCAACAATAGCTCCCCCAAAGCAACAACAGATCCCTCCCACAATAATAGACACCCCAAACAATAATAGATCCCCCCAACAACAATAGACTGCTTACAACAAAATACCAACTTTTAACCACAGTCCCACCCCAGGAACAATAGACCCCACCAGCAATAATAGATCTCCCAGCAGCCGGCATTAATAGACTTTCCAGCAGTCAGCAACAATAGACCCCTCCTCAATGCTAAATTGTTCCCAGCAACAATTGACCGTCAGCAACATAAGACTCCTTCCTCAACAATAGATTCCCCAGCAACAATAGACTCCTCCCTCAACAATAGATCTCTCCCACCAACAATTGACCCACTAGCAACATAAGTCTTATGTTGCTACTGGGTCAATTGATGCTGGGGGGAGCAGCAACAATAGACTTCCCCAACAACAAGAGGTCCCCCAGCAGCTGGCATCATTGAACCCATCAGCACACCCCACTGCCCCCTGCCACTGCATGCATTCAGTTCTGGAGATTCCGGAACTACATCGCCCCCGTGTTCCTGCTGAATAAAAGCCCTGACAGTAACTGTTGGTTGTAAATTATCAAACTCTTTTCTGATCCCGTAATCAGAAATGTGACCAGGTGACCAGAGATAAAAGCTTATGACTGCATAATCTTGTAGATTGCTCCTCACTTCTGATGGTGAACCTGCAAAGTATTTGGCTAAAAGTTTGAGTTTGGGTTCTGAGGGATTTGCTCCAAACCCATGGGAGTGGCAAAACTGAACCTCATCCCTACTCAGGTCAATAAATAGTGACACATTTGCTATTGCTAGAGCCAGACTAAAGAGTATACTTTTGTTGTTGTGGACCAAAGCTCTGGAATTTTCTACTAAAGAGTTTAGGAGTGATTGCAACACTTGAAGTGTATTGATACGTAAAGTGGATCTTTCCCTAAATTTCACATACGAATGCATCTCTGATGTAAAATAACCTAACACTTTTATTTACTTATTTATTTATTTTTGTTTTTGCTTCCTTTTTTTCCCTTTCCACTTCCTGGTTTCCCTAAAGGCAATGGTGATATAGCCCCGGGCACAAGATGCCCCCTGGGAAGACTATGTCACCACAGCCTTTAAGTGGAACCAAACCCTCCTAACTTTTTCAGCCAAGGAAGCTGCCATCTTAGCCTCTGTTTGATATGCAATTGCCATGGTGCTGCACATGTGATCAGTTACCAGCCATTTGATTGTTTGACAGTTTGGTTGAGGCCACAAGCACATGTGACAGTTAGCTTCCCAGGCATGCCGGGAATGTAACTTCTTTTTGAAACCATTAAATTGATGGGTTTAGTTCTGCTTTCACGGAAATTCCATACCCAAACTGTGGGATCTCAAGCGCTCTTGCAGTATTGTGATGCTGCACATGAGTGACATGAAGCGCATGACAGCATGTGCCTCATTTTGTGCATGCATCATATCAAATTACAGTCATTTCCAGGGGGAAAAAAACTTCTCCCTGAGATCTCGCAAGATATTGGGGAAGAGTTTTTCCCCCCAACAGATGCCTGTAGTGTCCTATAGTACGTTGCATGTCCGAAATTAAATGTACAATGTTATGCGCTTCATCTTGTGCATACACAGTATCACGGACAGTTTTAAAATGGTTGTGTTGGGAGTGGGACCCAATCAGCACAGAGGCAGGACAAAAATAGCTATGTGTGAAGAAAAAGTCACAGGAAATAGGTAAGCACGATTGTTTATTTCCCCCTTATTAGGGTATGCAAGTTTACAGAATAGGGATGGGGAGGGGGGTCTTTTTTTTCCCGGATAGCATGATAACCACTTGCTGACCGCCTAATTGGGAAAATAGTTTGTTTGATGTTAAATACCGGGGTTATGGCTGCAGCTAGATGCCATAAACCCGGGGTGCAGCTGCTTCCCGGTGGTTCCTATGATTACGTTACCGAGTGCTGAGACTGGGGACCCATACGATGTCGGCGGTGGCTTGCCATAGAAATAAGTGATGGTCACCGCTCATCTCTATGCCCTTGGGGGACTGGAGCACCATCATAATGTCACTTCCAGTTCTCAGGCCATGTAAAGATGGCTTTTTTTTCCCTTTAAAGTAAAAGATACATTTTTCTCTCCATAAAGATGACATGTCATGCTGTATTGTTATCCCAAGGGATGTTTACATTCCTTGCAATAGCAATAAAAGTGATAACAATTTTTTTTAAAAGGACAGTGTAAAAATGAATTAAGAAAAGTAATTTAAAAAAAATGTAAACCCCCCCCACCCCTATCACCGCATGCTCTCACGCAGTAGTGAACGCATATATAGGTCATGCCCATATATATAATAAAGAAAGGAAGGTGCGCCAAGCTAAGTGCAGTATTAAAGTAATTAATTGCAAATATTAAAAACAGCCAAATGGCTACTCACAAGGTGATGAATTTAATAAGGCATGTAAATGTAGAAGATGGGATAGGTCTGGTGTCATCAGAGGCAGTCCGCGGGGAGATGTGGGTCCTGGATGGAGGTTAAACTGAAGGCAGGTCTGCAGTGTCAGCAGGAAACGTCCTGGCCATCCCATTGGTCCGTTCCCCGTACTACGTCATTTCTGGTCCGACGGCACGCTGCGCTCCACGCTGAAGCAAACGCTGAAGCGCATCTTCCTGGTCCTTCCTCCACCATAGAAGGAATACATCACGCATGGCTATAGTGCCTTGATGCCCAGGACGTTCCCTGCTGACACTGCAGACCTGCCTTCAGTTTAACCTCCATCCAGGACCCACATCTCCCCGCGGACTGCCTCGGATGACACCGGACCTATCCCATATTCTACATTTACATGCCTTATTAAATTTATCACCTTGTGATTAGCCATTTGGCTGTTTTTAATATTTGCCATTAAATACTTTAATACTGCACTTACCGTATATACTCGAGTATAAGCCGACCCGAGTATAAGCCAAGGTACCCAATGTTGCCACAAAAAAACTGGGAAAACTTACTGACTCGAGTATAAGCCGAGGGTCAACAATGCCCATTTGCACGCCTCACTGTGCCCATTGCAACTTCACTAAGCCCATTGTCACTGCCTATTACCACCTTACTGTGCCCATCCTCACTGTTCCCATCCTTACTGTGCCCATCCTCACTGTTCCTCACTGTTCCCATCCTCACTGTTCCTATCCTCACTGTTCCTATCCTCACTGTTCCTATCCTCACTGTTCCTATCCTCACTGTTCCTATCCTCACTGTTCCCTATCCTCACTGTTCCCTATCCTCACTGTTCCCTATCTCACTGTTCCCTATCTCACTGTTCCCTAGCTCACTTTTTAAATTGAACATTGTAAATTGTAACTGAAAAAAAATTGAGAGGCTGCGGCGTCCATCGTTTAAAACTTGCGGTCTCTTCCTCTTCCCTTCCGTGATAGGCGTTTTCTAAGCACACAGTTCCGCCTATCACGAACGTTCTCTCATCCTCAGTTTCCCAGCAGACGTCTGTGATTGGCGGAACACTGAACACAGTGTCTGCTGGGATGGGTGAGGATGAGAGAACGTTTGTGATAGGTGGAGAGTGTCTGCTGAGAATCGCCTATCACGGAAGGGACCAGGAAGAGACCGCGAGATTTAAACGATGGACACCGCAGCCTCTCAACTTTTTTTCAGGTACAATTTACAATGTTAAATTTCGCTGACTTGAGTATAAGCCGAGGGGGGACTTTCAGCCCAAAAAAAAGGGCTGAAAATCTCAGCTTATACTCGAGTATATACGGTAGTTTGGCGCACCTTCCTTTCCTCATTATATCTTCCAGAGCCTGCTTCTGCTTATGGTAGCTGCCGCTGGTGCTTACTCCACTTACTGACATTTGGACTTACTATTATTATTATTTTCATTATGCCAGAACTGCTTTTGCGCCATTTTACTTTTTCCTGTCCATATATATAATAAACAGTGTTTGCATCACATACAGGTATGTGAGGTATCACTGTGAGCGTCTGAGCGACAGCAATAATTCTAGCACTAGACCTCTTTTGTAACTCTAAATCGGTAACCTGTATACATTTTTAAAGCATCGCCTACGGAGATTTTAAATTAATGTAGTCTGATGCAATTCCATGAGCATGCGCAAGTCTAAATCATGTTAGGTATCTATTTACGCAACATCATCTTTTATATTATCCCAAAAAATTGGGGAGTATATATTATGTTTTTTTTTTTTTTTTATTCATGAAAGTGTATTTTTTGAAAAAAATTGTGTTTAAAAAACCGCTGCGCAAGAACCGCGTGACATAAAAATATTACCACAACCTAAATTTTATTGTCTAGGGTCACTGCTAAAAAAAAATATAATGTTTGGGGGTTCCAAGTAATTTTCTAGAAAAAAATACAGATTTTTACTTGTAAACAACAAGTGTCAGAAAAAGGCCTGGTCCTTAAGTGGCTAAATAGACCCTACAACTAAGCCCCTGGTGGGCAGGGTGAAACGCATCAGTAGGTGTGGTTTAGTAGAGGACTGTAGGCTGAGGCTGTGTCTCACATCTGGATTACACGGGCTGGTTGGGTTGAGTGGTGATCTCCACACAGACAGAAATGTATGAGGTTAGAACCTCAAGTCTGTGTGTCCACTAGGGAGACTCTCTTGTCCTGATGACCACTGTAATGAGAGCTGAACATGAAGGAACATCCAATATTTTGAGTTGCTACCAGGAAAGAAATAAAAGGGGAAATCTTTCAATGAGGGCACTTATTCCAGTGACAATTGTCTATGAGGATTGCCTTTCACTTCTTGCCTGGTCTCCAGTACAGGAATTGAAGTAAAGTCTCCCCAATGGGACACAGATGGAAAGATGGAAAAAAAAAAAAAAAAACCCTACAGGGATTCAACCATTTTCCATCCAAAATGAAAAAAGAAAAAAATTTAGGCTTTCAATATACTCGCACAACTGCTTGGCTTCTTGTACTGCTTTTCCCTTTCTCTCTGAGCTCCACTGTATAGTGATTGCAAAGGCTGAAAAATAATCACGTTCGCATTTGCACACTGCTTACGTAAAAAAATAACAATAAATTGTAATAATGTACTAATGAATACAGAGCTTGTGCATTTTTATATTTGCGTATGTTTACATATGTAAAATATGTTTGCATATGTATTTTTTGATTTGTGTTTTTTATACCTGCCCAGAATTTAGACTTAAACGTGCATTAACGTGGATCTCACAATTTTTCAAACTGAATGAGCCCAACAGTACTTGCTCAGAGTGATAGCATAAAGACAAGGTGAAAGGTAAGTCCTATCTGCCTGTAAACGTGACCATGGCGGGTGGAAAACAGGCTCTCCCGTTGCCGTCTCTGGCCTTATAAATAACTCATACAACTGAAAAAAGAAGGGCTGTGGGGGGAGATAACACAGGATACTGTAACCCTTCTATGTGTCCAGCCAGCAACAGAAGCATATGATGTAAATCAGTGCAGGAGCCTTTCAAGATAACGCTCTGCCTCCCACAGGCTTTGGCTATATACTAAGCTGCAAATATACGCCTAAGGAGATTATTTGTAATTTAATGTAAATGATAGTAAGTGAGGAATAACATGAATATAAATCCAATAACTGTATCTTATTCTTTTTTTTTTATATATTAAAAACAGGAATTCTTCAATAAACAGCCTGCCTGTTCACAAATATTTAAAGTTTAGCCTTTAGTGCTGCTTTAAGCATTGTGGAAGGAAAGGTTCTCCTTAAGCAGCTTTCCCAGGAGTGGTGGCCAAAGGTCTTGAGTAGGACTGAATGTATGTAGATGGAGGAAGCATGCATGTATTAAGTCCAAGTTCAATTTTATTGAGACCCATATGTTATAAAAATGCAACGTGTTGCAAGGGTTCAAAGGCTTCCTCTTCCTCAGGGCTTGGTACTGTTAAAAAAAGTGTGTTATTGACTGATAGAATTGATGAGATACTAAGGGGTATCGCTCCAGATGAAGATTAAGCCTTAGGGTACTTTCACATTGAGACGACAGGTCTGTTGGTGGTAAAGCGCCGCTAGTTTTAGTGTCACTTTACTGTTTTAGAGGTACTTTTCGGCTGCCAACGGGGTGCTTTTAACCCCCGCTAGCGGCCGAAGAAGGGGTTAATAGTGCCTGTGTTGTGACGCTTCCGTAGCGCTTTTCAGGTGCTTTGAAAGCACTGCCCATTCATTCCAATGGCCAGGGGCAGTGTGGGAGCATTTTATACAGCGCTCCCGCACCGCCCCAAAGATGCTGCTTGCAGGACATTTTTTCCCGTCCCGCAAGCGCACCACCCCAGTGGGAAAGCACTCTGGCTTTCACACTGGGGAGGCATGAGAGGCAGTTTTCAGGCGCTAAAACATCTAAAAACTGCCATCAATGTGAAAGTAGCCTTAAAGTGCTTGTAAAACCTTACATATATCAAGTAAAGTGACTGGCCTCAGTTGATATACAGAGACATAAGTTGTGTCTGTTTATCCGCAGTCTTCTCTTCTCTACATCTTTTCAAAGGCCAGAATTGATAAAGCTTTTCTGAGAACAGACACACCCCCTTCACACAGCACACAGGAACAGAGCTGAGGCTGTCAATCAGCTGGAGGTCCCTCCCCTGTCACCTTTTTTCTCTTGTGTCAGGAAAACTTTTCAGAAGTGAATTATGCTGATAGCAGAGGAAGGAAGGAGCAGACAGAAATTACACTTAATGGTTTTAATTGAGACAAGTACACACTATAGAGGGATATGCTTTGTTCATATTTCATGTCTAAGGTTTACAACCACTTTAAGTCCTAAGCCCTGATGAAGGGTAGCCCTCTGAATGCCTAAAATGCGTCAGTTTAAGGCTTAACTGGTACCTGAAGTGTCACACGAATTTCCCCCCAACAACCCCTTAATTATTTCAGTCCCGTACACCCTTTTTTTTAAGAGTGCCAAGCCCTGATGAAGGGGTGCCCTCTGAATCCTCAAAATGCATTACATCTTTATGACATAAAAATCTGAATAAAAGTAAATCTGGACGGTTTTTGACATGCTTTTTGTGTTTTCCTTCTTACATACCCAAGTTATTACTGCTATCTATGTCTCCACAAGAGAGACCCATCCTTTCCATTTATTTTTGTGATAATTATCATCAAGTCTGAAAGTAAGGGAAAATCCAAAATGTTGAGCTGTCACCAGGAACAAAAATAGAAAACTAATAAGGGCACCTTTATCGGTGATAACAGACTCCGAGGGGTTTTCCTTTCACTTAACTATTAGGAATTAAGCTGATTGTGCTCTAAAAAAGTGCAAAGAGCCCTCCAGTCCTATATCTACATATTTCACATTCCTTTTCCAAATATCCGATACCCTAAATACCTGCCCTAAACTCAGGACTTGACTTTTTTTAGTCTTGCACTAAATAAATGGTCAGAATCTCTTCGGCCCTGCTGGGCCACAGAGATAGAGAAGGATCTCCTCAAAATGAACAAAGACTACTTTATTTCCTGGGTAATGGAAACTGTTGCTTACTATCTGTCCCAGTGTCTACGCAGAAAGTGTGGGAAAACCTGCACAATGGAGACACAGAAAACAGTCATAACCTAACAAAGTTTTTAAGGAAATTAAAGGGAAGTAAAAGGAAAGAAAAGGAAGTAACAGAAAAAGAAAAAGGAAAGAAAAAATAAATAAAAATAAAGGAAAAGGCTGGAAAAAGAAGAGAAAAAGAAAAGGAAGAAGAGAGAAAAAGGAAGAAGAATGAAAACAAGAAGGAAAGGAAAGGAAAGGAAAAGCAAAGGAAAGGAAAAAGGAAAGGAAAAGAAAGGAAAAGGAAAGAAAGGAAAATAAAAGGAAAGGAAAGGAAAAGGAGGGAACATGAAAGGGAAAGGAAAGGGAAAGAAAGGGAAAGACAGGGAAAAGGGAAAAAAGAAAAGAAAAGAAAAGGAAGAGGAAAAGGAAAGGAAAAGGAACGGAGGAGAAAAGGCAAAGCAAAGAAAACAAAAAGGAAAGAAAGGGTAAAGGAAAGAAAAAGGAAGAGGGAAGATAAGGAAAGGTGAGGAAAAGGAAAGGAAAAGAAAATGAAAGGAAAAGGAAAAAGGACAGTGAAAAGAAAAGGAAAAGGAAAAAAATCAAAAGGAAAGAAATGGAAAAGGAAGGAAGAGGAAGAAGAAAAGAAAAGGAAGAGAAAAGGAAGAGGAAAGGGAAAAGGGAAAAAAGGAAGAGGGAAGAAAAGGAAAGGAAAAATGTAAAAAGAAAGAGAAGAAAAGGGGAAGAAAGGCAAAAGGGAAGAAAAGGAAATGAAAGGAAAAGGAAAGGTAAACAAAGGAGGAAGAAGAAAAGGAAAAGGAAAGGGAGAGGAAAGGAAAGGGAAAGAAAAGAAAAAGGAAAGAAAATAAAAAAGGAAAGACAGGGTAAAAGGAAAGAAAATGAAAAGGAAAGGAAGAGGAAAGGAAAAGAAAGGAAAAGGGAAAAGGAAAGGAAAATAAAATAAAAAAGGTTTACATGCAACAATTTATCTAACTGAATGCATTAATAAAAGAAGCCCACATTTTGTTGTGGACCCTGTCTTATCTAAATCCATTCCTGTTACCTAAATACAGGATTACATCTAGTAACTGCAATGATCCTTTAAATTGTCCATAGGCTGAATCATCATCTCGGTCAACCCACAATAATAGTCAGGAGAGGACTGGGCTTGGGGGCGGGTGGGCCAGTACTAATAAAATATGTTGAGCTAATGGCCCTTAATATAGATATTTAAACATTCAGATTAGAGTGGGACATGTAGCTTGGTATTATCTAGCATGTCATGTGACTGAGAGCCACAAAGTAAGCTGATGCTGGAATATGTGAAAAGGTGTGACACAATTAAGGAATGCCCACCAATCAATGAGGCACCATGGCATGCTTTGCATGGTACACTTTATTCAGCCCACTGAAATCAGTCCCTAAAAGGAGATGATCAAGGTGGTTGCAAGGTGGACACATTTTATAATACAGAGAAGCAAGTTCGTAGGTTTACCTCCTGAGATGACCGTCTCCAGGCTGGTCCCATTAATGAACGCACGTTTTATTGTCTGAGTCTTCACATCTGTCCAGTACAATCTTTCTTCAAGAGCATCAAAGTCTACCACTGTAACATCATCAATGTCTGGAACAGTAAAGGCTGTAATGAAGTTGAAGTAAGGGTTGTCTATGTCAACTCCTCGTATTTCTGATCTTCTGGCATAGACAAGAAACTTTTTCATCTCTGAAAATGAAGGGAAATAAGAATGAAATTATATGTCACCTTATGGAACTATATTTGCTTGCATACTACTATTTGCAGCTACAACCTTTCTATGTCAAGACAGTGATATGTAGCTGGAGAAAAAATAATGTAATGTCCATCAAGTGACAGCTTACTTGGGAAATTAACCACTTGAGCTCCTGGAGATTTTACCCCCTTCATGACCAGCCCATTTTTTGCTATCTAGCACTGTGCTACTTTAACTGGTAATTGCACAGTCATGTAATTTACCCAAATGAAATGTATATACTTTTTCCACACAAATAGAGCTTTCTTTTGGTGATATTTTATCAGTACTGTTTTTTTTTTTAAAAGACAAAAAAAAAAAAAATTTTTTACTTTGTGCTACAAAACATATCCAATAAAAAAATAAAAATGTCTTCATACATTTTGGCCAAAATGTATTCTGCTACATGTCTTTGATTAAAAAAAGCCCAGTAAGTGTATATTGATTGGTTTGCATGAAAGTTATAGCGTCTACAAACTATGGTATTTATATTGGAATTTTGCTCATTCTTCTTTTTATAGTACAAATATAGTGGGCGCTAGGGATGAGCCGAACACCCCTCCGTTCGGTTCGCACCAGAACCTTCGAACGGACCGAACGTTCGCACGAACGTTTGAACCCTATTTAATACAATGGACGCGAACAATCAAAATCTAAAGTGCTAATTATAACGACTAATATGCATGTTATTGTCCTAAAAAGGGTTTGGGGACCCGGGTCCTGTCCGAGGGGACATGTATCAACGTAAAAATAATCTTTTAAAACGGTCTTTTTTCGGGAGCAGTGATTTTAATGATGCATAAAGTGAAAAAAAAAGTGAAATATTCCTTTAAATATCGTACCTGGGGGGGGGGGGGGGGGGTCTAAAGTATGCCTGTGAAGTGGCACGTGTTTCCCGTGTTTAGAACTGTCCCTGCACAAAATTACATTTCTAAAGGAAAAAAAACAATTTAAAACTGCTTGCGGCTTTAATGTCATGTCTGGTCCTGGCAATATGGATGAAAATCATTGAGAAAAATGGCATGGGTACCCCATCACCCCCCCCCACCCCAGCCCATTACTAGCCCCTTTGGGTCTTGTATGGATAATTAAGGGGAATAGAAATAGAAAAGGCCCTATATACTCTGAACAGTAGTATACAGGCGGTGCAAAAAAGACAGGGACTGTAGGTTTGTTCTTAAGTAGAATCTGTTTGTAATTTTGAACAGGTAAATTTTTTAAGTGTAGCTCCAGCCAAATCTATTTTTAAACTTTTTGGAGAACATAGGGAAGGGTTATCACCCCTGTAACATTTGTTTTTCTGTCTGTGCCCCTGTTCAGAACATTTCACCTCACTTTCCATCCCAATGACAAATGTTTTTGGAAAATTTGGGGTTTTTATTGAAACAAGGATTGGTGATAAAGCATCAGTGGAGAGGAGACACCTTTTTCCCATATTAACTCTTACAGGAGAGAATTTCCCTTCCTAGGGGTAGATTTATTCTCACTTCCTGTTGTTTCCTTCCGTTTGCAAGGAGGAGTCGTTTGTAAGTTGGATGTTTGAAAGTAGGGGCCTGCCGTATATACTCAGCTGAAATTTGCCCCTTAGGTGTTGGTGTTGCCACAACACTGTAAACCCTCACAGTTACCCTTGGTGGGCGCTGGATTGCCCTGCTGTGAACTATTATATCAGGAATTGTATTTACATGCCACTGTTGAACAGTAGTAGGAAAAATTTGGCCGTTGGTGGTGGTGCTGGTGTCACAACACTGTAAGCCCTCACAGTTACTCTTGGTGGGTGCAGGAGTGGGCCCTGCTGTGAATTATTAGATAAAGATTTGTAATTACACGCCCCTGTTGAACAGGGGCTGAAAAATTGGGCCTTAGGCACTGGTGCTGGTGCCACGACACTGCAACCCCTCACAGATACTGTACTTAGAGCGCAGCAATGAGCCCTGTTGCAAAGTATTGCATCAAAAATTTAGGCTTTAGGTGAATGCTATGCAAAGCACACAGTAGTACACTAAGTGAAACACTGACTGTCTGCAGCTAGCACAATCACCGGCCTGCCTGTCACAGTATAGAGAATAACTGTATCCAGGTGAGCTTTAGGTGAATGCTATGCAAAGCACACAGTAGTACACTAAGGCCCCTTTCACACGATCCGTGTCTGTGTGCGGGCTCCGCTTTGCTCAGTGGGGATCGCTCCGTCGATCCCCGCTGAGCAGGCAGATGACAGGTCTGTCCCCGCACACTGTGCAGGGACCGACCGGTCAGAGCGCCGCTCTCCCCTATGGGCGATCGGATGACGACAGACCGTCCGTTGTCATCCGATCCGATCCGCAGACGGATGGAAAAGTAGGGTTTTCCTCCGTCACACTTTGGCGGATCGGAGCGGGTTGGATGTCAGCGGACATGTCACCGCTGACATCCATGGCTCCATAGGGGTACATGGAGCATCCGTTCAGGTCCGCCTAAAAAACTGACAGGCAGACCTGAACGGTCCGTCTGTGTGAAAGAGCCCTAAGTGAAACACTGACTGTCTGCAGCTAGCACAATCACCTGCCTGCCTGTCACAGTATAGAGACTAACAGGAACGGATCTAGCTAAACTCAATACAGTGTATAAATATATATACAACACCTAGGATGCATATATATCCTCTACACACTGCTTTGGCCAATTACGGCTCTCCGTTTTTTCCGCGCTGTTATTGGCCAAGCATGCAGGTCATAGTGCATGCTTGGCCAATCATCAGCCAGCAATGCACTGCGATTCTGCAGTGAATTATGGGCCGCGTCATGCAACACGAATTTAGAGCGAACGGACCATAACGTTTGTTCTTCGCTAAACAATCGAACGACCGATGTTCGAGTCGAACGTGTGTTCGATGCGAACACGAAGCTCATCCCTAGTGAGCGCATGCACCCAGAAGAAGGCAGGAATGTTTGTTGCCTGTGCGAGTTGCCTGTCACAAGTTTGGGCAGACAGTCCGCAAGTTTTTATTTTTTAATTATGGTTCACATGATGCCCAGTTCGTAAATAGGTAATGGTCATTCATCAATAACCCCCCACCAAGACCCCAAGATATCTTGCTAACACTACAGGAGGTTGAAGATCTACATTACATATGAACATTACATAGGCATGTTACTTTTAGGCCTTGTTTACATTAGCAGTTAGGGGGCGGTAAGAACACACGTTTGAGCTGCTCCCCTTCCACTTAAGGACAGAGCCTGTTTTTCAGACTTAAAAACAATTTTTTTGCTAGAAAATTACTTAGAAACAAACATTATACATTTTTTTTAACACCCTATAGAATAAAATGGCGGTCATTGTAATACTTTTTGTCACACCGTATTTGCGCAGCGGTCTTACATGCGCACTTTTTTGGGGAAAAATTCAATTTTTTTAATTAAAAAATAAGACAACAGTAAAGTTAGCCCAATTTTTTTTTATATTGTGAAAGATAATGTTACGCCAAGTAAATTGATACCCAACATGTCACGCTTAAAAATTGCGCCCGCTCGTGAAATGGCGTCAAAATTTTACCCTTAAAAATCTCCATAGGCGACGTTTAAAAAATTGTACAGGTTGCATGTTTTGAGTTACAGAGGAGGCCGCTGAAAAGATGGATATCTCGGTTGTGGCAGCAGCTGCTGCCATTACCGAGATATCCATCTTTAACCACTTCAATACAGGGCTTTTATACCACCTCAATACCGGGCCTATTCTGGCACTTCTCTTCTACATGTGCAAATCATCATTCTTTTGCTAGAAAATTACTCAGAACCCCCAAACATTATATACATGTTTTAGCAGACACCCTAGGGAATAAAATGGCGGTCATTGCAACTTTTTATCTTGCAAGGTATTTGCGCAATAATCTTTCAAATGCCTTTTTTTGGGAAAAAATGGTTTTGTGAATTAAAAAAATAAGAAAACAGTAAAGTTAGGCCAATTTTTTTGTAAAACATGATAAAAATTATGTTACGCCGAGTAAATAGATACCTAACATGTCACGCTTTAAAATTGCGCACACTCATGGAATGGTGCCAAACTTCGGTACTTAAAAATCTCCATAGGCGACGCTTTAATTTTTTTTACAGGTTACCATTTGCATTCATCATCCAGGAAGCTGTGCATAGGATGTACTTGGACATTCCAACATGACAATGATCCAAAACACAAGGCCAAGTTGACCTGTCATTGGCTACAGCAGAATAAAGTGAAGGTTCTGGAGTGGCCATCTCAGTCTCCTGACCTGAATATCATTGAACCCCTAGAGGAGGTCTAGTACTAGAATTGTTGCACACACTCTAACGCACGTGGCGATACCTCACATATGTGGTTTGAACAGCGTTTACATATGTGGGCGGGACTTACGTGTGTGTTCGCTTCTGAGCACAGGGGCGTTTTAATTTTTTTTACTTATTTTTATTATTTTTTTACACTTTTTTTTACATTTTTTTTTTTTATCACATTCATTCCTATTACAAGGAATGCAAACATCCCTTGTAATAGGAATGGTGTGTGACAGGTCCTCTTTATGGAGAGATGCGGGGTCAATAAGACCCCACATCTCTCCTCCAGCCTGGAAAGCATGAGATCGGGAAAAATAAATCACCAATCTCATGCTTACTAGCCGCAATCAAGGCTTTGTTTACTTCCGGGAACCCGGCGTGACATCATAACGTCGCGTCCGGGCCTCCGACGGTCATAGAGATGAGTGGTGACCATCTGGTCACCGGAAATCTCTATGCTCATCATCCAGTGGCGACGATTCTTTCTATGGGCCCCCGATTGCACAGGAGAGCCTGGAGAAGCACCAGATGGCGGCGGGAGGGGGGGATGTCTCCTCCCATCTCCTATAAGAACGATCAAGTGGTGGAACTGCCACTATGATCGTTCTTATCGTGCACAGAATCGCCGGCAAGAAAGAATGATATCTGAATGATGCCTCTATCTGCAGGCATCATTCAGATATCCCCCCACAAACTCAAGGACGTCATATGACATCCACCCAGGATGGGAGATCCCATCTGTGGACGTCATATGACTATGGCTGGGTAATGAAGTGGTTAAACTGCCAATGTATATGTACATGAGCCGGTCGGCAAGTGGTTAAGCTGCAAAGGCAGCAGACGGGGGTGTACACATACCATGGCATGGCAAAAATTACCCTCTCTATTGTGCTCAATGGGTAATACTCATACCTCCCAACATTTTGAGATGGAAATGATGGACACCTACTAGCAAACGCATGTAGGCATAGGACACGCCCCCTGTCACACCCCCTTAAAGGAGACTTAACTGAAAAAAAAAGGTTAAATAAATCTACAAGGGCTTTTTTTTACCACTACTATTCCTTTATATTGGCTTTTACAACTTACAAATGCAGCAATTTAGAATTTGGATGAAAGGTTTAGCACTGGGAAACACTTTCTGAAAGATAAAACTTACATTTTACAGTTGTGCTCATAATTTATGATTTCTTGGCCATTTTTCTGAGAATATGAATGATAACACGAAAACATTTCTTTCACTCATTATTAGTGTTTGGCTGAAGCCATTTATTATCAATCAACTGTGTTTACTCTTTTTAAATCATAATGACAACAGAAACTACCCAAATGACCCTGGTCAAAAGTTTACATCCCCTGGTGATTTTGACCTGATAACATGCACGCAAGTTGACACAAAGGGGTTTGAATGGCTATTAAAGGTAACCATCCTCACCTGTGATCTGTTTGCTTGTAATTAGTGTGTGTGCATAAAAGGTCAATGAGTTTCTGGACTCCTGACAGACCCTTGCATCTTTCATCCAGTGCTGCACTGACGTTTCTGGATTCTGAATCATGAGGAGCAAAAGAATTGTCAAAGGATCTGTGGGAAAAGGTAGTTAAACTGTATAAAACAGGACAGGGATATAAAAAGATATCCAAGGAATTGAGAATGCCAGTCAGCAGTGTTCAAACTCTAATCAAGATGTGAAAAATGAGGGGTTCTGTTGAAACCAAACCATGGTCGGGTAGACCTACTAAAATTTCAGCCACAACTGCCAGGAAAATTGTTCGGGATGCAAAGAAAAACCCACAAATAACTTCAGGTGAAATACAGGACTATCTGAAAACATGTGGTGTGGCTGTTTGAAGATGCACAGTAAGGAGGCACTTGAAGAAAGATGGGCTGCATGGTCAAGTCGCCAGAAGAAAGACATTACAATGCAAATGCCACAAAGTATCCTGCTTACAATACGCCAAACAGACAAGCCTCAAACCTTCTGGCACTAAGTCATTTGGAGTGATGAGACCAAAATTGAGCTTTTTGGCCACAACCATAAATGCTACATTTGGAGAGGAGTCAACAAGGCCTATGATGAAAGGTACACCATTCTTAATGTGAAAAACGGAGGTGGATTGCTGATGTTTTGGGGATGTGTGAGCTACAAAGGCACAGGAAATTTTGGTCAAAATTAATGGCAAGATGAATGCAGAATGTTATCAAAAAATACTGGAGGAACATTTGCATTCATCAGCCAGGAAGCTGCGCATGGGACGTACTTGGACATTCCAACATGACAATGATCCAAAACACAAGGCCAAGTCGACCTTTCATTGGCTACAGCAGAATAAAGTGAAGGTTCTGGAGTGGCCATCTCAGTCTCCTGACCTCAATATCATTGAGCCACTCTGGGGAGATCTCAAACGTGCCGTTCATGCAAGACAGCCCAAGAATTTACAGGAACTGGAGGCTTTTTGCCAAGAGGAATGGGCAGCTTTACCATCTGAGAAGATAAAGAGCCTCATCCACAAATACCACAAAAGACTTCAAGCTGTCATTGATGTTAAAGGGGGCAATACACGGTATTAAGAACTGGGGTATGTAAACTTTTGATCAGGGCATTTGGGTCGTTTCTGTTGTGATTATGATTTTAAAAAAGAGTAAACACAGTTGATTGATAATAAATGGCTTCAGCCAAACACTAATCATGAGTGAAAGAAAAGTTTTTGTGTTATCATTCATAGTCTCTGAAAAATGGCCAAGAAATCATAAATTCTGCCAGGGTATGATGAGGAGGAAAGAGGGACATTGCTCCAAATCAGGGACAGTTGGGAGCTATGGTAATACTGCCCATCAAAATGACCCATTGACCTTAACGGGGCTGCACTGCAACCACCCCACAACCACCTGCAATACACACAGTTGCTGTGTGGTGGTGCAGGTTTTTAGTGGTTAAAAAGGGCTTTGAAGAGGCGACATAATGTCTCCTCACCGCAGTCTCCACCATGGATCTTTCTTCAGAGGGAACCACAAGTTTAAACTGAAAGTGAAGACAGAGGGTTGATTTACTAATAGCAAATAGACTGTGCACTTTGCAAGTGCAGTTGCTCCAGAGCTTAATAAATGGGGTAAAGCTTCACTTTGCAAAGAGTACCCTATCAGGTGCAAGGATTTTTTATTTATTTTTTCAAACTGCAATTTTGCTTGCACATGATTGGATGATGGAAGTCAGCAGAACTTCCCCTCATTTACTAACATCTGGTCAACTGCACTTGCAAAGTGCACAGTCTATTTGCCTTTAGTAACTCAACCTCAGAAACTCTTGCTGATTAACCACTTAAGCCCCGGACCATTTGGCTGGCCAAAGACCAGAGCACTTTTTGCGATTCGGCACTGCGTCGCTTTAACTGACAATTGCGCGGCCATGCGACGTAACTCCCAAACAAAATTGAGGTCCTTTTTTTCCCACAAATAGAGCTTTCTTTTGGTGGTATTTGATCACCTCTGCAGTTTTTATTTTTTGCGCTATAAACAAAAATAGAGCAACAATTTTGAAAAAAAAACAATATTTTTTACTTTTTGCTATAATAAATATCCCCAAAAAATATATCAAAAAACTAAATCTTTCCTCAGTTTAGGCCGATACGTATTCTTCTACATATTTTTGGTAAAAAAAAAATCGCAATAAGCGTTTATTGATTGGTTTGCGCAAAAGTTATAGCGTCTACAAAATAGGAGATAGATGTATGGCATTTATTAAAATTTTTTTTTTTTACTAGTAATGGCGGCGATCTGCAATTTTTATCGTGACTGCGACATTATGGCGGACACATCGGACACTTGACACCATTTTGGGACCATTGTTATTCTTACAGCGATCAGTGCTATAAAAATGTACTGATTACTGTAAAAATGACACTGGCCATGAAGGGCCTGTAGGGGGCGCTGAAGGGGTTAAGTGTGTCCTAGGGAGTGATTCTAACTGTTAGGGGGTGTGGCTACGAGTGACACGTCACTGATCGCTGCTCCTGATGATGAGAGGGAACAAACGATCAGTGACAATGTCACTAGGCAGAACGGGGAGATGCTTGTTTACACTTGCCTCTCCCCGTTCTGCAGCTCTGTGACCCGATCATGGGACACCGGCAGACATCGAGTTTGCGGGTCCCGCGGGCACGGTCAC
Source organism: Rana muscosa (assembly GCA_029206835.1). Taxonomy (NCBI): domain Eukaryota; kingdom Metazoa; phylum Chordata; class Amphibia; order Anura; family Ranidae; genus Rana; species Rana muscosa. Next base: position 444,810,740 of record CM055127.1, on the reverse strand, counting down.
AGAGCTTGCGGCAGGGGCGCGTGCACGCGCGCACGGAGGGCCTTTTAAAGTGACGTAAATATACGCTACTCTGCCCAGCCGTGCCATTTTGCCGACGTATATGTACAGGAGCCGGTCTTTAACCGGTTAAAAGAGGGATGAAGGAGCTGATAAGGTCAACACTATTTTATCACACAAGACACATGTTCTTATTTAGTACACTGACCAGTGAAGTAAAATAAAATTAGTGTGCCAAGATGTGATTTTGCAGTCTACACACAACACATTCCTGTCCATCAATGAAACCTGTATTTAATATTGACCAAAATAAAATATGCTTATTTGTGTAGTTATCTCCTTCAGCAGAAGTTTCAACTTGGCCATGCTGTAAGGAATAGGCATGACCACTGGGATTTGTGCCTCTAAGCTATAGACGGTCAGGAATGAATAAAGCCAGTGACAGAAACCTGGCTAAAATACCAACTATACCCAGCAATGCAATTGTGATTCCAAACCCAGCACTTCTACATGTTCAAATCCAATTGCCAAGAGAGTAAAAATAAATAAATAATAATAATGGAAAACATGAAAATGAAAACTACTTTGAAACCTCTAAAATACTTAATTTTATTAACCTCTTCTGCCCCGGAAGGTTTTACCCCCTTGATGACCTGGCCAGTTTTTGCAATACGGCACTGCGTTATTTTAACTGACAATTGCACGGTCCTGCGGCGCTGTACCCAAATAAAATTGATGTCCTTTTTTCCCACAGATAGAGCTTTCTTTTTGTGGTATTTGATCACCTTTGAGGTTTTTATTGTTTGCGCTATAAACAAAAAGAGAGCGACAATTTGGAAAAAAAATCAAATAATGTTTTTTACTTTATGCTATAATTTTTTTCTTTTTTTCTATTAATTTCTCAATATTGTATATTGATTGGTTTTGCGCAAACGTTATAGCGTCTACAATCTATGAGATAAATTTATGGATTTTTTTTTTTTACTAGTAATGGTGGCGTAAATTTTTAGCAGGACTGCAACATTGCGGCAGACAAATCTAACACTAAGTGACACTTTTTGGTGACCAGTGACACCAATACAGTGATCAGTGCTAACAAAATGCACTGTCACTGTTCTAATGACACATCAGGGGCAATGGAAGGGTTAAATGTGTTCCCTGGGAGGTGCTTTCTAACTGTGTGTGGGTGGGTGGGGGGGGATGCTTTGGCTGGGGGAAGACAGAGATCGGTTTTCCTGCTTAGCAGAAACACAAGATCTCCATCTTCCCCTCTCACAGGACGGTGATCTGACTTGTTTACATAGAACGATCACAGGGTGCCAGAGAACATTGAGTCCGCCAGACCCACTGATTGCCTCCCACCGTGTCCAATCACAGCGTGAGCGGGTCGCTGACAGCGCGCATGCACGCCCCAGACCCAGAACTAGAAATCACGTACAGATAGGGCCGCCCTGTCCCAGTATATGTGCATTGGGGCGTCATGAAGACGTCAGAAACAGACCACCGCTGGATCGCGGGGGAGTGCTATTTGCCACTGGGGCAGAGGATCGGGTGAGTATAAACTTTCTGGTTGCCCCTTGACAAAACCAGCAGTTAACCCGTGTAGGCACAGCTCCACTGCATGGGAAAATAATTGCCTGGAGTTGAGCTTTAATACATAGCAACTACACTTGAAATAACTGTGCTACTGGAACACCCCATGTACATATACTGCGGCAGGGCGGCCGCCCCATGCACATATACTGTGTAGGGCCCCTCGTGTTCTCCAGCCAGGGTAACAGGGAAGTGAGTGGACCGTGACTGTGCCCCCTAGGCAGAAGTGTGCTCTAGGTGGCTGCCTAGTTTGCCGAGCAGGAGTGCCGGCCCTGCATACATGTTTCCCCTCCGCATTCTAACGCACTGCCTTTGTGATCTGCTGCGGGTGCTAATACATTGTTAATGACACCCCAAACACAGATCGCAAATGCAGTGCATTTGTCTGACCTAGATTGCATGGTAGTACCATGCAATTTGGTGCGGTGCATCTTTTAAAAGCAGTGGATGCACTACTTTTCATGGAAACTGGTGCGATTTTCAGCCCATTCATATGAATAGGATGCAAAATTGCACCACACTGAACTGCACAGGAATCGCCTAGAAACACGGACTGCATTCCTTTGCGATTCAGCCCACTAGTCTTTTCCACATTAGTGTTGGGCTACCCGTACCCCTGTATGTTCTCAGGTTGTGTTCATTTATGCTTGGGCGTCTTTCATGGGTGGCTGCCTGGTATGATGTGCACTGTTGATCTTGTTGATCCTTTCTTTAGCTTACATGAATGATGGTCGGAGTCGGGCTTTAAAATACCATTACAGAGGCTTGGAACCCGGGGGGAGGGGATTTATAGAAAAGATGAGATTTGAACCTAACTTCAGCGTTAATCCTTACCTTGGCATGTCTTCTTGTCGGAGGATAGCTTCATCAGGTGTGGACAGCCACAAGCCGCGGTTCTGTTGAAGTTGATCAGGCACAGATGAGAGCACGGGCCCCTTCCATTGCCAGCGGCACAAGGATTGGGAGCTGAAAGGACAATAGGAAAATGCTTAGACTTGTCTATATAGGGAAACACAACCAATGGAAACAAATACATAAAGCCATTCATTTTTAATAGGAAAGAACATTTGATATAAATAGACAAAAGAGCAGTGGCAGCCCATCCATATGGGGCGCAGGGGTGCTGCCCCCCTAATCCATGCATCAGGCCCCCTAATCTACATGCAGGGTGCCGGACGCATGGATCTCGATTTTTTTTTTAAAGCACATGATTAAAGTCTGAGACTCTAATTGGCTTAAAAAACGGGTGGGCTCAAGGCACAGAGCACTGCGCCCTGAGCCCACCCAGTTGTGTGACATTCACAAATTAATATTCGCTATTGTCTTCCTGATTCTCCTCCCATCCAATCAGGAAGCAGCTCCTGAGACCCAATTGACAAGGGAGTCTTAGGACTCCCAATCGTGTCTCAGGACACACGGGCCAATCATGTCTCAGGACACACGGGCCAATCATGTCTCAGGACACACTTTCTGTTCAGCCCGGAGGAGAACAGAGAGGAGAATGGCCCGGCTTTTCATTCCCCCTGCCTCCTATGTTAAGGTTATTCTCCGTATCCACGTTCTCATTCATCTAACACCCGGGGGGGAACGGGGGATCGTCGCCATCCCATGCGCTGTTCGTCTCCTGCCTGGGGGTCATTTGCTTGTGCCAATCGCTGCTTCCCGTCTGTCTGGGGGGTTGGATGGCATTAGTTTGCTGCTACCCCCCCAAAATATTTAGCACCAGCCGCCACTGCAAAGGAGCTCATCCAAGGAGTCCAAGTTTTTAGGACAAGAAAGGTCCCTAACATAGGCCCCTCAGGCAGACCGGGACAAGGGTTGGGTAGGAGGGGCGGCTGCCCTGGGCACTGTGGTATCATGTGATGGTGGGCCCTTGTAGCTCTCTGGCAGTTCCTGCAGCTGAGTAGCTGTCTGCCCATATGTAGAGTTCTCAGCAGTGTCTTCACGATCCTGACAAGGAGATTGGGGGGGGAGGGGATTTGTGTTGGGTGGGAGAAGTGGGTGGGAGAAGATGTGTACTAAGAGGGGAAATTTTAGGGGTAGAGAATTTGTGCTAGGAGGGGTGATTTATTTTTTTTTATTTTTTTTGGGGGGGGGGATTTGAGTGATGGTGGGGCAAAGATTTGTGCTGAGTTGGGGGAATACAAAAGGGGGCAGATTTGTACTGGGTGGAGGGGAATTTATGCTATGGGGATAAGCATGCAGATTAGTGCTCAGTGTTTTTGTGGGGGGGATTTTGCTGACACATCTTGGGAGGGGGGGCATAGTTTGGCATGTTCCCCCTGGACTCTAGATGACCATGCCCTGGCACTGCCCTCAGAAGAAGTAAAAGACCCCAGTGGGGATGTTTAATTTTTTTGTGGCTGGCAGAACGCATTTAATTTAATTTGAAAATGTTTGATAGTAGAATGCCTGAAGAGAATAAAGCGTATGCGGCATGTCTGACAAAAATGGAAACTTATTTTTGATGGCTTTCAACCAAAGATAAAACGGTTCAGCCTGCTGAAGTGCAAAGAGAAGAAGAAATTAAATTAAATTTGAACTCCAGGGAGATATAAAATACACAAATTAATGGTGATTTGTATTCATTAAAACATTATTAAAGTGTGTTTTTTTTTTCAAGTAATGTTAGTAGCTGTATTTGACTTGGTATCAAGTACAGCAGGGCTCAGACTAAGACAGAAAGAATCAGAACAAAAAGCCAGTTAGCTGTGTTGCAGTGCCCACGTGGTAACAAAGGTGCATAAAGATAGGAGGAAAGAGCAGAATAACAAAGAGATGAGCTCATTAATTAAGCCGGCCATAGATGGATTGAATCTCAGCCGGTTCAGCAGGGACCGATCGAGATTTGATCCATCTATGGGAAGGCTGGTTGTACTAAAGTCGATCCAGGGAATTTTTTGCATGCAATTACTGCCAGTGGCTATAGCCGCAAGCAGTGATCATTGTGTTTTGCCGGCAGGGAAGGCTCCCCACCAGCAGAACATGATAGCTCTGCGGGAGGAATTCCCCCATCAACACAGTCGATCGATTTTCTTTCCTGCATCCGATCATTCCTACAACCGATCATGCTTTTAATTTATTCTATGGATTATTGTACTTTGTGATAAAGATTTGTATAATTTAATTTTGGAGCTTAGTTGTCTGCAGTGCCAACAAATAGTCCCTGCTCTTTGGAGGGTATTCTATTTCTATCTGACTTTGGGATGAAGGCAATCCCACCTTCCCACCATGTTCCTATATACAATTTAAAAAACAATGCAGCTGTGGAGGGCTCCGCCCACACAGCCTTGTAATTCATTCACATAGTTCTGTGAATAATGAAGTGCAAGTCCCATCTGCCACTGCAGATGTTTGATTGAGAATGTAGTTCTCAATAATAAGCGCTCTTGTAGTTCTCTGGCAGTTCCTGCAGCTGAGTAGCTGTTTGCCCATACGGAGAGTTCTCAGCAGTATCTGCAGGAGCCTGACATCCACTGATCGCGGGTGCAATGCTCTGCAGACTCCGTTGTAAAGAAAAAAATAAATGCATTTTTTTTTTAATCTGCAAAACGTGCATTTTTTTTTTTTTTTTAAAGGTGATATTATCTTTTAAGTCTGCTGTTTTTCAACTTCCTTTAACCACTTCAGCCCCGGAAGGTTTTACTCCCTTCCTGAACAGGCCATTTTTTGTGATGTGGCACTGTGTTAATTTAACTGACAATTGCGCGGTCGTGCGACATTGTGCCCAAATAAAATTAAAGTCCTTTTTTTCCCACAAATAGAGCTTTCTTTTGGTGGTATTTGATCACCTCTGTGGTTTGTATTTTTTGTGCTATAAACAAAAAAAGAGCGACAATTTTGAAAAAAACAAAACAATATTTTTTACTTTCTGCTATAAAACATATCCAATAATTAAAAAAAATATATATATATTTCTTCATCAATTTATATTGCTACATATTTTTGGTAAAAAAAATCCCAATAAGCGTATATTGATTGGTTTGCGCAAAAGTTATCACATCTACAAACAATGGGATAGATTTATGGAATTTTTATTTATCTTTTCTTTTACTAGTAATGGCGGCGATCAGCGATTTATAGCAGAACTGCGACATTGCAGCCGAAGAATTGGACACCTAAGTGACACTTTTGAGTGACTGGTGCTAAAAAAATGCAGTTACTGTACTAATAACAATGGTAGGAAAGGGGTTAACACCAGGGGCGATCAAAGGGTTAAGTGTGTCTCTCAATGTAAACAGACAGATCCCCGTTCTGTCAGGGAAGTAGAGAGAGATCTGCTGGTCCTAGTGATCAGGAACAGCGATCTCTCTCCTCCTCCAATCAGTACATTCCCCCACAGTTAGAAACACCTCCCTAGGGAACACTTAACCCCTTGATCGCCCCCTAGTGTTAACCCCTTCCCTGCCAGTGACATTTCTACAGTAATCAGTGGCTTATTTTAGCTCTGATCGCTCTATAAATGGTCCCAAAAAAGTGTCAAAAGTGTCCGATCTTTCCGCCGCAATGTCGCAGTCCCACTAAAAATCGCTGACTAGTAAAAAAAAAAAATTATATTGAAAATGCTATAAATATATCCCCTATATTGTAGACAATATAACTTTTGCACAAACTAATCAATATACGCTTATTGGGATTTTTTTACCAAAAATATGTATAAGAATACATATTGGCCTAAACTGATGAAGAAATGTTTTTTTTTTGAGATTGTTATTGTAGCAGTAAAAGTAAAAAAATTTTTTTTCAAAATTGTCGCTTTTTTTTTTGTTTATAGCGCAAAAAATAAAAACCACAGAGGTGATCAATAATCACCAAAAGAAAGCTCTATTTGTGGGAAAAAAAGGACATACATTTTGTTTGGGTACAACGTCACATGACGTGCAATTGTCAGTTAAAACGACGCAGTGCCGTATCGCAAAAAATGGCCTTGGGGTAAATCCTTCCGGTCCTTAACCACCTCCCTACTGTGCACGAAAACCCCCTTCCTGCCCAAGCCATTTTTCAGCTTTCAGCGCTGTCACACTTTGAATGACAATTGCGCGGTCGTGCGACGTGGCTCCCAAACGAAATTTGCGTCCTTTTTTTCCCACAAATAGAGCTTTCTTTTGGTGGTATTTGATCACCTCTGCGGTTTTTATTTTTTGCGCTATAAACAAAAGAAGAGCGTCCAGTTTGGAAAAAAAACTCAATTTTTTACTTTTTGCTATAATAAATACCCATTTTTTTTTTTTTAAATAAAATTTTCCACAGTTTAGGCCGCTACGTATTCTTCTACATATTTTTGGTATAAAAAAAAATCGCAATAAGCGCGTATTGATTGGTTTGCGCAAAAGTTATAGCGTCTACAAAATAGGGGATAGATTTATAGCATTTTTATTTTTTTATTTTTTTATTAGTAATGGCGGCGATCTGCGATTTTTTTATTGCGGCGGACACATCGGACACTTTTGACACATTTTTGGGACCATTCACATTTATACAGCGATCCCTGCTATAAAAATGCATTGATTACTGTATAAATGTGATTGGCAGGGAAGGGGTTAACCACTAGGGGGCGGGAAGGGGTTAAATATGTTCCCTCTATGTGTTCTTACTGTGGGGGGAGGGGACTGACTGGGGGAGGTGACCGATGGTTGTCCCTATGTACAAGGGACACACCATCGGTCCCCTCTCCCTCACAGGACGTGGATCTCTGTGTTTACACACAGAGACCCACTTTCCTGCTCGTTTCCCGGGCAATCGCGGGTGCCCGGCGGCAATCGCGGCCGCCGGGCACGCGCACCGGGGCCTTGTGAACGCGGCGGGCGCGCGCCGCCGACCGGCGCGCGCGCGCCTCCTAGCTCGTTTTAAAGGGAGGACGTCATATGACGTCCTCCCAGAACGAGAGTATCCTCCGCCCGCCGTCAATTGACAGTGGGCGGGGGACAAGTGGTTAAAGGGGTTGTAAAGGTTAGTTTTTTATTTTCTAAATAGGTTCCTTTAAGCTAGTGCATTGTTGGTTCACTTACCTTTTCCTTTGATATCCCTTCTGAAAGTTTTTTTTTCTTTGTCTGAATTTCTCACTTCCTGTTTCTCCTCAGTAAACTTCACACCATCATCCGAGTGGTGTGGAGTCAGCCAGAACAGCTTACTGAACAGCTTACTGAGGAGGAACAGGAAGTGAGAAATTCAGACAAAGAAAAAAAAACATTTAGAAGGGAAATCGAAGGAAAAGATAAGTGAACCAACAATGCACTAGCTTAAAGGAACCTATTTAGAAAATAAAAAACGAACCTTTACAACCCCTTTAAGTGGATATATTATATTTTTGTTGTTGGGTTTAATACTATTTTCAGGGGTTAAATGGCACAGATAAAATACAATGAATTGTTGTTCTCAGTCCTAACACATCATACTTAACTTGCCCAAGGTATGCAGTGTGATTTTTTTTTTTTTTTTTTTATTGATTTCAGCAGAAAATAAAAGGAAGCAGCATTCTCTCGGTTTGATCTTTAACAATAGCCGCGTCGCTTCTTTGGACAGACAGCAACACCCACAAGACAGAAATTAAGTGTTTGGTTTCCTGGGTGGATGTTACTTCTATTGACAGGTATGAAAACAAAATTAAGCCTTTCTGCACTATTCAAGAGACAACTCGCTGTGATCTGTGTGCTCGGGATGAGAATTGCTTCTTGAAAAAGTAGCATCCAAGGGACGCCCGGGTCGGATTTAAAAATTCTGTCTCAAAAAACTCTAATATTTAATTCATGCAAAGGAATAAAAGGCATCCTGGTAAACATCGGAGCTTGCTGAACGATGCTTAATTCATCAAAAAAAGTACTTCTTGGTGCTTGTATATAAATGTTACTGTATTGGCAAGATGGATAAAATCTATTAATGTATCTGCTGGATGCAAAAACAGAAAGCCAGTTATATTTTCAGGGCACCCTTATGGTGACAGCGATCAATACGCACTACAGATTCATACACATACAGAATGGGGGGAATTATAATTACTCAGTGTCAGTGGGAATCCTCTTTATTATTTATTGGAGCAGCAGGTGTAATGATGTTGACCACTGGGTGGCCTGTGCTGCATTATAGAACGCTTGTCGATTTGTATTCACAGTTACGTCAATGTGACAAGACCAAAATGCCACGAGGCGCCATTATTGTGTATTGTCAGAGCAGTTTTCCTCGGGTTCTAATTTTTTAGATATCCCGGGGTTGATTTACTAAAGACAAATAGACTGAGCACTTTTGCAAGTTCAGTTGCTCCAGAGCTTAGTAAATGAGGGGAAGTTCTGCTGACTTCCATCATCCAATCATGTGCAAACAAAAATGTTGTTGTTTTTTTTCCTTGCACGTGATTGGGTATTCTTTGCAAAGAGAAGCTTTACCTCATTTACTAAGCTCTGGAGCAACTGCACTTTGGAAAGGGCACAGTCTCTTTGCCTTTAGTAAATCAACCCCATAATGTTCAATCTACATTATGTAATGCTTGACAGCAGGGACAGTCTGGGACAAAAAAATAGGCCTGAGAATTTTAGACTGAGTAGCCCATACTAGGGGTGGACTGACAACTCATGGGACCCTGTTTAATAGGAGATCATACGACCCCCTATGTCCCAGTCTACACTCAAGCCACACCAACACAAAGCCCCACCTACATATTGCAGCTGAGCTGCATAGAGTGGGCATTTAGATAAGAAACTGCAGCATAGCCTGCTGGAAGTTCCTGGCTTCCTGCCATAGAAGCTGCTGGGCACTTCCAAGTATGATGCAACCAGGGGAGTTTTATGAAAATAGTGGGCCTGTGTGCAAGATCATAAGTTAGGCTCTAAAGCTAGAGAAAGAATTGTAGTCAGTCCGTTCCTGGTGTGTGGGTCTTGCAGCAGTCACTGAGCAACCGCAGCCGGCACTGATTGGGGCTCGCTTGGCAATGCCCCCCCCGCAGAGTTCGAAGACAATGGGAGAAGGGAGAGTAATGAAGCCATGATTTCAGATCAACAGTGGATCAGATTTTGATAGGACATGCAGCCTGGCGGCCCACCGGGCAAATGCCCAGTGTGCCCTATGGCCAGTCCAGGCCTGCTTGATGGGAAATGAGGAGATTGTGGACATGCTACATTTTTGATTGGATATATGCTACAGACGACAATATGAAACCGGGAACATGTTACACAAGGCTAGTAGAGATCAATGCTCTAATTACAGAAAGCTGAGGTCCCAGGGCCACACATCACACATACCAAAGGGCCCCAGGTTGGGCACCAGGGGTTTATTTGATAATATGATTTCTCTGCATGATGCACATTGACAACCACTGCATAGTTCTTATTTATGGCTTTCATGAAACCTTAGTTCTTCATATGCTCCTTACTATTTTGTAACTTACAAGCTTTAGTAATAACCAGTCACAAATGGGTTTATCCAAGAATCTAAATATTCAGGCTTAAAGTAGTGCTAAAATCTTAATGCTTATTACCTTAATGCATTCTCAGCATTAAAGCGGTTGTAAAGTCAAATCCCTTTTTTTTTTCTAGTCCCCTGCAAGGGAAAGGCATAATGAGCTAGTATGCACCGCATAGTAGCTCATTATGAAATACTTACCTTAGAACGAGGCATCGTTAACTCACCTGGTCCACGCCGAGGGAGATGACATGTTGCCTCGGCGTGTCTTCCGGGTATCGTGGCTCCAGCGCTGTGAGTGGCTGGAGCCGCGATGTCTCACTCCCGCGCATGCGCGCAGGAGATTTCGTTCCGGCGAGGTCCGGTGTCTGCCGAGTCTTCAGCCCGAGAATCCCCAGTGCGCATGCGCCGCTGCTGTCAGCGGCGCATTGCGAGGGGAATATCTCCTAAACCGTAAAGGTTTAGGAGATATTTTTTTTACCTACAGGTAAGCCTTATTATAGGCTTACCTGTAGGTAAAAATACCAAAATAGAGTTTACAACCGCTTTAAGCTAAAATGCGCCCTACTACCTGTCCTACTGCCCACTGTTTCTAAACACTTACCTGGCTTCATCTCACTACTCCCTTTACTTCCTGGTTTCATTAAGGAAAATGGGGGAAGAAGAGCCATAGGTTCTTGCTGCCATCAATCAAACCCCTGGCATTCCAGTGCTGTGTGTGTGGGTGGGACCACTCGCCCTACACGTGGGGGTATCTTTCCCTGTGCACGCGCTCATCAATGAATAAATGTTCAGAGTTCCCCTGTAAAATATATTTGCCCATGTCACTACACACTTTAGCTTATGTATGTTGTGCTGAGAAGGGACACTGCTAAGACTTTCCCCTCTCGACCAGTCCAGCAAACCTCTGCCACCTCACTCCCAGTGACAGAATGGGGTCCCGCCGTGCACATAGCACATACCTCATACACTCACCTATTGACTCCTTCCTTGCCATACAGTGCGGCCAGACAAAGGATCTCTGTAACGCGGATTTAGTCCTGGTTGGGGACCGACCGCTGGGGCAAGAGCCAGAACATAGACCACCTCGCTACTGGAGGACCCATCACCTACACTAGGTACCAAACTTCATGACCGGCTGCAATGTACCTTGAACTAGTTCTTGGATACCCATACTCCTTCTGCTTGTCTTGCTGAGTAGACCTTTTGTAGTAGCTTTACTTCATACCCCACAAGTGCTTTGCTGACCCTAGTTATTTTGTTTGCCAGAAACCTTCATACACCACTTTAAATTACTTTAGACCAGACTTTTAACAGTTGATGTGAAAATTAGCAATAGAACGTTCCTAACTAACTCTAGTAGGCTGCCCAGGCATACCTTGACAAGTCAGTAGTCCATTATTGGTGTTCTCCAGGGCTGGCAGACCTACAAACTCCCCGTGCCTCTGAGGGACAGCAAGGTGCAGCCGTCTTCCTCTGAAGCAATCATGCCATTCCACTGAGTGGGCCAAAGCCCAGGAACCCAGCCTTCCCCCTTATTTATATCACAAGTGGGTAGGCTGGTTCCAAAAAGCCCAGGAATAGCATCACACAACATTAACTCTCCTAACCTGTCTACATGTGTCTGTGGGACCTGACAGGAGAATGCAAGCACAGTTGCCACCCGGCTTGGTACATGAGGCACCTGAAGGAGAGGATGACAAGTGGAACTAAACTCACCAATTTAAAGTGGAATATTCTTTTAAGCCAAAGATGCTGCCATCTTTGTCTCCGTTTGATCTGTCTCTGTCATCTTAGCTTCTATTTGATCTGGTCTTTATTTGTTTGTCCTTTATTTAGAGTCTATTTAAAACCGCATGTCCATCTAAGACAACTCTGTCCAAGGTGACAACTTTGTTGAGCAATTTCACTGCAAAAGAAACAGTGTTGTCACACTGGGGTTGATTTACTAAAACTGGAGTGCAAAATCTGTTGCAGCTCTGCATAGAAAATAACCAACCAGCTTCCATGTTTTATTATGAAAGCTTAAACGAACAAGCTAAAGTTAGAAGCTGATTGGCTACCATGCACAGCTGCACCAGATTTTGTACTCTCCAGTTTTAGTAAATCACCCACCCTGTTACATAAATTGGGAAAATAAAGGGAATTACTGTCAGGGTCATCAGGTAATAAAACCATGTTAAAAATATGCTGTGCTTAAGTATGCACAGTATGACAAAAGACTCCTTCAACTAAGAAGAGGAAAAGCTCTGCTTTCAGACCGGTCCACCCATTTCTAGAGCATACCCCTCCTTCTATGCCGGTCTTCTGACATATTCTCATCACACACATTCCTGGGCTTAGCTTGAAGTAAAAGGGTGTTGCATACCTCCCAACATTTAAAAATTCCACTGCGGGACAACATTCAACATTCCCCTGCCTGTCACTAAAGTTGTTGAGCGGGAGGGGGGGGTTAGTTATTTTTTGCAGGACTTATAACATAATTTGCGGGGGACAGCAATTTCGTTTTTAAAGGACTTGTTAGGAAACAATGTTGAGCGGGGGGAAAAACCTGCAGAATCCGTGCGGGTTGGAAGGTATGGTGCTGTAGCAGCATTGATATATAAAAACTGATATATCCAGCACACCATGGAGAGTCATATGCCTGACAAAGAGATCCTACATGGCCTCAAAACATTGTAATAGCACCTATTGTGATGCATTCGCTTCAGTAAACCTCTGGACTACAGACTTGATCCATTGTATGTCAGTGACATATGGGGGGTGTATTTATGCCGGCCAGAAAAAGCGCAAATTTATTCCCTGCAACCAGGTTGCAGGAAAGACATTTGCTTGATTCCCCCATCAACTCAGGCAGTGCTGACAAAGTAAACCATCCTGAAAGACATTGTTCTCTCTTGCTGGGGGTGGGGATCAGTCCCCACGAGAGAAGACAGTGATTATTGCTAGCGGCTATAACAGCCACTAGTGATAATCGCAAGTAAAATCGGGCAGGCTGGTTGTACCCAAGTTGATCGATCAATCAACTTGGTACATTCAGTCTGCCCATACATGGTTTGAATCTTGGCCAGTTCCTGCGGAACCGTCCGAGATTCGAACAGTGTATTGCCTGCCTTACTAAAACTGGAGAGTTCAATATTTGCTGCAGAATTGCATAGAAACCAATCAGCTTCCAGTTTTTTTGTCAAAAGCTTAATTGAACAAACTGAAGATTGAAACTGATTGGCTACCATGCACAGTTGCACCAGATTTTGCACTTTCCAGGTTTACCCTATGATCTTATACTTCTAAGTTGGGGTAATATTTAGACATGTGCACACTGAAATATTTTGTTTCGGAATTTTGTTTTGATTTATTTAGTTACTCCCGAAATTCGTTTTCATTCATTTTGTTTTGTTAAAAAATGCATTTGTTTGAAAATCCGAATTATTAATGTTGAATCTGTCAATTGAAGGCTTATTGTGTCTGTCGAATGTTCTAAGAAGATTTGCCGAAGCAGCTAAACTGTACGACGCTGCAATCGTACATTCTGGTCGAATGCTCCTCCCACAAGCTATAGTAGAATTCTAATGTTGTATGACTAGTAATAATTATATTTATTAATTATTATTACTAGTCAACCAACATTAGAATTCTACTATAGCCTATGGGCGGAGTATTTGACCGCGATCGTATGTTTTTAGCTACTTCGTCGAATCTTCGTGTCTCTGTAATGTCAAATCTTTTCTCTCTATGTAGAATACTCTTGGACTAATAGAGTTAAGGTTAGACACATTCAACCGCAGGTTCGATAGACACAGATTGCTATTGTCACCGTCATGTCGAATCTTCTATCTATATCAAACTGTTGTCGCAACAAAACGAAAATAAAGCCTTTTTTCTATCGGATCTTTCGGATTTTGGTTTCTACGCGTTCGTTTTCGTTTGTTAAAACAAATGCAAAAATCCCCAAAATTCGTACGAAAATGCATTCGGACGAAAACGAATGCACATGTCTAGTAATATTATTGACCAGTAACTTTGGAAAAGCATCACTCCATCAATTGCCTTTGTAATTGCCAGAGTAGTAAGATAAACTGGAAATTCTGATACAGATATCTCTCCACCGGTGTCCCGGAAAGATAAAGAAGCATAAATAAACTTGCCACCAATCACAGAGAACTGGAATATATAAGTGTTGGGTGGAGTTGATGTTAAATCCAGTAAAGCAAGAACAGTATTTTGGTATTTCTTCCACTAGTTGGAAGATAAAACTTTTAGAACAGAAACTGTTTTCTTCAGACAATGAACTCGTGACAACGAGACAAAAAAAAAGATATAGTAAAACACTATAATTCATGGCTTTTAATTAGTAGAAGTTAATATATCAGAGCATACCTAGCTCTGCTGGCACTCTTGTGGAGAACATTTGTAATGTGCAGTCCTCAGTGGAGCTGTATCTACTGATGCCAGTAATGAGATTACTTGCCCAACCCTACAACACTTGCTGATTTCACACTATAAGTTTGATATAGGGAACTTTTTAAGAGATACAAAGCAACTTGGATTGTCCCATAGGAGAATTAAGTTTGTCATGAAAATAATCGCTCTTGCCACGAAAATAATTGCTTTATCTTTTGTAAGGCTTTGTACACTACTTTAACAAAATAGGTTACAAGAAAGAACAAATCAAAAGGAGAGCAGCAAAAGCTCCTTTTTGTATTACCGGATTGTGGGGAGGTGCAGCGTGGTGGGGTGGCAGTAAACATTCAGAGTCCAGTTGCAAAAAAAAAACTGTATTTAAATTCAAGTTCAGCAATGCACAACTAGCCTGGTGATAAGACTACCAGACCAGGAGCGCTCACAAAACGTACAGTGATAAGTAGTAGCGGTAGGTCCAAGGTGTGCCAACAGCATTTGTCTTAAAGGAGTGCATTCTATGCATTAAGATAAAAAACTTTTTTGTGTAGCAGCCCCCCATCACCCGCTAATTACCTACCTGAGTCCCTTCTCTCTCCAGGGATGTCCACAATCCCCTCAGCCATCCAGGACACTCCTCCTGATTGGTTGAGACAGAGCAGCGGCGCCATTGGCTCCCGCAGCTGTTAATCAAAGTCAGTCAGCTAATCAGACGAGAGAGGGGGCGAGGCCAGGTAGGGGCTCCATGTCTGAATGGGTAAACGGGGCTGTGACTTGGCTTGGGTGCCTCCTGTAGCAAGCTGCTGGCTGAGGGGCACTCAAAGGAGGGAGGGGCTAGGAGCAGTGAAGAGGGAACAGAGAAGAGAGGATCCAAGCTGCTCTGTGCAAAACTAACTGCACAGAGGAGGTAAGAATAGCAGGTTTCTTATTTAAAAAAAAAAAAAAAAACAGCCTTTACAATCACTTTAAGGGGCAGAATGCGGCCTGGCCGGTCTATACCCAAGTGGGGAGGCTTCCAAGAAGGAAGGCATGTCCCTGCACTTTCCCTACTCATCTGATACTAAGCACTATCCCCAGACGGGTGACCTGTCCATACATCACCCACACACAAAATGTGTGCCAAACCTGGAGCCAAGGTCATATGGTAGTAAAGGCAATTTTTTTTTCAAATACCAAACATGTTATACTTACTTTCTCTATGCAGCAGTTTTGCACAGAGTAACCCTAATCCTCCTCTTCTTGGGTCCCTCTCCTGGCCCCTACCGTCTGCCGAGTGGCCCCAGAGCAAGCAGCATTCAATGGGGCACCCAAGCAGGCTCGCTCCTGAGCCACTGCTCTGTATGTCCATCCACACACAGAGCCACACATTGACTCACTGGCTGTGGTTGACAGCAGTGGCTCCCGCTACTGTCTCTGCCAATGAGGAAGGAGAGTCCCTGGAGAGCTAAGGCTCTTGTGCATATCGCTGGATGGGGCTCAGGTAACTATTAGGGGGAATGGGGGGCTTCTGCACAGAGAAGTATTTTTACCTTCATACATAGAATGCATGAAGGTAAAAAATCATAAGCCTTTACAATCACTTTAAATAGACTCTGCCTGACCCAAGATGGCCACCAAGGTCACATGGGACACCAGAATTCAATCGAATGCTGCCTCCCTGTTACTGAGGCGATCATAGAGGAACTAGGCTCCTCTCGACTTCCCTCTCCACCTGCATTGCACTACAGATGTGCACCACCTACAGTGGAGAAAATAGACTGCACCTGCTTACAGAATTATGTATTTAGACTAGAGTCCCCTGCTTTAATAAAGCCCAACCAGACAAAGTGGGGATGGGTTAATGCCACTGTCAGCACTGTATTTTCATCTGTGTCCATAGGTGTGCACAGCCCATTGCATTAGGGTGTGCACCTCAAAATGCATGTGTGACATATTTACTGGTCTCTTCCCCACTCTCAACCCTGGAACAATATGGGAGGGGGAGGGGACCCAGGCAGCAAAAAGAAGAACAGAAACAGGAGGGGTGGTGGGGTTGGCATATATATCGGTACCGATCCCCCGTATTTTCCTCCTGTGGCAGCTGAATGTAGGCGAGTTGGAGAGGAGGAGAAGCCCACTTTCAGCTGCAGCAGGAGGAAAATACAGATAGGTTTGACTAAATTCCACCCCGCCGCTCCTCCTGTCCAGGTTGTGGGGGACGCAAAGAAGGATCACGGTTTACCTGCCCGCGATCGATGGGAAGATTGCGATTGACGGGTTGCCAACCCTAGGATTAGGGTGTGCCCAGACGCACATCTATGTTTGTGTCCTAATTGTGTTACCCTCACTTCCTTTATAAGTTTCGAAACCTCATAAAACTATGTTACTTGGGGTACTCAGATAAACAAGAAATGTTGTGTTATTACTTTTCACAGACCTCATTATTTATGTAATTTCTACTTTATACATAGGTTTCTCCTGGAGTCACCCTCGAAATAAAGTCCTTTGCGTATGTCATTGCTCTCCTACTATGCATCATCAGGCATAAACTCCATGCACCAACTTCTCAGCAGGTAATTTATAGGGCAAAGTCCCTAAAGATTTGGTAATATTTCTCTTTTAAAATTGCTTTTGCCTTCTCATCCTAATAATATTCCTAGCTGTGAAATACTCGGCTCTCACGGCAGCGTAGAAAAATATTTCAGCTGGGACATTATAACTCAAGGTTTGTGAGAGCGTTCCATCTTCTTCTGGGCTCCGTTTCCCCAGGTGATAAAACCAAAGTCTGCTTCATTCGCTTAGAAAGGTTATGTTTATTATCACCCAATGGGAGTTTAAAGGGAATGTATTATCAAAAACCTTAAAAAATAGCCAATACCACTGGCGGCTGGTGAGCAAACACACTTCCACGCCATGCCTCAGCTGGGTCTCTCTTTCCTCCGCAACTGTCCAGCTTTCAGGTTTGATGTACAAAACATCTACATCAATATTCTCTATATCTATGAAGTACACTACTAGTAGACATGTCTATCTTGCTATCCATGTTAGCATGCATTGCTTATTTTCAACACAAGTCGAAAGACGTGATGTGATCCCAACCAGACCAAGTATTTCTGTTAAATTTTTTAACGTACTTTAAAAACATGAATTTGGATGCCGTGGGCAGCATAACTTTGTTTTCGCAAACCAGCCCTGCATTTATAACCCCTTCGCGCCTAAGGGTAAAATATTAATGCCTAAGCCCAATTTTGTGACTTTGACATGTGTTAGTAAAACCGTACATATCATCACAACTACTTTGTGCATCCAGGTGGATTATACCCCATTTTTTTTCAGGACAAATTGGGCTTTCATTTAGTTGTAAATGGTAATGGATATCTCCTGATTTTTTTTTTTTATTATCGAAGGAAAACTCCCGAAATTTTTTTTTTTTTTTTTTAAATTTAGCTGTATATTTCTTGGTACTACCATAACCTGGGAAGAAAAGAATGGCTGCACACCACAGGAACGTTCCAACGATTTTATTCCAAAAAATAGCAAATGACAGCCAACAAAGACAGAGTGTCCAAACCCAGGAGGTGAATAGTTACTACCATAACCTACCACCAAAGTACAACCCAATGTACATTTTCCTGCTCCTGAGGATTACAGCCATACCACAATGTTAGGTGTTGTATGCAGAGCTTTTTTTTCTCAGAAAATAGGTGCAGGAACTCAACCCCAAGCCCATTCAGATTTCACAAACAGTAGAAGGGTCTTAAAGGGGCAATAAATACCACAATTGCATTACATACAGAGTGCAGAATTCAAGGGGTTACACACAGAGTGCATAGCTGTCACTTGTAAACACAGAAACCAGACTTCTGTGTTTACAAGTGATTGTGGTGAGGAGGCACCAAAGGGTCTGAGCCAGAGGTGCTGGAACTGAGTTCCCCCAAGTTCCCCCTGAAAAAAAGCCCTGGTTGTATGTACCCGTATTACATCCCAAAAACAATAGTGCACATTTTGCTTTTTTTTTACCAACCTAAAACACACTGACACTGATACTACTTAACCACTTGCCGACCAGCCACCGTCATTGTACTGTGACAGGACGACTCGTTCCCCCGAATCGGTGTCATTGTATGTCGGCTCGGGAACTCTATTTTGTGGGCGCGTGTGCACCCACTGGCCAGCAGGGGAGCCAATCAGTGGGTGGGGGGGAATCTATGTCCACTGGCCACCCACGATCGTTACCCGCAGTGACAGAATGGGGATCTGCCTGTGTAAACAAGGCAAATCTCCGTTCTGACAGGGGAGATGACACAGATCTTGTCTTTCTGCTATGCAGGAAGATGGATCTGTGCATTTCCCCAGTCACACAATCCCCTATACAGTTAGAAAACACCTGCAGGGAACACATATATAACCCTTTGATCTCCCCTGATGTTAACCCCTTCCCTGCCCGTGTCATTAGTACAATAACAGTGCATATTTTTATCACTGATCACTGTAATAATGTCATTGGTTCCCAAAAAAGTGTAAAAAATGTCAGTTAGGTGTCTGATCTGTCCGCCGCAATGTCGCATATCACCGCCATTACTAGTAAAAAATATATATACCGTAATAAAAAAAATGCCATAAATCTATTCCCTATTTTGTAGACATGCAAACCAATCATTATACGCTTATTGCATTTTTTTTTACCAAAGATATGTAGAAGAATATATATCGGCCTAAACTGAGGAAGACATTTGTTTTTTTATATTTTTGGGGGGGATATTTATTATAGCAAAAAGTAAAAAATCTTGCATTTTTTTTCAAAATTTACGCTCTTTTTGTTTATAGCGCAAAAAATAAAAACCGCAGAGGTGATCAAATACTACCAAAAGAAAGCTCTATTTGTGGGGAAAAAAGGACATACATTTTTGTTTGGGTACAGCATTGCATGACTGCACAATGGTCAGTTAAATCAGCACAGTGCCGTATCAAAAAAAAATTGCCTGGTCATTAACCTCCCTGGTTATGTGGGATTTTTGATGCTGAAAGAGGTACATTGTTTTGCATGGAAATTTGGCGTTTTATATTGTAGGCCTGTAATTCTTAGAAATAACTGACTTAAATCTGTCCAAACAAGAGTCTGGTAGACATCTCGGGTATGATAAAGTTTGAAACACGAATTCATAAATTAAAATATAATAAATAACTATAAATAATTATAAGAAATAATATATATTAATAATAAAAAATATTCAATAATGTAATCAAATCAAAAACAGAGAAATTTGCTCAGTTGCAGAATTGTCGCTGTCATGAGATTTAGTGTTTGATGACGAATTTCCCCACAAATCGCTATCGCTCAATTCTTCTAATTTATTATCGCTGTTTTCTAGCTGGTCTAAAAGCACTTTTGACGTAAAGGGACACTTTTTGGTTGCTATGGACAATCTCCAAATTCCAGGCAGAAAGAACAGTATTTATAATATAAAAGTGCATGCAGGACACTGGACAGACCACTAGGGACAAAGGGGATGTGAAACTATTTTGTACAGTACTGTAATCTGTTAGATTACAGTATACTGTATGTATTGTGTGTTTTTAACTTTTTGAATTTGGCGCCGAGCTCTGTCCCCGTGCATCGCGCCGCTCACAGGGAACGGAGCTCGGCACTGTGAATCGAGCGAGGAGACAGCTCGCAGACACAGCGGGGAGACATCGCAGGATCCAGGGGACAAGGTAAGTAAAGCGGAGTTCCAGTCCCCCAAACATTTTTTTTTTAAGGACAGCTCTGGAATTGTCATAACATGTAGATGAACATTTCTAACATGTCATATTTTTTGCACTTTTACTTTCTTTAAAAATAGTTAATTACTCACTGATCTCGGAAGCAGGCAGGTTCCATTTTAGCTGTGGGCATCTGAAGCCCTCCTGTGTTAACTTCCTGGATTTCTGTGCAGCTGATTACCCAGCATGCGCCTCTAAATCCCACACCTATTCTTCCTGATAGGTTGCTATAGCAACGTCAGCGTCAGCGCAAGTTCCCTCCCCATTGCTATAGCAAACTGTCAAAGGACAGGAGAGGAGAGGAAGTTTACAAGTCTCTCCAGCTGCCGCTGTGTACCGCGGGATGTTAGAATGTTAACCCTGATCGCCCCCTCCTCCTCCCATTCTCCTATCAGCAGAGAAGAGAGCGCGGCTCTCTCATTAGGTTCGCCGCTTCAGTTTTCTGCAGGATATTTTTTTCCATCCCCATTGCCTACAACTCCCAGCCTGCACTCAGCTGGGCTAACTCCCGTTCGCGTAATTTCCTTACAAATATTGTGAGATTTCGGCAGTAGGCGATTTGCAAGGACTCCTGGTATTCATGACGCTGCTATCCCAGGAACGCTTGCGAATCACCTAGTGACATAATCGCCTAGGCGGGGGGAAAGGAGGAAGTAATGGGGAAAAAAATAAAATAAGGTATTTACGAGCAAAAATTAAATGCCCATTGGGAAAAGTGCTGCATGTCCTTAGCTCACACAGACAAAGTAAAAAAATGGGTGAAACTCCGCTTTAAGTGGGTAAAAAAAATAAAAATTATGCCCCCCCAAAAAAAATACTGACCCTGACCTTTGACCATGACCTTTGACCTTGACACAAACACTAACCCTGGCACTGACCTAGATCAAACCTTGATCTAGGTATTTTTTTATTTTTTTTGTTTTATTTGTTTATTATTATTATTTTTTTTTTTTAATTTAATTTTTTACACACACTTTTCATTTTTCTGTGCAAGGACAGAGAGAGATACAATGTATCTGTCTCCTTTGATCAGAGGAAAGAAAACACAGGGGCACGCTTCACAGTGCCTGATCACTTTTTTTTTTTTAAAAGCCCATGGCGTGTGAAACACACCCAAAAACTCCACCCGGTGCCAAAAAAAGTGCCCACACATAAAGAGTGACACAAAACGTGCAACGGGTGTTACACTTGTCCTCCACTAGGAAGGACCTTACCCTGATCCCCCGGGGCGTTAGGGACTGAGGTACATCACGCGGTCCAACTGGCCGAAACCAGACGGACCCCTTTCTCTGGAGGGTCTGCCGAAACAGACCCACCCAAGTACTAGGTGGGGCTCCCCCGAAGGGAGACCCCATGAGAGCAGGTGAACTAAGCCAGAAGGCCATGTCCACCGACTCCCAAGTCGTTCAGGGCAGGCCCGAGGACCTACACCCTACTAAACACACTGTGACAAACGTGCAGACAACCAACAAAAAAATACAAAAAAGTGACGAACACGGGGATAAATAATAAGGGGTGGGGAGAAGGAAGGTGGGAGAGTGAAAAGTGGCCATTGTGCAATACAATGGCCAGGCCCTCCGGCCAGGAATAAAAAATTCCTCCGGTCCTAGCCAAAAGGCCCGGCCCAGGAGGCAGGTGCTAAAAAGGCGTGTACATGGAGCAGTGACCGCGGTGCCATATATCAGTGCGACCCTCACTCACAGTGATCGTCTGGCACCCTTGGACTGCCACTCCAAGGGCACATGCACCATGGGTGGTCCTGATCACTGTCATAGCCAATCAGAGGCTATCACAGCAATCAGATGACCTGGAATCTTGAGCTCCGGGTCCCGTTCGTTAGTACGGGGCCCGGCGGCTCACGGTGAGACCCCGATCTCTGTACTGCACGGCGCGCTCCCAGCACAAAGGGAGGTCCGCAATTTGCATATTTGTGTGACGTTTGCTCCAAGGGGTTAAAGTAAATTTGTATTATATTGATGATGTTGATTATTATTCAGATCTTCACTCATTTTTTTGAGTTCTGCCCATCATAATTCCAGCCCAAGCGCATTACAAAATTGATATTATAGATTTATTTTACAGTACCTTATTTCTTTAGATTTTCGCAGCAC
The DNA here is from genome assembly GCA_029206835.1 of Rana muscosa. Classification (NCBI taxonomy): domain Eukaryota; kingdom Metazoa; phylum Chordata; class Amphibia; order Anura; family Ranidae; genus Rana; species Rana muscosa. Next base: position 444,788,508 of record CM055127.1, on the reverse strand, counting down.
TTCCAGTTGTGGCTGCCTAGGCAAGTGAGGTCATTAGAATATCCTGTTGACTTCTGGGATATCTGCATCATTGATCCCAGGAGTAATAGGGCATCCTGAGCGTTTAACCGGGAGGTGCATGCTGGCCAACCAGCAGCACGAGATTTAAAATAAGACTGGGAACCAGCTTCACATGCCCACAGCTGTGATGGCTGTCACCGGAATTTCACCAATGGAGGATAAAGTACACATTTGGCAAGTACATATTATAAGCACATGTATGATAATATCCAAAATAGATGCAGCGATTTCTAATAATCAAGAAGATGGTTTTACTTAACCTCACGAATGCGCTTCTGCCTGACCTCACGAATGCGCTTCTGGAAGAATGGTCAAAGATTCCCATAGACACACTCCTAAACCTTGTGGACGGCCTTCCCAGAAGAGTTAAAGCTGGTATAGCTGAAAAGGGTGGGCCAACTCAATATTGAACCCTGCAGACCAAGACGCCACTAAAGTTCATGTGCGTGTAAAGGCAGGTGTCCCAATACTTTTGGTAATATAGTGTATATGATATACACAAAGTTTGAATAAAGTAAACAATCTTGACAAAATCCCACTTCTTTTCATTACAAAAATGAAAGACAATCATCTCAAATCTACTAATACTGCTACTAGAAAATTGGAATTAGCACTTGCTATTATGGAGTAGCACAAGGTTGGGTGGAGGACGATGATACAAATTGAAATGGTAAACATGGATCATCGAGTCAAGAGACACATAGCGGTTGGTACAGTGACAACGTGAGTTTTCTTTCATTTCTTTCATAGCAAAGCATTGATTGGGACAAGAAGGAGGGCTGTATCGTTATTGTAAATGTTATTTTTTATCTGACACACACAGACCCCCTGAAACCCATCAATGGACCACTTAGGAGTACACGCACCCCAGGTTAAAGTGATTGTAATCGATTACCTTGTAAAACAAGCCATTCAGTTCAAAATAGAAATGAAAGGCAAAACATTTTTGTATAGAAATAAAAAAAAAATAAAATAAACATTTTAAACACCTTTTTTCCTTTTTTTTTTAATAAGTGATCACATTCCCTCTGTTGCTGCATAAGAGCTGGGGGGGGGGGAACCAGCAGCACACTGAGCTTCCCAGTGACAGGCTGTACAGTGGGGGGGGGGGGCATGTCAGCACAAGTCATGATCATTGGAGGAGAGCAGGCTGAGTTCCCAGCATAGCTGGATAACTGATCGCAGTGTGTTCTCCTGCTTAGTGTGGTCAGTTTTTAATAGGAAAGCAGAGGGGCTGGCAGGAACACCAGGGACTTCACACAAAGGAAGTGATACAAAGAGAACAGATTTTGGTAGTATATGGTACAGCAGGCTCATATAAGGAATATGAAATATATAAATCAATACAAATCTTGATAGTAGTGCTCCAGTGTTATTATCATATCACCGTGCTTCTCAATAAGTCTTATTACTTGTGCACACCACCACCAGCTATTTTATCTGCTCACCTCAAGGATGAGTCAGGAAGATTTAATTTAAAGGGGTTGTAAAGATTCCTTTTTAAAAAAATAAATAAAATAACACACATATCATACTTACCTCCACTGTGCAGTTTGTTTTGCACAGAGTGGCCCTGATCCTGGTCTTCCGGGGTCCCTCAGCGGCTGTCTCGGCCCCTCCCCGCAAGAGCTAACCCCCTTCATGAGAGCTCTCTCCCATGGGGATTAGCTTGCGGGCGCGTTCCCGTGATACAGTCGGCGGCCATAACTGCCGACTGTATCACTTGGCCCCGCCCCCCGGCGCGTCACATCATTGATTTGATTGACAGGAGCAGGAGCCAATGGCTGCACTGCTAACAATCATCCAATGAATGAGCCGAGAAGCCGGCCGAGAAGCCTGCATGTTCACGATGCGGGACTTTCGAGGGGTCAGGTAAGTAATCGGGGGGCTGGGGGGCCGCTAATCGTCGGATGTTTTTTCACCTTAATGCATAGGATGCATTAAGGTGAAAAAACATGAACCTTTACAACCCCTTTAACTCTTTCTTTTCACTCCCCAAACGTCTTTTCTTTTCTCTCAGGATTCAGCTGTTCAATTTCTCCCTTTCATGATCTCCACTCTGACCAATGTGTCCCTCACCGATAGGGGGTTGATCTCCGAGATTACTCAGCTGTTCCTCCACTTCAAGGGACTCGTGTATCATGTAATCAAAAACACAACCGACATAGTGCTCTCTGCGATAAAACCTTTATTTAAAACCCCGCTAAAAGAGGACACTTACTAGATATAAAAACAACATTTGCTTGTTACATGTATTGAGAGCGTCCGCTCGCTCACCACCGTAGCTGCGCTACGTCACAGGCTCGGATCCTCTCCTCTGCACATGTATCGACTTTTGGATGGTCTTCCTCAGCAGATGCTGACTCTTCCTTGAGGTGAGCAGATAAAATAGCTGGTGGTGGTGTGCACAAGCAATAAGACTTATTGAGAAGCACGGTGATATGATAATAACACTGGAGCACTACTATCAAGATTTATATTGATTTATGAGACATTTATTATAATTTTTTTATGAATTTGAATTTTATTGCATGTATAAATAGCACTAAGTATAGCATTGACTTATCACTGTAGTAGCGCTGCGCTGTGTGTGTCTTTTGGTACACATCCATAAATATATATATTAGAGCTGCACGATTAATCACCAAGAATCGTTATCGCAATTTTTTTCCCCGTTGCGATCTTGACAAAGTATTTCCCGATCTTTTGTATGCAGAGAATTTTCTCTGCTCAGCCGTCAAAAGAAAGGAGGAAAAAATCTGAGCAGTCTGCCAAGTATGAGAACATTCTTTATCAGTGGAACGTTACATCTAAACATTGTAACAATTTGTCTGTTACATCAAAGGAATAGACTTCTGTATGAAAATTAGGAAATGTTAACCACTTAGGCCCCTTTCACACGTTCGGACCGTTCAGGTCCGCCTGTCAGTTTTCTAGGCGGACCTGAATGGGCGCTCTATACAGGTCTATGGAGCGACGGATGTCAGCGGTGACAATTATAAACACTAGACTTTTTTTGACATTTGTTGTTTTCAAGTTAAAAACATTTTTTTTTTGCTAGAAAATTACTTAGAACCCCCAAACATTATATATATATATATATATATATATATATATATATATATATATATTTTAGTAGAGACCCTAGAGAATAAAATGGTGGTTGTTGCAATATTTTATGTCACACTGTATTTGCGCAGCAGTCTTTCAAATGCAATTTTTTTGGAAAAAAATTACTTTAACCACTTAAGCCCCGGACCAATATGCAGCATAAAGACCAGGCCCCTTTTTGCGATTCGGCACTGCGTCGCTTTAACTGACAGTTGCACGGTTGTGCGACGTGGCTGCCAAACAAAATTTATGTCCTTTTTTCCCCACAAATAGAGCTTTCTTTTGGTGGTATTTGATCACCTCTGCGGTTTTTATTTTTGGCACTATAAACAAAAATAGAGCGACAATTTTGAAAAAAATTAAATATTTTTTACTTTTTGCTATAATAAATATCCCCCAAAAAAATATATAACATTTTTTTTCTTCCTCAGTTTAGGCCGATACGTATTCTTCTACATATTTTTGGTAAAAAAAAACGCAATCGGTGTCTATTGATTGGTTTGCGCAAAAGTTATAGCGTTTACAAAATAGGGGGTAGTTTTATGGCATTTTTATATATTTTTTTGTTTTTTTACTAGTAATGGCGGCGATCAGCGTTTTTTTTCGTGACTGCGACATTATGGCGGACACATCGGACACTTTTGACACATTTTTGGGACCATTGTCATTTTTACAGCAATCAGTGCAATAAAAATGCACTGGTTACTGTAAAAATGACACTGGCAGTGAAGGGGTTAACCACTAGAGGCTCTGAAGGGGTTAAATATGCCTAAGGGAGTGATTCTCACTGTTAGGGGGCGTGGCTACGAGTGACACGTCACTGATCGCTGTTCTGATTACACAGAGCGGAGATCGGTGACAGTGTCAGTAGGCGAGCAGGGAGATGTTGTGTTTACACTAACATCTCCCCACTCCATCCCTCCGTGAGACGATCGCGGGGATCCCCATGGCGATCGAGTCCGCGGGACCCGCGGTCTGACTCACGGGAATGACTGCAGGGTCGCGAGCGCGCCACCGGCGCCGCGCGCGCGACCACACAGCAGGCAGTTAAAGGGGACGTACAGGTATGTGATTGTGCCTGTACGAGCCATTCTGCCCACGTATATATGCCGTGAGCGGTTGTTAAGCGGTTAATGAATAAAAAAAACAAAAAAAACTAACCAGTAAAGTTAGCCCAATTTTTTTTTTGTATAATGTGAGAGATTTTACGCCGCAAGAATCGTGACAGAATCGTGATCTTTATTCTAAGCAAAAAAAATCGTGATTCTCATTTTGGCCAGAATCGTGCAGCTCTAATATATATATAGGTCTTGCAGATGAGACAATGCATAACTCTTCTGCAATAAAAAGCGTTCCTGATAGCAATTTACTGGTTATGTGACTTTGACGGGTCATATGACTGGCTTTTACTTTTCCCACATTCATTCAATAGCGCTCCAGCAGATTTTGAGTCTTGAAGCCAGTAGAGTGCTAAGCGCATTTATAAAGAACATTAACAACTGTAAATGTGCTTCTCTTTTCCAAGGCATTGGTATAGCAGCTCTGTTTTATTCCCAGACTAGCGCTGCAATCATCAAACTGACTGCACTTTTTATGAGCAGACGTTTACTTCACTAACAGGTTCGTCTAATTGGTTGTGTTAAGCAGAGTGGAAAGCTTCAGCGTATGAATGCACGGAAAAATATGAGATAACGGAACGCACACACGAATGACAACAATGACAATAGCGAAAGGACAAACAAATCTGCTCCTCCGCAGTACAGGGTTACATAATGTACTGACCCAACAGAATGCATTAGCAATCCATTTGTTTTCCCATCTCCGCTCTCCTTCAGTAAATAAAGCACATTACTTCCAAACCAAGGAACCATGTAAAAAATGACTTCAAACCATGTCTGAAACCTGAAGCCATATAGATATAATGAATGACTTCAATCGCATCCCACATACCGGACCTGTTGCTCTTAACGTCACATGAGTATCAGAGCAACATAACGGCACAGCATATCCCAAACAAAAGCCTCAGATCCGCCACACAAAACTCTCTCTGCGCTCAACTCCAATTGCTTTCAATTACTATACTTTCCTCTGCTACTCTGCAAAATTACTTTCTGTTGAAAATATTTTTTTGGCATTCAAAAGAAAAAAAAAATAGTCTTGCAGATGCTTTTTTTTTGTATAAAAATAGGGATAAAATATCCACACCTCCATACGAAGCAACAACAAATACATTGTACCCAATTGCAATTGTATTTTAGTTTTAGAGCCCATTCACACAGGGGCAACTTTGGATCCGACTTCAAGTCGCCCCAAGTCGCGCTGCATGAGAAAATCAATGTAAGTGAATGGAGCCGTCTTAATGCACACTACTGAAGTCGCTCCGACTTAAAAAAAAGGTTCCTGTACTACGTCAATCCGATTTCTAGGCGACTGCTAGGCGACCTGTACCCATTGATTTCAATGGAAGTCGCCTCAGAAGTCGGATCCCCTGTCTTAACAGAAGCACCTTTCCAGGAAGAGAACATACATTTCTCAGGAAAACCCCTCCCTCCCCCCTCCCTCCCACAGAGCTGATTCTTCTTTTATTGGCCACTGGAATGTCTCCTGTCCTGGAGGCAACTTGAAGTTGCCTTGTAAGTAGCTTCATGTCGCACTGTGATTCATACTCAAGTCTTGTCCAAGTTGCCTCCCAAAGTGACGCTGGAAGTCGTGTTGCCCCTGTGTGAATGGAGTCTTAGGAGGAACCTAGTGGGCTTTGTCAGTTGGATACTCTTTTGCCTCGTACACACGACTGGTTTTCCCGGCAGGAAAAAAAACAACGCTTTTCCCCCGACGGGATTCCTCTCAAGCCTGCCTTGCATACACACAGTCACACAAAAGACCGCTGAACTTTTGAATAACAAGAACGTGGTGACGTCAAAGACTACGACGTGCCGACAAAATTACGTTCTATGCTTCCGCACATGCGTCAAATTTTTTACGAGCATACGCGTTTTTTTTCCTCTCTGCAGGATTTTTTCCTGACGGAAAAAAAGTGAGCTGGTTCTCTTTTTTTTCTCCGCAGTTTTCCTGTCGGGAAAACTGCGATGGAGCATACACACGGCCGGTTTTCCCGGCCAAAAGCTGTCATGGCAGTTTTCACGACGGGAAAACCGGTCGTGTGTACGAGGCAAAACGGTGAGAGCTTCATACTATTATTCCTAATCACGTTCCTGTCTACCTCGGAATGTTGGATGTTCTCACCCATCTTTCCACGTTCCTGCATCTCCTGTTGCATTTCCCATCATTTTAAAACAATTTAAAAATCCAGCAGGCAGAGGGAGTTCTTCATGATGGCCACAGCAGGCCCAGAAACGCAAGCACAGAAATCTAACCAAAAGTATTTTCAAGAGATATAAGAAACTAGTATAAATAAAGGAAAAACGTATTTTATTTTAGTACTGGATAGAGGTATTGAAACACCTCTCAGGTTTTTATTGGTGTCTGTGACCCGTTAGGGAGACTCACCCTCTCTAAAGTAAAGTTAACCGCTTGCCGACCGCCTCACATAGATATACGTCGGCAGAATGGCATGGGCAGGCAAAGCAACGTATATATACGTTGCTTTAAAGCTGCCCCATAGTGGGCGCGCGTGCCTGCCGCGGTCTCTGAGACCGCGCCCACAGGACCCGCGGACTCAATGTCCGCCGGTATCCCGCGATCGGGTCAGGGAACGGCAGAATGGGGGGGATGTCTTTGTAAACAAGACATCTCCCTAATCTGCCTGGTGACACAGCACTGATCGTCTGCTCCCTCTCATCGGGAGCAGCGATCAGTGACGTGTCACAGTAAGCCACGCCCCCTAACCATTATATTCACTCCCTAGGACACACTTAACCCTTTCAGCGCCCCCTACTGGTTAACCCCTTCACTGCCAGTCCCATTTACACAGTAATCAGTGCATTTTTATAGCACTGATCGCTTTATAAATGTGAATAGTCCCAAAATAGTGCCAAAAGTGTCCGATGTGTCCGCCATAATGTCGCAGTCGTGATAAAAATCGCAGATTGCCGCCATAACAAGTAAAAAAAAAATATTATAAAAATGCCATAAAACTACCCCTATTTTGTAGACGCTATATCTTTTGCGCAAACCAATCAATATACGCTTATTGTGATTTGTTTTACCAAAAATATGTAGAAGCATACGTATCGGCTTAAACTGAGAAAAAAATCGAATTTTTTTTTTTATTATTTATATTTATTAGAGCAAAAAGTACAAAATATTGCTTTTTTTAAAAATTGATGCTCTATTTTTGTTTATATTACCCAAACAAAATGGACATTTTTTTCCCCTCAAATAGAGCTTTCTTTTGGTGGTATTTGATCACCTCTGCGGTTTTAATTTTTTTACGCTATAAACAAAAGAATAGTGACAGTTATTTAAAAAAAATATATAAAATTTTTTACTTTCTGCTATAATACATATCCAAAATATATATATATATATATATATATATATATATATTCATCAGTTTGGAACAATATAAATTATGCTACATTATTTTGGGAAAAAAGAATCGCAATAAGCGTATATTGACTGGTTTACGCAAAAGTTATAGCGTTTACAAAATAGGGGAAAGATTTACTTTTTATTTTTGTTATTGTTGTTACTAGTAATGGCGGTGATCTGCGATTTTTAGCGGGACTGCGACATTGCGGCAGATAAATCTGACCCTAAGTGACACTTTTTGGTGACCAGTGACACCAATACAGTGATCAGAGTTATAAAAATGCACCGATCACTGTATAAATGGCACTGACAGGGAAGGGGTTAACACTAATGGGAAATAAAAGGGTTACATGATCCCTAGGGAGGTGTTTCTAACTGTATGGGGGATGGACTGACTGGGATAAGAGAGAAATCGCTGTTCTTGATCACTAGGAACACTTGATCTCTCTCTCCTCCCTTGTCAGAAAGGGGATCTGCCTTGTTTACACTGGCAGATCCCCGTTCTGCCTCTCTTTCCCATGATCGCGGGTGGCCGGTGGACATCGAGTCTGCCAGACCCCGGGGTGAGCTACTGCGGCGGGCACGTGCCTGCAAAAGCTAGTGCACTGACTGCCGTACATGTACGGCGATTCATGCAGGGGAGCGAACCTGCCGCAGTATAACTGTGGTGGCTGGTCGGAAACCAGTTAATCAACAAATGTCTAGTATTCTTAACGACTCGCATGCTAAGTTCTTGAAAATTTAGGAACCATGGTTGATAAATGGCTTCCCTGCTCTCTTCCTGACAAGTGTCCTCTTCTTTGATGGGTTTGTCAGCATCCTTTATTGGTGTCCAGGACTACCCATAGGTGGTCTTTGACACATATGTTCTGGATATTTAGGAAAAACAGGGGGGTTTCCTCCAAAATACATATATGTAATGTTTACGTTTATTTTGATTATTTGAGAAGGAGGCCCTCCCTCCTTCGTTTATACAGTGAATTTATGTTTTTAACCACTTAAGCCCCGGACCATTTTGCTGGTCAAAGACCAGGCCACTTTTTGCGATTCGGCACTGCGTCGCTTTAACTGACAATTGCGCGGTCGTGCTACGTGGCTCCCAAATAAAATTGACGTCCTTTTTTTCCCACAAATAGAGCTTTATTTTGGTGGTATTTGATCACCTCTGCGGTTTTTATTTTGTTGCGTTATAAACAAAAATAGAGCGACAATTTTGCAAAAAATTCTAAATTTTTTTACTTTTTGTTAAAATAAATATCTCCAAAAAAATATATAAAAAAAAATTCCTCAGTTTAGGCCGATACGTATTCTTCTACATATTTTTGGTAAAAAAAAATCGCAATAAGCGTCTATTGATTGGTTTGCGCAAAAGTTATAGCATCTACAAAATAGGGGGTGGTTTTATGGCATTTTTATTAATACATTTTTTTTACTAGTAATGGCGGCGATCAGCGATTTTTATTGTGACTGCGACTTTATGGCGGACACATCAGACACTTTTGACACATTTTTGGGACCATTGTCATTTTTATAGCGATCATCAGTGCTATAAAAATGCACTGATTACTGTAAAAATGACACTGGCAGTGAAGGGGTTAACCACTAGGTGGCGCTGCAGGGGTTAAGTCAGTACTAGGGAGTGATTCTTACTATTCTTACTTACTGGGGGGCGTGGCTACACGTGACATGTCACTGATGACTGTTCCCGATCACGGGGAACAGCCATCAGTGACAGTGTCACTAGGCAGAATAGGGGAATGCCTTGTTTACAAAGGCATCCCCCTGTTCTGCCTTTGCCGACCGCAATCGTGGGCCGCCCGGGAACATTGAATTTCCGGGACCCGCGAGAACGCTCATGAGGCACGCATGCACTGGGCGGCAAATTTAAAGTGATGTACCTGTACGCCAATGTGCCTGCCCGTGCCATTCTGACTACGTACATCTGTGTGCGGTGGTCAGCAAGTGGTTAATGTCGCCAGTCATAGCCCTTGTGTGGGCAGACTGGGTGCTTTTTGTTTGTATTACTGTATATTTTGAAAGTAAATGAAAATCCCAAATTTTGGTTTGTCATAGAATAATATAAAAGGATAATGCCTCCAGTGAGATTCCTTCATTTTAATGGAATTTCTTCTACAGTAACTGTTTTAGCTATGGGACAGGAAGTGAAAAGGATATCTCCCAAATGGGACACAGATGACAAAAAAGACACCAAAAGGGTTTAGAACCCTTTCTTAATCTATCCAAAATGGACACAAATACCTTAAAGTGGAGCTTTACCCTTAACAATTTGATAAACAATTGAGTTCTTTAACAAGGAACATCCATTCCACATTAATATTTATGCTACCAAGATAAGTGTTTGCTATAAATTGCCTCCAGCATTGTTTCTGTTTCTTTTTGCCGGAAGCTGCCATTTTGCTGAAGCTTAGAGCCCTGGAGCAGCAGTAAATCTTTGGCCTGTCAACAGATCAGCCTCTAGTGGCTCTGATTTTTGGCACAGTGCTGAAAAATATAGAGCAACTGAGCATGTGCAGAGAAGGTTGAGACAGTGTATTGCTGGACTGGATATTAAACAATATAGGTGAGTCTTTCCCAACACAGGGGAACCCTTAAAGTAACTTTCTAATCTCAGGAAACAACTGATAAAAATAACTATTTCTATTGACTCATGATACATTAGTGTAGCTTTCAGTGGGAAGAATGTTCCTTATACTTGTAGTCTTTGGGAAGAAGACCCCCCTTACAGATAGCTAAAAGAATCAATAGGGTCCGTCTGAACTTATCTGAGTCACAAACTTCCCATTGGTCAAGGAACCCCTAGCAACCGGTGGAGGAAGCCTAGGGTTCCATAGAACCCTAGTTGAGAAACCCAGGTATAGGCACTTATTTTTAATGTTTTATATAACTATACCTGCAAAAGGGGCCAGCCGGAAGTGATCTAGCAGGACTTAATTTTCTGATTAAAGTTCCACTTTAAGTTAAAAAAAAGAAGCAAAGGATAAAAAAAGGGGGGTAAGGGAAGCTTCCCACACATGGAATTGCAAATCTATACGGACATATTAAAAATCATGGCTGTTACAACTTGCGTGGATTTCTGTCTCTGACTTTCTGTTCTCTCCACAGAGCTCAGATAAAGTATGGCTTCATCAATATTCCATACCAAGGGAGTCACAAAAGTCTTGCACTAGTTGTCCGTAAAATGGTACTTAATTTGTAAATGATCTATAACACCGCCAGTCAGGTGAATCACCTAATCCTACAATCGCTTTTCATGCTATACATGTGTATTATCAAGGAAATAGAGCTGGAAGATAGAACTACAAATAAATGATCATTTTATGGACAACTAAAGCAAGACTTTTGTGACTCCCTTGGTATAAAATATTAGAAACTATCGGGTGATTCTCCAGCACCTAGCAAAAACGGGAATATCAGTTTTGAGTGACCTGACCCTTTAGTGCACGTTCGAAAAAAGGCAAAGTCCCGGACTTGTCTGTTCTCTACTCCCGCTGTATTTATGGTTGAAATATAAATATCAAAAAATGTCCCGAAAGAATGTAGGGTGGACCTCATAGTATGGACATTACAACCCTGGCTCTCAGCACAGTCAACGTGGAATGTAGAGAGAGGTGGCTCCAAAAATTCAGATTTTTGTCAAATAAGCTACATAAAACTTTAAAAAACTGCATTAAAATGTTTATTTATAAAGTATAACTTTAAAAAATGTGGATTGTTTTAGTAATACAGTTAATAAAGTCGCAAATAAAAATACATTAAAAACCATAAAAAGACAGGAATTTCTTGGCTAAAAGCTATTTAACGTCTCGTAAATCACTTGCTTATATTTAATGCGTTTTGTTTTATGGCATCCCATTGATCCTTAATTATTTATTCCTAATCCCACCTAAAGGTTTTCTGTGAAACTCAAGAAAAGTGAGTGATTTTCAAAAAATTGCAACCCTCACCCCTCTTAGCACACAATCTATTTAGGTACTCAATACAGGACACACACAGGGCATAAACCTAGACTTAGCTGAGATTAGGCTGATTAACGCTCCTCTAATATTTCTACAATTCTCACACACACACATCTTAACTTAACTGAATACAACTACAGGGAACCCAACTTAAGACCCAAAATGCATCGGCATTGTATAATCTTTAAAAAGTAAGGAATACAGTGCTAAATGTAATAAAAAAAAGAGAACTATGTAGCTGCCAGCACTACAATTGACAAAACATTGTGAACAAATATATGAAACAGAAAGTGAAGCTCTTACATATACAGTATGTATGTGAATACACAATAATATTTTCACAAACCATATATCATATGGTAATAAAGTGCAAAGTGGCAAATATCAAAAAAAGGAAGAGGAAAAAGGAAGAAAAAAAATTCAGTTCATATATAAAAAGTCCATGGTGAAAAGTTCCAATGTGATCTGAATGGTCATGAATGACAAACTTGATAGTCCATATATATCACCCATACGTGAATATCCACCATCAAAAACGGGTATTGCGTTTAACGGACCGTATGGGCTCAGATACTGAGTCAGCAAAGCGTATGTAATCCAAACATTGATTACGAAAAAGATTCCAAGGGTCTCAAATCACCACCTCGCGATAGGATTGCCACTCAATTGATAGCTTTGTGGTTTCCCAAGGACCATAAAGACACAAAAAGCCTCCACATAGTGTAAAACCGCATATGGTAAATTTATTAAAAAAAGGTAGAACACTTACATCATAAGTAGAAGTAAAAGCCTGTCACAGAATCCAACAGAAAAACAGCATGTACACGCAGTTACCTGGGTAGAATGTGGAACCAATGCGTTTCGTCTGCCAAGACATCATCTGGGGCAGATTTTTTACGAAAGGATATATGGTTTTTGAAAATATTATTGTGTATTCACATATATGTCAGCGCTGCACTTTCTATTGTATGACCTTTACTTGAAAATGCCTGCACCATTGACTCCAGCACACATTTCCAAAGTGTTTAAAATATTTCAATCAACTTTCATGAAGTTCCTTATGTGAACCCGTGACCAGGTTATGAACATGTAAAAATATTTACATGCTCTTATCAAGCTGTATGCAAGCATTAGAAAATTAGTCCTTGCATGTTCATAACCTGGTCAGCCCCTTGCCTATATAAGAGCTTTCAAAGCAAAGAGAGGGAATCAACATGGGTACAAGGTGCTTTGGGGTGGGGGGAGAAGAGCTCCCCTGCCCCAAAGCACCCACCCCTCCATGTTGAAGGCATGTGGCCTGGTATGGTTCAGGAGGTGGGGGCGCTCATTTGCCCCCCCTCTTTCCTGACCTGCCAGGCTGCATGCTCGTATAAGGGTCTGGTATGGGTTTTGGGGGGGGGGGACACCTTTTTTTATATTTTTTTTACATTTTGGCAGTGTGAACCTCAACCTCCGGAACATCTCAAAAATATGCCCCTTCCTAACCAATGACACCACAAAGCTCCTTATTCACTCCCTGGTCATCTCTCGCCTTGACTACTGTAACTCCCTTCTCATTGGATTACCTTTAAATAGGCTATCCCCCCTTCAGTCCATTATGAATGCTGCTGCCAGGCTCATCCACCTAACCAGCCACTCAGCGTCTGCTACTCCTCTCTGTCAATCCCTCCGATCACCCAACAAATTTAATTAAAAATACTAACAACCTACAAAGCCATCAACAACTCTTCTCCCAGCTACATCACTAACCTAGATTCTAAATACCAACCTAATTGTTCTCTTTATTCCTCCAAAGGCCTCCTGCTCTCTAGCTCCTTTTTCACCTCCTCCAGGACTTCTCCCAAGCCTAACCCATCCTATGGAACTCCCTACCCCAATCTGTCCAATTATCTCCTACTATGTTTGCTTTTAGACGATCCCTGAAAACTCTCCTTCTCAGAGAAGCCTATCCTGCCCCGACCTAAAAACTGTACTTTTTTTTTCTCTATCAGATCATCCCCCAACAGATATTACCTTTTGTTTCACTTGGCCTCCCTCCTAGATTGTAAGCTCTAACTAGAAGGGCCCTCTGATTTCTCCTGTATTGTATTGTAACTGTACTGTCTCCGTCCATGTTGTAACTGGATGACACTATAGTGTTGGCACTATATAAATCCTGTATAATGATAATAACTGGCCCTAAATGGGTTTTTCTTTTTGTCTGTGTCCCCATTATGGAGGTTTTCTATCACTTCCAGTCCTAATAGGAAGTAATAGGGAATTTCCCCCAGTAGAGATGGTAGAAATGTCCTCATAGAGGTTCTTCCCTTCACATCAAAAGAAAATAAAGTAAAAAAAAAAAAATATATATATATATATATATATATATATATATATATATATATATAACAATCTTCTTTTCACTGTTATTTTATTAAGGTTTGGTAAAATTGGCACAGCTAAGTTTTCTCAAAGGTTAGTTAAATGTGATCATTTATAGTTTTTTTTTTTTTGCAGTGTAATTATATGATTTGAAATCAGGAGAATTTACATAAATAATTTAGAACAGATCCCTATCACATTAAAAATCCACAATTTACATTGCACACACTCTGCTCTTATGTAAAGTGCCATTAGGTTTAACAGCTGCTAGAGCCAAGTCTCTAATGATTTTCTTGTAAAGATCACAACAGCGTAAGTGTCATGAAAGATAAACACTGCTGATGTTTGACTTGATGGTGGCAAATATATAACACGGCTGTAATAATCGGGACATCAGAAGTACATAGGGCATGCCACCTATATCACTGCCAGATGTATATTCTATGTATTGTCAACACATTGAATACAGTGTCCAAGCACAGAGTCCGAATAGGAAATTAGAGCATGTGTCAGTGGGCTTAATTTACTAAAGGACTAGAGAATTTCATATTATTAGCTGAATCTTTACTTAGGGGTACATATAGGTGGTAGGACCATACCGTGTTCAAACCACTGTTTTAAAAAATAAATAAAAAAATTGTACATTTATAGATATGCGCTTTACAAATTTACATTGTGCACCACTTGCTTCAGAAATCAGGGAAAAAATAATACATGGGAGTGTAAAGGAAAAGAGAGCCACACCCTATTAACCTTTTCACTGCCAGATACATTTTTTGCTTTTTTTGCACATATTTAAAAAAAAACATTTTGGACTTTAACCACTTCAATACCAGGCACTTACACCCCCTTCCTGCCCAGGCCAATTTTCAGCTTTCAGCGCTGTCGCTGTTTAAATGACAATTGCGCGGTCATGCTACACTGTACCCAAACAGAATTTTATCATTTTGTTCCCACAAATAGAGCTTTCTTTTGGTGGTATTTGATCACCTCTGCGGTTTTTATTTTTTGCTAAACAAATAAAAAAAAGACCGAAAATTTTGAAAAAAATACGTTTTTCTTTTGTTTCGGTTATACAATTTTGTAAATAAGTACATTTTCTCCTTCACTGCTGGGCACTAATAAGGCGGCACTGATGGGCACTAATAAGGCGGCACCGATAAGGTGGCACCAATGAGGTGGCACTGATGGGCACTGGTAGGCGGCACTGATGGGTGGCACTGATATGCAGCACTGGTCATTGATAGGTGGCACTGATGGGCACTTATGGGTGGCACTGGTGGGCACTGATAGGCAACACTGATGGGCACTGAAAGGCTGCACTGATGGGTACTTATGGGTGGAACTGATATGCGGCACTGCTGGGCACTGATAGGTGGCACTGATGGGCACTGATACATGGCACTGATAGATGGCATTGATAGGCATCACTGATGGCACTGGCACTGGCAGGCATTGGGGATAGGCACTGATAGGCAGCTGCCTGGGCACTGATTGGCATTTCCTTTGTAGTCTAGGGTGGCATACCTGGTGGTCCAGTGGGGTGGCCATCCCTGGTGGTCCTAGTTGCATCCCTGGTGGTCCTGGGCAGGCATCCAAGGGGGGGCTGCGCTGATAAACAATCAGCGCAGACCCCCCCTATCAGGAGAGCAGACGGTCGGCTCTCCTCTACTCGCGTCTGTCAGACGCAAGTGAGGAAAAGCCGATCAACAGCTCTTCCTTTTTACATCGTGATCAGCCGTGATTGGACACGGCTGATCACGTGGTAAAGAGCCTCTGTCAGAGGCTCTTTACCAAGATCAGTGTAGCGGTGTGTCAGATTGACACGCCGCACCACCGATCGCCGTAATGCGCGCCCCCACGGGTGTGCGGCGGTTGTTATCCTGCTGGACATCATATGACGCCCAGTCAGGATAACTGAACTACCGCCAGGCCGTCATTTTGCTATAGGCCGGGCGGGAATTGGTTAAAGTGATTGTAAACGATCACCTTGTAAAACAACCCATTCAGTTTAAAGCGGAGGTTCACCCTCATTTGAAAGTTTGCTGTCAACAGTCCCTTTTACCATGAAGATAAATAAAAGACTAACTTTTTTTTTTGTTATGTGCAGTTTTCATTTATTCTTATTTCTTCGTTCCTACTTCTGGGATTTCCTCCCACGGGAGTAGGCGTGTCCTTTGCTGTGCATTAGTGCTGCAATGTCTCCTGGGAGCAAACTGGCCTGCTTCCCAGAAGTAATATAGTAACGCCTTCCTTGCAAATATCACAATAATTTAATCGTCACGTGACTCGTCTACCCGGTCACGTGACGAGGGCGGATCTAATTCCGCCATTTTAAATAAGGGCACGCAGGTGTATTTTGCCAGTTGTGATGGCAACCAGGAAGTGTTGACAGCGCTGCTCGCCGTCAACACTGCGCATGCTCGAGATACAGCGATGAATGCCGGGAGACAAGCATTCATCGCTACCCAGAAGAATATGCTTGTGGGCTTCAAGATGCCCACAAGCAAAATGGGAATAACAAAAAAATTTATGGACCGCAGAACCTCCGCTTTAAAATATAAATGAAAGGCAAAACATGTTTGTGTAGATATAAAAAAAAAAAAAAAAAACATTATAAATACCCTTTTAATTTTTTTTTTTATGAAAGTGATCACATTCCCTCTGTTCTCAGCTGCATAAAAGCTGGGGGGTGGGGGGAAGCAGCAGCACACTGAGCTTCCCATTGAATGGCTGCGCAGCGGGACAAGTCTGATCAATAGAGCACACTGAGTTCCCAGCATAGCTAGAGAACTGACCACAGTGAGTTCTCCTGCTTAGTGTGATCAGTTTTTTTTTTAAATAGGAAAGCAGAGGGACTGGCAGGAACACCAGGGATTTTACATAAAGGAAGCAATATAAAGAGAACAGGAGACTTTCTCATACAAGTACATGGCACAGCAGACACATATCAGGAATATGAAAGCTTTAAGATTACACAAAGATTGCTCAGCCTTCTCCCACGCACACCATCAGTGAATCTTAAACATAAGTGTGTCATTATATCATTATCCTTCTCTTCCGTGTTCTCCACCACAATACAGATATTGCCATCACCTCCGGATATTAACCTAATGAACTACTTAGGTCAGTCGGTGCATTCCCCTTTAACCCTTTCGCTGCCTGCGCCATTTTTTCATTTTTTGAATGTTTAGACCTGAAGATCACATAAAACCCCCAAACATTATATATTTTTTTAGAAAGCAGACATCCTAGAGAATAAAATATTGGTAGTTCCAATTTATTATGTCACACGATATTACAGCAAAGTTTTAGGAAACTCAAAATTTAAGTAAAAAACACACTAAAGTGAATTCTAGGGCAAACAAATGCAATAAACAACCTAAATTGTTGGTAAAAAATAAAAGACAAAATACCCAACATGTCAAACCTTAAATTTGTGTGCGCTTTCGAAATGGCAACAAACTTTAGTACCCAATGCTTCAAAAACCCCCTATAGGTCATCAGTTTAGCGTTACGGAGGAGGTCTGGTGCTAGAATTATTGCTCTCACTCCGTCGTGAGCAGCGATATGAAACGTGTACTGCAATCAACATTTTCACACGTAGGCGCCCCTGGCGCATGTGTTTACATTTGTACATGCATATATGTGGGGGTGGGCCCTAAAACTTTTGGGGGGGGTTAATATGTGCTTGGGTGTAACAAAAAAATTTTGTTTGCAAAAAAATAAATAAAAAAAAGTATTTTTACATACTTTTTTTTTTTCTTCATCACATAGGGTGCAAAAAGTCCCCTATGTGATGATTTTTAGGTGACAGGTTCTCTTTAATGAGACATGCAGGGTCGAAAAGACATGTCTCCCCTAGGCTCCACTGAATGTTTTGCAATGCAGATCGTATCACAAAACATTGCTTCCCGGTAGAGCTGCACGATTCTGGGAAAAATGAGAATCACAATTTTTTGGCTTAGATTCTCTATTAGACCCCCATCTCTCCTTTGGACTCCAATGCAGCCACCCAAACACAGATTGGTCTCATCGACTGCTTCGCTGACCGTCAACACTCACCGGTTCTGATGTCACACAGTGGGAGGAACAGCTTCAGTTCCTCTCACTCTGAGGTCGGACATGGATGCCACTGGTCGCATCGCTTCCCGATCGGTAATGGTGGTGGTGGCAGGAGGGGGGTGGGACCCTCTTTCGCCACCTATAAAAGTATTCCAGTGGCTGCCCAGACACTCAGGAATGCATTTACATGAAAAAGAATCACATGTTGTAAAAAATGACCGGGATCATAATTGTAGCCTCAACCATGATCCCGGTACAACCGCTTTTCTACCAGGACGTATATATACAGTGGCCAGTAGGGAAGAGCTCATGAATTTTGAATGGGGTGCTAGTGCACCCTAACACTCTAAAAAATGGCCATGCGAGCCACATTCTCTTGCCGGCGTGCCTTAAATTAACTAGACACTGGAGAGACTCTAGCACTCCTAGCTTAAATGAGGTGATAAGAACAACTCATGTTCATGCCAATTACAAACTGCTTTTTGCTTCATCGAAAGGGAAGTACCATATAGCATTACCCACCTGGAAACAGTGGTCAGTGTGGTGCAAAACTTGTTAAAGACCTAATTTTATCTGGTTGCATGTACGCATGCGCTAACGTTTGATGACACCGATTATTGACTGTGTTCCTTATGTTTGATTCATTAGGGTTAAAGGGGTTGTAAAGGTACATGTTTTTTCACCTTAATGCATCCTATGCATTAACCACTTAACGACCACTCACTGTATATATACGTCGGCACAATGGCACCGACAGGCACAATCACGTAGAGTGTACGTGATTGCCTTTGTACAGTTGGGGGGTCCGATCGGACCCCCCTTCTGTACAGTGAGCGGTCGGAATTCGTCTGGGAGCGTTCCGAGATGGGGGGCGGCCGTTCGATTCCGACCACCCCCCCGCGATCGCTCCCGGCGAATAGAAATGCCCCCTCTGTCTGTGTACTGTTTACACAGATAGAGAAAGCAGGAGGAAGTGATGTCATCTCCTGTGCGGCGCTCACATATACCGAGCGTCGTACAAGAGAAGACACACAGGTCAGTGCACTAACACTACACTAACACCAGCACACATAGGCACATAAATCGCCCCCCAGGCCCCCCCAGATCACCCCCAGCCCCCCCCAGATCACCCCCCAGCCCCCAGTCACAGTGTCACTGATTGCAGTGACCATTTATTTACTGATCACTGCAATCAGTGACATTTGTGACTGTAAAAGTGTCACTACATTTAGTTTTAGGTCCAGTGTAGCCCCCTAACCCCCCCTAATAAAGATTTAACCCCTTGATCACCCCCCAGATAACCCTTTCACCCCCTAGCACCGCCGCTGCTTGGCGATCATTTTTCTGATCGCTGTCTTGGCGTCGGTGATGCAGATCGGTACCCAGTAATTTTTTTTAGGTTCGCCGCAGGTTTTTATAGCGTCGGGTACCCCCATAAATGATCTAATAAAGGTTTAACCCCCTTGATCGCCCCCCAGGTAACCCTTTCACCCCCTATCACCACTGTCACTAAGCGATCGTTTTTCTGATCGATGTCTTAGCGTCGGTGATGCTGATCAGTAGCCAGTATTTTTTTTTAGGTTCACCGCAGGTTTTTATAGCGTCGGGTACCCCCATAAATTATCTAATAAAGGTTTAACCCCCTTGATCGCCCCCCAGGTAACCCTTTCACCCCCTATCACCACTGTCACTAAGCAATTGTTTTTTCTGATCGCTGTCTTGGCGTCGGTGATGCAGATCGGTACCCAGTAATTTTTTTAGGTTCGCCGCAGGTTTTTATAGCGTCGGGTACCCCCATAAATTATCTAATAAAGGTTTAACCCCCTTGATCGCCCCCCAGGTAACCCTTTCACCCCCTATCACCACTGTCACTAAGCGATCGTTTTTCTGATCGATGTCTTAGCGTCGGTGATGCTGATCGGTAGCCAGTATTTTTTTTTTAGGTTTGCCGCAGGTTTTTATAGCGTCGGGTACCCCCATAAATGATCTAATAAAGGTTTAACCCCCTTGATCGCCCCCCAGGTAACCCTTTCACCCCCTATCACCACTGTCACTAAGCAATTGTTTTTCTGATCGCTGTCTTGGCGTCGGTGATGCAGATCGGTACCCAGTAATTTTTTTAGGTTCGCCGCAGGTTTTTATAGCGTCGGGTACCCCCCATAAATTATCTAATAAAGGTTTAACCCCCTTGATCGCCCCCCAGGTAACCCTTTCACCCCCTATCACCACTGTCGCTAAGCGATCATTTTTCTGATCGATGTCTTAGCGTCGGTGATGCAGATCGGTAGCCAGTAATTTTTTTTAGGTTCGCCGCAGGTTTTTATAGCGTCAGGTACCCCCATATATTATCTAATAAAGGTTTTAACCCCCTGATTGCCCCTAGTTAACCCTCACCAGTGATCACCATATAAGTGTTACGGGTGACGCTGGTTAGTTAGTTTGCTTTTTATAGTGTCAGGGCACCTGCCGTGTATATAACCCAATAAAGGTTTAACCCCCTGATCGCCCGGCGGGTGATATCAATTAGGTTTTAGCGTCAGAGAGGGTCTGAGTCACACCCCAGGCAGCGTCAGGTTAGTGCCAGTAACGCTAACACCCACGCGTGAAGCATACACCTCCCTTAGTGGTATAGTATCTGAACAGATCAATATCTGATCTGATCAGATCTATACTAGCGTCCCCAGCAGTTTAGGGTTCCCAAAAACGCAGTGTTAGCGGGATCAGCCCAGATACCTGCTAGCACCTGCGTTTTGCCCCTCCGTCCAGCTCAGGCCACCCAAGTGCAGTGTCGATCGATCACTGTCACTTACAAAACACAACACACATAACTGCAGCGTTCGCAGAGACAGGCCTGATCCCTGCGACTCCAGTGCTGTAGGAGGTGATTTCACCACCACAGTTAAAAAAAAAAGAAGCAAATATGCCGAAGCATTGGGGCAGCAGGGGCGGAGGAGCGATTTTGCTCCTAATGCCGCGTACATACGGTCGAAATTCCGACGGAGGCTTGCCCGTGGAAAAGTCCGACCATGTGTGTGCGGCATAACTTTTTTGCGGGAGGATGCCCCCATGCTTCGGCATATATAAATGGTGCATGTATGCCCATCATTAGAAGTGGGTGGATGAAGGGCGGTATTCTACTGGTGGGCATACCCACCGATCAATCTCTTTTTTCGTTCAGCCACCTGGCTGCATGAAAAAAAAAGATTACAATACATGTCCAACAAGGACCAGCAACGTACTGGTATGTTGCTGGACTTTGAATGGTTATACCAGATTGATGCCTGCGGGTTTAGGTATCATCTTGGTATCATTCTTTTCAGCCAGCGGCCGGCTTTAATGTAAAAGCAACCCTAGTGGCTAATTAGCCTCTGGACTGCTTTTACAAGCAGTGGGAGGGAATGTCCCCCCCGGATATAAAAAGCGCCATTGGGAAATTGGGAAAGCATTTTATCACACCGATCTTGGTGTGGTCAGATGCTTTGAGGGCAGAGGAAAGATCTAGGGTCTAGACCCCAGTTTTTTCAAAAAAAGAGTACCTGTCACTACCTATTACTATCATAGGGGATATTTACATTCCCTGAGATAACAATAAAAATGATAAAAAAAAAAAAAACATGGAAGGAACAATTTAAAAATAAAATAAAAAAACAAAATTAATAATAAAAAAAAAAAAAAAAAAAAAAAGCACCCCTGTCCTGCCCTGCTCTTACCCAATGGCGAACGCAAGCGTCGGTCTGGCGTCATATGTAAACAGCAATTGCACCATGCATGTGAGGTATCACCGCGAAGGTCAGATCGAGGGCAGTAATTTTAGCAGTAGACCTCCTCTGTAAATCTAACGGGGTAACCTGTAAAGGCTTTTAAAGGCTTTTAAAAATGTATGTAGTTTGTCGCCAATGCGCGTTTGTGCGAAATTTTAAAGCATGTCGTGTTTGGTATCTATGTACTCGGCCTAAGATCATCTTTTTTATTTCATCAAACATTTGGGCAATATAGTGTGTTTTAGTGCATTAAAATAAAAAAAAGTGTATTTTTTCCCCAAAAAATGCGTTTGAAAAATCGCTGCGCAAATACTGTGTAGAAAAAAAAAATGCAACACCCACCATTTTATTCTGTAGGGCCTTTGCTTTAAAAATATATATAATGTTTGGGGGTTCAACATAATTTTCCTGCAAAAAAAAATATGTTTTCATGTAAACAAAAAGTGTCAGAAAGGGCTTTGTCTTCAAGTGGTTAGAAGAGTGGATGTAAGCTTCCTAATGTTGTGTATAAAATGCCAGAACAGTTCAACCCCCCCCCAAATGACCCCATTTTGGAAAGTAGACACCCCAAGCTATATACTGAGAGGCATGTCGAGTCCATGGAATATTTTATATGTTGACACAAGTTGCGGAAAAAAGACAATTTTTTTTTTTTTTTGCACAAAGCTGTCACTAAATGATATATTGCTCAAACATGCCATGGGCATATGTGGAATTACACCCCAAAATACATTCTGTTGCTTCTCCTGAGTACGGGGATACCACATGTGTGAGACTTTTTGGGAGCCTAGCCGCGTACGGGACCCCAAAAACCAATCACCGCCTTCAGGCTTTCTAAGGGTGTAAATTTTTGATTTCACTTCTCACTGCCTATCACAGTTTCGGAGGCCATGGAATGCCCAGATGGCACAAAACCCCCCCAAATGACCCCATTTTGGAAAGTAGACACCCCAAGCTATTTGCTGAGAGGTATTGTGAGTATTTTGCAGATCTCGCTTTTTGTCACAAAGTTTTGAAAATTGAAAAAAAAAAAAGAAAAAAAAAAATTCTTTCTTCATTTTCAAAAACAAATGAGAGCTGTAAAATACTCACCATGCCTCTCAGCAAACAGCTTGGGGTGTCTACTTTCCAAAATGGGGTCATTTGGGGGGGGTTTGTGCTATTTTGGCATTTTATGGCCTTCGAAACTGTGATAGGTAGTGAGGAGTGAAATCAAAAATTTGTGCCTAGAAATCCTGAAGGCGGTGATTGGTTTTCGGGGTCCCGTACGCGGCTAGGCTCCTAAAAAGTCCCACACATGTGGTATCCCCGTACTCAGGAGAAGCAGCAAAATGTATTTTGGGGTGCAATTCCACATATAACCATGGCATGTGTGAGCAATATATCATTTAGTGACAACTTTTTGTAATTTTTTTTTTTTGTCATTATTCAATCACTTGGGACAAAAAAAAAATTATTCAATGGGCTCAACAGGCCTCTCAGCAATTTCCTTGGGGTGTCTACTTTCTAAAATGGGGTAATTTGGGGGGGTTTGTGCTATTTTGGCATTTTATGGCCTTCAAAACTGTGATAGGTAGTGAGGAGTGAAATCAAAAATTTGCGCCCTTACAAATCCTGAAGGCGGTGCTTGGTTTCCGGGGTCCCGTACGTGGCTAGGCTCCTAAAAAGTCCCACACATGTGGTATTCCCATACTCAGGAGAAGCAGCAGAATGTATTTTGGGGTGCAATTCCACATATAACCATGGCATGTGTGAGCAATATATCATTTAGTGACAACTTTTTGTAATTTTTTTTTTTATTTTTTTTTGTCATTATTCAATCACTTGGGACAAAAAAAAATATTCAATGGGCTCAACATGCCTCTCAGCAATTTCCTTGGGGTGTCTACTTTCCAAAATGGGGTCATTTGGGGGGGGGTTTTGTACTGCCCTGCCATTTTAGCACCTCAAGAAATGAGATAGGCAGTCATAAATTTAAAGCTGTGTAAATTCCAGAAAATGTACCCTAGTTTGTAAACACTATAACTTTTGCGCAAACCGATAAATATACACTTATTGACGTTTTTTTTACTAAAGACATGTGGCTGAATAAATTTTGGCCTAAATGTATGACTAAAATTGAGTTTATTCGATTTTTCTTATAACAAAAAGTAGAAAATATCATTTTTTTTCAACATTTTCAGTCTTTTTCCGTTTATATCGCAAAAAATTAAAATCGCAGAGGCAATCAAATACCATTAAAAGAAAGCTCTATTTGTGGGAAGAAAAGGACGCAAATTTTGTTTGGGTACAACATTGCATGTCCGCACAATTTACAGTTAAAGCAGCGCAGTGCAAAATTCTGAATTCACCTCTGGTCCTCTAGCTACCAAATGGTCCGGGGCTTAAGTGGTTAAGGTGAAAAAACATTCGACAATGCCGCCCAACATGTTTGTTGTTTTTAAAAAAAAAAACGGGAACCTTTAGTGTTCCTTTAATTGTTTTGTTTGTTTTTTCTGCATTCATCTATTCTAATCTACTCCTGTTGTAATTTTAGTACGGAACAATACAGTTGTATGCAAAAGTTTAGGAACCCCTGACAATTTCCATGATTGTCATTTATAAATATTTGGGTGTTTGGATCAGCAATTTCATTTTGATCTATCAAATGCCTGAAGGACACAGTAATATTTCAGTAGCGAAATGAGGTTTATTGGATTAACAGAAAATGCGCAATATGCATCAAAATGAAATTAGACAGGTGCATAAATTTGGGCACCCCAACAGAAAAATCACATCAATATTTAGTAGAGCCTCCTTTAGCAGAAATAACAGCCACTAGACGCTTCCTATAGCTTGTAATGAGTGTCTGGATTCTGGATGAATGTATTTTGGACTATTCCTCCTTACAAAACATCTCCAGTTCAGTTAGGTTTGATGGTTGCTGAGCATAGACAGCCCGCTTCAAATCACCCCACAGATGTTCAATGATATTCAGGTCTGGGGACTGGAATGGCCATTCCAGAACATTGTACTTGCTCCTCTGCATAAATGCCCGAGTAGATTTTGAGCAGTGTTTTGGGTCGTTGTCTTGTTGAAATATCCAGCCCCGGCGTAACTTCAACTTTGTGACTGATTCCTCAACATTATTCCCAAGAATCTGCTGATATTGAGTGGAAGCCATGCGACCCTAAACTTTAACCAGATTCCCAGTACGGGAACTGGTCACACAGCCCCACAGCATGATGGAACCTCCACCAAATTTTACTGTGGGTAGCAAGTGTTTTTCTTGGAATGCTGTGTTCTTTTGCCGCCATGCATAATGCAAGTAACTCAATCTTTGTTTCATCAGTCCACAGCACCTTATTCCAAAATGAAGCTGGCTTTTCCAAACGTGCGTTTGCATACCTCAAGCGACTCCGTTTGTGGCGTGTGTGCAGAAAAGGCTTCTTTCGCATTACTCTCCCATACAGCTTCTCCCTGTGCAAATTGTTGAAGGATGCACAGTGACACCATCTGCAGCAAGTTGATGTTGTAGGTCTTTGGAGGTGGTCCGTGGGCTGTTTTTGACCGTTCTCACCATCCTTCGCCTTTGCTTCTCCAATATTTTATGTGGCCTGCCACTTCTGGCCTTAACAAGAACTGTGCCTGTGGTCTTCCATTTCCTCACTATGTTCCTCACAGTGGACAGTGACAGCTTATATCTCTGCGATAACTTTTTGTAGCCTTCCCCTGAACCATAATGTAGAACAATCTTTGTTTTCAGGTCATTTGAGAGTTGTTTTGAGGCCCCCATGTTGCCACTCTTCAGAGGAGAGTCAAAGAGAACAACAACTTGCAATTGGCCACCTTAAATACCTTTTCTCATGATTGGATGCACCTGTCTATGAAGTTCAAGGCTTAATGAGCTCACCAAACGAATTTTGTGTTCCAATTAATCAGTGCTAAGTAGTTACAGGTATTCAAATCAACAAAATGACAAGGGTGCCCTAATTTTTGCACCTGCCTAAATTTGTTTTGATGCATATTGCGCATTTTCTGTTAATCCAATAAACCTCATTTCACTACTAAAATATTACTGTGTCCTTCAGTTATTTGATAGATCAAAATGAAATTGCTGATCCAAACACCCAAATATTTATAAATGACAATCATGGAAATTGTCAGGGGTTCCTAAACTTTTGCATACAACTGTATATACATTATCATACAATGTTCGTTTTATGATTACTAAGCATTGATGCTTTTCTATGTTTATATGTCTGATAATTAAAAAAAAAAAAAAAATTAAAATGTATTGAAACTGAACAATGGGCATGCTCCTTTAGTTGATGGAATGCACCAAACACACAGCGATTGCATTGTGGTGTACTGTAGTGCACTTGTGTTGTCGGCTGCCAAAATATTGCGTTGGGGAGCCATGCAAAATGAATGACACCTCAACGCAATATCACAGGAGTATCATTATTTGCTAGGTGGGAAAACAAGGAACCTGAATGGTTAGTATGGGAAACAAATCAATTTGTTTTTTTAATAAATTACTTTTCCTCTGTAAGGGAGACTCACCTTGCGGTTGACGGCTGGGATGGTAGATCTGAATATCGAATGGCTGAGCGCTTGTCTTCTGTATAACACTGACATTATGGCCGGTCCACTTGTTTGCTTTACACAATGTGTTCGTCCTCCAGTCTGTCCAGTATACGTCACTGCCAAACAGCGAAACAGCAAAAGGATGGGAGAGATATTCATGTCCCCGAATAATTTCCTTCATGGAACTTCCATCATATAAAGCTGAGTAAATTGCGTCAGATCTAGAATAATGGGAGGAACAAAAAAATAGACAAGACTGAAAAAGATAATTCTCAGATCACTTTCTCCTTCATTTAAATGTACCTGTGTTTTACATGCATGTACGTTTGCTTAGAAAACCTAATCAGCCTTGGACACACAGGGCGGATTTACTAAAACTGGAGCACTCAGAATCAGGTGCAGCTGTGCATGGTAGCCAATCAGCTTCTAACGTCAGCTTGTTCAATCAAAGAGGTTGTAAACCCTCGTGTTTTTTTCATACTATGCAATAAGTTGAAAAACCTTCTGTCATGCAGCAGTCCCACAGACCCCCCGTTTTACTTACCTGAATCCGTTCTTTCTCACCCCTGGGGCCGAGCACACCAGCTCTAGCCGGTGTCTCGTGTCCTGATTGGATAGATTGATAGCAGCACAGCCATTGGCTTCCACTGCTGTCAATCAAATCCCATGATGTGGGCGCTGGGGGGCGGGGCCGAGACCTGCTGTCAATAGACGCAGCAGCAGGACATGGGAGTGCGCCCGCGCGGGGGACCCGAAGGAGACGCTTCCCCGATTGGGCACTTGAAAAAGAGGAGGATCCACGGGCGCCACTGAGGGACCGCAGAAGAGGAGGATCGGGGCCACTCTGTGCAAAACCAACTGCACAGAGGAGTTAAGTATGACATGTTTGTTATTTAAAAAAATAAAAAAAACAAGGGTTTAGTAACCCTTTAAGCTTAGGCAATAAGACCTGATGATTGTTTGGTTTCTTTGCAGAGATGCACAAGTTTTTGCACCATGCATTTTTAGTAAATAACTCCCACTGATTTCTATTTTACACCAGTAACCCAAATGCACCTTAAAGAGGAAGTAAACCCTGATGGGGTCCATCTTCACCCTTCTTCCTTCCGGGACCGTGTGCTCTGTTACTGGCCAGAGTCGCGTGACGTCACCCGCGTGCATGCACACAGGAGCCGACGGTCATGGCACGCTACAGGCATACCCCATTTTTAAGTACACAATGGGTTTTATTTACTAAAGCTGGAAAGCCCAAAATCAGGCTCATTTCTGCATAGAAACCAATGAGCTTCTAACCCCAGCTTGTTCAATTAAGCCTGGTAATAAAACCTGGAAGCTCATTGGTTTTTATGCAGAAGTGAGACAGATTTTGCGCTTTCCAGCTTTAGTAAATAAAACCCATTGTGTACTTAAAAGTGGGGTATGCCTGTACTGAAGAAACGGCACGCATGCACCGATGACGTCGGCACAAGCATATGTGGCAAATATCTCCTAAACCGTGCCAAAAGGGGGGGGGGGCGAGCTTAGCAGACAGCTTGTCTATTCAGAACACAGTTTGTCTGCCTTTCTTCCAATCAGCTCTCACACACTGTAACTGTAGCTCTCTGCCCCCTCCTCTGTGCTCCTGACAGATTAAGAACAATTGTATAACTTTTCAGCCCTTTTGAAGGGGGGAAGGGAAGAGAAGGCTACAGATAAACAAGTAAAACCTATGAAGGAGGATGTGTTTTTAATCTCTGTATCATCTGAGGCCATTCACAATCACAGTGTGATTTATCATTCCAAACATTTTTATGCATTTAGTAATGTCCTATAAATACATGTAAACACATTTATAGGGCATTTCTGTAAATGTGTATAAATGCATTAATTAATTAGTAATTAAGTAGTAATATTTAGATTCATCTTTTTCTATAAGCGTTTGACCATGAGTTTCATGCTGGTAATGCTGTTTTTTATTTCATGAGGTTCATGCATCATATTCTACCTGGATTTGACGCAGGTCAGTGTCCAGATCTGAACCTAGCCGCTCTTCCCCACCTTGAGTCTTTATGCCCCATGTTGGCATGGTGTCCACCATAGCATTTGCAATGGCAAGGCAGTGTAGGAAGACGGATTACTTTGACGCAGTTGGTCAGCTTTAACATGTATTGCAATATATGTGAACTAAATATCCCTGTTTTTCCTTGCATAGTTTGGTGTAGGTAGTGTAGTTGATTGCGTTTGTGTGCCCTAAAATTCACTTTAGTGTGTTCTTGACAGAAAGTTTGCGTTTTAGACCCTTGGGGTAATAACGCGTGAAATAAAAATTGGAACTGCCACTATTGTATTGTCTGCTTTCAGGAAATATACAATGTTTGGGGGCTTTATGTAATATTCAGGCCTAAACATGCAAAACACACAAAAACAGCGCAGGTAGCAAAAGGGTTTAAGGAGAATGCACTGACTGACCTAAGTAGTTCATTAGGTTAATATGCGGAGGTGAGGGCAATATCTGTATTGTGGTGGAGAACACGGAAGAGATAGATAATGATATAATGACACACTTATGTTGAAGGTTCACTAATGGTGTGCATGGGAGAAGGCTGAGCATATTGTTCACATCAAGAGACTGGTATGCTGTGTGTGTATATATAAATATATATATATATATATATATATATATATATATATATATATATATATGCATATATATATATATATATATATATATATATATATGCATATACATATATAACAGTTCTTCAAATGTTTCTGCACTTTTTTTAAAGTTATACATATAAAAGTGCTGAAACTTTTTGAAGACCTCTTGTATTTATATGTATTTTTGCATATATGCTGGGACTGTGATTGCCTATATTGCACATTTGATATTGATGCTCATGGTAGTGGTCTTTAACCCCTTCCCGACCAGCCGCCACAGTTATACTGCGGCAGGTTGGCTCTCCTGGGCGAACCAACGTAGCTGTATGTCGGTTCGCCTTTTGACCACTAGGGGGGCGATGCCGGAGCCGATGCGAGTGCCCGGCTGGCGCGATGACCGCCGGCCACACGCGATCGCTCGTGACAGAGCGAGAACCGGGATTTGTGTAAACACACAGATCCAGGTTCTCTCAGGGGAGAGAAGACATATTGTGTGTTTATACTAAGTATGAACACCAATCTCTCTCCTCCCCTAGTCAGTCCCATCCCCCCCACAGTTAGAACACACCTAGGGAACACAGTTAACCCCTTGATCGCCCCCTAGTGTTAACCCGTTTCCAGCCAGTGACATTTATACAGTAATCAGTACATTTTTATAGCACTGACCGCTGTATAATTGTCAATGGTCCCAAAAAATGTGTCAAAAGTGTCCAATTTGTCCGCCGCAATATCGCAGTCCCGATAAAAATCGCAGATCACCGCCATTACTAGTAAAAAAATAATAATAAAAAATGCCATAAATCTATCCCCTATTTTGTAGACGCTATAACTTTTTTCGCAAACCAATCAATATACGCCTATCGCAATTTTTTTACCAAAAATATGTAGAATAATACACATCGGCCTAAACTGAGGATTTTTTTTTTAAATTGGGATATTTATAGCAAAAAAGTTTTTTTTTTTTTTTTTTTCAAAATTGTCGCTCTTCTTTTGTTTATAGCACAAAAAATAAAAACCGCAGAGGTGATCAAATAGCACCAAAAGAAAGCTCTATTTGTGGGAAAAAAATGACCTCAAATTTGTTTGGGTACAGCGTTGCACGACTGCGCAATTGTCAGTTACAGCGATGCAGTGCCGTATCGCAAAAAATGGCCTGGTCATTGAGCAGCCAAATCTTCCGGGCCTGAAGTGGTTAAGGTAAAAAAAAAACACAATGTTGCATTGTCATTTTAATTACATTTATTTTAATTTTGCTACATTAGGATATTTGTGAATAAGACACAGTGGGGTTTATTTACTAAAGCTAGAGAGGGCAAAAGTAGTCACAATTCTGCAGAGAAACCAATCAACTTCCAGGTTTTATTGCTAAAGCTTAACCTCCCTGGCGGAATGATTATGTCAGATTTTTGATGCTTAAAGCGGTACAATTATTTTGCATGGACATTTGGCATTTTATATTGTAGGCCTGTAATTCTTAGGAATAACTCACTTAAATCTGTCCAAACCAGAGTCTAGTAGACATCCCGGTTATGATAAAGTTTGAAACACAAAATCATAAATTATATTATAATAAATAACTATAAATAATTATATCAAATAATAATATAATAATAATAAAAAATATTCAATAATGTAATCAAATCAAAAACACTGACATTTGCTCAGTTGCAGAATTGTTGCTGTCATTACTTTCAAGCCTCGTACACACGGCCGGTTTTCTCGGCAAGAAACGACAAGAAAACTGCCGGGAGAGCTTTCTTGCTGAGAAAACCGTGCGTGCGTACGAGGCTTTCAGGTTTCTCGTCAAGAAAACTGCCCAGAATCTCGACGAGAAAAATAGAGAACCTGCTCTCTATTTTCTCGTCGGGATTCTTGACGGCATGTTTCCCGACGAGAAACCCGAGATTGTGTACACTTACCTGTCGCCGTGGAAACCCGCGCATGCTTGAAATGACTTTGACGCATGCGCGGTAGCTTTCTAGGCATAGGTAGGGTGTAGCAAGATGGTGGCGATGGCATCGAATGTGATGAGCGCATGCTCGTCGTAGTCGGTGACGTCACCGCGTTCGTTCCATTCAAAAGAACGGCGGTTCTTTTGAATGGAGTGTGTGTACACTCGGGCGGGACAAGATTCTTGTCAAGAATCTTGTCAGGAAAAACAACAGTTTTTTTCCTGACGAGAATCTCGGCCGTGTGTACGAGGCTTCAGTGTTTGATGATGAATTTCCCCACAAATCGCTATCGCCCAATTCTGCAAGAGATTCTAATTTATTATCGCTGTTTTCTAGCTGGTCTAAAAGCACTTTTGATGTAAACGGACATTTTTCGGTTGCTATGGACAATCTCCAGTTTCCAGGCAGAAAAAACAGTATTTATAATATAAAACTGCATGCAGGACACTGGACAAACCACTAGGGAAAAAGGGGATGTGTAATTATTTGATACAGTACTGTAATCTGTAAGATTACAGTGTACTGTATGTATACTGTGTTTTTTACTTTTTGAATTTAGCGCCGATCTCCGTCCTCGTGCGTCGCAATGCACGCAGGGAACGGAGCTCGGCACTGTGAATCGAGCGGAGGACACGCGGCTCGCAGACACAGCGGGGAGACATCACAGGATCCAGGGGACAAGGTAAGTATGCTGTACACGGATCCTGCGATGCGATCCTGAGTCTGGCTCAGGTTTACCGCTTTTGGTATGAAAAATTCACCCCGAGCCACATTCAGAAATACCGCTAGGGAGGTTAATTAAACAAGCTGAGGTTAGAAGCTGATTGGTTTCTCTGCAGAATTGTGACCATGTTTGCCCTCTCTAGCTTTAGTAAATAAACCCCACTGTGATTGATTTACTAAAACTGGAGAGTGCAGAATCAGGTGCAGCTGTGCAAGGCAGCCAATCAGCTTCTAACTTCAGTTTGTTTCACTCTCCAGTTTTAGTAAATTAACCTCAGAGACTTATGCGCAAGGACTTTATTTATTTTTTGTATTGTGGTAAAACTGAGATTTATTGCACGTGTGTAGGTGGTATGAAGTGGTGCAACATCATTTATTATACGTAGTCATCAGTGTTTGTGGAAACACAAGTAGATGTCTGCAGCAACTTATTTGGTTGCAGGTTAGATTTCATCACTAAGGTAGAGATAGAGTAGGTAGTGCGGGAGTTAGGGTGACCACATGTCCCGGATTGCCCGGGACAGTCCCACATTTTGCAGGTCTGTCCCAGGCACATTCATTCCAGGACAATACAGTGTCCCGGAATGAAACTGACACAGCCACCCCCCGGGCCAATCTGATGCCCCCCAAAAAAGCCATTACATCACCACTTTACTCACTGACAGTACTTGTCCTGGCCAGGAATGCCTGGAGGAGCACAATCCCCGCCTCCTGCTTGTGATTGGAGAAATCATAAATCCCGCCTCTTGTGTCCAATCACTGTGCTGTGATTTGATACAGCACAAGCTGATTTTTGGGAAGGGAGGGCGTCCCTGAATGGTAGTTTGGAAATGTGGTCACCCTAGCGGGAGTATCTTTGTTTTTACCTTTCCTGTAATGCAACAAAGAGAAATGTTTGAATTTAATGGGTTATGTGTAAGTACGGTTGAACACAGTCCCACAATTACAAAACTTTTTAGTAATATCAAGTGAATTTGGAGCTGCATTGGCTTTTATTTGAGGCAGAAGACATTTTTGTGCTCTGCCATTTTGAGGTTAACCACCTTCCACTCTCTTTATCACACCAAGCATGGTAAGCTACAGATGTAAGCTGATTGGTTCCTCTTGGCAACACCCACTTCACTTATGTCATACTGTCTACTCTTCCTTTACAGTGAGCTGCAATAAATGGTCCAGAGATTCAGTCGAAAATATTACCTGGCATCTGTCCAAACTATTCTTCTTTCAAAATGATCCACGGTGAGGCCATTAGGCCAGGCGCCACTTTCCATGTCTTTGTAGATAATCTTTCTCCCTGCTCCACTCATCGAGGCCGACTCTATACGTGGAAATGTGGCATCCCAGTCTGTCCAAAACATTATTCTGCAGAGAGACGGAAAATAATAATTAGTACCTTAAATTAAATTGATACTTACATTTTTTTTTAGGTTTATATTTAAGGGACATTATGCAAATACAGGTGTCTGTGTCTTAAAACATCTTTGGCTCATCCTTGGCTCAAGTAATACTTAGTAGTATCCTCTTTTTGCTCCTGAATGTGAAGAGAGTGGCAGAAAAGATGGGCCAGCACAGAGCATAGTTAGACAGTCCCAGAAAAAGAGAGGACTATGACATGCAGGGAGGGAAAGGCTGTGCTAGGGAACTGACTCTCCCTAAAGAAATCTAATTTGCTATGCACATGAATGAAAATTTGTATAAAAGAAAAACATTGCAACTAAACTAACCCATCTAATTCTCAACTAGGGTTCCTCCAGAGGTGTCTAGTGGTTCCTTGGCTGATTGACCTCACATTTGATGGTGCCTGTAGAGTTCTTGGGTCAATGATATTTGGAAGAGCCAGCTGTATGACACCATTATCTTTTTATCTGTCTGTATGGAAGGCTTTCTGACCACCACTGTAAGAAAGGCATTCTTCTCAATATAAGGAGCATTCTTCCCGTTGACCACCAATATAAGGGGCATTCTTCCCGTTGACCACCAATGTAAGGGGCATTCTTCCCATTGACCACCAATGTAAGGGGCATTCTTCCCGTTGACCACCAATGTAAGGGGCATTCTTCCCGTTGACCACCAATGTAAGGGGCATTTTTCCCATTGACCACCAATGTAAGGGGCATTTTTCCCATTGACCACCAGTAGTTAGACAGTTCCAGAAAAAGAGATGGCTATGACATGCAAGGACGGAGAGGTTGTCCTAGAGAACTTGCTCTTCCTGAAGAGATCAAGTTTGCTATGCACATGAATAAAATATAATTTATGAAAAGGAAAACGCTGCAAGTAAGCCAACCATTCTCATTGGCTCATGGAATCATCCAATATACTTCATTTTGTGTACCATTTGCCTTGAATTCTATTTAAAGACTTGAAGTGCATTCCCTGACATGTGACTGTGCCTAAGCACTGCAGTTTAGTAGCCTCATAACTTAATGTCTGTGATCTGCTGCCTCTGACTGATAGTCTCACGAGATTCAAAGTGATATTTGTTGATGTCACTAATGTGTTGCTGACTGTTCTCCTTACCAGAAAGGAAGCTGTATCTTAGAACCTGCAATGCACGGATATCCCTGCTTCATTCCTGGTGTATTGTGTAGATCATTTGATCTGCACTTTTTCCACCTCTACTGCAGCTTCTTCATTATTCCCCCACCGGTCATGAGGTCATCAGTGGGGCAGCTATGACAGGAGGACACAAAGCTCATCTAAAAGATGTCCACCACCTCCTGGAAACACAGGGATTAATTTACTAAATGCAAATAGCCTGTTTATTTTGAACAGGAAGTTTTACTTTTCAAAATGGAAATCTTTGTGAATGAAGCACTGAAGACTTAATTTATCTATTCATGTGCAAGCATGATTCTGTGAGCTAGAAAGGGAGCAGAGCTGTAGGAGTAGCTTTATTTTTTTTCCCATGCACGTTATTGGGTACGCTTTGGAAGTGAACTGCCTAATTGCCTTTAAAGTGTTACTAAACCCAGGACCCTGCATTCACTATACCTGGTCTCCCACAGTACACAGAACATGGAAATGCAATTATTTTAGTAAATTTAACCACTTGCCGACCGCCGCACGACGATATACGTCGACGGAATGGCACAGCTGCGCATATGGGCGTACAGGTACGTCCCCTTTAAGATGCGAGCCGTGAGTCACGCTTGCGACCCTGTCGGGAGCTCTGTCACTGCGCCCGCGGGACCCGATCGCCGCCGGTGTCCCACGATCGGGTCACAGAGCTGAAGAATGGGGAGAGGTAAGTGTAAACAAACATCTCCCCGTTCTTCCTAGTGACACTGTCAGTGATCGTCTGTTCCCTGTCATCCGGAATAGCGATCAGTGACGTGGCATGCCAAGCCACGCCCCCTAACAGTAAGAATCACTCCCTGGGTCACACTTAACCCCTTCAGCGCCCCCTACAGGTTAACCCCTTCACTGCCAGTGTCATTTTTACAGTATCAGTGCATTTTTATAGCACTGATCGCTGTAAAAATGACAATGGTCCCAAAATGGTGTCAAAAGTGTCCGATGTGTCTGCCATAATGTCGCAGTCACGATAAAAATCGCTGATCGCCGCCATTACTAGTAAAAAAAAAAAAATTATTAATAAAAATTCCATAAAACTATCCCCTATTTTGTAGACGCTATAACTTTTGCGCAAACCAATCAATATACGCTTATTGCGATTTTTTTTACCAAAAATATGTAGAAGAATACGTATCGGCCTAAACTGAGGAAAAAAATTTTTTATATATATTTTTTGGGGATATTTATTATAGCAAAAAGTAAAAAATATAGATTTTTTTTCAAAATTGTCGCTCTATTTTTGTTTATAGCGCAAAAAATTAAAACCGCAGAGGTGATCAAATACCACCAAAAGAAAGCTCTATTTGTGGGGAAAAAAGGACGTCAATTTTGTTTGGGAACCACGTCGCCAACTGCGCAATTGTCAGTTAAAGCGACGCAGTGCCGAATCGCAAAAAGTGGCCTGGTCTTTGACCAGCGAAATGGTCCCGGGCTTAAGTGGTTAAACTGCTAAATACCTTTTCTCATCAGCAGTATATAGCAGTCCTATGACTTCTATCAGTGTCTGGCTGAACACTGGTTAAAGCTTGTAGGAGGAGTTTTCATTCTCCTCTGACTGTCCTATGAGGCTGTATGACCCCTGACCTTCTGTCTGGACAGTACTGATTGGCCCTGTGCTGATCACATGCACCCTCCCAGAAAAAATAAAAAAGCAACTCTCTAGCAATACACATCAAACTGAGCATGTGCAAGACCCCCCAAGACTCTGTACTACCAGGAGATGGATTGGGGACAGTAGAATGAGGGGAGGAGCAGAGAAGACAGTATTAAACAGCCTTTTTACACAATGTACAGGATTAACCCCTTAAGTTTCACAGTATAACAAGCATGCTTTACTGCATATACAGACTGATTTTATTGTTGTGGGTTTAGTAACACTTTAACCACTTGCCGACCAGCTACAGTACATGCACGTGCAGACAGAATCATGTATATGTAATTTTGCCTGCTCGGGCTAAGGGGGGTGTTCAGCATGCCCCCGCAACCAGTGGACACAGCGGATTGCGGATCCCGGTACTCAGGGCACTGTGATCATGTGATCTTCATTATAATAGCAAACAAAGTGTAAAAAAAAAATCACCCCCCCCCTCACAGAATAATACAGTGTTACTATGGTAACACTGAACAACTCTGCCAGGGTTAATGTTTGAGTCAATTAAGGGTCAAAGGTCAGGGCCGGTATATTTTGAGCAGGTTTTTTTTTTTTGTTAATTTTTTAATTAGTACCAGTGTCAGTGTGTTTTAGGTAGGACAAAAAAACAGCAAAAATGTGCACTATTGTTTTTGGGCTGTACTACAGGTAAATACAACAACTAACATACACATATGTGGTATCACAGTGATTGTCAGGAGCAGGAGAATTTATTTTGGGTAGTTCTTTGGTGGTAGGTTATGGTAGTAACAAGAAATATACAGGTACAGCTACATTTAAAATTTTAGTTTTTTTTACTATTTTGGGGCAGTTTTCCTTTTGTTAATAAAAAATGAATCAGGAAACATTCCTTATCATTTACCACCAAATTAAAGCCAAAAAAACAATGTATATCCACCTGGATGCACAAAAGTAGTTGTGATGATATGTACGGTTTTACTAACACATGTCAAAGTTGCAAAATTGTGCTCAGGCATTAATATTTGTTTTTACCCTTAGGCATGAAGGGGTTAATTTAGGAAAGTTAGTGGATTAGACTGTTTTGGGATCTCCAGAGAAGAAGTTAAAATCTTCAATGACCTTTGAGAAATGTACTTTTTGTGCATTTAAAGTGGAACTTCAGTAATTTTTTCAACTTTCCAGCTATTAAATCTTCTGCCCTTTTTGTTTTGACTTTGGATAGTAAAACATTATTTTTTTCTGCCAGTAAATACCTTATACAGCCCACTTCCTGTTTCTTGTCTGGTCATTAGCCTAGGTTTATGACATCATGCACAGCTCTCTCGCTCACTCTCGTGAGAGTTTGTCAGAAAGGGAGGGGGGGGTGAGTCATAAGAGGGCCAATGAGAGCTGCATAGCTGGAGGTGTGCCTCTGTGTAAATCTAGGAAGTGAACAGGCAGCAGCTTCAGCTGCCCACAGTTAAAATGGTTGCAACCAGACTCAGTGGAGGGAGATTTCTGCAGCATATTTGGCGGTTAATCAGCTAATGAACCACTAGTAAACTCTGAAGGAACACAAGTTTAGAATGGTTGGCTTACTTGGTGCTTTTTCCTTTCCATAAATATTTTTTTTTATTCACGTGCATAGGAAATTTGACTTCTTCAGGAAGAGTCAGTTCCCTAGCACAACCTCCACCTCCTTGCATGTCATAGCCCTCTCTTTTTCTGTGACTGTCCCACTACGCTCTGTGGTGGCCTCCTCTGCCTCTGTGTGTCTGTGTAAATCCAGGAAGTGAACAGGCAGCAGCTTCAGCTGCCCACAGTTAGAATGGCTGTAGCCAGACTCAGTGGAGAGAGATTTCCGCAGCATATTTGGTAAGTACAGAATTACAGTATATATAAAATAGTATGCAAAGTGGTTGGAGGGAAGCTTCAGAATGGCAAAGACGTTTTTATTACAAATTATGTGTGCAGTTCCTCTTTAACTGACCTAGAGAGGCTGTTTTAGAAAAACAAAAAAAAACTGTACAACAATCTGTTTTTCTATCTTAAAAATATGTAATTAACAATAACCATATAGTAATGCACACTGTAATGAATTCAAGTTCAGTAAAGCAAATTTAAGTTCCATTAAAATCAACTAAGTCATTGAACAGCATTATCAAAATGATTTTCTCCAAACAGGGAATATCTAAAATGTTAGACTGCAAAGGTCAAGTACCACTTAATGTAAATGTCAGACAGAATGAGAAGCTGTAATAACTCTGGTTCCCTATAAAACGCAGGGAGGGCGATGGTGGCCTCAGCTGGATAAACAGGAGCATTATCAGAACTCGCAAGCCATATGAAAATGAAGCCAGGATAAGTGTCTATTGTTTCTGCATCTGCTGCTGATTTCACTATAATTTCACCGTGGAATTTCAATACAACTTTTTTTTGGTCCTTACACAATTATAATTTTGTACGCCTAATTAAACAATTCTCAGTTTTAAATCGATTGACAGATTACATCAATGGCCTGTAATGGAATAAAAAGTAATTAGGGACCTTGAACTTTTAAAATCAA
This sequence comes from Rana muscosa, assembly GCA_029206835.1. Classification (NCBI taxonomy): domain Eukaryota; kingdom Metazoa; phylum Chordata; class Amphibia; order Anura; family Ranidae; genus Rana; species Rana muscosa. Next base: position 444,750,064 of record CM055127.1, on the reverse strand, counting down.
ATCAGATGCCTCACTTTTTTGTTTTACGGAGGCTTGAGCACACTATGGTGACCATTATGAGAACTCAAAAGCCCGTCATTCATCAGCTCATTGTAAGAGCTCCAGTGGCTAGTAGAGACACCCATGGGCGTCCGCTGAACTTTTTTCAGGAGGGGGCATCATTTTAAGGTCATCCATGCTTCTTTGGGGCAGTGGAGTAGCACTGTATACACCACTCCTCCACCGCCCATTGAAATAAATGGGCACCGCTGCCGAAGCGCCTGCAAAGCACTTCGCCAGCGGCGATACACAGTTGCATTTATCCTTGTCTTTGACCGCTAGCTGGGGTTATTGCAACACAGGAGGCACGTGTCTTCACTCTGACTTCAACACTCTTACGATTCCAGGGGGGGGGGGCAATTGACCCCCCTTGCACTATGGAGCGGACGCCCATGGAGACACCCACATTGCACAGTTGAATGAAAGGATATTACCCCAACTTTAAAGCAGAGGTCCAGGCCTGTGTATACTGTGCACTTGAGATTCTTGGGGCTTCCTGGGCTCACAGGAACTACTTTAAGAGAGCCTGTCACCAAAAAGTATCTGTAACAATGGGAATGTCCATTAGACTTGTGCACAACGAAAAAATTTGTTTAGTTTCGGTTTGTTTCTTTTCGGTCCTGTTGATTCGTAATTGTTCGTAATTTTGCTAGATGGGATTTTTCGTGTTCGGACTAATTCGTATTTTCGTTGAATTGGAATGATTCGTATTAATGTAAGCCTTATTTTTAGTTGATTTATAATTCGTACTTTCGGTAGAGTTCATTGTTTTTGTTGATTCTGGACACAACTCCTACTTTCGTAACTTTTTTTGGGTTTGTTGATTCATAATTTTCCGTGTCTCTCTCACAACGACGCTGCCTATTATGCCCAATGTGCTTCGAATGGATTTGTACTTTTCAAAATACATAACGGTTATTTGTAACGATTCTAAATCTCATATTTTACTTTCGTCTTTTACATGCGGCTATAGCCTCTGCCCCTGTACACCATTTTGAGAGGGAGTTCAGCACGGTGAGGGAGAAGCAGAGAGCAGAGTGAGTGTTATTGTGCTTCGAATGGATTTGTACATTCGTAACTTTTTGGATAACGAATTATGGCGAAGACATTCGGGCATTCGCTATTTGCGGTATAATTTATTTTGGATTCGGTTTTATTCGTACAGTAATTGCTTTGTTCGGAAATTCGAATGCTTCCGAATGTCCGAAAGTTGCTAAATTCGGACGAATTTCGATTCGTTACGAAATTAATTGCCCAAGCCTAATGTCCATTCTTGAAAGGTTTCTTCACAGTCAAGCCTCGTACACACTACCGGTTTTCTCGGCAAGAAAACTGCTGGGAGAGCTTTTTGCAGAGAAAACCGTTCATGTGTATGGTTTCTCGACAGGAAAACTGCCGGGAATCTCGACGAGAAAAATAGAGAACCTGCTCTCTATTTTTCTCGTCGGGATTCTCGGCAGAGTTTTCCTGCCGAGAAAACCGTTCGTGAGTATGCTTACCTGTCCCAGGTAAGCACGCGCATACTCAATGAGGCTTTGACGCATGCGCGGTAGCATACAAGGATAGTGTAGGTTGTAGCAAGATGGCGGCGACGGCATCGAATGTGACGAGCGCCGACTCGTCGTAGTCGATGACGTCACTGTGTTCTTGCCAGTCAAAAGAACGGCGGTTCTTTTTAATGGCCTTCTGTACACAGGGTTTGGCAAGACAAACTTGCCTGGAATCCGACGGTTTTCAAATAGACGGGATTCCCGCCCGTGTGTACAGGGCCTAAAAGATGTGAAAATTTGGAATAGACTCCCTCCAGAGGTGGTTCTGTCCAGCTCAGTAGATTGCTTTAAAAAAGGCCTGGATTCTTTCCTAAATGTACATAATATAACTGAGTACTGACATTTATAGGTAAAGTTGATCCGGGGAAAATCCGATTGCCTCTCGGGGGATCAGGAAGGATTTTTTTCCCCTGCTGTAGCAAATTGAGTCATGCTCTGCTGGGGTTTTTCGCCTTCTTCTGGATCAACTGTGGGTATAGGATTGGGTATATGGGATTGTAAGATATTATTTTTTATGTATTTATTTATTTTTATGGTTGAACTGGATGGACTTGTGCCTTTTTTCAACCTGAGTAACTATGTAACTATGTTAGAACAGTGTAGCCCAATCACTCAGGAATTACTTTATTTTGGACAGGGAGAAAATATAACTGATTAACAGAAAACACAACTATTACTGAGAGGTAAGGTTGCCCAGTCACCAAATTAAAAATAAAATGCAGGTAAAAATCACAAAAAAATGAAGTATTTCAGTCTCTCAACTTTTTTTTTTTACCCCAGGGGAACCCTTAAAATTACTTTCAAATCTTGGGAAACCCCTTCTGGGCCCAATTAATTGGTGGTCAATAGAAAAATGCAGCTTATGTTAGTGATCAATAGGAAGGTTATCCCTTACATTGGTGGTTAGTGGGAAGAATGCCCCTTACATTGGTGGTCAGTGGCAAGAATGTCCCTTATAATAGTGGTCAATGGGAAGAATGCCCCTTACATTAGGAGTCAGCCAGAAGAACGCTCCTTACATTGGTGGTCATTGGAAGACTGCCCCTAATAATTGGTGTTCAAAGGAAAGAATGTCCCTTACATTGGTGATCAATGGGAAGAATGCCCCTTATTATGGTGGTCAGTGGGAAGACTGCCCCTTACATTGGTGGTCAGTGGGAAGAATGCCCCTTACATTGGTGGTCAGTGGGAAGAATGCCCCTTACATTGGTGGTCAGTGGGAAGAAAGCTTCTTACATTGGTGGTCAGTGGGAAGAATGCCCCTTACATTGGTGGTCAGTGGGAAGAATGCCCCTTACATTGGTGGTCAGTGGGGAGAATGCCCCTTACATTGGTGGTCAGTGGGAGGAATGGCCCTTACATTGGTGGTCAGTGGAAAGAATTCTTCTTGCATTGGTGGTCAATGGGAAGAATGCACTTCTCACAGACAGATAAAAAGATAATGGTGTCATACAGCTGGCTCTTTCAAGTAGCACTGATCCCAGAACTCAACAGCAGTCAGCAGTGGTCATCAACCCTGTCTTCATGGCCCACTAACAGGCCAGATTTTATGTATTACCTTGGGGAGATGCAGACTAGAATACTGCAATCACTGAGCAGCAAATGATATCACCTGTGATGTATTTCAGTTATCTTGCAAACCTGGCCTGTTAGTGGGCCCTGAGGACAGGGTTGATAACCACTGCTCTACAGACACCATCAAATGGGAGGTTAATCAGCTAATGAACCACTAGTAAACTCTAAAGGAACCCAAGTTTAGAATGGTTGGCTTACTTGGTGCTTTTTCCTTTCCATAAATATTTTTTTTATTCACGTGTATAGCAAATTTGACTTCTTCAGGAAGAGTCAGTTCCCTAGCACAACCTCCACCTCCTTGCATGTCATAGCCCTCTCTTTTTCTGTGACTGTCCCACTACGCTCTGTGGTGGCCCACCTCCTCTGCCTCTGTGTGTCTGTGTAAATCCTGGAAGTGCACAGGCAGCAGCTTCAGCTGCCCACAGTTAAAATGGCTGTAGCCAGACTCAGTGGAGAGAGATTTCTGCAGCATATTTGGCAAGTACAGAATCACAGTATATATAAAATAATATGCAAAATGGTTGGAGGGAAGCTTCAGAATGACAAATATGTTTTTATTACAAATTATGTGAGCAGACTGCAGTTCCTCTTTAAGTCGGATCACAGTCAGATCAGAAGTCACGCGACTTTCATGTCGGAGCAGTGTGAACCTGGGCTAACTCAGAAATTTAAATTACCGTATGCTTCCTCCATGCTTTGTCATAAATGATTACACTTCCTCATTTTGTGTATTATGTCCCGCCTCCCAAGATGGCTGATTAAATTAGGAAACAGGGGAATTTATTTCCATTAATGCAAAACAAAAAAAAAAACAGCAATTAAGGAAGTTTGCAATTTTTTTCATCCTAAATATAATTAAAGCTAAAATGAATTTGCAAATATGAATAATAACAATTTACCCGTATCTCGGATCCAAGGCAATAGCTCTGGGGTGCTCCATCCCACCTGCTATTAACGTCGATCTCATTTTGCCATCTAATTTAGCAACTTCAATTTGATCCAAATTGCTGTCTATCCAGTAAATGTTCCCAGCTATCCAGTCTATCGCTAAGCCCTCAGGTGTGGCCAGACCGTGCTGAATGACGACTTCAATCCCACTAACACCTAGAAAAAAGGGAAAAGAAAAAATTAATAAGTGCTAATTAGCCCAGAAATATGCACACATTTTTATCAGCTGTAATCATGGCTGTCATTTATAGCATAATTGCACAGACGATCATTAGTAATCAGGAGTGAAAGGACTTTTACTGCTTTTGGCTTTTGTAACGCTAAGGAAAAAAACAAAAAAACTTCTGTTACAGGGAGCCTTTTTAAACTTGTTATATGTGTAAGTGGATGTCTTTTAGTGTGCATACCAGTGGTGGCTGGTGCTTCATTTTTGGGGGAAGGGGGGCGCTAGCCCCCGGTGGCCCATTTGGCAGCCCTGCTCGCAAGCCCGCTTGCCAGCCCCACCCGCCTGCCAGCCCCGCACTTACCCCATCCAGGTTCCCGGGCAGCTTCCCCGGCTTCTCCTTCCAACTAATCCGGTCGCTTCTCCTCCCAGCCAATCTGGTCACTTCTCCTCCTGGCCAATCCAATCTAAGGACCCGCTTACTGTCCTGATTGGCTGGGAGGAGAAGCAGGAAGACAATAGTGAATGAAGTTTTGCTATTGTCACAAGTGGGTGGGCTTGGGGCGCAGTGCTCTGCGCCCCGAGCCCACCCTTTTTGAAGCTTCTGGCTCTGATCACGTGCTTCACAAAAACAACAGTAAAACTCTATGCGTCCGGCGCCCTGCATGGAGATTAGGGGGGCGGTGCCCCTGAGCCCCTTATGGATGGGCCGCTGCTGCAGTATAGCCTTAGTGCACACATCTCAGTGGAGTGGGCTGCAAAAAAGTATCCACCTAGGTCTCATTCACACTTTTGCAGCATGTTTTTGCAGTTTTTTTATTACAGAACAGCAATTTTACATTGTGGGACTGTTCTGCAACTGCAAGACAAGCTTTTGGCTTGCGGTTGCACTGTGGCCCCATTGATCTCAATGGGAGAGTTTAACAGGCTGTGTAACCTGTTAAACCATACAGTCCAAGGTAAGATTGCTGTGGCCGCAGGATGTGTAAGGCTGTAATGTTTGAATTCTGGTGGGTGGCTAGGTGGCCTGAAAACCCAGGCTCAGTCACCTGTTTTTACCATTTGCCCCAACCACCAGCATGAAAGAGCCCTTAAAGTGATTGTAAAAATTTTTTTTTAAATAACAAACATGATTTACATATCTGCTCTGTGTAATGGTTTTGCACAGAGCAGCTCTCATCCTCCTCTTCTGGGGTCCATTGCCAGCGCTCCTGGCTTCTCCCCCTGCCGCGTGCCCACCAAAGCAAGTGGCTTGCTACGAGGGCACTTGTGCGCTCTCACTCCCGAGCCCAGCTCTGTGTGTCCGTAGACACACAAAGTGTGTCTTGGTCCCGCCTCACTGACTGTGATTGACAGCAGCATGAGTCAATGCATTATCATAAAGCCATTTTTTTGTAATGAAATGTGAAAATATACTCACAAACATAAGTAAAAACAGGCACATCAATGATCCAAAACAAACAAAAGATTACCCAACACACTTACCAGCCAGCCTTCAAAACAACCAAATAGACTCTGAAGCCTCGTACACACGACCATTTTTCTCGTCAAGAAACGACAAGAAAACTGCTGGGAGAGCTTTCTTGCCGAGAAAACTGTTCGTGTGTATGGTTTTTTGTCGAGAAAACTGCCGGGAATCTCAACGAGAAAAATAGAGAACCTGCTCTCTATTTTCTCGTCAGGATTCTCGTTTTTCTCGTTGGGATTCTCGTCGGCCTGTTTCCCGACGAGAAAACCGGTCGTGTGTATGCTTTTCCGAGTCTTAAAAAAATTGTGCATGCTCATAATCAAGTATGAGTCGGGAGTGCTCCTTCTGGTAAAACTAGCGTTCGTAATGGAGATAGCACATTCGTCACGCTGTAACGGACTGAAAAGCACGAAGACTGAAAAGCGCGAATCGTCTCTCCCCAAACTTTTACTAACACGCAGTAACATGAGATCAGCAAAAGCAGCCCAAGGGGTGGTGCCATTGGAATCGAACTTCCCCTTTATACTGCCATCGTACGTGTTGTACATCACCGCGCTTTACAACAACGAGATTTGGAATTGACAGTGTGTATGCAAGGAAAGCTTGACAAGAATCTCGTCGACAAAAACAACAGGTTTTTTTTATGACAAGATTCTTGGTCATGTGTACGAGGCTTAACAATTTTAAGCTAACCCATTTCCAGAGCAGAGCATTAGCCTTGCTCCATGTGGATGGGCATTACCTATACATCACACTGGACTGTAATCTTGGATCATTGATGTGCATTTTTTTATATTTGTGAGTATATTTCTATGTGTTACATTCCAATAAAAAGGTTTTACGCAAATGCATGAGGCTGGTGCACCCTCTAATTGTGTGTTTTGTTGTAGCTTACATAGGGATTTCCCCTTTCTGAAGAGGGCAGCAAAGCAAGTTCATCACCAGATTTTTGATGGAGCATCTCATCAGAAGAATTTATCGGAAGATTTATCTCTTTTTTTCATTTGTGTCATTGACTTTGACTTTTGACTTTTATGTGTGTGTGTTTAAGGCCAGTCATAGACAAATCGTTTTTCTTTCCTGCAACCCGAAAATCACTAGAATTCCCCATCAACACAGACAGTGTTGACATGGAAATCCCTGCTGTGTAGACTCGGTTACATTCAGCTTGCCCATACATGGTTTAAATCTCGGCCAGTTCCTGCTGAACCTGCCAAGGTTTGAATCATCTATGGTCGGCTTAAGATTAGTGTGCTGGCTACTTCTTGATATTTATCTTTCATAGGTTCACACTTGAGCTTGCACTTCATCAAGCATTTTTGGAGTATTATTTTTCTTTCTTTTTATTTGTGTTTGTACACATGATCTTCAGGTGTTTTCAGGTTTGAGCGCACCAAAAGGAAAGCTAGTTACTAGGAGCAGGAAAGGCAAGAAAATCAAACAAAACAAATGCGTGGGTTAAGCATGTTGTAGGCGATCCTATTGAAGTCTATAGGGTCAAAAAAACATGTGACTCTGCCCTAAAGAAGCTCATGTACTTTTTATAAGCTTTTTATAAGCCTTGTACACACGTCCGAGAATCTCGTCGCAAAAAAAAAGTTGTTTTTCTCGACGGGTTTCTTGTAAGCTTGACGAGATTCTTGTCAAGCTTTCCTTGCATACACACTGTCAATCCAAACTCTCATCCGTCTAAAGTGCGGTGACGTACAACACGTACGACGGCAGTATAAAGGGGAAGTTCCATTCTCATGGCGCCACCCCTTGGGCTGCTTTTGCTAATCTCGTGTTACCGCGTGTTAGTAAAAGTTTAGTGAGAGACGATTTGCGCTTTTCAGTCTTCGTGCTTTCAGTCCGTTACAGCGTGACGAATGTGCTATCTCCATTACGAACGCTAGTTTTACAGGAAGGTGCGCTCCCGTCTCATACTTGATTCTGACCATGCCTCGGTTTTTGGAAACTCGGAAAAGCATACACACGAACGGTTTTCTCGTCCAAAAACAGTCTGACGAGAATCACGACAAGAAAAATTAGACTCCCGACGAGAAAAAAGAAAGCAGGTTTTCTTTTTTTCTCGTTGAGATTCACGACAGTTTTCTCGACAAGAAACCATACACACAACGGTTTTCTCGGCAAGAAACAACAAGAAAACTGCTGGGAGAGCTTTCTTGCCGAGAAAACCGTGCGTGTGTACGAGGCTTTAGAGTGACAAGTATGCATGGGCACCATAACATACAATGGGAATCCTCGTGACCAAGGTAGATCAAAGCTCACTTCCATACCTAACCTCTCACTCAAAACCTTCCACAACTACCCCTCCCTGTAACCTCAAGGAAATACCACGCTATTTGTAATTGGAAATAAATGGCTGAATCAGCTTTTTATTAAACATAAGCTTCTAAATAACAAAACATAACATCAAGCATATCACTCCAGATAACAACGGTTGCAGGTCCTTGATGGTACCATATATCTAAAACTTTGTGTCTGTGGCACCAGTTAGCTAAGCTACAACCCCAGCTGCCAAACACCGCCTTAGGGACTAACCCAGCTGACCCCAGACACCCACCGGTCCTACTACTACCCGGTCACTATGAATTGAACTGTACAAACTAGAGGACGCCATACCTAAGATTGGTCCTCATCTTTTTACCATTAACACCAGATTTAAACCTCTGTCAAGGACCTAAAACCGCTAAAGAACAACAAAAGAAGTATAACAGGACTACCCAAAAAAAAAGGGCAGGAGGGAGGGACTGTCTTCCAGCAATTTCTCCTCTGCCAGTGAACCTAAATCACTCTTCCCGAACACTTTACTCTCCTGCTCCTCAAAATCACCTTGTCTACTCGACCAATCAGGTAAGCGTCACTAACTGACCACACCACTTTCAAATAGTTAACCCCTTTTGCCTGCTTTGTCTTCCATCCTGTCATGTATGTCCTCTGCCCACTTTGTTCCTTCTTAAGCCTCATACACACGATCGGACTTCCATCGGACAAATCCGTGGATTTTTGTCTGAAGGGCGTTGGCCGTGAACTTGTTCTGCATACAGACTGCACAACTTTTTCAGCCAACATTCACGAAACTACAAGGGTTTTCTGCTCTTTAGAGTGCCACCCTTTGGGCAACTTCTGCTAATGTTGTCTGATGGTTAGCATTGGTTCGGAGCATGCGTGTTTGCACTTCGGATTTTAGTTCGATGGACTTGTGTACACGCGATCGGATAATCTGACGTAACACATTTATTGCCAGACAGTTGGTGAGCATGAACAGCCAACATTTGTTGTCGTTAATTCCGCCAACAATTGTCTGATGGAGCATACAGACGGTCGGATTATCCGACACAACACATCCATCGGACAATTATTGTCGTAAAATCAGATCGTGTGTACGGGCCTTTGGCTTCAGGCATACCTTATGGGGCATTGATGGGTTTGTAGAAAATCTCTTCAACTCGGTCAGGTGTGAACCAAGACTAAATTGAGGTACGAGAGTTTTACCATACATTACTGTAATACATTGAGATGAAACCAAAGGGCAATTTGCCAGTACAATGGCGTATAGCCTTCACCAATAACGCTAAAACAATACACTCTCCTTGTGCCATCCATATAGGGAATAACCATTTGTTGTAATTATTGTTTTGGTGGATTATACATTTGTTGTTCACAAAAGGGATGTGAGGAAACAACGGCTTACCTGATGTTTCTGATAATCGACCTCTATAGATTTTGTCCTCGACAACATCCGTCCAATACAGCAAACTCTGATTGAAATGGAAATCGAGAGCTATTGTGTTCCTTAGACCGGGAACCAGCAAACTGTAATCCCGCTTATGAAGGTCGATCCGTCTTATCTCATGACGGATGGAAAAAATAATGAAAGCTTCAAATGTATCTGAAATGAAATTAAAATCATTATTAGTAATAAGCTCATTAAGGGCAGAGGTAATGACTATGGAGATGAGAATGGTAATTAGAAGGCTGGGTGTGTGCCGCAAACACAGATACAGGTCATAGCAGATCATTGGACATTTGTAACATAATGCTTGAAAAATATTTTACCAGCTGTGCAGAAACCATAGCCATGGGCACATCAGATGGGGAGAAAGTTATTATATTTTTTTTACACCCAAACCCTGGGAAATTAGAAAAAAATAAAAATAAAATAAAGCCTTACCAGGTTTTTTTATTTGAAAAATCAGAAAAAAAAAAAAAAACTACTAATGAGAAGAAATGGTGAGGAGTTTGATCTTGCAATGCTTTCATCCCCTTATGTACAAATATAAAGATACAGTATATGCAGAAGCTGGACATTAAATATAGCACTGAAAAGGCCAACATATCTCAATATAATGATAGAGTTTTATTCATGAAATAAATTCAAATCCCAGAAATATAAAACTGACATAAACATGCATTTACAGATTGTTTTGTGACTACTGCAACCAAAACAGGGTATGCCTTATAAAAAAACAAAAAACTCTAAACTTATGAAAAACTGTTACATATCAACCATAAATAATGTTGGTGCATTTCACTGACAAATTGGCTTCTTTAGAACTGGATTAAGGTAATTACTGTATATACTCGAGTATAAGCCGACCCAAATATAAGCCGAGGCACCTAATTTTACCACAAATAACTGGGAAAACGTATTGACTTGAGTATAAGCCTAGGGTGTCCATCTGCATGCCTCACTGTGCCTCACTTTGCCTCACTGTGTCCATGACTAGACTGACGTTTAACATGAGAGTCTATGGAAGGGGTCCCCGGCCGTAGGTCCCCCAGACAACAAACTTTGCACACTTGTAGGTGAAGAGTGGGGCTACATGTGTGCCATGTTTGGGGTCCAGGGAACCTACGACCGGCCGGTACCGGCTCCACAAAGTCACCAGTGAAATGACCGTCTAACATGGGAGTCTATGGAAGGGGTGCCCGGCTTTGAAAAATCGGTGCTCCCCGGCTGTAGGTCCCTCGGACAACAAACTTTGCACACCACGCTGATCTAAGGGAAGGGCGTTCGTATGTTTGCCGGCCGGCTTACTAAGCTTTTTATATTTCTACTTGATGCAAGTGTTTTTTACCTTTTACGCAATAAATGGTCTGTACGATATCACCCTATGGTCTCTATCCTTTCATCTCTACCGGTCCCGTTACGATTTCATATCGGTGATCGGAGGATCGGGAGAAGAGTGTGTATGGTGGTATTGCTGATTTACTATCCCGCTGGTTCACCTACTAAAGGCTGCGGCTGGGTCACAGTCGATTGCTATCCGTGGGCTTACCTCCGGTAAGCGGCTAATCTATGTGGTGGAGGGCACTGTCCATTTGTTGTGATCACCGGGTGCTGTCGATTATTGCAAATTTCACACTGGATGCCTTCTAGCTATATATGGGACTGATTTAACATCATTAACATCATTGAAGTTCTGTGTTGGGTTCATCAATCAGCCATTTCATTTGGACTCATACTATTTTTGCTTATAGTGGCCGGTCTTTGCGCTTTATGCGCTGCTTCACACAGACCAGCCCCTGGATGGTTTTACTATTGGAGCAGTTTTTTTCTGTTTATTTCTAATTTGTGCTTATACCACCATTATTGCTGCCTTTCCTACATATTGTATCAGCGCAGTTTTTGTTGTTCATATTCCCATAGACACACTCCTGAACCTTATGAACAGCCTTCCCAGAAGAGTTGAAGCTGTTATAGCTGCAAAGGGTGGGCCAACGCAATATTGAACCCTACGGACTAAGACTGGGATGTCATTAAAGTTCATGTGCGTGTAAAGGCAGACGTCCCAATACTTTTGGCAATATAGTGTGTAGCGGCCACCTCCACTCCCCTCTTTGTCTCGTCTCGTCTTTCTCTTGTCTAGGGGTACCTTAGAGGGGAGGGAGCGGGGACACCACGCCTGGCTTCCACCACAGGTTTTAGTGCGGTATAAGCAACGGTTTTGTATTACCTTCGGGTCAGTGCTGTGCACCTGGATCCTCCCTCCAAGAGTTACCGTGAACCATGTCCGTTAGAAACTGAGCTCCACACCATTAAAGTTCAACACTCCTTTATTTTTCTTGTCTGAACACAAACCGTTGAACTTCCTTGATAGCACAGAACAGAAAAGTAGGTGTGAATGCGAACAGGCCCAGACACAATGTAAGTTGCCACTTCCCTTCCTAGAAGTGTGTCCTAGTATCCGCACGAGGGTAGATTTCCTTCCAGGCCGTCTCCGACGAGAGACTCACTTGTCACCGGCAATATGCTGCACTGGGTCTTCAAATGAGGAGCTCCCCCCGGTCCATTGCGCCTTCCGGATTCGGGTTCCCAATCCCTGGGTACCCTAGGATCTCCTTCCCTCGCGGAACCCAGTGTTGGGCACTGAGCTCCGGACCTCCATCTAAGTACCTCACCCCAAGCTAAAGGTGCCTGGAATGGAACTCGACCTCGGCTGTCCTCTGGGCCTAAGCCACCCAGAGGAGTGGCACGACCCACCGTCCGCAAGCTGAAGGTGCCTGGGACTTCGACCCCGTAAACCAAGATGGCCGGCCCCCTTTATACCCTCTCCCAGCAAGCACGGCGGGTTCCCCGCCACCCACCATACCGCCGCCGAGGGAGGACAAAAAGGAGGACGGCACACAGCGATAATCCAACCCAACCCAGGGCGATAGCGCCACCCAATGGGCTGCGGTGAATCACACATCACTGGTGTCACTTCCAAATTAAAATTTACACCCGGGAAAGTACATACCCGCTACAAGTGTATATATATGTATATATAGCCTGGTGGAAGGAAAAGGCCATATTCAATGTCTCCCCCAAAAAAATAACGTACAGCAAAATAAGAGAGAGTCATATGTGACTGGCTCTCTTTAAAATGGATTATTAGTCTGTAATTGGAAACTGCAAATTATTACAGGTAAAAGTTATAAAGTTTCCATAACTTACCCACACTACTGCAAGTTTCCCCATCTGGGTTTAGCGTCCACCCTTCATAACATGAGCATTTGACGACATGTTTGTGCTGCTCACACACCTGGCTGCACCTTAGATGCTTTGTGCAATAATCCACAATGTCACAGGTCTTGTTATCTGCACTTAGGTACATTTCCTGAGGACACGAACATACAATACCCCTGCCAGGGGCCACGCTGCATTGATGACTGCAGCCACCATTGTTCAGGTAACATTCATCTGCAACAGATACAAAGATAAGCGTAGCTTAGGTATACTAATACAAAGTGCATAAGTGTATGTAAAAGCAGATTTTGTAGTTAAACTCATTTATGATCAGGCATATTTGTAATCAAAAATATGTTACATCTCAACTCCAGGTATGATCTTTATAGCAGCTTGGACCGATGTCAGTATGCATATCTCATCCCTGATGGGCCACTGGGGAAGCTGAAAATCACTGTAGTAGTCAGTGCTACTATAGTGATGGCCGCAATCTTCTGGGACCGGATGGGGTTCTGTGCGAGTAGCCTCCCCTCTGCACACTGACCACAGCGGTTGGCTAGATCGGTACCTCCACCATTCACAGAAAGCCTTGTAATTGTACAGTGAATATAAGGTATTCTCTGATTGGACAAGATGGTAATTATCAATGCCTTTCCTCCTCTATCAATCAGAGAAGGAGTTGTATTTTTTGACAGACCCAACCAGGTCAGAGACTTTTGGAGAGGACTAGGGGCAAGCCTCCTATCCACTGATTTTGGCCCATGGAGAGAGAATATTCTTCTATGACAATGTGATGAACACTGAGAGCGTAGTTTGGATGAATTCTCTGAATAAGGACAATTAAGCTTCTCTTCTGGAGTGGAAGGAAAGGTGTAATATTAATCCTGTACAGGGTAACGGTCAGAGGGAATATGTCAGAGGGAATATGGTCTCCCTCCTGCAGACTGAGTTGGGGAGACTTCTTCACTTGGGACAGACATATTTATCAACAAGATCCCTCAAGAATTCTATGAAGATAAATTCCAATGCTGGAACATTGTCTTCTGATGACTTGTCCAGTGGACAGAAGACACAAGTTTGTGTCTCTGCCATTGTGTGCCTCCTAGGTGTGAATTATATTAATTGAGTCACCTATTGTTTCTGTCTGTCTGCTAGTATTGTTTCCACTTCACCTTGTTATCACATTATTTTGGGATGTTATATGTTTGTTGATTAACTTACTGTTTAATTAGATTACTGTTAGTTGTTAGCTGTTAATTGAATTGGTGTTTGAAGTTTGCATCGTCATGCTAATATCCTCAAGAGGGGAATGTCTTCCTGTGGGGTATATAGCATGTGCCTGAGTTTCAATAAACAGCCATTCCTTTGGTTGTTATCCGAACTTCTTGTTTGTGTACGATGCTTGGGGTAACAGGGCTGGTATTAGCTCTCGGTCTGTTGGAACGGTTTGGAGGGCAGGAGGCTTTGTTTGGTGAAAACACCTAATCGGGGTGCCAAGCAGTTCCGTCACATTTTTTTTTTAAAATGCTTCTATAAATGGAGGTGGTACCTAAAGAGTGACCCCCTGTGATCAGTGTGCAGAGGGGAAGCCATTGACCTAAAGCAGGAGCCAGAAAATTCTGGCTATCACTGTAGTTGCGCCGACTACTACAGTAATTTTCAGCTTCCCCAGTGGCCCACCAGGTATGAGAAAGGACATCTATAAGACTTTGAACCTCTCTACCTCCCAGGGATGGGTGTGTGTACTGTTTCTCGCTTGTATTCCTCTCCTTGTTGGTGCAGACATTGCAGTCAAATTTTAGGCTGACCAGAGACTAAGGCCTCATGCACTCAGGATGTTTTTTTCCTCCTCTGGATGCCTTTGCTCCAGAGGAGGAGAGCGCAGCACAAAAAATGCGCCTAAAGCCACATTTGCAATCGTGTTTAGCCATTCATTCATTCTATTGGCCAGAATATCAATCTATTTAATGAACAGTATGCGCGTCAAGTTTTTTCTGCCAAAACACTATTCTCCAGAATGTAGTGATGTTTTTGTTTTGTTTTTTTCTCCTGCCTCTAAACGCCTGTAAACCCCTACATGTTGAAAATGTGTAGAAAACTGCACTCTCAATTCTCCATATATAACAATTACACCTAATCATATAAAGTTTGTAAACATCAAAAACGTACCTAGTACATGTTCTTGCACTTCCTGGTCTGGGCACAGTTGCGTGCCGCTGGTGGCCCGCTCCCGCTGTGATTATACACTACGGGAGCCGATTGTGGACACGGCGGACTCGATGCCTGCCGGCACCCACCAATGCTTCTGTACACAGGCAGAACGACGATCTGCCTATGTAAACAAGGCAGATTGCCGTTCTGTCAGTACAGAAGGCATGTATCTTGTGCTCCTGTAAAGCAGCAACACCAATACATGGTTTCCCCTAGTAAAAGTACCTCCCCCACTACACTGAAATACCAGCTAGGCACACATTAAGTGAGATTGCTTTGGCAATGCTAAAATGTATTTGGGGAGAGAGAGAGAAAGAGAGAGAGAGAGGGAGAGGGGGAGAGGGGGAGGGGAAGGGGGGGAGAGGGAGAGAGGGAGCGAGGGAGAGGGGGAAAGGGGGAGAGGGAGAGGGGGAAAAGGTAGAAGGAGAGGGAGAGGGGGAGAGGGGGAGAGGTAGAAGGAGAGGGAGAGAGGGAGAGGGGGAGAGGGGGAGAGGGAGGGGGGAGAGGGGGAGAGGGAGAGGGGGAGAGGGGGACAGGGGGAGAGGGAGGGAGAGAGGGAGACAGGGAGAGGGGGAGAGGAAGGGGGAGAGGGAAAGAGGGAGAGGGGGAGGGGGAGAGGGAGGGGGAGAGGGAGGAGATGGAGAGGGAGATGGAGAGGGAGATGGAGAGGGAGATGGAGAGGGAGATGGAGAGGGAGAGAGAGGAGAGGGAGAGAGAGGAGAGGGAGAGGGAGGAGAGGGAGAGGGAGGAGAGGGAGAGGGAGGAGAGGGAGAGAGATTGCTTTGGCAAAACTAAAATGTATTTGGTCCTGCCAATAAAGCTTATTTGACTTGAATTGAATTGAGAGAGAGAGAGAGAGAGAGAGAGAGAGAGAGAGTAAATAGTTCACACCCAATAAGTACCCATAGAAGTGGGGGGGGGGGGGGTTGGCTCATGGCTGACCTCAGAGCAGAACCTTGGAACACCCGGTTAAAAACATATTTTGTATATTTCTTCTAAATCACTTTCATGTCATTATTACTGACTCCTAAAAAGAAAGAATGAGTCTAACACATGACAGGAAGAAAATGGGCAATCTAAATGGGAAAATGGCATTTCCTTAACCGGCAGTGATTTCGGCATTGTCTAAGAACGGCATTGAAGGCTTGAAATGTAAAGTAGGGATGGAAAGAGCAAGGTGAAGAAATATTAAGCGACTTGCAAGCAATTCAGGGAAGTCTCCCAGTGAAAAGGTTAGCGTTTCATGACAGTCTTTATTGTCAGTGACAGGCGGAATGCATGTAAAGTTAGAGAGGCCTTGTTTTAAGCGCGGCTGGGTTAGTGGAGGTGATTGGTAATTTCCAATCGGAGATCCGAGGTTAGGTGTCATGACAGAATCACATATTGAAGACATAAATAACTTGCATTTTAATGACATAGCCAGAACGTGGATGGGATTCTGATGGGGAAAGAAGAAAAGGAGCGACATGCTGAATGTACTTGTTCCATCTAAACTGCATTTAAAGTTAATGGCCATTATCTTAAAGTTGAACATCAGTTAAACAGGTCAATACACAAATGAAATGCACATATGGGATCTGTTTACCTGCCAAAGGATTTGTATTTCTGTCCATCCAATCCTAAAATTTACACAGCTCTGTCACAGCACAACACTGCTGCAGTTAAGTTATAATTACAAGTTTAGTCCCTCCCATGTCCTGTGACTAGACAGTGAAGGGTAAGCAACATACTGAGGGGGTCATCTCTATGTCACTATGCTTTTACCTTCATGGTCCTTGTTAGCACAAGAGTACTGCAGCACAGCTGACAGGCTCCTTTTTACTGCCTCTCCCTCTTTCAGCCTAAGCTCTGCTGTACAGGAAACATCAATAGGCTGATCCGAAATTGAATTTACGTAATTACATTGCTTGAATTCATAAAATACATTCAATGGTGAAATAAATAATGCAAAGCTGGATACGCCTTGGTTCACACTAGTGCTGCTGCAGCGTGATTGGAATGGAAGGAGCAAGAACGTTGGATATTAAAAAGGGTTGAGGCCAGGACTGTGTGCAGACCAGTCAAGTTCCTCCACCCCGAACTCGCTCATCCATGTCTTTATGGACCTTGCGTTGTGCACTGGTGTACAGTCATGTTGGAACAGGAAGGGGCCCTCCCCCAAACTGTTCCTACAAAGTTGGGAGCATGAAATTGTCCAAAATGTCTTGGTATGCCGACACCTTAAGTGTTCCCTTCACTGGAACTTAGGGGCCAAGCCCAACCCCTGAAAAACAACCCCACACCATAATCCCCCCTCCACCAATTGGTTTGGACCAGTGCACAAAGATAAGTCCATAAAGACATGGATGAGCAAGTTGGGGTGGAGGAACTTGCCAGGCCTGCACAGAGTCCTGACCTCAACCTTTGGGATGAATTAGAGCAGAGACTGCAAACCAGGCCTTCTTGTCCAACATCAGTGCCTGACCTCACAAATGGAAGAATGGTCAAACATTTCCATAGACACACTCCTAAACCTTGTGGACAGCCTTCCCAGGAGAGTTGAAGCTGTTATAGCTGCAACGCAATATTGAACTTTGACTTGGATTCCATTAAAGTTCATGTGCGTGTAAAGGCAGGTGTCCCAATACTTTTGGTAATATAGTGTGTGTATGTATGTACAGTGGGGAGAACAAGGTATTTGATACACTGACGATTTTGCAGGTTTTCCTACTTACAAAGCACGTAGAGGTCTGTAATTTTTATCATAGGTACTTTTCAACTGTGAGAGACGGAATCTAAAACGAAAATCCAGAAAATCACATTGTATGATTTTTAAGTAATTAATTAGCATTTTATTGCATGACATAAGTGTTTGATAGATCAGAAAAGCAGAACTTAATATTTGGTACAGAAACCTTTGTTTGCAATTCCAGAGATCATACGGTTCCTGTAGTTCTTGACCAGGTTTGCACACACTGCAGCAGGGATTTTGGCCCACTCCTCCATACAGAGCTTCTCTAGATCCTTCAGGTTTCGGGGCTGTCGCTGGGTAATATGGACTTTCAGCTCCCTTCAAAGATTTTCGATTGGGTTCAGGTCTGGAGACTGGCTAGGCCACTCGAGGACCTTGAGATGCTTCTTACGGAGCCACTCCTTCATTGCCCTGGCCGTGTGTTTCGGATCGTTGTCATTCTGGAAGACCCAGCCACGACCCATCTTCAATGCTCTTACTGAGGAAAGGAGGTTGTTGGCCAAGATCTCGCAATAAATGGCCCCATCCATCCTTCCCTCAATACAGTGCAGTCGTCCTGTCCCCTTTGCAGAAAAGCATCCCCAAAGAATGATGTTTCTACCTCCATGCTTCACGGTCTGGATGGTGTTCTTGGGGTTGTACTCATCCTTCTTCTTCCTCCAAACACGGCGAGTAGAGTTTAGACCAAAAAGCTCTATTTTTGTCCCGTCAGACCACATGACCTTCTCCCTTTCCTCCTCTGGATCATCCAGGTGGTCATTGGCAAACTTCAGATGGGCCTGGACATGCGTTGGCTTGAGCAGGGGGACCTTGCGTGCGCTGCAGGATTTTAATCCATGACGGCGTAGTGTGTTACTAATGGTTTTCTTTGAGACTGTGGTCCCAGCTCTCTTCAGGTCATTGACCAGGTCCTGCCGTGTAGTTCTAGGCTGATCCCTCACCTTCCTCATGATAATTGATGCCCCACGAGTGGAGATCTTGTATGGAGCCCCAGACCGAGGGAGATTGACCGTCATCTTGAACTTCTTCCATTTTCTAATAATTGCGCCAACAGTTGTTGCCTTCTCACCAATCTGCTTGCCTATTGTCTTGTAGCCCATCCCAGCTTTCTGCAGGT
This sequence comes from Rana muscosa, assembly GCA_029206835.1. Classification (NCBI taxonomy): domain Eukaryota; kingdom Metazoa; phylum Chordata; class Amphibia; order Anura; family Ranidae; genus Rana; species Rana muscosa. The sequence goes on along the minus strand of CM055127.1, from coordinate 444,731,307 downwards.
CTACAATTTTATCTCTGATGTCCTTACACAGCTCTCTGGTCTTGGCCATTGTGGAGAGGTTGGAGTCTGTTTGATTGAGTGTGTGGACAGGTGTCATTTATACAGGTAACAAGTTCAAACAGGTGCAGTTAATACAGGTAATGAGTGGAGAACAGGAGGACTTCTTAACCACTTCGCGCCCGGGCTATAAGCAAAAGATGTCCGCAAAGCGGTCGTCAATTGCTGATAGGACGTCTATGAACGTCCTCTAATTTACTTCCGCGATGCGCGCCACCGCGGGCGCGCGTTGTGGAAAAACTGTGCCCGCCGTGTCAGGCGAGTGCCGATGCGCGTGCCTGGTGGCCGCGATGTCCGCCATGTACGAGCGATCGGCTGTCACAGAGCCAGGGACGTGGATCTCTGTGTGTAAACACAGAGATCCACGTCCTGTCGGGGAGAGGAGACAGATGGTGTGTCCCTTGTACATAGGGACAACCATCAGTCACCTCCCCCAGTCAGTCCCCTCCCCCCCACAGTAAGAACATCTAGCAGGGAACATATTAACCCCTTGATCGCCCCCTAGTGGTTAACCCCTTCCCTGCCAGTCACATTTATACAGTAATCAGTGCATATTTTTAGCACTGTTCGCTGTATAAATGTGAATGGTCCAAAAAATGTGTCAAAAGTGTCCGATGTGTCCGCCGTAATGTCACAGTCACAAAAAAAAAATCACAGATCGACGCCATTACTAGTAAAAAAATAAATAAATAAAAATTAAAAAAAAAATCATAATTCTATTCCCTATTTTGTAGGCGCTATAACTTTTGCGCAAACCAATCACTATACGCTTTTTGCGATTTTTTTTTTTACCTAAAATATGTAGAATACGTATCGGCCTAAACTGAGGAAAAAAATAGTTTTTTTTTTTAAAAAATGGGATATTAATTATAGCAAAAATTAAAAAATATTGTGTTTTTTTCAAAATTGTCGCTCTATTTTTGTTTATAGCGCAAAAAATAAAAACCGCAGAAATGATCAAAGACCACCAAAAGAAAGCTCTATTTGTGGGAAAAAAAGGACGCCAATTTTGTTTGGGAGCCACGTCGCACGACTGCGCAATTGTCATTCAAAGCGTGACGGCGCTGAAACCTGAAATTTCGCCTGGGCAGGAAGGGGGTTATGTGCCCAGTTGTCAAGTGGTTAAAGAAAAAATAACAGGTCTGTGAGAGACGGAATTCTTAGAGCCGGTTCACACCAGGGCGACTCATCAGGCGACTCAGTCGCCTGACAAGTCGCGTCCCACGCTTTTCAATGGAACCGTTCTAAGTAAGAGCGACTCAGGTCGCTCCGACTTAGAAAAAGGTTCCTGTACTACTTTTGGGGGTGACCCAAGGCGACTTGCATTGACTTCTATACAGAAGTCTTATGCAAATCGCCTCGGCGGGCGTCTCAAGTTGTCTTGAGATCGCGCCGCCGAGGTCGCCCCCACAAGTCGTGCCGCGTTGCGCCGCCCTGGTGTGAACCGGCTCTTGCTGGTTGGTAGGTGATCAAATACAATCATACAATGTGATTTTCTGGATTTTTTCTGGATTTTCGTTTTAGATTCAGTCTCTCACAGTTGAAAAGTACCTATGATAAAAATTACAGACCTCTACATGCTTTGTAAGTAGGAAAATCTGCAAAATCGGCAGTGTATCAAATACTTGTTCTCCCCACTGTATATATATATATATATATGGTCAATGACAGTACTCTTGTTTTCTTCAGCAGCAGTAACACTGAGATACTCCTCCAATCCCTTTGCTTTATTCTCTCTGAATGATACCTCCAGGCTCCTGCTGCTGAAATAAACAAAGGGGCAGTGTCACCCGGGTATCATCATTGACCATACACACTCGCCGGACACTTTATTAGGTACACCTTGCTAGTACTGGGTTGGACCCCCTTTTCCCTTCAGAACTGCCTTCATTCTTGGTGGCATAGATCCCACAAGGTGTTGGAAACATTCCTCTGAGATTTTGGTCCATAGTGACATTATAACATCACGCAGTTGCTGAAGATTTGTCGGCTGCACATCCATGAATCGAATCTCCAATTCCATCACATCCCAAAGGTGCTCTATTGGATTGAGATGTGGTGACTGTGGAGGCCATTGGAGTACAGTGACCTCATTGTCATGTTCAATAAACCAGTGGTGATATGATTTGAGCTGTGTGAAGGATCCATCAGAAGATGGGGACTCTGTAGTCATAAAGGGATGGACATGGTCAGCAACAATACTCAGGTAGGCCATGACATTTAAACAATGCTCAATTCGTACTAAGGAGCCCAGTGTGCCAAGAAAATATCCCCCACACCATTACACCACCAGCTTGAACCGTTGATACAAGGCAGGGTGGATCCATGCTTTCATGTTGTTTACACCATAAGGGGAACTCCGCGCCACAATAAAAAAAAAAATCCATACCAGACCCTTATCCGAGCACGCAACCTGGCAGGCCGCAGGAAAAGAGGGGGGGACGAGAGAGCGCCCCCCTTCTGAATCGTACCAGGCCACATTCCCTCAATATGGGCCTCATCCCCACAACCCTTGCCCGGTGGTTGTGGGGGTCTGCGGGCAGGGGGCTTAGCGGAATCTGGAAGACCCCTTTAACAAAGGGCTGGGCCACATGTGACGTACGCTGGTGACCCTGCCCCCTCTAACGCAACGGGGGTTTGCCGCAGGGTTACCCAGTGACATGTATGGGTGACCCCGCCCCCCTCTGATGCAACGGTGGCCCCGCCCTCGGCTATATAAGAGCTGTCAAGCGGGTCTCGCGTTATTCAGCGGACCGCCTCCCATGGAGGCGGAATCGATTGTGGCGGCATGTATCGTCGGTCGTAGAAGGATTACATTGCTCATTTTTTTTATCTTTTATTAAAGGACTTGTCCCAAGCTGTGTGTGTGTGTGTTTTTTACCATTTTTGTCACTTTTTTGGGTGAAATGGTAGGGGTACAATGTACCCCGTTACCAATTCACATAGGGGAGGGCCGGGATCTGGGGGTCCCCTTTGTTAAAGGGGGCTTCCAGATTCCGATAAGCCCCCACCCGTAGACCCCCACAACCACCGGGCAAGGGTTGTGGGGATGAGGCCCTTGTCCCCATCAACATGGGGATATCCTCCCCATGTTGATGGCATGTGGCCTGGTACGGTTTAGGAGGGGCGACGCTCTCTCGTCCCCCCTATTTTCCTGTGGCCTGCCAGGTTGCATGCTTGGATAAGGGTCTGGTATGGATTTTTGGGGGGAACCCCACGCCATTTTTTTTTTATTTGGTGCGGGGTTCCCCTTAAAATCCATACTATACCTGAAGGGTCTGGTATGGATTTTGAGGGGGCCCCTACGCTATTTTTTTTTTTTATTGGCGCAGGGTTCCCCTTAATATCCATACCAGACCTGAAGGGCCTGGTATGATATTTGGGGAGACCCCCGCACTTTTTTTTATTTTGATTCGGGGTTCCCCTTAATATTCATACCAGACCCAAAGGGCCTGGTAATGGACTGGGGGGGGACCTATGCCATTTTTTTCAATGACTTATCTGTATTGCTGGGACCCGACAATTAATTATAGCTGCGAGTAGTTTTAAATGACCTTTTTTTCTTTAGAAATTTCATTTTGTGCAGGGACAGTTCTAAACACGGGGATCATGCGCTACTTTACAGGCATACTATAGACACCCCCCAGGTACAAAATGTAATGGAATATCTCACTTTTATTGTTTCTCTTTAAGCATTATTAAAATCACTGCTCCCGAAAAAACTGCAGTTTTTAAAACTTTTTTTTGCATTGATACATGTCCCCCGGGGGCAGGACCCGGGTCCCCAATCACTTTTTTATGACAATAACTTGCATATTAACCTTTAAAATTAGCACTTTTGATTTCTCCCATAGACTTTTAAAGGGTGTTCCGTAGCTTTCGAATTTGCCGCGAGCGCCCCAAATTGTTCGCTATTCGCCCAATGTTCGAGTTGAACTCATGTTCGACCCGAACATAAAGCTCATCCCTAGCCCCTACCATCTGAATGTCACAGCTGAAATTGAGGCTTATCAGACCAGGCAAATTTTTCCAATCTTCGATTGAACAATATTGGTGAGCCTGTGCAAATTGTAATGGAAGATGGGTGCAGAGCTCCAAGATAATATCTTTAAGGCAATCAATCCTCAAAGGAAACTGGTAAAGAACCACACTTCATGGGATAAACACTTGATTGTGAAGAGGAGAAGAGAACCACCACCGGTACCAAACACACTGCCTCTTACCCTCTTCTCTCTTCTGGGGACCCTTATTACAGTGGTCAAACGAGCCTTGGATATAATGAGCTCCGGCGTGTTCGCATAGTACACGTGCAGAGCCCGCCAGGAAGTCGGCACCGTGCTGCGCTAATCACAGCCAGGGAGACATTTCCCAATCTCTGCAGCCGAGCTTCAGGAAATGTCTCCCTGCCTGTCATTAGCGCAGCGAGGTGCCGACTTCCTGGCGGGCTCTGCACATGTACTATGTGAACACGCCGGAGCTCATCCTTAATCACAGCACGCCACAATCAATTAGGCCAGGCAAGTTGGACATGGACGATTAGGTCTCCACAATCCATTCCCAGTGTTTAAGATCCAAGTTCCACACACAAGTATGTCCCATGTAACATAAAGGAATAAACCTTATGGTGCAGTAAACTTTGATAACATTTATTGATGTAAAAATGAAGATATTACACTCACATGATCCTAGATAAACAGGGCTTGTTTGCTGGATGTAATTCACAGCTCACACAGCCAACAAGATAGCTGCCTCGTCCCTGCATACTCTAGCTCCAGGTCTTTTCACAAGCTCCACCCTACGCGTTTCGTCATAGGATGACATTGCCAGGGGCCTAAATTGTAGCCTCAGTTTCCTGTTCTTAACTGACAGGAGTGGGACCCCGGTGTGGTCTTCTGCTGTTGTAGCCCATCTGCTTCAAGGTTCGATGTGTTATGCTATGCGTTCATAGATGGTATTCTGCATACCTTGGTTGTAACGAATGGTTATTTGAGTTACTGTTGCCTTTCTATCATCTCAAATCAGTCTGCCCATTGTCTTCTGACCTTTGACATCAACAAGGCATTTTCCTCCACACAACAGCTGCTCACTGGATATTTTCTCTTTTTCGGACCATTCTCTGTAAACCTGAGAGATGGTTGTGTGTGAAAATCCCAGTAGATCAGCAGTTTTTCAAATACTCAGACCAGCACGTGTGGCACCAACAACCGTGCCACGTTCAAAGTCACATAAATCTCCTTTCTTCACAATTCTGATGCTCGGTTTGAGCTTCAGCAAGTCGTTTGAATTTTAGAATGTCTAGATACCTAAATACATTGAGTTGCTGCCATGTGATTGGCTGATTAGCAATTTGTGTTACCAAGCAATTTAATAGGTGTACCTAATAAAGTAGCCGGTGAGTGGCCCATGTTGAGGGCCAATCACCGGCCACTCATGTAGCCTGGTATGGTTCAGGAGGATAGGATAGATGTTTTCCTGCAAGATTCACATAGCTTTCAATTTACAAATTTTTTGCTATTTGGATTTTATTAGGAATATGTTTGAATCCTATGTATAATTTGCATGTGTGTGTATATATATATATATATATATATATATATATATATATATATATATATATATATATATATATTAGGGCTGTTACTGATAAAAAAAAAAAAAATTAATCGAACCTGAAATTTTTTATCGATTAATCGACTAATTTCAATTAATTATAATGCACATACAGATCCAACTACTTTTAGCTGATCTCCTTGCAGGCTGATTCCAAGTGCAGATACCAACCACTGGAAAAATCGATAGCAGGATACACAAAACACACAAAGGCAGCGCTTGATGGGAATAGCATTAAAACTTTTATAGTCTTCAAGTAAGTAACAAAATAAATATTGCACTGGAGATAAAATCGATGTAGCTACATAAACTGTAAAAATTGTGCCAGTAATACCAAACAGTAGCAAAAGCAGTCATAAAAACATGTAGCTAAGTATGATACTGGTATAAAAATGTGTACAATGATACCACTGCTGAATCCAGATGAGGAGGGGTTAACATCAGTCCGTCGGCATGTAGATGTCCCGTGAAGGGAACTATCACATCTCCCAGTGGATGGCTGTAGAATCCCAGGTTGATAGAGGGAAGTGATAGAGGGAAGTGTAACAGCCCTTGCGTGTGGCAGATAGTAAGGTCCCGCCGGTATGCACATATGAAGGCACAGCAAAGGAGCCCTTCAGATGGATACGGCAAGCCCCGCCGGTGTCCGTGACATCACCGGATCTCCGACGGAACTCCCTGAAGACCCGGAAGCCGGCGGAGAGGTGAGTACCGATCAAAAGAATTTTGATCGATCAAAAAAATTAATCGATTAATCGAGGAATTAATAGTTAATTTCCACAGCCCTAATATATATATCTATATGTATGTATATGTGTATATATATATATATATATATATATATATATATATATATATATATATATATATATATGAAAAAAATGTAGTAAATACCGTAAAGCTCCTCCGAAACAAGGTTCTATGTGCTATAAATTCGCTGTGAAATTTGTCAGCTATAAAGTAACAACGAGCAAAACAAATAACTACTTATACAGTATTTTTCACAAATTTCTGTTGTGCATTTAAAACAAGCTGTATTACAGATCGGCAACTAACCCAGCAGGAAGCTGTGATGCCGAAGCATTTGTCACTAAGCAACATAATCATCCTTCAACATTTGATAACATGTTGCTTTACGTCCTTTTTTATTCTTCTGTTTTTTTCTAAGGTCATATACTGTAGATATCACTGTTTATTCATTAGAATTTATTTCCATCAAAATTATACATTTATAGCAGGACCATAACTATTATATATGTGTGGTGGGTTGTCATAACCCCCTGCCTCTCTAATCTCCATCTTAAATGTAATTCCTCTGGTGATAAAGATTTCCAACTGTTTTTACAGCAGTCATAAAATGTTCCCAAACATATACACTCACCAACCACTTTATTCACCTATTCAATTGCTTGGTAACACAAATTGCTAATCAGCCAATCACATGGCAGCAACTCAATACATTTAGGCATCTAGACGTGGTGAAGACAACTTGCTGACGTTCAAACTGAGCATCAGAATGGGGAAGAAGGGAGATTTAAGTGACTTTGAACGTGGCACGGTTGTTGGTGCCAGACGGGCCGGTCTGAGCATTTAAAAAACGGCTAATCTACTGGGATTCTCACACACAACCATCTCTCTGGTTTACAGAGAATGGTCCGAAAAAGAGAAAATATCCAGTGAGCACCAGTTGTGTGGACGAAAATGCCTTGTTGATGTCAGAGGGCAGACTGGTTCGAGATGATAGAAAGGCAACAGTAACTCAAATAACCACTTGGTACAACCAAGGGATGCAGAATACCAACTCTGAAAGCACAGTACATCGAACTTTGAAGTAGATGGGCTACAGCAGCAGAAGATCACCTGGGCCACTTCTATCAGCTAAGAACATGAAACTGAGGCTACAATTCGCACAGGCTCACCAAAATCGGACAATAGAAGATTGGAAAAACGTTGCCTGGTCTGATGAGTCTCGATTTCAGCTGTGACATTCAGATGGTAGGGACAGAATTTTTTCAGAAACAACAGTTCGGGTTGGTTGTGGTGGTGTAATGGTGTGGTGCATAGGTGTGTGCAGCTTTTTGCATTAGGGTGGGCACCCCAAATTTATTAAAACATGGACGGCGTTAGTAGAGCAGTGGACTTGTCAGTAGAGCAGTGGACTTGTCAGTAGAGCATTGGACTTGTCAGTAGAGCATTGGACTTGTCAGTAGAGCATTGGACTTGTCAGTAGGGCAGAGATTGGTGTCCGTAGGGCAGTGGATGGTGTCAGTAAGTTTCTATTTGTGTTATTTTTTTAAAACAATTTAGGAGCCTTTGGTGAAATATCAGCAGGGGGAATCTGCGCAGCACGGGGTGATTAGGGTGTGCTCAGGCACGACTGGCACACCCCCTGCGCACACCTATGGTGTGGTGGATATTTTATTGGCACATTTGGGCCCCTTAGTACCAAATGATCATCGCTTAAATGCCACTGCCTACCTGAGTATTGTTGCTGACCATGTCCATCCCTTTATGACTACAGTGTACCCATCTTCTGATGTACTAGGTACTAGCAAGGTTTACCTAATAAAGTAACCGGTGAGTGTATACATCGGCGGCCGGTCCATAAGGGACGCAGGGGCGCCGCCCTCCTAATTTTCATGTGGGGCGCCGGACACATAGGTTTCTATGAGTTTTTTTTTTAAGCACATGATTAGAGCCTGAGGCTTTAATTGGCTTCAAAAAGGTTGGGCTCGGGGCGCAGAGCACTGCGCACTGAGCCCATTAACTTGTGACATTAACAAATCAATATTCGCTATTGTCTTCTGGCTTCTCCCCCCGGCCAATCTGGACAGGAGGTAGATCTTAAGAGCTGATTAGCCGGGAAGAGAAGCCGGGGAAGCCTCGAACGTGTATGGGCACCAGCACCACCCACCACTGCTGCACACGTAGGAGATGATTTACTGAAGTAAAAGGACTATTTACATTGCAACAAAAGTTGCACATTGCAAGGGAATTTTTCCCAGAGCATAATGAATTGAGTGAAGCTCTGCTGACTTCCATCTACCAATCATGTGCAAGCAAAAATGCAGTTGGCTTTTATTTTCTGCACATAGTTGGTCATTCTTTTCAGAGTGAACTAATAATTCCCTTGAATGGCCCACTTGTCTTTAGTAAACCAACCCCATGTTGTATTTGCCTGATGCTACCGATTTCCAATATTCCTTTAGGTCATTTAAAGCGGTATTAAACCCATAAACAAAAGTATACTATATTGCAGTTTACCAATTCTTAATGCCCCATACACACGATCGTTTTTTTTGCCATTTTTTTTCTTGCCGTTTTTCACGTCGTTTTTTTTCATGTTTCCTCTCAAGCCTGTCTTGCGTACACACGATCATTTAAAAAAAACGATCAAGCAAAGCGCAGTGACGTACAACACGTATGACGGCACTATAAAGGGGAAGTTCCGTTCGAATGGCGCCACCCTTCATGTTAGTAAAGATTGTTGAGCGACGATTCGCTCTTTTCAGTCTCGTGCTTTTCAGTCCGTGACAGCGTGACAAATGTGCTATCTCCATTACGAACGCTAGTTTTACCAGAACGAGCGCTCCCGTCTCATACTTGATTCTGAGCATGCGTGTTTTTTTTCACGTCGTTAAAGCATACACACTATCGTTTTTCACGTCGTTAAAAAAAACGACATGAAAAACGACGTGAAAAAAGAGAGCATGTTCGAAATTTTTAATGGCCGTTTTTCACGTCGTTAAAAATGCTCTGTAGCCTACACACGATCATTTTTAATGGCCATTTTTTTTAATGGCATTTTTAACGGCATGAAAAACGATCGTGTGTATGGGGCATTAGATGTGGTGGCTGCATTAGTTTTATTTTTTAGTTTTTCTTTCCTTTATGTTCACCTGGTGATCCATCCAGTATATCTGTTTTTTCAAATTCTTTTAGCAAACCAAGCTGTCCAGAAAAAGTGGCAGTTGATCCATCGATCAAATTCAGTACAACCAGCCTGTTAGATTTTTTACATGTGACTACTGCTGACGGCTACAGTATAACCGCAAGCAGGTTGCAGGAAGCAGGAAAGAAAATCGCATTATCTATGGCTTGCCTTAGTGGGTTAAGACAAACCAGTTACCACTGACAGGGGTGCTTACAATGGTCAGTATTTATTTATGTAAAACCTTTATACCAAAAGGAAAATGTTTACTGAACTGCTTATAAAGTGTAAGTGTCATTAATTTTTATGAGAAGAAAACAAAAGAGAAGAGAAGAAAAGAGAAGAGCAGAGCAGAGCCAAGAAGAGAAGAGAAGAGAAGAGAAAAAAAAAGAAAAATAAACCGGAAAAAAGAAAACAAAAAAAAAACAGAAAAAAGAAAAAACAAAGAAAGAAAAACAAAAGGGAAAAGAAAAGAAGAAAAAAACGGAGAAGAGAAGAGAAAACAAAAACAGAAAAGAAACAAAAAAAGGAAGAGAAATGGAAAGAAAAAAAAACAGAGAAGTAACAAAATAAGGAAGAGAAGAGACGAGAATAGAAAAGAAAAACAGAAGAGAAATACAAAAAAGTGAAGAAAAGATGAGAAGAGAAGAGAAAAGAAAAACAGAAAATAAAAAAAAGAGAAGAAACAAAAAGAGGAAGAAAAGAGAAGAGAAAGGAAAAGAAAAACAGAAGAGAATTTTTTTTAAAAGATAGAGAGAAGTGAAAAGAAAACAAAAGAAAAAACAGAAATAGAGAAGAGAAAGAAAAGAAGAAAATAAAGCAAAGAGAAAAGAAACAATAAAAGAGGAAGAGAAGAGGAAAAAAAAAAGAAAAACAGAAAAGAAATAAAAACAAGGAAGAGAAGAGAAGAAAAAAGAAGAGGAAAGAAAATAAAAACAGACGAGAATTTAAAAAAGAAAGAAAGAGAGAAGTGAAAAGAAAACAAAAGAGAAAACAGAAATAGAGAAGAGAAAAGAAAAAAGAAAAGAAGAAAAACAGAAGAGAAAAGAAAATAATAAAAAAAAAGCAAAAAGTAAAAAAAAAAAAAAGGAAGAGAAGAGGCGAGAAAAAAAAAAAAAGAAGAAAAGAATTAAAGAATATTGTGATATACTGACATTAAGTGGACTGACATTATTTAAAAAAATATAGTGAGCAAATGAGTTTAGAATTGAAATGGAAGAAAATTGCAGGAATGAGGTCCAAGAGACGAGCATTATCATCTCCTCCGGGATAGCCAGCGTGCCAGTGATCTCCACATAAATTAGGTTTTTACCCGGCTAATGAATTAAATATCGCTTCCGGGAAAAAAAATTACATTTGATCAGAAGCTTCATCTTCATGCCATGAGAAGGAATAACGAGTGGCTCTGCATTGTGGCAACTTTCACCAGGAGCACGACAAGTCTTATAAATAGTCATGAAATGGGAGAAATGCATCCATATATTTACTGGCGGTGAGCGGTGTACTGTCACCTCCGATGATAAATTCATCTTGGGTTACCATACACTCCGCTGTGCTACAATACACACAATGGGACAGACACAAAAAGGATGTTTTCTTTTCTCTGCGAATGAAAAGGCCACTAGACATAAAACAATAAAGCCCTGTACACACGATCGGATATCCTATGGATTCTAATCTGATGGATTTTTCCATCGGAAATCCGATGAAGCTGACTTCCATCCGTCTTGCCTACACACCATCAGTCAAAAAACCGACCGTTCCAAACGCAGTGACGTAAAACACTCCGATGAGCCGAGAAAAATGAAGTTTAATGCTTCTGAGCATGCGTCGACTTGATTCTGAGCATGCGTGGGTTTTTTATCTGATGGACTTGCCCATAGACGATCGGAATTTGCTATCGGTTTTTGATCCATCGGAAAAATTTAAAACATGTTCTATTTTTTAAAACCGATGAAAAAAAGACTGATGGGTCCCATACACGATCGGTTTGTCCGATGAAAACCATCCATCGGACTGTTTTCATCGGTAAAACCGATCGTGTGTACAGGGCTTAAGCTGCTCAGCACTTTTACATGATTTTCAGTTTATTTTCTGTGCTAAGCTGGTTACTTTTATATTCTCATTTTCAAAGATTCTTTGTAGCACATTTACTGCATACCACAACCTGCATGTTGTGGCCCACTCATAGTTACATATAGTTACATAGTAGGTGAGGTTGAAAAAAGACACAAGTCTATCAAGTCCAACCTATGTGTGTGATTATATGTCAGTATTACATCGTACAGTATATCCCTCTATGTTGTGGTTGTTCAGGTGTTTATCTAATAGTTTTTTGAAACTATCAATGCTCCCCGCTGAGACCACCGCCTGTGGAAGGGAATTCCACATCCTTGCCGCTCCTAAGCCTCATACACACGATTGGACGTCAAACAAACTTTTCCGTGGATTTTAGTCCGAACGGAGTTGGCCGCGAACGCCCATAGCATACACACGCTCTGATTTTTTAAGCCAACAGACATGAACGTAGTGACGTAATTGACGTACTACGTGGTTTTTCTGCTCTTTACCGCCACCCTTTGGTCAACTTCTGCTATTGTTGGTTGATTTTAACATTGGTTCTGAGCATGCCTATTTGTACTTCGGACTAAAGTCCGATGGATTTCTGTACACACAGCAGGACTTTGCACCATAAGACTTTTGTTGCCAAAAAGTTTGTCCGTTTGCAGAGCGAACTTTTTTCCGATGAAAACCGAAAAAGTTTGTCCGATGGAGCGTACACACAGTCAAATTTTTTTGAAAACTTGCTCATTTTGAAGTTTGTTGTCAAAAAGTCCGATTGTGTGTATGAGGCTTAACAGTAAAGAACCCTATACGTAGTTTAAGGTTAAACCTCTTTTCTTCTAATTTTAATGAGTGGCCACGTGTCTTGTTATAAACTCCCTTCCACAAAAAAGTTTTATCCCTATTGTGGGGTCACCAGTACGGTATTTGTAAATTGAAATCATATCCCCTCTCAGGCGTCTCTTCTCCAGAGAGAATAAGTTCAGTGCTCGCAACCTTTCCTCATAACTAATATCTTCCAGACCCTTTATTAGATTTGTTGTCCTTATTTGTATTCGCTCCATTTCCAGTACATCCTTCCTGAGGACTGGAGCCCAGAACTGGACAGCATACTCCAGGTGCAGCTGGACCAGAGTCTTGTAGAGCGGGAGAATTATCATTTTATCTCCGGACTTAATCCCCTTTTTAATGCATGCCAATATTCTGTTTGCTTTGTTAGCAGCGGCTTGGCATTGTGTGCCATTGCTGAGCCTATTATCTACTAGGACCCCAGGTCCTTTTCCATTCTAGATTCCCAGAGAGGTCCCCCCCCCCCGTGTATAAATTGCATTCATATTTTTGCCACCCAAATGAATTATTTGAAATTTTTCCACATTAAACCTCATTTGCAGTTGCCCACCCCATTATTTGTTCAGATCTTTTTGCAATGTTTCCACATTCTGCGGAGAAGTTATTGCCCTGCTTAGCTTAGTATTGTCTGCAAATACAGAGATTTATCTGTTTCCCCCATCCTCCAGGTCATTTATGAATAAATTTAACAGGATTGGTCCCAGCACAGAACCCTGGGGGACCCCACTACCTACCCCCGACTATTCAGAGTGCTCCCCATTTATCACCACCCTCTGAACTCGCCCTTGTAGCCAGTTTTCAATCCATGTACTCCCCCTATGGTCCATGCCAACGGACCTTACTTTGTACAGTAAATGTTTATTGGCGACGTTGTCAAATGCTTGCAAAATCCAGATACACCACGTCTACGGGCCTTCCTTTATCTAGATGGCAACTCACCTCCTCATAAAATACAGGCAACGGTATTGAGCCTGCAGTACTTAAAGCAGTATTAAATCCAAAAGCAAACATTTATTATATTGCAGCTTATGAGTTTGTATATGTGGTAGCTGCCTTATGCCCTGTACACACGATCGGTTTTACCGATGAAAACAGTCCGATGGACTTTTCTCATCGGACAAACCGATCGTGTGTGGGCCCCATCTGTCTTTTTTCCATCGGTGAGAAAAAATAGAACATGTTTTAAATTTATCCGATGAAAAAAAACAATAGCAAATTCCGATCGTCTGTGTGGAACTCCATCGGAGAAAAAACCCACGCATGCTCAGAATCAAGTCGACGCATGCTCAGAAGCATTGAGCTTAATTTTTCTCGGCTCATCGGACGGTCAGATTTTTGACTGATGGTGTGTAGGCAAGACTGATGGAAGTCAGCTTCATTGGAATTCCGATGGAAAAATCCATCGAATTTGAATCCATAGGAAATCCGATTGTGTGCACAGGGCTTTAGTTTTCTTTTATAGGCTTGCTTTCTTTTATTTTCATCTAGTGATCCAGCCAATAATTTTGTTGCCTTTCAAAAGAACAAGCTGACCTGCAGATGTAGCAGGGTTGAGACAAATCATTTACCACTGATAGGGGTACTTACAATGATCAGCTTTTATTTTTTTTAAAAATCTGTTGCTGTAATATCTTCTAAAGTGTTAGCTGGAGTTCATCTAGCACCCCCAAACCCAGATTAATAATGCTGCCCCTGTGCTCCTTCTTCCAAAGTTGTGTCTTTCTAATACATCAGGTGGGTTACTGGCCAGATCACCAGGTGAAATCAGAGGGGGGGAAAGCGTAAAAAAAAAGAAAACCAATGCAGCCACCACATCTAAGGATTGGTAAGCGGCAATAAATGACCTTTATGGTTTTGGGTTTTAATATCACCTTAACGGAGTTCTTTCTGCTTAACCCAACAGAGAGAACTCAGTGATAAGAGGAAGTCTGGCCTTGAAAAAGAAACGCCCATTTTTATTTGATGTCCTTCGAAAATGTGCAAAGCTCTTTTTTTTTTGTTTGGTTGTAAATCTCAGACATGAAATATGAACAAAGCATATCCCTCCATAGTGTGTACTTGCAGGGCCGCTGATAGGGGGGGACCACCAGCCCTCCTGTAGGGGGCCTGGGCACACAGGGGGGTCCAGACAGCAGGAGGATCGGTGGAGCAGAGAATAAAGAATGACAGCATCTCTCACCCAGCAACTCAAAGCCGGTTCTCTCCATCTCGCTCCCACTGGCTTTCAGCTGCTAGGTGTGAGGCTAGGTGAGAGACACAAGGCTGGATTTAGGGGATGCTGGGGTGGGTTGTTATGCCCCCTCTGGCCAGCTGCAGCTGAGCTCCTTCCCCCGCCCCCTCCCCGCCTGCACTCACAGCTGGGATGAGGAGACGGCAGCTTGGAGCCTGGAACAGTGAGAGAAGAAGTGCCAGCGGGAGGTGTGCTGTGGTTTGTTCTCCCCTCCTGTCAGAAGAGCGCTGGTCTTTACAGTACATGAGACCGGATCGCTCTTACTGTAGATCGCATGGCACTGTACGCACACTGCCCCCTATCCACATTTTTTGCTGCCGGGAGGTGAGCACTGAGCCAGAGGCGGCTCTAGGCTTTGTGAGGCCTTAAGCAAAACTTAGACACGGGGGCCCCACCATGGCCATAATGGGTAACAAATTTCAAGCAGAGGCAAAATTAGGCGGTCGCGAGGCCCCTGTGAGGGTGAGGCCTTAGGCGACTGCCTAATTTGCCTAATTAAAGAGCCGCCTCTGCACTAAGCAGCCTTTGGAGGAGATGGGGGAGCTGTGTGTGTACAGTGCAATGCAATCAACAGTAAGAGTGATCCGGTCTCATGTACTATAAAGACCAGCACTCTTCTGACAGGAGGGGAGAACAAAACACAGCACACCTCTTCCTGGCTGTGTTGGCATTGGCAAATGTAATGGGGATTTGGGGAGGGCGATATGTGTGAGGAGGAAGAATGGGGGGATATGTGCTGGGAGGAGAGATGGGGGGGGGGGGCAGGGGGGTAATTTAGAGGGGTTGTGCTAGGAGCGGGGATTTTTGTTTGGAAATTTGTGCACGGGGCCCCGTCAGTTAGGCTGTACGGGGCCCCGTGATTTCTATAAGCGGCCCTGTGTACTTGAATCTATTAAGAGCACTAAGTGTCATTTCTGTCTGCAGCTTCATTCTATTTAAGGCAATTCAAGCAAGTTTCCTTGTATCTTTTTTTTTCTTGCTCCTGCTGTCCACCAAACAAACTGCATTACAATTCACAATGGTTGTTCTATTTAGAATTTCTATTTGCAGACACTGTCAGCATACAGAATCCCCACACAGCGGAGCAGAGGGCTAAATGCCCAAAAATCTTTGCATCCTTTCTCTTCTCCACCTCCCTAGGATGTTCAGTTGTATCACATGCACCAAGTCTCTGATGTTTACAGCAAAGACCTGAACTATACAGAAACAATCTTTTTAACCACTACAGACCCGAGTCTATTTCTGAGATTTGGTGTTTACAAGTTAAAAACTGTTTTTTTGCTAGAAAATTACTTAGAACCCCCAAACATTATATATATATTTTTTCTAACACCCTAGAGAATAAAATAGCAGTTGTTGCAATACTTTCTGTCACTATGAGTAAGCGTCAAACACTGGCGTGAAACGCGTTAGCCATCTACCCCTGCATGACCACTGTCTGTTTTGGTTGTTTTGGATTTATGGATTATTTTTGGACTTTTAAATACTATTTTTTGAATAATAAAACTGTCTATACAGAGTGCGGCAGTCCAGGGCTTTTTTCTTCCCATGCATTAGTGCAGAGCCAGCATCTGTGTGAACAACAGAGCGGGAGCAGCTATTTGGAGCATTCACAGCTTTGAGCGGTACGTCTCTCTTCTAATACTTTCTGTCACACCGTATTTGGAAAAAATACACTTTTTTGAATAAAAAAATGAGACAACAGTAAAGTTAGCCAATTTTTTTTTTTATATTGTGAAAGATATTAGGCCTAGTAAATTGATACCCAACATGTCACGCTTCAATATTGCGCCCGCTCGTGGAATGGCGACAAACTTTTACCCTTTAAAATCTCCATAGGCGACGTTTAAAAAAATTCTACAGGTTGCATGTTTTGAGTTACAGAGGAGAGGTCTAGGGCTAGAATTATTGCTCTCGCTCCAACGATCGTGGCGATACCTCACATGTGTGGTTTGAACACCGTTTACATATGTGGGCACTACTCACATATGCGTTTGCTTCTGCGCGCGAGCTTGGTGGGACGGGCCGCGTTTAAATTTTTTATTTTTTTTTCTTATTTATTTTATCTTTTATTTTTTCACTGTTCTTTAACCACTTGGCAACCACCTGCCGACAAATAACGTCGACAAGGTGGTTGCTTAACTCTGGGAGGACGTTATATAACGTCCTCCCAGAATCGCGCTCCCGCGCGCCCCCTGGGGCGCGCACACGGGAAACTCCGTGACCGCTGGGTCCAGAGGACCCGGCGGATCACGAATCGCGGTAAATCGCCGCTGATAGCGGCTGTTTACCACGCGATCGCTCCGTCAAATGACGGAGCGATCACTTGTAAACAGACCGGCGTCATGTAATGAGGCCGGTTCCTCTCTCCCCTCTCTGTACCGATCGGTACAGTGTGAGAGGAGAGGGGGAGGGAGCAGATCAAGGCAGCAGCGCTGTGGGCTGGATCTGTGACAATTGCAGTCACAGATCCAGCCATCCATCCATCCCTGCTCAGCCATCCCTGGTGCAATACCCTGCCAATACTCTGCAATACACCCTGCGCAATACTCTGCAAAATACCCTGTGCAATACTCTGCAAAATACTCTGCAATACCCTGGTGCAATACTCTGCAATACCCTGGTGCAATACTCTGCAATACCCGGTGCAATACTCTGCAATACCCTGCGCAATACTCTGCAATACCCTGCGCAATACTCTGCAATACCCTGCGCAATACTCTGCAATACCCTGCACAATACTCTGCAATACCCTGCACAATACTCTGCAATACCCTGCGCAATACTCTGCAATACCCTGCGCAATACTCTGCAATACCCTGCGCAATACTCTGCAATACCCTGTGCAATACCCTGCAAAATACTCTGCAATACCCTGCGCAATACCCTGCAAAATACTCTGCAATACCCTGCAAAATACTCTGCAATACTCTGCAATACCCTGCGCAATACCCTGCAAAATACTCTGCAATACCCTGCGCAATACTCTGCAATACCCTGCGCAATACTCTGCACAATACTCTGCAATACCCTGCACAATACTCTGCACAATACTCTGCACAATACTCTGCAATACCCTGCGCAATACTCTGCAATACCCTGCGCAATACTCTGCAATACCCTGTGCAATACCCTGCAAAATACTCTGCAATACCCTGCGCAATACCCTGCAAAATACTCTGCAATACCCTGCAAAATACTCTGCAATACTCTGCAATACCCTGCGCAATACCCTGCAAAATACTCTGCAATACCCTGCGCAATACTCTGCAATACCCTGCGCAATACTCTGCAATACCCTGCGCAATACTCTGCACAATACTCTGCAATACCCTGCACAATACTCTGCAATACCCTGCACAATACTCTGCAATACCCTGCACAATACTCTGCAATACTCTGCAATACCCTGTGCAATACCCCCTGTGCAATACCCCGTGCAATACCCTGCCATACTTCGCAATACCCTGCCATAGTCCGCAATACTCCGCAATGCCCTGCAATACTCCGCAATACTCCGCAATGCCCGGCAATACTCTGCAATAACCACTTCCCGCCCGCCGGCCGTCATATGACGTCCTTGACTTTGTGCGGGGATATCTGAATGATGGGTGCAGCTACAGGCATCATTCAGATATTAGCTTTTTCAGCCGGCGATTCCCTACACCATAAGAACAATCATAGCGGCTGTTCCGCCGCTTGATCATTCTTACGGGAGGCGAGAGGGGATGTCCCCCCCCCCGCCGCCCTCCGGTGCTTCTACCGTCTCACCGCTACGATCAAAGCCAGGATTGTTGTTTTTTTTTTGGTTTTTTTTCAGGCTTCCCAGCCTAGAGGTGAGATGTGGGGTCTTATTGACCTCATATCTCACTGTAAAGAGGACCTGTCATGCCATATTCCTATTACAAGGGATGTTTACGTTCCTTGTAATAGGTATAAAAGTGATCAAAAAAATTTTTGGGGCGGAAAAACATGTCAAACTAAAATAAATAAAGTAAAATGAACAATAAAAAAAAATATTTTTTTTAAAGCGCCTCTGTTCCCGTGAGCTCGCATACAGAAGCGAACGCATACGTAAGTCCCGCCCACATATGAAAACGGTTTTCAAACAACACATGTGAGGTATCTCTGCGAACGTTAGAGCGAGAGCAATCATTTTGGCCCTAGACCTCCTCTGTAACTCAAAACATGTAACCAGTAAAAATATTTAAAGCGTCGCCTATGGGGATTTTTTAAGTAGCGAAGTTTGGCGCCATTCCACGAGTGTGTGCAATTTTTAAGGGTGACATGTTATGTATCTATTTACTCAGCGTAACTTCATCTTTCACATTATGCAAAAACATTGGGCTAACTTTACTGTTTTTTTTTTTTAAGCACGAAACATTTTTTTTCCGTAAAAAACGCGTTAAAAAAATTGCTGCGCAAGTATCATGCGAGATAAAAAGTTGCAACAACCACCATTATATTCTCTAAGGTCTTTGCTAAAAAAACATATATAATGTTTTGGGGTTCGATGTAATTTTCTAGCAAACAAATGATGATTTTTACATGTAGGAGAGAAATGTCAGAATTGGCCTGGGTGCTCCAGAATGCCTGATGGAGCTCCCTGCATGTTGGGCCTCTGTATGTGGCCACGCTGTTTAAAAGTCTCACACATGTGGTATCGCCATACTCGGGAGTAATATCAGAATGTGTTTTGGGGTGTAATTTGTGGTATGCATATGCTGTGTGTGAGAAATAACCTGCTAATATGACAATTTTGTGAAAAAAAAAAAGAGAAAAAAAAATCTTGATTTTGCAAAGAATTGTGGGAAAAAATGACAACTTCAAAAAACTCACAATGCCTCTTTCTGAATACCTTGGAATGTCTTCTTTCCAAAAAGGGGTCATTTGGGGGGTATTTGTACTTTTCTGGCATGTTAGGGTCTCAAGAAATGAGATAGGCCGTCAGTACTTCAGGTGTGATCAATTTTCAGATATTGGCACCATAGCTTGTGGACTCTATAACTTTCACAAAGACCAAATAATATCCACCAATTTGTACTTATTTTTACCAAAGATATGTAGCAGTATAAATTTTGGCCAAAATTTATGAAGAAAAAATAGTAATTTGCAAAATTTTATAACAGAAACGAAAAAAAAAACATTTTTTTACAAAATTTTCAGTCTTTTTTTCTCTTATAGCGCAAAAAATAAAAAACCCAACAGTGATTAAATACCACCAAAATAAAGCTCTATTTGTGTGAAAAAAAGGACAAAAAATTCATATGGGTACAGTGTTGTATGACTGAGTAATTGTCATTCAAAATGTGAGAGCACCGAAATCTGAAAATTGGTCTGGTTATTAAGGGGGTTTAAGTGCCCAGTGGTCAAGTGGTTAAAAAAAGAAATTGTGTCACTTTTATTCCTATTCCAAGGAATGTAAACATCCATTGTAATAGAAAAAAGCATGACAGGACCTCTTAAATATGAGATCTGGAGTCAAAAAGACCTCAGATCTCATATTTACACTAAGATGCAATAAAAAAAAAAATTGTCATTTAAAAAAATAAAATAATAATACAATGGCCCTTTAAGAGCTATGGGCGGAAGTGAAGTTTTGACGTTGCTTCCGCCCTGCAATGACTTGGAGACGGGTGGGGGCCATCATCCTCTCTCTCGTCTTCATGTCAGGCTAGGGGCAGGTCCGGATCGTCTCTGCTGCTACTGACGGCCACGGTAAAAGGCTGAGGGCACCGGAGCGCGGCGGGAGGGGGGCCCTCTCCCACCACCGATAAAAGTCATCTCGCGGCGAATCCGCTGCAGAGACCACTTTTATCTGAAAGAGAACGCTGAGTCTTGAAGAGGATACCGGGGTTATGGTAGCTAGCTGACACCATAACAACGGTATTCGGTATTCGGTATAGTCGTCCGGCGGAAGCAAGTGGTTAAAGCAATATTAAACTCAAAAGCAAACATTTATTATATTGAAGCTTACCAATTCATATATGTGATGGCCGCATTCATTTTCATTTTAGGCTTTCTTTCCTTTCATTTTATCTGGTGATCTGGCCATTAAGTCTGTTGTTTTACAGCAGAACAAGCTCGGGGCCGGATGTGGCCCTTTGCTTGCCTTTTCTGGGCCCTTGGGGCACTACTTTTCCCACTGATTCAAGGCACTCTCTCACTGACACCAAGAATGGGGCATAATTCCTTTTACTGATACCAACAATGGGTCACTATTCCTCCCACTGACACCAATGATGGGACACTATTCCTCCCACGGACACCAATGATGGGGCACTATTCCTCCCACTGACACCAAATATGGGGCACTATTCCTCCCACGGACACCAATGATAAGTCACTATTCCTCCCACTGACACCAATGATGGGACACTATTCCTCCCACGGACACCAATGATGGGGCACTATTCCTCCCACTGACACCAAATATGGGGCACTATTCCTCCCACGGACACCAATGATGGGTCACTATTCCTCCCACTGACACCAATGATGGGGCACTATTCCTCCCACTGACACCAATGATGGGTCATTATTACTCCCACTGATACAAATGATGGGGCACTATTCCTTCCACTGACACCATTGATTGACACCAAGGCATTTTCTACTCACACTGGACACAGTCCGGCCACCTTAAAGTCTGAAGGACAGTAAATTGGCCCTTTGTCTAGAAAGTTTGGAGACCCCTGAGTTAGAGCAACCTTTCTCAACCTTTTCAACACAGAGAAACCCTTAAAAATAATTTGCGGTCCCAGGGAACCTCTGCTAAAAATGACTGCAACTCATGATACATTAGTGTGATGGTCAGTGGGAAGAATGGTCCTTACACTTGTGGACATTGGGAACACCTTACACATAGCTAAAAAGATCAATGGTGTCAGTAGAAACTTATCAGAGAGGATTGCTCAAGGAGCCTCTAGAAACCTCTGGAGGAATGCTGGTTAAGAAAGTGAGACAAAACAATTACTACTGACAGGGGTACTTACAATGATCAGCTTTTATTCATTCATGTAAAAGCTTTATCCCAAAAGAAAGGACAAAACGGTTGTTGTAACTGCTTGTTTGGCTTCAATTTGTTTGTGTATCTAAATCTGCTAGTACATCTAATGCCTTGTACACATGATCAGATTTCTGATAGTATAAAATCCGATGGACTTGTTTTATCGGAAATTCTGATCATGTATGGGCCCCATCTGACATTCTGATCATGTATGGGCCCCATCTGAAAAAAATCCGATGGGAAATTTCCGAAAGTCTGTGTGGAATTCCATCGGAGAAAAATCCATGCACGCTCAGAATCAAGTCGACGCATGCTCGGAAGCATTGAACTTAATTTTTCTCGGCTTGTCGAAGTGTTTTACATCACGGCGTTTGGACGGTCTGAATTTAGTCTGACAGTGTGTAGGCAAGACTGATGAAAGTCAGCTTCATCGGAATTCCGACGGAAAATTCCATCGGATTTTATTACAGCGGAAATCCAATCGTGTGTACAGTGCATTACACTCCCTTACCCCAAGACTGCCCATGCTGCTGTCCAAGAGGTGCCCCCCTGTGCTCCTTCATCCAGACTGAGGGCACTCTAATACAGAAGGCTTATTACTGGCCAGATCACCGGGTGAAAACAGAGGGGAAAAGCCAGAGAAAAGAAAACTATGGCAGCCCCCACATTTAATGATTGGTAAGGTGCAATATAGTAAATTTTTTGTTTTGGATTTAATACCACTTTAACCGCTTGCCGGCCGCCTCCTGTGCATATACGTGTGGCATGGCTGCGCAAAGCAACATACCTGTACGTTGCTTTGAATTTTGCGCTGTGCAGGCGTAAACGGGCAGAACGGGGAGATACCTTTGTAAACAAGGCATTTCCCTGTTCTGCCTAGTGACAGGACACTGATCGTCTGCTCCCTCTCATCGGGATCAGTGATCAATGTCATGTCACTTGTAGCCCATCCCCCCACAGTTAGAATCACTCCCTAGGACACACTTAACCCCTTCCTCGCCCCCTAGTGGTTAACCCCTTCCCTGCCAGTGCCATTTACACAGTAATCAGTGCATTTTTATAGCACTGATCGCTGTATAAATGACAATGGTCGCAAAATAGCGTCAAAAGTGTCCGATGTGTCCGCCATAATGTCGCAGTTATGATAAAAATCGCAGATCGCTGCCATTTCTAAGGAAAAACAAATTAATAAAAAAAAAAATAATTACATAAATCTATCCCCTATATGGTAGACACTATAACTTTTGCGCAAACCAATCAATATACTGTACGCTTATTGCGATTTTTTTTTTACCAAAAATTTGTAGAAGAATACGTATACTGAGGAAAATTTTTATTTTTTTATATATATTTTGGGAATATTTATTATAGCAAAAAGTAAAATATATTGCTTTTTTTTCAAAATTTTCGCTCTTTTTTTGTTTATAGCGCAAAAAAATAAAAACCGCAGACGTGATCAAATACCACCAAAAGAAAGCTCTATTTGTGGGAAAAAAAGGAGGTCAATTTTGTTTGGGAGCCACGTCGCACGACCGCGCATTTGTCAGTTAAAGTGACGCAATGCCGAATCGCAAAAAATGGCGCGGTGATTGGGCAGCCAAATCCTCCGGGGCTGAAGTGGTTAAAGCTACAGAGTATCAATTTTGTCATTGTATCCCAAATATGCCCTCCATTATTTAACCTTGAAAGCTTCAAGAGGGAACTAAATAAATATTTAGGCAAAATAGAAAACCCCTTTAACTGATAAAGTTACATATTGCAAAAAAATGCTTTAAGAACATTAAGTAGAACGTGTCAATTTAGGTAGAAAAATACCACAAATTTCGCCTTCATCAGATCCATCAGGACAATCTCTTCTACCATTGCAGAGCTTCTCGGGTTGCAGGCAGATGGAGGTATCATTAGCACAGGGGAATTTGGGTGGTCCACATAAATACCCTTCGCAATTATCCTCATCAGAATGGTCCTCGCAATCAATATCTCCATCACATACCCACGCGTTGCTAATGCATCTCCCTTGGGAAACAGAAACAACACAGTTATAAGAAGACATAAGCACTGGTCACAAGTTCATATCATTTACCGCCCCCCCCCCCCCCGTTAAGGAATTTGACACCTTTACGCCACTGAGAATTTAACCAATCCAGTTCACTTGGAGGTGGTCCATCTATGAAGCACAGAAGATAGCTTTCACCAAACATTCAATTATTGGTAGAACTGGATGGATTCACTGGATGGATGGATTCACCTGCAGTGAATGTTTGGCGAATGTTAGATTCACTGATTTATAAATATACCCTCTGGGGTTAGTGATGTCACTTACACCCTTTAAATTATAGGTCACAGTGGCGGCCCGTCCAGTAGGGGCACCCGGGCACCGCCCCCTCTCTCCTCGCCACCCCCCTATATGCAATGGATAGATTCATGCATACAATAAATCTATCCATTGCCGCCGCAGCCGCCCTCTATTATTATTTTAATTATTATTATTACTACTAATATTATGTATATTATTATTATTATTATTATTATTACTATTATGTATATATATATATATATATATATATATATATATATATATATATATATATATATATATATATATACATAATAGTAATAATAATAATAATATATACATAATATTAGTAGTAATAATAATAATTAAAATAATAATAGCAATATAGTAATAATAATAACAATAATAATAAAAATAATATACTATTATATAATATAGATTATCATTTTTAAAGACATAGTATATTATATCAATAAATAATGAATACAAATAAACAAATTATATATATAATAATTTTCTTTGGTGATATTGGGCTCATTTCAAAAGAAACGTTATCTACTGCTTTAGATCAGTAGTAAAATAGTTCATAGCATTTTTCAAAAAACATTTTTAAAATAAGCTACTAAAATACCACATGCCCTATCTGCACTTGAAGTGATGCAGTATTTTAGTAGAGAACACTTGCAGTATTTTAATTCTGGCACCTGTGACCAGTTAGTCATCTGGCATGCATTAGTTAAGGAATGTATTAAGGAATCGTTAACAACTGCTAGCATTCTTAACAACCATGACTTTGCTGTCAGAGGGATTCCCCGCTGATAGCAGAATGTAAACAAACAAAGAACCAGTGTTAAAAAATTATTTAAAAAAATAAAAAAAACAGTATGCACCCCCACAACCATACCAGACTCAAAGAGCCTGATATGGATAAGGGGAGGGAGGGGGGCACATTGTTAACAAAAAAAATAATTAATGCCAGTTCTTCTTTTGTTTACATTCTGCTGTCAGCGGGGAATCCTGCTGACAGAGCAGATGAATCATGGTTGTTTGGGATGCCTGCAGGTGTCAGCTCCTTTACAACCAGCTTACATTTCATACATTTCTTAAATATTGCATGCCTGGACCACTACTCATTTAACTCAAATTTATTATATTTTTTTTAATAAATTGACTTTAACGCTGTTTATACAGTGTTTACTGAGAGTTTTTACTTTTTGAGGTAAATACCACGTAAACGGATAGTGATATAGACATTTTCAATATTGCATACAATATTTGTAAAAAATGTCATGTGACCCCCAAAAAATTCTGTATGCAATGTATAGACGATAGGTAACAAAATGAAAAAAATCTTTAATTAGCGTTAATATATTACTGTAGATAAAACAGTAAATGACACTAAAAGTATATTTCTGATACAAAGCATTACAAATGTATTTAGAAAAAAATATATAAGCAGTTTTTTTTTTAAATTTTTGAATTTGACAAAGCTGTGGGGAGAGTGGCAGGCGGGGAGAAGGACAGGATGTGCTGCACATTCTGTGTATTTTAATAACGTTTTCTGGGGTTTGCATAGCAAGCCTGGTGTCCACATGAGGTAAAAAAACTTTGAAAAATACTTGATAATACATTAAAAAGAAGATGTGGGGTTTTAGTGATTGGCTTTACTTTGAAATAAATAAATATGTATACCCTGACAGTTTCCCATAAAAACACTCAGAGCAAATATGGAAGTACATTTTATTTGCGAAGCGCACACAGTCAAGTGGATTGCACTTACTACAGAAGGACTTGACACAAAGCAGGTTACTTAATATAAATGTGCACTATAGTCCATCGGCTATTCTCAGTACAGGTAGGTACTAAGAACCTGTTGTGAGCTTTCCGTGATACCAAAGGCAGCTGAGAAACACATAAATTCCAACATTGCATTGCAAATTAAAATCACCTTCAAAGAAGCATCTAAAAAATAGTGGTTTCCATTAGATTGATGTGTAGGGATCAATACAAAGTCATATAAAAATGTGTGTATAATATCTTTATGTTACTATTTATTTAAAGAGTCAGCACATCCAACATGTTTCGGTTTGTGATAGACACTGATAATTTTAAGTTGTGGACCAGCCAAAACTTTTTTTGAATAGGATGGAGGGGAGTCGGAACCTCTGTCAGGTTTTTAATGCTTTCTTTGTTCCTATTGGAAAGTTTACCCCTCAATCCCTGCACCAGAGATAGATTAGGAACTATCCAAAATGAGGGGAAATCTCACAGTTTCTTCAGAACATGCAAACCCACTGGTAGATATTCCAGGGAGTGTCAGCGTTGTGACTGTGCAGTGGCCGTGGTATTCAATGTACTACTAGGGAATTGGAGATTGGGATAGGGTTGGAATGGCATTAAAAAGAAAAAAAAATACTGTTGATGCACCCTATCTAAAT
The DNA here is from genome assembly GCA_029206835.1 of Rana muscosa. NCBI lineage: Eukaryota > Metazoa > Chordata > Amphibia > Anura > Ranidae > Rana > Rana muscosa. Next base: position 444,704,823 of record CM055127.1, on the reverse strand, counting down.
TTGGGGTTTAAAAAATTGGTTTCATTTGAGATTAATAAGATTTGATGATTACAGTCTAATGGCAAAAAAAAGCTTCATCCTTGTGTAAAAACGGACTTCTCGGCGGGTATATATGTAGCGCTCACCCCCCAAATAGGCCCGCTGGTTTTGCCCCAGCTTCCTTTCCTAGTTTAGGGTTGCAGCAGCCAGGCACTCAGCAACAGTCACTCTTTAGGCTAAATGAACAGTCTAGGGGCTGATTTTCTTTTAAATGTATTGCTCAATAACCGGGACAAGGTGTAGGGAGCAGTGGGATACTCCAGAAACCCTGAGCAATAACAAAATGACACTCCTCAATCTATAGCTACTCTTTGGAGCAGTCCCTTAAGTACTAGTCTCAGATATGAACAGCCCTGAGACACCATATGCAATGTCCCAGACCAGGCAAGCTTTATCCTTAATGCACTAAAGGTTGTAGAAGACGCAGTCACCAGGATCCTGACCACTGTTCTGTACTCGCAGTGTCCCTCGAAACTTGGATGCACTCTTTCAATATCCGACAGACTTATTAAACCTTTCAGGCCAGATCCTTAGTAAAATTCCTTGTGTGGCTGTAACGATTCTCAGAAAGTAGGCCCCCAGCTCACCAGAAGCTGGGACCTGTGTGAACATAGGCAGATTTACAGCTGGGCAGCCTGGAAGGACAGCAGCCCTTCAGGCTGGGAACTTCTCCTCCTGGATAAGAACAGGGCTGCCTCGAGTATCAGACTATTTATGTACTCCCCAGCCACCTACTGTGCACCCTCCCACAGGGATTGACTGAGACAACATAAATATTTAGACTGCCGATTTGCCTCCTCCCAACCCACTATATTCTGGAATCATCAAGAAGGTAGGGGGGCGTAATCAACCCTGCAGCCTGCAGATCCCAGAACAGCTCAAAGCAATTAAAAATTGTTTCATGGATTACTAAATGTACCTAACATTCCTAGCAGGCTTTCTGGAAAGGTGCTACATAAAATAGAACTTTGCAGAGGGACCAACCTCCCACCCCGCTCTGCATAGGTTAAATGCTCCTCTTTCCAACGGAGATTGGAAAAAGTACAAATACTTACCTTATTCCATGCTCCCCAAGTAGCCAACACTCCCCGGATATGGACGGGCCCTCACCATCCTCATGCGTAATGCAGGATCACTGGTCCTGGATTGTGTGTGACATTGTTGGATAGCTTGCAATCAGTGCATCAGCACAGAGAAGCATCTTCAGGGGTCTTGCAGCTAGGAGGAAACCTGTTGTAGCAGAGTATTGGTATTATCTATTAGGCTTGTGCAATTCGTTTCGTAACTAATCAAAATTCGTCCGAATTTAGCAGCTTTCGGACATTCGGAAGCATTCGAATTTCCGAACAAACAATTACGAATAAAACCGAATCCGAAATAAATTATATCGCAAATAGCGAATGCCCGAATGCCTTCAGCATAAATCGTTATGAAAAAAGTTACGAATGTATGAATCCATTTGAAGCACAATAACACTCTGCTTTGCTCTCTGCTTCTCCCTCACTGTGCTGAACTCCCTCTCAAAATGGTGTACAGGGGCGGAGCCTATAGCCGCATGTAAAAAACAAAAGTAAAATACGAGATTTCGAATCATTACAAATAACCGCTATGTATTTAGAAAAGTACAAATCCATTTGAAGCACATTAGGCATTAGGGATGAGCTTCGTGTTCGAGTCGAACATACGTTCGACTCGAACATCGGCTGTTCGATCGTTCGACGAAGATCGAATGATTTGGGCCGTTCGCGCCAAATTCGAGTGACGCGAACGGCCCACAATGCACTACGCCATCGCAGTGTCATCCAGGCGCTGTGATTGGCCAAGCATGCACTGTGACCCCGCATGCTTGGCCAATCACAGCGCCGGCAGCGAGGAGAGCAATGATTGGCCACAGGCAGGATGCCTGTGGCCAATTATTGCTGAGGGTGTTTAGTACACGCCCCACACTATAAAAGGCCGCCAGCACGGCGGCCTAGTGTAGTGTGTTCCGGAGCAGGGATAGAGCAGCATAGGCAGGGACAGTGACTGTTATTTCTTTCTTGCTTAACCTGGATTCCTTTAGTTTAGGGAAAGAGAAGGATAGGTAGGGAGAGTGTCAGTGTGTTTTGTGCTTGTGCTATAGTGTGCTTAAAAAAAAACATTTATTCTAGGGACAGAAAACTGTAGGTAGGGACAGTGTCAGTTTCTTTCACTCTGCAAGTCCTTGTTTCCAGGGACCTGGAAGGACAGTGAGTGAATTGTCCTTGTGCTATATTGTGCTTAAAAAAACATTTATTCTAGGGACAGAAAACTGTAGGTAGGGAGAGTGTCAGTTTCTTTCACTCTGCAAGTCCTTGTTTCCAGGGACCTGGAAGGACAGTGACTGAATTGTCCTTGTGCTATATTGTGATTAAAAAAAACATTTATTCTAGGGACAGAAAACTGTAGGTACGGAGAGTGTCAGTTTATTTCACTCTGCAAGTCCTTGTTTCCAGGGACCTGGAAGGACAGTGACTGAATTGTCCTTGTGCTATATTGTGATTAAAAAAAACATTTATTCTAGGGACAGAAAACTGTAGGTAGGGAGAGTGTCAGTTTATTTCACTCTGCAAGTCCTTGTTTCCAGGGACCTGGAAGGACAGTGACTGAATTGTCCTTGTGCTATATTGTGATTAAAAAAAACATTTATTCTAGGGACAGAAAACTGTAGGTAGGGAGAGTGTCAGTTTATTTCACTCTGCAAGTCCTTGTTTCCAGGGACCTGGAAGGACAGTGACTGAATTGTCCTTGTGCTATATTGTGATTAAAAAAAACATTTATTCTAGGGACAGAAAACTGTAGGTAGGGAGAGTGTCAGTTTATTTCACTCTGCAAGTCCTTGTTTCCAGGGACCTGGAAGGACAGTGACTGAATTGTCCTTGTGCTATATTGTGATTAAAAAAAACATTTATTCTAGGGACAGAAAACTGTAGGTAGGGAGAGTGTCAGTTTATTTCACTCTGCAAGTCCTTGTTTCCAGGGACCTGGAAGGACAGTGACTGAATTGTCCTTGTGCTATATTGTGATTAAAAAAAACATTTATTCTAGGGACAGAAAACTGTAGGTAGGGAGAGTGTCAGTTTATTTCACTCTGCAAGTCCTTGTTTCCAGGGACCTGGAAGGACAGTGACTGAATTGTCCTTGTGCTATATTGTGATTAAAAAAAACATTTATTCTAGGGACAGAAAACTGTAGGTAGGGAGAGTGTCAGTTTATTTCACTCTGCAAGTCCTTGTTTCCAGGGACCTGGAAGGACAGTGACTGAATTGTCCTTGTGCTATATTGTGATTAAAAAAAACATTTATTCTAGGGACAGAAAACTGTAGGTAGGGAGAGTGTCAGTTTATTTCACTCTGCAAGTCCTTGTTTCCAGGGACCTGGAAGGACAGTGACTGAATTGTCCTTGTGCTATATTGTGATTAAAAAAAACATTTATTCTAGGGACAGAAAACTGTAGGTAGGGAGAGTGTCAGTTTATTTCACTCTGCAAGTCCTTGTTTCCAGGGACCTGGAAGGACAGTGACTGAATTGTCCTTGTGCTATATTGTGATTAAAAAAAACATTTATTCTAGGGACAGAAAACTGTAGGTAGGGAGAGTGTCAGTTTATTTCACTCTGCAAGTCCTTGTTTCCAGGGACCTGGAAGGACAGTGACTGAATTGTCCTTGTGCTATATTGTGATTAAAAAAAACATTTATTCTAGGGACAGAAAACTGTAGGTAGGGAGAGTGTCAGTTTATTTCACTCTGCAAGTCCTTGTTTCCAGGGACCTGGAAGGACAGTGACTGAATTGTCCTTGTGCTATATTGTGATTAAAAAAAACATTTATTCTAGGGACAGAAAACTGTAGGTAGGGAGAGTGTCAGTTTATTTCACTCTGCAAGTCCTTGTTTCCAGGGACCTGGAAGGACAGTGACTGAATTGTCCTTGTGCTATATTGTGATTAAAAAAAACATTTATTCTAGGGACAGAAAACTGTAGGTAGGGAGAGTGTCAGTTTATTTCACTCTGCAAGTCCTTGTTTCCAGGGACCTGGAAGGACAGTGAGTGAATTGTCCTTGTGTTATATTGTGATTAAAAAAAACATTTTTTCTAGGGACAGAAAACTGTAGGTAGGGAGAGTGTTTTTTTTCTTTCACTCTGCAAGTCCTTGTTTCCAGGGACCTGTAAGGACAGTGAGTGAATTGTCCTTGTGCTATATTGTGCTTAAAAAAAACATTTATTCTAGGGACAGAAAACTGTAGGTAGGGAGAGTGTCAGTTTATTTCACTCTGCAAGTCCTTGTTTCCAGGGACCTGGAAGGACAGTGAGTGAATTGTCCTTGTGTTATATTGTGATTAAAAAAAACATTTTTTCTAGGGACAGAAAACTGTAGGTAGGGAGAGTGTTTTTTTTCTTTCACTCTGCAAGTCCTTGTTTCCAGGGACCTGTAAGGACAGTGAGTGAATTGTCCTTGTGCTATATTGTGCTTAAAAAAAACATTTATTCTAGGGACAGAAAACTGTAGGTAGGGAGAGTGTCAGTTTATTTCACTCTGCAAGTCCTTGTTTCCAGGGACCTGGAAGGACAGTGACTGAATTGTCCTTGTGCTATATTGTGATTAAAAAAAACATTTATTCTAGGGACAGAAAACTGTAGGTAGGGAGAGTGTCAGTTTATTTCACTCTGCAAGTCCTTGTTTCCAGGGACCTGTAAGGACAGTGACTGAATTGTCCTTGTGCTATATTGTGATTAAAAAAAACATTTATTCTAGGGACAGAAAACTGTAGGTAGGGAGAGTGTCAGTTTATTTCACTCTGCAAGTCCTTGTTTCCAGGGACCTGGAAGGACAGTGACTGAATTGTCCTTGTGCTATATTGTGATTAAAAAAAACATTTATTCTAGGGACAGAAAACTGTAGGTAGGGAGAGTGTCAGTTTATTTCACTCTGCAAGTCCTTGTTTCCAGGGACCTGGAAGGACAGTGACTGAATTGTCCTTGTGCTATATTGTGATTAAAAAAAACATTTATTCTAGGGACAGAAAACTGTAGGTAGGGAGAGTGTCAGTTTATTTCACTCTGCAAGTCCTTGTTTCCAGGGACCTGGAAGGACAGTGACTGAATTGTCCTTGTGCTATATTGTGATTAAAAAAAACATTTATTCTAGGGACAGAAAACTGTAGGTAGGGAGAGTGTCAGTTTATTTCACTCTGCAAGTCCTTGTTTCCAGGGACCTGGAAGGACAGTGACTGAATTGTCCTTGTGCTATATTGTGATTAAAAAAAACATTTATTCTAGGGACAGAAAACTGTAGGTAGGGAGAGTGTCAGTTTATTTCACTCTGCAAGTCCTTGTTTCCAGGGACCTGGAAGGACAGTGACTGAATTGTCCTTGTGCTATATTGTGATTAAAAAAAACATTTATTCTAGGGACAGAAAACTGTAGGTAGGGAGAGTGTCAGTTTATTTCACTCTGCAAGTCCTTGTTTCCAGGGACCTGGAAGGACAGTGACTGAATTGTCCTTGTGCTATATTGTGATTAAAAAAAACATTTATTCTAGGGACAGAAAACTGTAGGTAGGGAGAGTGTCAGTTTATTTCACTCTGCAAGTCCTTGTTTCCAGGGACCTGGAAGGACAGTGAGTGAATTGTCCTTGTGTTATATTGTGATTAAAAAAAACATTTTTTCTAGGGACAGAAAACTGTAGGTAGGGAGAGTGTTTTTTTTCTTTCACTCTGCAAGTCCTTGTTTCCAGGGACCTGTAAGGACAGTGAGTGAATTGTCCTTGTGCTATATTGTGCTTAAAAAAAACATTTATTCTAGGGACAGAAAACTGTAGGTAGGGAGAGTGTCAGTTTATTTCACTCTGCAAGTCCTTGTTTCCAGGGACCTGGAAGGACAGTGACTGAATTGTCCTTGTGCTATATTGTGATTAAAAAAAACATTTATTCTAGGGACAGAAAACTGTAGGTAGGGAGAGTGTCAGTTTATTTCACTCTGCAAGTCCTTGTTTCAAGGGACAGAGAAGGACACCTGAAGGTAGCCCTTATTGCTTTTTTCCCATCTCCCTGCAGGCCATCTATTAGAATGTCTGGAAGGCAAACAAGGAGAGGCAGACAGTCAGGAGGCAATAAAAGAGGGCAAGCAGGCTCTGTGTCTGGGGGCAACAGTGCTGGTCGTGGACGCGGTGCATTGTCATCAGCACATGGCCATGGGACACGCTTGTCCTTCTTTTCGGCAGCTGGACATGTTGAGCCACATCATGCCGAAGACTTGGTAGAGTGGATGACCAAGCCCTCCTCCTCCTCCTCATCCTCTCTCACCCAGGCTCAGGGTACTGGAAAAGCAGCTGCCAAAGCGTCGTCTTCCCTGGTATCAATGTCAGACAAATCATCAGTCACTCCTTCCCTAGACCCACCATGTCCTCCTCCTGAGGAGTCCCCCGAACTGTTTCAGCACAGTGTTGGGTACATGCTCCAGGAGGATGCCCAGCGTTTCGAAGGGTCTGATGATGAAACCCAGCTAGAGGAAGGCAGTAGCGTGAGAGCAGACAGAGGGGATGCTCAAGAAGGACACCAATCTGGCAGTCATGTTCCAGCAGCTGCAGCATACTGCCAGATTGGCTCCAGTGATGAGGAGGGAGGGGATGATGAGGTCACTGACTCCACGTGGGTGCCTAATAGGAGAGAGGAGGAGGAGGAGGATGAGGAGGAGGCACATCTCCAACGAGGCAGGATGCCCTTTGGTGGCCAGCGTAAGGGCAGTACACCGACGGAATCACACCGCAGAGCTCCGCCTGTGCAGGGCGCTGCCTCTGCCCGTCATTCAAAAAGTTCTTTGGTGTGGGCCTTTTTTGAGGCTAGTGCATCAGATCGCACAGCTGCTGTTTGCAACATATGTCTCAAGCGTATATCGCGTGGCCAAAACATCAGCCGCTTGGGTACCACATGCCTGACCAGACATATGTTGACCTGCCATGCAGCTCGTTGGCAAGCCTACCTCAAAGACCCACACCAAAGAACAAAGCGGACCTCTCCTTGCACCGCATCAGCTGGGATCTCCAACCCCACTATAACTTCAGTCCTCTCTGAAACATGCACTGAGAGGAATGAAGGTGTAGAATTAGGTGTGTCACAGCCAAGTACTTGCGCCCACTCTGCTAGCAGTACACCGACGTCCGATTCTAGCAGGCAAATTTCCCTGCCCCAGCTGCTGGACCATCGAAAGAAGTTCACTCCCAGCCATCCACATGCCCAGCGGTTGAATGCTAGCTTGGCTAAATTGCTAGCGCTTCAACTGCTGCCTTTTCAGTTGGTAGACTCGGCCCCCTTCCGTGAGTTTGTGCAATGTGCAGTTCCTCAGTGGCAGGTTCCCAAACGCCACTTTTTCTCACGGAAGGCTATTCCGGCTCTCTACCGGCATGTGGAAGGCAATGTCTTGGCCTCGCTGGACAGGGCGGTCAGCGGTAAGGTGCATATTACCGCTGACTCATGGTCCAGCAGGCATGGACAGGGACGTTACCTTTCTTTCACGGCCCATTGGGTCACTCTTTTGGCAGCTGGGAAGGATTCAGGACAAGGTGCAGTAGTGTTGGAGGTTGTCCCACCGCCACGCCTCCAAAATGCTACTACTGGTTGTGACACACCTCTCTCCTCCACCCCCTCCTCTTCTTCTTCCTCCATGGCCTCTTCCTGTGGTTTGTCCTATGAACCAGCGGTGCTCCGTAGCCGTTCACGGGGCTACGCAAGTACGCAGGCAAAAAGATGCCATGCCGTGCTTGCGCTGGTGTGTTTGGGGGACAGAAGCCACACTGGGGCAGAGGTCCTGTCTGCTCTGCAGGGCCAGGCCGAGAGGTGGTTGACGCCACGCCAGCTTAAGCCAGGAATGGTGGTTTGCGACAATGGCACCAACCTCCTCTCCGCCCTCCGACAGGGACAACTGACCCATGTGCCCTGTGTGGCTCACGTCCTTAACCTGGTGGTGCAGCGCTTCTTGGGCAGGTACCCGGGCTTACAGGATGTCCTGAGGCAGGCCAGGAAAGTCTGTGTGCATTTCCGCAGATCTTATAATGCCAGTGCTCGCCTGGCTGAGCTGCAAAAGGAGTTGAACCTGCCCAAGAACCGCCTTATATGTGACATGCCCACCAGGTGGAACTCAACGTTGGCCATGCTGCAGCGGCTGCACACGCAGCAGAGGGCCATCAATGAGTACCTGTGCGACTACGGCACCAGGACAGGGTCAGGGGAGCTTGTTTTTTTTTATCCACGCCAGTGGGGCATGATCAGGGATGCATGCACTGTCCTGGCACCATTTGAGGAGGCAACGAGGATGGTGAGCAGTGACAGTGCATGCATCAGTGACACTGTACCTCTTGTCCACCTGTTGGAGCACACGCTGCGTGGAATAATGGACAGGGCACTTGAGGCAGAACAGAGGCAGGAAGAGGAGGACTTCCTTGCCTCTCAAGGCCCCCTTTACCCAGACAGTGTTCCTTCTGTCCCACCCATCGCACAGGAAGAGGAGGAGGAGGAGGAGGAGGAGGAGGAGGAGGAGGAGGATTGTGTCAGCATGGAGGTGGAGGCTGGCACTCAGCATCATCAGCAGCAGTCTTTTAGGGATGATTTACAGTCCCAAGAAACCAGTGGACTTGTACGTGGCTGGGAGGAGGTGGCTGCGGATCATGTCGTCCTTAGTGACCCAGAGGACTCCGGAGCGAATGCCTCAGCAAACCTACGCTGCATGGCCTCCCTGATCCTGCAAAGTCTGCGGAAGGATCCTCGTATTCTTCGGATCAAGGAGAGGGACCATTACTGGCTGGCCACTCTCCTTGATCCACGGTACAAGGGTAAGGTTGCGGACCTTATGTTACCGTCGCAGAGGGAGCAGAGGATGAGACAACTCCGGGAGGCCTTGCAGAAAGGTCTGTGCAACGCGTTCCCAGAGACTGGGAGGTTGCAAACTCCTGGTCCTGGACAACGAGTTGCTGAGGCTTCGGCCAGTCAAAGAAGGAGCGGTGGGGAAGGTGGCCATCTGACCGATGCGTTCAGACAATTCTTTAGTCCGCAGCCCCAAAGTATGATCGGTTCCAGCAACCATCGCCAGCGTCTGATAAACATGGTGCAGGAATATCTAGGGGCAAGGTCAGACTTGGACACCTTCCCCACCGAAAATCCTCTGGCTTACTGGGTCTTGAGGATGGATCACTGGCCAGAGCTTGCACAGTATGCAATTGAGCTACTGGCCTGTCCTGCATCCAGCGTTCTTTCGGAACGCACATTCAGTGCTGCTGGAGGATTTGTCACGGATCACAGGGTGCGCCTGTCCACCGACTCGGTTGATCGACTGACTTTCATCAAGATGAACCAGTCTTGGATCACCACCAGCTACCACACACCTGATGCTGATATAACAGACTAATTGATTTTAACATGTCACATCCCTTCAAGACTGATGCTGATGCTGAGTGCCTGTGCTGTTATGTTGACTGGCTATCCTCCTCCTCCGAGTCCTCAATGATACGATTGATGATGATAGCTTGTAAGATCATTTTTGTTTATGGGTGCCGCCACCAGTGCCTAACGCCCAATTTTTCAGCCCCTGTTTAACAGGGGCGTGTAATTACAATTTTTGAAGCAATACTTTGCAACAGGGCTCATTGCTGTGCTCCAAGTACAGTATCTGTGAGGAGTTGCAGTGTTGTGCCACCAGTGCCTAACGCCCAATTTTTCAGCCCCTGTTTAACAGGGGCGTGTAATTACAATTTTTGAAGCAATACTTTGCAACAGGGCTCATTGCTGTGCTCCAAGTACAGTATCTGTGAGGAGTTGCAGTGTTGTGCCACCAGTGCCTAAGGCCCAATTTTTCAGCCCCTGTTTAACAGGGGCGTGTCATTACAATTTTTGAAGCAATACTTTGCAACAGGGCTCATTGGTGTGCTCCAAGTACAGTATCTGTGAGGAGTTGCAGTGTTGTGCCACCAGTGCCTAAGGCCCAATTTTTCAGCCCCTGTTTAACAGGGGCGTGTCATTACAATTTTTGAAGCAATACTTTGCAACAGGGCTCATTGCTGTGCTCCAAGTACAGTTGCTGTGAGGGGTTGCAGTGTTGTGCCACCAGTGCCTAAGGCCCAATTTTTCAGCCCCTGTTCAACAGGGGCATGTAATTACAATTCTTGATCTAATAATTCACAGCAGGGCCCATTGCTGCACCCACCAAGAGTAACTGTCAGGGCTTACAGTGTTGTGGCACCAGCACCACCATCAAAGGCCCAATTTTTACTACCACTGTTCAACAATTATATGTAATTAAAATTCCTGATATAATAGTTGACAGCAGGGCGTTCCAGCACCAACCAAGAGTAACTGTGAGTGCTTACAGTGTTGTGCCAACACCAACAACTAAGGGGCCTATTTCTGCAGAGTATATACGGCAGGTCCCTACTTTCAAACATCCAACTTACAAACGACTCCTACTTGCAAACGCAAGAAGACAACAGGAAGTGAGAGGAAATCTACCACTAGGAAGGAAAATTCTCTCCTGTAAGAATAAATATGGGAGAAAGGTGTCTCCTCTGTACTGATGCTTTATCAGCAATCCTTGTTTCAAGAAAAACACCACATTTCAAAAACAGTTGTCATTGGGACGGAAAGTGAGGTGAAATGTTCTGAACAGGGGCACAGACAGCAAAACAAATGTTACAGGGGTGATAACCCTTACCTATGTTTTCCAAAAAGTTTAAAAATAGATTTTTGGTCTGGAGCTACACTTCAACAATGTACCTGTTCAAAATTACAAACAGACTCTACATAAGAACAAACCTACAGTCCCTGTCTTGTATGCACCGCCTGTATAGGGCTGTTCAGAGTATATAGGGCCTTTTTTATTTTATGTGCGGGGTTCCCCTTAATATCCATACAAGACCCAAAGGGGCTGGTAATGGGCTGGGGTAGGGGGGGGGGGTCATGGGGTAGCTATGCCATTTTTCTTAAAGAATTTCATCCATATTACCGGGACCAGACATTACATTAAAGCCGCAAGCAGTTTTAAATGGCTTTTTTTTCCTTTAGAAGTGTCATTTTGTGCAGGGACAGTTCTAAACACGGGAAACACGTGGCACTTCACAGGCATACTTTAGACACCCCCCAGGTACGATATTTAAAGGAATATTTGACTTTTTTTTTTTCACTTTATGCATCATTAAAATGACTGCTCCCGAAAAACGACCGTTTTTAAAACTTCTTTTTGCATTGATACATGTCCCCTGGTGCAGAACCCGGGTTCCCAAACCCTTTTTAGGACAATAACATGCATAATAGTTGTTATAATTAGCACTTTAGAATTCGAATGTTCGCATCCATTGTATTTAATAGGGTTCTAATGTTCGTTCGAACTTTCGGTCCGTTCGCGGGTTCTGGTGCGAACCGAACCCGGGGGTGTTCGGCTCATCACTATTAGGCATAATAGGCAGTGTCGTTGTGAGAGAGACACGGAAAATTACGAATCAACAAACTCAAAAAAAGTTACGAAAGTAGGAGTTGTGTCCAGAATCAACGAAAAACAATGAACTCTACCGAAAGCACGAATTATAAATCAACTAAAAATAAGGCTTACATTAATACGAATCATTCGGATTCAACGAAAAATGTCGCTTGCGAAAATACAAATTAGTCCAAACACGAAAAATCCCGTCTAGCAAAATTACGAACGATTACGAATCAACAGGACCGAAAAGAAACGAACCGAAACTAAACAAATTTTTCCATTGTGCACAAGTCTATTATCTATGGTGCCAACATTTCAAACCGCACATGTGATTGACCACCACGCTGAGGGAATGTTGTTGCTCTAATCATAGAAGAATAAGTGATTCTTTATTTTGGTTCTCTCCTGGTCCGACATGCTAGATGTCTACTGCATAGCACATACTCACTGCCTTTCACTTGGATAATCTTATCAACACTTTCTGAAACCCTATATATTGCATCACATTACTCACAAATCAAGTTCATGTAGCGGCTTGTGTGTTTGGGTGACTTCTTTCTTTTTAATGATTACTGACATACTTCTACATATATACCATTTTGCTGACCATCAGTACATCCTGCACGATGAATTTGTGACACTTTATGGCTACATTTTGAGATATTAGACATATCAATACTTAAAAGTGGATCCTGAGAAAGCTCCTCATCCGGGTGAAACGTGTCGATCCAAATACATCATTGTATGTACTGAACCACAAAATGGTTAACTTATACTATATGTCCACAGTGCTGATATAACATGTGTTTTTTATGAGGCTTATTTTACCTTTGTATAAATAAAATTCAGATAATTTTTATATATTGTACTATGTGTTTACTATTTTTAGGCACTTTAAAACCCCCCTCTTTCCCATAATCTCTCATTTTGGGGAGGTATGGGGACTTTAAAAAGAGTATTGGTACCTAACCCAATCCACATTCACAACACATGGATTGAACCCATGCAGTGCAGGAGAAGGGAGGGGGGCATTGCATGGGTACATTATACAGCAGCCCACAGCTGGGCTTTAAAGCTTTCAGAATTGAACTGATTGCAGCTCTATCCACAGTTCTGTAAAACAAAGTCCATAACAATGCAATAAATTCATAGACGCGCAACGGAAATAAGTAAATAAATAAATGGTATATAATTTTAATATGTCTAATAAATAAATGATCTGACATAAGAAATACCATGAAGTTCATCTCCATTTAATTGCTTTAGTCACATTAAAACACTTCTATAATGACATTAGTTGTTCTCTTCTTCATGTCACACAGGCAGAGGGAAGGTTTGAGCCTTGTTGACATATGTTTCATTTCCAATATCAATCATTGTACATGTACTGTACATCTCCAGTATAAAAAAGGAAGAAATCCAATTGTCTTGTACTGGAAGTATCACATTTGAATTACAAATGGATTTATCACACAAAAGAAACGAGAGGAAAATAGTGTTTTTTTTTTTCTCCAACAAAATCAATTCACTGAAGTAAATCAGCTTAATTAAATATTTTTTTTTACTTCTAAGCATCTAAGAAAAGAAGAATAGAAAATGTAGCCCTGACTCCACTGAGGACAAAACTATTGGTAAGATTATTAATACTGAAAGTAAAAAAGGCTGAATGATCTTTCATTTGACTCTATTAAAGTAATTCACTTTATTTATTGAAGGCCATCACCGTCAAAAACTGTTATTCCAGTCTTGGATTAAATTCATATCAATGGAATAGTTCTCTCCATTAAACAAACAAGGTCCCAGCCAAGGTGTAGCCTTAGTATAGCTAGATTCCCCAGTTGCTAATTGAACCTTCTCAATGTAGTATAACTTACAGTATGGGGAATACTTCCATCAAAGGCTGTAGCAGATGGGCATAAGTGAAAATTCTCAGACTCAAAAGAAGCCCACGTGATAAAAAAAATTCCAGCAAGTAGAAAGGATAGAAACATAGGAGTTACCACAGCTTGTTCCTCTAAGAACAGGTTCACGGTCTCTCATTCTGACCCTTGCTTGATGACTTAGAGATTTACTGGACCAGGACGATGCTACATCTAGTAAAGTCACAATACCAAACTCTATAATTGTCCTGTGCTAATGACTCATTAACTAATAACAAGGACAGGAAGTGAACTGGGCCAGGAAGTTAAGGGAAATCTCCCCAACAGCATTAAATCCTTACATGGGCTCTAACCCTTCCCCAGTCTAGTATCCAGGACAAAATAAAAAGTTTTGTCTGAAATTGGGATACATTATCCCTTTGACCAATAAATGCCTTCCAACCTCCAGCAAGTTATACTCACCAATCTGCACTCACTCACAGCTTCCCTGCTCTAATGGAACCCTTTGGTTTCTCTAATGGAATGGGGCTTCCTGCTATGGAAGAGCATTTGACCTTCCCCCTCGTGACAATACCAATTGGGCCAATTACCAGGCCTGAACACCATCATATGGGAAAGGACGGGAAGATCATCCATCTAGGTAAGCTACACCATCCCATGCTAAAACTTATCCAAGGGGGACTTTTGCAGTGGTAAGGTGATCAAGGTGATCAAGGTGATACCATTGGAGAATTAATGGATTAAAAAAAAGCCATTCAGGGCAAAGTGACAGCGTTTGTGGACAGCCCAAACCCAAGAAGTTAAGCTTGTCAATCTGGTCTCCATCAGCTTAACTTCTTGGATTTGGGCTGTCCACAAACACGGTCACTTTGCCCTTAATGGCTTTTTTTTAATCCATTAATTCTGCAATGGTATCAATTTCAAAGGTCAGCATTACAGTCAAAGTAATTACATTTTCAGAAGAAGAAAATGTCAGGAATTGCACCTTCCAAAGGATTTCTTGAAAGGCAATACTCAGATCTCTTAAACAAGGGGTCTCTTGGTTCTCTGTAGCATCAGGGAGGTGAGATTTTTGGATGTTCAGAACATCAAATACGATCTTGGCAATTTGCAAGTCTCTTGTAGGTCTAGCCTATCACTGCTGAAAGTGCTGAAGTTACGCTTTTCCTAAAAGCCCTGTAATACATCATGACGAGCCCTAAAGCCGTGAGTGTTTGCAGATGCCTGCTAGTCCTCTTTCAGCAATAAAGCAGCTACATCAATTGATCTCCAGGTGCCACTAAGTTAGTTTTGGCTTAGGAATGTTTGTTTTAAAGGGAAACTATAGTACATATTCAATAAATACCCCTTTTAAGTTAATAATATAACATTTATGTGAAGATAATGTTTAGCAAAAATTTTATTTTACTAGATTTCCAATGTAGGATTCTATTATTTTATTACATCTAGAATGAATAGAGAAGATGATATGTAAAATGTGTGCTAATAAGTTAATTTGTGTTGCCCATAGTAGCCTATCTAAAAACTTGGCTCACTTTTATTTTTTATAAGTGAATATGGGCAATAAGAAATTTTCAGGAAGTATGTACCAGTGCTATATGTCCAGCGTAGTTATCATGATGCCCTTGACATGGCATAACTTTTGTACAAGCCCTTCCCTTAAATTAGTATAGCTCTACTCAACTGTAAAATTCATCATGTTAAACCTCTTTCACAAATTAAAAAGTGCATCATTTAAATTATCTGAAACTCATTCTTAAAATAATTACTTTACTAAGGAGCAAGTCACCATTGATAACCCTCCCCTTAACTGCCAAAAAGCACTAGTCATGTATCCAAGGTTTGGAGCAAGCGATGAAGGGCACCCTGTTAGATCCCGGCTCCAGTGGACTGAATACTCCAGTGGTTCCTGTGATGATGTCACGGGGAAAGTAGAGAATTCATGTACTTGTTGGAAAACAAATTATCTTAGTAATAGTGAATAGGATGTGGACGATATGCTCACCCACCACTTTTCAAACATACAGATCAACAAGCAAGAGAAAGGGGAGATGGTTTCAGGTTCCCGATGCAAGGGTTATAATAACAAATTTTGAAAATGTAACTACACAAGTATACCTTTCAACCTTCTAAGAAGAGAATCAGGGATACATTACAGCACAGAATATACAAGTAAAGTTCACACCTCTGCCATGTCCCTGCTACGCAGCAGAAAAAAATATTACCCAAAAACACATTTGGCTAAGGCCATAATCACACTTGTGTTTCTGGGTGTTAGTGAGCAAATGCGAGACAATCATTGGGAGGTCTCCGTAATTATCTGCGGGAGGAAAGCAATAGGAGGCTGCCAGCTCCTGCAGCTAATTGCAGTCACTTGCATGTGATCGCTATGTGGCGATTACCTGCAAGTGATCAGCCCTGGACACAAACAGTCTGCAGATCCCTTGCTGATTTTTTCGCATCAGTTTGCTGTCAGCCAGAAACACAGGTGTGAATGTAGTCCAAACCAACAGGTACTTTTTTCAGCTCTATTCTTCCTGTACACTGGCTTCTGGAAATAACAAAAGCAATAATTGTAAGCGTTTGTATAGTGTTTTTTGGAACTTTTACCTACAGGTAAGCCTATATTAAGGCTTACCTGTAGGTAAAAAAAAATATCTCCTAAACCTTTACAAAAATGCAATAGAGATCTAATGAAAATGACAACTTTAGTGCAGTACAATGCTTTTGGTAGATAAGCAGATTTTATTTGTTAGAGGTCTATATACTGTATGTGTTCCATTGTATCTGTCTTTTAGCAGTTCTATGAGCCAGCTCTCTGGACACATGTCTGATATTCTTGAAAGGAATTTATTGCCAATTTTATTTTACAAGGTAAGCCCCAGGTTTTTCCTTAATCTTCTCCAATTGCTCAGCTTGGTACCAATGTGCTGAATGTGATAACACATGTGCATGTCCATTTTGTACACATATACTGGGGTCAATTTGCCTAGCTGCATGTCTTTGGAATGTGGAAGAAAACCCACAGAGAAGATGCAAATGTTCCTGGTTGAGATTCAAACCAAGGATGGTAGTTCTGCATGCCATAAGGGCTAACTGCTAAGCCATTGTGCCGCCCATAGGGGTTTATTCATCAGACCTGTAGGTGGGGTGCAGTGTGGTGCGGAGACAGTAACTCACAAAGGCTGGTGCAATAAGAATTTGCGTTGAAGCAAAGCAGCAACAGTTCACAACAAACACGGTGGGAAAGTTAGCAAACTGGGCACACTCACAGTTCCAGTAGCGTGACAGGAGCAGGTTACAGCCAGAATGACAGCTTTGTGTTTCGTGGGAACATTAAGCAGCCTGGCCATGTAGTGCCCAACCGGGAAGATGTCCAGAAGAGATGCGACCCTATGCTTACTCTCTTGTCAGGAACCTTTTGCTAGTGTCCTTACTCTGTCCACTCACCAAAAGCACGCCAATCCTGTGAGCCAGGGAATAAATAGGCTCTGGTTGAGCCATGATGGCTGCTTGAGTCACATGGTGTGGCAGCATCCAATGGGATAGCTTTCCCAGTGACCCCAGAAACCATAGAGGAACCTAGTTCCTCCTGACTTCCTCTCCAACAACATGAGTGCCTCCTGCCATGGAGGAATTAGACTGCACCTGCCTAGAGACCAAAATGAGAGGCCACTCAGGGTAGAGGGACAGGAGGAATTGGTTCCAAGTAGGACTCCAGAACAACATATTCAAAGAGGTGTTGGGAATTTTTAGACCTGCATGTGTAGTCAGAGGAAGGAAAACTTCAAACAAGCCAAATAGCTCTGGCGAGACAGCTCCCATACAGATAAACTATCTTCAATTGGCACCAGAAAGTAGCTCAAACCATAAAAATACAGAAAGGAGCTCCAGACCAAAACTGCATAAAAGAGTTCAAGATCATTTAAATTGCTGGTAAAAAAAGTTATATAAAAATTCATATATATTAACATTTTTATTTTTACCAACAATTAAAATTATCTTTGGCTTTTTCACTTGGTTTTGAGAAAGCAACAGCAATGAAAACATTGTCAACCAAAAGGCTTAAAATCATTAAAAAAAATATATATTTAACGGTGGATTCATTTCTACTTACAACATAAAAAAATGATTTATTCAAGGACTCACTCATGGGTTTTCATAGTTATACCAAGCCGTGAAGAGGGTAAACAGCAGCTCGTATGATTTAATGCAAAGATTCAAAGCACCAAAAGAAACAAAAAAAATAGATTTCTCTCCAATTGCCGCTTCGGTGAGTTTGTAAAGCCAGGTATGGCTTGTATATTGTGTCGGGTCAATTGCCTGGGAAGTCGCATGGGATAACGACAGGTAGTATTGGAGTACTCCAAGGCACAATTAGTCTATATACAGCTCCGACACTTCAGAAGAGCGGCAGAAGAGGAAATAAGAGCTTGTTGTAAGGACAGCCATCGCGTCTACTACGATAACACGACTTGTAAGGCAAGTCCCAAACTAGGCTAACTGCTCCACAATCACACAAATGTTGGTGTAATTAGTGCAGCCCCTTAAATGAATATTCAAGCATTCTCATTATTTCTAAATTGCCCACTGGCACTAAAGATTTCCCTTAACGCATCCCAGATCATGCAAATGGTAATTTAACTGAATAGACTTTTTATTTTAGTTCTAATATGTGTTTTTTTTTTCTATTGAAATAATTATATAAATGCCAATAATGCATACTGTTTAACCTTTAAGTAATTATAGGAATAGTCTTTTCAATTTGTTTGTGCTAAGCATGTAAAAGAGACCAGTTTGAGGTCATGTTATCAGAATGTGCAAAAAAGTAGATCTACACTTTACCTGGATAACATTTAATTTGCTAAACTGCTGTGTACCTAAACAAAACTCACAGTTTTTTCATAAAATCCTTCACTTTTTTTTTTTCCATTCGTTTTTTTGCATCTTATTGCTGATCTCTTCCAGCCTTTTTTATTCACTTTCTGTCAGCATACACTTGCTCCAGTGTCATCTGCACATCAGTGTTTTGGACCAGCTTCTTGATGTTGACAATTGCAGACCAATGGCAGTACAATGTGTGTTGACAGAGCCACTTGTAGGCTCCACCGGGGGTGCATGAAGTATTATTTTCATTAAATAAATATATATCTATCTATATGAAGCGGCCTCCTACTTTTCAAGTAGGCGCTATGTTTAAATTTTAGTTGTCTGAGTTATAGTTCAGCTCAGAATAATTGTACCAAATTATGGGTCTCTGTTTCAGTTCAGCTGAGTTGCACATTTTCCACCTTCCTCTGGTTGTCGTCACCACAGGTCAAGGTTGGAATTGCAGCTGGCTGGATGTATTGGGTACCTCTTGCCCAGAAGCAACTCAGTGGGAGTGGTCACCCCCCTGTGCATTCTGGGAGAGGGTACTTAAGGGGCAGACACCATTTTTCGGGATCTTCCGATCCTGACCTGACGGCCCTCCTGGCCTCAGGGATGTGTTAGCAGTTTTTCTGCCTCGGGGTCTGCAGATCCCCGAGGCTCCGTTACTGAGAGTGGGCCCAGGAGTTGCTGGGGCCTACTGATCCAGAGATGGTCCTGTGTCGCCTTGCCTGCGGGAAGGGGCCGAGCAATTGAGGACTCATCTGGAGGACACATCCGGATCAAGTCTACCTCACAGTGCTGCCGACCTGCCTGAAAGATCCTGGCGCTGTGTGTTGTGTTTCGGAACTTTACCAAGTGTGTGGTTACACAAGTCTGTGGCAGAGACTTTTCTTTTGAACGAGTTTGCACCGGCTGCTAGGTCGGCGAGAGAGACCTATCCAGTGGATGCTATATCCAGTGTGGAAGCTGTTGGTCCTCTGGATTAAGGAAAGTACCCGTGATCCGCAAAACCTAAGGTACCTAAATATCCCTTAACCCTCCATCCCTCTGTTTGGAAATTCTTTAATAAAACCCTTGAGAAAAAGAGACTAAAGCCCTGTACACACGATCGGTTTTACCAATGAAAACAGTCCGATGGACTGTTTTTATCGGACAAACCGATCGTGTGTGGGCCCCATCGGACTTATTTCCATCGGTGAAAAAATATAGCATGTTTTAAATTTTTCAGATGGAAAAAAAAACGATAGGAAATTCAGATCTTCTGTGTGGAACTCCATTGGAGAAAAACCACAAGCATGCTCAGACTGAATTAGGAGACGGGAGCGCTCGTTCTGGTAAAACTAGAGTTCGTAATGGAGATAGCACATTCGTCATGCTGTAACGGACTGAAAAGCACGGAGACTGAACAGCGCGAATCAGCTCTCACCAAACTTTTACTAACACACGTTAACACAAAATCAGCAAAAGCAGCCCAAAAGGTGGCGCCATTGGATTTGATCTTCCCATTTATAGTGCCGTCGTACGTGTTGTACGTCACGGCGTTTGGGACGGTCAGAATTGTATCTGATGGTGTGTAGGCAAGACTGATGGAAGTCAGCTTCATCGGAATTCCGATGGAAAAATCCATCGGATTTGATTGCATCGGAAATCCGATCGTGTGTACAGGGCATAAGTGTTTGGTGCGGACATTTGTGAACAACTCTTCAAGGAAGACCCCCTAGGACAGACGTGGTGAACAGTAAGGTAACGGCAAGCCCAAATCTTAAACCATCGACCCCTGCGGGGTTAATGCTACATATATATATAGATATATATCTATATATAGATATATAGATATATATTTATATATATCTATATCTATCTATATATCTATATATAGATAGATATCTATCTATATCTATATCTATCTATATCTATCTATCTATCTATCTATCTATCTATCTATCTATCTATATATATATATATATATATATATATATATATATATATATTTATATATATATAGAGAATATATATAGATAGATAGAGATAGATATATACACACTATATTACCGAAAGTATTGGGACGCCTGCCTTTACACACACATGAACTTTAATGGCATCCCAGTCTTAGTCCATAGGGTTCAGTATTGAGTTGGCCCACCCTTTACAGCTATAACAGCTTCAACTTTCCTGGGAAGGCTGTCTACAAGGTTTAGGAATGTGTCTATGGGAATGTTTGACCATTTTTCCAGAAGCGCATTTGTGAGGTCAGGCACTGATGTGGACAAGAAGGCCTGGCTCGCAGTCTCCGCTCTAATTCATCCCAAAGGTGTTGGTGTCAGGTTGAGGTCATGACTCTGTGCAGACCAGTCAAGTTCCTCCCCCCCAAACTTGCTCATCCATGACCTTTTGGTGCATTGGTGTGCAGTCATGTTGCATCCCAAATTTGCGAGCAAGAAATTGTCCAAAATGTCTTGGTATGCTGACGTGTTAAGAGTTCCTTTCACTGGAACTAAGAGGCCAAGCCCAACCCCTGAAAAACAACCCCACACCATAATCCCCCCTCCACCAAATGATTTGGATCAATGCACGAAGCAAGGTCCATAAAAACAGGGATGAGCGAGTTTGTGGTGGAGGAACTTGACTGGCCTGCACAGAGTCCCGACCTTAACCCAATAGAACACCTTTGGGATGAATTAAAGTGGAGACTGTGAGCCAGGCCTTCTTGTCCAACATCAGTGCCTGACCTCACAAATGCGCTTCTGGAAGAAAGGTCAAACATTCCCATAGACACACTCCTAAACCTTGTGGACAGCCTTCCCAGAAGAGTTGAAGCTGTTATAGCTGCAAAGGGTGGGCCAACTCAATATTGAACCAATGAGTGAACAGTCTGTAGAATACAGACAAGGGCCTGGAGTGTAAGGCCAGAGCGGCAGTGCTGCAAGTGCAAGCCAAAGGGCAGAATGTCGTTTGGGTTTTTGATGAAAAAGGAATGCCGAATACCCCATGTGAGGGAAACCTTATGTTTTGAGTTTTCTGGAAATTTATTTTAATTAAAAATGGGCAAGAAAGGCCCTTAAAAAGAAGAAAAGCAAGTGGCAGTGTCCTTAAAAGCTCTACACTTGATGCAAGTTCTCACAATATCCAGTTGGAGGTGGTGGAGTACCCTTGGTTATACTTTCAAACTTTATTTTTACTTATCTTGGCAACAATACAAGGATAAACTATGGCTGGCAAGCATGAAAGGGCCCAGTGTTGTTTATATTATCCTGCTTTTTGTATAGTACATCTGTTGTAGTTTGTGATTCTCACAGATTCCCACCCTCACTCCCTTGGCAGTCTGATCTTAGCCAAACAATTCATTGATAAATTATAGATGATAGATTTTTCCAAGCGATGGTCAGCATTTTTATTTATTTTTTTATCTGGAGCAGCATCAATTTAAAACCATAATTCAAAATATTCTAACAGCTACAGTAATCTAATAGAGTAAGTCAAATAATTACTTTGATCCATGGTGCATTAATCTGATCTATACGCTAAGTAACCCTGAGATGTTAATGACGTAGATAAATTGAGTCCGACACTGAGACTCATTTTGGACACAAATTCCTGTCTTTACTTCACACTGTGCACCCGACTCTATAATGCATGTTTTATTTTATTTTATTTAAAACTCTCATGCCCCGGTACACACGACCGGTTTTCCCGTCGGAAAAAAAAACAATGGTTTTCTCTAAGGATTTCCTCTCAAGCCTGCCTTGCATACACATGGTCACATAAAAGTCCGGTGAACTTTTGACTGCCAAGAACGCGGTGACGTAAAAGACTACGACAAGCTGAGAAAATTAAATTCTATGTTTCTGAGCATGCGTCGATTTGTTTCCAAGCACGCAGTTTTTTTCCCGTTGGAAAAGCATACAGACGAACGGTTTTCCCGCTAGGATTTTTTCGATGGAGCATACACAAAAGCTCTCGGGGAAAACCGGTCGTGTGTACGAGGCATCATAATGATTTTTAAACATGGTCTGAAAAAAAGGCATCTGGTAATTAGAAAGATAGAGCAATGTGAGCAGCTTTAGCATTTTATTATGTATATGTATGCATTTAGCTCAGACATCCTGACGCATCCCCAGTCTCCTCTTACCTGACATCTCGATTAGACTGAGAGGCCAATCAGTAGACAGAAGACAGCAATGAGCCTAATGGCTGATTTAAGAAAGAGCCAGTGCCAAGTAAATTGGCTATATCCCATAGCAAATTGGTGTTATTTCCACAACAACATCACTCCATCTCTTTAATGTATTTTAGAGGTACAGAATGGAGGATATGTTTGTTCTAGTGCTTTCCTATTGCCTTAATGGAAACAAAATGCTTTTTTTAAATGGAGGAGAAAAGCCAACGTGTGTTGCTATTCAAACAATATATCATCAAATTAAGGCAAGGCCTTGTAGAAAAGGATATTATCAATGCCAAGCTACAAGTTCATGGATATTTTAGATGGAAACATAAAGCAAGTTGTTGTTTTTGACAGTTCATGTATGACATGTGTAGCCATGCCCCCGTAGGGGTTGCTGAATGTAGTGGTTCACCTGTCCCCTGCCAGCCAGACATCCATTCCTCAGTCACTCAGAGACATAAAATTGTCCATAAGCTTTGTTTTCGTTTTTTTTTTTATTTGAGGGGATTAAACTTGGATAGGAAATGCAGAATTGTGGGATGCCCCAGAATATTCTGTGCAAACTTGCCTGGGACTTCTATAGACACTTCAGTATATACACTTCAACCTTCTCTCCAGCACAAACACTTGTTGCACACTGTTCCTCCTCCAGCACTTCACTTGCTATCCTCCATTCAGCTACCACTCTTAGATAGCCCTCTTCAGGTCCTGCCAGCCAGCCTGGCTGCAATTACCTCTTTCCACTGCCCTTCCCACAGTCCTCACTCCTGGTTCTGCACCCATCTCAAACTGCAATCTCCCAGTTCTCTCAGGCATGCCTCCCCAGTCCTCCTGACTGTGCTTCACTCACCAGCCCTCCTGGTTGTGACCAGTAGTCCTCCCTGGAGACTCTTAGAAGTGTTCTCTCCCGCTGTCCTTTACTTGCTCTCTCATGTGCCTCTCCTTCCAGGGTCTCGTCACTCCTCCTGGATGCACCCGAGCCCCAGCCCAGGTCACCCCCCCTCCCCAGACTGGGGAGCTCTCCATGGGCCCCCCACAGCCTCCACACTCTCTCACTCCAGCTCCTCCACCCAAAAAGTCCTCCCCAGATGGGCTGACCCTAGGTATTTAAGGAGGCCTATCCCCTGTCAATCCAAGTTGGGGATTGGTCAAGGCTCATTAAGATATCCCATGCAGCCCCACCCCTCTTCCCCTCCTCTTCTTCTAGCACTTTCTAGAAGGAAGAGGGAGGTGGGAGTGAAGTGATGCGACCTGTGAGTCACCAGCTGCTACCCTGAGCCACTCCGAGCCCAGAATGAAAACAAAACAGGTCTAGCAACCAGCCATGCCTGCCTAAATGTACCTACTCTGCCAACAATAAATCCTCACTCTAGCACCTACCTAACTAGAGGGTGCTACACATGCTTATGGATATTTATTTTTTGCAAGCATGCCTTATGCTGATGCCTTCTTCCTTGAAGTACTTTCTACACTATATGATCTGACTATCACACCAAACCGATATGGCCAAAAGTATGTGGATACCCTACCAAACTATTGAGTTCAGGTGTTTCCAGGGAAGGTTACAGTAAATGTTACCACTTGCAAAGACATTTTTGAAATAGTGTAGTTTATATTTTATGGTGGCAGTTTGGGGAAGGGCGTTTTCTTTCCCAGCAGGACTATGTCCATGTGCACAAAGCCAGCTCCATAAAGACATGATTTGACCAGTGTGGTGTGGAGGAACTTAAGTGGCCTGCGCAGAACACTGACATCACTTCAACCTCATTGAACATTTGCCTGGAAGTGGGCTTTAAAATAAACTTGTGGCCACAGAGAAGCACTAATGCCGCGTACACACGACCGTTTTTAATGTCATTGAAAAAAACGGCATTTTTCTCGACGTGATTTTTCGTGTTTCCTCTCAAGCCTGCCTTGCCTACACACTATCGTGGAAAAAAATGTTCGAGTAAAGCGTGGTGACGTACAACACGTACTGTACAACGGCACTATAAAGGGGAAGTTCCATTCGGATGGTGCCACCCTTCATGTTAGTAAAGTTTGTTGAGAGACGATTTGCACTTTTCAGCCTCGTGCTTTTCAGTCCGTTACAGAGTGACGAATGTGCTATCTCCATTACGAACGCTAGTTTTACCAGAACGAGCGCTCCCGTCTCATACTTGATTCTGAGCATGCGCGTTTTTTTTCACATCGTTAAAGCCTACACACGGGCGTTTTTCATGACGACAAAAACGACAATGTGAAAAACAACGAGAAAAATTAGAGCATGTTCCAATTTTTTCTTGGCCATTTTTCACGTCGTGAAAAATGCTCGGAAGCCCACACATGATCATTTTTAATGACCATTTAAAAAAAATTGCATTTTTCTCGTCATTAAAAACGGTCGTGTGTACGCGGCATAAATCTTAAGTCATAATCATCCCTGGTGACCTTGTTACTAGTCAACGTTTGACCTAATGCAATAGACACATAATTCTACTCATTCCAGTGGCAACACCATTACCTTGTATTTTACCACCTCTGCACTCCATGAAACCTTTCCTACGCCTCTTTTCCTTTTTCAAAGCAGAGACCCTAGACAATAAAATGACGGTCGTTGCAACTTTTTATCTTGCACGGTATTTGCGCAGCAATTTTTCACATGTGTTTTTTTATTTTTTTTTAAACGAGAATTTATTGCAATATATATATATTTTTTTATTTATCCCAGTTTTTTTGTATAGAGTAAAATATGATGTTACACCGAGTAAATAGATACCTAACATGTCACGCTTCAAAATTGCACATGCTCATGGACTGGCGCCAAACTTTGGTACTTAAAAATAGGCGACGCTTTAAACATTTTTACAGGTTACATGTTTTGAGTTACAGAAAACATTAAATTGCCTTTAAATGAGGTGAATGCATTTAGCCAACAATTGACAGAGTAAATGCAGTCTTAAAATGTAATAAAATTATCATTAAAATTGTCATGCAAACGTAAACAACATGATTCATAGCCAAGCCACTGAAATTATACGTACAGTAAAAGAATGTCATTACACATATCATGGTATAACATGTAAATTGCAAAGTACACAGACATGCAAAGTACCCCAACGCATTTTGCAAGACCATGCTCGCTTCATCAGGGGTAGATGCTTGTATAGTACATTTGTAGGGGGTATAATGAGCCAAATAAGTATCAACACAGATATGGTATTGTGACAATTAGTCAAGAGGGTCCAAAACGCATGGCCCTAAGGCTGGATCAGACTACCAAATGCTGAATACCCAGAGGCGGCATTAATGAGCGCAATGAGGAGGTCTAGTGCTAAAATTGTTGCTCTCGCTCTAAGGTTCACAGTGATACCTCACATGTGTGATTTGAACGATGTTTACATATGTGGGCGTGACTTACGTATGTGTTTGTTTCGATGAGTGAGCACGCGTGGACAGGGGCGCTTTAAATATATATATATTTTTTTGTTAATTTTACTTTTTCTTTTCTATTTTGAATTTTTTATTTTACTTTTTTTTTTATCGCTTTTATTCCTTTTACAAGGAATGTAAACATCCCTTGTAAAAGTAATAGTGCTTGACAGGTCCTCTTTACAGTGAAAAAAAAACGATTCTGGCTTCCCAGTCGAGGCGGCTGCATTTTTTCAAATGCAGAGGCTGGGCGTGATGTCATAACATCGTGCCCGGCTTCTGAACGATCATAGAGACTCATAGAGACTCCGGGGGCCATCTGGCCCACCGGAAATCTTTATGGTCAGTATCCGGGGCCAGACGGCTCCTTCTCCGGTTCAGCGATAGCAGGGGCTGGGGAAAATTCTGAAGCACAGAAGGGATTTTAGCTTATTGTAGAGGATGTATTAAGGTAAAAATCCTTAAGCCTTTAGAACTACCTTAACTCTCTACTTCATACCTAATTGCTTGCACCCTCTAACTCATTCACTGCCCAGGCCAGGACATTACCAGCCATTTCAAAAATAAGACTGATGCCATTTGTGACGAGATATCCACTGTCTAAATATCGCACTACCTAACATACAATATCACCATATTCAATAATTTTCTCATTTTACCCCATTATCACAGAGGAGGTTGCTAAACTTCTTTCTGATGCCAATCTACCTACAACTACATTGGTTATCATCTTGCTCTATTCTACGCTGCCTAACTCACATTATCAGTCTTTCATTCCAAAACATGTACTGATCATCCCCATATTTCAAAAGCCCTCGCTGGAACCCATCAGTCTGAACAATGTAAGGCCAATCTCTTTGTTCCCGCTCACCTCCAAACTTCTAGAATGTCTAGTCTACAACTGTCTGAGCTACTACCTGACTGACAACAACCTTCTGGACCCCTTTCAGTCCAGATTTTGCCTGTGATACTCCACAGAACCTGCCCTCCTAAAACTCGACTTACTAAATACTTAAAGTGGAGATCCACCCAAAAAAGGAAGCCCCGCTTATCTGCTCCCCTCCCCTCCGATGCCACATTTGACACCTTTCGAGGCGGGGGATGGAATCGGTACATGTTCTTGACAGGTACCTGTCCCCACTTCTGAAAGACTTGGTTGTGGCGAGATGCGGCAAGGTCCCTTGGAAGCTAGACCCCCCTCCTCTTTCCCCGCCGCCGGGCCATTCACAAAGCACAGCGCAATTCACGCAAGGCTTCACTGCCGGTTTCCTATACAGGCAAAGGCAGCGGCAGCACCCAAGAGCCGATGGAAAATTTGGCTGGGGTGCCGACATTATTGGATTCCAGGACAGGCAAGTGTCCTAACTCCTAACATAAAAAGTCAGCAGCTACAATATGTGTAGCTGTAGACTTTTCATTTTTTCGTGGGCGGGGGGAGGGGGGTAAAATAGGGGCAAACACAAAAGTGTTGTGCGTTTATAATTTTGCTCAAAGTATATAAATGAGACCAAAATGAGGGACAAATGAGGAGAGAGGAGGAAAAAGGGACAGGGGGACTTTGTTTCAAATCAGGGACAGTTGGAAGCTATGAACTATCTTACCCTCCTCAAAAAACTCCACTCCTTTCAGTACTTCTGCTGTGAATTTGAGGATGAATTACTTTAAAGTGACTGCAGCTACAGAGGTTAGTAAGCATGTATTTTAAAGTGTGTTTACTGCTTGTTAAGATTATGTATATACAGGTACTCCTCACTTAACAAGCAGGTTCCGTTCCAATGACCAGATCATTAAACAAATTGGTTGTTAAATGAGGAGTCACAAGAAATCAACATTTTAAGCCTTCTTAACTACTGTATTGTATTGTAATGTGAAAAAAAAGGTCTAAACACAACACAAATTAGGTTAAGAAAAGTGACTGTTCATTTTTCACTTTGGAAGAGCTATCTTTATTCACTCCTGACTTTTCTTTTTTTTAAATATAACATTTATTCCATGCATCTAAAATAAGACATGGGAGAAAGAAAACTCCGACACTTAATCTAATTTTGATTTTACAGCGCATATCCAGCAACACTTAATCTGGATCACAGAGATATGATAAGCACAGCAGACAGCATGATATAGATATATTTTGTTTCCGGATCTTTGTCGTGTGTATCCCCTGATGGCATTATTCAAACTGCACTGATACGCACATGACTGAATGGGGGCAAGTCTCTCGTGATTCCCCGACATAGAGAAATAATACAATGTTTATCTAGCTCTATAAGGGTGTTATTAACCATCCTGACCCCACAAGTGACTTCCAGTTATGTTTAGGGCTCTAATATAGAACAATAAGGTATACGGGCTACTGACTCTGCAAAAAGAATATAGAATTTGCCTGAAGAGAAAATGATAGGATGGAAGCTTTTGCTTCCTTCCCGAGAAGAAGAATTACATGACTAGTAGTGGTAGTATTTTTATGACCTGACTATAGAAGAAGTTCATTCATAAATATATACCGTATTTATAGGCGTATAACACGCACCGGCGTATAACACGCACCCCAAGTTTAGGAGGGAATTTTAAGGAAAAAAACTTTTAGGAGGGAAGTTTAAGGAAAAAAAATACATTTAGATGCCTTATCAGTGTCCATCTGCAGTCTTGTCCATCATTGCAGCCTTGCCCAGTGTCCATCTGCAGCCTTGCCCAGTGCCTTTGCAGCCTTGCCCAGTGCATTTTTAGCATTGCCCAGTGCCTTTGCAGCCTTGGCAGTCTCTGCCCTGATTTAAAATTGGCGCCGATTTCCGGTGACTGTGAGCAGAGAGGAGCGAGCGGAGCCGAGATACAGAAAGCCGAGTGTACTTGGGCTAGACTCGGCTCTGCTCACAGTCCCGCCCATCTCCACTGATTGCGAGAGGAGAGGAGCGAGCGCCGCTGACATACAGAAAGCCGAGTGTACTTCGGCTAGACTCAGCTCTGCTCACAGTCAGGGGCGGGACTGCGAGAGGAGCCGAGACTAGCCGAAGTACACTCGGCTTTCTCTATGTCAGCGGCGCTCGCTCCTCTCGCTATCACTGGAGGTGGGCGTGACTGCGAGAGGAGCCGAGTAAAGCCGAGTGTACTTCGGCTTTGTGTATCTCTGCTCCGCTCGCAAATTTCCTCACAATCAGCGGGGGGAACAGCGTATAACGCGCACCCACGATTTTTTCCCTGATTTTAAGGGTAAAAAAGTGTGTGTTATACGCCGATAAATACTTATAATTTTCATTAAAAGCAACACTGTCAATGCCAACAAAAATCATAAGTATGCAAATGAAGAGATATTATACTTACCTCTCCTGAAGCCAATGGGGTTGATTTACTAAAGGCATATAGACTGTGCACTTTGCAAAGTGCAGTTGTACTCTATGAGACTCCGTTCACATTGGGGGTTATTTACTAAAGGCAAATCCACTGTGCAGTTGCTGTAGATCTGAGGGGAAGATCTGAAATGAGGGGAAGCTCATCCAATCATGTGCAAGCTAAAATGCTGTTTTTTATTTCCTCCCTCGGATCTACAGCGACTGCACTTTCAAGTGCACTTGTAGTGCACAGTGGATTTGCCTTTAGTAAATAACCCCCATTGTGTTTTTTCTGGAATTTTTTCTGGCATTTTTTCTAGCGTTTTTGTAGCTTTTTTGCACTTTTTTGAGCAACGGGCATTTTGCTTCAGTTGACAGACCGCTCAAATGTGAACAGGGGCCTTTGAAATTAATGGGATTTGTCTTGTTGGGCGTTTTTAGTAGACATGAAAAAAATTGCACTTGTTTCATTTTTTTTTTTTCGTTTTTCGGGTTCATTCGTTAAGATCACAATTCGTAAATTAGAAAATTTGTAAATTTGTAAATTGGAAAATTCGTAAATTGGAAAATCCAAAAATAAGAAAGAAAATCCGAAAATTTGCAAGAATAACTAACTAACAATAACTGTGAAAATGTGGCCAGCTCAGTAGATTGCTTTAAGAAAGGCCTGGATACTTTCCTAAATGTACATAATATAACTGGGTACTAACATTTATAGGTAAAGTTGATCCAGGGTAAATCCGATTGCCTCTCGGGGGATCAGGAAGGAATTTTTTCCCCTGCTGTAGCAAATTGGATCATGCTCTGCTGTTTTTTTTTGCCTTCCTCTGGATCAACTGTGAGTATAGGATTGTGTATATGGGATTGTACGATATTTTTTTTATTTTTTTTATGGTTGAACTGGATGGACTTTGTCTTTTTTCAACCTGACTAACTATGTAACTAACTATTAAATTATAGGTATTGGAATTTCCTTTCAAATTTGGCTGTTAGTGAATACAAAATTATCCAAAGTTACAAAAATATCCGAAATAACGAATGCCGCATCTAAACAAATGGAACG
This sequence comes from Rana muscosa, assembly GCA_029206835.1. Classification (NCBI taxonomy): domain Eukaryota; kingdom Metazoa; phylum Chordata; class Amphibia; order Anura; family Ranidae; genus Rana; species Rana muscosa. The sequence continues at coordinate 444,674,592 of CM055127.1, read as the reverse complement.
GAAATGGAACGGAACAAATTAATAAATAATAATAATAATAATAATAATAAAAAGTTTTTATTATTATTATTGTTGTTATTTCTAGTTTGTTACATTTCATTTGTTTAGATACAACATTAGTTTTTTCAGATAATTCAGAACTTCTGATAAATTTGTATTTGTTACGTTCACTAACAGCCAAATTTGAAAGTAAATTCCAATACCTATAATTTAATAGTTAGTAATAGTTAAGTCAGATTTTCAAATTTTCGGATTTGTGAATTTCGAATTTCCAAATTTCCAAATTTCAGAATTTCCAAATTTTCGAAATTACGTTTTTTCGAATATTTAAATATATATATACAACATTCGAAAAAATGTGTTAAAATTAAAGTTCCCTGAGAGCTTAAAATTATTTCAAGGGTTCCTCTTAGGTAAAAAGTTTGATTGTATGGTTTTATTTGTGCTCTCTGTGTTTCTTTTGGACAGAAAGTGATAGGAAATCTCTCTAGCTGGGACAGAAAAAGAAAAAGTGCATTGTGTGAGGAAGGGTTAGAAGTTCTGATAATGTTGTTTATTTATTTTTTATGGCCGGTGCTTTCTTGTCCCATTAAGAATGGCTTTGCCTCTTTATTGTTAAATTGCCCAGGGATAGGATATGAGCATACAATTCCTTAGCATGGTCACAAATAGAAATTAAACCTAAAGAAAACTTTTAATTATTCCCCACTATATATATATAAATCTGGGGTTTGGATGTAATCTACAAGTCTAATTGTGTGTAGTTCAGTTCATTCTTCTTAGAGGATAATGAGTCAATCTCTCTTCTGTTGGTGACAAAATAAGTGGGATCTTGAGTAAAATGCTACTAAAATTGCTTGTCACGTCTCTCTTCATCTAAATTCCACATCATCAAAGTTTTCATCTCCTAACTAAAAATTTACATAAAGAATAATGAAGAACTTGTACAAGCTAAAAGGTTATGGAAAGTCAATGGTTTAAAGCAGGGGTAGGCAACCTCGACCCTCCAGCTGTGGTGAAACTACAAGTCCCATAAGACATTGCAAGACCCTGACAAACACAGCCATGACTCCTAGAGGCAGAAGCATGATGGGATTTGTAGTTTCACCACAGCTGGAGTGCCAAGGTTGCCTACCCCTGGTTTAAAGTTATACTAAGGGTCATTTTTTGTATCTAAAATAACATAAATATGTTTTACTTACCTTCTCTGTGTAATGGTTTTGCACAGAGCAGTCCCAAACCTCCTCTTCTTGGGTCCCCCACTGGCTCTCCTGGCTGCTTTCCCCACCCGAGTGCCCCATAGCAAGTCGCTTGCTATGGGGGTACTTGTGCTTGCTCGCTTCTGAGCCCCCTTCTGTGTACCCATTCAAACACAGAGCAAGGCTCAGCCCCACCCCCTTCCCCTCTCCTCACTGGCTGTGATTGAGAGCACCAGGAGTCAATGGCTACTACTGCTGTATCTGAGAGATCGGGCTCACGTACGTTTTGGGGGGAAGCTGCACACATTCGATTTTTTTTACCTTTATGCATTAGGGTAAAAACCCTTTAGCCTTTAGAACCACTTTAAAAGGAAAATAACCTGTCCTGAGAAATGTCACAAAGCCTTTAGTACATGCTACTAAAACTAGAGCATGCAAAATCTGGTGCGAATGTGTGTATGTACATTTACAAAAAGGTTTGTTCACCGTTATCAAAAAAATAAAAATGGCCATGCAGGTAAGGGGTGCCTGTAGATAAAAACAAACTGTACAGCTTTTTCCAAAATTGAATAATGCCCTTGCTATCGGTGTAGGTCAATTACGTCCCTCCCGAAAGCCTTACTAAAATAACTTCCAGAGGATGATTATCAACAAAGTATGTCTGTGGGTTGAGATGTCTTGACACCTTTCATTTCTGTCTCTTCTGAAATTGGCCTTTGACCACGGACTGGATGAGAAGATATATTTTTTGTAATCTTGAGTTTCTCCTTGCCCCAGCAGCCACCCTTTCCCCATTGAGGAGGTGGTGATGAGTTAGGGGACCGGTAGATGTCCTGTGACCTCCTTGCTGATGCAATATCTCCCCCTTTTCCTTCCCCCCCTTTTTTTTTTTTCCAAATACCGTGTGACATAAAAAATTGCAACGACTGCCATTTTATTCCCTTCTAAAAAATCATATATAATGTTTGGGGGTTCTGAGTAATTTTCTAGCAAAAAAATTATGCTTTTTACACGTAGGAGAGGAAAGCCAGATATGGCCCAATATGAAAGTGGTTAAAGAATATATAAACCCAACATCTCGTATTCCCGATATGTGCCTGCTGTACCATGTACTTGCATGAAAATGTATCCTGTTTTTTTTGTATTGCTTCCTGTGTGAAATTCCTGGTGTTCCTGCCAGTCCTTCTGCTTTCCTATTAAAAACTGGCCACACGAAGTATGAAAGCACAATGTGTTTTCTGAGAGAACCCAGCTTGCTCCCCTCCAATAATTAGACTTCTGTTGACATGCCCCCCACTCAGCCATTTACTGGGAAGACCAGTGTGCTGCTGTTTCTCCTCCCTGAGCTCCTTATGCAGCTGAGAACAGAGGGTATGTGATCACTTATAAAAAGGGGAAAAGGTATTTATAATGTTTTTAATACATATAATGTTTTGCCTTTCATTTCTATTTTAAATGGAATGGGTTGTTTTACAAAGTGAGGGTTTTAATATGCTCTAACATCTACTCCAGTAAAGCTCGTTTTGGCTGTACTCCTCATGTGGATTACAGTAGTACAGTTTGTACTGCACTCCTGTGACCTGTTTTCAGTAGACAGCGGGCTGAAACCCACTGTCGGCTGAGGTCACAGAGCCAGTCCAGGCTTGTGAAAGATCACAACCCATATGGTCTGGATCCACCCACATGCCTGGGACCGGCACCCAGCTCAGCCTTTCAGCGAGCCGCTGAGAGCCTGAACTGTCTGCTTCCATCCCCTTCACAGCTCAGTGCTTCAGTGAGTGTGGGGGGGGGGGGGGGCAGAGCAGACAGCGGTGACTGACAGTCACCAGCTCTCTGGTCAGGAAGGTCTGAGAACCGAGCGATCAGCGAAGTTTGATGGCTCATTTCTTAGTCTTAGAGCCAGTGGGGGACAGATGCAGCATCGGACTGATGCTGCATCCACCTAGGTAAGTATGATTCTTGAAAAAAAAAATCCTGTACTTCTCTTTTAAACCTGCATAGGTGGTTTTTTACCTACAAGTGTATTGGTAAAGATGTATTTTGGTAAAGATGAACTATCCCTTTAAGCAGATGAAGCAGTGCTTTATGTTTACTGTACAGTAACTTTTTGGGGGAATTGCCCTTTAAGAACTCTGCATTTGTGTTGCAAAAATTCACTGTACCGAGCCACCTTCCGAGACAGGAACAGTAACTGAATTAAAACCTACTCTGGCCATTTGTGAAAAGCTTGAGTTATTTACTCTATTTTAAGTATCACTAAAGAGGAAATGCATCTCAATTATATTTCAACTTTATGGGAGAATTACCAGCTGTTCCAGTTACAGCCAAGCAATTGTCAGGTAAAATTTATGCTTGTTTACTTGGTATTTTTCTTCTGAGATCTGCAAATGTAGCACTCTGTATGCACGTGCCCGGGGGTGCCCAGGTGTTGTTCGTTCCAGATGGTAGTCCAACGTGAACCATGGCACAGCAATGCAGATTGTTTAATGCGTGTGGCGAAACAATGAAACAGAGCAGCTCCTGGGCAACGTGACATTTCACAGAAACTTGTTTCCATTGAAGTCGGCCCGGCCACATAGGGATATCTCAGCGGCAGAAGCATTTCAGCCATAACCGGGGAGAACATATGGATTGTGTGACTGGCAATAAGCCTGTATTACTATTTCCACCCAACAGCTTCAAATAAGAATTTGTGTTTAAAGCTAAACATCAGGCAAACAGCTAAATATAGGGATGAAGAATTTATCACTATACTTGTTCTGTATATACAGTATGTATATATCAGTTTTCTGATTCTACAGGCCAGTTCTCTGTACACCATATCTGATACAGACCCTTTAATCCTCATTCACATGGGTGTACTTAAAGTGTAACTAAAGGCAAAACTATTTTTGACAGTACAATTCCAATACAATTCTATACAGAAGGAATAGGAGGGCCCTGCTTGTGGCACTTACAATCTAAAGGGAGGGGGAGGTGGTACAAAGGGTAATAGCTGCGGGGGATGATCTGATGGAGGTGACTCGGGTAGAGTTTTTAGGTGGAGCTGGGGTAGGTTTCCCCGAATAAGTGAGTTTTCAGGGATAGCCTAAAGGCGGATAGGGTAGGGCTGATTGGACATACTGGGGCAGAGAGTTCCAGAGGATGCGAGAGGCTCCGGAGAAGTCCTGGAGGCGAGCATGGGAGGAGGTGACAAGGCAGCTAGAGCGCAGGAGGTCTTGGGAGGAGCGGAGAAGGCAATTTGGGCAATATCTGCAGATGAGGTTGGTGATGTAGCTGGGGGCGATGTTGTGGATTGCCTTGTATGTTGTGGTTAGTATTTTTAATTTTATACTGTGGGGTAGGGGAAGCCAGTGAATGGATTGGCAGAGAGGAACAGCAGTCACAAATCAGTTAGTAAGGTTTATTAGTCTATCAGCAGCATTCATGATAGACTGAAGGGGGGATAGGCTGTGTAAGGGTAGGCCAGTGAGGAGAGTCAAGGTGGGAAATAACCAAGGCGTGAATAAATTGTTCTGTGGTGTCCTTAGTCAGGAAGGGGCGAATTCTGGAGATGTTGCTGAGATTAGGGCAGCAAGATGTAGCCAGTGATTGGATGTGGGGGCTGTAGGAGAGGTCAGAGTCTAGGATTACACCCAGCACCTTGGTGTGTGGGGGGACCAATGGTTGTGCCGTTGATCTCAATGGTGAAGTCATGGGGAGGGGAGGAGGGAATATTACAAGCACAGTTTTAGAAAGATTGAGTTTGAGGAAGTGGTGTGACATTCATACTGATATGTCACTCGGTAAGTTTGTGATATGTGAGGAGATTGGGAGGGTGAGTTGAGGAGGTGAAAGATAGATCTGGGTGTCATTAGCATAAAGGTGGTACTGGAAGCCATGGGAGGTTATCAACTGGCCCAGGAAGAAGGTATAGAGAAAGAATAGGAGGGGTCCAAGGACGGAGCCTTGGGGTACCCCAACAGAAAGAGGAAGAGGAGTGGAGGAGATGGTGTTGTATGTGACACTGAAAGTGCACTGAGATAGATAGAAGGAGAACCAGGAAAGAGCAGAATCAATAATGCCAAGGGGGTGGAGTTTGTTAAGGAGGAGTGGGTGGTCAACTGTGTCGAAGGCAGCAGAAAAGTCTGAGTATGGAGTATACATAGTTAGTCAAGTTGAAAAAAGACACTAGTCCATCCAGTTAACCAATAAAAAAAAACACTGGGACGCATGAATAGATTATAGTTTTTAAAGTAGCAGGAGGGGAAGGGGCGGGCACTGTCACGAGTAGACATGTGCAATTAGTTTCGTTCCGAATTCTTTTTTTTACGAAATTCAACAAATTTGTTATTCGGAAATATTAAAATTAACAAAAACCTGTTTAACAAATTTTTCCAAAAGTTTATAAATTCGAAAATTTGGAAATTTGTATATTTGTATATTTGTAAATTTGTAAATTTGAAAATCTGAAAATTCAAAAGAACAAAAATCTGAAAATAAGAACATAACTGATTTGAAATTTTCTAAAGTTACTAATTAGTTTTAAATAACAAATTTCTTTCATAACGAATGACCCGAAAAGTAAATTAAAAAAATCCCCCCAAAAAAACGAATGAAACTTAAACAAAAACAAACACATTTTTCAGCAGTGCACATGGCTAGTCACGAGCAGACAGGCAGGGAGGGAGGAGAGGAGGACCGAAAAGGACAGAGCAGGGCTGCGGATGGCGGAGGCATGTAAACTGACCACAGTGTCAGGGCTCAGCAGCCATGAGAAACCGTGGTCAGTTTACAGGGGGGAAGGCAGAACCAGGCAGGATCAGCCAGGTATTTTAGGTTATACAGGGGGCCAAATTACACAGCACAAGCACTGTGCTGTATACCATGCTTTAAAGGAACAGGATCTATTTTTTTTTCTTTTAGGGTAACAAATACTTTAACTACTACTAGCTATACCATGACCTGGATGAATGAGAACATGTCTAAAAGTGACCCGAGGCTTTCGGGAAAGTCACATTAGGAGGGAAAAAAATGCCAATTTATAACTATTGAACTTTTGGTATTGTCCACTATTACCTTCTGGCCTGGGCACTGGCCTGCTTTTGTCTCATGGTAAATACATCCTCAGACATGCTCTCACCTGTATTTTTGCATGCAAATTTAGTCTTGGCATCACATTTCCGAAGAGTTCCATTGCAGCCTTTCTCATCGCTGCCATCCTCGCAATCCTTCTCCCCATCGCATAGCCAAAGTTCTGGGATACAATTGCCATCTGGCTGACATTGAAACTGTTTGCCTTCACAAGATCCCAAAGCTGGCATTGCTGAAAAAGAAAACACTACACTTAGATCAACACTGAGCACAGATGTGTATCACTGAACAAGAGGAAGTCATCTTTACAGGCTTTGAGCCTAAAGCAACCAATCAAGAAATCAGCTTTTTATCTCAGGTCTAATTAGAATTTTATACAAAATAAATACAGTATGTTTAGGGGTCTCAAACTGGTGGCCCTCCAGCTGTTGCAGAACTACAATTCCCATAAGGCATTGCAAGGCTAAACAGTTACAAGCATGACTCCCATAGGCAGAGGCATGATGGGACTTGTACAGTTACAATATTCCCAAAAAATCCTTAGCAACGAATCATTAAGGGCTCATTCAGATCTGTGTATTGCTGGTGGAAGTATTTCATTTCATTTCATTAGGGTCACATGCAGAATGTCACACTAATGCACAACTACAGTAACCGGCAACACAGGCATGTTTGCAGCATGCTGTAATCCACATGCTGTCCATTGTCATAAACTGCGTTAATAAAAAAAAAGTGACATCTGTTTTTTTTGTTTTTTTTGTGTGTGTGTTAAGATGCTCTGCCAGCCCATTCATTTTGATACAGGATGCCTTAACCATTTGCCTACTGGACACTTTCACACCCCCTTTCTGCTCAGGCCAATTTTCAGCTTTCAGCGATGTTGCACGTTGAATAAAAATTGTGCGGCCATACAGCACTTTAAACAAAGCGTTTATTGTTTTTTTGAGACAGATAGAGCTTTCTTTTGGTCGTATTTAATCACCACTGTTTTTTTTATTTTTTTGCTAAACAAATGAAAAAAGATTGAACATTTTGAAAAATAAAAGTTTTTCTTATGCCCTGTACACACGATCGGAGTATCCGATGGTCTAAAATCTGATGGAATTTTTCATCGGAATTCCATTCAAGCTGTCTTGCATACACACTGTGAGACTAAATTCCAATGGTCCAAAACGCGGTGACGTAAAACACTCAGACGAGCCGAGAAAAATGAAGTTCACTGCTTCCGTGCATGCGTCAACTTGATTCTGAGCATGCGTGGGTTTTTTCTCCGTCGGAGGTCCACACAGACGATAGGAAACATTTAAAACATGTTCTATTTCTAAACACCGATGGAAAAAAGTCCGATGGGGCCCACACACGATCGGAATTTCTGATGAAACAAGTCCATCGGCCTTTTTTCATCAGAAATTCCGATCGTGTGTACAAGGCATTAGTGTCTGTTATAAAAGTTTGCAAATACATAATTTTTCTTCCTCACTGATGTACACTGACGAGGCTGCACTGATGGGCACTAATGAGGCTGCACTGATGAGGTGGCACTGATGGGCACTGATGAGGCTGCAATGATAGGCGGGACTGATGGGCACTTATGGACACTAATAGGCCGCACTGATAATCAGTGCCCTGATTATCAATGTGAATGTTGTCTTGCCAGTTAACGACTCTCCTTTCCTCCCACAGACACAGCGTAGGAGGAAAGGAATGCTGGTAACCGAAAAGTCTGTTTACATGTGATCAGCTGTGATTGGACACAGCTGATCACATGGTAAAGGGCCACTATAATTGGCCCTTTACCTCGATCTGTGATCAGCTGTGTCCAAAGGACACAGTAGTCACAGAGCGCACCTGATATGTGCTGCAGGTGGTGTGCAGGGGATCTGGAAGGATGTCTATGGACACCCTCCCAGAACTGGACTACTGCTCTGTAGCCGTCATTCGGCTATAGCGCTGTTGGCATGTGGTTAAAGTGGTTGTAAACCCTTACATATACCCAGTGAAGTGACTTGCCCCCCTTGTCACCATTTTTTTATTTGTGTCCCGATAACCTGCCAGAAGTGACTCATGCTGATAGCAGAGGAATGAGAGAGCAGACAGGAATGCCACCTAATGTTCTTAATTTAGATAAGTACACACTATAGAGGGATATGCTTTCTTCATATTTGTCAGTCTGAGCCCACAGCAGACAGAAAACCATGGCCGGATGGAGGCTACAGCCTGGTAGTCCCTAGACCCTAGTCCAGGGGTGGTTAACCAAGCCCTCTGATGTGGCCTGTGACCTTAAACCAGTGAAGGGCATGCCCGCGGTCAGCAACCCATTCATTGTAATTTAGGCTTTCCAACCCGCCATCGCAGAGCTTTGAAAAGCAGTGAGCCTGGTATCACTCCGAGGAGGAGTGATACCAAGTGCACTCTGCAGTATAATGAAATATTGTAATGCATGATGTAGGAGTTTGGTGGCTCTAAAGAGGTATAAGTTTGAACAGAAATGCCCATGAAGATGTAGAGAATGTTGATGAATCTTCCATGTTAACAGACATTTTGTTTATTCAGTAATGATATAACCATCAACACGTTTCACGGCATAAAGCAAGTCACTTCTTTAAAGACAATATACAGAATATACAGAAAACTTTCAGCTGATGACCTCTACAGCTTTCCCTTCAATTTTTTCAAATATCCCTCCACTTTTGTTGATAAACCTTTACAAAGTATGGTAGGCGAAAGTTGTTTAACTAATGCAGTAAAAAACCTTCTGGGTGAAGCCCCCCCCCACCTATACTTACCTGTGTCCCATCTCGATCCAGCGATTGGAATGAGAGCAGCAGCTCTCCCGGGTCTCTCTCTCCTTATTGGCTCACACAGCAGCAGGAGTTATTAGCCAGTGAGCCAATGAGAAGAGAGCGGGGGCAAGGCCGAGCCGTGCTCTGTGTGTAAATGAACAATATGGAGTGTGGCTCAGGAGCGAGCCTGCCCGAATGCCCCATAGCAAAAAGCTTGCAATTGGGGGCACTCGACAACGGGGAGGAGCCTGGACCGCCGGCAGGGGACCTAAAAAGAAGAGAATCGGGGCTGCTCTGTACAAAACAATTGCACAGAACAGGTAAGTATAATATGTTTGCCATTTAAAAAAAAAAAAAATTAACCTTTAGAATCACTTCACCCAAACACCCAACTCCAGCATTGTTAAAAGAAAGTTAAAACTGATTGCCCAGAATTTGTTAAAATAAAAAAGCAGCCCTTTGTGTAATACTTATCCTATCTGAAGTGATGTGCCCTGCCATGACTCATTGCTCTGTGATCCAGCGCCGGTCCCAATCTGAGCTTAATGTCAGCCAGCAACATCCCAATTCCTATGATCCCAGGACATCAAGAGTTGCCACCTAGGGGCACTTCCTTAAGCCGACTGGGATGTGGGATGTCTTCGGGGTCTGACTCTGGAGTCAGGCTTTATAAACAATTATAGCTTTGGTGTTAATTACGTAATTTGAAAAGAACTCAACAATACTGCAAAAATTCATCTAACATGCTTGAAAGGAATTTATCAATATGACCGCAAAAATCCCAAATCCGTCTTTGTAAGTCACAAGAAATGTTACACAAATTCTTGTTACACATCTAACATCACACGTATGACTGAGCCATGGAACAAGGCTGAATTTAATTGCATCCTAAAAGCTTTGAAGGCTTCTTATGATGTTGTTGTTGAAATGGAGAGGTTGTTTACCATGATTTAGACTATAAAGCCGACTTTCACACCACATCAAAGTCTCCTGTTTTGATGAAAGGCGACAAAGTACCCCCATGACCAACTTTTACGAAGAAAAAACACTATTTACATTATTCCGAACTTCTAAGTGCGGCATATCAGCTAATATTTGTGCCCTAAAATGTCTTTACTAGAAGCAAACTGCTGGAAGAGGCTGCGAGCAAAGCTCGTTAATTGGCAATTAATTCGGTTTATGCAAATTCCCAAAAGTTTAGAGACTGTTAAAAGGGACATTTACAAGGGACAATACTCTTTTATTCTAAAGATAATGATGAAATTAAAAAGGGAAACAAGGCAATGGAAAAAAAAAAAAGGCCACGAGCCAAGCTGAAAATCGCATGTATTCATTAAAATAAGAAACAACTCTTTCTTTTTTTTTTCTCTGTGTCTTTTTACAGATAAAAACAAGGCACATACGCACACACTAGAAGAGATAAAGGAAAAAAAATAAGATGATGCGTTTCAGTTTTTTTAAGAAACATCTGCTGCAAGACAAAGGGTGAAGGTTGGAGTCTGGGTCATGCTCTGTAACTCATTATCACAGCAGGATGCATGAGTAATCAAGCAACTGCTCTGGCAAAATACAAAATAAAGTGTTGAAGCCTTTAGTAAAGATTATGCACATGCATCCACCTTATTCAAAGGACCAATAGCACGTTATATTTACTAAACCTTATGCAAAGTAAACAATTTTTGGGGGATAAAACATAGACATCTTAGATCCACGGTCAGGTTGAAAAGATTAAAGAGATTGTACCAGATTAGAAATTCTAGTTCAGACTGATTTTATTTGTTAAAACATATTGAATAGAGCAGCCAACATATTACCAGGCTTCAGGGCTCCCTTCATCAGGGCTTAAACATATATACTGTACATCAAGTATCAGAAACATATAAACATCAAGTATTATATTCAAAAAGGTTTACAAATACATAAACTGTATATACAACTACCGTATATACTCGAGTATAAGCCGACCCGAGTATAAGCCGAGGTACCTAATATTACCCCAATAAACTGGGAAAACGTATTGACTCGAGTATAAGCCTGGGGGGGGGGGGGAATGTGCCCATTGCCACTTCACTGTGCCAATTGCCCAACCTTACTGTGCCCATTGCCAACTCACTGTGCCACCTCACTGTGCCCATTGCCACCTCACTGTACCACCTTACTGTGCCCATTGCCAGCTTTCTGTGCCCAACCTCACTGTGTCCATTGCAGCCTCCCTGTGCCCGAGTGTACCTGAAAATCTTATACTGCGGCCGGCGTCCAATGTTTAAATATCGCGGCTTTCTCCTGGTCCCTTCCGTGATAGGCATTTCCAGCAAACACTGTGTTGAGTGTTCCGCCTATCACGGAGATCCTCTCATTCTCGAACTCCGTTTCCCAGCAGGCACTGTGTTCAGTGTTCCGCCAATCACGGACGTCTTTTCATCCTCGGACAAGAGAACGTCCATGATAGGCGGAACACTGAACACAGTGTCTGCTGGGAAACAGAGTCCGAGAATGAGAGGACCAGTAGAAAGCCGTGATATTTAAACAATGGACGCCGGCCGCAGTATAAGAAGATTTTCAGGTACTGACTCGAGTATAAGCCGAGGGGTGTACTTTCAGCCCTAAAAAAAGGGCTGAAAAACTTGGCTTATACTTGAGTATATATGGTACTTATTTACAATGACTACATGAAAATAGATATATAAAACTGTGAAAATTGTCTATGGTATACTTGATTTAAAGGGGTTGTAAAGGTTTGTTTTTTATTTTCCAAATAGGTTCCTTTGAGCTAGTGCATTGTTGGTTCACTTACCTTTTCCTTCGATTTACCTTCTAAATGTTTTTTTTCTTTGTCTGAATTTCTCACTTCCTGTTTCTCCTCACTAAACTTCACACCATCATCCGAGTGGTGTGGAGTCAGCCAGAACAGCTTACTGAACAGCTTACTGAGGAGGAACAGGAAGTGAGAAATTCAGACAAAGAAAACAAAGAAAAAAAACATTTAGAAGGGAAATATAAGGAAAAGGTAAGTGAACCAACAATGCACTAGCTTAAAGGAACCTTTTTAGAAAATAAAAAAACAAACCTTTACAACCCCTTTAATACCTGCTGAAAAAATATACACATTGAATTCCTATTATATCGGAACTAAGTTAACAAGTTTAGAAAATAGCTTAGTCTAGGTGAAAATAGCTATCACTCAAGCATATTTTCACATAAAAGAAGCTTCATGTGATCATATGATGAAATTATGAAATCATTGAAGTCACCTCCATGACTAAGCCCCGTGAGTGGGGTGCAACATATCAAGAACGTGGCTGTTATAACCTATTACACACTGGGCTTGTATAGTTTGCGTGGCTGAGATTTTTTCTGCTTGTTCTATGGATTGTAAAACCTAGTGCCTAATTTGAGGTTAAAAAGGGACTTAATGTGGTTGTAAAGGCAGAGGGTTTTTTATCTTAATGCATTCTATGTTTTTTGGCCTCTTAGTTCCAGTGAAGGGAATTCTTAAGGCGTCAGCATACCAAGACATTTTGGACAATTTCATGCTCCCAACATTGTAGGAACAGTTTGGGGATGGCCCCTTCCTGTTCCAACATGACTGCACACCAGTGTACAAAGCAAGATCCACAAAGAGGTGGATGAGCGAGTTTGGGGTGGAGGAACTTGACTGCCCTGCACAGAATCCCGACCTCAACCTAATAGACTACTTTTGGGATCAATCAGAGTTGAGACTGCAAGACAGTCCTTCTCGTCCAACATCAGTGCCTAACCTCACAAATGCGCTTCTGGAAGAACTTTCCCATAGACACACTCCTAAGCCTTGTGGACAGCCTTTCCAGAAAAGTTGAAGTCGTTATAGCTGCAAAGGGTGGGCCAACTCAATATTGATCCCTAAGGACTATTATTATTATACAGGATTTATATAGCGCCAACAGTTTACGCAGCGCTTTACAATAAAAAACTGGAAGGCCATTTAAGTTCATGTGCGTGTAAAGGCAGGCGTCCCAATACTTTTGACAGTATCGTGTATGTTCATAAAAGGAGTAAGATGCCACTTCCCTATTGGGAAGACCAACCCTCCATGTTTTTGACCACTGTATCTGGTATAGAAAGTAATAGAAAATACAAACTTGTTGTGTTTCCAATCGAACAAGAGATTAGGGAAAATCTTCCGCACACACACACATGCGCGTGTGTATGAGGGCACAGGAGAATGGGGAGTGTGTGGCATAACTTCTGATTTGTGTGCTCCCCCCAGCATCCCGCCCACCAATGTGCCTCCTCCCCCAAGCATCCCTACTGTAATATTGTCATCCACCGCCCCTAGCATAGGGTGACCAGACATCCCCGGTTTCCGGGGACAGTCCCCGGATTGAGGACACTGACCCCGGACCAAGTCTGTCTCCGGTTTTGTCCCCGGATTGGATTTGAACAGGGGCTGGGGCAATTTCAAAGACAGTCAGTGCAGAATAAAAAAATAATTCTGAATTACACACCCCCGTTTTGCCGCTCCTACTAGCTTAGGGGGGGTGTATTTTTTTCCATTATTCTTCCCCTTTCTGATGATCATGTGCTGGTCAGAGCGGAAGGAATATTTCTTCAGTTTCGGTCGCATGCCCATTTAGCTCCGCCTGCATGTTCTTCTGCCTTGGCTCAAGTCCCGGCCAGCCGCCTGCCTGCTTATATCCTTGCCTTCCCTGGTGGAGTGATCTTCCTCCGCTCCCCACCCAGTAGTAGCCAAGGCCCAGAGAGTTCAACTTGACACGCTGTGAGGCGGGCGGTGGTGGGCAGAGAGTTACTGATTGCCGCCATTACTAGTAAAAAAATAAAAATATGTCCCCGGATTTCACCTTACCCTAGCACCCAACTGTACTGTTGGTTTCCTCGATCTTCAGTGTTCCCCTGTACTGCTCCACTCTAAAGTACACACAGATTTTTATGTTCTTACAAAGAACAAGTTTGCTTTGAGCATTAACAAAAATGGTTGACTTTACTTTAACAAAAACAATGCTACCATTAGACCATTAGCACATATCTTCCTGCTTTCATTGTCTAAGCCCAATCACATCAACGGCTGCTAGAATCGGACTGGCAGGTCAATTACTGTCCTTGTTTTTAGTCTGTTAAAAATTAGACCTTTTTTTTGTTATCCCTTGTAATTTTAGAAGGCATTCTATATCAGCATGCTAATTATCAAATGGTTTATTGTTCCAGCTAGCTTGCCCAGGGCTGCTGTATTCAGTTTAAAATACATTTTACTTTAAATTAATTCTGCCATGCTATGTTTTATGGCGTATTGTCTTATAGTTATTAATATATGTTCTTATATTTGAGGATGATAAAAGTGATTTTCTCTGGCTTGCATTGTGATATAATTGCAATCTCGCTCCCACATGCTCTAGTTAGATTCTAATAATGATTCATTTAAGCCGTGCGAGGACAGTTGATATATACCTTACAATTAAATTAATGCCAGCGTTCATGCTATGAAATCCCTATGTTGATGCTTAGAAGCATCATTTAAATGTAATCAATGCTCAATTTGGGCAATTCAAACCCTTTCAGAGCCATTTATAAGAGAATAACGCACTCGGTGCTGTAAAAATCAGAAGGAGGCAGAAACGTTTGTAGAAAGGTTATGTTTTCCGCCGCAGCATGTGCCAAATCTTATTTTCGAAGTGTAACAAATTTGCTGCTTTCTAAATGCTTTTTGTCATAATTTAAGGCTGATGGTCAACGTTATGATGTGTTCATTTTCATTTGAATTATGGTTTAGATGTTTCAAATGTTCTTCAATAATCCTCCAATTAAATTATATAAAAAAATAAATAAAAAAAAAGAGGGTAGAAGCATTTTCCGTCAAAGGATAGCAAATTGCATCAAAGCAGAGGGAAACATTAATCTGCTATTAATCTTTGACTACCCACCCACAAAGATTGTATTATCTACAGAGAACATTTTTGTGATGAGTTTTATTTTATTATATACTGTCAGTTTAAGGAAAACTTTGCAGACAAACATTTGGGGGGCAACCATATTGGAATATCAGATTTCTTTTTTGAAAATGCTAATTTTCGGTCTCTCTCTGTCTGAAATACATTCTGAATAACTCACCTGAAAAAAGAAAAGTTAGACCCCCCCCCCCCACTTTCCCCCCTCTTTCTCCTTTTTTCAAACAAATTCTTTATCTGATCCTATGAAAAGGATTTGCTTTGATACTACTTTTTCCACATTGGACCTCCATATACAATATTGCAGTGTTGCCTCCTTTCTGGTTTTGCTGACCCTTGTGTGGTGTGGCCCCCACGGGCCGAAAGAGCCCGTTTCTGGTCAGCCCGCTTCTCTGCTCCTGCCTTCAACCCATAGATGTATATTTGTGGAGTGGACCTTACAAGGTATGAATTACTACCTTAAAATGGAATATTATAACATTTTTCCCTCTCTCACACCCTCATATCCTGTGTATCAATGGCATAGGCGTGCGCACAGGGTGTGCTGGGTGTGTCTGGGCACACCCTAACCACCCAGTGCGGTGCTGAGTCCCCCTGCTTCCCATCTCCCCTCCGCAGTGCTGCCAGCTTCCCTCCTCTCCTCTCAGGAAAATATTAATTAACCGGCCTTTCTTTTCTGAATGAACACAGTGAGTGATCTGTACTGGTCGCTCCTGTCTTCATTCTTAAAGCGGAGCTCCGCCGTAAATTTTTTTTTAAAAGCCAGCAGCTACAAATACTGAAGCTGCTGACTTTCAATAAATGGACACTTACCTGTCCTGGAGGCCAGCGACGTCAGCAGCATAAGATGAGCAACTGGCTCATCTCTCGGCTGCCCCCACCGCCATCATGGGTGAGGGAATCAGGAAGTGAAGCGTTGCGGCTTCACTGCCCGGTTCCCTACTGCGCATGTGAGAGTCGCACTGCGCCATCCTCACTATTCCCCGCTGTGTTCTGGGAGCCGTGTGTTTCCCAGAACACAACGGGGGGGGGGGGAGTGGCGTACTGCCCGCAGGTCCCCGCAGAGTCTATGCCCGGAACTGGGTGCGAATATCTGCACTCCCTGAAAGGTGCAAATTGTGGCACCGGAGGGGGTAGGAATTCGATGAGCGGAAGTTCCACTTTAGGGTGGAGCTCCGCTTTAACTGAAGCATAGGAAACTATGTTTACTGCAGGCTGCAGAAAAAGGGATTGTCTCTGTCCTCAGTTTCTTTCTCTGTTTTAAAAGTGAGACATCAGGGGTCTGTTTAGACCCTTGATATTTCACCAAAGACCCATAATGGGGCTCCTAAAAAATGTTAAAAAATTTATAAAAAATTATATTGTAAAAAATAATTAAAAAATAATAAAAATAAAAAACTGCTGACACCGTCCTCTGCTCTGCTGATATACACACATGGGTGTTTGTGCTCTGGGGTGCACACCCTAATGCAACAGGCTGTGCACACCAATGATCAATGGTATATGTTAATATACAAATATGTATATATATATATATATATATATATATATATATATACACACACAAACACAGTATCTCACAAAAGCGAATACACCCCTCACATTTTTGTAAATATTTTATCATATCTTTTCATGTGACAACACTGAATAAATGACACTTTGCTACAATGTAAAGTAGTGAGTGTACAGCTTGTATAACAGTGTAAATTTGCTGTCCCCTCAAAATAACTCAACACACAGCCATTAATGTCTAAACTGCTGACAACAAAAGTGAGTACACCCCTAAGTGAAAATGTCCAAATTGGGCCCAAAGTGTTAATATTTTGTGTGGCCACCATTATTTTCTAGTACTGCCTTAACCCTCTTGGGCATGGAGTTCACCAGAGCTTCACAGGTTGCCACTGGAGTCCTCTTCCCCTCCTCCATGATGACATCACGGAGCTGGTGGATGTTAGAGACCTTGCGCTCCTCCACCTTCCATTTGAGGATGCCCCACAGATGCTCAATAGGGTTTAGGTCTGGAGACATGCTTGGTCAGTCCATCACGTTTACCCTCAGCTTCTTTAGCAAGGCAGTGGTCGTCTTGGAGATGTGTTTGGGGTCGTTATCATGTTGGAATACTGCCCTGCAGCCCAGTCTCCAAAGGGAGGGGATCATGCTTTGCTTCAGCATGTCACAGTACATGTTGGTATTCATGATTCCCTCAATGAACTGTAGCTCCCCAGTGGCAGCAGCACTCATGCAGCCCCAGACCAGGACACTCCCACCACCATGCTGGACTGTAGGTGAGACACACTTGTCTTTGTACTCCTCACCTGGTTGCCGCCACACAGGCTTGTCACCATCTGAACCAAATACGTTTACCTTGGTCTCATCAGACCACAGGATATGGTTCTAGTAATCCATGTCCTTAGTCTGCTTGTCTTCAACAAACTGTTTGCAGGCTTTCTCGTGCAGCCACCTTAGGCGAGGCTTCCTTCTGGGACGACAGCCATGCAGACCAACTAGATGCAGTGTGCGGTGCATTGTCTGAGCACTGACAGGCTGACCCCCCACCCCTTCAACCTCTGCAGTAATGCTGGCTGCACTCATACGTTTATTTCCCAAAAAAAAACCTCTGGATATGACGCGGATCACATGCACTCAACTTTTTTGGTTGACCATGGTGAGGACTGTTCTCAGTGAAACCTGTCCTGTTAAACCGCTGTATGGTCTTGGCCACCGTACTGCAGCTCAGTTTCAGTGTCTTGGCAATCTTCTTATAGCCTAGGCCATCTGTAGAGCAACAATTCTTTTTTTCAGATCCTCAGAGAGTTCTTTGCCATGAGGTGCCATGTTGAACGTCCAGTGACTAGTATGAGAGAGTGAGAGCGATAACACACCTCCTCCCCATTCATACCTGTGACCTTGTAACACTAACGAGTCACATGACACCAGGGAGGGAAAATGGCTAATTGTGCCCAATTTGGACATTTTCACTTAGGGGTGTACTCACTTTTTTTGCCAGCAGTTTAGACATTAATGGCTGTGTGTTGAATTGTTTTTGAGGGGACAGCAAATTTACACTGTTATACAAGCTGTACACTCACTACTTTACATTGTAACAAAATGTAATTTCTTCAGTGATGTCACATGAAAAGATAATAAAATATTTACAAAAATGTGAGGGGTGTACTCACTTTTCTGAGATACTGTATGTATATATATATATATATATATATATATATGTTCCAATGTACTTTATTATGTATTGTATATTATGATTTGTTCTTTTTGATTTTGCCCTAGGCTGTAACAAGTGAGACCAGAAATAATCCTGAAGAATCAGATGTCTAACCGTGAAACGCATATATTAGTTCTCATTTTTGTATCTAGTCTGTATTGCTCTCTAAAGTCTTGTTGATGAACCCCATTTGCTTGCCCACGGTATAACAGACATATGGCGGCAAGGCGGCTCTGCTGAGCCAAATCACGTACTAGATTTGTAATCTGGTACTTCCAGGTATGAGGTGCGCGTGCATGCCATCGGCCACTCGGCCGTGTTATGAGTGATTAATCAGTGTTGATCAGCGGGTGCCAGCCAATGGGTTACTGCCGGAATCTGCCGATCATCCGGAATTTACACAGGACAGAGCCCTGCCTATGTAAACAAAGCAGAGCCCTGTCCTGTCAGCAGGGAAGTAATGGATGTTCTTTCCCTGCAACACAGGACTAAAATCCATTACTTGCCTCATACAGTACACTAAAACACTGTCTAAGCACACATGTAAGCCTTTGATTGCCCTACTGTAGATGTTTAACCCCTTCCCAGCCAGTGTCATTAGTACAGTAAATATAATACAAATGGCGCAAAAGGAAGGAACAAAAACCTTAACTGATAAAAATAAATCGAATGGAAATCAATAGGGTTTAAAATATGAAAGTCTCTCTCTTAGAAAGTCCATATAATGCTGAAAACAAGTCTTATAAACATATGCACCGTTGGCAGCAATTGTAGAGCGAAGCAGACTCTATATGCAGCAAAGAAAAGAAAAAACAATGCGCCTACTAAGTGCAGTATGTTAGGAATTTATTTGAGAAATAAATTCCTAACATACTGCACTTAGTAGGCGCATTGTTTTTTCTTTTCATTAGTACAGTGACAGTGCTTATTTTTAGCATTGATCACTCTATTAGCGTCACTCGTACCCGAAAAGTGTCAAAAGTGTAATTTAGTGTCCAAATGTCCGCCACAATATTGCAGTCCCACTATAAGTCGCTGATCGCCGCCATTATTAGTAAAACAAATGAAATAAAATAAATATTCCAGCATATATACCATAGTTTGTAGACACTATAACTTTTGCGCAAACCAATCAATAAACACTTAATGGGAGTTTTGTTTTCAAAAACATGGAGCAGAATACATATTGGCATAAATGTATCAATATTTTTTTTTTTTTTTTTTGATTGGATATGTTTTATAGCAGAAAGTAAAAACAATATATATAATTTTTTCAAAATTGTGCATCTTTTTTACATGTTTGTAACGCAAACAATTAAAATGCAGTGGTAATCAAATACCACCAAAAGAAAGCTCAATTTGTGAGAATAAAAGGACATACATTTAATTTGGGTACAGCGTCGCATGGCCATTTATCAAAAAAAAGGCCTGGTCATAAAGGGGATCTTCTGGAGGTCAAGTGGTTAAATTGATGTTTTATGCTGACTTTGGTTCAACTTTTATAAAGGATTCTTTGAATAAAAAGGGTTAATATGGTGTCTCTGAACTGCCTCTGGAGATGCTGTATAGTTCAAGTCCCTGTTGTTTTGTCTGTGAGTTGGTATATTTATAAGTTGGGGATGATATCTCCATTGGTTCTTATAGCTAGATCCATACCAACTTCCCACCTCTAATATTTGTAGAGGAATATTTTTGAAGTTAGAATATCTGATCTGCATTCTCGTTAATTTCTCTACAATGAGGTGTAATACATGCAGATCCATTGTGGTATGTAGGTAAATAGGGATGCATGCGGGGTGGCATTCTAAAATGAATGGGACACCAACATAGTGTGGTTTGTATGTTGTTGTTTGACACCAATATTTTAGATGAAGGTGGTTGGTTGGATGGGCAGGAAGCAGTGTGAAGGTGGTAGGTGCAAGGCAGTGAATTTGAGGCAAAGAAGGCTGTGGGCAGTGAATTTGTGCTGAAGAAGGTTCTGGACAATGAAGTGATCTAAAGAAGATGGGGAATGAACCTAAATAAAGAAGATGGTGGTGTGCGGTTAGCAAACGTAGTTAAAGAAGGTAGAGGCAGTAAACTTGGATAAAG
This sequence comes from Rana muscosa, assembly GCA_029206835.1. Lineage (NCBI taxonomy): Eukaryota > Metazoa > Chordata > Amphibia > Anura > Ranidae > Rana > Rana muscosa. Next base: position 444,654,284 of record CM055127.1, on the reverse strand, counting down.
AAGGTCTGGGGAGAGGGGCAGTAAATTGATCTAAAGAATGTGGGGGGGCAGTAAACTAATTTAAAGAAGGTGGGGTGTAATTAAATTATCTAAATAAGGTGGGGAGTAGGGATGAGCCGAACACCCCCCCGTTCGGTTTACACCAGAACCTTCGAACGGACCGAACGTTCGCACGAACTTTAGAACCCTATTAAATACAATGGATGCGAACGTTCGAAATCTAAAGTGCTAATTATAACGCCTAATATGCATGTTATTGTCCTAAAAAGGGTTTGGGGACCCGGGTCCTGCCCGAGGGGACATGTATCAATGTAAAAATAATCTTTTAAAACGTCCGTTTTTCGGGAGCAGTCATTTTAATGATGCATAAAGTGAAAAAAAAAAGTGAAATATTCCTTTAAATATCGTACCTGGGGGGTGTCTAAAGTATGCCGGTGAAGTGGCACGTGTTTCCCGTGTTTAGAACTGTCCCTGCACAAAATTACATTTCAAAAGGAAAAAAAAGCCATTTAAAACTGCTTGCGGCTTTAATGTAATGTCTGGTCCTGGTAATATGGATGAAAATCATTGAGAAAAATGGCATGGCTACCCCATCACACCCCCCCCCCCCCCTACCCCAGCCCATTACCAGCCCCTTTGGGTCTTGTATGAATATTAAGGGGAACCCCGCACTCAAAATAACAAAGGCCCTATATACTCTGAACAGCCGTATACAGGCGGTGCATACAAGACAGGGACTGTAGGTTTGTTCTTATGTACAATCTGTTTGTAATTTGGAACAGGTAAATTTTTTTAAGTGTAGCTCCAGGCAAAAAATCTATTTTTAAGCTTTTTGGAGAACATAGGGAAGGGTTATCACCCCTGTAACATTTGTTTTGCTGTCTGTGCCCCTCTTCAGAACATTTCACCTCACTTTCCATCCCAATGACAAATGTTTTTGGAGAATTTGTTTTTTTTTATTGAAACAAGGATTGGTGATAAATCATCAGTGGAGAGGAGACACTTTTTTTCACATATTAACTCTTACAGGAGAGAATTTTCCTTCCATGGGGTAGATTTCCTCTCACTTCCTGTTGTCTCCTTCCGTTTGCAAGTAGGAGTCGTTTGTAAGTTGGATGTTTGAATGCCGTATATACTCTGCAGAAATTTGGCCCTTAGGTGTTGGTGTTGCCACAACACTGTAAACCCTCACAGTTACTCTTGGTGGGCGCTGGAACCCCCTGCTGTCAACTATTATATCAGGAATTGTAATTACATGCCACTGTTGAACAGTGGTAGGAAAAATTGGGCCTTTGGTGGTGGGGCCAGTGCCACAACACTGTAAGCCCTCACAGTTACTCTTGGTGGGTGCAGGAATGGGCCTTGCTGTGAAATATTAGATCAAGAATTGTAATTGCATGCCCCTGTTGAAAAATTGGGCCTTAGGCACTGGTGCTGGTGCCACAACACTGCAACCCCTCACAGATAGTGTACTTAGAGTGCAGCAATTAGTCCTGTTGCAAAGTATTGCATCAAAAATGTATGCTTTAGGTGAATGCTATGCAAAGCACACAGTAGTACACTAAGTGAAACACTGACTGTCTGCAGCTAGCACAATCACCGGTGAGCTTTAGGTGATCGCTATGCAAAGGACACAGTAGTACACTAAGGCCCCTTTCACACTGGGGCGGTTTGCAGGCACTATTGTGCTAAAAATGGCGCCTGCAAACCGAGCCTAAACAGCGGCTGCTCTCCAATGTCTCTCCAATGTGAAAGCCCGAGGGCTTTCACACTGGAGAGGTGCGCTAACAGGACGTGAAAAAAAGTCCTGCTAGCCGCATCTTTGGAGTGGTGAGAAGAGCGGTGTGTTTACCGCTCCTACACCGCTCCTTCCCATTGAAAGCAATGGGAAACTGTGGTAATACCGCCGGCAATGCGCCTCTACAGAGGCGCATTGCCGGCGGTATTAACCCTTGTTTGGCCGCTTAGCGGCACTATACCATCGGAATTGCGGAGGTATTCGGCCGCTAGCGGTCGAAAAAGGGTTAATACCGCCGGCAATGCGCCTCTGTAGAGGCGCATTGCCAGGGGTATTACAGCAGTTTCCCATTGCTTTCAATGGGAAGGAGCGGTGTAGGAGCGGTAAACACACCACTCCTCTCACCGCTCCGAAGATGCGGCTAGCAGGACTTTTTTTCATGTCCTGTTAGTGCACCGCTCCAGTGTGAAAGCCCTCGGGCTTTCACATTGGAAAGACAGCAGCCGCTGTTTAGGCCCGGTTTGCAGGCGCTATTTTTAGCACTATAGCGCCTGCAAACCGCCCCAGTGTGAAAGGGGCCTGACTGTCTGCAGCTAGCACAATCACCTGCCTGCCTGTTACAGTATGGAGACTAACAGGAACGGATCTACCTAAACTCAATACAGTGTATAAATATATATACAACACCTAGGATGCATATATATCCTCTACACACTGTAACAGCAGCTAACTGACTCGCCTGCCTGCTCTATCTAACTCAATATAAATGACACTGTCTATCTCTCTGAAACTGCTTCTTTCACAAACTCCAACACACTACACAAGGCCGACTTCCAGGCAGCCTTATATAGTGTGGGGCGTGTACTAAACCCCCTGAGCCATAATTGGCCGAAGCCACCCTGGCTTTGGCCAATTACGGCTCTGCGTTTTTTCCGCGCTGTGATTGGCCAAGCATGTGGGTCATAGTGCATGCTTGGCCAATCATCAGCCAGCAATGCGCTGCGATGCCGCAGTGAATTATGGGCCGTGTTGCGCAACACAAATTTAGCGTGAACGGACCATAAAGTTCGTTCTTCGTCGAACGATCGAACGGCCGATGTTCGAGTCGAACGTGTGTTCGACGCGAACGCGAAGCTCATCCCTAGTGGGGAGGACATAAAGATGTTCTAAAAAAAAAGTAGGGGGCAGTGAACTAATTTGAAGAAGGTGGCATGCAATGAAATGTTTCAAAGAAGGTGGCGTATAGTGAAGTGATCATGCTAACCCATGAGAAGCACATCTGAGGCTTCTTCTTCCAGTTGAGTGTTCCAAAAAAAGCGCTTCTTATTTGTTAACAAGGTCACATGGTTGCGCTGACCAATGAGCTCTTGCCATTGCGAGCATTATGATGGATACTCACTCCTGGACTGTGTATTGTGGTTAGGGATGAGCTTCGAGTTCGAGTCGAACTCATGTCCGACTCGAACATTGCCTGTTCGCCCGTTCGCCGAACAACGAACAATTTGGGGTGTTCGCGGCAAATTCGAAAAGTCTATGGGAGAAATCTAAAGTGCTAATTATAAAGGCTTATATGCAAGTTATTGTCCTAAAAAGTGTTTGGGGACCCGGGTCCTTCCCCAGGGGACATGTATCAATGCAAAAAAAAGTTTTAAAAAAGGCAGTTTTTTTAGGAGCAGTGATTTTAATAATGCTTAAAGTGAAACAATAAAAGTGAAATATTTCTTTAAATTTCGTACCTGGGGGGTGTGTATGATATGCATGTAAAGTCGCGCATGTTTCCCATGCTTAGAACTGTCCCTGCACAAAGTGTCATTTTTGAAGGAAAAAAAGTCCTTTAAAACTCATTCGCTGCTATTAATGAATTGTCGGCTTTTATCAATACATAGAAAAGTCATTGATAAAAAAAAAAAAAAAGCGTGGGGGTTCCCCAGAATTCAATTACCAGGCCCTTCAGGTCTGGAATGGATATTAAGGGGAACCCCGCCGCAAATTTAAAAAAAAATGGCGTGCGGTTCCCCCTAAATATCCATACCAGGCCCTTCAGATCTGGCATGGATTTTAAGGGGAACTCCACCCCAAATTTTAAAAAAAATGGCGTGGAGTCCCCCCAAAAATCCATACCAGACCCTTATCCGAGCACGCAACCTGGCCGGCCGCAGGGGAAGATGGGGGGACGAGAGAGCGGCCCCCCTCCCTCCTGAACCGTACCAGGCCACATGCCCTCAACATGGGGAGGATGTCCCCATGTTGATGGGGACAAGGGCCTCATCCCCACAACCCTTGCCCGGTGGTTGTGGGGGTCTGCGGGCGGGGGGCTTATCGGAATCTGGAAGACCCCTTTAACAAAGGGGACCCCTAGATTCCGCCCCCCCTATGTGAATTGGTAAGGGGTACATTGTACCCCTACCATTTCACAAAGAAAGTGTAAAAAAAGTAAATAAAAACACACAAACACCTTGGAAAAGTCATTTTTTTTTTAATAAACATTCCAGCAATGAAATCCAGTGTCCCGCGGCGATCCCGAAGTCCAGCGCTGTCCGTCATTGGTTGTGCCTGAGCGGACCTGATGGGGAACTTCCTCCACAGTGTTTTAAATGTATAGACAGTGAAGGAAGTTCCCCATCAGGTCCGCTCTATGAGGGGGCGGACCTAATGGGAACTTCCTTCACTGTGTAATACGTGAATAGACCCGCCCCTTCTCATCTTCCGCATCAGGTCCGCTCGTAAAGCGGACCTGATGGGGAACTTCCCTCACTGTTTAATACATGAATAGACCCGCCCCTTCTCGCGTTCCGCATCTGGTCCGCTGAGTGGACCTGATGGGGAACTTTAGAAGGGGCGGGTCTATACATTTAAAACACTGCGGAGGAAGTTCCCCATCAGGTCCGCTCAGGCACAACCAATGACGGACAGCGCTGGACATCGGGATCGCCGCGGGACACTGGAATTCATCGCTGGAATGTTTTTTTTTTTTTAAATAAAGGACTTTTCCAAGGTGTTTGTGTGTTTTTATTTACATTTTTTTACACTTTCTTCGTTAAATGGTAGGGGTACAATGTACCCCTTACCAATTCACATAGGGGGGGATCTGGGGGTCCCCTTTGTTAAAGGGGTCTTCCAGATTCCGATAAGCCCCCTGCCCGCAGACCCCCACAACCACCGGGCAAGGGTTGTGGGGATGAGGCCCTTGTCCTCCCCATGTTGAGGGCATGTGGCCTGGTACGGTTCAGGAGGGAGGGGGGGCGCTCTCTCGTCCCCCCCTCTTCCCTCTTCCCCTGCGGCTGGCCAGGTTGCGTGCTCGGATAAGGGTCTGGTATGGATTTTTGGGGGGACTCCACGCCATTTTTTTTTTTTGAATTTGGGGTGGAGTTCCCCTTAAAATCCATGCCAGATCTGAAGGGCCTGGTATGGATATTTAGGGGGAACCGCACGCTTTTTTTTTTTTTTTATCAATGACTTTTCTATGTATTGATAAAAGCCGACAATTCATTAACCACTTGCCGACCCCTTCACGGAGATATACGTCGGCAGAATGGCACGTACAGGCACAATCACGTACCTGTACGTGGCCCTTTATCTGCCGACGTCGGGGTTGCGCACGCGCGCCGCCGGCGGCGCGCTCGCGACCCCCCTGCCTTCCCCATGAGTGGGACCGCGGGTCCCACGGACTCGATCGCCGCGGGGATCCCCGCGATCGTCTCACGGAGGCTCGGAGCGGGGAGATGTGTGTGTATTTATTATAGCAAAAAGTAAAAAATATGTCATTTTTTTCAAAATTTTCGCTCTATTTTTGTTTATAGCGCAAAAACTAAAAACCGCAGAGGTGATCAAATACCACCAAAAGAAAGCTCTATTTGTGGGGAAAAAAAGGACGCCAATTTTGTTTGGGAGCCACGTCGCACGACCGCGCAATTGTCAGTTAAAGCGACGCAGTGTCGAATCGCAAAAAGGGGCCTGGTCATAATGGCCCGTATTGGTCCGGGGCTTAAGTGGTTAATAGCCGCGAGTGAGTTTTAAATGACTTTTTTTCCTTCAAAAATGACACTTTGTGCAGGGACAGTTCTAAGCATGGGAAACATGCGCCACTTCACATGCATATCATACACACCCCCCAGGTACGAAATTGAAAGGAAAATTTCACTTTTATTTTTTCATTTTAAGCATTATTAAAATCACTGCTCCCGTAAAAACGTCTATTTTTAAAACTTTTTTTTGCATTAATACATGTCCCCTGAGGCAGGGCCCAGGTCCCCAAACACTTTTTAGGACAATACATTGCATATTAGCCTTTATAATTAGCACTTTAGATTTCGAACGTTCGAGTCCATTGTATTTAATAGGGTTCTAAAGTTCACGCGAACATTCTGTCTGTTCACAGGTTCTGGTGCGAACCAAACAGGGGGGTGTTCGGCTCATCCCTGATTGTGGTCTATACCAGCAGCATAGGGCATCATGGCCACTATGCGCAGTGAGGTCTGGAGGGGTGGCCAGGGGTCACTCATTGGTCAGTGCAACCACGTGACCTTGCTGACCAATAAGGACAGTCATGTTGAAACAGTAGGGGGCCATCCCAAAACTGTTCCCACAAAGTTGGGAGCATGAAATTGCCCAAAATGTCTTGGTATGCTGACGCCTTCACTGGAACCAAGGGGCCAAGCCCAACCCCTGAAAAACAACCCCAGACCATAATCCCCCCTCCACCAAATGTTTTGGACCAGTGCACAAAGCAAGGTCCATAAAGACATGGATAAGGGAGTTTGGGGTGGAGGAACTTGACTGGCCTGCACAGTCCTGACCTCAAACTGATAGAACACCTTTGGGATGAATTAGAGGGGAGACTGCGAGCCAGGCCTTCTCATCCAACATCAGTGCCTGACCTCACAAATGCGCTTCTGGCAGAACATTCCCATAGACACACTCCTAAATCTTGTGGACAGCCTTCCCAGAAGAGTTGAAGTTGTTACAGCTGAAAAGGGTGGGCCAACTCGATATTAAACCCTACGAACGAAGACTGGGATGCCATTAAAGTTCATGTATGTGTAAAGGCAGGTGTACCAATACTTTTGATATTATAGTGTATTTCCCAATGTATCAGGTTTTTAAAAGGAAATACTAGTGTTGTATTATAGTGTAGCAGGTATGTACTTTCCCGGGTGTAAATTTGAACTTGGCAGAGACATTAGTGATGTGTAATTCCCTGCAGCCCAGTAGGTGGCGCTGTCGCTCTGGGCTGGGGTTGAATCATTGCTGTGTGTCACGCCTCCTTTTTGTCCTCCCTCGGCAGCGGTATGGTGGGGCGGGGAACCCGCCATGCTTGCCGGGAGAGGGTATAAAGGGGCCGGCCATCTTGGTCACGGGGTCGAGTCCCAGGCACCTTCAGCCTGTGGACGGTGGTTCGTGTCGGTTCTCTAGGCGGGCCTAGGCCTAGAGGACAGCCGGAGGTCGTGTTCCATCCCAGGCACCTTTAGCCTGGGGTGAGGTACTCAGATGGAGGTCTGGAGCTCAGTGCCCATCACTGAGTTCCGCGAGGGAAGGAGATCCTAGGGAACCCCGGGAGTGGGTACCCGAATCCGGAAGGCGTAATTGACCGGGGGGAGCTCCTCACTTGAAGAACTGGTGCAGCATATTGCCAGTGACGGGTGAGTCTCTCATCGGAGACCGCCTGGAGGGAAATCCCCCCTCGCTCGGAGACCGCAGCCCACTTTCAGGGAGGAAAGTGGAGAACACATTGTGTCTGGGCCTACTCGCATCCACACCTCCTTTTCTGTTCTGTTTCTACCAAGGGAGTTCAACTGATTGTGTTCATTCGAGAAGAATAAAGGAGTGTTGGACTTTAATGGTGTGGGGCTCATTTGACAGACATTGTTCAAGGTGACTCTCGGTGGAGGCTCCAGGTGCACAACACTGACCCGAAGGTAAAAGAACTTTGCTTGTATCACACTGACACCTGTGATGAAGGCCAGGCATGGTGTCCCCGCTCCCTTCCCCTCTGAAAGATACCCCTAGACAAGAGACAGATGAGCTGAAGAGAAAGAGGGAGAGTGAGGAGGGCGCTACAATAGGAAGAAGGTAAAGCGTATACAATGAGCATGTGAAGGGTGAGTCTAGGAGGAGTGGAGTTCCCACTAGGAGTCCCAAATTGAAGCTAGAGAGCAATAGATCCAAATAAAAAGTTGGGGGAAGGGGGTCTGAGTTGTAACTTTAATTGTTTAGGTAACTACAAGTGTTTTCTGCTATTGGTATATATTAAATATTCAAGGAAAAATCTTGGCATGTTAAATGAGATCATAAAAAAGACTGCACAGAAAGCAATTTTTACTTTCAGCCTTCGCATAGTATAAAGGAGAAAGATTTATGAAAAGGCATAAAAAAGCAGTTGCTTTCAATAGTATTTTACACTCATATAAACACAATATTAATGTCGGCTTTTGCATTCGGTACGGGGCTACGGAGCTCTGTCAATCAGCAAGCTGTGTCCTCTAAAATTTAACGTGTGTCAGACTTCAAGAACTACCCCAACTTCGGCACACACCAAAAAAAAAATGGACCATATAAAGTAATAACATTTAAATCCGTGAAATTTTACTTTTTACTTGCGATAAACACTAAAATCCTCAATTTTAGCTTTTCAGAGCTTGAGGGGCATATAGCTGTGTATAATATAGACTTTTGTAGAATGCCTTACAACAGTGTTCTCTAACCAGTAGCTTGGAAGCCACAAGGGAATCTCATCTACCTTTAAAGTAAATGTATAATTATATGAATAAAATCACATCTATTGAATCATTTACTGCTTTGCTGTGAATAGCCTGCTGGAATTCGATATCCTGCTGTTCAGAACTATTTACACACAATTGAAAGCTTCAGAGGAGGTACACAGCCCCCTTACCTGTTTAGACTAGAACTACATCTCCCAAGAGTCCTTTACCTATACATACTGACCCATATTTACTAGAGTATGTGCACCTTCAAAGTAAATTTTCACTTATCTCAGTAAATAAGGTGAAACAAAGTATAAAGCCCCATGCAATGAATACTTAATTATGTGCAAGGAAAATAATAATAATAATAATAATAATAAAATATATATATATATATATATATATATATATATATATATATATATATATATATATATATATATATATATATATATATATATGTAGCGGCCTCCACTCTCTCCCTCTAGTATCAATTCTTCTGTCTCTGGCTTTTGTCTAGGGGTACCTTGGAGGAGAGAGTGCGGGGTCACCACGCCAATGTTCCCACTGCAGATGTGTATGTAATGGGAGACAATCCTCTTTTACCTTCGGGTCGGTGTTCTGCATCTGGAGCCTCCTCCTGGTTTCTTGAACAGTGTCTGCCAGTAAATGAGCCCCACACCAATAAAGTCCAACACTCCTTTATTCTTCTCAATGTAAAAGTGAACACAATCAGTTGGACTCCCTCAACGAACAGAACAGACAAGGGGGTGTGGATGCGAGTAGGCCCAGGCACAATGAACTCTCTTACTTCCTTCCTAGAAGTAGGTTTCTGCTCCCAAACGAGAAAGAAATCCGTCCGGGTGGTCTCTGGATGCTCACCCATCACTGGCAATTTGCTGCACCAGGTCTTCAGGTAAGTACCCCCTCCGGTCCCTTACGCCACTGGATTTGGGTACCCACTCCCAGGGTCCCCTAGGAAGTCCATCCCTTGCGGAGCCTTAGTCCAGGACACTCAGTCCCAGACCTCCATCCAAGTACCTCACCCCAGGCTAAAGGTGCCTGGGATGGAACACGACCTCCGAACGTCCTCTAGGCCTAGGCCGCCTAGACTCCCGACACGAACCACCGTCCTCAGGCTGAAGGTGCCTGGGACTCAACTCCCGCCACCAAAAATGGACGCCCACTTTATACCCTCTCCGAGCAAGCACCGGGGGTTCCCCGCCCCACCATACACCCGCCGAGAGAGGCCAAAAGAGGTATGACACTGCAACGATGGCTCAACCCCGGGCCCAAAGTGACAGCGCCACCCGGTGGGCCCCAGGGAACCATACATCACAGTTTCCCCACCAGATTCAAACACGATAGAAAAGCATATACCCGCTACATATATATATATTTATCGGCGTATAACATGCACCGGCGTATAACACGCCTTTGCAGCCTTGCCCAGTGCCTTTGCAGCCTTGCCAGTCTCTTTGCATTTTTAAAATTGGCGCCGATTTGAGCGGAGAGGAGCGAGCGGAGCCGAGTGTACTTTGGCTAGACTCGGCTCTGCTCACAGTCCCGCCCATCTCCACTGATTGTGCCGCTGACATACAGAAAGCCGAGTGTACTTCGGCTAGACTCAGCTCTGCTCACAGTCAGGGGCGGGACTGCGAGAGGAGCCGAGACTAGCCGAAGTACACTTGGCTTTCTCTATGTCAGCGGTGCAATCAGTGGAGATGGGTGGGACTGCGAGAGGAGCCGAGTAAAGCTGAGTGTACTTCGGCTTTGTGTATCTCGGCTCCGCTCGCTCGTTTCAGTGGGGGATCGGCGTATAACACGCACCCACGATTTTCCCCTGATTTTAAGGGGAAAAATGTGCGTGTTATACGCCGATAAATACGGTATATATATATATAGATATATATATCTATATATATATATATATATATATATATATATATATACTGTATTTATTGGCGTATAACACTCACTTTTTTACCATGAAAATAGAGGGTAAACTGTGCCAGCGTGTTATACGCAGAGGTCTGGGGAAAGTTTTTTTCCTGAAACTTCCCTCTTAAAGTTAGGGTGAGTGTTATACGCCGATAAGTACGGTATATATATATATATATATATATATATATATATATATATATATATATATATAGCATTTTTGCTTGCATAGAGTATGATTGGATAATTATGAGCACAACTTCACCTCATTTACTTCGCTAAGTGAATTTTCTCATACCTTGAAGTCTTTTTTCTCCTTTTTTGCATTTTCTTTATCAGTCTTATTCATATTTATTCAGTCAATTGATGTTGGATTAAAGCTCATCTACTCTACTATGTTCATTTGTGTTACTGTTTACCTACACCCACTACCATGAAACCCTGTTCAATACTTTTTTTATATACTATATGCATTATTTGTATATTTGTAAGGTAAAAAAATTTCAATAAAAATATATTGTGAAAAAAAAAGAAGAATTTTCTCTTGGTAAAGTGAATTTTCATTTATCTTAGTAAATACGGTGAAACAAAGTAAACCCCATATAATGAATACCTAATTATGTGCAAATAAAAAAATAAAAAAAATAATAATAAAAAGTTATATATATATATATATATAATATAACATTTTTGCTGGCATACAATATGATTGGATATGTACAGTCAGCACAACTTCACCTCATTTACTTCGCTAAGTGAATTTTCTCATACCTTGAAGTTTATTTTCTCCTTTTTTGCATTTTCTTTATAAGTCTTATTCATATTTATTCAGTCAATTGACGTTTCATTAAAGCTCATCTACTCTACTATGTTCATTTATGTTTACCTACACCCACTACCATGTAACCCTGTTCAATACTTTTTTATACTATATGCATTATTTGTATATGTTAAAACTTTTTCAATAAACATTTATTGTGAAAAAAACTAAAATATATATATATTTTGGTAAAGTGAATTTTCATTTATCTTAGTGAATGTGGTGAGGCAAAGTGAAAATTCACCATATTTACCATAAATAAAAATGGATTTTCACTAAATGATTGAAATTAGCACAACTTCACCTCATTCACTAAGCTAAGGAAAAATTCACTTTGCAAAGAGAAAAAAATCACTTAGCTTAATTAATGAGGTGAAGATGTGCTTCTCTTCCATAATCTAATCATAAAATGTATTTTCTTTTTTCTTTTTTTCTTTCACATGATTCTTTGCATTTTTACCCTTTTTGCCTCATTCACTAAGATAAGTGGAAATTTATTTTGAACGTGAAAATGCTCTACTCCTTTAGTAAACCAGGGTCACTGCATATAGATAAAGGGAGATGTAGTTCTTACTTGAGACAGGTAGAGGGCTCCGTACCACCTCTGATACTTTCAACTGTGTTTGAAATGTTAAAGTAGGAAATCAAATTTCAGCAGGCTATTCACAAAAAAGTAGTAAAACCATCCAACAGACATATTTTTTTTGCATAATCATACATTTGCTTTAACCACTTGCCCGCCGCATTCGGCGGCGGCATAATGGCACTCCTGCGCAGATCACCGTAGCTGTACGGCGGGCGCTTTAAGGAGTATAGGGGGCATGCGCGTCCCTAAGGAGCCAATGCTTGTGCCCAGCAGCCGCGATCTCCGTTGGGCACATAACTTTTGGGCTATAACTTTTGCGCAAACCAATCAATATTTGCTTATTGCAATTTTTTTTTTTACCAAAAATATGTAGAAGAATATATATTGACCTAAACTAATGAAGAAATTTGTTGTTTTATTTTTTAAATTGGGATAATTCTTATAACAAAAAGTAAAAAATAATGTTTTTTTTTTTTCAAAATTGTCGCTCTTCTTGTTTGTTTATTGCGCAAAAAAAATAAAAATCGCAGATGTGATCAAATACTACCAAAAGAAAGCTCTATTTGTGGGAAAAAAAGGACATCTTGCACAAGATTCGGTATTCTTCACAAAGTGAACATTTACTTTGCTTCACCTCATTCTCTAAGATAAGTGAAAATTCACTTTAAAATAAAAAATAAACTGCTCTACTCCTTCAGTTATACAATACCAGTGTTGGCATGCTCTTCGGAGTCAAGGCAGCAGCATTATTTTGCTGGGAAAGAAATCAATGAATGCATGTGGATAGGGGTGGGGATGGGTGTATTTCTGTAGTCCAACACACCCTGTGCGCCGGGGCTGCTGATAAGGCAGTACAGCCAGCTCTCCCTTCTGGCCTGAGCCCTATCAGTTCAAAAGGGGGGTCTGGGCACCAAGCAGGAAGAACTGCTGTACTGCCTTTTACAGACACAGATTCTCCCTCCTGCAGTGCTGCCAGCTTCTCCTCTCCATCCCTCCAGTTACACTGCAGGGGGATCAGTTCTAGTATCTGCACCCACATCCTCTTGCTGCCTGGGCCCCCCAGTGACAATGCATTTCCCCTGCAGTACTGTCGTCTTCCCTCCTCTCCTGCCAGAAGCTGCTGTGGGCACACAGGGGGAGGTTTCAGGGTGAAGAGTTGGGTAAGGGGCCAGTAAATATGTCACTTACTGGCCCCTTCCTTTTCTGAATGAACATAGTGATTGATGCTGATCACTTCTGTGTCCATTCATCTGTGAAGCATAGTAAAATGTGCTTACTATGCTTCAGTTTGTGAATGAATAGGAAGCCTCAGAGAGCTTCCTATTCATTCATCTGTGCAGCTGAGGCTGCAGAGAAAGTGGATACATCTATGGCGTTGATTTACTAAAGGCAAACAGACTGTGCCCTTTGCAACGTGCAGTTGCATTTGGCAAGAGCAGTTGCTTCAGAGCTTAGTAAATGAGCAGAAGCTCTGCTGACTCCCATCATCCAATCATGTGCAAGCAAAAATGCATTTTTTTTTCATTTTCCTTGCATGTGATTGGGTATTCTTTCCAATTGCTTTACCTCATTTACTAAGCTCTTGAGCAACTGAACCTGCAAAGTGCAACTGTCATTTGCAAAGTGCACAGCCTATTTCTCAGTATTAAATGTAAGACATCAGGGGTCTGTTTAGACCCCTGATATTTCACCAAAGCCCCCCAACAGGACAGTTGCGCCCTTAATGGACAGGTTGGCCCTGATATACAGCCTTATGCTCTGTACCCTGTACACACGATCAGTTTTACCAATGAAAACAGTCCGATGGACTTTTTTAATCGGACAGACCGATCGTGTATGGGCCTCATCGGTCTTTTTTCCATCAGTGAGAAAAAATAGAACATGTTTTAAATTTATCCGATGGAAAAAAAAAAAACGATAGCAAATTCCGATCGTCTGTGTGGATCTCCATCGGAGAAATGCACAGAATCAAGTCGACGCATGCTCAGAAGCATTGAACATAATTTTTCTCGGGTCATCGGAGTGTTTTACGTCACAGCGTTTGGGACGGTCGGATTTTTGACTGATGGTGTGTAGGCAAGACTGATGGAAGTCAGCTTCATCGGAATTCCGATGGAAAAATCCATCGGATTTGAATCCATAGGAAATCCGATCTTGTGTACAGGGCTTTAGACTTTCGATGATAGGATTTGTTTATATATTTTACAGTAATAACACAAACCTGTTTTGGAGCAGTTGGCATGGGTTTCATCACTAAAGTCTTCACAGTCATTGTCTCCATCACACACCCAGTGCGCTGGGATACAACGATCACTGGAACATCGAAACTGCTTCTCCGAACACGAAACCGAACATCCCGATTCATCGCTGCCATCTCCACAGTCATCATCTGAAGACAAGAAATGTTCTCTTGAGTATGACGTGTATTAAAATGATTTCCTAATTTGATTACCTGTGGTGGGTGTTGTGCCCTTGCATCAAAGATATTCCCTAGCCCCTTGCCGACTGTCTAACTGGGAATTTACGTCATGATTTTGACATTAAATACCGAGGTTATGGCTGCAGCTAGATGTCACAACCCCAGTATTTATTTTTTTTCCCTCAGTTGTCCGGTCCGGCTTTCCAAAAAAAAAAAAATTATCCCAGCGGCGGATCACTTTTAGAAGCGGCGGGAGAGGTGCCCCACCTCCGGCCACTTCCTGGTGGTTCCCGGACTTCCAGTGAACCATCAGGCATTGGCAGTGTTTTTCTATAGAGATGAGCAATGGCAAGATGGCTTCCAGGGGGACTCTGGGGGGCAGCTGCAGAACAGGAGGTTTTTCATCTTAATGTATAGAATGCATTAAAGTGGAGTTCCACCCAAAAATGGAACGTCCACTTTAAGGGAAGGTGACCCCCTGGCATGTCACATTTAGCATGTCATTTTTTTGAGGGGGGAGCGGAAACCCTCTTTTTAAAGAGTTCCAGCTCCCACTTCCTCCCTAGACCACCTCGGTGGCAGAAGAAAGCTTACCTCAGCCTCCTCCCTCTCCGCAATTATCTGGGACACGTCACAGGTCCTAGGTGATTGCTCCGCCAGTCACGGTGTGCAGCGCGGCTCGCGCGTGCGCAGTGCGCGCCCACAGTGACAATGCCGGCACCGCAGAGAGGAGGGGGAGACGAGCGGGGCTTCGTTCCCCCTCATCGCTGGACCCTGGGACAGGTAAGTGACCGATTATTAAAAGTCAGCAGCTGCAGTATTTGTAGCTGCTGACTTTTAATTAAAAAAATTTAGGTGGACCTCCGCTTTACGGTAAAAAACCATGAGGGTTTACAACTCCTTTAAGATCGTGAGGGGGTTGAATTGAGATTGCGTTTTTTTTTTTTACGTTAATTGTGCAGCTCTAATATATGATATATATATATATATATATATATAATTTCAGCTTGTCACCTGAAGCTGAAGCAGCACAGACATGCTTGCATTTTCATTGTCATCAATAACATAAAAACACAAATTCACACACAATGCACGCAGTGTATGTTATATACAACAACGCTATATGACGACCACCAAGCAGTCAATAACGTCAAAGGAGCTTCAGTATTCTTGAAATGGAATGGGAGATTGTTATTTGGTATTACCCACATCTAGAATAAATGGAGACACACTCCAAGTACAATACTCGCCTGAGTCACATCGCCATTTGTGGCTGACACATCGTCCATTTCCACAAACAAACTGCGTCACAGGATCACAGGTCTGCAGCTCTGCGGGGGAAAACACATTTAAATGTTCATCATTAGATGAAGAATTTTACTTTTGTGACAAAACATAATTTACACAGAGCAAGAAATATTCAATAAACATTCAAGATGACAAAGCGACAGGGACGTTAAAGGGGTTGTAAAGCTTTGTGTTTTTTTTTTTTCTTTTAAATAACAAAACATGTCATACTTAGCTGCTCTGTGCAAGGGTTTTGCACAGAGTGGCCCCAAATCCTCCTCTTCTGGGGTCCCCCCGCGGCGCTCCTGGCTCCTTCCCGCATTGAGTGCCCCCCTCGGAGACCCGCTTTCCATGGGGGCACATGTGCGGGCATGCTCCCAAGTCCTGCTGCTATGTCCACTGACACAGACAGCAGGACTCGGCCCCGCCCCCCGGCTCCCGTGTCACTGGATTTGATTCACAGCAGCGAGAGCCAATGGTTCCTTCTGTTATGAATCTATCCAATGAGGACCTGAGACACTGGCTATAGCTGCTGGGCTCGGTTTCGTCACTGGAAAGATCAGATTCAGGTAAGAAAATGGGGGGCTCTGGGGGGCTGCTGCACTACGGAAGGTTTTTCACCTTAATGCATTAAGGTGAAAAACCTTGAGGCCTTACAACCCCTTTAAAGATAAAGGACTACACCTCGGTCCGCCTTAGCTACTTAGTGGCAATTTTAACATTACAGGAAGGCTATAAATGTATTTTGTTATACAATGTATCACCAGCCAGGTTCTTAAAGTGATACAAAACACACATTATGTTTAATGTACAGTACATTGTCCCTTCTATTTCTGTATGTGGATGACGGTATTAAAAACTAAGCTCAACTACATGTTTTTACCACCCCTCAAGCACAAATGTGAATTAGCCTTAAGAGTAACAGTTAAAATAACATTTTATTTATTAAAAACAAAACACACATTAGCATACTAATCTTCCTGGAATCTTCCTGTAATGTTGCAACCGCCACTAAGTAGCTAAAGCAGATTGAGGTGTAATATAATTTTTATAGCATCATGGTGTTCACATTTACAACAAGATTAATGAATTTCTGCTTCCTGTTGTGCAGAGAAGGATTAGCAATTTATGTACAGATAGAAGAGAAGGAATAAGAAGAGAGCGTGAAAGAGAAAAGAATACAGGAAGTGAAATGAAACAAAAATGGTTGAAGGAGAAGTATGGCCATACATCTCCTGTGACCATACATCTCCTGTGACCATACATCTCCTGTGGCCATACATCTCCTGTGGCCATACATCTCCTGTGACCATACATCTCCTGTGGCCATACATCTCCTGTGGCCATACATCTCCTGTGGCCATACATCTCCTGTGACCATACATCTCCTGTGGTCATACATCTCCTGTGACCATACATCTCCTGTGACCATACATCTCCTGTGACCATACATCTCCTGTGACCATACATCTCCTGTGGCCATACATCTCCTGTGGCCATACATCTCCTGTGACCATACATCTCCTGTGGCCATACATCTCCTGTGGCCATACATCTCCTGTGACCATACATCTCCTGTGGTCATACATCTCCTGTGACCATACATCTCCTGTGACCATACATCTCCTGTGGCCATACATCTCCTGTGACCATACATCTCCTGTGGCCATACATCTCCTGTGACCATACATCTCCTGTGGCCATACATCTCCTGTGACCATACATCTCCTGTGGTCATACATCTCCTGTGACCATACATCTCCTGTGACCATACATCTCCTGTGGCCATAAATCTCCTGTGACCATACATCTCCTGTGGCCATACATCTCCTGTGGCCATACATCTCCTGTGACCATACATCTCCTGTGACCATACATCTCCTGTGACCATACATCTCCTGTGGCCATACATCTCCTGTGACCATACATCTCCTGTGGTCCTACATCTCCTGTGACCATACATCTCCTGTGGCCATACATCTCCTGTGGCCATACATCTCCTGTGGCCATACATCTCCTGTGGCCATACATCTCCTGTGACCATACATCTTCTGTGGCCATACATCTCCTGTGGCCATACATCTCCTGTGGCCATACATCTCCTGTGACCATACATCTCCTGTGACCATACATCTCCTGTGGCCATACATCTCCTGTGGCCATACATCTCCTGTGGCCATACATCTCCTGTGGCCATACATCTCCTGTGACCAATCATCTCCTGTGGCCATACATCTCCTGTGGCCATACATCTCCTGTGACCATACATCTCCTGTGGCCATACATCTCCTGTGGCCATACATCTCCTGTGGCCATACATCTCCTGTGGCCATACATCTCCTGTGGCCATACATCTCCTGTGGCCATACATCTCCTGTGACCAATCATCTCCTGTGGCCATACATCTCCTGTGACCATACATCTCCTGTGACCATACATCTCCTGTGACCATACATCTCCTGTGGCCATACATCTCCTGTGGCCATACATCTCCTGTGGCCATACATCTCCTGTGGCCATACATCTCCTGTGACCATACATCTCCTGTGGCCATACATCTCCTGTGGCCATACATCTCCTGTGGCCATACATCTCCTGTGACATACATCTCCTGTGACCATACATCTCCTGTGGCCATACATCTCCTGTGACCATACATCTCCTGTGACCATACATCTCCTGTGACCATACATCTGTGACCATACATCTCCTGTGACCATACATCTCCTGTGACCATACATCTCCTGTGGCCATACATCTCCTGTGGCCATACATCTCCTGTGACCATATATCTCCTGTGGCCATACATCTCCTGTGACCATATATCTCCTGTGGCCATATATCTCCTGTGGCCATACATCTCCTGTGACCATACATCTCCTGTGGATCACAGGCGTACAGTTCATTCTAGAGTCCTGTGATCCAAATAACCACCAGAAACACTTAAGCCCTGTACACACGATCGGATTTCCTATGGATTCTAATCCGATGGATCTTTCCATCGGAATTCCGATGAAGCTGACTTCCATCAGTCTTGCCTACACACCATCAGTCAAAAATCCGACCGTCCCAAACGCGGTGACGTAAAACACTCCGACGAGCCGAGAAAAATGAAGTTCAATGCTTCTGAGCATGCATCGACTTGATTCTGAGCATGCGTGTGCTTTTTGTCCGATGGAGTTCCACACAGACGATCGGAATTTGGACTTTTCTCATCGGACAAACCGATCGTGTATGGGCCCCATCGGTCTTTTTTCCATCGGATAAATTTAAAACATGTTCTATTTTTTCTCACTGATGGAAAAAAGACCGATGGGGCCCATACACGATCGGTTTGTCCGATGAGAAAAGTCCATCGGACTGTTTTCATCGGTAAAACCGATCGTGTGTACACGGCATAAGGGAGAATGGGAAATGCAAGCTCTTCTCTGCTCTACTAAAGGCTTCCCTAGACCATCCAACGTATCTGACCACTGAAGCTCCACCTGTTTCTGCTCAATCCACCAATCCAGTAAGTATCACTTGTTTACGTTTAATCCACCAAAAACTCCTCCTATGTCAAGCCCCTTTTTACCCAGTCATGTCAGCCCTGCGCTCCAGACCTAACTGTACCTTAATTGGAAACACCAGAACTAAATCATTTAGAGGGGTATCTACATACGTTTAGCCATATAGTAGGTGTAATGATCAGGTTTCACCAAGATGCTGGCCAAAGAGTGCATTTGTGTTTCACTATGTTGTATGTACTATCGTGGCCTTTGTACATTTTTTTCTGCTACAATATGTAGCAGAAAAAAATGTACAAAGGCCACGATAGTACATACATACCTCCCAACATTTTGAGATGGGAACGAGGGACACCTATTAGCAAAAGTATGTAGGCATAGGACACACCCCCTGCCACACCCCCTTAACCTCTTTGCGCTGGGCGCACGCAAATATGTGGCCTCTCAGAGGCCAGGCCTTGGTGCCGAGTGGCTGCATATTTGCGTGCAATAGCCAGCGCCGATAGAGCTGTGCCAACAGCGCGCGCCCGGAACAGTTACCGGCAGCTAACGGAAAGCTCCCGTTCCCTGCTGGCTATCAGGAGCTTTCTGGTCATGTGACCAATCATGGCTGTCACATGACCATGAGCCCTGCCTCGCCTCTCGGCATTCTAAAGCCCTTAAAGCGGAAGTAAACCCATCAATTTAACAGTTTCAAAAAGCAGTTACATGCCGGGAATGCCAACTGTCACATTGGCTGTGCTCTCAACCAAACTGTCAAACCATCCAATGGCTGGTGTCATAACTGATCACATGTGCAGCATTATGGCAGTTGAAGATTAAACAGAGGCAAGGATGGCAGCTTCCTTGCCTGAAAATGATAGGAGGGTTTAGTTCCACTTTAAAGGGCCGACAGAAGACAGTTCTAAGGGCTCTTTCACGCGAACGGTTCGTTCAGGTCCGCCTGTCAGTTTTTTAGGCGGACCTGAACGGACGCTCCATGTAGCCCTATGGAGCCACGGATGTCAGCGGTGACATGTCCGCTGACATCCGACCCACCAAAGTGTGACGGAGGAAAACCCTATTTTTCCATCCATCTGGTGGATCGGATCGGATGACAACGGACTCTACGATCCGTCGTCATCCGATCCCCCATAGGGGAGAGCGGCGCTCTGACAGGGCGGTCCCTGCACAGTGTGCGGGGACCGTCCAGTCATCCGCCGGCTCAGCGGGGATCAACGGAGCGATCCCCGATGAGCAAGCGAAGGTTCACGGGGCGGATCTTTACTGATCCGTCCCGTGTGAAAGGGGCCTTAGGGGTTAAAGGAGAATTCTAAAAAAAATATTAGTTAAACCCACAAGTGTTTTTTTTTTTTTTTCACTACTATTCCTTTATCCTGGCTTTTAAAATTTACAAATACAGCAATTTAGAAATTGGATAAAAGGTTTAGCACCTGGAAACACTTTTTGAAAGATAAATAGTGCAAATGAGGAGGGAAGAGGGACAGAGGGACTTTGTTCCAAATCAGGGTCAGTCCCTCCAAAGCAGGGTCAGTCCCTCGAAATCAGAGACATTCCCTCGAAATCAGAGACAGTCCCTCGAAATCAGAAATCAGAGACAGTCCCTCGAAATCAGAGACAGTCCCTCGAAATCAGAGACAGTCCCTCGAAATCAGAGACAGTCCCTCGAAATCAAAGACAGTCCCTCGAAATCAAAGACAGTCCCTCGAAATCAAAGACAGTCCCTCGAAATCAGGGACAATTGGGAGCTATGTACATAGCAGCAGTAGATGTATTCCAGCAGAGAAAAAATAAAGCCAGTAAAAACGTACAATTTGTCAGAGCCGGTCTGTAACCAAAACACCCACTTTAGGCAGGCTGACTCTTTAAAGATTCTCTGCAAAGGGCCGCGCGTCGTATTGGAAAAATGTAAATCAATAAGAATATAATAGTAAATTCATTTTAAAGACCCACTTCCTGGCATTCTGTCCCAGCCTATATGTCACTGCAAATGTCTTTTGCGCCATGAAAAATAAATGCAGCTGTTTGTGATGTACAGTAGGTGTAAGCACTTGCAGGATTTATTCTAAAGGTTAGTGTTTTTGCTGTGCGCTGTCATAGCCAGTAGAGTCATCAGAATGTGCGTGTTTTTTTCTCACCTCCAGATTTAGTTGGATTAGTACAGGGGGTGAAATTTACAGCGTGCTTAAAATGCTAACAGTTTTAAATTGAAGATCCTGCTTTTATACCAACGATTCATCCACCCACACTATCATATTCTTCTTCCTTTGCTTAATAGTTATGTCCATGCAGGAAAGACATAGAAATACACAGTGGCATCATTTATCTACTGTACATTTAAGAAGATTACGCCATTCTTATGGTTCACAGCAGCCAACCAGATACCTTGGTTCATTTTCCCAGGGCAACTCTATAAAGGACTAGAGCAGTGGTTCTCAACTCCTGTCCTCAGGGGCCACTAGGGATGAGCTCGGTGTTCGAGTCAAACATAGGTTCGACTCGAACATCGGCTGTTCGATCGTTCGCCGAACAACGAACGATTTGGGCCGTTCGCGCCTAATTCGCGGCCCACAATGCACTACGCCATCGCAGTGTCATCCAGGCGCTGTGATTGGCCAAGCATGCACTGTGACCCCGCATGCTTGGCCAATCACAGCGCCGGAAGCGAGGAGAGCAATGATTGGCCACAGGCAGGATGCCTGTGGCCAATTATTGCTGAGGGTGTTTAGTACACGCCCCACACTATAAAAGGCCGCCAGCACGGCGGCCTAGTGTAGTGTGTTCCGGAGCAGGGAAAGAGAAGCATAGGCAGGGACAGTGACATTTTTTTTTTCCTTGCTTAACCTGGATTCCTTTAGTTTAGGGAAAGAGAAGGATAGGTAGGGAGAGTGTCAGTCTGTTTTACTGTGCTAAACCTTGTTTGTAGGGACAGGGAAGGACAGTGAGGGAAATTATCATTGTGCTATACTGTGCTAAAGCATTCCTCATCAACCATCTTTAAAAAAAAAAAATTATAGGGACAGAAAACTATAGGTAGGGAGAGTGTCAGTGTGTTTTACTGTGCTAAACTTTGTTTGTAGGGACAGGGAAGGACAGTGAGGGAAATTCTCATTGTGCTATCCTGTGCTAAAGCATTCCTCATCAACCATCTTTAAAAAAAAAAAATTATAGGGACAGAAAACTATAGGTAGGGAGAGTGTCAGTGTGTTTTACTGTGCTAAACCTTGTTTGTAGGGACAGGGAAGGACAGTGAGGGAAATTCTCATTGTGCTATACTGTGCTAAAGCATTCCTCATCAACCATCTTTAAAAAAAAAAAAATTTATAGGGTATAGGGGCAGAAAACTATAGGTAGGGAGAGTGTCAGTGTGTTTTACTGTGCTAAACCTTGTTTGTAGGGACAGGGAAGGACAGTGAGGGAAATTCTCATTGTGCTATACTGTGCTAAAGCATTCCTCATCAACCATCTTTAAAAAAAAAAAATTATAGGGACAGAAAACTATAGGTAGGGAGAGTGTCAGTGTGTTTTACTGTGCTAAACCTTGTTTGTAGGGACAGGGAAGGACAGTGAGGGAAATTCTCATTGTGCTATACTGTGCTAAAGCATTCCTCATCAACCATCTTTAAAAAAAAAAAATTATAGGGACAGAAAACTATAGGTAGGGAGAGTGTCAGTGTGTTTTACTGTGCTAAACCTTGTTTGTAGGGACAGGGAAGGACAGTGAGGGAAATTCTCATTGTGCTATACTGTGCTAAAGCATTCCTCATCAACCATCTTTAAAAAAAAAATTTTTATAGGGACAGAAAACTATAGGTAGGGAGAGTGTCAGTGTGTTTTACTGTGCTAAACCTTGTTTGTAAGGACAGGGAAGGACAGTGAGGGAAATTCTCATTGTGCTATACTGTGCTAAAGCATTCCTCATCAACCATCTTTAAAAAAAAAAATTATAGGGACAGAAAACTATAGGTAGGGAGAGTGTCAGTGTGTTTTACTGTGCTAAACCTTGTTTGTAGGGACAGGGAAGGACAGTGAGGGAAATTCTCATTGTGCTATACTGTGCTAAAGCATTCCTCATCAACCATCTTTAAAAAAAAAAAAAATTTATAGGGACAGAAAACTATAGGTAGGGAGAGTGTCAGTGTGTTTTACTGTGCTAAACCTTGTTTGTAGGGACAGGGAAGGACAGTGAGGGAAATTCTCATTGTGCTATACTGTGCTAAAGCATTCCTCATCAACCATCTTTAAAAAAAAAAAATTTATAGGGACAGAAAACTATAGGTAGGGAGAGTGTCAGTGTGTTTTACTGTGCTAAACCTTGTTTGTAGGGACAGGGAAGGACAGTGAGGGAAATTCTCATTGTGCTATACTGTGCTAAAGCATTCCTCATCAACCATCTTTAAAAAAACATTTTTTATAGGGACAGAAAACTATAGGTAGGGAGAGTGTCAGTGTGTTTTACTGTGCTAAACCTTGTTTGTAGGGACAGGGAAGGACAGTGAGGGAAATTCTCATTGTGCTATACTGTGCTAAAGCATTCCTCATCAACCATCTTTAAAAAAAAAATTTTATAGGGACAGAAAACTATAGGTAGGGAGAGTGTCAGTGTGTTTTACTGTGCTAAACCTTGTTTGTAGGGACAGGGAAGGACAGTGAGGGAAATTCTCATTGTGCTATACTGTGCTAAAGCATTCCTCATCAACCATCTTTAAAAAACATTTTTTATAGGGACAGAAAACTATAGGTAGGGAGAGTGTCAGTGTGTTTTACTGTGCTAAACCTTGTTTGTAGGGACAGGGAAGGACAGTGAGGGAAATTCTCATTGTGCTATACTGTGCTAAAGCATTCCTCATCAACCATCTTTAAAAAAAAAAAAATTTTATAGGGACAGAAAACTATAGGTAGGGAGAGTGTCAGTGTGTTTTACTGTGCTAAACCTTGTTTGTAGGGACAGGGAAGGACAGTGAGGGAAATTCTCATTGTGCTATACTGTGCTAAAGCATTCCTCATCAACCATCTTTAAAAAAAAATTTTTTATAGGGACAGAAAACTATAGGTAGGGAGAGTGTCAGTGTGTTTTACTGTGCTAAACCTTGTTTGTAGGGACAGGGAAGGACAGTGAGGGAAATTCTCATTGTGCTATACTGTGCTAAAGCATTCCTCATCAACCATCTTTAAAAAAAAATTTTTTTATAGGGACAGAAAACTATAGGTAGGGAGAGTGTCAGTGTGTTTTACTGTGCTAAACCTTGTTTGTAGGGACAGGGAAGGACAGTGAGGGAAATTCTCATTGTGCTATACTGTGCTAAAGCATTCCTCATTAACCATCTTTAAAAAAAAAATTTTATAGGGACAGAAAACTATAGGTAGGGAGAGTGTCAGTGTGTTTTACTGTGCTAAACCTTGTTTGTAGGGACAGGGAAGGACAGTGAGGGAAATTCTCATTGTGCTATACTGTGCTAAAGCATTCCTCATCAACCATCTTTAAAAAAAAAAAATTTTATAGGGACAGAAAACTATAGGTAGGGAGAGTGTCAGTGTGTTTTACTGTGCTAAACCTTGTTTGTAGGGACAGGGAAGGACAGTGAGGGAAATTCTCCTTGTGCTATACTGTGCTAAAGCATTCCTCATCAACCATCTTTGAAATCCTTGTTTTTTGGACAGTCAAGGAAATTGTCGTTGTGCTATTCTGTGCGAAAGCAATCATCCTCAACCATACTTAGAAATCCTTAAGTAAAGGGACAGAGAAGGACACCTGAAGGTAGCCCTTATTGCTTTTTTTCCCATCTCCCTGCAGGCCATCCATTAGAATGTCTGGAAGGCAAACAAGGAGAGGCAGACAGTCAGGAGGCAATAAAAGAGGGCAAGCAGGCTCTGTGTCTGGGGGCAACAGTGCTGGTCGTGGACGCGGTGCATTGTCATCAGCACATGGCCATGGGACACGCTTGTCCTTCTTTTCGGCAGCTGGACATGTTGAGCCACATCATGCCGAAGACTTGGTAGAGTGGATGACCAAGCCCTCCTCCTCCTCCTCTCTCACCCAGGCTCAGGGTACTGGCAAAGCAGCTGCCAAAGCGTCCTCTTCCCTGGTATCAATGTCAGACTCATCATCAGTCACTCCTTCCCTAGACCCACCATGTCCTCCTCCTGAGGAGTCCCCCGAACTGTTTGAGCACAGTGTTGGGTACATGCTCCAGGAGGATGCCCAGCGTTTCGAAGGGTCTGATGATGAAACCCAGCTAGAGGAAGGCAGTAGCGTGAGAGCAGACAGAGGGGATGCTCAAGAAGGACACCAATCTGGCAGTCATGTTCCAGCAGCTGCAGCATACTGCCAGATTGGCTCCAGTGATGAGGAGGGAGGGGATGATGAGGTCACTGACTCCACGTGGGTGCCTAATAGGAGAGAGGAGGAGGAGGAGGATGAGGAGGAGGCACATCTCCAATGAGGCAGGATGCCCTTTGGTGGCCAGCGTAAGGGCAGTACACCGACGGAATCACACCGCAGAGCTCCGCCTGTGCAGGGCGCTGCCTCTGCCCGTCATTCAAAAAGTTCTTTGGTGTGGGCCTTTTTTGAGGCTAGTGCATCAGATCGCACAGCTGCTGTTTGCAACATATGTCTCAAGCGTATATCGCGTGGCCAAAACATCAGCCGCTTGGGTACCACATGCCTGACCAGACATATGTTGACCTGCCATGCAGCTCGTTGGCAAGCCTACCTCAAAGACCCACACCAAAGAACAAAGCGGACCTCTCCTTGCACCGCATCAGCTGGGATCTCCAACCCCACTATAACTTCAGTCCTCTCTGAAACATGCACTGAGAGGAATGAAGGTGTAGAATTAGGTGTGTCACAGCCAAGTACTTGCGGCCACTCTGCTAGCAGTACACCGACGTCCGATTCTAGCAGGCAAATTTCCCTGCCCCAGCTGCTGGACCGTCGAAAGAAGTTCACTCCCAGCCATCCACATGCCCAGCGGTTGAATGCTAGCTTGGCTAAATTGCTAGCGCTTCAACTGCTGCCTTTTCAGTTGGTAGACTCGGCCCCCTTCCGTGAGTTTGTGCAATGTGCGGTTCCTCAGTGGCAGGTTCCCAAACGCCACTTTTTCTCACGGAAGGCTATTCCGGCTCTCTACCGGCATGTGGAAGGCAATGTCTTGGCCTCGCTGGACAGGGCGGTCGCAAGTACGCAGGCAAAAAGATGCCATGCCGTGCTTGCGCTGGTGTGTTTGGGGGACAGAAGCCACACTGGGGCAGAGGTCCTGTCTGCTCTGCAGGGCCAGGCCGAGAGGTGGTTGACGCCACGCCAGCTTAAGCCAGGAATGGTGGTTTGCGACAATGGCACCAACCTCCTCTCCGCCCTCCGACAGGGACAACTGACCCATGTGCCCTGTGTGGCTCACGTCCTTAACCTGGTGGTGCAGCGGTTCTTGGGCAGGTACCCGGGCTTACAGGATGTCCTGAGGCAGGCCAGGAAAGTCTGTGTGCATTTCCGCAGATCTTATAATGCCAGTGCTCGCCTGGCTGAGCTGCAAAAGGAGTTGAACCTGCCCAAGAACCGCCTTATATGTGACATGCCCACCAGGTGGAACTCAACGTTGGCCACGCTGCAGCAGCTGCACACGCAGCAGAGGGCCATCAATGAGTACCTGTGCGACTACGGCACCAGGACAGGGTCAGGGGAGCTTGTTTTTTTTTCTCCACGCCAGTGGGGCATGATCAGGGATGCATGCACTGTCCTGGCACCATTTGAGGAGGCCACGAGGATGGTGAGCAGTGACAGTGCATGCATCAGTGACACTGTACCTCTTGTCCACCTGTTGGAGCACACGCTGCGTGGAATAATGGACAGGGCACTTGAGGCAGAACAGAGGCAGGAAGAGGAGGACTTCCTTGCCTCTCAAGGCCCCCTTTACCCAGACAGTGTTCCTTCTGTCCCACCCATCGCACAGGAAGAGGACGAGGAGGAGGAGGAGGATTGTGTCAGCATGGAGGTGGAGCCTGGCACTCAGCAGCATCAACAGCAGCAGTCTTTTAGGGATGATTTACAGTCCCAAGAAACCCGTGGACTTGTACGTGGCTGGGAGGAGGTGGCTGCGGATCATGTCGTCCTTAGTGACCCAGAGGACTCCGGACCGAATGCCTCAGCTAACCTACGCTGCATGGCCTCCCTGATCCTGCAAAGTCTGCGGAAGGATCCTCGTATTCTTCGGATCAAGGAGAGGGACCATTACTGGCTGGCCACTCTCCTTGATCCATGGTACAAGGGTAAGGTTGCGGACCTTATGTTACCGTCGCAGAGGGAGCAGAGGATGAGACAACTCCGGGAGGCCTTGCAGAAAGGTCTGTGCAATGCGTTCCCAGAGACTGGGAGGTTACAAACTCCTGGTCCTGGACAACGAGTTGCTGAGGCTTCGGCCAGTCAAAGAAGGAGCGGTGGGGAAGGTGGCCGTCTGACCGATGCGTTCAGACAATTCTTTAGTCCGCAGCCCCAAAGTATGATCGGTTCCAGCAACCATCGCCAGCGTCTGATAAACATGGTGCAGGAATATCTAGGGGCAAGGTCAGACTTGGACACCTTCCCCACCGAAAATCCTCTGGCTTACTGGGTCTTGAGGATGGATCACTGGCCAGAGCTTGCACAGTATGCAATTGAGCTACTGGCCTGTCCTGCATCCAGCGTTCTTTCGGAACGCACATTCAGTGCTGCTGGAGGATTTGTCATGGATCACAGGGTGCGCCTGTCCACCGACTCGGTTGATCGACTGACTTTCATCAAGATGAACCAGTCTTGGATCACCACCAGCTACCACACACCTGATGCTGATATAACAGACTAATTGATTTTAACATGTCACATCCCTTCAAGACTGATGCTGATGCTGAGTGCCTGTGCTGTTATGTTGACTGGCTATCCTCCTCCTCCGAGTCCTCAATGATACGATTGATGATGATAGCT
The DNA here is from genome assembly GCA_029206835.1 of Rana muscosa. Taxonomy (NCBI): domain Eukaryota; kingdom Metazoa; phylum Chordata; class Amphibia; order Anura; family Ranidae; genus Rana; species Rana muscosa. The sequence goes on along the minus strand of CM055127.1, from coordinate 444,626,333 downwards.
TGGAAGATCATTTTTGTTTATGGGTGCCGCCACCAGTGCCTAACGCCCAATTTTTCAGCCCCTGTTTAACAGGGGCGTGTAATTACAATTTTTGAAGCAATACTTTGCAACAGGGCTCATTGCTGTGCTCCAAGTACAGTATCTGTGAGGGGTTGCAGTGTTGTGCCACCAGTGCCTAAGGCCCAATTTTTCAGCCCCTGTTTAACAGGGGTGTGTAATTACAATTTTTGAAGCAATACTTTGCAACAGGGCTCATTGCTGTGCTCCAAGTACAGTATCTGTGAGGGGTTGCAGTGTTGTGCCACCAGTGTCTAAGGCCCAATTTTTCAGCCCCTGTTCAACAGGGGCATGTAATTACAATTCTTGATCTAATAATTCACAGCAGGGCCCATTGCTGCACCCACCAAGAGTAACTCTGAGGGCTTACAGTGTTGTGGCAACGCCACCACCACCACCACCACGAAAGGCCCAATTTTTCAGCCCCTGTTCAAAAGGGGCATGTAATTACAATTCTTGATCTAATAATTCACAGCAGGGCCCATTCCTGCACCCACCAAGAGTAACTCTGAGGGCTTATAGTGTTGTGGCAACACCACCACCACCACCACGAAAGGCCCAATTTTTCAGCCCCTGTTCAACAGGGGCATGTAATTACAATTCTTGATCTAATAATTCACAGCAGGGCCCATTCCTGCACCCACCAAGAGTAACTCTGAGGGCTTACAGTGTTGTGGCAACACCACCACCACCACCACCACCACGAAAGGCCCAATTTTTCAGCCCCTGTTCAACAGGGGCATGCAATTACAATTCCTGATATAATAGTTGACAGCAGGGCGTTCCAGCACCAACCAAGAGTAACTGTGAGTGCTTACAGTGTTGTGCCAACACCAACAACTAAGGGGCCTATTTCTGCAGAGTATATACGGCAGGTCCCTACTTTCAAACATCCAACTTACAAACGACTCCTACTTGCAAACGCAAGAAGACAACAGGAAGTGAGAGGAAATCTACCCCTAGGAAGGAAAATTCTCTCCTGTAAGAATTAATATGGGAGAAAGGTGTCTCCTCTGTACTGATGCTTTATCACCAATCCTTGTTTCAAGAAAAACACCACATTTCAAAAACAGTTGTCATTGGGACGGAAAGTGAGGTGAAATGTTCTGAACAGGGGCACAGACAGCAAAACAAATGTTACAGGGGTGATAACCCTTACCTATGTTTTCCAAAAAGTTTAAAAATAGATTTTTGGGCTGGAGCTACACTTAAACAATGTACCTGTTCAAAATTACAAACAGATTCTACATAAGAACAAACCTACAGTCCCTGTCTTGTATGCACCGCCTGTATACGGCTGTTCAGAGTATATAGGGCCTTTTTTATTTTATGTGCGGGGTTCCCCTTAATATCCATACAAGACCCAAAGGGGCTGGTAATGGGCTGGGGTGGGGGGGGGGGGTCATGGGGTAGCTATGCCATTTTTCTTAAAGATTTTCATCCATATTACCGGGACCAGACATTACATTAAAGCCGCAAGCAGTTTTAAATGCCTTTTTTTTTCCTTTAGAAGTGTCATTTTGTGCAGGGACAGTTCTAAACACGGGAAACACGTGGCACTTCACAGGCATACTTTAGACACCCCCCAGGTACGATATTTAAAGGAATATTTGACTTTTTTTTTTTCACTTTATGCATCATTAAAATGACTGCTCCCGAAAAACGACCGTTTTTAAAACTTCTTTTTGCATTGATACATGTCCCCTGGTGCAGAACCCGGGTTCCCAAACCCTTTTTAGGACAATAACATGCATAATAGTCGTTATAATTAGCACTTTAGAATTCGAACGTTCGCATCCATTGTATTTAATAGGGTTCTAATGTTCGTACGAACTTTCGGTCCGTTCGCGGGTTCTGGTGCGAACCGAACCCGGGGGTGTTCGGCTCATCACTAGGGGCCACTAACAGGCCAGGTTTTAAGTATTACCTTGGGGAGATGCAGACTAAAATACTGCAATCTCTGAGCAGCAAATGATGATTTATTTCAGTTATCTTGCAAACCTGGCCTGTTAGTGGGTCCTGAGGACAGGAGTTGAGGACCACTGGACTAGAGGGTGATTGTAGCCATATTATTACACTTGCAAAAGCACAGTTGGGTCCGGTCTGTGATACATTTTTATTTTCACTAAAGCCATGCACACACGATCGGATTTCCTATGGTTTTTAAACCAATGGATTTTTCCATCGGAAAACCGATGAAGCTGACTTCCATCAGTCTTGCCTACACACCATCAGTCAAAAAACCGACCGTTCCAAACGCGGTGGCGTAAAACACTCCGATGAGCCGAGAAAAATTAAGTTCTATGCTTCTGAGCATGCGTCGACTTGATTCTGAGCATGCGTGGGTTTTTTATTCGATGGAGTTCCCCACAGACGATAGTAATTTGCTATCGTTTTTTTTCCCATCGGATAAATTTAAAACATGTTTTATTTTTTAACACCGATGGAAAAAAGACCGATGGGGCCCATACACGATCGGTTTGTCCGATGAAAACAGTCTATCAGACTGTTTTCATTGGTAAAACCTATCGTGTGTAGGCGGCTTAACAGTTACATTTCAGGTAGTAACAAACACTAAGGCTGGGTTCACACTATTGCAAATTGGATGCGAATTGCCTCGCGTCCAATTCGTATGTCGGGAGATTGTGACCGGCTCTCTATGGTTTACACATCTCCGGAGCGGCTCCGGAGCGAAATGCACAGGAGCCCTGTGCGTCTTCTAGTCTGTTTCAGGTCCGAATTCAGCCAAAAATTCGGACCAAAATCAGACCCAAAACGGTGAACAGAAACGCACCGGACCCCTGCTGTGAGCCGCTCCGTACTGCAGTGTGAACCCAGCCTTAATCTCCTGCTCTTGAGAGTGGGCCCAGAGATATTTGGTAGACTATACTTCCATCCTGAATTTCATGGATAAGCCTCGTCTTGCTGCCCTCATTAAACTGGGGGGTCTGGGACCACTGAAACCACAAAACACAAGGGTTCAAGTAGTTTTAAGGGTTCCTCCAACATTATAAAGTGCTGCTCTAGAGACACTATTTTACCAAAAGTGAGTGCTTTGCTCACATACAAGCATACCCCGCTTTAAGCACACTCGCTTCACATACACTCGTAAGTACGGACATACCTGCGAGTGTACGGAAAGTGGCTCCCAAGTACAGACATTCCCACGCCGCGCAACCGCAGTATGGCCTGGAAGAGGCGGAGCTGCTGCCTGGAGTTGTCTCCAGCAGTGTTAATTTTTAAGCTTCATACACACCGTACGATTGTTGGCAAACTGAGTGTTTGATTTTTGTCAAAAGGGCGTGTGACAGGATCTTGTCTTGCATACTAACGGTACACAATTGTCGTGCCACAAACACAAATGTAGTGACGTACTACGAGCAATTTCAGCTCTTAAAGTGGTTGTAAACTCTGAAAAAAAAAAAAAACCCTGCAAGACAAAGGCATAATGAGCTAGTATGCATAGCATACTAGCTCATTATGAATTACTTACCTCACATCGAAGCCCCCACAGCGGTCTCCGTCCCCCCCTTTAGGCCGGCGACATCTCTCCCGGGGGCTACTTCCGGGTATCGCGGCTCCGGCGCTGTGATTGGCCAGAGCCGCAATGATATCACTCTGGCGCATGCGCGGGGGAGCCGTCGGTAACGGCACATGGACTGAAGCCACGGCACATACGTGCCATTGATTCAGTTTGCTTTAGTGCGCATGTGCCGATGACATCGGTAAATGCAGGGGACAGGGGATATCTCCTAAACCGTTCAGGTTTAGGAGATATCCAGGGAAGCTACAGGTAAGCCTTATTATAGGCTTACCTGTAGCATAAAGTGGTTGTAAAGAGTTTACAACCACTTTAAGCGTCACCCTTTGGGCCCTTTCTGCTAATTTTGTGTTTGGTGAGCATGGATTCCGAGCATGTGTGTTTGTACTTTCAAATTTTGTGTGATGGATTTGTGTACTGACCATCCGAAAATCTGACATCAAACTGTTGTCCGCCGAAAATTTACTAGCCTGTTATCCAACATTTGTGGAACAACAATTGTCAAAAGGAGCGTACTAATGGTAAGATTTTAGGACAACAGTCTGCCAATAATCGAACTGTGTGTATAAGGCTTTAGTCTTAAAGTGGAGGTCCACACAAAAATGGAACCTCCGCTTTTTGGAACCCCCCCCCTCGGGTGTCACATTTGCCACCTTTCAGGGGGGGGGGGGTGCAGATACCTGATTAATACAGGTATTTGCACCCACTTCTGGGCATAGACCCCCACGGGAGTTACACCCCTTCTCATCCCCCCACTGCCTTCTGGCACACGGGTTCCAGAAGACAGCAGGGGCCATTCGAATTGCGCAGCGCGACTCGCGCATGTGCAGTAGGGAACCGGGACGTGAAGCCGCAAGGCTTTACTTCCTGATTCCCTTACCGAGGATGGCGGCGGTAGCAGCTGATCCTCGAGCGACAGATCGGCTTCGGCTGCCAACATTACGGGCGCCCTGGACAGGTAAGTGTCCATATATTAAAAGTCAGCAGCTGCTGTATTTGTAGCTGCTGGCTTTTAATATTTTTTTTTTTTAGTGGGACCTCCGCTTTAAAAGTAAAAAAGTAAAATGCCATTTTAGTTTTAGTCCCATTTTAGCCTTCTGCAGTTGTTTTAGTTTTAGTTGTATTTAGTCGACTAAATCTCCAGTATATTTTAGCCAACTAAAATGTCCTACGTTTTAGTCGACTAAAATTTCCAGTACATTTTAGTCTACTAAAATCTCCAGTACATTTTGGTCGACTAAAACTAATTTTAGTCGTCTAAAATCTATTGGGTGTAATTACAGTAAATTGTAATGCATTAGTTAACATTTCTCTACAATTTCCAAACTCATTATATTCTACTGGAGTGAAAAATCTAATATGTTATTATTTATGATATTGAGGTATGAACATGCACTACAGACCAGTGTTAATTTTGATGGCATTTTAGTTTTAGTCCCATTTTAGTCTTTTGACTAAAATGCCATTTTAGTTTTAGTTGTATTTTAGTCATCTCAGTTGTTTTAGTCATATTTTAGTCGACTAAAATAGTATTCATTTAGTCGACTATAATGCTTTAGTCGTTTTAGTTGACAAAATTAACACCGGTCGCCAGTGAAGTGGCCGCAAGAGAATAGAATAGGCACAGTTTCCACCAGCCTGCCCAAAGTTGCCTGCCAGCCATGCCCTCCAGCCAGCCCAGAGATGCCCTCCAGCCAGCCCAGAGTTGCCCGCCAGCCAGCCCAGAGTTGCCCGCCAGCCAGCCCAGATTTCCCAGCCAGCCAACCCAGAGTTGCTGCCTAAACGTAAGTGTATTACTGTACATTACTATAAACTTCAGTCCCTAACCTCCCCACTACAGCCCATGGCCCTCCACTATAGACCCTGTTCCGCCCACTACAGCCCCTGACCCCCTCTACAGCCCCTGACCCCCCACTACAGCCCCTGGGACCCCCCACTACAGCCCCTGGGACCCCCCACTACAGCCCCTGACCCCCCTCTACAGCCCCTGACCCCCCTCTACAGCCCCTGGGACCCCCACTACAGCCCCTGGGACCCCCACTACAGCCCCTGACACCCCCCACTACAGCCCCTGACACCCCCCACTACAGCCCCCCAGAAGTGAAAAAAAGGTATTGCTTCACTTTAAGTACATTTTCATTTTACATACATGCTCTGGTCCCACTGTGTACTTAAAAGGGGGGAATGCCTTTATTTCTCTGCTGTATTCGGCTTTCTTGGTATTCTTTTTATTCAGGTTTTTATCTACTCTCTGTACTCTATTTATGGAGAAGCAACAGAACTAGAATAACTTCCCCCTCTCCATAACATAGATGACTATAATCCAGAAGGACCACATTGAGTCTACTTTCTATAGCAATGACCTTCAAGTAGTCTACATATTTTTCTTTCTTTTTAAATCTTGTCTTTTCAGCAAATTACTAATCTGTGATATTTCCCTCAAAATATTCCCATGTTTCAATTAGTACAATTCTTTAAAACAATGACTCAGAGCTGTAATGTAAAATGTTTTTCTGTAGCTGTATCTAAAATTCAGCAATTTAAAGTATAACTAATGGCAATTTTTTTTTTCAATTTGTAGACAGAGTGGAGAGGGATTAGAACACCTAGTAGGTTTTTATTGCTGTCTGGATCCCCATTAGGGAGGTTCACCCTTTCTATTTCTCCTGTTTGCCATTATCATTGAGAGTGAAAGTAAAGAAAATCCCAAATTTTGGGTTGTTCCCAGAAAAGTATAAGATGGAAAATCTTTCAATGGGGACACTAGTTCTAATAACATGGGGGGGGGGGGAATTCCCTTAAAGGAGTTTTAAACCCTCAAGGTTTTTCACCATAATGCATTCTACTGTATGTATTAGGGTGAAAAACCTTCTGTGGTGCAGCTGCCCCCCAGAGCCCCAATCGAACCCGATCGTTCCAGCGATGTGAACGTGCCCAGCAGCTCCGGCTGCTATCTCGAGTCCTCATTGGATAGCCATTGGCTGTCGATCTAACCCAGTGACATGGGAGCCGGGGGGCGGTGCCAAGTTCTGCTGTCTGTGTCAATGGACGCAGCAGCAGGACATGGGAGCGAGCCCGCACGAGTGCCCCATTGAAAGCGGCTGTCCGTGGGGGCACTCGATAAAGGAGGAGGAGCCAGGAGTGCCTCCAGGTGACCCCAGAAAAAGAGGATCGGGGCCACTCTGTGCAAAACCCTTGTACAGAGGAGGTAAGTATGACATGTTTGCTATTTTTAAGAAAAGAAATAAATAAAAAAGGAACCTTTGCAATCACTTTTAGTTGTTGGGATTTCCCCTCACTTCCTGTTTTGGCTATGGAACAAGAAGTGAAGGTAAATGCCCCCAGTAGGACACAGAGGGGAAAAAAAATCTGACAGGAGCCATAAACCTACCTTCTATCCAAAATGACAAAAAAAGTTTTGCCTTTAGGACTACTTGAAACCTCATGCTGGGACTTTATAAGGCGGATTCAAATACACATTGTTTGCAAAGTGTACATGGTTTAAAAGAGAACCAGTCAATAATTGGTATTTGTAAGAACTGGAATCTCGAATAGAATAGAAGGGTGTCGGTAGAAGAAAAGACGAAAAAAAAGGTAATGATTAAGCACGGATTGTATGTGTGAAACGCGTCTACGTGACGGAATTCTGGTGTTATCACTGCGGTTTTCAATAAAGGCATTTTGGAACCTCTGGATGTGCAGCCACTCTTCTTTTTCAAGTATCCTACAGAGGCGAGCCGGGGCTAGCACTCCTACCTATTTCCATTTGGGTCATCATATACACCTGGAGCGACGGATCTTTTCTTCCTAGAAGAAAAGGCCAAGTGGTCCATTGAATCTGCCCCATGTTTTTTTGTTTATTTTTTGTTGTTTTTTACTTTTTATCTGAATATAGATCTATGTTTGTTACAAGCATGTTTGAATCCACTTAGGCCTCATACACACGACCGGTTTTCTCATCAAGAAACTACAAGAAAACTGCTGGGAGAGCTTTCTTGCCGAGAAAACCGTTCGTGTGTATGGTTTTTCGTAGAGAAAACTGCCGGGAATCTCGATGAGAACCTGCTCTCTATTTTCTCGTCAGGATTCTCGTTTTTCTCGTCGGGAGTCTCGTCGGCCTGTTTCCCGACGAGAAAACCGGTCGTGTGTATGCTTTTCCGAGTCTTAAAAAATCGCGCATGCTTAGAATCAAGTATGAGACGGGAGCGCACCTTCTGGTAAAACTAGCGTTCGTAATGGAGATAGCACATTCGTCACGCTGTAACGGACTGAAAAGCACGAAGACTGAAAAGCGCGAATCGTCTCTCCCCAAACTTTTACTAACACGCGGTAACACGAGATCAGCAAAAGCAGCCCAAGTGGTGGCGCCATTGGAATCAAACTTCCCCTTTATACTGCCGTTGTATGTGTTGTACGTCACCGCGCTTTACAACGACGAGATTTGGAATTGACAGTGTGTATGGAAGGAAAGCTTAACAAGAATTCCGTCAAGCTTGACAAGAATCTCGTCAAGAAAAACAACGTTTTTTTTTACAACGAGATTCTCGGTCGTGTGTACCAGGCTTTACTGGAAACTTATGAACTGTTATAGCTGGTCCTGTTTATAATGTGTGTTCTTATGATCCTTAACCACTGGAAAACAGCAAAGTCAGGTCCTGGTCCTTTCTGAAGACTACACTGTGGATCATTAACCATCTCTAGACTAGGACTCATCACAGTCTATGATTGGACAATGAAAGAAAAACAGCATAGTGATGAGGGGCTCCCTCTGCTTTCCTCTCTTGTAGGAATGTTCACTGTGTGAAGCCTCGTACACACGGCCGAGATTCTCGTTGAAAAAAAATGTTGTTTTTTTCGACGAGATTCTTGGACAAGAAACTTGTCCCGGCCGAGTGTACACACGCTCGATTCAAATAACCCGCGGTTCTTTGAATGGAGCGTACGCGGTGACGTCATCGACTACGACAAGCATGCGCTCGTCACATTCGATGCCGTCGCCGCCATCTTGGTATACCCTACCTATGCCTAGGAAGCTACCGCGCATGCGTCAAATTCATTTCGAACATGCGCGGGCTTCCCGGAGGACAGGTAAGTGTACACACACTCACTTTTCTCATCGAGAAACAGGCTGACGAGAATCTCGACGAGAAAATAGAGAGCAGGTTCTCTATTTTCTCGTCGAGATTACTTGTCGGTTTTCTCGACGAGAAACCATACACACGAACTAATTTCTCGGCAAGACATCTCTGCCAGCAAGTTTCTTGCTGGTTCTTGCCGAGAAACTCGGTCGTGTGTACGAGGCCTTAGACTGACAGCAACACAACCTCTGAGTGTTGCTGTGTGGGGGGTAACAGAAAGCTAATATCAAGACACTTTATATACATAACCACTTCAGCTCCGGAAGATTTACCCCCTTTCATGACCAGGCTTTTTTTGCAATACGGCACTGCGTTACTTCAACTGACAATTGCGCGGTTGTACGACATTGTACCCTAATAATATGTATGTCCTTTTTTTCCCCACAATTAGAGCTTTCCTTTGGTATTTGATCACCTCTGTCGTTTTTATTTTTTGCGCTATAAACAAAAAAAGACCGACAATTTTGAAAAAAAAACAATATTTTTTACTTTCTCCTAAAAAAAATATCCTATACATTTAAAAAAAAAAAAAAAACGAATTTTCCTCATAATTTTAGGTCAATATGTATTCTATATTTTTGGTAACAAAAAAATCCCCATAAGCGTATATTGATTGCTTTGTGCAAAAGTTTTAGCGTCTACAAACGATGGGAGATTTTTATAGAATTTTTACTAATAATAGCGGCGATCAGCGACTTAAAGCGGGACTGCGATATTGCAGCGGACAGTCGGGACACTAACAGACACTTTTTGGAGACCAGTGACACTAATACAGTGATCAGTGCTAAAAAATATGCATTGTCACTGTACTAATGACACTTGCTGGGAAGGGGTTAAAATCAGAGGCGATCAAAGGGTTAAATGGGTTCCTAGCCAGTGTTTTACTAAACTGTGGTGGGTGCTTGAACTAGTAGAAGGCATGGATCCATGTTCTAGTTTTGCAGGAACAAAGAATCAATGTCTTCCCCGCTGACAGAACGGGAATCTGCTTTGTTTACATGCCGTTCTGCCTGTGTAACGAACAATCGGCAGGTGCCAGCGGAATTAAGTCTGCGGTACTGGCTGATCAGCCCCCCTGCTGTTAAAAATCCCAGACAGAGCGGGCCGGCGGCAGCGCACCTGCGCGCCCCCCAATCCGTAAGTACTGGATCACGTACTAGGTACGTGATCCAGCACAGGCGAGCCACTTTGCTGCTGTATATGTAAAGTATACGGTCAGCAAGTGGTTAAACTCATTAAATGGAAATATATATTTGAAAAGAGTGCTAGAGTGTCGCTTTATTTCTCTACAATGAAATTACTTTTATTTAGCGTTATTTATGCTTTATTTTCTTTAGCAAAACATAAAGCTAGCTTCACAGCTATACTATTGTTTTTTTGTCTATGCCTTGTGACCCCATGCTATTGCTTGCATCAAGTGTGATTTTATTATTTTACGCTTGATGTCACCGAATGCAAGAAACCTCCACAGTGCATCAAACAAAGCCCCATATTCCCTCCTTTCATGCATGCTAGTAATTTCCCTTGTCCAGCCTGACATTCCCTGACATTATAAAGACATTCTAAATCTTCTAAAACACCCCCCAAGGTATTTAATGGATCCATGCGTCTTAGTAATACAAATAATTATTTGCTTGAGAGGGCCTATATTTTTTTCCACTCAACACCGTAGGGGCATGTTTGCCAGCTCATCCCGTTAATTACTGACTTGTGTCTTACACGGGTCCTGCAGGTGATTAATTGAAGGTAAAGAGCTAATTACCTATGGGACCCATATCCTTCAGAGTGATTTGTCTGCCCCAGGAGTAGCATTGCTTCTAAATGTAGGACAAAGCCTTAGGAGGTCTTGGCTGTGACCAGAAACAGTTGTTCTGCAACACTTTTACCCTCCCTCTTAACAGTTATTAGGTGGGCTGGGAACACCCACTGCTGAGCCACATGAATACGGTGGTTTGGTGTTTCCAACGTCACCATATATATGTATATATCCATTTAGTCGTGTCCGACTCTCCTCAATTCTATTGACACCATATCTGATACGCTTGAAAGCCTTTACCGCAGAATTTCCTTGGCAAATATTTTGTAGGGTGGGTTGTCAGGTCTTTCCTTACCCCCCCCCCATTGATTGGCTTGAGATTGGCATGCAGAACTTCATACACATGCACATAGCCAATTTGTACACATACCAAATGAAAGAGGAGCCAATTAACCTACCAGCGTGTTCTTATAATGTAGAAGGTAACCTAAGTACCTGTAGGAAACCTACGTGAACACAAGGAGAACATGCAAACTCCATTTTAGATACTGTACTGTCTAAACTTCGAATCAAGGACCCCATTGATAACCACTAGGTACTGTGCCGGTCCTATAAACATATACCTATTTTGTGTGCTCCATCTCTAACAAGCTCTGTTCACTTCCCACACAACAACCTCTATAGGTCTCTTTGTCAAGAAACCCAGCCCATCCACAAGGCTTTCTTTTTTGAAGTTTGATTGATCAACAGTACATTTTAATGGGAGCTCTGCATAGAAAATAGACAATAGGGCCAGATTTAGTCCTTGTGGGGCCCAGGGCACTTCCGGTTCCTGGGGGGCCCTCATACACAGAGTTTGTTTACATTTTCAATGATAGTTACACCTTTTTAAAATGCATGACACAATGTCACTATGAGGTCATGTGCACACACACACACAGTCATAGCGCTCTATGTGTGGTCCTTGGTTTAGTAACACTTTAAGCTGCACCATCACAAACTGTATAGTTTGGAGATTGTTAAGCCTCGTACACACGACCGGTTTTCTCGGCAAGAAAACAGCTGGGAGAGCTTTTTGCTGAGAAAACCGTTCGTGTGTATGGTTTTTGAGCAGGAAAACTGCCGGGAATCTTGACGAGAAAAATAGAGAACCTGCTCTCTATTTTTCTCGTCGGGATTCTCAGCAGAGTGATTCCTGCTGAGAAACCCGGTCATCTGTATGCTTACCTGCTCAGGGAAACCCGCGCATGCTCGATGAGACTTTGACGCATGCGCGGTAGCATACAAGGGTAGTGTAGGGTGAAGCAAGATGGCGGCAACGGCATCGAATGTGATGAGCGCCGGCTCGTCATAGTCGATGACGTCACCACGTTCTTGCCATTCAAAAGAACGGCGGTTCTTTTGAATGGCTGCGTGTGTACACAGGGCTTGGCAAGACAAGCTTGCCAGGAATCCCGTCGAGAAAACCGAAGTTTTTTTTTTTCGACGGGATTCCCGCCCATGTGTACAGGGCTTTACAGTAAGAACTACAACAAATATTTGCTAAATTGAATCTACGAAGCCATTATAGCTAAAATCACTCCTATAATTTAAGAAAATACTTGTGTGTCTGGTGCCAGTTAGTAATGCCTGAACTTAGATTTGCCAAGTGATTGTCATTCAAGTCTATTTGGGACAAATCTTTTTATAAAATTTCGACAATTTTTAGGCTTACAGGCAAACTACTGTTTGTCAAAAAACGGTACTTTACAGCTGCCTGAATGACAAAATTTCAACATATCCAAGCCCTTGTCCAAATGGTCTGCCGAACTAAATGTCACTATTATGGATCAGCAGTGGTTTAAGGCAATAGCAAATAACCTGTCTGCCTCCAAATGTTCCAAGTACTGGGAAATGGCACAAAAATCCATCTTCAATGGTACTACATGCAATACATGTTCGCTAAATTCAAATCTAATTATTCTAAACAATGTTGGAGGGGCTATGGCCTGGTGGGCATCATGTCCCATATGATGTGGTTCTTCCCTAACATTCATAGCTACTAGAACTTGGTCTTCAGACTCATAGCAAAACTGACAGGGATTATGTCCGGTCCTAACTTCAGACTGGCTATTCTGAGTATAGGAATAGAAAAATTCCCACCCGACCTTAAACATATGGTCATGCATATACTCTTTGCTGCACGCTTGATTCTTATGAGAAAATGTAAGTCTAATCTACCCCCAATGCAGGTGAGGTAGTCAACCTTATTTCTGAAACATACTCCCTAGAACAAATAATGAAGTACAAACAAGGTTGCCTTTCCAAATTTGATAAGCAATGGTCCACCTGGAGAGCCTTATACTAAGGTGATCAGATTTTTAAAATGAAATCCGGGGACATATTTTTTTTTTTTTTACTAGTAATGGTGGCAATCAGCGACTCTCTGCCCGTCGCCGCCGCCCGCCTCACAGCCTGACAAGTCTCACTCTCTGGGCCCTGGTTACTACTGGGTGGGGAGCGGAGGAAGATCACTCCACCAGGGAAGGCAAGGTGATAAGCAGGCAGGCGGCTGACCGGGACTTGAGCCAAGGCAGAAGAACATGCGAGCGGAGCTGAATTGGGCACGCACCCGAAACTGAAGAAATATTCCCTCTGCTCCGACCAGCACATGATCATCAGAAAGGGGCACAGTTAATGGAAAAAAATACACCCCCCTAAGCTAGTAAGAGCGGCAGAGCGGGGGTGTGTAATTCAGAATTTTTTTTTTTAATTCTGCACTGATTGTCTTTGAAATTGCCCCAGCCCCTGTTCAAATCCAATCCGGGGACAAAACCGGGGACAGACTTGGTCCGGGGACAGTGTCCTCAATCCGGGGACTGTCCCCTGAAACCGGGGATGTCTGGTCACTCTACCTTATACAATGAGACATGAATCTCATTCCCTTTATTCTCCATACACTGGAGCACACTTCCCTTACTCCCCTTCCTTGTTACTCCTTGTTCCCGATCCTATTATCCCATTACCATTACGCACATAACTGCTTACCTTATACACTAGTTACTATCGGTGAACATTCTTTAAGTATGTAACAAAGTGTTTGTGAGGCAGTTTCTTTAAGAGAAATTCATGAGTACTTTAAAAGCCATTAAGTTTATAAGCATTTGAGAAATTGTTACAATATCCTTTACTATGTCTGTACTACTACCTTTGCATGTGTAACCTGTTATTTGTAACACCCTTTTTTTTAACCACTTCAGCCCCCCTTAATGACCAGGCCATTTTTTGCGATACGGCACTGGGTCGCTTTAACTAACAATTGCGCGGTCATGCGATGCTGAACCCAAAAACAATTGGCATTCTTTTTTTCCACACAAGTAGAGCTTTCTTTTGGTGGTATTTTTTGCGCTATAAACAAATAAAAACTGACAATTTTGAAAAAAAAATATATATATATTTTTTACTATCTGCTATAAAACATATCCCAAAAAAAAAAATGTCTTCATCAATTTAGGCCAATATGTATTCTGCTACATATTTTTGCTAAAATCTCAATAAGCGTATATTGATTGGTTTGCTCAAAAGTTATAGTGTCTACAAACTATGGGATAGATTTAGGAACTTTTATTTATTTATATTGTTTTTACTGGTAACGGCGGCGATCTGTGATTTTTAGTGGGACTGCAACATTGCCGCGGACAAAACTGACCCCAAATGACACTTTTTGGGGACCAGTGACATTATTACAATGATCAGTGCTATAAAAATGCACTGATCAATGTAAAAATGGCACTGGCAGGGAAGGGGTTAACATTAGGGGGTGATCAAGGGGTTAACTGTGTTCCCTGGGTGTGTTCTAACTGTAGGGGGGATGGACTGCCAGGGACATGGCAGAGATCACTGTTCCCAATTACTGAGAACAGAAGATCTCTGACATGTCGTCTGGCAAACCGGGGAATCGCCTTGTTTACATAGGCAGTTCCCCATTCTGCCTCTGTATACCGCGATCGCGGGTCACTGGCGAACATTGAGTCTGCCGGACCTGCGGGCACGCTCTCTCCTGTGCAAAGACCGACGTACACCTACGGCAGTTTGCGCAGGAGAGTCGACCTGCTGCAGTTAAATGATGACGGCTGGTCGGCAAGCGGTTAACTGTCATGTTTGTGCTATAACATTCTTTTCAAATCAATTAAAATCATAAAAAAATAAAAAAGGAAGGGTAGCTGGGTACTATCATAAGTGGCGGCCCATCCTTAATCCTTGTGCCTGGCCCCTAATCTACATGCAGGATGCCGGATGCATGGATTTCAATTAAGTTTTTGCTTTTTTGAAGAACATGATTAGAGCCTGAGGCTCTAATTGGCTTAAAAAAAAGGTGGGCTCGGGGGGCAGAGCACTACACCCTGAGCACACCCAGTTGTGTGACAATAGCCATAGGACTTAGGACACCCGGCCAGTTTCAGGACCCACTTCCTGTTCAGCCGGGAGAAGAAGCAATGTCCCCAGAGCGAGGAGTAGATGGAGCGAGGAGCAGCAGCCCTACCCCGGATCCTTGTTATCTGCTTCCTAATGTAAGGCGGTCTCTGATCACGGCCTTCCTGTCCATCTCCCGTGGGGAGAGGGGGGCATAATTGCTGCCTTCCCGCCCTTCTCCCGCGTGGGGGTGTGACGTTGGTTTGCCAACCCCCCTCCAAATATTGAGCACCAGCCGCCACTGGTCATGAGGGATATGTACCAATGCTGTTGTCCATCAAATCCTGTAAGAATTTAGCGGGGGTGGGGGTGAGGGGGGTTGGGAGGGAAAGAGCCGAGCCGATCTGTGTTTGTCAATAGATGCACACAACCCAACTCTGGATAAAGCCTGCACAGAGCAACCCACTATAGGAAGCAACTTGTTATGGGAGCACTTGGAAGGGAGGAGGGGCCAGAACCCAGATACTGTAGCAAGGATAACTTGCTTTTCAGAATGCATGAAGGTAAAACACCTTGAGCCTTTACAACCACTTTAAACTGCAACATATTACATTTTTCCTCGCCTGCACAATTCTGCAAAAAGAAAGACGGTCTCCACAAACGCAGAATAGCTGGAAGCTTTATTTTAAGAGCTGGACTGTATAAGCCCACACGAAAAACTGGGGGAAACAGAAAAAAAGTTGAGGGATAAAACGTCTCATAAAATGACAATCATCTTTTTGGAAATTTTTTGGCAACCTGCCTGTTATTTTATTTTTTTCGTTCCACTGACTTGCACAAGGTCAGCAAGTTTGGGGAAATATACCTGCATAATTAAGCATCTGTTTCAAAGTTTATAAAGGGCAAGTTGGGCATGGGAGATTACTATATTTTCTGGCATTTTGTTAAGCCGCAGTAAAAAAAAAAAATTGCTGATCAAACGCCAGCGCTTTATTATTTGAGAATCGATGAGCCAAACTTTTAGGAAAAATACGAATCATGTGTAGCATGTCCTCATTAGCCACTTGCTCATTATTGAACACATCACCAGTCAGCTCTTTTTAAAGCATTTATTTACTAATACTAATGATACTACCGAGTATTATTCTAGCATATGGACACTAGCCTGTCTTGGAGAAACAAATATTAAAGTGTATGTAAAGCCAAAACTTTATTTTTGGTTTAGAATGGGAATGGTTGAACCCCCATCAGTTTATTTTTATTATTATTATTTTTTTGCGTATCCCACTGGATAAATTTGTATCACTTTTTGTCTGGGGCACACAATAGAAATAAGTGGAGTTAGGCTTCATGCACACTTGGCCATCATTTGCCATGGGAAAACGCAATACGCAACAAAATCGCGGCACGGTTTTGCTGTGTTTTGCATTTTCTCGTGGCCTTTGGTGAAAACGTTCCTATCCTTAACGCGATTCTTAAGCGTTCAGGAGAGGGAGGTTTAGGGGAGTTGAAGCTCATCTAAGGCTTGTTTCACACTGGGGCGGTGGGTGCAGTGGCGGTATAGCGCCGCTATTTTTAGCGGAGCTATACTGTCGCAATTGCTGAGGTATTTGGCCGCTAGCGGTGTGGTTTTAACCCCCGCTAGCGGCCGAAAAAGGGTTAATACCACCCGCAAACCGCGGCTACAGCCGTGATTTGCGGGCGGTATTACCGCGGTGTCCCATTCATGTCAATGAGAAGGAGCGGTGTAGGAGTGGTAAACACACCGCTCCTCTCACCGCTCCAAAGATGCGGCTAGCAGGACTTTTTTTCACGTCCTGTTAGCGCACCGCTCCAGTGTGAAAGCCCTCGGGGCTTTCACATTGGAGACACAGCAGCTGCTGTTTAGGCCCGGTTTGCAGGCGCTATTTTTAGCACAATAGCGCCTGCAAACCGCCCCAGTGTGAAAGGGGCCTAACCGATGCAGCTCCTAAACTCAAAATATATTTCTCCTGCGCTCGTAAAAGCGGTATTGGTGTGAAGTGGTAGTAATTTCAGATGGTAAATTTGTGTAGGATAAAAATGCGAATCCCGCTGCCTAGACTGAGCTGGGGTGGTCCATAGATAGCCAAGTGAAAAAAAGAGGAAATAGGCGCATGATCGAACGCATGGATAAAATGGATACAGTTTATTAAAACAAGTGGATGAATAAATGAAAATAAATTACTATGTATTCATAGAGACTAGGTTACAAAGTGTTCATTTAAAATGAGTAGTGCCCATGCAAGGGCAGATGCTCAATGGTAGGCTGACGCGTTTTGAGGGGTTCCCTCTTTATCAGAGCCTTGGAGGATGAGAGCACATGTCTGCAAAGTGTTGTAAATTTATAGATTTATAGATAGAAGAGCGGCTGATTGGGAGTTGTATCACGTAATCGATGATGAATTCTTCTTAGCTTTAAAGGTGTCCACATCCCAGCGCTCATGGAATAGACAGTTAGTTTGTTATTTGTTTTTGGTCGTTTTGTTGTAATTTATGTCTGTTATCAATACCTGCGTTTTGGCTTGTGAAGAAGCTGCAATGAAAGGATGTTGACTGCAGGCTGGAGACCGTCTCCTCTGGGGCACCTCAGTCCTCCTGAAAGTTCTGTGCTGCAAAGAGAGATACAGCAGCCTGGACAAATCTATAAATTTACAACACTTTGCAGACATGTGCTCTCATCCTCCAAGGCTCTGATGAAGAGGAAACCCCTCGAAACGCGTCAGCCTACCATTGAACATCTGCCCTTGCATGGGCACTACTTATTTTAAATGAACACTTTGTAACCTAGTCTCTATGAATACGTAGTAATTTATTTTCATTTATTCATCCACTTGTTTTAATAAACTGTATCCATTTTATCCATGCGTTAGATCACACGCCTATTTCTTCTTTTTTTTCACTTAGCTCCTAAACTCTGTTAGAAGCCTATGGGGTTGATTTACTAAAGGTAAATAGACTGTGCACTTTGCAAAGGGCAGTTGCACAAAGCTTAGTAAATGAGGTAAAGGTTCACTTTGCAAAGAATACCCAATCAAGTGCAAGGAAAATAAAAAAAAAAACAGCATTTTTGCTTGCACATGAGTGGATGGTGAAAGTCAGCCGAGCTTTTGCTCACGTACTAAGCTCTGGAACAATTGCATTTGCAGAGTGCAACTGCTCTTTACAAAGTCCACAGTCTATTGGTCTTAAGTAAATCAACCCCATAGACTTTTATGGAGTTGAGTTTAGGAGCTTTGGCAAAAAAATGCCAAAAGCTACTAAACTCAAGTTTAGGAGCTGCTACAGTAGTGTACATGAAGCCTTCGGATATAACCTACAACTCTAATTGTGGTTTAGTTCATTTTTCTTAGATGATAATGAGACCATCTTTAAAAAAAATCTCTCTTCTGTTGGTGATAAAATAAGTGGGATCTTGAGTAAAATGCTTCTAAATTGCTTGTCACTTCTCTCTTCATCTAAATTCTACATCATCAAAGTTTTCATCTCCTAACTAAAATTTTACATAAAAAATAATGAAGAAATTGTACAAGCTAAAAGGTTATTGAAAGTCAATGGTTTAACTTAGTACACATTGCTTTCACATACTAAATATCAGTGCTTGTTAACTACTTCAGCCCCAGAAGAATTGACATCCTTCCTGACCAGAGTACTTTTTGCGATTCGGCACTGCGTCGCTTTAACTGACAATTGCGCGGCCATGCAACGTGGCTCCAAAAACAAAATTGACGTCCTTTTTTTTCACAAATAGAGATTTATTTTGGTGGTATTTGATCACCTCTGCGGTTTTTACTTTTTTGCGCTATAAACAAAAAAAGAGCGATTTAATAAAAAAAAAAAAAAAGCAATATTTTTTAATTGTTGCTATAATAAATATCCCCAAAAATATTTATATATATAAAAAAATCGTTCTCAGTTTAGGCCGATATGTATTCTTCTGCATATTTTTGGTTAAAAAAAAAAAAAGTTATAGCGTCTACAAAATAGGGGATAGATTTATGGCATTTTTATCACTGTCCTGTCACTAGGCAAAACAGGGGAATGCCTTGTTTACACAGGCATCTCCCTGTTCTGCAGCTCCGTGACACGATCGCGGGACACCGGCGGACATTGAGTCCGCAGGTCCCGCTGGCACGGTCACGGAGCTTGCGGCGGGCACAGGTACGTTGCTTTGCCCAGCCGTGCAATTCTGCCGACGTATATCGTCATCAGACGGTCGGCAAGTGGTTAACACGAGTGGCCAGGGCCCTCCATTTTATTTTGTGGTTAATTTGAGGTCAAGGTGTTTTTTAGATGCTGTCCCATCTATAACAAATAACCACTTACCAACCACCCACATTACTTCTACTGCGGGAGGCCGCCACAGGCAGGCTGAACCACATAGATGTACTGTACGTCATCCAGCCTGCTCCGGATTAGTGGCACGCAGCTAGTAACCCGTAGCAAATTACCCAAAAAGGGGTAATTTGGGGGTTATTTGTACTGTCTTGACATTTTAAGGGCCTTAAAGTGGTTGTAAACCCTTACACACCACTTTTACCTACAGATAAAGCTTACCTGTAGGTACTGGAAATATCTCCTAAACCTGCACGGTATAGGATATATTTACCATATACACTTGCACCAACATCATTGGTCCATGCGCACTAAAGAAAGGGCATGATTGTGCCGCTTCTATTAGGGACCTGTGCCGTGACCGTCGGCTTAAGCGTATATGGTAAATATCTTCTAAACCATGCAGTCACAGAGCCGGAGTCCACGGCCCCGGAAGGAAGAGGGGTGAAGATGGACGCGCCCACCAGTGGGGACATCAGGGACATTGTGGGCTTCGTTTGCAGGTAAGTGGCACATTATGGGCTGGTATGCGATGCAAACTAGCCCATTATGTTTTTACTTAGCAGGGAAATAAAAAGGTAGTAAAACCCATCAGGGTTTACTCCCTCTTTAAGAAATTAGGCCGTCAGTACATCAGAGTTGATAACTTTTCAAATATATATACCATAGTATATTCACACGAACCAATAAATATATACTTATTGGGATTTTTTTTTACCAAATATGTAGCAGAATACTTAATTTGATTGGAAATGGTTTATAACAGAAAGCATAAAATATATATATTTTTTAAATGGTCGGTCTTTTTTCATTTATATCACAAAGAATAAAAAGCCCAGTGGTGATCAAATATCACCAAAAGAAAGCTTTATTTGTGTTAAAAAAAATGATAAAAACTTGATAAAAACTTGATAAAAACTTTGTTTGCATACACTATTGCATGACCGCACAAAATTAAGGTTAAACCTCACAAAGTTGCCAGTTAAAGTAGCATAGTGCTGAATAGCAAAAAATGTCCTGGTCATGAAGGGGGTAAAACCTTCCAGAGCTGAAGTGGTTAAAATATTGAACCCTACGGACAAAGACTGGGATGTTATTAAAGTTCATGTGTGTGTAAAGGCAGGATTCCCAATACTTTTGACAATATAGTGTATCTCAAATGTACCATTGGCTGTGAATGTGCAGGAGAGTACTGTAGCGTAGTGTTCATTTACTTACCTTGCTCAGATGCAGACACATTTCTCTGGGTTCCTGGACACGCCCAGGAAAAATAAGTTCATCATCTTCCCTCCTCCAGAACCTCAGAGAGGCGACACTTAATGAGCCAGAGGGCAAGTGATCTACAGCCAGGTGAGTGGCCCTCTACAGTCAGAACTGGTGTGTGGGCAGCAAGATAGGAGCCTGCTAGGATCCTTCAGGTCTGGTATGGATTTTAAGGGGAACCCTGCACAAAAATTAAAAAAAATATGGCGTGGGGTCCCCCCAAAAATCGATACCAGACCCTTATCCGACATGCAACCTGGCAGGCCGCAGCAAAAGTAGGGGGGGGAGAGGGAGCGTTCCCCCTCCTGAACCGTACCAGGCCACATGCCCTAAACATGGGGAATTTGTACCCCTACTATTTCACAAAGAAAGTGTAAAAAATTGTAAAAAAAACACACAGACACAGTTGGGAAAGTTCTTTATTAAAAATAAAAAAATAAAAAATAAAAAAACAATTCCAACGATGTAATACAGTCTGTCCAGTGTTGTTCTCTATGTCCCGCGGTGATCCAATGCCCAGCGATGCTGCAGTCTCCAGTCTCCACTCCACACGAAACCCCCATGACGTAAGAGGGGGCGGGGTTACCCGTCAACGTCATTGGGTATTCCTTGGCAAAGGGGAAAGCCGGGGCTTACCCTATGATGTGGACGGATGACCCCCGCCCCCTCTTACGTCATGGGGGTTTCGTGTGGAGTGGAGACTGGAGACTGCAGCAGTCTCCACTCCACACGAAACCCCCATGACGTAAGAGGGGGCGGGGTCACCTGTCCACATCATAGGGTAAGCCCCGGCTTTCCCTGGCAAACGGGGAATACCCAATGATGTCGGCGGGTGACCCCGCCCCGTGACATCACGGGGCGGGGTCATCCGCCAACATCATTGGGTATTCCCCGGCAAGCGGGGAAAGCCGGGGCTTACCCTATGATGTGGACGGGTGACCCCGCCCCCTCTTACGTCATGGGGGTTTCGTGTGGAGTGGAGACTGGAGACTGCAGCATCGCTGGACATCGGATCACCGCGGGACATAGAGAACAACGCTGGACAGACTGTAATACATCGTTAGAATGGTTTTTTGATTTTTAATAAAGGACTTATCCCGACTGTGTCTGTGTGTTTTTTTACAATTTTTTACACTTTCTTTGTGAAATGGTAGGGGTACAATGTACCCCTTATCAATTCACATAGGGGGGCCGGAATCTTGGGGTTCCCTTTGCTAAAGGGGGCTTCCAGATTCTGATAAGCCCCCTGCCCGCAGACCCCCACAACCACCGGGGTGGGGTTGTGGAGATGAGGCCCTTGTCCCCATCAACATGGGGACAAATTCCCCATGTTGAGGGCATGTGGCCTGGTACGGTTCAGGAGGGGGGGCGCTCTCTCGTCCCCCCTCTTTTCCTGCGGCCTGCCAGGTTGCATGCTCGGATAAGGGTCTGATATGGATTTTTGGGAGGAACCCACGCCATTTTTTTTATTTTGGTGCGGGGGTCCCCTTAAAATCCATAACAAACCTGAAAGGTCTGGTATGGAATTTGGGGGGAACTCCCACGCTTTTTTTTTTTTTGGTTCGGGGTTCCTCTTTATATTCATACCAGACCCAAAGGGCCTGGTAATGGACTGTGGGGGGGACCCCTGCCGTTTTTTTCAATGACATTTCTCTGTATTGCCGGGACCCGACAATTCATTATAGCCTCGAGCAGTTTTAAATGACTTTTGTTCATTTAGAAATTACATTTTGTGCAGGGACAGTTCTAAACACGGAAACATGCGCTACTTTACAGGCATACTATAGACACCCCCCAGGTACGAAATTTAACGGAATATTTCACTTTTATTGTTTCACTTTAAGCATTATTAAAATCACTGCTCCCGAAAAAACATCCGTTTTAAAAACTTTTGCATTGATACATGTTGTCCCCTGGGGTACTTTTGATTTTTCATGTTCGTGTCCCATAGACTTTAACGGTGTTCACGTGTTCGAACAAATTTTTTGCCTGTTCGCATGTTCTGGTGTGAACCGAACTGGGGGGGTGTTCAGCTCATCCCTAGTATTGGTGTATGCTGCCAGTACAAACAATGTAAATGGGGCAACGCTGTTATCTTTCCTGGTGCCCTATTCTGCCTTAATCTATTTCTTTATGTGTTTTACTCTCCAATGGAAGATGGCATTGTGGTGAATTGTGCAGCACACGTTTGACATTTGAAAACAAGGTACAAAGCACACAGCTGTGGGCTGTAATACAGAAAACAATGCTACAGAACTTTCCATGCATTTTCAGTGGGTTTTTTATTGTGATAAAGCAATTCTAGTGCTGATGTGTGCCTATGCCCTAAAGCTAAAGATATCTGACAAAGAAAAACATTACAATTCACTGTAATAAAGTCTTTGTTTTTCTCATTCTTTTAGAAAATCTCAGTGAGTTGAGAGTGCTTGATATATAGGCAAAGATAAAAGATCCTGATTTAAGCTATGTACTATGAAATACAACTAATCCATGTACCTACATTGGTCTTTATATTAGCGTCTCATAATTCCCAGCAAAGCAAGATTTAGAATGGGAATGAAAGCCAATCAGGCTGTGCTGCATTGCTCAGTGTTGTCATTGTAACCCCATTGGTTGGAAGAGAGAGCAGAGAGATGCTTTTAGTATAGTAATGGTTTTTCATTTTTCAATAAGCTGGAGAGGACTGGGATAGGGGTGTCAATAGCAAAGCTATGTTTCTTGGCTGGAGAGGAGACCTCAACCCCCACGAGTAACCATGCTGTTTGCCATTGCGCAAGCATGGGCCACCATTGTCACCCTTAAAAAGCCTGTCCTGAACAATTACATGCAATTGTGGATAAAGTGGACCAGTGGCAAGGTAACCATTCCCTAGAGACTTGTATATGGTGTCAAAGCAGCTGTTCTGTTAATATTTGCCATTTTTATTAGTTAAAGGGGATGAATATGTTATTAGATGATCTCCGAGTGATGTGCTTACAATAAAAACTGCTCTCATAATGCATTACTTAACAGACAGATAGGCTTTCATCCTAGCAACCAATAAAAAGACAGATAGGGTTAAACAAAGGAACTGGATGGGAGCCATCTAGCCAACATACTCCTCTCCGAGCACACTTACTGAACAGGAGGGTAGTGACAATTCAGCTCTGCCTGTGCTCAACATTAATAATGACCATAAATTGGGCTTTTGCCAGGGGAGGAGCAAAGAAATTGCAAAGCAAGGAATAAAGAAGGGATTTCCTTCACATTTCAACACCGGTCAAGGGAGAAGCTAATACAGCACATATATATTTTTAAGAGGAGGCCATAGTTCTACCTTAAGTAAAATTGTTACAATGTTGTCACTGGGTCTAGAATAAGTAAAAATCTTTAGTGAGACCTCATTTAAAGTACTGTGTCTAGTCTTGGAGACCTCACCTTCAAAAACATATTGATAAGATAGAACGGATCCAGAGACAGGTAACAAAAATGGTGAAAGGTGTGGGGGATAAAACATATCAAGAGTGAGGCGCATGCGCGGCAGCAACCAAGATGGCCGCCAGCCTCTAGAGCTCCGCTCCACCACGGCCCATTAATTGCCACCGGAGCTCACAGAGCGCCCCCACAGCACCCTCAACGGGATATTCGAGCGGGGGAAGCCCCCCTGATCACCCAGATGTCAGCGGTACAGGCGAGGAGGAATCTGACAAGCCAGATGACCGCGAGTCCTGGTCCCCTCAGCTATGCCAAGATGGCGGCGGCAGCACGAGGTCCTCAGGACACAGAGCTCACGGAGGACATTACAGCAGACCAGGACGTATTACCGCAACCCACTGCAGGTACAGACTATCCGCCCCTGAACCTGGCCGCATCCCCAGCCTCCACTGAATCACTGCTGAGCAGAATGACATCAGGCATCCCCACAACCCCTATGCTTGATCCGAACACAGGCCTCCTATTAACAGCCACTGATAATGCAGGCCCTTTTCTAACCCCTCTGACTTGTCATCTATGATGGCTGCGTTTGCTCAAATGCTCTCCACAGGGCTTGCTCAGAATGCGGTGCAGATCACGGCATCCATTCATGCTGATTTGCAACAAATTGGAGTGAGAATGGACGTTATTGAACAGAAAGCCGACCAGGCTGTTTCCCGTATAAACCAAAATACTGATAGGCTGCAAGATGTACAAGACCAATTAGAAACAGCGTTCGCAAAGATCGATGATCTCGAGAACAGATCAAGAAGATATAACTTTAGGGTACGGGGATCCCCGAATCTGAAAAGGAGGTTCAAGGTACTGTAAAAGCACTCATACGCAGCCTACTCCCTGATATTTCGGAGATCCGCCTGGAGCTAGATAGAGCTCACAGAGCCCTTCAACCCCCCCCCCGCTCTGATGGTCTCCCCAGGGACATCATAGTGAAACCTCACTATTATTCAGTCAAAGAAGAGGTGATGAAGAAATCCAGGAGCTCTGATAGCCTCATCTTTCAGGGGCATAAAATACAAATATTTGCTGACTTGTCACCTTTCACTATTCAAAAGAGACGTTCCTTAAAGCCTTTACTACAGGTCCTAACGGAAAAGGAGATCACATACAGGTGGTCATTCCCCCTCCGCCTGAACTTTTCCTACAGGAATAAAAGCTATGGATTCTCCTCCTTGGTGGAGGGAGAGCGCCTCCTGCTGCACCTGGGGATCCTTTCACAGGAACCTTCACCCATGCAGATTTCCAGAAACACCCTCTCTTCATCTAAAAGACCACCACCTGCAAGCCCACTGCAACACAACTGGTTGACACAAAGCTCCAAGAGGCCTAAAGAAAATCTCCCACCTTGAAAGATGACTGCCTCATCCTAGATCAGGGCCCTGATCTGAGAAATCTTTAACCTATTTGAGTGCCTGTGACTTCTGCCCCCCCCTCACTATTGCTATCCCAAGCGGGCCGGAACTCATCACATATCGTGAACTGTCAAGTATATTTTACCTACTTCTGCAGACAGCTAATGCAGTGCTATGAGTGCGGATTACCTGAACTTGGGGTGGGGGGGGATGCTTTTTCTGGCACAGGACCATAATTGTTCTGCTCTATGGACTGCCTCCTTAGAACTTCCCTTGTGCCTACAATTTTTTGTTATGGTTTTCAGTTTATTGATAGGCAGATATCACTATTGTTCGGGTGACTGTGCCCCTTCCCCCAGTAGTTGGGGGGTTTCACTACAGCTAGGCCGGGATACTCAGCCTAGTCAACAAGGGGGTTTATCACCCCCCCTTTTTTTTTTTTCTATTAGATTTATTTGTTTGGAGATAGGGGTGACCGGGAGTTGTTCCTTTTAGGTTAGGGGCTGTCCCTTGATTTGTTTGCGCCAATAATGGGGGCGTTCTGTTTCAGTTACAATTAGGGGCTACATATAGCCCTCAGTTTTACATTTTTACAGGTGCTCGGGCTGTGGTGGACCCAGTGCACCTTCTCTAGGAACCGGGGGCACTATCAGTGCTCCTAGGCTCCGCTCTGGAACCCCCGCTTTTGGGGTATTCCAGACCTCTCAGGTTACAGGAGGTGGAATGGTTAGACCATCCGCCTCCAGGGGGGGGGAGGGGATCAGGGGATCCCCCAACTCAGTTTTGGTTCAATTGGTCCTTAAAGGACGAATGTTTAGGTTTGTATTACAAGTGTATAACCCCATTCTTCCTCTTTCTCTCTTTTTCATCCTTTCTCTACTCCTCTCTCATGCTCGAAGGAAATCTCGAACGATCCAGGACTACATGCTCCCTCCCATCTCGGATGCCGGCTTCTCACTCAGCCTTCTCACGCAACATTCCTGGGTATTCTTCTGCCTGGGAAAAGGTAAGCACCTGCTTCTTCTCACAGAATCACCCCCTCTGATCCATGCCCAACGCACACCAACCCATACCCACCCTTAAAATAGTTTCACATAACACACAGGGTCTCAACTCCCCTGTCAAACGTAGAAAAGCCTTTCAGCAATACCACTCCATGCATGCAGACATACTCTTATTACAAGAAACTCATTTTCCGTCCACGTTCAAACCCTCCTTCCTACACCAACACTACCCTCAATTTTTTCTAGCATCAGCAGAAAATAAGACTAAAGGGGTTGCAGTATGCTTCACCAAGCACATCAGTCTCTCCCAACCAGAAACTGTACTAGACCCCATGGGACGTTACATTTTAGTATCCGGACACATAGACGGGGAAATGTATACTTTCGTGTCATATTATGCCCCGAATAAGGGTCAAAAGCGCTTTTTTGATATTCTTATACGGACACTAAAACCACATTTCAAAGGGTTGGTCTTCATCGGTGGTGATTCCAATATCGCCTTTGATCTTGCTCTGGACAAGCGGGCGGATGGAACATCCAAGCCCAAACGCCCTGCCAAACAGAGCACATACATAGCCAAAACGCTCCATGAGGCGGGTCTCGTGGATATCTGGAGGGAGGTTAATCCACATACTAAAGATTACACGCACTACTCAGTCCCACACAACTCCTTTGCAAGGATAGATCATGTTTTCACTAATTCCTTTTCAATTCCACTACTCCAGGGTTCCAAAATAGTAGAACCCCCTCTGTCTGACCATTCAATGGTCTCCGTGACCACACACAGATCCTCAGGAGAGAGAAAGGCGCCCAGATGGCGACTACAAGAATCCCTCTTGAGTGACCCAATACAATGTTCTTTGGTGGAAGCGGCCATTAAAGAATATTTCCTGATAAACGCTATGAAGGAGGTCTCCCCTCAAATAGTATGGGCAGCGCACAAATCTGTCATTAGAGGGAAGATCATTCAGTTATCCTCAAAGCTCAAAGCGGAACGCAAGGCAGATACACTCAGGCTCACGGAGGAATTTTACTCCCTAGCCAAAGCGCATAAACGTAACCCAACGCCCGATTCCCTGGCTGACTTGGACAGAGCCAGGGTACTTCTTAACCTACACTTAACTAAGGCAGCAGAACAACATCTTAGATGGACAGGGGCAAAGCTCTATTCCTATAAAGACAGGATAGGCTCTAAATTGGCAGCAAAACTTACTCCAAAACACCGTCCACTAGCCTTCCCTAAAATCAAGACAACTGGGGGTGACTTGACTCAGAACCCGACTAAAATTATGGACACCTTTTTAAAATTCTATTCGGACCTTTACAAACAAGACCAAAGGGCCCCTAATAAGCATGATGAAGATTTTTTAGCGAACCTGCAGTTACCCTCCTTGACGGATGATCATAGAGACATACTCGAAAGCCCCTTTACTCAAGAGGAAATCTTGACTACCATTAAGTCACTTAAAGTGGGGTCCGCTCCGGGGCCGGACGGCTTCTCCACCGGGTATTATAAAAAATTCGGACCAATACTGACTCCACATTTGTCTCAGTTCTTCAACTCTCTCAGGGATGGAGCTCAGCTAGGAACAGACCTTAACACTGCTTATATCTCAGTCATACCCAAACCTGATAAGGATCCGTGCGAGGTGAGCAATTACAGACCGATCTCTCTTATTAATAACGATATCAAACTTATGACTAAGATTATAGCTAACAGAATGTCAGGTTTCATCTCCTCCTACGTCCACAAGGACCAGGTGGGCTTCATACCCGGGAGACAGGGTCCGGACCAGATTAGAAGATCCATTGACATCGTATCCATTCTACGGTCACGTTGGGATGGGGGTAGCCAACAAACCGGTTACTTGCTCTCAATTGATCTACACAAAGCCTTTGATTCCATAGATTGGGCGTATCTCTCTGGTACCCTTGTGAGATGGGGATTTGGTCCATACTTCCTCAATCTTATACGCTCCCTTTATTCTGCACCCACTGCTCAGATACGTTTGATGGGGAGGTACTCAGATTCCTTCCCTATTGGTAGGGGTACCAGACAGGGTTGCCCCCTCTCTCCCCTGCTGTTTGCAATAGCAATGGAGACGTTAGCCATTGCTCTCCGATCACACCCTGACTTTAAGGGAGTCAATTGCGGACCCCAAGAACATAAATGCGCACTGTACGCAGATGACCTACTCCTCTTTGTTACATCCCCACTAACATCTACCCCGGTTATTCTTAAAACTTTGAAGGCCTTCAGTGAGGCCTAGGGCTTGAAAATCAATATGAATAAGTCAACGGCCCTAAACGTAACTGTCCCGCAGGACATGCTTTCACTACTCTCTAAGAACTTTGAGTTTGCCTGGGCCTCCGGGGCGATACCATACTTAGGTATCAAATTGACTTCTGACATAAGCAACCTCTTTAAGGCAAATTACCCCCCTATTCTACAGAAATGCAGGAAGGATTTGAACAATTGGTCGAGAAGCGGCCTATCCTGGATTGGCAGGATACACGCCATTAAAATGACTCTTCTCCCACGTATGCTGTACTTATTCCTATCCCGATCAAGAAACAGGTTCTGGATAAACTACAATCGGACATTATCCGCTTTGTTTGGGGAAACAAAGGATACAGATGTCCCTCGGGAATCTTACTCCGCCTTAAATCTCAGGGAGGCTTGGGACTCCCGAATATTTGGAATTATTACCAGGCAGCTCAACTGGCACAAATCTCAATGGTCTTCTCAAAGGGACAGAAACCGGACTGGCTCTCTATAGAAAGGCAAGCAGTCCCCATGAATACCATTGACTACTTGCTATGTTGTAACCCAAAAACCAGACCTGCAATACTATCCCCCACACTATCTCACTCAGTTACATTATGCTCCCGGATATACAAGCACTCATCTTTGACCTCTCCACTGAAACCTTTAGCCCATCTGTTCCACAACCCTGCCTTCCCTCCGGGAATGAATATCAGAGCTTTTAAATGGTGGACTGATAAGGACTTGTACCGAATAGGGCACTTTCTCTCTCCTGCAGGCCCTATATCTTTATCGCACTGCAAAAAGACACTAGATATGCCCGACTCTGAGCTTCTACGTTTCACCCAAATCTCACATTTCTTGCACTCCATCGAGTCTAACAAGACTGTCCCACATAAGATTACACCCTCGAACACGCTGGATCAGAGGGGAGGAATCTCTCTAATATACACAGCTCTGTCAACTCAGTTGACCAAACCCTCATATGCTCAGAGATGGGAGGAAGATGTGGACGGCTCATGGGACACTGAGATTTGGTTTCGAGCATCGCAGCAAGCTTTTAAGGGTATACTCAATGTATCTTTGATAGAAGCTAGTCTGAAAGTTTTGGTAAGGTGGTATTATGTTCCTTCCAGGCTGGCTACAATGTACTCAGGCACATCACCAGTTTGCTTCAGAGGATGTGAACTGGAGGGCACTATGCTCCACACATGGTGGTCCTGCCCGTGCATCAGATCTTTCTGGCGCAAGGCTTTCCGCACCCTTAGCTCCCTGACGGGCATACAGATCACTCCTCGACCCAATATAGCACTGCTGAACCACCCAATCCCCAATTTACCCAAACTATCCCAGAAGCTCTCATTTTATATATTGTTAGGAGCCAAATTAACCATAGCCAAGGCCTGGAAGAATCCCACAGTATCGTTCTGGGGTTTCAAGAGAAAGGTTTCCTGGATCATGGCCCAAGAGCAAATTGTCGCTAAACTTACTGATAAGAGTGAAAAATTCATAGCCACCTGGGATCCTTGGGCCACCTACTGCAATGTCTCTCTGATACCCGGAGTACAACCTGGTTTTCTGAGTACTAACGTTCCACCTTCTTAACATAAGAATTTCTACACCTCCTTCCTTCTCACATTTCTAAGTCTTCTCCTCTCTTGCCTCACTTGGCTTTCTGGGGTTTTCACTACAGATCTGATCGAGTTGCTCTCATATTCACTTAATTCATGTTACACAATTGTGTTTGTTTCTTAATGTCTTTCTTTATACTTGCCCAGAGTGGGGTCCTCCTATTCCGACGCTTCCTACTGTGAGATAATATAGTTGAAATATTTCAGCTCTTCACTTACACTACCTTACCAACCTGATGGAAACTTCCATGGGTACTGGATCCTCCACTCTCTGGGATGCAGTATGAGCCTGTAGGGGCATCCCGGGGGTCGGAGACTCAAAGTTGGGATGGTAGGGATCTTTACCCTTCTGGCTATGGTTATTCATTACAGAACATGGGAGGATAAAGTTAGGTCACTGTGGATCACAGTTCAGAGTTAGAATCTCTATGTCTATTATTTTGGACCATAGGTTGATTTGATCGCAAGTTGCATTATTGTACTGTACAGACTACTTGTTGAGATTCTTCTGTATCGCCTAAAAATTTCAATAAAAATATTTAAACTAAAACATATCAAGAGTGACTTTAGGAACCTAATATGTACAGTCTGGAAGAAAGAATGGACAGGGAGGACATGACTGAAACCTTTAAATACATCAAGGAGGTGAATAAGATTCAGGAGGGCAGTCATTTTAATATCAAACCAAAATCAAGAACATGGGGACATGACCTCAAACTAACTGCAAGAAAGTTCAAAGTGAATCTTGGAAAATTTCCTTTTACTGAAATAGTAGTTTATGTTTAGAATATACTTCCAGCAGAGGTAGTAAGCCAGTCAACAGTAAATGGCTTTGAACATGCCTGGGACAAACAGATCTATACTTAATTTAAAAGATGTATATAAAAAATAAAAAAAAAATGGGCAGACTCGATGGACCACTGTCTTTTTTCTGCTGTCACTTTTCTATGTTTCTAAAATTGTCAGAATGGGCCGCCAATTCTGGTACAGATGGAAAAGAAAAAAAAATGGAAGTCTTTCCTGAAAACATTTCCTTCACAGCGAATATATTGTAGACTAAAGCACATTTACTATGCAAATAATCAAACAGTTAATATACAGTACATATGAGCAGTTTTCTATAAAAGCAGAGCGAAGAAAATAGCAGACTACCCTGGAAATAGGCTGTGAAGCGAAGGCTGCTTACAGCTGAAAATCTAAAGGCTTTGAAAAAGCCAGAGAAATATAGATATTCAATCCCACTAAAGTCACTTGTAAAAATATGTTTTGTTCTATAAAGCACTCGTGGTAAAGGGATCAAAACCTAATGCGCAGCTTTATCAGACTACACTTTGTAAAAATCCTGAAAATGCCACGCATCTCCTGTTTCTGTTTCCAGTTCTTCTTGTTCTATGAGGAGGAGAAATGGCTCATTGTTTCATAATATTGCCTGGGATCCCTAATCTGATAGTAACCCTGCACGCTCACTTCTAGGGATGGGCCGAATACCCCCTGGTTCGCTTCGCACCAGAACATGCGAACAGGCAAAAAGTTTGAGTGAACATGCAAACCCTATTAAAGTCTTTGTGACACGAACATGAAAACTCAAAAGTGCTTATTTTAATGGCTTATATGCAAGTTATTGTCATAAAAAGTGTTTGGGGACCTGGGTCCTGCCCCAGGGGACATGTATCAATGCAAAAAAAAAAAAAAATCTAAATTACCGTTTGTTCAGGAGCAGTGAAACAATAAAAATGAAATATTCCTTTAAATATCGTGCCTGGGGGGGTCCCTTTAGTCTGCCTGTAAAGTGGTGTATCTGTGTGATGTGTAGAATAGTGCCACAGCAAAATTACATTTCTAAAAGAAAAAAAAATGATTTAAACTTGCTAGCAGCTGTAATGTATTGCCGGCTCCCGGCAATATAGATAAATAATCAAGGAAAAAATTGGATTGCCCCCCCAGTCCATACCAGGCCCTTCGGGTCTGGTATGGATTTTAAGGGGAACTCCACGTCAAAATTAGAAAAAAAAAATTGTCAAGGGCCGTAACTACTGTATTTTGCTAAGATTACAATTATATTTTCACATATTTAAAATAGTGTGCTTTTGTATACTTATGGGCCAACTGTTTTGTAGAGGGGTTTACACCACCCTATTTTAGTTAGTGTTAAGCTAAGCCTGAACTCTAGGCAACTATAAAAGATACACAATTTTTGCACCTTTGTATTTATTAATATCAGGGATCAGCCTCAGAGTGGGTAAAGGAAAAGCAGCACAAGCCAATCAGTTGTACTGAAGTGCAAGGAGTATGTTGATGGAAGGAGAGAGTGGAGTGGCAGAGAGATGACCCCATCAGTTTGCTGCTTCTCAATTCACTGTCCAGTCACAGGGTAGAGGAAACTGCAGCAGAGAAAGGTCTGGTCTCCTACCCTGCCAGCCGGGTTATTCTCAGGACTTAATGGAAAAAATTAGGGTTGCAATCAATACCGATACCAGTATCAGTGGTGGTACTCGTACTCATGCAAATGCTCCGATACCTGAAACCGATACCTTTGAGGTGCAGTTTGAGCCCATACAAAATGAATGGGCTCAAATCGCACTGCAAAGAATTGCATGCATTTTGAAGAGGAATGTGGTGCGATTCCTGTCTGAATCACATGCGGTTTTCTGCACCGCTCCAGGTGTGAACCTAGGCTTATAATAGTGACTTCAGCCTGGGTTTACACAGGAGTGGCGCGGGAAACCGCATGCGATTCAGACAGGAATAGCAATGCATTCCTGTTCAAATCACATGTGATTCTTTGCAGTGTGAATTGAGCCCATTTATTTTGTGTGGGCTCAAATCGCACTGCAAAGGTATTGGTACTCACTATCGGAAAGTACTTAACCAAAAGTATTGGTACTCATACTAGAAATACCTTGGCAGGGAGAACAGGGCTAGATCTACGTGATAAATACATCAAACACATTAAATAGGGGGGGGGGGGGGGTAAGTACAATTTTCTGTAGATGGTTGCTCCCACTTCTTCACTCCTCACCTTGGTAAGGGTGATGTAACCCTCGGACCGACCACCTTGCCTGCAGTTTTCTGGGATACACATCAAGCAACCCAGAAGGCTTTAGGACAGTCTCCATGCAGGCCCTTATCTCACACATGTATAGCATGGAGCCTAGGGTTGCCACCTGTCCAGGATTCACCTGGACAGTTTAGGTTAGAAATCATGCGTCCAGGTTTCAGACTGCCTGAAACCCGGACACATTATTCAGACTGGACTTTGGCTTCCAGATGCATCTGGATGAGAGGTGCTGACTACCAAGGGGTGAGTGAGCTCACCATCCATCCCTGTCTGTGACTAAATTCTCCCTCCTTCTCTCTCCTCTCCTGTGAGTACACTAAGGTAATTTGGGGTTCTCAGAGCACCCCTTACATCAGAGTTCCCCTTTACACCATTGGCCACAGTGTTCCCCCCCTTACATCAGAGTCCTCTCCGTACATGAGAGTTCTCAGTATTTTCCTTAAATCAGAGTCTGTAGAGTCTCCCCTTACAGTAAAGGGGGACTCTGCGAGTTCAGATGTAATGGGGGGACTCTGCGAGTTCAGATGTAATGGGTGGACTCTGCGAGTTCAGATGTAATGGGGGGACTCTGCGAGTTCAGATGTAATGGGGGACTCTGCGAGTTCAGATGTAATGGGGGACTCTGCGAGTTCAGATGTAATGGGGGGACTCTGCGAGTTCAGATGTAATGGGGGGACTCCGCGAGTTCAGATGCAATGGGGGGACTCCGCGAGTTCAGATGCAATGGGGGGACTCCGCGAGTTCAGATGTAATGGGGGGGACTCTTGTTATTAACTTCATATGATTAGAAATATTATTTAATAGCAAAATATATGTATAGTTTATACTATAAAAAAAAAATTGTGTGCCGCTAAAGTGTTCGGGTTTGACTTGAAAAAAAGGTGGCAACCCTAATGGAGCCAGCTATGAGTGACCAGGATGTGACAGCTGTATTCCAAATGCAAGATGGTGACGTGACAAAACAGATACCTTGTAAAGAACTGGGTGCAAGGAACAAATAGCTGGACTTTAAAGGCTTGTAAGTATGTTTTTTAAGTAATTGTAAACCCTCACATATACCCAGTGAAATGATTAGCCTCAGGCGATACACACATATGAAACAAATCCTCCTAAATAAGTTGTACCTGATTAGCTGAAGCCTCTCTCCTCTATAGACTTCTAAAACACACAGACCAAAGGCTTCTTCCCAGCTCCAGAAGGCAGGGGGCAGCGATCTGACACCTCACACTGCACTGAATGAGAGGAGAGCTCAGTGTAATCTGTGATCTGAGTGAATGGAATGGACACACCCCACTTACTCATAGGAAAACATGCACAGCCAAGGCTGTCAATTACTTGTTGTGAGGGGGGGGGGCATCTCCCAGGATTGCTTGGTGTTGAGTTGGACTGTCTCAAGTGACTTGTGCAGATAGTAGAGGGAAGAGAGATCAGATATGAACCAATTGTTTTCATTTCAGAGGTTTACAACCACTTTAAAAAGGTACAGTAGCTGCTGAATTTAATTTTGTAAGCTGCGGGAGATCCCATTTAGACATTTAATAGAATAACGCACGTCTTAGTGGGATTGCGGCCCCATACATAACAGCACAAAATACAGATGTACGTCAATATATATGATGCACAGAAGAATTGAGCTGGTGTCACAGTATTTGAAATCCATTAAAAAGAATTAAACCCATGACAAGACACACACCCTGGGAACCATCAGAACAATGGTATGAAAAGCTTATCACAATATCGACAGTTGTGATTGACACCTATGATATGTATGTCCTGTCTCTCACAATAGGTCAGATTTCAACACGAAAGCTCTGTTCTAAACTCCATCCACGTGTCCTGTATTTTAAAACACGTCATGGGATATCTGAACAATACAAGATACAGACCAATCCACTTCAAAAATATAGCTTGGAAGTTTTCATATGTTGACACTTGCCAAGACTCTTGCCCCTTTATTATTCAAGCCCTTGCTCCTCCCTGTAATAGTCTACCAGAAATCTACATGCATAGAAATGTAATGCTCTGGGAGAAAGGTGAGTTATGAGATACTGTAGTCTTGCCCAAAGGCAGGATAACAGCCATGCTTCTCCTAGCAGCAAGGGATCATGGGAAATCTGAATACAACTCAGCATGGACCTTCGTACAATGATACAGTTGCATGTGTTCCTTGAAAGCATCGACTCTTCTACCTGTACAGTAGAGCTGTGCTATAGCTTACGATTTGTTTTACGTGGGAAGATACTGTATACACTCGAGTATAAGCCGACCAGAGTATAAGCCGAGGTACCTAATGTTACCACAAAAAACTGGGAAAACGTACTGACTCGAGTATAAGCCGAGGGTCAACAATGCCCATTTGCACGCCTCACTGTGCCCATTGCAACTTCACTAAGCCACTGTTCCCATCCTCACTGTTCCCATCCTCACTGTTCCTCACTGTTCCAATCCTCACTGTTCCCATCCTCACTGTTCCCCTAAAATTTAAATTGAACATTGTAAATTGTACCTGAAACAAAATAGAGAGGCTGCGGCGTCCATCGTTTAAAACTCGCGGTCTCTTCCTCTTCCCTTCCGTGATAGGCGTTTTCTAAGCAGACACAGTTCCGCCTATCACGAACGTTCTCTCATCCTCAGTTTCCAAGCAGACGTCCGTGATTGGCAGAACACTGAACACAGTGTCTGCTGGGATGGGTGAGGATGAGAGAACGTTAGTGATAGGCGATTCTCAGCAGACACAGTTCCGCCTATCACGGAAGGGACCAGGAAGAGACCGCGAGATTTAAACGATGGACGCCGCAGCCTCCCAATTTTTTTTCAGGTACAATTTACAATGTTCAATTTCGCTGACTCGAGTATAAGCCGAGAGGGGGACTTTCAGCCCAAAAAAAAGGGTATATACGGTATATAAGGGTATATATAAAAGGGTACTCGAGTATATACGGTAATTTGAGTTATTATGGTGGTCAGGTGTGAAATTTCAATAGGGTTCTTTCAGAGTCAAAAGCACTCATAATCCCCTCTAACTAGCCTTAATGGCCTGATCCTCATCTATTATCATTATTATACAGGATTTATTTAGCGTCAACAGTTTACGCAGCGCTTTACAACTTGAGGGTAGAGAGTACAAATACAATACACTTTAATATAGTAGGAATCAGAGATCCCTGCTCGTTAGAGCTTACAATCTAAGAGGGAGATACAAGAGGTAATAACTGTGGGGAATATGCTGATGGAGAAAATAAATGTACAGTTGTTAGGTGGGGCCAAATAGGTTTCTCTGAAGAGATGAATTTTCAGGGATCGTCTGAAAGTGGACAAAGTAGGAAAGAGTCGGACAGATTGGGGTAGAGCATTCCAGAGGATGGGAGAGGCTCTGGAGAAGTCCTGGAGGCGTGCATGGGATGAGGTGACAAGAGAGCTAGAGAGCAGGAGGTCTTGGGAAGAGCGAAGAGAACGATTTGGTTGGTATTTTCAGACCAGGTTTGTGATGTAGCTGGGGGCCAGGTTGTGGGTGGCTATCAAACTGAAAGGAATCATTGGGCCACATATGCTCAAACTAAGGCGCAACCACTGTTCAGCATTACTAATCGGAACCTCAAACCTGCCTCTGTCGACAAAGATTAACTCATCTTTCCAGAATGTTTACTTACCTGTTTTCCATGGCCTAGGCCCACGGTAATGTTGGGAATCTCCATGCAAAAAACATCTTTGCATTGGCCATGCCTGTGCAGTCAATCCCCATAGACCTTTATGAAGTAGTCTCCCAAGTGTTCCCAGCTTCCATCAGGTTTGAATGAAGCAGACGGAGTGAAGAAGATTTCAAAAGAAGGCTCTCAAGCAGGTAAGTATATATCTGGGGAAATCTTGAGGGGCAGAATTTTCTGAATTGCTTATTACGTAGGGAACTTTTCACCCTACCTAGTAGTACTGCACAATGGTTGTGCTTTAGCTTACGGTTTGTTTTCCATGGGAAGATAATTTGAGTTATTATGGTGGTCAGGTGTGGTCAGGTGTGCCCTAGAGTGACCATCCATTGTGATGCCTGGATATACATCTGGGAAGGATGGAAAGGGGTTAAGAGAAGATCCGAGGCAGAATACATGAGTGCCCGTATCTGTTAAAACAGTAATACACTGTAATATTTTGAGGGTACGGATCACAAGCCAGCCATGTTTTTGTAAAAACAAGCAGTTTTTATTTCTAGAAAAAACAAACAAAAAAAAACAGCTTATCTTTAGAATTTGACAAAACACTCCATAACGTCTGTTACACAACAAAAGTTTGGCTCACCGCCAACATAAACTTGCCCCACAACAGGGCTTAAAGTCCCTGCTTAATCCAGGGGTCACAGCAGCCCAGCAGTATCTCAGCAACCAAACAGCCCACACCTCTCTCTAGCAACATTTATCCTGTGTCCTGTTCCACACACAACAGTTCATGGACATCTGCTGGCTTCTGGCTGCCCTTTTCAGACCTCTCCCACAGGTGGGTTAATCTGTTTGAGTCCAAGTTACCTGTAGCCAGGGTTGGAGGCTCTTTCCCACTCTCCCAAGATCTTTCCAAGACTCTGGATTTAGGGACCTATATCTGGACTTAATAATACTGGGAAAACTGTAAATTAGATTTCCCTTTGTAATGGATCGCCCAGATTTTTTTCTAGGATTGCACCAATACCGTTTTTTTACCAACGAGTACAAGTACCGATACTTTTGGTCAAGTACTCAGTGCCGATACCCTTGCGGTGTGATTTGAGCATGTGATTTGAACGGGAATGTGATGTGACTTCTGTCCCAATCGCATACGGTTCATACACGTGTAAAGGCAGGTGTCCCAATACTTTTGACAATATAGTGTATCTACCATCCAAGACCCATCCCTGGCATCCTAATTTATCAGAAGTTGATCACTTTCAGGTGTTTATTAAACCAGGGATTCCCTTTAATATATCAGTTATTATATTCAGTTTTTTGCCTGGAGTTTTCCTTTCCGTTTGTACATCCCTATTAGGTTGGGAAAGATAAGAAAAGGCTAAAAGATGTCACGACAAGCAATCAATCCATAAGGCAAATGCACAATATCCAGCCAGCTCCATAACTGTCCAGAGACAGCATTTAATGGTAATTGCTTACATGCCCTTTCTGTGTTTCTCCTGTAACTCTATCCATTGAATCCACCAAGCACCATTCAGGGCTTGACCTCTTGTTCTGCTATTGACTTTTGCTGCATTGAGGGGGAACAATGAAGCTAATTATCAGGGGCCAATCAGTTTGGTTACTTTCTACTCTTTATGGAAAAAAATAAAAAATAATGCCCGAGCACAGGTCTGCAAATAGTTCTTATGCTCTCCTTTCATCTTATACATTGTGTGTACGTCTATTCACTGCCAGCAGCCAAGTAGAAAAGAACAACTGGTTACCAGGCAACCGGCATTGATTGAACATAGCAAAACAACGTGAATGATTTCTATATTGCATACACACACATACCACTATGGAAAGGAGGAAGGCGGAGGGGGGGGGGGGAGGGGGGGGGTATGCTCGTCCTTTCCACTTCTTATCATTCATGCAATGTAATAGTTGTGCTGCCAGCCATGTCCCACATCAACAGTGCTGAATGTAGGAGATTGAAACAGTTAGAAAAGGAAATGGGGCTTGTAGTGTCCTCAGTTGGCTCTTGGTTGCTTTGGGGATTATATGTGGGAAAGATAAATATTGTGAACGTGGAGCAGGATACTCCCCACCATGTTTTCTATTTATTACCCAGATGTCAGCCAAAAACAGTATGTGGCACCATTACTGCCAATGTGTACCAAAACTGTCCCCTCTATCATTGTGTGGTAGGACTTCTCCCTCCGCCCTCCATCAATGTGTAATAGGACTGTCCCCTCTATCAGTGTGTGGTAGGACTTCTCCCTCCACCCTCCATCAATGTGTAATAGGACTTTCCCCTCTATCAGTGTGTGGTAGGACTTCTCCCTCCGCCCTCCATCAATGTGTAATAGGACTGTCCCCTCTATCAGTGTGTGGTAGGACTTCTCCCTCCGCCCTCCATCAATGTGTAATAGGACTGTCCCCTCTATCAGTGTGTGGTAGGACTGCTCCCTCTACCCTCCATCAATGTATAGTAGGACTGCTCCCTCCGCCCTCCATTAGTGTATAGTATGACTGCTCCCTTCGCCCTCCATCAATGTATTGTAGGACTGCTCCCTCTGCCCTCCATCAATGTATTGTAGGACTGCTCCCTCCGCTCTCCATCAATGTATAGTAGGACAGCTCCCTTCGCCCTTAATCAATGTATAGTAGGACTGTACCCTCTACCCTCTATTAGTGTGTATTAGGACTGCCTCCTCCAAGTTAACCAATGTGTAGTAGGCTTGTCACTTCAGTTCTCTATCAGTGTGTAGTAGGACTGCTCCCTCCGCCCTCCATCAATGTATAATAGGACCGCTCCCTCCGCCCTCTATCAGTTTTTAGTAGGACTGCTCCCTCAGCCCTCCATCAATTTATAGTAGGATTGTTCCCTCCGCCCTCCATTAATGTATAGTAGGACTGTCCAGTCTACCCTCTATAAGTGTGTAGTAGGACTGCTTCCTCCACACTAACCAATGTGTAGTAGGCCTGTCACTTCAGCTCTCTATCAGTGTGTAGTAGGACTTTCCCCTCTACCCTCCATCAATGTGTAATAGGCCTTCCCCCTCCTTACTAATCAATGTATAGTAAGACTGTTACTTCAGCTCTAAATCATTGTGTAGTAGGACTGCCCCCTCCGCCCTTAATCAATGTGTAGTAGGACTGCTCCCTTCTCCATTAATGTGTAGTAGGACTGCTTCCTCTGCCCTCCATCAATGTTTAATAGGACTATCCCCTCTATGCTCTATTAGTGTGTAGTAGGACTGTCCCCTTCACCCTCCATCAATATGTAGTAGGACTACCCCTCCTCCTTAATCAATATGTAGTAAGACTGTCACTTCAGCTCTCTATCAGTGTGTAGTAGTAGGCCTGTCCCCTTTGCCCTCTATTATTGTGTAGTAGGACTGTCCCCTCTGCCCTCCATCAGTGAGTAGTAACACTGTTCCCTCATCCCTAATCAATGTCCCCATTGCCCTCCATCAATCTGTTGTAGGACTGTCCCCTCATCCCTTATCAATGTGTAGTAAGAATGTCACTTCAGCTCTCTATCATTGTATAGAAGGACTCTCCCTCATCCCTCTGTCACTGTTAGTGTGGAGAGGGACTGTTCCTCGTCCCCCTGTCAGTGTGTGTAGTAGGACCATCCACTCAGCCTTAGGAAAGAGACTGTAGATTGTAGCGCCTTGAAAGCTTGCAGCGCAAATATTTAGTTAGCCAATTAATAGTATGACCCTAAATCCAAACTTCTACTATGCATAATATAAAATACATAACGTTTGGTGGATGTATGCACATTTAAAGTCTTCAGTTGATAGCAGAAAACAAAAACTCCTGCGCATGACAGTCTGTATATCACAATGGTATATGTCACTGGCCTTGCTGCCCTCAGGGATAGGGGTATCCTAACGAAAAATGACAAAGAAAAAAGAAGGGCGCACCAGCCTATCCATTATATACTTACAAATATACGTGGATAGTATGCAATGAAAGATTTTGTGGAATCTTTCATTGCATATTATCCACGTATGTTTGTAAGTAGTATTCTTTTATTTACTTTTAATAAACTCCACCCAAGGATAATGCACTAGGCTGGTGTGCCCTTCTTTTTTCTTTCAAGTCTTCAGTTGCCCTGACTAAGTCCAGCTCCATTTACACTAATAAGGTTGAGTGGTGGAAGACGTATGCCTTGTACACACGACCGCATTTTCCGATGGAAAAAGTCCAACGGCCTCTTTTCATCGGATATTACGTCCGTGTGTATGCTCCATCGGACTTTTTCCTTCTGAAATTCCGATGGACTTAGATAGAGAACTCTTTTTTCCGACAGACAAAAATTTCTATGCAATTCCGACGGACTAAAAACCATGCATGCTCAGAATCAAGCAGAAGCGCCAAACTGCCTATTGAACTTCATTAATCTCGGCTCATTGTACGTGTTGTACGTCACCGCGTTTTTGACGGTCGGACTTTTGTGTGACCGTGTGTATGCAAGACAGCTTGAGTGGAATTCCGTCGGAACTCTGTCGGACCTCCGTCGGACCTTATTCCGACTGACTTTTTTCCGACGGACAGTCCGGTCGTGTGTACAAGGCATTACTTTCCTTGTATATATTGCACTACATTCTTATCCCTATGTCAAGGAGGACCTCCTTATCCCTCTGACACCATTAA
Source organism: Rana muscosa (assembly GCA_029206835.1). Taxonomy (NCBI): domain Eukaryota; kingdom Metazoa; phylum Chordata; class Amphibia; order Anura; family Ranidae; genus Rana; species Rana muscosa. The sequence goes on along the minus strand of CM055127.1, from coordinate 444,584,751 downwards.
TCAGATATGTCCCCCCTTTTCCCCAGAGTAGAAAGTTTCAGTAGAGTATATTTTATAAATTGATCCTTTAAAAGAAGAATTTTTAGACTTATTACTCACCGCAGGACATGGTTTCATCGGATCTATCTCCACAGTCATCCTCCTGGTCGCACTGCCATGATTTGGAAATACAGCGGCCGTTGGCGCAGGAAAATTGGTGAGGCTGACAGGTCCTGGCTGGAAGGGATAGGCAGAATGGAATTATGGTTATGTGAAGATCACTGTAATATACATCAAGGAAATTGCTGAAAAAAACAACAACATTTCTAGTGAAAATCAGGTCTACATTGCATTCATCAAAGGGCTTGAGGTATGTTCTGTGTGTATCTGCCAACAATCCTTGGCATCCAGCCGCAAAATGCATGAACACAAAGACCCGAGACAACATACTTGGATAATGGAAATCACCAGATCCCCATCTAATTGGCTAAACTCTGGGGAAATTGCCCTTGTAAAGTATAACTTTCCTTGCAGAGTAAATAGTCAACTTGCCTTTAGTAAATCAACATTGCATGCATTGCATTATATTCTACACTAAATTTGTTCCTAGGGAGTGCTTCCTTTTTTTTTTTAACAAAGAAAATATATTGAGACATTTTCATTGTTATACATGTATACGGCAAGTAGGATACATCATGTATTGTGAAATCATACATGCCAACTATTGTAGATCTAAAATAGACAACTACCAAAGGGTTAACTGTGTGTCTAGCCAGTGTTTTTGTGTACTGTGTGCTGCTTTCACTAGGGAAAGATATTGATTCAAGTCCTTGCTTTGCAGAAACATAGAATACATCCCTTCCCCCTTGTCAAAACTGAGATATGCCTTGTTTACAAAGGCATATCTCAGATCTCTGTATTTTACTAACGATCGGCGGGTGCCTGAGGACAACTAGTACCCGGGACCCGCAGATCGTCTCTGCTGTAAATTTTCATGCTCACGCGTGCCCCCTGCAGGAAGAAATGCATAATAACATATATATATATATATATATATACACACATGATCCTGCGCACAGCTGCTGCCCTGTGGCAGTAAAAGCGTTATAGGGCGGTCAGCAACTGGTTAAACCCAGTGTGTATGAGGCCTAATGATTGACTTCTGTTAAACAGGGAGGGTCACACACTGGTTGAAATTTGCCCGATACCTGCTGAACCATCCAAATTTCTATCTGCTATGCCCAGCTTTAATCTCTATTGGAAAAACTTGTGACAAGATGGCAAGACATGGGAACACTAAGGAGAGGGACAGAGCATGGTCACCCCATAACAGGAAGTGCTTGCATTAGGACCTTTATAGCAGCACCGCCATAAATTATTTTAATAAAAGCTGCAGTTTCAAAAATATTGACAAAGACATTTAAAATAATTTTAACATGTTACAGTTTATATGAGATTGTAGTAATTGAGTTTGCATAAACACACAATTAAAGCGGAACAAGACACTCTTAATCAACATTGACCGTTTTAATCCTTATGCTGCTAGCTTTAGTAAATTAATAATAAAGTAAATCATATTTAATTGTTTTAGACTTTTTTTTACATTTCTTCAGCTACTCCCTTGTTTTCAGACTTAGGCAAATGATGTCAGAATATCCCAGGAGCAGGGTCTGATCTAGCCTATCTGATCATTATAAAAAGTCAGGGGGCATAATGAGTGTGATAGATGCTGGGTACCAGCATTCCAAATCAGGGACACTTTTTACATCAGGTGTCCCAATTAGAGTGCTTCTTGCATCAGCTGTCTGCATCAGAGTATCACCTTACCTCAACTGTCCCATTAGAATGTTCCCTTACTTAAACTGTCCCCATCGGAGTGCCTCATGGATCAGTGAATGCACTCAGAGCCCTGGGAGGCATAACTAATGTAGCACCCTCTAGTGTGCTACTAATGTTAGTGCAGGCAAATTTATGTTATGACTCATGGTTAGTTTTGAGTCTTAAATTGGATCTGGGTTTACTGCAGGTCAGGTTGGATGACTCACAGAGGCCGGTCTTTGGTACCTCCCCCTGGATCTGGAAGTTTTTCAGAAACTTCTAGAGGTTAGTAGGCGGAGGCCAGGGGGGCTGATCTGCATACTTGAGGGAACTTGGCCAACCCCCAGGCAGAATGTCCTGGCAGGGTGGCTGAGTCAGCTTCTAAATATGATAGAATGCTGAGGAGTCGGTGAGTGGCCTAGGAGGGACCTCTGGGTTTGAGGGAGGAGGCGGTCTCTGCCTCCAGGGTGGGCTCAGGCTGGCTCAGGAAGATCCTGACAGCATTACGGTTGGGAAAATAATCTTGCCTGAGGAGCAGCAGGGAGCAAAGATAAAAGAGTGAGTACATCAGCACACCCAGGGATTCACAGGGGGAGAGACTGCCACATGTAGCAAGCCTTTCAGGAGGACAGCACTGTGCTAAACCCATCCTACCCCTTTCCCTGGGAGATCTTCAGAGCAGCCAGGTGGGCTGGTAGTTCCTGCAGGCAGTAGAGCTGGGTGGGAGCAGTTCTAAAGAGAAGAGGAGATACTCCTGCATGCAGTTCACAACATATTGTACTATTTTCCAAAGAGCTCCTAGTCCTCTAACACTGTTGGAGGCCAGGAGGGAGAATGGTCCAGTATTTTTGTACACAAGCTCAAAGACTGTTTCTTGTGTCTGGATGTGAGTGGAAAATACTTGTTGCCTGGCTGTGCATGAATAGCGAAACCATTTACAAGCCCACCCTAGCACCCCCTAGATCTGGGCCTGCCCTGAAGTCTTCGGGAGGAGACAAAGAAGGAGCTTTCTCAGCTAAGCACATCTCCTGCCTGCATGCCTAAGCTAAGGGAAGATTGAATCCAGTTAGTAAATGCTACATGAATTATTTGCCCTTACTCAAGATGGCCATGGCTAGAAATGCTAGGGAGCTGTTTTTCAAAGGGATGTCTCAACAAAATAAAGCATGGAGACATGGATGGATGGAGGAGTTTGCTTGAATAGTAAAAATTAATAGACATGTGCATTCGTTTTCGTCCGAATGCACTTTTGTCCGAATTTTGGGTATTTTCATTATCGTTTTAACAAACGAAAACAAAAGTGCAGAATCCGATATCCGAAAGATCCGACATAAAAAAATGCTTTATTTTCATTTTCGTTGCGACAACAGTTCGATATAGATAGGAGATTTGACATGATGCTGACAATAGCAATCTGTGTCTATCGAACCTGTGGTAGAATGTGTCTAACCTTAACTCTATTAGTCCAAGATTATTCTTCATAGAGAGGAAAGATTCGACATAGAGAGAAAATATTTGACACTATAGAGACAGTGTTGGGGTAGACCAATCGACATGAACAACGAAGATTCGACGAAGCAGCGAAAAACATACAAACGTGGAATCTGTCATTAAAGGCTTATGGTGTCTGTCAAAAGTGCTAAGAAGCTTCGACAAGCAGCTAAACTGTACGACGCCGCAATCGTACCTCTACGGTCAAATGCTCGGCCCATAGGCTATAGAAGAATTCGAATGTTGGTTGACTAGTAATAATAATTTATAAATCTAATTATTACTAGTGTCATACAACATTAGAATTCTTCTATAGCTTGTAGGCGGAGCATTCGACCGGAAATGTGCGATTGCGGCGTTGTACAGTTTAGCTGCTCCGTCGAATCTTCTTCGAACATTCGACAGACACCATAAGCCTTCAATTGACAGATTCAACCTTAATTAATTCAGATTTTCGGATGAATGCATTTTTTAACGAAACAAAATAAATAAAAACAAATTTCGGGAGTAACTAAATTTATTAATTTTTCGAACAAAAACAAAATTCCGAAACAAAATATTTCAGTATGCACATGTCTAAAAAATAATTAAATTGCTTTTTCAGTTTGTGGTGCTCAGATACAGTTTACTTCCACTTTAAGATAATATGTAGAAATATGCACAAAAAAAAAAAACCACAGAAGTTTCCCTTTAAACTAATAATTCAATAAAGCTGTGTGAGAGAGATGCCAATTAAGTATTTATATAACATATGCCATTTTCTATCGTTTTATTTCTTCAAACTGTAACTCCTATTTGCAGCACTTTGTGCAAGCTGTTGTATGTGTTCTCTGTGAATTATGCAATTTTTTCCTGTCAGTTTCTCTGAAAACTCCAGCAGTTATTAAATTACTTTTAGCACTACTGTTATAACTATTTTGTGATGTGTTGTGACACGCAATTCATCAACAATTCTAATTGCTTTGGTCTCTTCATATATTTAAAATTTTTACAGCAATTTACTTACAGATCAAAAAATTCCACAAATTAGCCTGTATGGGCAACAGCCAAACATATCTATATATATATAGATGTATACAGTATATATATCCTCAATATTAAGATGCGTAAAAAAACTAGGCTTCCCACATGTTAATGATAGAAATATTTAAAAAGTAGAGAATACTGTAAGTCTAATTTGTCTAAATGCCAAAATACTATGGCACATCCAGATTGCAGGTTCTAATTGCAGATTTGTTTTATCATAAATAGTACTTCTATTGTTAAAATTATTATCTAGGATCTGTGCCTTTAATCTTTAGAAATGCATTTTTTTTTTTAAGTTGCCACGGAAAGAATATAAAGAGATTATGAATCTGAATGCCTTGTAATTACGTACATGTCTATGACCATGGGGAGTTCTGATGCTCTTATCAAATGACAGTCTTGACAAACAGCTTGATTTATTTTTTGTTTCTAAAGAATAATTCATCCAAAGTAGGAAAATAAAAGTCCGAGCCAGCTTGCTCCAGAGGCTAGGAGGTATTTTGAATTTTTGTATATTGACCTCTGTTTGTCTCATCTTTCCTTACCAGATTGAAATTTACTGACACAACCCCCACAATTTACTGGCACAGCCAAGTATTTACTGGCAATTCCAAAAGTTACAAAATTACACTTTTCAATGGGAAATTTTAGTATTTAGGCTACAAAGTACAATATGCACTTAGCAATGTGATTTAAAGTAGATTTAACCACTTCACTAGAGGGCATTTTCACCCCCTTCCTTCCAAGACCAATTTTTAGTTTTCAGTGCTGTTGCACTTTAAATGACAATTGCACGGTCATGCAACACTGTACCCAAAATAGATATTTATGTTTTTTTCCCCCCACAAATAGAGCTTTCTTTTGGCGGTATTTTATCATCTCTGCGGTTTTTATTTTTTGCCTCTGCTGATATCCACATAGGATGAAACATGTCAGGCTGGCTGGTGGAAGCACTCGGATGGCCGTGGAACTGTGTTTTTTTATGCCTTGATGATCTTGTACACCTGTAAGTAGACTACAATAAATTTTGTATGTTTTAACCTTACGGGCTTCACTATGCTAGTCTCTTTCTTTATATTTGGGTAATACCTCCTGCTGAGATCTGCCTAGCATCCATGTTTACCATTTGAGTCCTGGAAGTTACCCTGTCATCTGGGTTGGAGATTTGTCCTGTGATTGATCCATTTGGTCTGGAGTGTTTTTCTTTAACATCAATCCTCTGCATTATGTGATTACAACGCCTATTATTGTTCACTTTCTGGTAAGCAGATCGTGAGCACGGTGGTGTGGTGTGCCCTTTTTCTGCTTTGGCACACTGAAGCTTGGTGGTGGTTTCACAATTCCACATCTATCAAATGTTAATTGTCTTCACTTACCTGGACTACTATTTGCTATATTGATTTTCACTTAATATATTATTGAAGCGCTGCATTTTTGGACTTTTTATTTTTTGCGCTATAAACAAAAGAAGAGCAACAATTTTGAAAAAAACACAATATTTTTTACTTTTTGATTTAATAAATATCACAATTTAAAAAAAATAAAAAAAAATTCCTCAGTTTAGTATTCTTCTACATATTTTTGGTAAAAAAAAAATCACAATAAGCGTATATTGATTGGTTTGCAAGTTATAACATCTAGAAAATAGGGGATAGATTTATGGAATTATTTTTTTTTACTAGTAATGGTGGCAATCTGCATTTTTATTGTGACCGTGACATTGCGGCGGACATATCGGACACTTTTGACATGCTTTTGGGACCATTCACAATTATACAGCGATTAGTGCTATAAAACTGCACTGATTACTGTGTAAATGTGACTGGCAGGGAAAGGGTTAACACTAGGGGGTGCTGAAGGGGTTAATATGTTCCCTATTGAGTGATTCTAACTGTAGGGGGTGGGGACTCACAAGGGGAGGAGACCGATGTGTGTTCCTCTGTACTAGGAACACAGATCGGTCTCCTCACCTCTGACAGGAGATGGATCTGTGTGTTTACACACACAGATCCACACTCCTGCCGTGATCGCGGGCAATCGCGGGTGCCCGGCGAACATCGCGGCCGCCGGGCATGTGCACTGGGTCCCGAGCAATGCGGCGCGCACGCGCGCGCCCCATAGGTGGCCGGGAAGCAGGGACGTGATATGACGTCCACCCGGAGGGAGGGAGGGTTCCTGCCGGCGTCATATTACTATGGCCAGGTAAGGAAGTGGTTAAAGTAGATATTAAGCCAAAAAAATACATATTTCTTGTTCATACATCACGGGACACAGAGCGGCATAGTCATTACTATGTGGGTTATATAGAATTACCTTCAGGTGCTGGCACTGGCAACTTCCAAAACAGGAAGTACCCTCCCCTATATAAGCCCCTCCCATCCGGGAGCACCTCAGTTTTTTGCCAGTGTCTAAGGTGTTGGCCAAGGTTAACATGTATTCATCTGGGCTTGTGTACAGGTTCTCTGGGCCTTAGCAAGCTATTCCGGATCCGACCAAAAAAACTTCATAGCTAAACGGTCGGTACCCGGGCCTTGCAGAGAAGAGCAGGGTTTTGCCTGTAATGCCTCTCTTAGGAGGGCTGGACCCTGGGATCCAGAGCTCTGGTCATACCCAAAACCAAGAGGCTATCTGTGCAGGGTGCTATACAGGTCCAGGGGAGTGGAATCCTTGGGAACCCGGTCCCTGAAGGTCTAGTACAATGCCTGCCGTGAGAGGTGAAGTTTGGGCTTCTGTGGACCAAACAAAGTCCTGCGGCGGGGAAAAGGTAAGTGGGGGCCCCTCAGGAACTTGGTTCTATTGAGGGGACCCCCAAGCCTAATATGTCTTTCTGCCTGTTACCTAAAGGTATTCCCGCTAATAGCTGTATATGCCTAAGAAATCCTAGAAAATGTCTTTTCATAAAGGAAGTTTTAAAAACTGTAAACCTAGAAATGTTTTTCATAAAGGAGGTTTTAAAAAAAAAAAGACAAAAGTGCGGTACCTGTGTTTGTCCACTAGAGGCCGCTGTGGAACGTCTTTTTTTCTTGGGACTATTCCTTCCATGGTGAAAGTCCAGGCAGATGAGTGAACTCTCTATCAGGGAAGCTGCATTCCTCTGTCATGCTGCCAAGTAGTTTCCTTCCATCCCCGAGTCCTGGTGAAACAGGGACCCTGGCTCCTCTCCCTACATGGCGCCAAGAGCGCACACGTGCACGCGTGCGCGCACACACGCTTTCTTTTTATAAGATTTAGCTTCAAAAAAGGGGGCGGAGCCTGGCAGATGACGCGCTCTGTGCGCCCAGCGCTTCTGCGCATGTGCGGGCGTCCCAGCAAGATAAAAGGACTCAGTCCACGCTGCTTGCTATGGACACAGAGCATGAAAAGGAGCTGGTAGCATGGTATAGGGGCTTACAGCGGGCGGTTGATACAGGCATCCCCAGAAAGACGCATTAGTAGACACCCACTGATGTACATAGCAGCAAATTGCATTAGACTATTTCAGTAAAGGGGTGTATTGCGGCTGGAATACCTCAGCTTTGAACTAAGGAATATGCCGCCTAAAAAACTCAGAGATATACCTCTCAGGAAGTGTAGGGGGTCTCCATCGGGCTCTGAGGATCTGGAGCAGTCATCTGCACCTTCCTCCCCTGAGAAATCAGAGGTTAATACCCATAAGGAACCCCCGGGAGTGCCAGGTACTGCGGCTGTCCTCAGTCCACCTGCTCCTGCATATATAACAGAGGAGGTTTTTGCCTCAACTCTGGAGGGATTGGAGCAGAGATTGGCAGCATTGATCGCTTCTTCTCTACAGGAAAGAAAGCGCGCCAGATCTCCATCCCCTCCATTAGAGTGCCTGTTGGCAGAGCAACAGTCCCAGGAAGGGACTGACCTTCCTGAAGGGGATCAGGAGGAGGTTAACTCTGTTTTTGAGGAATCGACAGTAGATGAACCATTTTCAGCATCACAGACTGAAAGATTGTGGGTCCAGACCCTAACTGACATGGTTCGATCTGCATTTAAAATGCCTCTTGTTGAACCATCAACTACTGCTGTCTCCTCGTTGGGGTCGCTAAAAGCTCCCCAGATTAATTGCTCCTTTCCAATTCATCCATTATTGGAAGGACTTATATACCAGGACTGGGAACATCCTGATAAACTATTTTTTCCACCTAAGAAATTTCAGGTGATCTATCCCATGGAGGAAAAATTCACCCAGAGATGGAATGTTCCTACGGTGGACGCAGCCATTTCTTCTTTGAACAAATCACTGACATGTCCAGTAGATAATGTTCAAATGTTCAAAGATCCAGTAGATAAAAAATTGGAATCTTTATTAAAATCTGCTTTTTCCACAGCAGGGGCTGTTACACAGCCAGCAGTGGCAGCTATTGGGGTCTGCCAAGCTTTAAAGGATCAAATGAAAATGGTCCTGAGGGATTTGCCAGACCAGCAGGCCCAGGCTCTGGCTGATCTGCCTAGAGCATTATGCTTTGCGGTTGACGCCATCAAGGATTCTATCCATCAGGCCTCCCGCCTCACGCTGTCTTTGGTACATATGCGTAGGCTTCTGTGGCTCAAGAACTGGTCTGCTGAGGCTCCCTGTAAGAAGCTCTTAGTTAGCTTCCCATTTCATGGAGAACGCCTTTTTGGCGAAGACCTGGATAAATATATCCAGAATATTTCCAGTGGTAAAAGTACTCTCTTACCAATTAAAAAGAGGTCTAGGGGTCCGTCTTTTAAGAGGACTACCTCTCCTATCCCTGGGACGTCTGCTACTAAGCAGTTCCGACGGCCTCCTCGGTCAAACTCAGGAGGTAAAAATCAGGGACAGTCACAGGGTAATAAAAAGCCCTGGATCCGAAGAGGTACTAAACCAGCCTCCAAGTCAAGCCTATGAAGGGCTGCCCCCACTCAAACGGGTGGGGGGAAGACTTCAGTTGTTCACAGAGACCTGGCGAGAGACGATCAAAGACAGATGGGTGCTCTCCGCAGTAACTCGGGATACAAGTTGGAGTTAAAAGAGTCTCCTCCTTCCCATTTTATGTGGTCAGGCATGCCAAAAGACCCTCTGAAAAGAAGGTGTCTCCTAGTGGCGTTAGAACAACTATTGCTCCAAGGAGTAATTATGGAGGTTCCTATGGAAGAGTGGGGGTTGAGTTTCTACTCAAACCTTTTCACAGTCCCGAAACCAAACGGGGACATAAGACCCATATTGGACCTAAAGAGTCTAAACAAATTTCTAAACGTCCGGTCCTTCCGGATGGAGTCGATCCGATCGGTCACCGCTGCCCTACAGGGGGAGGAATGGTTAGCCTCGATCGACATCAAAGATGCTTACTTGCATGTTCCCATCTTTCCAGGTCATCAAAAATTTCTACGCTTTGCAGTAGAAGGGCGCCATTTTCAGTTCAGAGCCTTACCATTCGGTCTGGCCACAGCACCACGAGTGTTCACAAAAATTCTGGCCCCACTGTTGGCCGATCTAAGAACACGAGGTGTAACGATAATGGCATACCTACACGACCTGTTGTTGATGGACCACTCAGTTGCCAAGCTAGAAGTGGTAATTGTCGATACAATCAAGTATCTAGAATCTCACGGTTGGGTCATCAACCTGGACAAGTCAGCCCTACAGCCAGTGAAAAACCTGGTATATCTAGGGCTACGGCTGGATTCAGACCAGAGGAAGATTTTCTTACCTCTAGACAAGGTATCCTCTTTGAGGGGCTTGGTCCGTCTGCTTTGTGCAAAAAGACAGCCGTCCATACGCCTGTGCATGAGGCTGCTAGGAAAGATGGTAGCATCATTCGAAGCTGTGCTATACGCCCAATTCCACTCAAGGAATTTACAGAGGGCCATATTGTCAGCCTGGAACGGAAAAATTCAGGCTCTAGACTTCCCGATGGCTTTGTCCCCTTCCGTTTGGAAGAGTCTCTGCTGGTGGTTGATCCCCCAGAATCTCCAGAAGGGAAAACCCTTCAGTCCGATATCCTGGAAGGTGGTCACTACAGATGCCAGCCTTATAGGCTGGGGGCAGTACTGGAGCAATGGTCTCTCCAGGGCAGATGGTCAAATGTAGTAAAAACCCTGCCCATCAATCTCTTAGAGATACGAGCAGCCCGGTATGCCCTAGTAGCCTGGGCATCCAGACTCCAAGGGTCCCCTGTCAGAATTCAAGCAGACAATGCCACAGCAGTGGCATATATCAATCATCAGGGAGGCACCAGGAGTCGTGCAGTCCAGAGGGAAGTAAGTCACATCCTGGAATGGGCAGAAAAGCATATCCCATGTATGTCAGCTGTCTTCATTCCAGGGGTGGAGAATTGGAAGGCGGACTTTCTAAGTCGCCAACAGTTATGCCCAGGGGAATGGTCCCTTCATCCCGAGGTCTTCCGAGCAATATGTCAGCGGTGGGGAACACCGGATGTAGATCTGCTAGCATCCAGATTCAACGCAAAGGTGGACAGATTTGTCTCCCGGACAAGGGATCCCCTCGCTTGCGGCTCGGATGCTCTGGTGTTCCCTTGGAATCAGTTCAGACTGATATATGCATTCCCTCCGCTACAATTGTTGCCTCGACTCCTTCGCAGAGTCAGGTTGGAAAAGAAGCCGGTGATCTTGGTGGCTCCAGCGTGGCCCCGAAGGGCCTGGTACGCGGAGATCATCAAAATGTCTGTGGGGAGTCCTTGGACCCTTCCACGTCGTCCGGACCTGCTTTCGCAAGGGCCGATATACCACCCTTCCTTGCTAACTCTAAGTTTAACGGCCTGGCTATTGAATCCCACATCCTAAAGAAGAGAGGTCTCTCTAACTCTGTGGTATCAACTATAATCAATGCCAGGAAGCCTGTATCCAGGCAGATCTACTATAGAGTTTGGAAGGCGTACATCACTTGGTGCGAGGCCAGAAAGTGGCATCCACGTAAGTACGTTATAGGCAGAATTCTGGACTTCCTACAGTGGGCTGTAGACAGGAAGTTTGCCTTAAGTACTATCAGGGGTCAGGTTTCGGCCTTATCAATACTATTTCAAAGGCCCCTGGCTATGCATTCACTTGTCAAATCCTTTATGCAAGGGGTGACTCGTATTATTCCACCGATTAAAGCTCCCATATGTCCATGGGATCTAAATTTGGTTCTGTCGGTTCTGCAGAAGCAGACATTTGAACCTTTGCGGCACATTTCCTTGGTTCTACTCACCAGAAAATTTATATTTTTAGTAGCCATATGCTCGGCTAGAAGAGTGTCGGAAGTAGCCGCCATGTCCTGTAAAGAGCCATATCTGGTTATTCATGAGGACAGAGTAGTATTACGTCCTCACCCAGCCTTTCTTCCTAAGGTGGTATCGAGGTTTCACTTGAACCAGGATGTGGTTCTTCCTTCTTTTCCCCAAACCGAGCTCGGTAGAGGAAAAGTTATTGCATTCTTTGAATGTAGTAAGAGCAGTTAAAGCTTATCTAAAAGCCACTGCTCAGATTCGTAGAACGGATTCTTTGTTTGTTCTGCCGGAAGGCCCCAGAAAGGGTCAGGCAGCATCAAAATCTACTTTAGCCAAGTGGATTCGACAGGTCATAATACAAGCCTATGGCTTGAGAAGTAGACCGCCTCCGTTCAAAGTTATGGCGCACTCCACGAGAGCAGTTGGAACTTCATGGGTAGTGCATCACCAGGCCTCCCTGGCTCAAATTTGTAAGGCCGCAACATGGTCTTCAGTACACACGTTTACTAGGTTCTACCAGGTGGACGTTAGAAGTCAGGAGGATGTCGACTTTGGGCGCAGTGTGTTGCAGGCCGCAAAAGATCCTCATGCCTGATGGCGCCCAGCTTATGTATGGTATATCCCCCCCCTCATTTGGCATTGCTTTGGGACGTCCCACATAGTAATGACTATGCCGCTCTGTGTCCCGTGATGTATGAACAAGAAAGTAGGATTTTTGGAACAGCTTACCTGTAAAATCCTTTTCTTGGAGTACATCACGGGACACAGAGCTCCCACCCCTCTTTTGGGGACACGTATTGCTTTGCTACAAAACTGAGGTGCTCCCGGATGGGAGGGGCTTATATAGGGGAGGGTACTTCCTGTTTTGGAAGTTGCCAGTGCCAGCACCTGAAGGTAATTCTATATAACCCACATAGTAATGACTATGCCGCTCTGTGTCCTGTGATGTACTCCAAGAAAAGGATTTTACAGGTAAGCTGTTCCAAAAATCCTACTATTTCCTATTTTATTTTCGATATAGTAAGTAAGTAGCTCAGGGACAGGACTTAGGAGGGCAAGAATGGGCGGCACACAGACATAAAAAATTTACTCTTACAGTGACACTGACATCAGCGTGACGCAGTATAGATGATGATGACACCTCCTCACCGACATGACACGTCCCCTCCTGAGTCACAGTGAAAGTCTCTCTCCACGCCAGGTGGTCCCTTCACTCCACTCCAGTCTAAACAGCACTGACAGTCCTGCTCCCAGCTTGCCTTGCTCCCATCCCACAAACCCACACACGGAGCTCCGGCCGCTCCGCTCGGCTCCCTTGCACCATGACATCACAGGACACGCTCAGGCACTGCCTCCGCCAGACCCACCCACCACCGGCACCGGCGAACACACTGTAGCATGCACTTGGATGAGCCAAGTGCCACAGCCATATATTTTACTGGCCTTCTTTTCTTGTCACCAGCATTTACTGGCAGTAGAAAAATGCCAATTTTTTTACTGGTTGCCAGTAAAAATACTGACGGTTGGCAACACTGATAGGGGGCCTCAAATGTGATACCTGAAAGAGTTGTACATAATATTCAAAGTATGGGATGCTACAGAAGATGGGAAGAGATAGTGGACACACTATAGGAGATGATCAGAGATTGGGGAAATACTACAAGAGATGGTCAAAGATTTTGAACAGACTACAGGAAATGATCAAAGACTTTGGAAATATTAAAGGAGATGGTCAGCATCTGGGTACATACTACAGGAGATGGTCAGAGACTGTGGACATACTACAGGACATGGTTGGAGACTTTTGATATACTACAGGAGATGGTCAGAGTCTGCGTACATAATACAGGAGATGGTCAGAGTCTGGATACCTAATACAGAAGATGGTCAGAGTCTGGGTACACAATGCAGGAGATGCTCATAGACTAAGGAAATGCTACAGAAGATGGTCAGAGACTGGACACACTACTGGAGATGGTCAGATACTAGGAAAATACTACAAGAGATAGTCAGAGACTTGGGACCTACTACAGGAGATGGTCATAGACTAGGGACATACTACAGGAGATGGTTATAGACTAGGGACATACTACAAGAGATGGTCATAGACTAGGGACATACTACAAAGATAGTCAAAGCAAAGGCTGTGGAAATACTACAGGCAATGGTCTGAGACTTGGAACTAAATACTGGAAATGGTCTGAGACTGTGGACATACTACAGGACCCATGGTATTACTTTGTGTGCTTCTTAGGCTCAGCCGTTGTGGGGTATGCATGTGGACTCCTCTGCATCTACAAGAGATGATCAGAGACTTCAGATATATTAAAAAGTGGCTGGAAAATTGGGACATTCTTCAGGAGACAGTCAAAAACTGGAGACATGTTAAATGGGACTTCTAGAGATTACTGTCATTATAGTTAATTTACAAGCAATGCTCTTACATTAGCGCTCCTACATCTCCACCTAAAAGTTTCTGATGCAACATTTTTCATTCATATTAGTGTAGCGCCCTGCTCCTGATAATCAGGCGCTATGTTAAATTTAGTGGGTGTCTGAGCTGGTAGTTAGCTCAGACTTTGTATGATGAAGGTTAAATTAGCCTCTGTTCCGGCTATGGCTGTGTTTGGAAGGACTTCCCACTGTTTGCCTGTAGGTGGCGTTACCAGCCCGGGCCAATGTTGGAACACAAGCAGGCCAAAGTATATTGGGTATCTTTCCCCCCGGAACAGCTCAGTGGGAGTGGTCTCCCCGCTGAGCATCCTGGGGAAGGGTACTTAAGGGGCAGACGCCATTTTCTCTGGGCTCTTTACGCCTCGTGGCCCTCCTGGCTCAAGGTATGTGTTACTGGAATTTCAGCCGCGGAGCCATGGTGGTCCGAGGCTGCATCTTTGCCAGGTAGGCCCAGTTGTCCTGACTGGGGCCTACACTTTGAAGGCGATCCTGTGCTGTCTGTCCTGCGGGAGGAAGCCAATCAATGGAGGAAACCAGGGGAGGACCTGTCCTAGAGAGGACCAAGCGGAAGGCTGGTATCTTAAGGAAGGCCTGGGGACCCTATTGGAGGATGCATTGTAGCTAATGTTACCTTACAGTCTGCCGGGTTGGCTTAAAGGCTCTTAAACTGTAAGACTGGAAATCCGGGTACTAAATTCCTGTGGCAGAGGATCATTGAACAGTTCATCTTAATCGTCCTAAAGGTCTGTGGCAGAGACTGTTGTTTCTTTATCTGTTCGTGCCTCATCCCGGCTGCTAGGTCAAGTGAGAGGGGCCTATCCGGGTGAGCAATACCCACTTGAAGGAGAGTGGTGAGTGTGACTTTGGAAGCTGAGAAGTTTCCCCAGTGATCTGCTGTGTGTGCCTGAACCTTCCCCTAACCCTCCATCCCTCTACTTATGCAAGTTTGTTTGGAAAAAATGCCTGATAGAAAAGGATTCATAACTTGTGTGAACTTTCTATAGACTCTCATCCCCTAGACAACGAACAGTGAGGTAACGTGCAAGGCCCAAATATAAACCAGCAGCTCCTACGGGGGTGTGCTACATTAGCAAGACCCATTCAAAGTATTCAACCACAATGACCACAATGAAAACACTCACCCTCTCAAAACATAAACAACTTTCATAACCTATAACTGAATTTGCATAGCTACAGCATCTCATTAAATAAACCCCAGAAATTAATTGCATTGCATACTTATTGTATATTGGTACAACTTGGCATATTGTAAATGTAGCCATGCACTGCACAATCAAATTGTACAATCTTTGTACAAACTCATTTACATTTATAAAAACTACTGTATATAATAGGAGGACACATCTAATCTATCCAATCAATCTGTATCCAATCTGGTAAACCCCTGTGTTTAATAGTTGATGGTACATCTAAAGGTGATTGTATAACCAGGTTGTATAGTATATAGTGGGCTTAAGTTTGCATTTCCCATACCTACAGAGCCGCTTTATATGCAGCTGCCCCACTGCACACAGAACACAGGGGGTTGCTTGCGCAGCACCACTGCCATTTATAGAACACCATTTAATTTTTTTCAACAAATACAAGGCATTCTCTGATTGGGCAAAGTTGGGATGTTGACACCACCATCCCCTTTCTTCACTATGTCCAGTCAGAGAACACCTTATGATCACTGAAAATAAATAAATACAGGCCATTCTATGAATAATGATAGTGCCAAGCAAACTTGAGCATGACCCGGACGATTGTGGGTATCACCCTGGCAGCATTGTCCAGCTTCTTCCGAGGTCCATCAGGAATGAGATATGCATACTTGCCAAGCTGGACTAATGTAAGTGTTCAATACAAATAATTCCTGGAGTGCAGCTTTTACAGAAATAATATCATTCCTGGTAATGGCAATGATCACAAATCTAATACCTCAATTATTTTTCAAGCATTTCCTTGAAAAGGCTGATTACTACTGCCGTATAGATGTCAATCATTCAAGTTTTCTGGGAGATACATGCAGTTGCAGAAAAAAATACCTGATGACAGATCATACATTTTAATAATTCATCCGAACCATTGTTGTGCTTTACAAACACCCCAGGGTCCACCTAGTCATTAATTTTACTCATCAAGAAAATAAATTTGCGTTGCGCAAAACCACAAGTTTACAAGTGATCATTTGATTTTATTAAAAGCTTTTGAGCCTGTATGTCCTCATGAAATACTGTTAGGCTTGATTCACACCATACAGGTGTGACCGAGTGCACATTCCTGTGCGTCACATGCAAGGCAGCCCTTTAATAAATGGGCTTGCCTACACTGGAAGAAAAGTCCCTGACCCTTTCTGATAAAAAACGGCACCATGCGGTTTGGCACGTGTGGAAACTAGACATGTGCACAACAAAAATTTTTGTTTTGTTTTGTTTGTTTCGTCTCGTTTCCGTAGATTTGTAAAGATTCGTAATTTCGTAAGATGCGAGTTTTCGTAACAGTTTAATTTTCGTTGATACTGAATGATTCGTAATTCTGTTTAATTTACTTTCGTTGATTCGAAATTCGTAATTTTGTTAGATAACAATTTTCGTTTATTCGGTACACTATTCGTAATTTAGTAATTGTTGTTACTTATGTGAGATTGCCTTTTACGTTGATTCGTAACATTGTTTTGTTTTCGTTGATTCTACTACCGTGCTTGGAATGGATTCGTACTTTCGTAAATACATTACGGTCATTCGCAATCTCGTATTTTCGTTTTGTTTTCAACACGTGGCTTCTAATAAGTCCTGTACTTACTCCCAGTCCACTCCCTCAGTCACGAGACCTGACTCAGTCTCCTCCTCAACTGAATCTAAAAAGATTCAGGAATGCATTGTGACTCAGACACAAAAGAGATAAGCTGATTGGCTAAGATATTATGTAAATACATCACTCACTACACTGCCCATTCAAAAGAACGTTTCGAGAACACAAAATTACGAACAGACAAAGAAACAAATTTACGAACACACGAATGAAATACAAACATACAAAATTACGAACAGACAAAGGATTGAAAATACGGAATGCAAATCATTTGTTATAGTTGTCATTTTTGTTCTTTTGCTTTTTCGGTGTTTCGTATTTTAGTCCAATCGTAAGTTCGTATTTTCGAGCGTTCGTTCTTTTGCTTATTCGTAATTACGTAATTTTCGTATTTTGGTTCTTTCAGCTATTCGGATGTTCGAATTGGTCCGAATGAACGAATACTAACAAATTCGTACGAAAATCCATTTGTTACGAAACTAATCGCACATGTCTAGTGGAAACATGTGCATTAGCAGATGCATGGGGGTGCCCTTAACAAATAAAGGTATCACCACGTGTTTTTGTGCATGCAATTTTGTATGCATTCCCAAAACGCAGTAGGTGTGAACCTCGCCTTAAAGCAGAAATAAACCCTCCTATCATTTTCAGCCAGGGAAGCTGTCGTCCTAGCTTCTGTTTGATCTGTAATTGCCATGGTGTGATTAGTTATAACTGCAGTCATTTGATGGTTTAACAGTTTGGTTGAGAGCAACAACATATGTAACAGTTAGCATTTCAAGCATGCTGGGAATGTAACTGTTTATTCAAAACTGTTAAACTGATGGGGTTAGTTCCGCTTTAATGATTTTAAATGTGCATTCATCTCCTGAATCAAATGTAAGAAAATGATGATGCCCTTTGGTACAAGCTAAGTATTTTAGAAACATACAAGAATATGCTGTTGGAGGAAGTTTGAAATCTGCTTCATATGCAGATCTACTTCATAAAGTGGTTCTAAAGGCTGAAGTTTTTTTTATCTTCATGCATTCAATGCATGAAGATAAAAAAAAAAACATACTTGTTTAGCCCCCCCACCCCAATCCTTACCCGAGTCCTATCCGATCCAGCCATGTTCACAAAAGCCCTGGCTGTCTGGGGAACTCTCCCTCCTCATTGGCTCCCACCACTGTCAATCACAACCAGTGAGCCAATAAGGAGAGGGGGGGGTGAGCTGCGGCTGTATGTGTCTTGTGGACGCATAGAGTAGTGGCTCAGGAGTGAGCCCATAGTGGTGGTCCCAGGGCAAGCGGCTTTCTCTGAGGGCACCATTCGAGACCCAAATAGAAGAGGCTCAGAGCTGCTCTGTGAAAAACCACTGCACAGAGTAAGTATAACATGCTTGTTATTAAAAAACAAACAAAAAACAATGCTTTAATACCACTTTAAAGCTGAACTTTTGGGGAAAAAAGATTTACCTTTGCAGTGGGTCCCCCTCCTCATTGCAAAGGTTAAAGTATATCTATGGTCGATATGTAAAATTATATATGCCATTGTATTCCAACTATTTCTAGCCTGCCCTGCTCCTATTAATCTGAAAGATCTTGCATTTTTAAACTTACTTGGTGGAGATACCCATACATTTACTTCCTTGAATTCTGTGACATGCACTCACTTTGTCCTCTGCGTAGCACTACTGTGTCACACATTTCACAGAGCCTGCCTTCTGAAATACAGAGGTGCTGAGAGGAGGAGTTTCAGGAGGCCAAGTCAATACAAAAATCATTGCATACAGGCAGCAAGGTACCATAGGACATGTAGTCCTTAGAAAATGAAAGTAAAGGATAGGAGAAGCTGAAAAACATGTAGGGAATCCAGGAAGTTGTGGAAAGAGACAGCTAGAAGATAGGCAGCACTTTTTAGATTTTTCTAGTACGTTTATATTGGGTTGTCAAATATAACTATAATTTGTATTGTTATTACAATGCTACAATGCTGATGTTATAAAATGAAAGTGTATGCTGTGACCATAGATCTCCTTTAAAAGAGAAGTATGTTTTATTTTTTTGGCTCTTCATACTTACCTACAGTAGGTGGATGCAGCATCTGACCGATGCTGCATCTGTCCCCCGCCAGCTCTGCACTGAGAACCGAGCTACCGAACACCGCTGATGGCTCGGTTCTCTCACCTCCCCGAGCGGAGAGATGCTGCCTGTCAGTCAGCATCTCTCCTGCTCTGATCCTCTATGCTCACTGTAGCGCTAAGCTGTGGAGGGGCGGGGAGCAGCCGTCTTAGTGTCTCAGCGCCTCGATGAGAGGCTGAGACTGCCATCAATCCAGGCAGCTGGCGGATCCAGACTTCCTAAGTGATTAGCCCTGCATATATTTTTGGCGATTTGAGGTATGGGAAGAGAAAGGGGGGCTTGTGGTGCATGAAGTATCGTACTTTTGTCACAGTGGGTCCTTGATGGTGCCAAAAAGTAAAACTGTTAGTAATGTTTGGATGGCTGGTTTAACCTTAATGGTCACAAATATGTATGACTATGCAGTGTTCATTAACAGTACCTAAGGTTTATTCCAGGTGAATAATGTGTAAAATTACTGGTCTGTACCCACCAAGATAGTTGTGAATGGCTGGAGGCCAGTACAGGTTTTAAACAGAACATGACATTGGGTGGCACTGTCAAGGACCTGGCTTTAATGGTTGTATGTGGATTATAGACATCTCCTGTTGTTTTCTTTTGCATTACATGGGGATAAGACAAGCCTGAAGCCTGAAATACACAATGAGATTACCGGATGAATGATCGCCCATTTTTTTTTTGCATACTAGTCTCCATATCGAAAATTAAGAGGTTACTAAAGTTCGGAAATTCTCGTAAGCCGGAATAAAAATTCTAAGTGATGTAATGTGTTATATTGTATTGTATTTGTATTGTATTTTCGGTCAAAAACTGTGCTGATTAAACAAAAATCCTATGATCTGGTATTGTACAAGAAAACTTTTAGTGTTTGTCCCTTCAGATAATTTGGGACAAAAGCTGTGTACTAATGCTCAGATTATCATGCGACCACTTCAAAAGCAGTATTGTTTGTACGGTTTTCTGATCGTGAGTACGGGCTTTGAAGGGAGTGACAAGGACTTTCCTGAAAATGTTCTTGAAAAGAGATCACATCTAAGGACCAGTAAGCTGTAATGTGTTACATTTTTG
Source organism: Rana muscosa (assembly GCA_029206835.1). Classification (NCBI taxonomy): domain Eukaryota; kingdom Metazoa; phylum Chordata; class Amphibia; order Anura; family Ranidae; genus Rana; species Rana muscosa. Next base: position 444,564,782 of record CM055127.1, on the reverse strand, counting down.
CTTTTGGTTTTAGAAATACTTTAAATTCCATCTTTGGTGGTGTCCTCCATAGTTATAGTACAGTGAGTAAGCATAGCCACTCAAGGATATGAAGTGTATTATTCAGAGAATTACCAGCGAAGAAATAAAGGGAAAAACCTGAAAAAAAATTGCAGACATCTCATCTAAGCACCAATAAACTGCAATATATTAAGTTTATATTTTGGGTTTAGATGCGCTTTATAGTCTTGAATAATGAAAGTGAATGGGCATTATAAATCCAGCTTACAATTCCTTGGCAAGTGTAAATGTTGGGTGAGTCTGATTCAGCCTTTTATGAACAGACCCCACTGTGATTTGCCTTGTCTGAAATCTACCTAATAAACAAGGTTTATACCTTTGTCATCCATAACCTTCTCCACGGCAAACCAATCATCTGGTAAGTACACTACGGGGAGCCATTTTATCCGTCAATTGGTCAATTATTAATCATGATGGAAGGTGAAACACTTTTTGCTTTTTGCTTTAGTTGTTAGTTTATAGCCGTTGATGCTCCATTATTATTAATATTATTATTCATTTTTATTTTTTAATACAGGTGCTTTAAGCACCAAAAGCTGAAACCTCTGGTGGTCCCAGGCTTGGCGCTGTTATTTACTGGAGGCCATAAAAATAGGCGGCCTTGCCTGAGCCACAATGAGCGTTGCCTGTCTGCAAGAACGTCAACAAACTTTTGCAAATTCATCTTTGAACCATGTAGTGTAAAAATGTCCCACTAATGGGGGTTTATGAGCTTTTCCACATCTAATTGCTTGCTCAGTACAAATTGCAGCTCCTTTGGCATGTTTTATCTTCGGTGATAGAGAACTGCTAGGTAATTAATTTCCCGCAAAGGATAAAAACAATTAACCCCTGCCTCGCGGACTTCATGTAGCAGAATCAGCTTGTGCCAACAGAATAAAGCCAAAGTTTCTTATCTGAATCATGTGCGCCTAACAGATTTTCTGAGGGCCCCATGGCTGAGATGACACCAGTTTTTCAAAGGGCAAGTACGGTAATTTTAAATTATGGGTTGATCTGTGCAAAAGTTTTAATAATATATAAATGTATGAATGTTTCAGGAACTTATAGGAATGGAAGATATTTTAAATGAAAGTATATAAAAAAAACGCAATGACTTAAAATCTCATATAAGCTTATGATATTAAAGTCATTCCAAAAGTTTGCATCTTTCATTAATATTTCCAAGAGCAAGTGATTTTAATTTATGGGCTGGTCTGTGCAAAAGTTTTGATAATATATAAATATATGAATGTTTCAGGAACTTATATGAACCAAGAATATTTAAAATGAAAGTATATATAAACCCAATTACTAAAATCTCATAAAAGTCTAAGATGGTAAAGTCATTTAAAAATCTCCAGCTTTCATTAAAAATAACTTTATGCATGGCTATACAAACGATTCATTCACATCAGTCCCATCCTTCAAGGAGCTAACACTCTACAGGGCCTACTACCTTACCCATTTACATACACATACGAGGGCCAATTAACCAGCCAGCATGTTTTTGGAGTGTATATGTAGAATATGCAAACTCCATGCAGGTAGTGTCCTGGTTGGGATTAGAATTGAGGTCCCTAGTGATGCAAGTCAGAAGGGGTATCCACTTAAAGTGGTAGTAAACTCTGTAAGAAAAAGAAAAAGTTTACACCTGCAAGGCAATATCATAATGTGCTAATATGCATCACATACTAGCACATTATGAAAGACTTCCCTTAAAATGAAGCCCCCAGGTGGTGTGCTGTCACTGCTACAGAGGCTTCGATCTTTTCTCCGTCTTCCTTCTGGGACTCCGGATGTCTGATTGGCCAAGCCACAATGATGTCACCTGGTCTCGGCCACAGCACACAGCTCTGAAGGAACGGCACGGGTGTGCCGCTCCTTCAGAGCGCATGTGCAGGTGAAGTCACTGGCTGCTGCTCACAAGAATATTGCACGTTTAGGAGATATTCATGGTACCTACAGGTAAGCTTTATTATATTACAAAACAAATAGTTAGTGCAGCGCAAAGAAATTTGGATAAAAGTCCATTCAACATTAAAAGGAACTGAAAAAACGTCCCAAGGATGAAAGGCAAGATCCCTCGTGAAGAAAGGTGAGGTATAATCCTCTGGTGATATATAGGTGACAAGATCCTCCACCACAAAGCCAAAGGTGCTTACCAGATCAGGTGGACCTCTGTACAACAGAAGGTCATATACACGTTTATCCACAATGGGATGATGGTAATTTCCAGCATGGCTGTAGTGCCTCCAATCCGGCAAAATGGATCTCCAGCACAGCAAAGATTTCCGGCAGTGATAATCTCCAATATAGCGATGGTAAGCAGCATGGTAATGGGATCAAAGCCATCCACGGTAGGTGTATAAAAAATAGAAGGACATGATCTAAGTGTATTCCGTAAGTTTTATTAAAATAAATAACGGGCATAAAATGCTAGCGCGAATATGCGCAAATAGTAAAAAATGCCAATTTACAGCAAGATCCGAGGATCGAGCATCGAGAGATGGCAGCGGGTGACGTCCGCGCAAAAGCTCCTCCTCCCGTACGCAGCGTTACGTCCTTGCAGGAAAAGCTACCATCTCTCGATGCTCGATCCTCGGATCTTGCTGTAAATTGGCAGTTTTTACCATTTGCGCATATTCGTGCTAGCATTTTATGCCTGTTATTTATTTTAATAAAACTTACGACGTACACTTAGATTGTGTCCTTCTATTTTTTATACACCTACCTTGGATGGCTTTGGTCCCATTACCACGCTGCTTACCATCGCTCTATTGGAGATCATCACTGCCGGAAATCTTTGCTGTGCTGGAGATCCATTTTGCCGGATTGGAGGCACTACAGCCTTGCTGGAAATTACCATCATCCCATTGTGGATAAATGTGTATATGACCTTCTGTTGTACAGAGGTCCACCTGATCTGGTAAGCACATTTGGCTTTGTGGTGGAGGATCTTGTCCCCTATATATCACCAGAGGATTATACCTCACCTTCCATCACGAGGGATCTTGCCTTTCATCCTTGGGACGTTTTTTCAGTTCCTTTTAATGTTGAATGGACTTTTGTCCCAATTTCTTTGCGCTGCACTAACCATTTGTTTTGTATACTAATTATAGGCTTTGTGATTAGCTATAGTGTTCAGCTTGCATTTACCTGTGCTCCATTTATATTTGTCTGCGCTGATTGTCTAACCTTTATACAAGCTTTATTAATAAGCTTACCTGTAGTTAAAAATACCATTCCAGTATTTACTACCACTATTCACATTAAATGAAATGTAAAATGTAATAAAAGCTACTTGGAGCCCCCGTTCAGATACTTCCTATATAGGTTGTAAACTTTTCAAGAAAAGTTTCACCTTGCAAGGGAATTAGCCCCAGAGTTTAGTGAATGAGATGAATTTCACTTTGCAAAGAATACCCAATCAGGTGCAACAAATTTTATTCAGGCTTGTTTTTTTTCCTGGGTTGGCAGAAATCCAGGGAGAGCTGGATGACTCACAGTCAGGATCACTAAGACCTCCCACTTATTCCCAGAATGTACTGGAACCTTCTGGAAAGAAAGGAGGAGAGGTGAGGTGGAGCTGCCTGGAGTATTCTGAGGGCCCTGACCAATCCCCAACTGGGGGGGGGGGCCTTGGGCCTTAGCTCAGGTGTGTACAGGACCTTCTTACAATACACGGAGGTGGACAGGAGGCCCGGGAGCAAGGAGAGGACAACAGGTGAACACTGCCAGGCAAGTCTTCAGGAGGAACAACAAGTTGCAGCCAAGTTGCAGTCTGAGATGGGTGCAGAGCCAGTAAGGAGGACTGTGGTGGCATGGGCAGTGGAAAGAGACAGCTGCAGCCAGGATGGTTGGCAGGGCCTGAATAAGTGGTACTGGGATCAGTAGCCACGTGGGATAGCTAGCACTGGGACTACCATATTTGCTACACCATTGAGGCCCACAATCTCTGCCTGCAAAGGGCATTTTTGCTTTGGGCCTTGCTGAGCCAGTGTCAGGCCTGCAATTCAGTGATAGCTCATCCTGGGAGTAATAGTCTGCACGCAAGTCTGTGCTGGAGGAGGAGAGAAAGTTGTATATACGGGAAACATAAAAACAAAGTACAAGGACTGCTTCTTGACTAACGAGTGTCTGAAGATTTGTGTGCCTGGCTGTGCAGGGTGAGAGGCGGACCACAACTACCAGCAGCCCTTACCTGGGTACCGCTACAATTAGATGCTGGAAGTCAGCAGAGCTTCACCTCATTCACTAAGGCTCCATTCAGACCTGATTACAAATTGCTGCAAATTGCAGGACTTCTAATGGAACGCCAATCGCACCACAATTTTGTCGCAATTGTCGCACAGTCAATTGCGCTGCAATCGCAATGTGCTTGTCTCTAAAAAAAGGAACATGAGCTTCTTTTGGGCGACAGCGGCGTGCATTGCGACTTGCCACGATTGCAGCATGATTTAGTGTGTGACAATCACTGCAAAATCGCAGCACGATTGGGGTGCTGCCATTAGAATCAATGGCATCGCAAACACGTCTTATGTTTTGCAGCGATTTGGAATTGTGGGTGGAATTGCGGAGATTCCACCCCCAATCAGGTGTAGTGCTGAGGATAACTCCCTTGCAAGGTGCAACCTTCCTTGCAAAGTGAACAGCCTATTTGCCTTTAATAAACCAAACCCACAATGTTCTGGCAAACTAAACATCATTCCATTTGGCTTCAAGTCTACTTTAAACAAACAAACAATTTTTACAAGATATAAAAGCATCAATAAGTCTCTTTCCTTCTCAGCCGCACCTTCTCTATCCCCTTCTATCTTCGTCTGTGTTTATCTGTTGACATCATGTTCCCCAGCGCTTTACAAAGTACATTTCACCATTCAGGTCAATGTTTGTCCCTGTTCAGCTTGCAATCTTATGTTCCATTAACAAACTTCCCGACTTGTACAAAGGCTAAAAAAAAACTTTAAAGTGGAAGAAAAGTTGAAACTATTTCTAAAAAATTTCTCTCCCCCCTACATATCCTGCATAACCTGTATAAAAAACAGATGCTATGCATACTAGCTCATTATGCCTTTCTTTTGCAGGGTTTAAAAAAATAAATAAAAATCAAGGGTTTACTTCCGCTTTAAGTTTTCTCTAGATTTTGCAAGTCTGGATTGGGGCTGGAAACTTGAAGACTTCAAAGAGCATTGGGAGGGATGGAGTCTTCAGTCATGTGTCCGGGTTTTCCAGAAGCTCTGCAGGTTGTGTGTGTGTCCAGGTGCACACACCCATTATAATGCAGAGCTGAACATAGCTCAGTGTGTGTGGGAAAGGAGATGGTGTTGGAGCAGTTGTTACAGACAGGAGAGAGGCGTACTACTGATTAAGAACTCAGGCAATATCCTTGAGACGGTACTCCATGTGGGAGAGGTTCCAGGTCAGTGGACTGAGAGAGTTGGGCCAGCTGAGAGAGTCAGGGAGACTATAGCTGAGACAACTGTAAGAGAGAGTCTTGGGGACCAGAGGGAACCGTGAGTCTTGGAGGAGTGTGGAAGCCTGGAGTGTCCGGAGAGCCCCTTCCTCGAGGCCAGTTGTGGGCCTGTGCAGCAAGGAACTGCGCCCAAGGCTGAGTGAGCCTTAAGAGCCAGGTGGATTGGCATTTTTTCATTTGTTGTAATTTTGGGAGAGGAACCCCTGTGTGGGCAACCAAATACATGTGTGAACTTTCCATTTTGTTACTTTCAATAAAAGTGGGCTACCATGCTCTTAAACCTTAGTTCCTGTTGGCGGTGAACTCACTTAAAACACATCTATCACTGAGCTAGACATCCCTCAATGTCACACATGTGATCCGGCAGCTCGGTCCCCCATGTGTCAGTAAGCCCCCTGCTGCAGTGGAGAGGAGGGAGCGACAACACCAGCTGGACCATGGGAGTGTATGGGTGATATCACAACTCTGAGAAGTCACAGCCATTGTTGATTGCTCCCTTACACTAAGCTGCAGGATCATGTGACCGGGAAAAAAGCGACATTTGCAGATTTTTTTTTTATATAGGTTACGTAGGAGGAGGGAACATGTTAAGAATGGTTATAAGTAGGGTTTTCTTCCACTCCAAGTTAATTAATTAATTTATTTTAATTAGCTAAACAGATGGTACTCACCAGTGGCAGAATTAGCCCCCCTTTGTCCGTTCGCTAGTGTGAGGTGCCCACGGACTATCCTGCCGTCCATCTGCCAGTGTGAGGGGCCCGCCAGTTAGCTGCGCCGCGGGAGGAGGGGGGTTTCGTCCACTGATAGCGTTGAGGATGAGGGGAGAGAAGGCAGTGCTGAGACAGTGGACGTGGACCGCCCCGCCCCGCCCCTATACAGAAAGAATGTAGGGAGGCGAAGGCGGTCACTGAAAAAAAAAAAGCTGACCAGCTGACACCAATCTCGTGAAGGGGGAGGAACTCTCTCCTGCGATTGCCAGGAGTACACATGAGGAAAAGGCATCCCTAGGCTCACCGTGTGACAGAGTTCTGAGGAGGAATCGATTGCCTGAACTAAGTACAGTAAGTGACAAATTGCCAGTGTAATCGATTCCAACCTCCACCACCTCTGCCTCTTACTGATCCCATCCCCCCACCACTGCTGCCACCCCCCCTCAACACCACCGCTGCCACCCCCCCTCAACACTGCCACCTCTGACACCCCCCTTCAACACCACCGCCGCTGCCACCCCCTCTCAACACCACCACTGACACACCCCCTCAACACTACCACTGCCACCTCTGCCACCCCCCCTCAATACCACCGCTGCCACCCCCTTAATACCACTGCTGCCACCCCCCCTCAACACCACTGCTGCCACCCCCCCTCAACACCACCGCTGCCACCCCCCTCAACACCACTGCTACCACCCCACCTCAACACCACCGCTGCCACCCCCCTCAACACCACCACTGCCACCCCCTCTCAACACTACCACTGCCACCCCCTCTCAACACTACCACTGCCACCCCCTCTCAATACTACCACTGCTACCACCCCTCAACACTATCACTGCCACCCCCATCAACACAGCCGCTGCCACACCCCCCTCCCCAACACCACCGCTGCCACCCCCCTTCAACACCACCACTGCTGACACTGATGCCACCCCCCCAACACCCCTCAAAAAAAAGTATCAAAATTATGCTTTTTTTTGGGGGGGGGGGGCCTTCATGATTTCTTGCACCGGGGCCCTATAGTTTCTAGTTACGCCTCTGGTACTCACATTAAAGTGTCACTTGTGTTGGTGGCTGCTCTGTTCAGTGAAATCTTTATTCCTATTTACACCATTACCCCCACAGCGGTGATTTCCCAGTGCTGCAGGGGTTAATATGAGCCACTGGACCTGTCATATGCACTTGTTAAAAGTGATGGCTATAACCCCCATTTCTGCCCCCCCTACTTCATTCACAGAAGCTGTATGAAGGCTTCCTGTAATGAAAAGTCGTCTATGAATGGCGGATGGGCAGATACAAGAAAGGTCCACCTCCTTCATTCATAGAGTGTTTTTCATTGCCGAAAGTGATAGAACAGGGGCTGGCATAGTTGCTATTCTTGAGTTCCCATGACAAGTCTAGTGGCTCATGTTAACCCCCACAGCACTGGAAGATCACAGACATTGGGGAGGAAAGAACATTTCACCAAACAGGGCAGCCACCAGCACAAGGGATAATTCTCATTCAATGTACCGTCACTTGCTGATTAAAAAAAAGAAATGTGCCAAATGTGGCACCGGAGGGGAGACAGATTAGCGAAAGTTCCCCTTTTGAGTGGAACTCCGCTTTAAGCTTCAAACCATCTTTCTTTCCAGTCCTCGTAAAGCTCAATAATGGCAAGTAACATTAAAATCTATTGGATCCCTAGCAAAAGTATAATGGAAGAGTAGCAAGAAGCCATTAAAAATGCAAGACATGTTTGGGTAAGCAAATTTCCCAATTAATGTAAAAAAACATAAAAATAGATCAAATGAGAAAAATAAAAATCAATCTATTCCTCAAAAATTATCTAAACGATAACATCTTAGGAGGATGACCTAAGTCTAACCCAGAACAATTTGTGGTCTGCAATGATTCGTTGAAGTGTAAGCTGGGTTTCACGCTAAGAAGAAAAAAGATCTTAAGTACATCTCTCCATTTTCTATTACGGTAATGTCCTCCAAGTGCGGCCTTTACTTCCATTTTCTGCCCACTCATGTAAAAGGGTTCCATGGTGGTGCTGATAAAAACTGTCTTTAGAAATTATTGTCAACAGGAGAAGAAAAATGATCATTATCTAAAAGAAAACCACAACTAAAACACCATCAAATTTGATGTTTTTCAGCACTCAGATGTGTGAAACTACTGAGTGCTTAACACATTCTATTGATTTGTCTTCTGCAGTAATGGGTACTTTGTTCTTTCAACACATGGAACCAGGTGTACTGTATCACAATAACCTAAATTGGACATAGGAAAGCAGTACAGGAGTTCTGATAGTTATTATAGTATAAGAGAATTTCAACTCTGGCATGACTTTAAAGAGGAACTTAAAGTGAGTGTCTGCTTTTCCCATGTACATAAATAAATAAATAAAATAAAACATTGTGAGGGTCTTGTGTTGGCCTGCATGGTCACCACAAGTAATCGTAACCCATTCATGCTTGGATTCAGTTCCCTTAATCACAATGAGTTCCTCTGAGCCAAGGGCTCCTTCGGGCACGCAGGGACTCTAGATGCTCCTATTACTTTCTCCTTCATATGAACTTTAGAGACCCGGATGGCCCTAACCAATATTCTCTAGCTGTGCTTCTACATACCCACTACAAGCCTTACACTAACGAGTCACAATGAAGCCCAAACTAACAAAAGCCTGTTGCCAGGAGATATTTACAATAGAGGTTAGGAGAAGAAGTATTTCAGAAACAGAAAACCTTTTCAATGTTTTACTTGAACAATCAACCAAATCCATATATATGTGCTCACAATCAACCTGGCCCCAGATGATGGCACAATATTTAATTGCAAACAGTCACTAGATAAGTGAGGTGAGGGGATGTGAGATAAGGAGTAGCCCATATGACCTATCGTATCCTGCTTTCACCCAATAGACGGCTCTAACAATATTTCATATAACCTATATCCTTGCTGTAGTTGGCTCTAAGCTTCTTCCCACAAGTGCCCAGTACTTATCACCTACTTATGGTGCCCTCTAGTGGCTCCCACAGCACCTACACTGCCTACTGATCCAAAAGATCCAATAGCACCATCTTGTAACCAAAAATGAGAACTACTATTTCCCCTTTTGAGGGTCCTTACAGCATGGACAGCATAGCTCTCATGTAACATTCAAACAGCAGCTTGGGCACACAGCTAGTGAATTGAATAATAATATATGATTGATGGGTATCATTCAACCCAGAAGATGAGTGGTGCTGGAACAGGGAACAGTGATTTTTTGGGGACTACTGGAATGAAAATGAGTATTGCAGCAAAAGCTGCTTTATAGTTTTTCACCACAATGGGGCACAGACATTTTTATTTCTTTAAAACCTACAGTTGGGCAGACCTTCACAGCCCCATCTAATTACCTTATTTTTGCTCTCACACCACTCTATGCAGCCATCAAAAGTGAAAGTGTAAGCTATGTAAGTTACATGTCCCTTGAGTCTTGCTTACATGGGACTGCAGACTCTTGAGTGAAAGTGCTGCCACATGGGTAAGACACATACATGTTCATACTTGGAAGTAATAAGTATTTCCTCTGGCTCCCACTGCTTTATGGTGTGTGCAGGAACTGGGAAGAGGCAGCTAGCTCCCTAAAGTGCAAACAAAGTACATTGACAGCACTGGACCGGACCTGCAGCAGAGCAGCAGAGTGAGAGAAGAGGAGAACTCTGGATCCTCTGGGCTTGTAAATATACGTATTATTACAATAGCACTAAACATAAGTAAGAAGAACATTTGATTTGCACTGGAAAAGTGAAGTTCCTCTTTAAAACCACGTTAATGTTACCATCCCCATTGACTTCAATGCATTTCCCAAAAATAGCAAAATATCCACATTTCTGCTATCAGTTTCTGCTATGCAGTTTACTCTGCATTTCAGGTCCCAGTTCCCCAGATTGCACACAATCACTATGATTGGGTCTCACTCTGCATGTTAGATCATTATACTATACATTATGCAGAAAGAAGATTGGCACAAGAAGAGAAAATATGACTGGCAGTGACTGAGTCATGTACTCTAACCTTCGCATACCTTACAGACCTGCCCACGATTAATGCTGTAGTGAACTGGTGAATGGCTCCACCAAGCATTAATAGCAAAATAAAACCTCCATCAAAAAGGGGTGCTGGTGAAGATCCCTATTTTCCTATATGTGTATGGTGTCAATCAATTCACTACAACACCCTGCATGAGCTGTGGGCAAGTCTGTAGGGAGTGCGGCAGATACAACACAACTTCCCCAGGTACTCTAAGCCATCACTGTGGGTACTAACCAGAGCTGTAGGATATCACTGGGCTATTAAGAGACTTCTCACAGCCAAAATACCAGTTTAGGAAAATTCTGTCCTGAAAATTTCCACCATGAATACAGGGAAATTAAAACTTTTAGTTTTGCTCTTCCCTACTCTGCACCTCAGATCACAGTTCCACCTATTGCCCACTATCACTATGATTGGGTCTCACCCTACAACACCCTGCATGAATTGCGGGCAAATCTATAGGGAGTGCGACGGATACCACACAACTTCCCCAAGTACTCTAACCCATCACTGTAGGAGCTAACCAGAGCTGTAGGATATCACTGGGCTATTAAGAACTCAAGGGACCTCTTAGAGCCAAAATACCAGTTTTAGAAAATTCTGCCATGAAAATTTTCACCATGAATTCAGGGAAATTAAAACATTCAGAGTTTTGATCTTCCCTACTTTACACCTCAGGTCCTGCTCCACTCATTGCCCACAATCACTATTATTGGGTCTCAATTGTTGGATCCTGTTCCTATACATTATGTAGATTGCAGTAAGAGGATTGACACAAGGAAATCTGTTTGGCAGTGACCGAGCAAGGTACTCTAATGCCTTGTACACACGATTGGAATTAACGATGGAAAAAGTCAGACGGACTTTTTTTATCAGATATTCCGACCATGTGTATGCCCCATCGGACTATTTCCATCCGAAATTCCGATGAATTCCCTCAGAGTTTAGATAGAGAACATGTTCTCTTTTACTCCGATGGAATTCCCATGTGATTTTGGCCAGGCAAAAGACCGGCCGTGTGTACGGGGCATAACATTCACACACCTTACATACCTGCCTACAGTTTATGCAGGATTCTCTAGTGAATTGGTGGATGGCCTCACCATGTAATTATGGGTAAAATAGTATCTTCACCATAAAGAGATGCTGGTAAAGATCCTTATACAATACAACTTCCCCAGGTAATCTAACCTATCACTGTTGGAGCTGCCCACAGCTGTAAGAAATAATTGGGCTATTAAGAACACCGTAGACCTCTCACAGCCAAAGTACCAGTTTTGGAAATTTTTGTGACGGCACACTGCATATAAATCCAAACAATAGCTTTTAAACAGTATGAAAAATTATGTGTTTAGCTTCTCTGGGTTTATTTTAAAGTGTAATCTCTTTATCATCGGTGCTACTTATGTGTGACACGCTACAGTTTCCTGCCGTGTACAAAGAGTCGCTCACACATCTTACCTGAGCAGGTCTCATTAAATTCGTCTTCATTATTTCCGCAATCATTGGCGCCATCACAAAGCCACCTCTTGGGAATGCAGCGGTTACTCTGGCACTTAAATTGATCTCCCGGACAGCTGTGGTTCACTAGCAAAACAAGAAGCCGCAAGTGAAAACACTTAACATGCGATGCTTGCAAATGAGCCCGGCTCCAAAATAATGCATGTAAATGGGGCTCCAAAATTATAGCGTGATGAGGGAGCATGTCAGATAGCATTTATTTTTATTAACAGATGAATAAAGAGCTAAATGAGTTTTTAATGGTATTTTGTTCAAAAGAAAATGAATGCTACTAAGTCATTTGTCAACACTGAGATAAGCTTTAATTCCAGAAACAATGGCTCATAATTTTTATATTGTTAACAACCAAATGGTAATCAGCTTTTTAGTGATTCATGTTCCGGAAAGTGATCTTCCAGTGGCAGTACTCAGCATAATTGGCTTTTGCGCAACTTACGTTAAACATTTATTTTTCTCAACAGTTTTGGTCCTAGTACAGTAAATAATGAACTGCGCTAAAAGAAAGTTAACCTTTATAGAGAGTAAAGAAACATTCATCAATTCTTGCCTCTAGAGCTCGTAATACCCATTCCCCAACCATAAACAGTACACATTGTGGTTGATTTGTAGGGAATCTGTTGTAAAAAAGGTAGAATGTACCAACTCCAAGCAAACAGGTCCCTGGAGGATCTACTACCATGCTGTTCCAAAAAAAGATTGCCTAATTTTTTTTGAGAAAAATAAACCTTAGTCAAAAGGGATTTTGGGATTAAAGTGTATTCAAACTCAAAAACAAAAAGGTAATTTCCTGATGCATCATGGCAGCACACACACTGGGTTGTGACTCCGCCCCCACAACCTGACAGGATAGGTTAACTATAAATTTTGAAGGAGAGGCACCCCACCTCATTCTCTTTTTTTATCCTCACCTGAGCGAAAAGAGTCTTGGAGATACAGGCTTTAATGATTTCAGAACCTTATTTGATCTTTTTCCCAGACAGGGTGGTTCTGAAACCCTCAGACCGCTTTACTCCAAAGGTTTCATCTTTCCACTACAATCAGGAAATCAACCTTCCTTCATTTACTGATGATCAAGGGCAACCACATGCCTTGGACATTATGACGCCTATTAGGCACTACCTGACAGCTACTGTTTCTTTCAGGAAGACCGGAAATCTATTGGTGATTCCTCACAGAGGAAGAAAAGGCCAAAAGGCTTCATCTCGAACCATTGCATCTTGGTTGGTCAAGGTCAACCATAAAGCCTATGACATTCAGAATTTGCCAATACCTGGAGACATTAGGGCTCATTCAACAAGGGCAGTGGCAACTTCCTGGGCAGCATATTGCAGGGTGTCACCAGAGACAATCTGCAGGGCAGCAACCTGGTCATCCAGGCATACATTCATGTCCCACTACAGGGTCGATTCGGCTCAGTTATCAACAGTAGAGTTTGGTAGATCAGTTATTCGGGCCAATTCTACTGCCATACGATGAATAAATTCTGTTACTTTACTTGCAGCCCTCCCAAATGGCGAGTTATTTCCCAGTGTGTGTGCTGCCATGATGCGTCAGTAAAACAGAAAATTGTATACTCACCTTTCCGTAATTTTCCTTTCCTGACGCATCTCCATGGCAGCACACAGCATCCCAACCTTCATTAGATGATAGCTACAGAGAATGAGGTGGGGTGCCTCTCCTTCAAAATTTATAGTTAACCTATCCTGTCAGGTTGTGGTGGTGGAGTCCCATTCCAGTGTGTGTGCTGCCATGGAGATGCGTTAGGAAAGGAAAATTACGGAAAGGTGAGTATACAATTTTCCATTTTATTGCAATTTACCAGTCCTTAGATGTGGTGATTGCATTCCTTTTTTTTGCTAAGCTTTAATTTTTTTCTTAATTTTCATCTAGGGATTCTGCCAGTAACACACTTCCTGTCCTAGTGTGACAGTGCTTACTTACTGAATCTATGGAGAAGCAGCATTGTCACCCTAGGACAGGACTACAGAAACCTTCCCCCTCTTCTCTGTAGCATAGATAAGGAATGTGAAGAGAGTAAGAGCGCCATAGCTATAATGTAAGTCCAGTACATTTTTATTTTCTATGACAAAATGTCACAAAAGAAAGAGAATGCATTTTGGGGAGCCAATAGTCCCCCATCATCAGGGCTGTGGGACAGGATAACATAAAATAAGATAACATGAAGATCTATTTATGTAAGCATATTTTAAAGTCCAACTCCAGGAAAATAAAAAAAATCACCCTTGCAATGATCCCCCCATGCTCTGCAAGTGCTAAATGCCCATTATATTTACTAGTGGGTACAGTGCTGATTGTATTGTTTACCTGCCTTCTAGCTCCTGCCGGCTCCAGCACTTTCCTCCTCTGTCTCCGGTCTGTGGGCAGAGGCTTGTCATCATTACATACAGTAGAGCAGTGATGGTGAACCTGATGTTTTGGAACTACACTTACCATGATGCTCAACTACACTGCAGAGTGCATGATGGGAAATGTAGTTCCAAAACATCTGGGGTGCCAAGGTTCGCCATCACTGCAAAAGAGGGACAGATTCCCTGTATTGTACGTTGAGGAGGTTGAAGTGCAAATGTGGCTGGTCTCAGCTTCTGTAAGTATTTCCCATATTTCCTCCTTATTCCTGCTTTTAATGGTATAATTATCTGACCAATAGGAACAAGAAAAATTCACTGTTGGGGTTTACATACTCCTAAAAACAAGTGACCTCACCAAGGAGTCCTTAAGTTCTCTAGACAGGCAACACTTGGATTTGTTTTTCCTGTACAGTCAAGCATTAGTCACCAAGACACGTAGGGGGTTATTTACGAAAGGCAAATCTACTTTGCACTGCAAGTGCAAAGTGCACTTGAAATTGCACTGAAAGTGCACTTGAAAGTGTAGTCGCTGTAAATCTGAGGGGAAGATCTGAAATGAGGGGAAGCTCTGCTGATTTTATCATCCAATCATGTGCAAGCTAAAATGCTGTTTTTTATTTTCCTTCCATGTCCCCCTCGGATCTGCAGCGACTGCACTTCCAAGTGCGCTTTGCACTTGTAGTTTGCACCTGTAGTGCGAAGTGGATTTGCCTTTCGTAAATAACCCCCATAGAGAGGTGTTCTAATCCTTCACCATTTTATAAAAAAAAATAAATGCTTTGTGTCTCCCCTCTAGATTTAGCAATCATGGAGAGGCTTCGGCTTTAGAACCTGCCCATCCAGGATATGGATTACTTTTTAATGGCATAGGGTCCCTTAGCCAAAGGGTGCTCTGCAGTTTACTTTGGCTAAGGGACCCTATGCCATTAAAAAAAAATCCATATTCTGGATGGGCAGGTTCTAAAGCCGAAGCCTCTCCATGATTGCTAAATCTAGAGGGGAGACACAAAACATATATATATATTTTTTATATAAAATGGTGAAGGGTTAGAACCCCTCTCTATGTGTCTTGGTGACTAATTGCTTGACTGTACAAGAAAAAAAATCCAAGTGTTGTCTGTCTAGAGAACTTAAGGACTCCTTGGTGAGGTCACTTGTCTTGGTGACTAATGCTTGACTGTACAGGGAAAAAAATAAAAATTTTGAGTTATCACCAGAACAGCAATTGAAGACATTTTTTCCAATGGAGACACTTGATCTGATGAGTTGGTAATGCCCTGTACACACGATCGGTTTGACCGATGAAAACTGTCCGATGGACGTTTTTCTTCGGACAAACCGATTGTGTATGGGCCCCATCGTTTTTTTTTCCATCGGTGTAAAAAAATAGAACATGTTTTAAATTTATTCCATGGGGAAAAAAAACGATAGCAGATTACTATCGTCTGTGGGGAACTCCATCGGATAAAAAAGCCACGCATGCTCAGAATCAAGTTGACGCATGCTCAGAAGCATTGAACTTAATTTTTCTCGGCTTGTTTTACGTCACCGCGTTTGAAACGGTCATTTATTTTGACTGATGGTGTGTAGGCAAGACTGATGGAAGTCAGCTTCATCGGATTATCGATGGAAAAATCCATCGGTTAAAAATCCATAGGAAATCCGATCGTGTGTACAGGGCTTAAGGCTTTTTCTTGCGCTTGGAAAATTTCCTCGAATTTTCTGTTATTTTTCTAGGTCAATATATTAAAGGAAATCTGGATACTTTTTAGACATATTTTAAATATATTATATGTAATGTTTAGATACATTTTATTTTAAAGTCAATTGTGAAGGCACATTAAGGTTAGTGTTCCATGGATTCAAGAAAGCATTCCATGTTTTCAATGGCACCTTAAAGAAAGTGTTTCATGGCAGCCAATCGCAGCTCTAATTATGCTAAATTGGCTTTTAAAGTAAAAAAAAAATATATATAGAGATACTATGGACAAAACTGTCCTTTTCTCCAGTAAATTCTATGTGATCCGACTGGCCAGCATCCTATCACTTTGCATTGAAACTTGTTAAATTTTATAACTTTGTAATTATTTCAACAACTTGAGAATCCAGACGTTTGAGCTGAACAATTAGTCTGGTGATTATAAATCTTTCTCATTAATTTTCATTGCTTCTGGAGCTGTGTGTCACAAAAATCGGGTTTATGATCTGTTTGACCTTAACAGTGCTGAATAAGATACTACAGATAATTAGGCCTGATACACAACTTTTCAATAAACACGGGTTATGGCCAAAGGCCACACTCACAATGTCACAGGCTCTTCTATTTGCTGGTGTAAGAATATCTGGTAATAATGATGAACATGATGGGTGATAATTACAATTAGTAGTTGGAGTATTAAAGTGGAACATTTGAAATCTGAATTCCAGGGAATTACCTATCTATTGATTTTTAATTCTTTCCAGACACTTTTGTGATCCGTACACCTCTTTTAGACAGCACAATACGAAGAGTGACACCACATTTAGGCCGAGTTTACACCTATGCGAATTGGTTGCGGCTTACACCGCATCCAATTCGCATAACATTTTAAAATACATTGATTTTAATAAGGCTGGTTTACATATGTGCGATGCATTCGCACTGCGCATTTCCCAAAAAAGTGTGCGTTTTCTAGTCATTGCGGTGCGGCTAAGGTGCGAATACAGGCCCCATATCTTCTACGGGCACGCATCTGATGTGTCGCGGTGTGAACAGGAAATTTCTCCCTGCTCACTACACTCCCCCCCCTCCCCTCTCCCAGGTCACCAAATTCGCAGCTACAACGCAGATGATCCGCTGAACAGCTCTGTTATCTCTTTGCAGAGATAACAGAGCTGGAATTCGCACCGCACAAGTTATGCCGCGTACACACAATCGGAATTTCCGACATCAAATGTTGCATGTGAGCTTTTGGTCGTATATTCCGACCATGTTCAGACATTTGCTGTCGGAATTTCAGACAACAAATGATTGAGAGCTGGTTCTCAATTTTTCCGATAACAAAAGTTCTTGTCGGAAATTCCGACTGTGTGTATCCAATTCCGACGCACAAAAAACCTACGCATGCTCGGAATCATTGAACTTCATTTCTCTCGGCTCGTCGTACTGTTGTACGTCACCGCGTTCTTGACGTTCGGAATTTCCGACAACATTTGTGTGACCGTGTGTATGCAAGGCAAGTTTGAGCGAAAGTCCGTCGAAAAAAAATCCACGGTTTTGTTGTCGGAATGTCTGATCGTGTGTACGCGGCATTAGAGTCATGGAATACTGTTCTGCCCCACTTTCTATGTTGTATTGCATTGGATTAGGTTGTTGTTGTTTCGTATTGTATGCTGACATCTAGTGATGGGTTCTGTCCACTACAACTTGTTTAGTAAAGTGATTTTGGTTTCTCCCTATGTCTACCTCTCTTGTTTAGTGCTAGTCCTAGCTAGACCCCCCCCCCCCCCATTTCTTCCATGTTCCCTCAGTAGGTGTTAGTTATTCACAGAAACAGGGCTTAGGAAAGTTACTGTCTTCTTACACCTAAAAAGACAGGAAAAACATTCCCTGTACTTCAATTAGCTGAAGCAAAATTGTGTTGGATTAAATTTCTGTGTCTTATTAAGGAGTTAAGCTGTCTGTGGATGATGACAAGTCAGCAGGTGACTACATAGCTCCCAACTGTCCCTGATTTCGATGGACTGTCCCCGATTTTTTTTAAAAAGTCCCTCTGTCCCTCTTTTTTCCTCATTTGTCCCTCATTTTGGTCTGATCTGTATAGTTGTATATAAAATGCATTTTTTTTATCTTTCAAAAAATGTTTCCCAGTGCTAAACCTTTCATCCAATTTCTAAAACTTCTAGATTTGTAAATCTCAAAAGCCAATATAAAGGAATAGTAGTAGTAAACAAAAAGGACTTGTGGGTTTAACTAATCTTTTTTTGTAGAATTCTCCTTCAAAGGGTGTGGCAGGGGGTGTGTCCTATGCCTACGTACTTTTGCTAATAAGTCCCCCATACCTCTCAAAAAGTGGGGAGGTATGGGGGACTATACTGTTTGAACAGACTGTGTCTAAGAAGGTATGTTTTTGCATTAAGCAGCATTCGAAACAGAGAAAATACCGCCGTGTCACCTCCCCTCTCCCAGCTTACTGCGGTGTTGTCCTGTGTCTTGTGTACTTACTATCAAAGAATGTTTTTAGAAACAGTGTGTTAGGACTACAGAACACCTCTCTACTAGATTTTGGAGAAGAGAATTGAGGTTGATGTTCTGTAGCTCCAAAACACCTCCCATCCTTGGGTGACAACATTCCTCTATAGGTACAAAGCAGTGGGTGAATATAGGCTGATAAAAGAAAACAAATGCAGCAACCATGTATAAGGAATAGTAAGGTGTTACAAAATAAAAATAGTTATTTTGGATACACTTTAAGTTGTTTATGGGAAAGTCACAACTGTATTTACAGTCGTAGTCAAAAATATTGTCACCCCTGCATTTCTGTCCGATAATACACCACTTCACCCAGAAAATGGTTGCAATTACAAATGTTTAGGCATTCTCATGTTTATTTATTTTTTGTTTGTATTGGTATGACACAAAAAAGTGGAGAAACAAAAAGCCAAAATCGGACAAATTCCACGCTAAACTGAAAAATTGACTGGACACATTTTTTGCCACCTTCTCAAAATTTGAAGAAATATTTGCGTTCCAAGTTTGTGATGCTCCTGGACTTGTAATGAAACTGACCTGTATCAATTAACCACTTGCCGACCAGCCGCCGCCATTATACGGCTCATTCCTGCAAATCACCGTAGGTGTACATTGGCGTCTTTAAGGGCAAAAATAGGCACGCGCGTGACCCGATGCACGTGGCCGGCGGTCGCGATGTCCGCCAGCCACCCACGATCGCGGGAACGAGAGCCAGAACGGGGATCTGTGTATGTAAACACACAAATCCCCATTCTGACAGGGGAGGAGAGACAAATCTGCAGTTCTTAGAATTAGCAATCTGTCTCCTCCTCCAGTCTGTCCCATCCCCCCACAGTTAGAAACACACATGAGGGAAGACCTTTAACCCCTTGATCGCCGCCTAGTGTTAACCTCTTCCCTGCCAGTGACATTTATACAGTAATCAGTGCATTTTTATAGCACAGATTGCTGTATAAATGTCACTGGTCCCAAAAAAGTGTCAAACGGGTCTGATCTGTCCACCGCAATGTCGCAGTCCCGCTAAAAATCGCAGATCACCACCATTACTAGTAAAAAATAAATGCCATAAATATATCCCCTATTTTGTAGACGCTATAACTTTTGCGCAAACCAATCAATATACGCTTATTGTGATTTTTTTTTTTAAACAAAAATATGTAAAAGAATATATATCGGCCTAAACTGATGAAGAAATTTGTTTTTTTTTACATATTTTTTGGGGGGTATTTATTATAGCAAAAAGTTAAAAATATTTTTATTTTTTTCAAAATTGTCACTCTTTTTTTGTCTATAGCACAAAAAATAAAAACCGCAGAGGTGATCAAATACCACCAAAAGAAAGCTCTATTTGTGGGAAAAAAAGGACATACATTTTGTTTGGGTACAGCGTCGCACGACCGCGCAATTGTCAGTTAAATTGATGCAGTGCCGTATTGCAAAAAATGGCCTGGTCATTAAGGGGGAAAATCTTTTGGTCTGTAAGTGGTTAACGGGTGCTGACAATATGGAAATCACACCGGCAACCAGTTAAAATGGTGAAAAATTTACTTAACCTGTTGTGTGCCACACAGAGCATGGAGAAGAGAAAGAGCAGCAAAGAAGTGTCTAAGGATTTGGAAACATCAATTGTCGAAAAGCATGGACAATCTCAAGGTTACAAGTCCATCTCCAGAGATCTTAATGTTCCTGTGTCCACTGCGCACAACATTGTCAAGAAGTTTACAGCCCACGGCACTGTACCTAATCCCCCTGGACGTGGACGAAAGAGAAAAAATGGTCAAAGATTGCAATGAAGGATTGTTGGATTGGTGGGTAAAAAACCAATTTCCAGACAAATTCAAGCTGACCTTCAGGCAACGGGGTACAACTGTGTCAGCTCACACTATAAGTTGCCATTTGAATGAAAAGGGACTCTATGGTAGGAGACCCAGGAGGACCCCACTGCTGACGCAGAAACATAGAAAAGCCAGATTGGAGTTTTCAAAAACTTACCTGAGTAAAAAAAAATCATTTTGGGAGAATGTGTTTTGTTAAAGCCCATATTTCTATTGTTTTCAGAAAAAGAAATGAGGCCTTTAAAGAAAATAATACAGGAGGTTCTCTGATGTTTTGGGGTTGCTTTGCTGCTTTAGGCACTGGATGTCTTGACCGACCCTGTGCATGGAATTATGAAATCTGAGGACTACTAAATAATTCTGGGGTGCAATGTAGGGCCTAGTGTCAGAAAGTTGGGTCTCAGTCAGACGTCATGGGTCCTACAGCAGAACAATGACCCAAAGCACACGTCAAAATGCACCCAAAAATGATGTAAGACAAAGCGCTGGAGAGTACTGAACTGGCCAGCAATGAGTCCAGATCACCAGACTTTTATTTTCTTTTTCTGAGTCCAGATCTAAATCCCATAGAGCACCTGTGGGAGAATAAAACAGCAGTTATGAAAAGGAACCCTTCCAATCTGAGAGACCTGGAGCAATTGGCAAAAAGAAGAGGGGTCCAAAATTCCAGTAGAGAGGTGTAAAAAACTAATCGATGGTTACAGGAAGCGATTGATTTCAGTTTTTTTTTTCCAAGTGGTGTACTACCAATAATTAAATTGAGGGTGCCAATTATTTTGTCCAGTCCATTTTTGGAGTTTTGCGTGGAATGTGTCAGATTTGGCTTTTTGCTTCTCCACTTGTTTGTGTCATACCAATACAAACAAAATAAATAAACATGAGAATCCCTAAACATTTAGAATTGCAACAATTTTCTGTGCGAAGTGGTGCATTATCTGACAGAAATGCAGGGGTGTCAATATTTTTGCTCATGACTGTAAGTCCAACTTCTGCTTAGTAAAGCTTGGCAGGGGCATGCATGATGGATAATTTTGCCGTGCTGAATACCGGTGGGGCAAAAAACATTTATGGTCCTCCAAGAATGCTTCAACACTTTGCGGTGTATTGTTTCCTCACTACAACAAAGGGGCCTAGGCATGTCACAAGCAGTTAAAGCGGAACTAAACGATCCAATCGTTTTCAGCCACGGAAGCTGTCATCTTAGCCTCTGATTAACCTTCAACTGCCATGGTGCTGCACATGGGATCAGTTATGAAACCGACCATTTGATGGTTTGACGGTTTGGTTAAGAGTAGAGTTGAGCGGACACCTGGATGTTCGGGTTCGACGGGTTCGGCTGAACTTCAGTAAAAAGTTTGAGTTCAGGACCGAGACTCGCCCCTTCTCACGTTCCACATCAGGTCCTCAGCCTTACACTACGTCATTGGCTGAGCGGACCTGATGGGGAAATTTAGAAGGGGCGGGTCTATTCATTTAATACACTGCCGAGGAAGTTCCCCATCAGGTCCGCTCAGGCTCAGCCAATGACATTTCGTCTGGACAGCGCTGGACATTTCCCAAAGTCCCTAAAGGACTTTCCCAATGGTGTCTGTGTATTTTTTTACAATTTTTTACACTTTCTTTGTGAAATGGTAGGGGTACAATGTACCCCATTACCAATTCACATAGGGGGGCGGGATCTGGGGGCCCCCTTTGTTAAAGGGGTCTTCCAGATTCCGATAAGCCCCCCGCCCGCAGACCCCCACAACCACCGGGCAAGGGTTGTGGGGATGAGGCCCTTGTCCCCATCAACATGGGGACATCCTCCCCATGTTGAGGGCATGTGGCCTGGTGCGGTTCAGGAGGGGGGCGCTCTCTCGCCCCCACCCCATTTTTTCCTGCGGCCTGCCAGGTTGCGTGCTCAGATAAAGGGTCTGGTCTGGATTTTTGGGGGGACTCCATGCCATTTTTTTTTTATTTGGGGTGGAGTTCCCCTTAAAATCCAAACCAGACCTGAAGGGCCTGGTATGGATATTTGGGGGAACCGCACGCATTTTTTTTTTTAATTGGCGGCAGGGTTCCCCTTAATATCCATACCAGACCTGAAGGGCCTGGTAATTGAATTTATTTTTTATCAAAGACTTTTCTATGTATTTCCGGGAGCCGATAATTCATTAATAGCCGCGAGTGAGTTTTAAATTACTTTTTTTCCTTCAGAAATGACACTTTGTGCAGGGACAGTTCTAAGCACGGGAAACAAGTGCGACTTTACATGCATATTGCCGAACACCGGACCCGAACCCGAACATACAGTCAATTGTTCGGGTTCGGGTCCGGGACCCTAAAACCCAAAAGTTCGGTACGGACCCGAACTTTACAGTTCGAGTCCGCTCAACCCTAGTTAAGAGCACAAGTAACTGGAATAGTTACATTCCTGGCACGTGCGGAATGTAACAGTTTTTAAACAGTTTATTCGATGGGTTTAGTTCCGCTTTAATAAATGTTTATATAAGGGTTTGCAGTATGAATATAGGAAGCTCTTAAGGTGAAGTTGAGATTTCGTCTAAGACTTTTCCGTGTTAGCTTCACTTGACATTTTTCTGGGTTGTAAATCGGTGTCCTCATAGCCTTGTTACATAATTAAGCAATTATAATTCTTTTTAATACATTCACAGTTATATGACTTGGAAGCCCTGGACACCCGCTGGAACAGACAGCGGTAACACACCGTCTGGGTTCATCTATAAATAAATAAATACATTGTAAATGACAAGTACATACAGCAGGCGTCAACATTTTCATCGCTCCCATCCAGGCAGTCGTCCTCTCCATCGCATTTCCAGCCGTCTTGTATGCAGTGCTGGTTTTTACACTGAAATTCTTCCAAGCTGCATAACTTTGGTGAGGTTTCATCAATGTTAACTGTAAGTAAGAAAAGATACAATACGTTCTAATAATGTAAAAAATAATAAAAATGTGTATATACTTTAAGGAGGGATGGACTTGCGGGCAATGCAGATGGGGCAACGTCTTTGTATCCTTATTATTGTCACCCAATGGGATGGGGGAACCAAAGTTGCTACCTTTTTATGGTTCTTTTCTTTTCTAATGCTACATTCACATGAGTAGGTGGATTGCAGCATTCAGAAGTGTCTAAAAGCTGTGTCTGAAGTGGATCTGCTAATGAGCTCCACTCTGCTAATGAGCTCCACTCTGCTAATGAGCTCCACTCTGTGGCTCATTAGCATTTTGGCTATTTTGTGTGTGTATTCAGAACCACTGTATGGCATACATTATCTGGCTTTGGGCGTGGTTGTTTGCACAAAGTGTACATAGGGCTGAAGTTTCTTCACCTCACCAGCAAGAATCCTTAAATCTTCCCCCTAGAGATCTTAATCACCCATGCGAATGTAGCCTAACCAGTTGTATACATCAGGTAATCTACATACACCCATGCAAAAAGGTGCTCATAGCATGGCCTGTTCTCCCCTACTCCCACATCCTACCCTCACAACTCTTTCCAGCAATTCCCTGCTGTCAAAATGAAAGCCGGGACTTTCTCTGCAATACAGCAGCTATTACTGCCACTGCTGTTAAAAACACGCTGTCTGAACAGAGATACAAAGAAACATTATTACTTTGTATTTGCTTTGTTTAATTTATGCACAGATCAAAGGGGTGACCTTTGATCTAGATATAATGTGTAGTCTGTGTTAGTCACTAAGGGGTGGGTCAACTCCAAGTTATTATGCCTAGTTTTAAAATGGGATGTACACAAAAATCATATAGGTCTGGTGTTCACAAATATTGTTTGATTAATTTTTCAAAATTGTTGATTTTTTTTTTGTTTTATAGCAAAAAAATAAAATCCTCAATGATGATTAAATACCATCAAAAGCACTAAAAGCACTATCTGTCTAAAAACATTATAAAAATTAAATTTGGGTACAGTGTTGCATGACTGAGTAATTGTCATTCAAAGTGTGAGGCCCCTGAAAGCTTAAAATTGGCCTGGGCAAGAAGGGGGTGAAAGTGTCTGATATTGAGGTGGTTAAATACTAAATCTTTCAGTCATGGCACTTGAGGCACAAAGAGAGAGAGAGGTTGATTTACTAAAAGGCGTTAAGGCTGTTCACTTAAGGAGAAGTACAGCCATAGCTCGTTTGTGCAGTTCATTCTGTACTCCTGCGACCTGGTTTCAGCAGACAGCGGGCTTAAGCCCACTGTCGGCTGACATCACAGAGCCGGTCCGGGTCTGGGAAGGATCGCAACCATATGTTTGGGATCCGCCCACGTGCCTGGACCGGCACTTGGCTCAGCCTCTCAGCAGACTGCTGAGAGCCTGAGATGGCATCTCCCACCCCTCCACAGACCAGCGCTCCAGTGAGCATGGGGGGGGGGCAGATCCGAGAGCCGGTGACTTACAGTAACCAGATCTCTGCTCAGGGAGCTCTGAGAACCAAGGGATCAGTGATTTTTGATTGCTCGGTTCTCAGTCTTAGAGCCGGCAGGGGAACCAAAAATTTTAATATATTTTATTGGGATTTTATGTGATAGACCAACACAAAGTGGCACATAATTGTTAAGTGGAAGGGAAATGATGAATGGTTTTCCAATTTTTTTACAAATAAATATGTAAAAAGTGGGGGGTGCATTTGTATTCAGCCCACCTGAGTCAATGCTTTGTAGAACCACCTTTCACTGCGATTGCAGCTGCAAGTCTTTTTGGGGATGTCTATACCAGCTTTGCACATCTGCAGAGTGACATTTTTGCCCATTCTTCTTTGCAAAGTAGCTCAAGCTCTGTCAGATTGGATGGAGAGCGTCTGTGAACAGCAATTTTTAAGTCTTGCCACAGATTCTCAATTGGATTTAGGTCTGGACTTTGACTGGTTCATTCTAACACATGAATATGCTTTGATCTAAACGATTCTATTGTAGCTCTGGCTGTATGTTTGGGGTCATAGTCCTGCTGGAAGGTGAAACTCCGCCCCAGTCTCAAGTCTTTTGCAGACTCTAACAGGTTTTCTTCTAAGATTGCCCTGTATTTGGCTCCATCCATCTTCCCATCAACTCTGATCAGCTTCCCTGTCCCTGCTGAAAAAAAGCATCTCCACAACATGATGCTGTCAGCACCATGTTTCATGATGGGGATGGTGTGTTCAGGGTGATGTGCAGTGTTAGTTTTCCACTAGTGTTTTGCTTTTAGGCCAAAAACTTCAATGTTGGTCTCATCTGACCAGAGCACCTTCTTCCACATGTTTGCTGTGTCCCACACATGGCTTCTCTTAAACTGAAAACGGGACTTCTTATGGCTTTCTTCTTGCCACTCTTCCATGAAGGTCAGATTTTTGGAGTGCACGACTAATAGTTGTCCTGTGGACAGATTCTCCCACCTGAGCTGTGGATCTCTGCAGCTCCTCCAGAGTTACCAGAGTTGGCTGCTTCTCTGATTAATGTTCTCCGCCTGTCAGTTTAGGTAGACGGCCATGTCTTGGTAGGTTTGCAGTTGTGTCATACTCTTTCCATTTTAAGATGATGGATTGAACAGTGCTCCATGTTCAAAGCTTGGGATATTTTTTTATAACCTAACCCTGCTTTAACCCCTTCCATACCGGGCCATTGGGAAATGATGCCGGCAGTAACCCTCTCTCCCTCTGGGTGGACGCCATATGACATCCTCCGCTTTGAGGGGGGATATCTGAATGATGCCTGCAGCTAGAGGCATCATTCAGATATCCTTGTTTAGAGCCAGCGATTCTGCGCACCATAAGAACAATCATAGCGGCGATTCCGCCACTTGATCGTTCTTATAGGCGGCGGGAGGGGACATCCCCCCTCCCGCCGCCATCTGGTGCTTCTCCGGGCTCTCCCGTGCGATCGGGGACCCGTAGAGAATCGTCGGCGCCGGTGGTGGGTCACGTGATGAGCATAGAGATGACTGGTGACCAGATGGTCACTAGTCATCTCTATGATCATCGGAGGCCCGGGCGCGATGTGATGACGTCACGCCAGGGTCCTCAAATGTAAACAAAGCCGCCATTGCGGCTGTAAGTATGAGATCAGTGAAATTTTTTTCACTGATCTCATGCTTTCCAGCCTGGAGGAGAGATGTGGGGTCTTATTGACCCCGCATCTCTCAATAAAGAGGACCTGTCACATACATTCCCATTACAAGGGATGTTTACATTCCTTGTAATAGGAATAAAAGTGTAAAAAAAAACAAAAAAAAACAAGTAAAATAAAAATAAATTTTTTTTATTTTTTTTAAAACGCCCGTTCCCAATAGCTTGCGCTTACACACGTAAGTCCCGCCCGCATATGTAAACGCCGTTCAAACCACATATGTGAGGTATCGCCGCGTGCGTTAGAGCGTGTGCAACAATTCTAGCACTAGACCCCCTCTGTAACTCTAACCTGGTAACCTGTAAAAATTTTCAAAGCGTCGCCTATGGAGATTTTTAAGTACCGAAGTTTGGCGCCATTCCATGAGTGTGCGCAATTTTAAAGCGTGACATGTTAGGTATCTATTTACTCGGCGTAACATAAGCTTTCATATTTTACAAAAAAATTGGGCTAACTTTACTGTTTTGTTATTTTTTAATTCATGAAACCGTTTTTTTTCCCCCAAAAAAAGGCGTTTGAAAAATTATTGCGCAAATACCGTGCAAGATAAAAAGTTGCAACGACCGTCATTTTATTCCCTAGGGTGTCTGCTAAAAAAAACATATATAATGTTTGGGGGTTCTGAGTAATTTTCTAGCAAAAGAATGATGATTTGTACACGTAGGAGAGAAGTGCCAGAGTAGGCCCGGTATGGAAGTGGTATAAAAAGCCCTGTATGGAAGTGGTTAAACTTCTCCACAACTTTATCCCTGACAACTTTATCCCTGACCTGTCTGGTGTGTTCCCTGGCCTTCATAATGCTGTTTGTTCACTAAGGTTCTCTAACAAACCTCTGAACAGCTGTATTTATACTGAGATTAAATGACACACAGGTGGACTCTATTTACTAATTAGGTGACTTCTGAAGGCAATTGGTTCCACTATATTTTAGTTAGGGGTATCATAGTAAAGAGGGCCGAATACAAATGCACGCCACACTTTTCAGATATGTATTTGTAAAAAAAAAATGAAAACCATTTATCATTTTCCTTCCACTTCACATTTATGTGACACTTTGTGTTGGTCTATCACATAAAATCCCAATAAAATACATTTACGTTTTTGGTTGTAAGGCCCCATGCACACGAGACGCTGTTATTTGCTGTTGAACGCGCGTTTAGAGGCAGTTGGACGCTTTTTTCAACTGCTCCTGAACCCATTCAATGTTATCCTATGTGTCCATGCACACACTCTCGTTTTTTGGCGTTTATAAGCAGTTGCGTTTAACTTCGTTTTTCCAGAAGCAAAAAAATGGGTTCAGACGCAAAAGTTTTCCACGTTTCAGACGCTAAACGCTGCTAAACGCGGCTAAACGCGGCTAAACGCGGTACCGGCGTTTTGCCGCGTTTGCGTTTATAAGCGTTTTTAAAGGTGACCTATTTTTTAACATTAGAAATCTCAAAAATGATGGCAAATGATGAAAAACTATTAAAAAATATAAAAGAAAACTGTAATTGCTTGCATTGCATTGTGGACAATCCACAACTTGTGGCAGGTAACGTGGCAAGTGGACAATCAACAACTTGTGTCAGGTGATGTGGCCAGGTGACGTGGCCAGGTGACGTGGCAAGTGGACAATCCACAGCTTGTGGCAGGTGACGTGGCCAGGTGACGTGGCAGGTGACGTGGCAGGTAACGTGGCCAGGTGACGTGGCCAGGTGACGTGGCAAGTGGACAATCCACAATTTGTGGCAGGAGACGTGGCCAGGTGACGTGGCAGGTGATGTGGCAAGTGGACAATTCACAACTTGTGGCAGGTGACGTGGCACGTGATGTGGCCAGGTGACGTGGAAAGTGGACAATCCACAACTTGTGGCAGGTGATGTGGCTAGATGACGTGGCAGGTAATGTGGGCAGGTAACATGGCTAGGTGACGTGGCAAGTGACGTGGCAAATGGACAATTCACAACTTGTGGCAGGTGACGTGGCCAGGTGACGTGGCACGTGATGTGGCCAGGTGACATGGCAAGTGGACAATCCACAACTTGTGGCAGGTGACGTGGCCAGGTGACGTGGCACTTGATGTGGCCAGGTGACATGGCAAGTGGACAATCCACAACTTGTAGCAGGTGACGTGGCCAGGTGACGTGACAGGTGACGTGGCAAGTGGACAATCCACAACTTGTGGCAGGTGACGTGGCCAGCTGACGTGGCAGGTAACGTGGCCAGGTGACGTGGCCAGGTAACGTAGCAAGTGGACAATCCACAACTTGTGGCAGGTGACGTGGCACGTGATGTGGCCAGGTGACGTGGCAAGTGGACAATCCACAACTTGTGGCAGGTGACGTGGCCAGGTGACGTGGCAGGTGACGTGGCAAGTGGACAATCCACAACTTGTGTCAGGTGATGTGGCCAGGTGACATGGCCAGGTGACGTGGCAAGTGGACAATCCACAGCTTGTGGCAGGTGACGTGGCCAGGTGACGTGGCAAGTGACGTGGCCAGGTGACGTGGCAGGTAACGTGGCCAGGTGACGTGGCCAGGTGACGTGGCAAGTGGACAATCCACAATTTGTGGCAGGTGACGTGGCCAGGTGACGTGGCAGGTGATGTGGCAAGTGGACAATTCACAACTTGTGGCAGGTGACGTGGCACGTGATGTGGCCAGGTGACGTGGAAAGTGGACAATCCACAACTTGTGGCAGGTGACGTGGCTAGATGACGTGGCAGGTAATGTGGGCAGGTAACATGGCTAGGTGACGTGGCAGGTGACGTGGCAAGTGGACAATTCACAACTTGTGGCAGGTGACGTGGCCAGGTGACGTGGCACGTGATGTGGCCAGGTGACATGGCAAGTGGACAATCCACAACTTGTGGCAGGTGACGTGGCCAGGTGACGTGGCACTTGATGTGGCCAGGTGACATGGCAAGTGGACAATCCACAACTTGTGGCAGGTGACGTGGCCAGGTGACGTGGCAGGTGACGTGGCAAGTGGACAATCCACAACTTGTGGCAGGTGACGTGGCCAGCTGATGTGGCAGGTAACGTGACCAGGTGACGTGGCCAGGTAACGTAGCAAGTGGACAATCCACAACTTGTGGCAGGTGACGTGGCACGTGATGTGGCCAGGTGACGTGGCAAGTGGACAATCCACAACTTGTGGCAGGTGACGTGGCCAGGTGATGTGGCCAGGTGACGTGGCAGGTGACGTGGCAAGTGGACAATCCACAACTTGTGGCAGATGATGTGGCAGGTGATACGCTAAATACAAGTACACTGCTGCTCTCTCAGCTGCTGCTACTCACTCTGGTCTCACAAACTGGCTGAAATGGTTAAAATGTACTGTTTTTTGAGCTTAGGGAGGGTCTATGATGAAACGCTTATAAACGCAAACGCGGTTAAACGCTGCTAAACGCGGCCGCAAACGCGGCAAAACGCGCGTTTATAAACGCCGGTTTCAGCGTTTAAAAACGTGTGTTCAGCAGAGTTTGCACCTGCGTCTCGTGTGCATGGGGCCTAATATGACAAAAGGTGGAAAATTTCAAGGGGTATGAATATTTTTTTCAAGGCACTATAAGTATGATTCCCCCAAAAGAAAAACAAGTCTCATACTTCTCTTTTAGAAAACTGAACTTTCACTTTGCAAGGGAATTTTTTTACATAGCTCATCCAATCATGAGCAAGCAAATTTAATTTTTCCTATATTTGCACATAATTGGGTATTCTATACAAAGTGAATTTTTACCACATTCACTACGCTAAGTGAAAACTCCTTGCTAAGTGAACGCACCCTACTTCTCCAGTAAACCACCCCCATATTCTCCAAAGACATGGGGAACGTGCTGAGCAAGTCTCCATACACCTTGTTAGCAGACCATCCCGGTAATTTGTATGTGTTTGTGCCAGAAATATGGACTTTGTGTAAACAAGTTCTGTACAATAGGAACTACCTTTCCTTAGCACAGAAACCAACAATTTGCATAGTTTTGTTTACATTTCTAACACGCAGATCTGTAAATGAGGACAAGAAGAAAACAGCACTAACAAAGCTTTGTGTCCCAGTGAAATTTGAATTAAACACGAATGAAGATGCAGACTTTCTTTCACAGCCGAGGTGAGGAGTAAACAACGAACATAATGATTTTAACATTTCAGAATTCATCCATATATATAAAAATTCCATCTGAAATTCTGTTTCCCGCACTGGCCTTTCACTGACCTACAAAATGACTCGCTGTACAATTCTGTGCAATTGTAAAGTTGTTCCAGACTTTTCTAAAAGGGCTGTTGCATCCCTACTGCTTATTTTTAAGAACTTATTGAACTCCAGACAACTTTTTTTTTTTCTGTTTTAAATGGGAGTGGAGACTGTTAAAGTAGTAGTAGTAAACAAAAATGTATTATATTGCAGCTTACCAATTCTTTGATGTGGCTGCATTTGTTTTGTTTTTTTTTGCTTTTTTCCCTCTGTTTTCACCCGGGGACCTGTACAGTATCATATCTCCTGTAAGGGCCCATGCACACTACATCTCAAAGAAGCTCAAAGAAGCTGCTTTCACAGGCTTTTAAGCTTTTTTGAGCTCTCATTTTTTTTCTGCCTGGAAACTCCCCTCTATATTATTAGTCAATGTGTCCAAACACACTATGGTTTTTCAGAAGTTTACAGGCATATGCTCTTAAACCCCGTACACACGGTCAGACTTTTTGCCAACAAACTCCATTTTGAGCAAGTTTGACAAAAAATACGACCGTGTGTACGCTCCATCGGACAAACTTTTTTGGTTTTCATCGGACAAAAGTTTGGTCTGCAAACGGACAAACTTTTGGCCAACAAAAGTCAGATGGAGCAAAGTCCGACCGTGTGTACAGAAAACCATCGGACTTTTGTCCGATGGACAAAACAAATAATGTTAAAATCAACCAACAATAGCAGAAGTTGATCAAAGGGTGGCGGTAAAGAGCAGAAAAGAGCAGAAAAAACACGTGATGTTGGAAAAAGTTTTGGGAAAGTTTGCAGAAAAGTCCTGTGGTGTGTATGCTATGGGTGTGCCCTGCCAACTCCGTTCGGACAAAAATCCACGGAAAAGTCCGATGGAAGTCTGACCGTGTGTACGAGGCTTTACAGGCAGAAAAAACCCCCCACCAAACTCGCATTTTTGAGAGGAGCTTTTGAGCAGAAGAGACGCCAAAGTGCACAAAAAGAGCAAAAATTTTGAAAAAAAAAACATGCTCAAAAAGGTTAAAAAAAAACATGCAAAAGATCACAAAAAAGCACAAGCTTCTTCAAGCTTTAGGCAGAGAAATAAAAGCTCAAATGCCTGTAAAAGCAGTTATTTTTTCCTGAGCTACAGTGTGTACGTACCTGAGCCTGATCTCGATCCAGCGCTGTGCACAAGAGTAGTGGCTTTCCCATCTCTCTCCCACCCCACTAGCTCAGAGACAGCCATTAACTTCTGCTTCTGTCAATCACAGCCAGTGAAGTGGGAGCAGGGGCGGGGTCGAGCCATGCTCTGTGTGTCTATGAATGCACAGAGTCGGCTCAGAAGCGAGCCTACATGAGTGCCCCATAGCAAGTAGCTTGTTATGAGGGCATTTGGCGGGGGGGGAGAGAGCCGAGAGCACCGGCGAGGGGACCCGAGAAGAGGAGGATCTAGAATGCTCTGTGTAAAACCATTGCATAGAGCAGGTAGGTAAAATGTTTGTTATTTAAAAAATAATTAAATATAAGCCTCCTCCTGAATGCCAGTATTTCTTTGTCTTTAATTTGCCGATTGGCAACTTACAGTGGAACTAATGTGACGCAAGTGCAAGGCAGACACTTTCTTTTGCAGTTGTGGCGCAGTCCGTTGAGTTGAATGGCCAAGTTTGACAGGTGTTGCTGCCTGTCAACTTGACATGTAGCGTTAGATTTGCCCACCCATAGTATATATAACATTACATTGTTGTTTGGGACATTACATGTACCTCCTTGAGTCTAATAAACACTGACCAATTCATTATAAAAAAATTTAAATGTCTTTATTCAAAATATTACACCATTTCTTAAAAAAGGGGTTTGTTTTAAAAATAAGTTATCAAACTAGTTGTCCAAGGTGATGTTGTTCTGGCCTTGAGATCCCATTTTTAAAGCCAATGCGTTTTGCATGCTGATACGCTTTGTCAGGGCCTTAAATCCTGTTAAATACCGCAACAGTGTACAAGTGGTATCACATATGAAACAATCAATATTTGGCAGCAAATCACATTATATATTATATGATATCAAGTCTCAAAAATACTTAACAGATAGTATCTTGAAAAATTCTATCCATTGTGAAAATTCACTTGAAAAGGGTGAATATAATTTATAATTCATTAATTTACCTTATTTATCGGTGTATAACACGCACAGGCGTATAACACGCACCCTAACTTTAAGAGGGAAGTTTCAGGAAAAAAACTTCCCACAGCCCCCTGCGTATAACACGCAGGCACAGTTTACCCTCTATTTTCAGGGTAAAAAAGTGAGTGTTATACGCCAATAAATACAGTATATACTATAGTTAACTATAGTCATTTATGCATGAATTGGAAAAACAAGCAAAGTAGAAAAAAGTCACCTGTATAATGTTGCCTAATAGCCTGGTTGGTCCGTGGGGAATATCTTCAAACCCTTAAAGAGACTTACCCACAATGCAATAATGGACAATACCATGAATACGGGTATTAAAAAGATAATATGTCTACATATATAAGGTGATTTGATGATTTTTGACTTGAAAATATTTTTTTTTAATTTATGTTTGCTTATTTTTCAACTTAATGCACGAACAACTATAGTTAGCTATATTATATAAATGAATGGATACTATCTGTTAAGTGTTTTTGAGACTTGATATCATATAATATATAATGTTATTTGCTGTCAAATATTGATTGTTTAATATGTGATTTCTCTTGTACACTGTTGCAGTATTTAACAGGATCTAAGGCCCTGACGAAGCGGATCAGCCCGAGAAACGCGTTGGCTTTAAACAAATGGATCTCAAGACCAGGACAGCATCACCTTGGACAACTAGTTTGATAACTTGTTTTAAAACAAAACATTATTTTAATAAATTGTGTAATATTTTGAATAAAGACATTTACATTTTTTTAAAATAAAGTGATTGTAAAGGCTCGATTTTTTTGCTATAAAAATAACAAATGTTATACTTATACTTACCTGCTCTATGCAATTGGTTTTCCTCCTCTTCTCGGGTCCCTCTTCTGTGATCCTGGCCCCTCCCTCCTGTTCAGTGCCCCTATGGCAAGCAGCTTGCTATGGGGGCACCCGAGCTGAGTCAGAGCTTCCTGTGTCCATTCAGACACGAAGTCCCGACCCGGCACCTCTTGATTGAGAGCAGCGGGAACCAGTGGCGCCCATGCTGTGTCTCAGCAAATCAGGAAGGAAAATCTTGGACGGCTGAAACACTTGTGGACATCGCTGGACAGGGAGCGACCTCAGGTAAGTATTAGGGGGGCTGAGGGGGGCTGCTGCACACATAAGGCTTTTTATCTTAATGCATAGAATGCATTAAGTTAAAAAACCTTCTGCCTTTACAACCACTTTATTGGTCAGTGTTAATTAGACCCAAGGAGGTACATTTAACCACTTCAGGCCCAGAGGATTTGGCTGCCAAATGACCACTTTTTGTGATTCGGCACTGCGTCACTTTAACTGACAATTGCACGGCCGTGCAACGTGGTTCCCAAACAAAATTGACGTCCTTTTTTCCCACAAATAGAACTTTCTTTTGGTGGTATTTGATCACCTCTGTGGTTTTTATTTTTTGTGCTATAAACAAAAATAGAGAGACAATTTTGAAAAAAAAAGCAATATTTTTTACTTTTTGCTATAATAAATATCCGCAAAAAGTATATAAAAATAATTTTTTCCTCAGTTTAGGCCGATACGTATTCTTCTACATATTTTTGGTAAAAAAAAAAATCACAATAAGCGTTGATTGATTGGTTTGCGCAAAAGTTATAGCGTGTACAAAATAGGGGATAGTTTTATGGCATTTTTATCAATATTATTTTTACTAGTAATGGCGGTGATCAGCGATTTTTATCGTGACTGCGACATTATGGCGGACACGTCAGACACTTTTGATGCTATTTTGGGACCATTGTCATTTATACAGCGATCAGTGCTAGAAAAATGCACTGGTTACTGTGTAAATGGCACTGGCAGGGAAGGGGGTAACCACTAGGGGGTGAGGAAGGGGTTAAGTGTGTCCTAGGGAGTGATTCTAACTGTGTGGGGCCTGGGTAACCTGTGACACGACACGGATCGCTGCTCCCGATGACAGGGAGTAGACGATCAGTGTCCTGTCACTAGGCAGAACAGGGAAATGCCTTGTTTACATAGGCATCCCCCAGTTCTGCAGCTTCGTGACACGATTGAGGGACACCGGTGGACATCGAGTCCGCACGTCCCACGGGCATGGTACATGGAGCTCGCGGCAGGGGTGCGCCTGCACGGCGCGAAATTCAAAGCAATGTATATATATATGTTGCTTTGCGCAGCCGTGCCATTCTGCCGACGTACTGTATAAGTGCGTGGCGCGGTCGGCAAGCGGTTAAAGTCCCAAACAACTATGTACTTTTATATTCACTTTCTAAGGAATGGTACCTCCTTAGGGTGAGAATTGATTTACACTCTACCCCCACACATGACATTTTGCGCACCCACAGTATGTGAATGGCCTTCTCCAGCTATAGTGTAGGTTTTCAAAGAATGGTCAAGGGGCGGATAAAACGCAGCTTTTACCAGTCACCCGCGTGAAAGAAACCCAACTCTGCACTGCAAACAGGACAGTTTGAAGTTGATCAATTGGTTTGGGCAACAAGAGGCATTTTTTTTTTTGTATTTTTTTTTTTTTTTACATAAGTCCCAAAGGGTTAATATTTATCCGGTCTGTGAATGTATAAATTTCTTCCTAGTTTTACAAGCAGTAGAGAAAAAAAGATGTGTTTGAGGAAGCCTTACACACACAAGTTGAATTATTGTCATCCAGATGCTGGTTATCAGCACAGCCACAAACTCTCCCTCCAGGAATGGCGAGACAGAGCGTTCCACAACCTCCATTGTTCAAGCGGCAAGCGTTGTCACCTGCAGATAGAAAATATACACCTTAGCAGCTCATCATTCACAAGCAACGAGGAGGCCAACACAGAAATATCTTTGCTGCAAACCCGAGAAACATTTGTCTGGTTACTTAAATACTGTGTGCGCACAGACCCCGCAGGCAGCGGAGACATGAAATATTTGTGAACGGCCATCCTGCGTCTTTTGATAGTAAATTGTTTTTTCTTTTTCTCTACAGCTAAATAACATCCAATGATCAATGAATATTGTGCTGGGCCCAAGTGCATAGTGGTGAGGTTTGTAGCCACTCACGGCCATGAAGGGAAATGGCAATACACAGGAGCTGATGAATGCTGTCCATGTTCAATAAGCTGGAATAATCCGAATTTGTAATAATAGATGCAGAGGAGGGCGTGTGCATAAATAGAGAGAATCCTTCTTTACTGGGTGCTGTGCATACACATGGTCTTATTAAAATAAACAATGCAAAGTACTAATTGTTAAAGCCCAATTGAACTTTCACATTAAATTAAATACATTACAGGTGAATAAAACCAAAAGGTTTGTACAGTCCTACCGTTTGTTTTCTTTAGAAATAGGCAACATTCTGAGTAGATAAATGTGCTTCCTGCCAACATCTCGTATAGAAGGATGCTTTTTCTCTTTGTCTAAGCAGTGATCTCTCTGCAAAGGTCTGTCACATTTCTTGCTGAGTCAGAGCTACAAATCTCCAATCAAGAGCATGAGCTTTGCTGAATGGAGAGCTCTATCTCAGCAGGTGTGTTGGGCCTCTGCAAAGAGACCACTGCTTCCAAACTGAATGCAAAGGTTCTTTTTGCACCATGTTGGCTGGGAACGGGAATTTTACTTAGTGTTTTGCAACTTCCGAAAGAAAACAAAGCTGTAAGACTGTGCATACCAATTCATTATGAATGGGCTACTAACCCACCTCAATCGGAAAATTAACTGACGAGCACCTACAGTAATTGAAAAGGGTACCATGTACACTACACTTCATGGTATGTGCATTGTGGTATGCTTCCATGTGTTGTACAATGGAAGCTACTGTACTGTGTGCTTGCCTTTATCCAGCACTCCAACTGACAACTATGACGGGGCACCATTCCTCCCACTGACACCAACGATGGGGAAATATTCTTCCCACTAAAACCAACGATGGGGAATTATTCATAGTTACATAGTAGGTGAGGTTGAAAAAAGACACAAGTCCATCAAGTCCAACCTATGTGTGTGATTATATGTCAGTATTACATTGTATATCCCTGTATGTTGTGATCATTCAGGTGCTTATCTAATAGTTTTTTTAAACTATCAATGCTCCCCGCTGAGACCACCGCCTGTGTAAGGGAATTTCACATCCTTGCTGCTCTTACATTAAAGAACTCTCTACGCAGTTTAAGGTTAATTTTCTTTTCTTCTAATTTTAATGCGTGGCCACGTGTCTTATTAAACTCCCTTCCGCGGAAACGTTTTATCCCTAATTGTGGGGTCACCAGTATGGTGTTTGTAAATTAAAATCACATCCCCTCTCAAGAGCCTCTTCTCCAAAGAGAATAAGTTCAGTGGTCGTAATCTTTCTTCATAACTGATATCCTCCAGACCCTTTATTAATTTTGTTGCCCTTCTCTGTACTCACTCCATTTCCAGCACATCCTTCCTGAGGACTGGTGCCCAGAACTGGACAGCATACTCCAGGTGCGGTCGGACCAGAGTCTTGTAGAGTGGGAGAATTATCGTTTTATCTCTTGAGTTAATCCCCTTTTTAATGCATGCCAATATTCTGTTTACTTTGTTAGCAGCAGCATTGCATGCTATTGCTGAGCCTATCATCCACTAAGACCCCCAGGTCCTTTTCCATCCTCGATTCCCCCAGAGGTTCTCCCCCCAGTGTATAGATTGCATTCATATTTTTGCCACCCAAATGCATTATTTTACATTTTTCCACATTAAACCTCATTTGCCATGTAGTTGCTCACCCCATTAACTTGTTCAGATCTTCTTGCAAGGAATTCCTCCCACTAAAACCACCGATGGAGTACTGATGCAGAGGCATTTTCTATTCCCACTGGCCACAGTCTGGCCCCCTGCAAACCTGAAGGACATTAAGCTGGCCCTTTGTTTAGAAAGTCTGGAGACTCCTGGCATAGAGACATGCACTGGTGCACATTACAGTAATGCATGTTACCACAATGCATAGGATTGAATGGGCCCAGTCTCCTGTTACACATCCTCAGTCTTCAACCACACCTGTACCTAGTCTCTGACCTTCCCCCATACAATGTTCACAAGCTCTGACAAAATAGAAAATTTACAACCATTGATGTAAATCATTGCTCTTAAATATTTTTCTGCTTTCTATTTAAAGGAAACTGTAAAACCAAATGCATACATGCTACTTATATCTATTTAAATGTTTGTTTGTAAATTTGGGTCACTATTATAATTTAGAATAAGAAAATTTCATTTTTTTTCTTTAGTAACAAGTTTTCAGCTGTTATTTGTCATATGTAGCTTCGAAAATTACCAAAATTATATTGGTCACTCTGAGAAACATTTTGTATTACCTTTCCTGCAGTTTTTAAATGGAAGGACCAACACAAAATGACTACCTATGTCAATGAGATATTGATATTGATATTGAATCTCTGAAGTCTCGTGTCCCAAATTCTGGTATTGCAGAACTGCCAAGCCAATCTCACAATCTTGACCCAGCAACATTGGAATTTTCCATAAGACTGCTCTAAATTTAATAATATGGCCTTGTTCACGTGGGCATACTTCAGCATGTGCAAGGGCCATGTTAGCCCACATGGGAATGCATAGGTGTTCCATGTGCAGGTAGTCTCATTCATGTCAATGGGGACACAGCGACTGCACGGACACAGCCCCTGCTCCAAATATGACAGCTGTGTGGGTGTGGGTACACAAATGCACACTATCTGCATTCTGGGACATGCACCCGCACCCCCACGGATGTCAGATTGGGAACAGTGCCTGTGTCTGAGCAATCACTGTGTCCCCATTGACATGGTGATGCATGGAACACCTATGCTCCCCATGCAGGTAAACATAGCCCTTGCATAGGCATTGACTTAAGTACAAGGTCCAAGGGCTTATTCACACTTGTGTGCTGGAGTCAACACATTGTATAATGCACAGTACATGTGATAAGAGTAGTGTACCCATTCATTTAGGTACTCCAAGCCCAAACCTGCTCAAAACAAACACAACGTATCCTCAGCACCACATTGCAATATTTTTATTTTATTTTTTTAAACTACTTTACAGTGCATTTTGTACCCATAGAAATTATGAGCCTGTTTGACCCAGTGAGCATCGACATATGTGAAAATGAGCACACAAGCATGAATGGGCCTTAGTGAGTCCGGGTGAACGCCTGAGGAACTCTCATCCTGAATTGGTTTTATTAAAGCTCACTGTAGCACCTGTTTCCCACAAGGGCACCTTTATATTTGTTCCTTCTGTAGCGATACCTTCACTTAAGAAGGCCGCAGATTAGTTTGGGCCCTGAAAGACAGCTCCGCCAACCCCTGGCAAGGTACTCGACCCCCTACTGGCACAGTTAGTTACGGCAGCAATAAATTCTTATACTGTATGAGTAATTAAACATCGAGACAATAATAGTATAAAAGGGGTATATGATTTACTTAAACTTTTGATAAGAAAGGGGTTAACATTTATCACAGTTCACAGAGTATATATATATATATTGCAGAGCCCTGCAACACTAACACACTATGCATATGGAGTTAACAGCAACAAGTGCGTCACATGGGCGACCGTTAACTAGGCGTCCTATGGCGCAGTAACCAAACAAAATAGAAAGCTGACCAGGCCTGGTTCAGATATCTACAACTTAGTCTATAGGGGATGATGTTCTTTTCTTCACCGGCAGGTCTTTAACGGTGGTGCACATTAACAGAGTATGATTTGTAATCCAGTGGGAAAAGTAAAGATGGGGTGAACACTTTGCTATGTGAACTCTGAGTTCAGCTCTGATAAGGTTCTTCAGTGAGAGTATCAGGAACAACTTGTGGGCCACGGCAGTCTATAGGCCTATTAGAAATAACAGTATATGGTTTGGGCGTATGCCCTCTCACCCGCCCAGACTGCGGTCTCAGTCTGGGAACTTCCACCAACTGTGTCACACACACAGTGTCTCCAGCGATCGGGCTCCCGATCCAACGAATGCTGTAGTTAAGCGAAGTCAGATGCCACCCCGGCTCGCAGAGGGGTGGAAGGCTCTTTGGTGTTGCGCAGGGCCTCAGGCTTCAGGCCTTGCACTCCGACACATCCGCACAGGAGGATCAATCTCTGAAGTCTCGTGTCCCAAAGAGGCCGAGCCCAGCCTCGCCTCCTCCGCTTATAACCCCTCCCATGAGTCTCTGCGGTGGAAACATTGCCGAATGGGGTTCTGGGTAATGTAGTCTCACTGCATTAAAGGGGAACACCCCGCTACACTTCTATAATGTGCCAGCAGCGATTCGACACCCCCTTCCCATGTACTTCCATCTAACATTATAAAAAAAGGCAACCTGTGCATTTTCTACTTTTTTTTTTCTTACCAATTTTAGAATCTACATCTCTAAAAGAACTGAGGCTCTGCCTATCTCCATACTGCTCTTTGGACTACTAGTAGTGATATCACCACACATGTGGTCTCCACATTGGGTTTTCTGTCTCCTGTGAGCACACATACATTCCTTCCACTATTTTCACAACAGGCAACCTCATCACACGCCTGATTTCCACTTTTATCAAGCCTGTGGTAACTCGATATGAAGACAGATTTCAGGTAATTACACTTGCTCAGCTGATAAATGACTCCTGAAGGAATATAGCAAGCAAGTAAAGTGTCTTTATTTGTTTTCCCTCAACTTATTCTCAAAAGCAAACCTGGAAGTGTATAGCGTGTATAAAACAGTATGCCATAACTGTGGCCAAATAAAGGAGAAGTATGGGTTTGGTTTTTTTCCCTCCATTATACTTACCTAGGTGGATGCTGCATCTGTCCCCCGGCATCTCTGCACTGAGAACCAAGCTACCGAACACCGCTGATGGCTCGATTCTCTCACCTCCCAGAGCAGAGAGCTGCCGACTGTCAATCAGCAGCTCTTCTGCTCTGCTCCTTCACGATCACTGGAGCGCTGAGCTGTAGAGGGGTGGGGAACGGCCGTCTCAGCTGCTCGCTGAGAGGCTGAGGCCGCCATCAGTCCAGGCACCTGGCGGATCCAGACTTCCAGAGTCGGGATGACACGGTGCCTGGAATGATCTGTGCGATGTCAGCAGAGAGCAGACTTCAGACCGTTCTCTGTTGAAAACGGGTGACAGGAGTGCAAAACGAATTGCACTCCTGTGACCCATAGGAGAAGCCCAGCCGAATTAACTCAGGCTGGACTTCTGCTTTAAAGCACAGACTCATGAACTCATAAACAAAATACTGGGACTCTGGCAGCCATGTTTCAGTATCTGTGTCCCTATTGACAGAAAATCCTCAAGAAC
Organism: Rana muscosa; assembly: GCA_029206835.1. Lineage (NCBI taxonomy): Eukaryota > Metazoa > Chordata > Amphibia > Anura > Ranidae > Rana > Rana muscosa. The sequence goes on along the minus strand of CM055127.1, from coordinate 444,523,788 downwards.
CAGACCACCTATAGGAGAGAAAGGAGGACACAAACTCCCTCTGAATCATGGAGGAGAATAAGTAATGGGAAAGTAGTCTGCATGGAGGATCCGGGAATATTTTACACCCTTTCATCAGTGCTCTTGGAACAGTCTATTTTTTGCTTTACAAATCATTAAAAAGGGTCTCTTCCAGCTAAGGTTGACAACCACTTGTATACAGTAACAAGATGGTGAAGAGAAGTTACCAAAACACTCTAAAGCAGGGTTTCTCAACCAGGGTTCCATGGAACCCTAGGGTTCTCCCACTGACACCATTGATCTTTTTAGCTATCTGTAAGGGGGTTATTCTCCCCAATAATAAAAAGTGTAAAGAGCAGCCTTCCCACTGACTATCACACTAATGTATAATGAGTTGTAGATATAGTAATTTTTAGCAGGGGTTCCCTGAGACCAGAAAATTATTTCAAGGGTTCCTCTGTGTTAAAAATTTAGAGAAAAGCTGCTTTAAAGTAACACATGAAGCATCCAAAATATTTTTATTAAGCCTTTTTGGATACTGAATCCAGACAGTGTAAACTTCAAATTGTATGACCTAAGCCCCACCCCCACCACCACCATTCAACAGTTCAAGACCAGAGCCTCAATGGCTAACAGCTGGTACTAGAATGTCAAACGGTGGAGGCAGGGCTTGGTGTTCGAACTTAGGCTCTTTCACATGGGCTTCTATGATAAGATTTGCCCAGTTTTTCAGGTGGACCCTATCGGACACTTCATGCAGGTCTACAGGCAGGAGGATGTAAATTAACTTGTGTCCATATACATCTGCCTAACTCTGAGTCCATCCAGGTTCAGGAAAAAAAATGGAAAAGGACTGCGTCTTTTTCCGTTTTCCTGGACCTAAATGCGATGAACCAAAGATAGCCCAATGTAAAGTCCTTTTACATCTGTCCGCCCATAGAGCCATCAAGGGTCTGCCACAGTCTGCTGGAAAACAGAAACTGAATAGGCATGAATGTGACAAAACTGCTATTTGTCCCGTTCTGCTCCGACTCAGCAGGGAAATCTATTCAAAAGTGTTCAATGCATCCACATGCAGGCAGCCGCTGCTCCCAACATGACATCCATGTTGGTGTGGTTGTGTGTCCCTGAACGCAGACTATGTGGTTGATTTACTAAAACTGGAGAGTGCAACATCTGGTTCAGCTGTGCATGGTAGTCAATTAGCTTGTAACTTCAGCTTGTTTAATTAAGCTTTGGCAAAAAAAAAAAACTGGAAGATGATTGGTTTCTTTGCAGAGCTGCACCAGAATTTTAACTCTCCGGTTTTAGTAAATCAAGCTCAGTGTGTCCCAATTGAAATCAATAGGACTGCCTGCACAGAGATGTACGGAACACCTTTGCATCCCTATGCAGGTAAACACAGCCCTGCACATGCATATGGTATAGTGCACCCCAAGTGAACGAGGCCTTAGTGATGCTGATCTTCTGCACTCCAGTGACGGCTGTGTGGCATCTCAGGGCAGGCGGTGACACCAGTGAACCACGCCTGTATATTATGTATTTGAAAACAACCACGTTTCACCTCTCGCAGAAGCCTGTTTGACAGGGTGACAACTCAACTCAGAGGCACAATTGGAGACAGGGATAGAACAGTGTCACATTATAAAAGGAAATACCTGAACAAGGACCTTTATGTCAGGATCACCAGGTAATATTTAAATGAAGGCTGCAGTTTTAAAACTATAGACTTTTAAAATGACATCAATATGTTGAAGTTAATATGAGATTTATTGATTGTATTACATCTACCTTAAGGAAGACAGATGCTTTCCTATTAGAAATTGAGACTCAAATGTAGGCAATATTTATAAGAAAAATATGTGAGACTTGTTGCTCAAATATTAGAAATAAAAAAAATACTAAAAAAAACAAACACATAAAAGAGAATCAGCACTGTTCTTGTCACAGCGACCAAAAATTGCATAAAATATGGCTGTAATAACATGTATGTAGGATTTTGGCCTCGGGGACAAATTGTAGACAATAATAAAAAGGAAGGAAAGCAATTTAGAACATACTGCGGGCTATAAATATTTAATTTATGTGGGCCAATTATCAAGCGAGGTTACGTTCTTCACGCCTCGGCCTGGAATGGATGAGGCGGATGTTCTATCATTGCGAGGCGTAAATTTAATTTGGTGTGTTGACAATAGCTTACGAATGAAAGGAAACTGGGAGCCACCCAGGCTGGTGAATCCGAGGCGGCTTCTTAGCATCATTTAACTTTTGAACCCGGGTGGTAATCAAGTTTAGATCAAATTCCATCCAGCCATAAAAACGACTATTATATAAATAGAAGGTAAAAAAAAAAGACTCCATGTTTATTGTACGACCTTGGAATCAAGTGCATTATTCTTTACGGTATGCAAATCTAAGTGCTTGAATAGGCAATCACATATTCTTCATCTCTGTGAAAATAAAGATTTCAAAAGCATATTTTACATTTGCATGTAATTAAAATACAGATTATTTTCAAGAAGGAAAGAGTGAGGTGGGCAACGTAAAACAGGAACAAAGACACTTATCCTGTGATTACTGAGTTTCTAAAGTAGTCTGGGATAGAAAAGTATCTTGTATTGTCTCCTAAATCAACAAGGAACTGATACATTAGACGAGCAAAGAGCAAACTTTTGGTAGTTTGTCTGTGTTTGTAACCATTTTCTCTTTCAATATATTTTTAGTGAAAGGTTTTCAGTAAATACAGAAAAAAGGTTTTGGCTAGCAATTCTCAACCAGGGTTCTGTGGAACGCTAAGGTTCCTCCACCGGTGACTAGAGGTTCCTTGAACTGTGGGTAACTCACCACCGATCTGATTGTGCCTGAAAAGTTCCAAGTCCAACACCATGTGCTATGAGTGCAAGGGATACATTCTGACCACCACTGTAAAGAGGCATTCTTCCCATTGACCACTGCCAATTCATGGGGCATTCCCCCAATAATTCCCAAGGAACTAATCCTAGCATGGGTTCCCTGAAACCTGAAAATTATTTCATGGGTTCCTCTGGGGTAAAAAGGTTAAGAAAGACTGATTTGGAAACCAAAAGTAGAGCTGAGAAATCCAATGCAAACCTTGGATGTTTTTTCCGATGGAATTCCGCTCAAGCTTGGCTTGCATACACACGGTCACACACAAGTTCTCTGAACTTTCGACCGTCAAGAACACTGTGACGTACAACACTACAACGAGCTGAGAAAATGAAGTTCAATGCTTCCGAGCATGCGTCAAATTGTTTCTGAGCATGCGTCGGAATTTTGCGTGTCGGAATTGCTACAGACGCTTGGATTTTCCGATAGGAATTTTTCCCGTCTGAAAAATTGAGAACCTGCTCTCAAGCTTTTGCTGGCAGAAATTCCGACAGAAAAAGTCAGATGGAGCCTACACACGGTCGGAATTTTCGTTCAAAAGCTCACATTCAACTTTTTCCGACGGGAAATCCTATCTTGTGTACGCGGCATTAGAGAAAAATGCATAGAATTCAGGGAATTAGAATGTTTTTTTTTTTGGGGTGGCGTAGGTTTACTGTGATTGGGTCTGGAGTCAGATGGGCAGCTTATAGGGAAAATAATTGAAATAAAGAGAAGAGAGGGGACCATGAGGAAAAGTGACAGGGAATAACTAAGAAAAGTCACAGGGAAAAGGGAGGGTGAGGAGCAGAGGGGAAACTTGGGGTGGATCAAAGCCTCTTTGTTCCCTCGTACATGAGGGGCTCTTAGAATGGTCAAATATGTGAGAGAACTAGCAGTAATTTATCATCATCGATAGGGAGGTAATGCTTGATCCAAAAAATCCAGATACCTGTACTTCCAAACTTATGCATGGAATCATTGAGGATTGCAACCATTTTTTGTTAGGTGAAAACCAGATCATCTTTTGCTTTTGTGTGCATTCGTAGGCTTGGAGGACCACTATGTTTCGGCAAGAACCTACATAGCTGCAGCGAACAAAAAATGTTGAGTGATTTCATGTTCAGTAGGGCCTCTTTTGGGTCTTTCAGGATACCTTTGTCTAAAAATGTGTAGACCAATCGGTGTATGATTGTCCAATACTTCCTAATTTTCGGTCATTCACAGCATATATGTAGGAGAGTACTAGGGTACTGGCATCCTCTAAAATGCATGGCTGAAGAACTGGGTACAAGCTTCAACAGACATTCTTGGATCATATATCAACATTTAAGTAGTTTAAGGTTAGACTCCTTTGCTGATGCGTTAATTGAACAATGAGGCATAGTCTGCCAAATTTTCCTCCATTCCTCCAGTTCCGAATTAGTCGCAATGCCATTTAATTACTGTGTTAAAATGGATCTGAATTCATGAAAAAAATTAGGATTTTCAATCTTATTCGGAACATTATTTGAAATACTAAATCAGTATTAAATCCATGCTCTGTCTAATTGGGCGACTATGTGGCAGATGATGAGGTTTAATGTTGATAAATGTAAAGTTATGCACTTGGGGGCTAAGAATATGAATGCATCATACATACTAGGGAGAGTACAACTGGGGGGATCCGTAGTGGAGAAGGATCTGGTTTTTTTTTGTAGATCATAAGCTCAATAATGGCATGCAATGCCAAGCTGCGGTTTCCAAAGTCCTTTCTTGTATTAGGAGAGGTATGGACTCCAGAGAGAGAGATATCATTTTGCCCCTGTACAAATCATTAGTAAGACCTCATCTGGAATATGCAGTTCAGTTTTGGGCCCCAGTTATCAAAAAGGATATCGGGGAACTGGAGAAAGTGCAGAGAAGGGCAACCAAACTGATAAGAGGCATGGAGGAGCTCAGCTACTGTATGAGGAAAGATTAGAGGAACTGAATTTATTCACTCTTGAGAAGAGGAGATTAAGGGGGGATATGATCAACATGTACAAATATATAAGGGGTCCATATAGTGAACTTGGTGTTGAGTTATTAACTTTACGGTCAACACAAAGGACAAGGGGGCACTCTTTACGTCTAGAGGAAAAGAGATTTCATCTCCAAATAAGGAAAGGTTTCTTCACAGTAAGAGCTGTGAAAATGTGGAATAGACTCCCTGCAGAGGTGGTTCTGGCCAGCTCAGTAGATTGCTTTAAAAAAGGCCTGGATTCTTTCCAAAATGTACATAATATAACTGAGTACTGACATTTATAGGTAAAGTTAATCTGGGGAAAATCTGATTGCCTCTCGGGGGGATCAGGAAGGATTTTTTGCCCCTGCTGTAGCAAATTGGATCATGCTCTGCTGGGGTTTTTTGCCTTCCTCTGGATCAACTGTGGGTATAGAATTGGGTATATGGGATTGTATGATATTATCTGCAGGGAAACATAAGCTGGAGGAGCTTCTAGTCCTCAGCTGCTGGTCACATGGTTAACCACCTTAACCCCTAGACCATTTGGCTGGCCAAAGACCAGGCCACTTTTTGCGATTCGGCACTGCGTCGCTTTAACTGAGAATTGCGCGGTCGTGTGACATGGCTCCCAAACAAAATTGACGTTCTTTTTTTCCCACAAATAGAGCTTTTATTTTGCTGGTATTTGATCACCTCTGCGGTTTTTATTTTTTGCGCTATAAACAAAAATAGAGCGACAATTTTTACTATAATAAATATCCCCAAAAATATATTAAAAAATTTCCTCAGTTTAGGCCGATACATATTCTTCTACATATTTTTGGTAAAAAAAATTGCAATAAGTGTTTATTGATTGGTTTGCGCAAAAGTTGTAGTGTCTACAAAATAGGGGATAGTTTTATGGCATTTTATTAATGTTTTTTTTTTTTTACTATTAATGGCGGCGATCAGTGATTTTTATCGTGACTGCGACATTATGACGGACACATCGGACACTTTTGACACCATTTTGGGACCATTGTCATTTTTACAGCGATCAGTGCTATAAAAATGCACTGATTACTGTAAAAATGACACTGGCGGTAAAGGGGTTAACCTGTAGGGGGCACTGAAGTTGTGTTTACACTAACATCTCCCCGTTCTTCAGCTCTGTGACCCAATCGCGGGACACCGGCGGCGCACGCGCAACCACACGGTGGCAAATTAAAGGGGACGTATATATACGCCCATTTGTGCAGCCATGCCATTCTGTCAAAGTAAAAACACGTGCGGCAGGCGGCAAGCGGTTAAATAAAAGAGGAGGATTCGGGCTGCTCTGTACATAACCAACTGCACACAGCAGGAAAGTATAACATGTTTGTTATTTTTCAACAAAAACAAGACTTTAAAGAGGAACATACTGTAATTTGTAATAAACATCTTTGCCATTCGGAAGCTTCCATCCAAGCACTTTGCATATTATTTTATATATACTGTGATTCTCTACTTGCCAAATATTCTGCTGAAATCTCCCTCCACTGAGTCTGGCTGCATCCATCTTAACTGTGGGCAGCTGAAGCTGCTGCCTGTTCACTTCCTGGATTTACACAGACACACAGAGGCACACCTCCAGCTCTGAAGCTCTCATTGGCCCTCTTATGACTTATCCCCTCTCCCTTCCTGGCAAACTCTCACGAGAGTGAGGGAGAGAGCTGTGCATTTTGTCATAAGCCTAGGCTTTTTACCAGACAAGAAACAGGAAGTGGGCTGTATAAGGTATTTACTGGCAGAAAAAAAAAAAATGTTTTACTATCCAAAGTTAAAACAACAAGGCCAGAAGATTTAATAGATGGAAAGTTGAAAAAAATGTCTGAAGGACCACTTTAATATCACTTTAAAGTTATATGATACCCAAAAGCAAACATACAGTGGAACCTTGGATTACGAACATAATCCGTTCCAGGAGAATGCTCGTTATCTAAAGCATATCAAAGCGAGTTTCCCCATAGAAGTCAATGGAAAACAAAGATAATTTGTTCCATTTTGACTTGTATTGTATGCAGTACCGCATGTGGCCAGAGGTGGGGGGCGCCGTAGAGACTCTGAAATACTCGGAGACTGCTCGGATGCACGCGGAAACCCTCAGAAAGGCTCGGAAACAATCGGGAACTGAGTATTTCCGAGGGTTTCCGAGTATTTCCGCGTGTGTCCAAGTGCATCCGAACGGCTCTGAGTGTCACCGGATCCCCCGCACCTCTGGCCAAATGCAGTACTGCACACTGCAGAGGCTTGAATCCTGCTCGTGTTGCGAGACAACTTTTTGCAACACGAGTCAGGATTTGATTTTTTTTTAATAATTGCTCGTATTGCGAAACACTCGTTAATCGCATTACTCGCAATCCAAGGCATTACTGTATTGCACGTTACCAATTGTTAGGCAACTACATTCGTTTTCTTTTTTAAGCTTTTTATCCTTTATTTTCACCTGGTGTTCCAGCCAGTAATTCTGTCCTGCAAATGTAGCAATTAGAGGGTTGGGACAAACCATGTACTACTAACGTGGTGCTTACAATGGTCAGCTTTTATTTATGTAAAACCTTTATCCCAAAAGGTAAAAAAAGAAACTGTTACCTGTAACTGCGTATAAAGTGTGAGCTGGAGTTTGGCTTTAAATTGTTAGTGTATTTAAATCTGCTAGGAGATCTAACACTCCCCTTCCCCTTAGACGGACAATGCTGCTGTCTAAAGGTGCCCCCCTGAGCTCCTTCATCCAGAGGGGAGGCACTCTAATACAGGAGGCGTGTTCATGGCCGAATCACCAGGTGAAAACAGAGGTGAAACAACTAAGGCGGACACCACATCTAATGGCTGTTAAGCTACAATACATTACAATTTTTTGGGGTTTTAGGTTTAATAAAGCTTTAAATGTACTGAGCAGATTAGTGAAGCCACATAAAGTATAGGCCAGGAGCTCAGGCGCAGCATAAGCGTAGGGCCTACATGATGGGGTTTGATCAGGAAGGCTAAGGTAAGGTAGGGGTTAATAAGAAATTAGTAGTAGGAGTTATAATTTTCAAGAATCACCTTATTGGAGGATAGTAGGGTGGGGAAGGGTGTGGACAGGGTGGTCCTAAGGGGTTACTAGGTGGGAGGCGGCCCTCTAGTATCAGTCTGACCAGAGGACAACAACGGACAAGATTCTCCCACCCAAATTTGGAAGTGGTTGTCAGCGGGTGTGTTATTTGTTGTATGTTTACTTTCAGATTAGCCGGGGATTGCAGTGTGTCATAGCAGCAGGCAGAGGTCGTAGGGTTTTTGAAGGCAGGGATGGTTACGCTCTTTGGAGAATGATGGGTTGGGCCCATCTATGGTATGGGTGTACCTGCCCTAATAAAGGGGGAAGTAACACGTGGTGGGGCAGTTGGCTGTATCGGCTGGTGAATTGGCCAAACAATTGTCCCAGAGCTGGCGTAAGTTACGGCTGGGGGCCGTGGAAAGGCAAGGTGTTGCCAGATACAGCTAGTGGGTCAGTCAAGGGTGCCATCAAAAATCCTGATGTCGCGTACACACGACCGTTTTTGATGACGAGAAAAATGCAATTTTTAAAAATGGTTGTGAAAAACGGTCGTGTGTATGCTCCAGAGCATTTTTCTCGACGAGAAAAATGGCCGATTTTTTTTAGAACCTGCTCTATTTTTCTTCTGCGTTTTTCACGTCGTTCTTTTTAACGTCGTGAAAAACGGTCGTGTGTATGCTTTTACGAGTGGGAAAAAAAACGCGCATGCTCACAATCAAGTATGAGACGGGAGCGCTCGTTCTGGTAAAACTAGCATTCGTAATGGAGATAGCACATTCGTCACGCTGTAACAGACTGAAAAGCACGAAGACTGAAAAGCGCGAATCGTCTCTCACCAAATTTTATTAACACGAGGATCAGCAAAAGCGCCCCAAAGGGTGGCGCCATTCGAATGGAACTTCCCCTTTATAGTGCCGTCGTACGTGTTGTACATCACCGCGCTTTGCTCAAGCATTTTTTTTTTCATGAACGTGTGTATGCAAGGCAGGCTTTAGAGGAAACACGAAAAATCACGACGTGTCACGCTGTAACGGACTGAAGAGCACGAAGACTGATAAGCGTGAATCGTCTCTCACCAAACTTTAATAACACGAGGATCAGCAAAAGCGTTCAAAAGGGTGGCGCCATTCGAATGGACCTTCCCCTTTATAGTGCCGTCGTAAGTGTTGTACGTCACCGCGCTTTGCTCAAGCGTTTTTTTTTTTCATGAACGTGTGTATGCAAGGCAGGCTTGAAAAATCACAACATTGAAAAATGATTTTTTTTTCCATGACATGAATAAAGGTCGTGTGTACGCGGCATGAGACATAAAACAGGCAGTTCTGTTCAGTCAGAGAGGTTATGGCATGTTTTTCCGGTTTATCACCATTTTGTATATGATGTTAATAAAGAGTTTTTTTATATTTGGTTATGTAATAAAGGGGCTGCTATGGCCATTTAAACCCAAAATATATGTCTGGTCTGAGTTATTTAGTTAAGGTAAGGTAGTATGTGGGTAAGTGGCATAACAGCCGGTACTTGGACAATACCCCAGGAAAGTAAATGGCATGTATAGCAAAAGATAAATGTAAATGCCACCATGGCCAATCTTCGAGTGACTGTCGGCATGTCAGGTGCCCCATTACAGTCTCCATATTGTACAATAGCCTGGATTGCTGCTGATGCTCTGAGAATGAGTTATGTATAACGAAGTAACATAACACAAGCAGCAGCTGCATAGCTAGCATTAGAATCCGCGGTGGCATTCATTGTGAGTAACACTTCCAGCAAGCAGATGGCTATATGTGTTAATATTGGAGCCTGAGGGGGGCAGAGGATGGCTTGCTTCATTTAAACCTTCTATTCCACTGTGCTGCCAAAATAGCATATTCTACTTGTAATGCTTAGGAATATTTTAATTTTACTAAATTATAATAATTAGAAAAATGGTTTAAAGCAATTCTGTCTGCCTTTTGCTTGTTTTATACAATTTCTTTGTTGACTATTGTATTGTACTATATTGTCTTTAAAAGACACAAATGTAAATATGATCAGCTTTAAGTGGACCTAAAACATTATATATCTATATACAGTGGAACCTTGGTTTACGAGTAACACGGTTAACGAGCGCTTTGCATAACGAGCAACTTTTTTTTTTTAATTCTGGCTCGGTTTGCAAGTGTTGTCTCACAAAACAAGCAAAATTCAAGCTAATGGGGTGTGCAGTACCACATTTGGCCAGAGGTGCGGGGGCGCCGGTGACACTCAGAGCGGTTCGGAGCCGTTCAAAAATACTCAGAATCACTCGGAAATACTCGGAAACACTCAGAAATACTCCATTCCCTAGTGTTTCCGAACCTTTCCCAGGGTTTCCGAGATCAGCCGAGCTGTCCCCGAGTATTTACGAGGCTCTCCGGCACCCCCCCACTTCTGGCCACATGTGGTATTGCATGCCATAGAAGTCAATGCGGAACGAATTATCTTTATTTCCATTGACTTCTATGGGGAAACTCGCTTTGATATGTGCTTTGGATTATAAGTATTCTCCTGGAACGAATTATGCTCGTAATCCAAGGTTCCACTGTATATATTTATATATATAGATCTTAGAGAAGGGTGTAAACAAACGGCCTACAATACACCACTCAGCACTAATTCTGTCCCACAGGAATCAAACAGTAGAAGGTCAAAAATATATAATCAAATATTTAAAAAAATTACTAATCAGCTGTTTAAAATTGTAAAATATAAAAATAAGTAGTACAGCGACAAAAACAGTCCAATAATCTGAATTCAACGGATACTAAAACAGCACTATAATGAAGAATGATAGTCTGTGTGATAAACACCACAGTCAAAAATCTTTGTGCAGCAATGATAGTAGGTAAAGTTCAAAGATATCAAGGGTGATGATGATAGCAGTAAATTCAGTGTGCACCTTACACCAAAATAAACATCTGACTTTCCACCTCGTGAAACTCACCAGAAGCCTCTAATCAATAAGCCTTAAAGGTAAGTGTTCTTCAGTCAATTCGCTCTTAACCTCACTATCCACAGAAATCCACAGGAAAACCGGCTCCAAAAAAAGTCATATAATCACAGAAAGATATTGCACATAGCGTGATTCTGTTTATTTAAAACATATTCTCCATATAACCAAAGGATCCCTTCATAATATCTAGTTACACAGTAAAAAAATGTTTAAAGCATATAAAGTGGGGGCGTGGCCGACCGGAGCTGAAGATGGCTGCTTAAATTGAGAGCTCCTCATCCCAGAGACGACAGCGGAACGACTACGGCCCACACAGCTACACCATCCACGGCCATCCTAGCTGCAGAACCTCTCCTGCATACAGGAATCATGTCCAGGAAAAGATACACGGACTACAAGCCGCAGAAACTGACCGAGTTTGCCTTTAAACCTGCGGAGAAGGTCAGTGGGTTCAAAGATGGCGCCGGCTCTGCCGCGCCGCGGGACCAGCGGGCCTTTTACACTGACCTTCCGGACGCTGATCCGGACAATCCATACCTCCCTGAGCCCCCAGGCAGCTTCGATCACCTCCCCGAGTGTGATCCCCTCACCAGCAGCCCCGCAAAGGCTAAAATGTGTCTTGGCACGCTGCCGCATCAGACGTCACAGGCACTAATTGAGGCCCCGGCTTGCATCCCCTTCTCCTCAAACCAGGCCCTGCACTCCTCTATGGCGTCCTTCCCCACCTCAGGGCAGCCTGTACTAGATTCAACCCTGAAAGATATGCTATTATCACTACAATCCTCTCTAATGACTGATCTCTCCTCACTCTTTACAAAAGTTACATCTGACATACACTCACTAGATGAAAGAGTGTCGACCATAGAAAGGGGTATGACTGAATGTGCCTCCACGGTGAATGGGGTCATAGATGCATATGAAGACATTAAAGAAGAACAAGCATGGCTGCGCATCAAGCTGTCCGATTTAGAAGACAGATCTCGCAGAAACAATGTTAAGCTGCGTGGGGTCCCTGAAACAATACCACCAGCTGACCTACCCAAATACGCTAAAGAGCTCATGCACATCATACTCCCTGAAGCGTCACCCAGAGATTTAATAATTGACAGAATACACAGGATTGCTAAACCATCCCATCTCGCTGCCACTGTCCCCAGAGATGTACTTATGAGAGTGCATTTTTTTCACGTTAAGGAGAATCTCATGTTTGGGGTTCGAGCTAAATCCCCCCTTCCTGCTCCCTTTACTGATGTGCAAATGTTCCCAGATCTGTCCAAATTCACACTCCAACTGAGAAGACAACTAAACCCAATCACTAAGGGGCTCCAAAACCACAAAATCCAATATAAATGGAGACACCCAGCCACACTCCTTATCACTAAAGATGGCAAATCGCATGTGGTCAACGACCTTACTGCAGGCCTGAATCTGCTCGACGCCTGGGGTATATTGCCGGAACCACCCGCTCCTCTTCCTCCACACAACAGCAACACCCAAGCACGCCGTAACCTGGACCAAAACTTCACCTAGGTGACCACTAGTTCCACCACTATGGTGGGCCGAACAACCTTTTTTTCTCATACGCCTCTGGGATGTCAGAGTATATTTCTGAAGACTTCAGTTCTCTTTGTTCAGACTGTTTTTACCCCCTTTCGGAGGTCGCAGCGGAGATACGCTCCACCTCTATATACCACCTCAGTTGAGCACCACAGTTATAGTGGTCTTTGCTACAGTTATTACTTCGAGCTAGCATAGCGCATGCTCCTCAGAGTCACGCCTTTATTTTGTTACACGCTGACTGTGTCCAGATTTTTGTTTCCTTTAAAGTTTTTTTTTTTTTCTCTTGTATTGTTATCATTTTGACATATTGCTCTATTCACGGCTCTAGCATCCACTTTGTGGGAGGACCCGGATCCTTTCTTCTCCAGCCACGACTACCTGGACCCGCCTGACGACATACCGGATACCTACCAACTAACTGTAAGTGCAGACCTAACTCCATAGCCTTGCCCACACTTATACAATGCCCATCAATTTTCTGTCCTTGAATGTTAACGGGCTTAACCACCCAGCTAAATGCCACTCCCTGTGGAAAACTGTCCAAGATCTTCACAGCGACGTTGTTTGCATTCAAGAAACACACCTACTACAAACCGACATACGATTGTGCACCAACCGGCTGTTTCCCCACGTCTTCCATGCACACTATGCCTCTAAAGCTAGAGGCGTTCTGATAGCAATTAGAGACAAGGTTGATTTCCACCTATCCTCTGTAACCCTTGACCAGGAGGGGCGCTACATAATCCTGGTCTGCACCATCGGCAAGACACCATACACCATCGTCAATCTATATGCCCCAAATACTCACCAGATTAACTTTCTCCGCAAGATCTTCAGACTCATTAAATCTGTGAAGAAGGGCCACCTCATAATTTGCGGGGACTTCAACATAGTCCCAGATATTCACTTAGACTCCACTTCTGCTGCGAAAAGGAGACCTTCCCCTTTTAAAGGGCTACTAACGGCACATGACTTGCTTGACGTATGGAGGTGCCACCACGGCACAGAAAAAGACTATACTTACTTCTCTCATAGCCAAAATTCTTACTCCAGAATTGATTTGTTTCTGTCCGACAAATGGGTACTACAAAAAATTGTTACCTCCGCAATCCACACCACCACATGGTCAGACCATGCCCCAATCTCACTTTCCATTGACGATTCTAAACGCACCCACAACTCATTTATCTGGAGAGTTAATAACTACATTCTGCAACACAAGGACTACGCTCCAGAGATAGCAGCCCACATTAGTGAATTTTTTTAATTAAACGACGGCTCAGTGTCTGACCCCAACGTGGTGTGGAGTGCGCACAAGGCTTATATGAGGGGAATCCTGATGAAAATTTATGCGGTACATAGGAAGAAGAGAACGCAGCGAATAGATGAACTTTCTTCCCAGATAGCAGACCTAGAAATGCACCACAAATCCAACCCCCACACCCCTTTACCTGACCAGCTAACGTCCCTAAGACAGGAGCTTCGCTCTCTACTACTACATTCCTTTGACCGTATCCAACGAAAATTAAAAGCCACCACTTACTCCACTTCCAACAAGGCTGGGAAACGCATGGCACAGCGCCTTAAAGGTAGACGCGCCAAGTCCAAAATACTACACCTGTACCACCCTCATACTCACACCCCCTTGACGAACCCGCAGGACATCGCCAACGCATTTAGTGACTATTATAAAGACCTGTACAATTTGAATGCAGATCCGAACACCCCCCAACCCTCTCAAGACGACATTAACCGCTTTCTTAATGACTTGCATCTGCCTGTTTTGACACCTGATCAACTCAAACATCTGAATGCTCCGTTCTCGGAACATGAAATACGGAAAACAATCCGTTCTATCCCCGCTGACAAAGCCCCTGGTCCCGACGGACTATCGGGTGAATATTATAGACAATTCTCTGACCAATTGATCCCACACTTGGTTGAGATATTTAATAACGCTGCCTCCTCTTCTCAGTTCCCAAATGACATGTTAAACGCTCTTATAATCACGATACCCAAACCAGGGAAGGAGCCGACCTGTCCCCAAAATTTCCGCCCGATATCCCTGCTAAATCTGGATATCAAGCTATACGCTAAAACTATAGCAGCGAGAATGATCGACATAATGCCCACACTGATCCACAAAGACCAATCAGGCTTCACAAAAGGCAGACAGGCATCGGATGCCACGAGGAGAATGAAAAACATCATACATCAAGCGGAAATTACTAGAACGCCTTCTCTGCTCCTCTCTTTGGACGCGGAGAAGGCGTTCGACAGAGTACACTGGGCCTACCTCAGATCGGTACTACAGAAATTTGGTTTTGATGGATATATTCTTAACGCTATCATGGCACTATATTCATCCCCCTCGGCCGCAGTCTTTACGGAAGATATGACATCCCACCCATTCCCCATATCCAATGGCACCCGACAAGGTTGCCCCTTGTCACCCCTTATTTTCAATCTCCTTATGGAACATCTGGCATCACGCATACAAGAACACAACTGCATCTCGGGTATACAAATAGGCCAGATCTCACATAAAATAAGCCTATTCGCGGATGATGTGATACTAATCCTTACAAACCCGGCTTCTTCCCTGGCAGAGGTACAAAAAACACTTACCTGGTTTAGCGAGATCTCTTACTACAAGGTCAATACAACAAAGTTGTTTATACTCGACATTAATCTAGATGCTACCACAAAAAACTTACTACTAATGCAACACAACTTCAAATGGGCAGAGACAGACATCTCCTACTTAGGAATTAAATTGACCAGATCAACTGCACTCCTCTGTCCAAATTCACACTCCAACTGAGAAGACAACTAAACCCAATCACTAAGGGGCTCCAAAACCACAAAATCCAATATAAATGGAGACACCCAGCCACACTCCTTATCACTAAAGATGGCAAATCGCATGTGGTCAACGACCTTACTGCAGGCCTGAATCTGCTCGACGCCTGGGGTATATTGCCGGAACCACCCGCTCCTCTTCCTCCACACAACAGCAACACCCAAGCACGCCGTAACCTGGACCAAAACTTCACCTAGGTGACCACTAGTTCCACCACTATGGTGGGCCGAACAACCTTTTTTTTTTTTTTCGAGTACCCCTTTCGGGACAACTATCCCATCAGCTTTCCCCCCTACCATGAAAGCATCCGTGCATGCATGGAAAAAAATGATTATACACACAGGCTACATTCCCCCCAAACCACCATTCCAAATACCTCTGGAATCTCTCCGCTATCTATCTCCAGACCTGTCACTTGCACACTGGTCTAGTAAAGGCATACGCTTCCAGCAGTCTCTTCTCCTGGGGCCACACATCAAGCCATTCGCTGACATACAAAAAGAATTTGACCTCCCCTCCAGGGAGCATTATACCCACCTAAGAATTAGCCATTGCCTAAATGCAGTACCCACTCCTCTATACGCCATTCCGCCCAAAACCTGGGATTTCCTTACAAATGCTCTCTCCAAGACAAAAGGCATATCTCATTTTTATAACCGCCTCCACTGCAAACAACACTTCTTTAGAACATCCTCGCACTTGCGTTGGGAGGCAGATTTAAATCGCTGCTTCTCCACAGATCAATGGACCTCAGCACTGAAATCCATATATTCCTCCACCAAATGCTCTGCCTTATGGGAACTTACCCAAAAAATCACCCTGCGATGGTATCTGACACCTGCCAGATTAGCGTACTTTTCTCCCCAATCCTCAGACACTTGCTGGCGGTGCAAATCCCTTAAAGGTGACTTACTACATACACTCTGGTCTTGCCCCCTCATGCAACCATTTTGGGAAGACATATTTAAACTCTTGTCTCGAGTCACTCACCGTGAAATACTCCCTTCCCCAGAGCTGGCGATCCTAAACATAAACATAGAGAAGATCCCCTATGCCCATAGGTATGCAACAACCCACATTCTTCTAGCGTCCAGGCTATGTATCACAAGATTGTGGAGATCGGAAAGGGTCCCGGATACTTCCCAAATCATTGACCTTGTGAATCTACACTTTAGCTACGAATCTATTATGGCAGGCAGCATTGGTCAGGCCGAAAAGACCAGGAAGGCCTGGGTCCCATGGACCAATTGGTCCGGAGCTGTGCCTATCTCATAAAGCACCCTGTTTAGTTATACATTTTCTTGACTGAGCAATATGTAGGTTGCACCCTACTAAGCCATGTGAACATCACCTATATAGTATTTTTGGACATATACATGTTTGGACTTATCCTCTATTACTAGGGCGACTGCGGCCGTCTCTTCTCCTGGGACACAGAAGTGCTCCAATCCGGGTGGCCTCGTAGGAGGGACGACCCTGTACTGATGTTTTCTCATTCACTCTTACTATCACTGTGATAAATCTCGTTTCTTGTACTCTTCTATATTTTATCATATCCTACCGTCGTTGCACGACAAACATTGTTAAATGTTCTTGTATTTTATGTAAGGAAAAAAAATTTCAATAAAGAATGATTTAAAAAAAAAAAAAAAAAAGCATATACAGTGGGCCAAGAGGGCGCTGTCACCGTGATCTGCCGTCCCAGGGAATCCGCGTGTGTCTCCTTGCAGACACCGCAATCACTTCCGGGTAGGGTATGGCGGTGGAGCGCAGGCGTCACTTCCGGGATGTCGTGCGGGTCACGCTCTTATGCGTTTCGTCATATCTGACTTCAACGCCCTCTGTTGAAGTCGGATATGACGAAACGCATCATACGAGTAATTTTCTTGCAAAGAAAAAAAATGATTTTTACATGTAGGAGAGAAGTGCCAGAACAGGCCTGGTATGGAAGTGGTTAAGATATACAGAAAGAACAAAAAAAGACAATGAGGAGAGTAGACATGTGCGCCATCAATAAATTAATTTTGTTTTGTTACGTTCCGTTTTGTATTAGCCCTTATTTCGTATTTCGTAATTTGTGTCCGAAATTCAATTTGGATTTGTATGAAATACAAATTTTCGGTAGATTCGTTAACTTTTCAGAAAATTACAAACGTTCGTTATGATGAATTTAAAAAGCAAACCCAGGAAGTCAGCAGTGCTGCTGACTTCCTGGGTTTGCTTTTTAAATTCATCATAACGAATGTTTGTAATTGTTATGAAAAGTTAATGAACCTAGCAAGAATTCCTATTCAATCCAAATAGAATTTTGGATACGAATTACGAAATATGAACTAATGTCAACAAACAACTCAGGAACTCAGCACAGAACAGGGATGGTGGGAGCCCCTCATAATTCGCCCAGCAGGGGTACAGCCCCAGGAGGAACTCAGCACAGAACAGGGATGGTGGGAGCCCCTCATAATGAGCACAGCAGGGGTACAGCCCCAGGAGTAAGTCAGCACAGCACAGGGATGGTGGGAGCCCCTCATAATGAGCAAAGCACAGGGATGGTGGGAGCCCCTCATAATGATCATAATGAGTCGACGACTGCCATATTGAGAAAGGTATTGTAGCCCGGGCCGTTAGTTCGTATTTCGTAATTCGTGTCCGAAATTCAATTTGGATTGAATACGAATTTTCGTTAGTTTCGTAACAATCACGAACATTAATTATGATGAATTTAAAAAGAAAAAAATACCTTTTTCAAGTTCGGATCCGAAATTCATCAACGAAATTTAGCATTTTGTAGAATTCGGTAGCATATAAATTTGTATTTCGGATGCTTCCGAATGTACGAATGCACACCCTAATCACCCTGTGTGGTGCAGATTTCCCCTGTTTAAACCCTTGATATTTCACCAAAACCCCCTAACAGGGCTCCTAAAAAAAATCGTAAAACATAAAATAAAAATAAAAACGTCTGACACTGTCCACTGCTCTGCTGACACCGTCAGTATACTATATGTACACACGCATGTGTGTTTGAGCTTTGGGGTGCACACCCTAATGCAATAGGGGGAAGGGTGAGCACAGTCCTTGGCTCACAAAAAAAAAAAAAAACAATTACTGCCATTTTATAGATAAATGTAGAAGTTGAAGTAGAAGTTAATCAGAGCTGATGAACACTGACAAAGCTAGATTAGAGGAATATGTAGCCGAACAATAGGCTACATTTAGATAAATGGGAAATATTTATACAAGGCCAAATTCTGAAAGTTTTTTACACAATAGAGAGCTTTTACATATATGCTTGTTGATGTTGTAGCTCTTTTATGACAATGCTGCAGCATATTAGAGATAAGGGCATTGTCCTTGATCATCTAACTAAAAGTTACATTGTATAAAAGGAAAAGCAAACTTAAAGAAATACTTTAAAGGGGAGTTCCAGCCTTTTTTATGTTTATTAAAAGTCAGCAGCTACAAAAAGTGTAGCTGCTGGCTTTTAATAAACAGACACTTACCTGTTCCACTGTCCAGCAATGCGGCCGCCTGGAGCTTCGCTCCTCTCCCCCCCTCTCCGCTGGCGCCTCCATTGTAACTGTGGGCACTCATTGCGCATGCGGCGCTGCGTTCCCTGAGTGGACAGGCGATTGCCTGGGACCTGTCACGTGTCCCAGGTGATTGCCTACAGGGAGGGGCCACCAAAAATTAAATAAGAAAAAAAAAAAGTAAAAATTTAAGGTGCCCCATCCCGCCGGGCTCGTGTGCAGAAGCGAATGCATACATAAGTGGCGCCCGCATATATAAACGGTGTTCAAAGCACATTTGAGGTATATCTGCGATCGTTAGAGTGAGAGCAACAATTCTAGCAAAATACCTACTCTGGTAACCTGTAGAAATAAAACTGGTAACCTGTAGACATTTTTCAACTTTGCCTATGGAGATTCTTCAGTGGCAAAGTTTGTCGCCATTCCACGAGCAGGCGCAATTTTGAAGCATGACATGTTGGGTATGAATTTACTCGGCATAACATTGTCTTACACAATATAAAATAATAATTGGGCTAACTTTACTGTTTTCTTATTTTTTAATTCAAAGATTTTATTTCTCCCCCAAAAAATGTATTTGTAAGGCCGCTGCGCAAATGCAGTGTGACAAAGTATTGCAACGGCCGCCATTTTATTCTGTAGGGTGTCTGAAAAAATATATATAATGTTTGGGGGTTCTAAGTAATTTTCTAGCAAAACTTGTAAACACCAAATGTAAAAAATAGGCGTGCTCCTTAAGTGGTTAAATTTTAGCAGTAAGGACACTCTCTACAATGCGAGGATAAATGACATCAAGATAATGATACAAAAATATGGGTGTGCTGTCCCTTTAAAAAATATCTCTAATCTAAAAACATACTAAGTATATAATAAACTCAGTACATAAATATTAACAACACACAGTAAAAAAAAAAATGTATAAAAAAACTAAAATAAAAAATTAAATGCTGTTTATGTGACATGCAGCCTGTGAGAGTTGACACTATAAACTTACTACATGAGAATCAACTATTACTAATGAAACAGTTGAGGTCCCAATCAATGTTGAGACCCCATGGATGGTAAGTTTTTAATTCATATATCCAGCCTGTATCCAATTGTGAGATTCCCCCTTTTTACCTTACTTCCCCACCAATGTGGGGAATATTTACTTATCTCAATTACTTTAATCCACAAAGGGTCTTTTTTGTGAAATTGGGTATTGGAGATAAACAATTTTGTATGTCTGATATTCTGACCACCACATTTACAAACAACACACTTCCAACATGGAAAAAAATGATTTAGCAGAGATGGACAGGATATTAGGAGATGAAAATACTTGAGGTTATCAAGGAGGACCCTACCCAACAGTATAAAAACAGTTGAATAATCTTGTTAAAGCGGGCTTACGTGACACAAAAATACTTTTTACAGGTTTGAGATTGCTAAAAATCAAAAGGATATTGCGTTCATTATTTATATTTTGTTTTACATTTCATTTGTTGTTAGGACCAGATCAAGATTCCCCATTCAGCTGTGCAGCAACAGCTCACTTCTAATAGTGGTCTATTTCTGACTGCAATCAGCCAGCAATAGATCACTACAGCAGTGATCTATTGCTGAATAAATATGCTGGATGCTGTCATTTAATGGGTTCCAAGTATATTAGCTTTTTGAAGGAAGATCCTTCTTCAGATATCTCCATTACTGGCTTAGTAATATAAAATCAGAATAATGATAGAAGATGTCAGCGTCTACTACACTTCATTGGGTGTCATGTGTATCTGTCTAGGGCCACAGGCTGTGGTTATGATTAAAGTTCCTTCTGTTTTATGTTATGAGCTTAACACTCATCTCTATTTGTAGTATAAGTCTCCTTGCACACAGGACATTTTAAACGCTGCTTTTAGAGGCGTTTTGCAATCTTTTTTTCTGCCTCAAAACACCCCTCAGTGTTAGTCTATGTGTCCATGCACACATAGGCGTTTACAGACATTTAGAAGCAGAAAAAAACAGGGTCAGGAGAGGAGAGTTCATGCATGAAAAAACGATTGATGCATATAAAACGAGTCTAAACACGCTTTAGCACTAGGTTGTTCAATCATTACATAGGCCAGAATAAATTCATATATATGTTAGGTGCATTTTCGACGCTGCTTTTCCCTCCTCCGGAGCAAAGGCATCCTAATGGCTTTCTGATGATGGCCCGTTGATTGACTGAAACGTGTTGAGGCAATACCACGTCACCGCGACACACTTCCGCCCAAGCAAACACCGGGAATCAAGCAGAACCGCTGCAAGCGGTGACACCACCATTGTGGGTCGATTTCCCCTAAATAAATCACCTGCTACACACGCCGGGTGCCAGGATTATAAGGCACCATTACATGCTTTTTAAAATTAACCTTTGGAATGATATTGTGCAATGAGGATTCTTTCAGATTTTCTCTACCTGCATGAGGCATTACACTGCATGAGACGCTAGCAACAGATCTCTACAGGGGTATCCCCACATGCTTGAGGGACCATACTAGAGATAGTTGGTCAACTCCTAGGGGTGAGTGTACATCAATGTGGGGCACCCAGTCTGAGCACATTGGAACATGGATGTACTATTACTGAGCACGTGCACTTTATATTGGGACTGTTCCACATATATATGTATATATCTGCCAAGATCGAGCATGGTGTACTCTTTTTATTCATCCTAATGGTTTGTTCTTTATTTTAATACATGGTTCCATTGATAATACACTAGGCTGGGGCACCTTTTTTTGCTTCTTGTGATTTAGTATGTTGGACTTCCTATCATCTGTCAAACATTGGGGTCCTCTCAGGTCCTAAAGACTCCAGTGGCTGCACCCACAGTCAGTTGATGTGGGTACAGACTGTAGCGCTGGATCCAACAGCAAAGGCAGATCCACCATGGAAAGGCATGGTCAACACACTTAGGTAAGTACAAAGAAGATAAAAAGGCTTTTAAAATATACAAAACCTTTTGAATTGGTGAGAGGGAGTAAGAGGGAAGATATAGCACCCCCGTGGATAGAATTTAAAGTCATCTGTCTCCTTGCCTTCTTTTCACATTTCCCTTGGCTTCTTTGCTTTCTTTGGAGGACATCCATGTTTTTCACTGCTAATGTTTAGTTTCTATTGCCCATGCTGCTAGGACTTAAAACAATATTAGAACACACCAGGGCAAATGTAAACTTTTATGTTTTCATCCTCTGTACCAAAGCTTGTGTTTGTTTTTTTCTTGTTTCATTCCTCTTGCTTTTATTCAGGCAAAATACCATTCAGCATTATTCGCCCTAGAGTCCAATAGACTATTTGCTTTTGCGGCATTTGACTCTCCGCATCGAAATGGAAGCTTGTTTTCTGCAGAATTAAAAACAATTGATCGCTTAACTACAGCTTTGAAACATTTTGTGTGTCATTATTTTCTGTGTAGAGCTTAGCCTCTGGGGTAGTAGCAACAGAAACACTGTGATTGCAACCGCATCATAAAGTTGCTATGACTCTTACTTGGCCGAGAGAAAATATATATATATATTTTCAACACAACCGTCTTTGTTTTTTTTGTTTCCTGGATTGTAATCATATACTTAATTGTGAATGTTCCAGCACTTGTAAAATGTATTAGCTTAGGAATTAGATAGAATTTATCCATAATCAATGTGCCTTTATTGCAGTGTGTTATCCCCAAGGCTTTGGGACTTATCTAAACCCACCACAATTTATCCACTCTTGTGCTGGGGATTGTTTAACTTTAATCAGCCATTAAATAGGACTTACGTCTCTACCTATATATGATTACAAGTGGTTTGGAGCTGATTAAATAAGATCAGCCTTTAGAAACACAATAATCGAGTTGTTATGATTTTACGATTAAATAAATCCTTTATGTGTAAAATTTGTTTTTGGAAATGGGAAAATAATTAACATTTGACAAAAATGATTGAATGCATTGGCCTTCAGTAAGTTGTAGCTATGAGCTATTTTACTGATCTATAAGTCCCTTAAACATAAGAATGTAAAAAAATTTAAAAGCTAGCTTTATCCAAGACAGAAAATTCAGAAAAGTCAATTTGGTTGACGTTGAATACATTATAATGGCTATGTCAGAGCAAAGTGTATCTAAACCAAAAAACTAAAATATAATCTACTGTTACTTGCCTGATGTGATGACCACTTTTGTTTTTTTTTTGTTTTTTGTGTGACTTTTTGCTATTTTCACCTTGTCATCCTGCAAATAACCCTATTTCTGTCCCTGGGTGGTTACATCTATTCCCCCATTGTATCCATTGAAGAAGACATGATTGTCCCACAAGATTGATTTAAAACATGTCTGCCTTTGTTCATCTCCATTACATAGCACATTGATAAGACTAGTAGGTTACACCATGGATCCCCAAACATTCTAAATAAAGGGCCAGTTTATTGTTCGTCAGATTTTAGGGGGCTGAACTGTGGCCACTGGGAGTAGAAAATGTCCCGGTGTCAGTGGGAGCACACAGCACGTATTTGGTATCAGGGAGGAATAGCTCCCCGTTGTTGGTGTCAATGAGAGGACTGCTGCCCCAATTGTCGGTGTCAGTGGCAAGAATTATGCCCCATTTTTGATGTCAGTGGGAGGAACAGTGTCTTGTATCATTGGGAGAAATAATGTCCTGAGGGCTGGATAAAGTCAAGCAAAAGATGGCATCTGGTCACCTAGGCAGCAGTTCAGAGACCATTGGTTTACACAAAAAAGATGAGGTTCTTTTGTGCCCTTTTAAGGTCACAGGAAAAAAACAGGACACTGCATTTCTGGCAATATCAACTGGTATTTTCTGTACGTTCTTAAAATACTCTTAGCCTAAGAAAAAATAAAACGAATACAGCCACCACATCTAAGGATTGGTAAGCTGCAATATATACCGCTTTTTTTTTTTCAGTTTAGATATGCTTTTAGGTCAACCATAGACATTAAAAATCATTAGTATTACCCTTTGTACCACCCCCCCCCTCCCTTTAGAATGTAAGCTCTACGAGTAAGGCCCTCCTGTACCTTCTGTATTGAACTGTACTGTAATTGTGCTGTCCCTCCTATACATTGTAAAATGCTGCGGAAACTGTTGGCGCTATATAAATCGTGTATAATAATACTATAATAATAATAATAATAATAATAATTAGTAGGATTCTTTGGTTGTACAATCAATATGCATGTGTGTTTTATATTCCACCAGGTTGCCCCAAGATCCCCTGCAGTTCTGACATACAAATACCAACGTCAATTTGTTAAAGCAGAACTAAACCCATATAGCCTTAAGAGCTGAAGAAGCTGCCATCTTAGCCCAGTGTTTCTCAACTCCAGTCCTCAAGGCGCCCCAACAGGTCATGTTTTCAGGATTTCCCTCAGATGAAACAGCTGTGGTAATTACTAAGGCAGTGAAACTGATCAAATCACCTGTGCAAAATAACAGAAAGCCTGAAAACATGACCTGTTTGGGCGCCTTGAGGACTGGAGTTGAGAAACGCTGTCTTAGCCTCTGTTTAATCTACAATTGCCTTGGTGTTGCACATGTGATCAGCTCTAAAACAAACAATTTGATGGGTTGACAGTTTGGTTGAAACTAACATCAGCACTCAAGTAACAGCTATCATTGACAACATGCCTTGATATTAACTGGTTTGGGAAACAGTTAAATTGGTGGGTTTTGTTCTCTTTAAAGTGTTACAAAACCCAGGACCCTGCATTCACTATATCTTGTCTCCCACAGTACACAGAACATGGAAATTAAATTATTTTAGTAAAAGTAAATGGCTAAATATCTTTTCTCATCAGCAGTAAATAGCAGTCTTGTGACTTTTATCAGTGTCCATCCAAGCACTGGTTAAAGCATGTAGGAGGAGTTTTCATTCTCCTCTGATTGCCCTATGAGGCTGGAGGACCCTTTGTCTGGACAGTGCTGATTAGCCCTGTGCTGATCACATGCTTTCTGGCAATACACACCAAACTGAGCATGTGCAGAGTGCCTCCCAGGTCTATGTGTTATCAGCAGATAGATTGGGGACAGTAAAATAAGGGGAGGATCAGAAAAGACAGGATCAAACAGCCTTTTAAAACAGTGCCGAATATTAACCCCTTAGGTTCCTCAGAAAGTATAAGCATGCTTTACTGTATATAGAGACATTTGACTCAATGATTTCTTGATTTAGTATTGGACCCTTTTATGATAGGTAACTCATTGATCAATAGTGAGGCGTGGGAAGGGTTGAAACCAAGTACAAGGTTAGGTACTAAAGACCCTATTTTCTGAAATTGTACTGCTCAAGGTGACTTTCATAGTCCCACCACTCATTTAGCCCAATATGGGATTTGCCTTCCCCCTGCTGTGTCATAAACAGACAAATGTCCAAGTTGTACACCGCAGTGTTTGTTCCTCAATTTCAATTAACATTATTGAAACACTGCCTTGCTACTTACATTGTTATATCATGTAGCAAAGGGGTATACTGCGCTATTCAAATAATTAATATAAGCGGCAACAATGAGTGCATACAACACAAATGAACAAATGGAAAAAAGAAAAAGTTGCGCTAAACGTGACGATATTTGAAAATGCCATATATCAATATGAGGACAATATGAAAAAAATAAACCACATTGAAAGTGATGTAATTAATAATGTTAAGTTAGACAAGTGCAAAATCAGATGAAAGTGTCAATGTGCTCAGTCCATGGAAACAAAAATGAGAACCAAATAAATGAAGGCAGTCTGTATCCTGCTGGGACAACCAATAAGTGAAGAATTCCTTATGATGAAAAACACCAGTGCCAAACTTGATCCAACAGTAAAGAAGAATGTGATGATAGAAAAGGCACCTCCACCATAAGCATACACTGCCGCTTACCGGATGGATATGATCTCTTATTACAGGAGATCCAGATTCACATAGGCTAATGACCCAGCCTGGGGTTGTCTGTATACACCTCCACTCACAGGGATGTGGATGTCAAACAGCAACGCACGGAGTCACACCCAATGGAAATATAAATTGAATTCGCATAGCATAAAACCCTTTTAAAAGTTTTATTTGAAGAATTAAAAACACACTTACAAAAAAGACGCTACAATAGGCATGTAACAATCGAGCCGGCCAGCTCCTCGATAAGCAGCCCGTATCTTCCGGGTCTGGAAACTAACGCGGTGACGTCAGAACGTCGTGCCTCCCTACGTTTCGTTACTAGAGGGACGTAGTCACGGGATCAGGGATGTGTTTGACATCCACATCCCTGTGAGTGGAGGTGTATACAGACAACCCCAGGCTGGGTCATTAGCCTATGTGAATCTGGATCTCCTGTAATAAGAGATCATATCCATCCGGTAAGCGGCAGTGTATGCTTATGGTGGAGGTGCATTTTCTATCATCACATTCTTCTTTACTGTTGGATCAAGTTTGGCACTGGTGTTTTTCATCATAAGGAATTCTTCACTTATTGGTTGTCCTAGCAGGATACAGACTGCCTTCATTTATTTGGTTCTCATTTTTGTTTCCATGGACTGAGCACATTGACACTTTCATCTGATTTTGCACTGGTCTAACTTAACATTATTAATTACATCACTTTCAATGTGGTTTAATTTTTTCATATTGTCCTCATATTGATATATGGCATTTTCATATATCGTCACGTTTAGAGCAACTTTTTCTTTTTTCCAATTATTATATCATGACATGACTAATCCACTGACGCGTTTTACCCTCAATTAGGGCTTAGTCATAGAGCTTAATCAGGTTTTACTGAAGTATCTTTTGACATGTAGGAATGGCTTCAGTGTTCCCTGAGTGTTCTGAATGATATCTGAACATGCATTCAGGCACCTTTAGGTTGACTTAGCTTAGATATATATTTGAATGTATGCTATGTAAAGTGTAAAGTATTATATAAAGCGTATAGGTGTTTAATATTACAGAAATCACAGTATTCTCCCTAACAATGCCTTCTTCTGCCTTTCCAGAAATATAAAATGTAATTTTAGCCCCAAAAAAAACAAAACAGTTTGCTGTCATTCGTCATTTCCCCGTAAGAACTTCTCTTTGAAAGCAGTTTATTTCTATGTTGTTATCAGCAGCTAATGAGTGAATGATTTTTTTTGCCTTTCTGACTTCACGTGGATTTGTGACAAAAAAATTGTTCATACCAAGTCTAGATGCTTCTCCCCTCCCCCTCCCCTTACTTCACTTTTCATTGTGAAATGTATTTCCTTTTTAATCGTTATAAAAATTAGCATTATTCTTAAATTTAAGAAATGTGAAAATTAAATAAATTGAAGCTACGTGACTAAAGAAATGACAGGAAGACAATTTAAACCAGTGGATAATAAAGGCCTACAATTACCCTATGATTGGATTGTTATTTCAAGATTCTCTTTCCTTCTTTTCCTGCTTTCATGAAAAAAATAACTTTTCTACAACAAGGTATACAATCAAATAGCGGGATGGATCAATTTTTATCATGAGCGCTCTGTTCAGAACACTGTGAGCAGGTGAGGATATGTTTTACCTTGCTGTTTTCTGGGGTCATAAATCTGAAGACCAAACAGCGGCGGCCTCTCTTGCCGCAAAAGAGAAATATTATTGGTTCTCAAGTTGAGCTGAAATATGTAGCCGTTCATGTAATCAGTCCAGAAGATGTATTGGCCATGGTGGGAGAGGCCGAACGGATGGTTTAACTCTTTCCCGCTACCGACTACCTGGAAAAAAAGAAAACATTGAGTGATAGATAATAACATTTATATTCCAAAATATATCACAACTATTTTTTTTTTTTTAAAATCTAGGTATAATCACCCAGAGATGTGAAATGGAAGGCAATCAGTTCAGCTATTTTTGGCCAGATCAGCCAATTATCTCATGTCTAATGCCCTGTACACACGATCAGATTTTCCGATGAAAAAAGTCCGATGGACTTTTTTCTTCGGAAACTACAATCGTGTGTGGGCCCCATCGGATTTTTTTCCGTCGGTGTTTAGAAATAGAACATGTTTAATTTTTTTCCGATGGAAAAAAAAAACAATAGAAAATTCCTATCGTCTGTGTGGAACTCCGACGGAGAAAAAACCCATGCATGCTCAGAATTAAGTTGACGCATGCTCGGAAGCATTAAACTTAATTTTTCTTGGCTCGTCGTAGTGTTTTACGTCACCGCGTTTTGGACGGTCAGAATTTTGTCTGACAATGTGTAGGCAAGACTGATGGAAGACAGCTTGAATGGAATTCCAACAAAAAATTCCATCAGATTTTATCCCATCGGAAAATCCGATCGTTTGTACAGGGCATAAGGGTTGGGGATACGTTTATCAGATGAGAACTCTGATGGGAAAACAATGAATAGTGCACCTCTCACATTTTTGTAAATATGTTATTCGATCTTTTCATGTGACAACACTGAGGAAATTACACTTTGCTACAATGTAAAGTAGTGAGTGTACAGCTTGTATAACAGTGTCAATTTGATGTCCCATAAAAATAACTCAACACACAGCCACTAATGTCTATATCGCTGGCAACAAAAGTGAGTACACCCCTAAGTGAAAATATCCAAATTGGACCCAATTAGCCACCCCCCCGGTTTCATGTGACTCGTTAGTGTTACAAGGTCTCAGGTGTAAATGGAGAGCAGGTGTGTTAAATTTGGTGTTATTGCTCTCACTCTCTCATACATATATTACTTGTACATGTCATTTACTTCTAAATCCCCTGTTTCTATAGAAACACACCAGCAAGCTCGACTCAAATCCCTGAAGAAGGAATATACCTATCATAACAGGATTAATATGCCTTTATGCTTTTCCGAAACGTGTAGGATTGGTCGTATGTATTAGTTATCTCTGATTTGTATCAGTGTATCCATACATTACGCCTTGGAGCAGCTGTTTTGTCTCATTTTGTTATTCTGTGACTGTTTTTAGCATTTGTTATTTCTAATTAAATATACTTTTATACTATTCTCATAGTGTTGTTCTGAATCTATCTTCCCACCCATACTATCCCTTGGGGCCCCTATTCCTTTTTGTACACAAAATTGGGATGTGGTGGGAATTTTCAGTATCCACATATGTCTCCAATATAGTTTCCCCCCCACATTTTTTCACTCTCTCATACTGGTCACTGGAAGTTCAACATGGCACCTCATGGCAAAGAACTCTCTGAGGATCTGAAAAAAATAATCATTGCTCTAAATAAAAATGGTCTAGGCTATAAGAAGATTGCCAAGACCCTTAAACTGAGCTGCAGCGTGGTGGCCAAGACCATACAGGACAGGTTCCACTCAGAACAGGCCTCGCCATGGTCGACCAAAGAAATTGAGTGCATGTGCTCAGCGTCAAATCCAGAGGTTGTCTTTGGGAAATAGATGTATGAGTGCTGCTAGAATTGCTGCAGAGGTTGAAGGGGTGGGGGGTCAACCTATCAGTGCTTACACCATACGCTGCACACTGCATCAAATTGGTCTGCATGGCCGTCCCAGAAGGAAGCCTCTTCTAAAGATGATGCTCAAGAAAGCCCACAAACAGTTTGCTGAAGACAAGCAGACTAAGGATGTGGATTACTGGAACCATGTTCTGTGGTCTGAGACAAAGATAAACTTATTTGGTTCAGATGGTGTCAAGCGTGTGTGGCGGCAACCAGGTGAGGAGTACAAAGACAAATGTGACTTGCCTACAGTCAAGCATGGTGGTGGGGGTGTCATGGTCTGGGGCTGCCGGCACTGGGGAGCTACAGTTCATTGAGGAAACCATGAATGCCAACATGTACTGTGACATACTGAAGCAGAGACTGGGCCGCAGGGCAGTATTCCAACATGATAACGACCCCAAACACTCCTCCAAGACGACCACTGCCTTGTTAAAGAAGCTGAGGGTAAAGGTGATGGACTGGCCAAGCATATCTTCAGACCTAAACCCTATTGAGCATCTGTGGGGCATCCTCAAATGGAAGGTGTTGGAGTGCAAGGTCTCTAACATCCACCAGTTCTGTGGTGTCATCATGGAGGAGTGGAAGAGGACTCCAGTGGCAACCTGTGAAGCTCTGGTGAACTCCATGCCCAAGAGAGTTAAGGCAGTGCTGGAAAATAATGGTGGCCACACAAAATATTGACACTTTGGGCCCAATTTGGACATTTTCACTTAGGGGTGTACTCACTTTTGTTGCCAGCGGTTTAGACAAATGTACACTGTTATACAAGCTGTACACTCACTATTTTACATTGTAGCAAAGTGTAATTTCTTCAGTGTTGTCACATGAAAAGATATAATAAAATATTTACAAAAATGTGAGGGGTGTACTCACTTTTGTGAGATACTGTATATGGGTTGAACTTGCAACTGTTCCCTCCAAGAATATGCCGGCACCTCTCCTCCTTCTCTCTGTATATGAATAAACATGTACATTCTTCTGAACAAAGTATTCCTGGTTATTGGACAATTGGCCCAGACACATGTTAGAGAGTGCTTGGATTGTGCCTGTACTTTGCAACCTTCTTTTAGCTATAGCTTTCAGAGAATAGATGCAGGTGCTCAGCAGGACACAGGGGCCAAGAGGTTCAGGGCACAGGAGTAGGTTACATACAGCCCAGTGTACAACAAACCCCTCCCCCTCTCCCCAGTGCAGAACTCTCCCCCCAAATCCCCTCCTACTAATGCAAAGTTCTCCCCACAAATCCACTTCCACAGTGCTGCACTTTCCACCCCAAATACCAACTAAGGGTTCATCTATTTGACTATTTCCTATATCTCTTGGATCTACACACCTGTTGTATTTTTTTTATTTTTATTGGAATGCATTATTTTATATGCAAAAGGGAAGCTGGGACAAACAATAGTGGATGCTATAAAGTTAGGATGCTATTTTATTTAATTTACCTTTCTGTTGGTCCCATTTAGAAAAATCTGCTCAATGTGGTCATAATAGGCATCACACCAGTACAGCAATTGGTTTGCATAGTCCAGTGATAATCCATTGGGCCACAACATCTTGGAGGTGACAAAAACCTGCCGATTAGCTCCATTCATCCAGCACTTTTCTATACGTCCAGCACCGTCATTAACAACATCCTCCTCCCAGTCCGTCCAGTACA
The DNA here is from genome assembly GCA_029206835.1 of Rana muscosa. Taxonomy (NCBI): domain Eukaryota; kingdom Metazoa; phylum Chordata; class Amphibia; order Anura; family Ranidae; genus Rana; species Rana muscosa. Next base: position 444,492,827 of record CM055127.1, on the reverse strand, counting down.
TCCAGCTGCAAAACCCAAAAGACAAAAGTGTTTAAAGTTATCATTAAAATAAAAAAACACTCCAACCTAGGGGTGTCCAAACTTTTGTCCTTCCTGGGCCACATTGGAAGAAGAGGAATAGTCTTGGGTCACACATAAAATACACTACAAATAAGGATAGTTAATGAGTAGAAAACAAAGATCACAAGTTATCGATCACTGATATAGATAATGTACCTATCTGAGTAATACAACTTAATTTTTTTGTAATATTTTATATTATAAAAGTAAAAGAGGGCAACATAAAATGAGTGTGCTATTTTACACTATTTTTCATAAACGCATTGATATCTGGTTGGATGGATGTAGTAGCAATTTTCAATGAATTCTCAAGATGCTCATTAGATATTTTGATTGTAATTTTGCCATTTGTGTGGTTCATCCTTGAAAATAGTTGCTTACCTCCCTCCCCTTGTGACCCCCCAGCCTCCCCTGCCTTTCTTCTTCCATCTCTTGACTAACCTAAGTGACAATGTCCCTCATAAACGCACATGAACATATGGCCCCCCAACTCTAGGTTTAGCCTCTGGAGACAGTGACTCTCTTGTTGAGACTGCTATATCAATCCATGTCCCTATACCTAGATAAGGCCTTATCTCTGTTCCATCATTGATGATAACCCCTACTCTACTTGGTGTACTTATTGTCGCTTTACATATTTACATACTTAAGTTGTTTCACTATTTGAACTACTCTTCCCATGGGGAGCTTGCTCCAATGGACTATGGACTATGTCTATTATATATATATATATATATATATATCTATAGATATAGATATATACACGTCTAAAACACAGTCCTATTTTTATTTTATTTTTGTTACTCATACTTGATGTGTTACTTAATGCTTTGTACTCTAAAGTTCTTTACCACTTTTTCTGTACCTTGCCATGTGCACTGTTATATTTCAATAAAATATTTGAACTAGGAACATTGTTGCTTACAGATATAGGTGCTGCCAGATAACATGAATAAGGGGTGATTGAGAAATGTGGGATATTTTTGTTTGGGAAGATACATTTTTTTTAAAATCTAGTATAGAAACATTGAAAAAGGAGAATGGGGCCACCTCAGATGTGCCCCTGGCAAGGGAGAGTAGGTTTGGACTATCTCGGTACCTCAAGGACTTAGACAAGGTATATTTTTAAAATTTGAATTTAATGAAAGTTTAAGAATAAAAGCAGTATGGTAGAAACCATATATACAAAAATATTGGTACAGTCACATTTTACAACCGTATACAATGCTTGAATATTTATAGAGAAAACACTAGTTGACCTCCAATGTTGATGTGTGGTATCGAATATAATGTGTCTTGGCAGCTGTCCTCAGTTTCTACCATACTGCTTTTATTCTTAAAGCCGAGGTCCGGCGACCATTCATTTTTTTTTCTGTCATTGTGACACTTTACTAAACACAATGTCACACTCACTTGTCTGGTGTACTAATTCTACCGATGTCCGTTTTCGCATTCAAAAGGAACTTATAAAAACGAGTGATGGCCGGTTCCATATTGCTTGTGGGCTGACCTCCCAGCATTCACCGCTCGTTCCCGCACATGCTCATTGTGTACGGCGCGGAGTGCCGTACCCAATGAAGGTTGCCATCACAATGGGCGGCGGCGTCGGAAGTTCCCGCCCCGTTGTGATGGCAACCAAAGCAATTTCGCAGGGCGGCGTTCTGCACTGACTCTTGGGAAGCCTGACACTAAGCTCCCAGGAGACAGTGCGGCACCGGGAAAAAAGCTGTGTACACGCCTACTCCCGTGGGAGTCTTAGACAGGAAGTATCACAATAAACTGCTAGTATAAGGTAATTACAGCTCAAAAAAAATTTGGGTCATGGGTCATTTGAACATCTATGCAATGTACTGAAGAGGATAGGATTAACTTATGATTTTGTGTGGACCTTCGCTTTAAACTTCCATTAAATTTTCATTTTAAAAATATACCTTGTCTAAGTCCTTGAGGTATCGAGATAGTCCAAACCTACTCTCCCTTGCCAGGGGCACATTTGAGGTGGCCCCAGGCTCCTTTTTCTATATAATATGGATGATGGTACCCACCCCTATCTATAAAATACCCCAATAGAGGCATAAACTGTCCAGTATAGAGACTTTACCACATTTTTCTTTGGCTGCATGTGTTTGCATTTTTACAAAAAATTCCCCAAAAAATCAACATTTTTAAATAAGTTTATGATTCTGCATCGGGCCGCATCCATAGCTGTCTTGTCCAAGAGCCACAGGTTGGACACCCCAGCTCTAACCTTTCCTCTGCCAGGGCCATTTTTATTGTAATTTTTTGCACACATGTACAAATGCACATTTTAGGCCTGAAGATTACTTAAAACGCCCAGAACATTGTATTTGATAAAAGCAGAGACCTTGTAGAATAAAATGGTAGCAGTTGCAATGCTTTATGTTACACAAAACCTACTACTGTTTATCAAATTGTTTTCATCTGCAAATATACTCAAGTTCATTTAAATGCACACAAACACAATATGATACCTAATTTTTGGGTACAATTTTAAATATTATAGATACCAAATATGTCCAGCCTAAAAATTGTGTTTGCCCATGAAATGGCAATAAAATACTGTATGCAAAATTGTCAATGGGCAATGCTTTAAAAATCTTCATAGATTATCAATTTAGAGTTAACGGTAAATGATGGACGTAGAATCTTTGCTTTCATTTCAGCATGCGCAATGATACCTAATATGTCATTGTGACATCATGGTAATTTGTGTTTTTTCATTGGTGCTTTATGTAATCTGTCTACCTCTGTTACAAAACATTTCAATGACTTTCTACATGTCAAGTGATATAGTGTTGCCTTGATGAAAGTTCTTCTCCCTATGCCAAGCAGGTAAGCCAGTAAGAGAAAGATTTACAACTGGATAAATAAACATTATGTCAAGAGGATAAAATAAGGCAGCCAACGCAAGTTGTATCTTGCTAACATTTTGACCTATTTTTCAGCTGTCAATCATTTCACCTTGTCCCGCCATCAGGATAATCAGCAGCAATCACTGCTGTATGGCTTATTGGCAGGAAGGTAATGGATGGTTTAATGGTGAACTATATAGGCAGCTTCCCTGGGCTTATGGAGTAGATAAAGAGGATTCTAATATGAATCAAATAATGTACAAAATAAAATGAATGAGTGCAACAAGTGGGGCAATTAGAACCTTTGTTTCCTTTCATAATCATTCAATATTTAGGCAGCAAAACAAAAAAAAAGGACAAGATGAAATGTTTCACCGGCAAAACCGATCGCAGGATGGGAGCAATTTAAATGACCAAGCCTGCGAGAGAAGCAATAAATCAGAACGAGTCTACTTTACATTAAGAGGAGAGGCAATCACTCCCATTTGTACATCACTTGTCTAATAGACATACAGACAACCTTTTAGGCCTGGGTCAATATTCTTCCCTGTGTGTTGAGAAACACGATAAATCAATGGAAGCCCTAAAAACATTTATAGGACTTGTTAAAGGATAATTACATTTTCCTTTCTCGGCTGGTTTGTTATAAATGTCTGGCTATGTTTGTTGTCGGGGAGAGCCAGCACGGGCCCCTGGGCAAACATACTTGCTGGGCCCCCACTACATTCGTACTCTTTGAAAAACGTTGATTCAAAAACAAAAGTTGAACTTAACTGTCAATAAACATATACTATTTTTACTGGTGCTATCTTATCTTTTTTTCATGTAGAGGAACGTGGTGCAAGAGTTGGTTATGCTCTGTGTTTGCCTTTCCTTCTGCCTTTTAAAGTTTAAATAAACCCTCAATTTAAACCAGCTAAAAACATTCAAAGTGCATCAAAACAAAAGGTGTGTGAATTCCTTCTAGTTTGTTTTCTTTTTAAAGCAGCCACAGATTGAGTAGAAAAGCCTGTCCTCTGTCAGAATGCTGTAGAGAAGGGCCCTTGTTTTCTATGTGGAAGCAGAGGTCCGAGACATCTCCTGCTACAACAGACCTATAACTTTGCAGTAATCAAAGCTTATGCTCACACCTGATTGGAGAGCTATGGCTCTGACTCAGCAGGGGACTGTCAGATCTCTGCAAAGAGACCACTGCTTACCCACAGAGGGGCATGCTCTGTAACTAGCTGGCAGGACACTGGCTTTTCTACTCAGGCTGTGGCTGAAAACATACTGTAAGACTTTGCCCACCTTTTGTTGTGATGCCCCTAGCCTCCCTGGCGGTATGATTCTGTCTGGAATTTTGTACCAAAAGCGGTACAATTATTTTGCATGGAAATTTGGTGTTATGTATTGTAGGCCTGCAATTCTTAGTAATTACTTACTTAAACCTGACCAAACAAGAGTCTAGTAGACATCCCGGGTATGATAAAGTTTGAAACACAAAATCATAAATTATAATATAATAAATAACTATAAATAATTATAACAAATAGTAATGTAATTATAATAAAAATGATTCAATAATGTAATCAAATCAAAAACACTGAAATTTGCTCAGTTGCAGAATTGTCGCTGTCATTAGATTTAGTGTTTGATAACGAATTTCCCACAAATCGCTATCGCTCAATTTTGCAAGTGATTCTAATTTATTATTGCTGTTTTCTAGCCGGTCTAAAATCACTTTTGACATAAAGGGACACTTTTTGGTTGCTATGGACAATCTCCAGTTTCCAGGCAGAAAGAACAGTTTTTATAATATAAAAGTGCATGCAGGACACTGGACAGACCACTAGGGACAAAGGTGATGTGTAATTATTTGATACAGTACTGTAATCAGTAAGATTACAGTATACTGTATTTATACTGTGTTTTTCACTTTTTGAATTTGGCACCGAACTCCGTCCCCCGTGCACCGCAACGTCACAGGGAACGGAGCTCGGCACTCGGCAGTGTGGATCAAGTGAGGAGACAGCTCGCATACACTGCGGGAAGACATCGCAGGTCCCAGGGAACAAGGTAAGTAACTTCCCTGTATCCTGCAATGCAATCCCGAGTCTGGCTCGGGGTTACTGCTCTTAGCATGAAAAACTCACCCCGAGCCAGACTCGGGATTACCGCCAGGGAGGCTAGAATGTATTTAGCTAATTTACATTGAAAGTTCAGATGAGCTTTAAAGCAGTTATAAAGTCGTATATACTTTTTTTATATTAAAAAAACAAACATGTTATACTTACCTGCTCTGTGCAATGGAATTGCATAGAGCAGCCCCAAACCTCCTCTTCTAGGGTCTCCTGTCGGGGCTTTCTGCTACTTCCCTTCTGTGTCTGCCACAATAGCAGCCCTTTTGCTATGAGGGCAAACTTACAGGCTCACATCGAGCCAGGCTGTATGCGTCCATTGACACACATAGCTGCTCGACCACACCCTTCGCTCTCTGCTCACAGGATTTGATTGACAGCAGCAGGATGGCCAATAGCTCCTACTGCTGCCTCTCTGCCCTGTGCATGCAGTAACAGAGGAGAGAGCTGCTAAAGAATGGCACAGTGCTGGATCGAATGAGGACTCAGTATTTAGGGGGGTGATATTGTTATTGTTACACTTTTTACCTCAACAGATAAGTTCAGGATTTTTTCTTTTAAAGAATCTTACTTAATTAGGTGGCTCCAGGATCAGTCCAATGCCCATGGGCTCTAAAACTGTGAACTGAGCGATTAAACACTGCTAATCGCTTGATTCTTAGAGCTCCGTGAGTAGAGAGCTGGTGACTGTCAGTCACCGCTGTCTGCTCTGCTCCCCCCATGCTCACTAGAGAGCTGGGTTGTGGAGGGGACAGGAGCGGCTGGCTCAGGCTCTCAGTGGCTTGCTGAGCGGCTGAGCCAGGTGCCAGTCCAGGGTTCTGGGCAGATCCCGGCCTTATGGTCATGATCTTACCCCAGCCTGGACCAGCTCCTTGATTTCAGCCTGCTGTAGCTAAAAACAGGTCACAGGAGTACAGAATGAACTGCACTCCTGTGATCCACAGGATAATTACATTCAAACAAGCTTTGACTGTACTTCTTTAATGCAGGGAATACATCAAGATAAAAAAAGTATTGGCTTTAGAACCACTTTAAGAGTACTACTATGTCTTATGAGGATGCAGACTCTACTAGAATCATGGATAGAGCCTGTGATCATACTGCCATGTGAAAAAGTCAGTATACCCCATGAAAACTGTTGATTTTTTCATCATATTTGAATAGGCAAACATTAGATCTCCATTCCAACAGTGCACATAGACACATGTTTTGTAATGCAGCACACTACAATGAATGGTATATTACCATGCGTTATTGTGCCCTGAAACACATGTGACTTGGAGCAGCATTGTATTAGGGCATTAGGGTGCCATTCAAAATAAATGACAATGCATCACAGATAACATGTGTTCACATGTGTTAAGGTAGCATGCAAACCAGATCCCATCAAGAAGTGTGTTTCAGCCTCTAGTGAAAATGGAAAACCTTTAATTGGCGTAAACTACATACAAACCTCATCCAAACATGGTTAGAACACTCTGATGGTCCACACATGAGACAAAGATCTCTCGATGTCTGCTCTAATGCCTCGTACACACAATCAGTTTTTCCGACAGGATAACCGTGGGTTTTTTTCAGCAGGAAAACGGCTCAAACTTGTGTTGCATACACACGGTCACACAAATCTTGTCTGAAATTCCGAACGTCAAGAACGCGGTGACGTACAACACATACGACGAGCCGAGAAAAATTTAGGATCAATAGGCAGTTTGGCTCTTCTGCTTGATTCTGAGCATGTGTGTTTTTTTTCGCATCATAATTGCATACAGACGACCGCGATTCCGATAGGATTTTTTCCTGTCACAAAAATAGAGAACCTGCTCTCAGTCTTTTCTTGGCAGGAATTCCCACAAAAAAAGTGTGATGGAGCATACACACGGTCGGAATTCCTGACAAAAAGCTCATATCGCACTTTTCTTGTCGGGAAAACTGATTGTGTGTACGAGGCATAAGAGATTTTTCCTAACAATAGTATTTATTGGTGTATCTTATGATCTATCAGGTAAAATAAATGTATTTTCTTGTTTTTGTAATGAACATGGGCTCTGATCTGATAGAAAGTTTACAAAGAGAAACAAACACAGATCAAATACGATATTAAGCTCTTGGATAACATGATGTTCTCCACCCCTACCGATGGGCTTCAGGCGTTGTCTTCTTCATACAGAGCGCAACACTAAAAACTCATCATTGACCTGACAAGTTTGTGTTTTGATACACTGTCTCTTGTATTATTTACAGCATATGATGCCATGAGGGTAACAAGATAAGAAAGGTAGAGAGAAGAGAGATGGGTGAGGAGGGAGAATAAAGAAAAAAATCAAAAAGCCATTTTTTTGGGTGACCATGCGATCACCGGGCAAGTGCTTTACAAGGGAACCTGCTCGGTCTGATCACTGCAGCTTCTGTATAAACTCCTATCTAGCATGTCAATGAACTTGGTGATTGGCTCCTTGGGGAGCCTCAATATAATCCATAGTTAGCAGTGTCCCAAATTAATGTAGAGAGGTAAAGATTAGACAACAAGCCTACCAGCAAAGGAAATCCTCACATGACTATAATTAACCAATTAACAGAAAGACCCCAGTCACTGATTAGAATATTAAGGAATTAAACAACAATACCAGTCACCTCTGTGGATAGATGTAAAGCTTTTCTAGTTTGCTCCTCTTGCAAGCTCTTTTGTTTTTCTAATCATTCAATCATCCAGAGGGTTTACATTATTTTGCTTACAGTGAGCACATCATTAACAGAACAACAAAGCTGAAGATCTCACCTAAAAATACATTAATGCCGCGTACACCCGATGGGAAATTCCGCCAGCAAGAGTCAGATGTGAGCTTTTGGTTCGGAAATTCCAACCGTGTGTATGCTCCATCGGACTTTTGCTGTCGGAATTTCCGCCAGCAAAAATAGGATTTTTCTAACAGCTTACCTGTAAAATCCCTTTCTTGGAGTACATCACGGGACACAGAGCGGCATAGTCATTACTATGTGGGTTATATAGATACCTTCAGGTGCTGGCACTGGCAACTTCCCTATATAAGCCCCTCCCATCCGGGAGCACCTCAGTTTTGTAGCAAAGCAATAAGTGTCCCCAAAGAGGGGTGGGAGCTCTGTGTCCCGTGATGTACTCCAAGAAAAGGATTTTACAGGTAAGCTGTTATAAAAATCCTATTTTCTTTCTCGTACATCACGGGACACAGAGCGGCATAGTCATTACTATGTGGGATGTCCTAAAGCAATGCCCAATGAGGGGGGGGATACACCATACATAAGCTGAGCGCTATCAGACATGAGGATCTTTTGCGGCCTGCAACACACTGCGCCCAAAGGCGACAGCCTCCTGACTTCTAACGTCCACCTGGTAGAACCTAGTAAAACATGTGTACTGAAGACCACGTTGCGGCCTTACAGATTTGAGCCAGGGAGGCCTGGTGATGCACTGCCCATGAAGTTCCAACTGCTCTCGTGGAGTGCGCCCTAACTTTGAATGGAGGCGGTCTCCTTCTCAAGCCATAGGCTTGCATTATGACCTGTCGAATCCACTTGGCTAAAGTAGATTTTGACGCTGCCTGACCCTTTCTGGGGCCTTCCGGCAGAATAAACAAAGTATCCGTTCTGCGAATCTGAGCAGTGGCTTTTAGATAAGCTTTAACTGCTCTTACTACATCCAAAGAATGCAATAACTTTTCCTCTACCGAACTAGGTTTGGGGAAAAAAGAAGGAAGAACCACATCTTGGTTCAAATGAAAACCTTGATACCACCTTAGGAAGAAAGGCTGGATGAGGACGTAACACTACTCTGTCCTTATGGATAACCAGATATGGCTCTTTACAGGACATAGCTGCTAATTCCGACACTCTTTTAGCCGAACAAATGGCTACTAGAAAAAACAATTTCCTGGTGTGAAGAACCAAGGAACTATGCTGTAATGGTTCAAATGGTTGTTTCTGTAGAACCGACAGAACCAGGTTTAGATCCCATGGACATATGGGAATATTAACCGGAGGACTAATACGCATCACTCCTTATCTAAAGGCTTTGACTAGTGAATGCGAAGCCAAGGGCCTTTGAAAAAATATTGACAAGGCCGAAAACTGACCTTTGATAGTACTCAAGGCAAGCTTCCTATCTACAGCCCACTGTAGGAAGTCCAGACTCCTACCTATTACGTACTTATGTGGATGCCATTTCTTGGCCTCACACCACGCGATGTACGCCTTCCAGATTCTATAGTAGATCTGCCTGGATACCGGCTTCCTGGCATTGATCATGGTAGATACCACATGATTAGAGAGCCCTCTCTTTTTTAGAATGTGGGCTTCAATAGCCAGGCCGTCAAACCTAGGGCTGGTAAGGAAGGGTGGTATATCGGTCCTTGCGAAAGCAGGTCCGGACGACGTGGGAGAGTCCAAGGACTCCCCACTGACATTTTACAATCTCCGCGTACCACGCTCTTCGGGGCCACGCTGGAGCCACCAGAATCACTGGTTTCTTTTCTACCCTGATTCTGCGGAGTAATCGAGGTAACCATTGTGGCGGTGTGAATGCATATATCAGCTTGAACTGATCCCAAGGGAACACTAGGGCATCCGAGCCGCAAGCTAGGGGATCCCTTGTCCGAGAGACAAACCTGTCCACCTTTGTGTTGAATCTGGATGCTAGAAGATCTACATCCGGTGTTCCCCACTGCTGACATATTGTCCAGAAAACCTCGGGGTGAAGGGACCATTCCTCTGGGCATAATTGCTGGCGACTTAGAAAGTCCGCCTTCCAATTCTCCACTCCTGGAATGAATACCGCAGATATGGCTGGGACATATCTTTCTGCCCATTTCAGGATGTAATTTACTTCCCTCTGGGCTGCACGACTCCTGGTGCCCCCTGATGATTGATATATGCCACTGCTGTGGCATTGTCTGATTGAATTCTGACAGGGGACCCTTGGAGTTTGGATGTCCATGCTACTAGGGCATACCGGGCTGCTCGTATCTCTAAGAGATTGATGGGCAGGGCCTTTTCTGCATCCGACCATCTGCCCTGGAGAGACCATTGCTCCAGTACTGCTCCCCAGCCTATAAGGCTGGCATCTGTAGTGACCACCTTCCAAGAAATCGGACTGAAGGATTTCCCTTTTTCCAGATTCTGGGGAACCAACCACCAACAGAGGCTCTTGCGAACGGAAGGGGACAAGGACATTGTAAGTCTAGGGCCTGAACTTTTTTGTTCCAGGCTGACAGTATGGCCCCTTGCAAATTCCTTGAATGGAATTGACCGTAGGGTACTGCTTCGAATGATGCCACCATTTTTCCCAGCAGCCTCATGCACAGGCGTATGGACGGCTGTCTTTTTTGTACCCACTAAGTGGATCAAATCTTTCAAAGACAACACCTTTCCTCGAGGCAAGAATATTTTTCTCTGGCCTGAATCCAACCTTAGCCCCAAGTATTCCAGACTTTTGACTGGTTTTTAGGGCTGACTTGTCTCGGTTGATAATCCAACCGTGAGATTACATATACTTGATTGTCTTGTGAATGACCACGTCTAGTTTTTTCACTGAGTGGTCTATCAGCAACAAGTCATCTAGATATGCCATTATCATTACACCTTGTGTTCTTAGATTGGCCAATTAAGGGCCAGAATTTTTGTAAACACTCGTGGTGCTGTGGCCAGACCGAAGGGTAAGGCTCTGAACTGAAAATGGCGCCATTCTACTGCAAAGCGTAGAAATTTTTGGTGGACTGGAAAGATGGGAATGTGCAAATAAGCATCTTTGATGTCGATCGCAGCTAACCAATCCTCCCCTTGTAGGGCAGTGGCCACCGATCGGATCGACTCCATCAGAAAGTCCTGATATACAGGAATTTGTTTAGCCCTTTTAGAATTAATATGGGCCTCCCGTCCCCGTTTGCTTCGGGACTGTAAAGAGGTTTGAGTAAAACCCGAACCCCCATTCTTCCAGGGGAACCTCCATAATTACTCCTTGGAGCAATAGTTGTTCTAGTGCCAACAGGAGGGACTCTCTCTTCCGGGGATCCCTTGGCACGTTTGACCTCAAAAATGGGAAGGAGGAGAGTCTTTTAACTCCAATCTGTATCCCAAACATACTGCGGAGAGCACCTATCTGTTTTGATCGTGTCCCGCCAGGTCTCTTGCGAACAACTGGAGTCCTCCCCCCACCCGACTGAGTGGGGGCAACCCTTCAATGAATTTAACTTTGGGGGAGGTTTTGTACCTCCCCTGACCCAGGGTTTCTCATTACCCTGCGATTGTCCCTGTTTTTTACCCCCGGGAATTGACCGAGGAGGCCGTCGGAACTGTTACACAGCCGATGCCCCAGGGACTGGAGAAGCAGGCCTCTTAAAGAGGGACCTCTAACTCTGTTTTTAACCGGCAAGAGTGTATTTTTACCGCTGGAAATTTTCTGGATATATTTGTCCAGGTCTTCCCTGAATAAGCGTTCACCATGAAATGGGACGCTAACCAGCCATTCTTTACAGGGAGCTTCAGCAGACCAGTTTTTGAGCCATAGAAGCCTACGCATATGTACTACAGACAGCGTAAGGCGGGAGGCCTGATGGATTGAATCCTTTATGGCGTCAACCGCAAAGCCTAAGGCTCTAGGTAGATCAGCTAGGGCAAGGGCCTGCTGATCTGTCAAGTCCCTCAAGACCTGTTTCAACTGATCCTTCACTGCTTAGCAGACCCCACTGCTGGTTGTGTCACCAAGCTCGCTGTAGAAAGAAGCAGATTTTCATAAGGACTCCAATCTTTTATCTATTGGGTTCTTGAACATTTGGACATTATCCACTGGACATGTCAGTGATTTATACACACAAGAGATGGCTGCGTCCACTGTAGGGACCTTCCATTTTTTGATGAACTTATCCTCCATGGGATAGACCACCGGAAATCTCTTGGGGGGAATAAATATTTTCTCAGGATGTTCCCAATCCTGGTAAATGAGCCCTTTCAGTAAAGGGTGAAGTGGAAAAGAACAGACAGTCTGGGGGCTTCTAGCGACCCCAACGAGGATACAGTAGTGGTTGATGGTTCCGCAAGGTGCATTTTTAAATGCTGATCGGACCATGTTAGTCAGAGACTGAACCCATAATCTTTCAGCTTGAGATGCTGAGAAAAGGTTCCTCCACTGTTGATTCCTCTATAACAGAATCAACCTCATCCTGCCGCAGGGCCCGGGGATGGAAGAGCGCAGCAACAGGGCAGAGGAGACAGCTTCCCAGCAGAGAACTTACCAACTGCCTGGATTTGATTTTGGAAGAAAAAAAAAATCCACATTACAAGAAAAAGAACCATAGCGGCCTCTAGTGTCTAACACAGGTACCGCGGTCTTACATTTTTTTTTTTTTCTTGCCTACTATTAAAATTTTTACATTTTCTCAGTAGTAACAGGCAAACACAGAATATTAGCGGGAATACCTTAGGTAACAGGCAGAAAGACAAAATAGGCTTGGGGGTCCCTCAATAGAACCAAGTTCCCGAGGGCCCCCACTTACCTTTTCCTCGCCGCAGGACTCTGTTTGGTCCACAGAAGCCCAAACTTCACCTATCACGGCAGGCATTGTAATTAAACCTTCAGGGACCGGGTTCCCAAGGATTCCACTCCCCTGGACCTGTATAGCACCCTGCAGAGAAAACATCTTGGTCGTGGGTATGACCAGAGCTCTGGATCCCAGGGTCCAGCCCTCCTAAGAGAGGCATTACAGGCAAAACCTTGCTCTTCTCTTGCAAGGCCCGGGTACCGACCATTTAGCTATGAAGCTTTTTTGGTCGGATCCGGAATAGCTTACTGAGGCCCAAAAGAACCTGTACGCAAGCTCAGTGAAAAACACGTTACTTCTTGGCCAACACCTTAGACACTGGCAAAAAACTGAGGTGCTCCCGGATGGGAGGGGCTTATATAGGGGAGGGTACTTCCGGTTTTGGAAGTTGCCAGTGCCAGCACCTGAAGGTATCTATATAACCCACATAGTAATGACTATGCCGCTCTGTGTCCCGTGATGTACGAGAAAGAAAGATTAAGAGCAGGTTCTCTAATTTTCCGACAGAAAAAAATCTAATCGGAAATTCCGATCGTCTGTAGCAATTCCGACGCGCAAAATTCCGACGCATGCTCGGAATCAATTTGGCGCATGCTCTGAAGCATTGAACTTAATTTTCTCGGCTCGTCGTAGTGTTGTACGTCACTGTGTTCTTGACGGTCAAAAGTTCAGAGAACTTTTGTGTGACCGTGTGTATGCAAGCCAAGCTTGAGCGGAATTCCGTTGGAAAAAACATCCAAGGTTTTTCCGACGGAAACTCTGATCATGTTTACGTGGCATTACAATTACCTTGATTTCCTGCTGACGCTGATGTTTTGGTACTTTCGTAGAAAAATACCAGCTGGGGTGCACTATACCCACCACCACGACCTAAAACTTCACTTTTATTTATAACTGTCTAAACATCCATAATGTAAAAAATAGAAGGAAGCCATTAAAACATGCCAGGTGTGTGCCCTTATAGGCCAATGTGGAACGTAGTGCAAATATACAAAATGATGGAACAAATGTACAACTGTCTCCATTATAGGGAGATGACAAAATATCAAAAAATGGCTCTAAGATAGTGCTGTATATGAGTGGATAGTTACAGACCAGTTGTGTGAACCTGGAAAATATGGTGGGCCACTTATAGAGGACTAATTCTATAAATCCTGCTTCTCACTCAATTTGGCTGTACAGCACTATCTTGGAGACATTTTTAATATTGACACAGTGGGGTTGACTTTCTTAAACCTGGAGTGTGCAAAATCTGAAGCAGCTCTGCATAGAAACCAATCAGCTTGCAGGTTTTATTGACAAAGCTTAATTGAATAAACTGAAGTAAGAAACTGATTGGCTACCATGCACAGCTGCACCAGATTTTGCACTCTTTCCCATGTAAAAGACCAATTTTACAGTACTGTACTAGTATACATCAGGTTATTTTCTATTTTGTTTTTGTTATGGTACTTCATATCACTGAACCAAAAGAAGTATATCAATAAAGACTTCTGACCCTTATCTGATATTCCTGATCTGCATTCTTATTCCAGGTCAGTGGCTCAACATATTAAAGCAAATTTGGTTGGCATGAAGGTGAGGGAACTATGATGGGAGTGCATGGTGCATACAAAGGCCCACATGGCATATTTTGACAAGCAGATATGCCACCTAGTTATATCTCACTTGAATGGGGTGAGATGAGTATTCGGCTTAGTGTACACAGGACGTTTTGCAACCTCCCCTGAACAATTTTACTTGACAGATGGTAAACAACGTTTACATACTGTGTTTAGCCACGTTTAGCCACGTTTGCGTTTAGTAGCGTTTTTTTCTTCAAATAGTCAAAAATTAAAAACGCCTGTAAACTAAAAGTGGCAAAACGCAAGTTACTGCAAGTTAACAAGCTGTTACAGGCATTTGGCGTTTTAAATGCCTCTGAACATCCATCCTGAATGCATTTTTTTGCTTTCCAAAAAACGTTTCTAAACTCAACTGCTTAGAAATGACTATAAATGACCCTGTGTACATGTACTGATAAGATAACATAGGAGAGTTCAGGGGCAGCTAAAAAAAAATGCCCAACTGCTCCTAAACGTCCGTTTACCAGCAGCAGTGTATATGAAGCCTAATGGCCCATACACATGATCGTTTTCCTGTCGGAAAAAGTCTGATGAGAGATTTTGGTCGGGAATCCCGACCGTGTGTATGCTCCATCTGACTTTTTCCAACAGGAAAAAGATAGAGAGCTGGTTCTCTTTTTTCCTGTTGGGTTTCCCAACGGAGCTTTTCCCGTCAGAAATCCCGACCGTGTGTAAGGGTTGAGGTTCAGGTTTTCAAATAATGTTAGTTCATGGAGAATCCCCAGAATTTGCAAAGTGTGCAAATCGCAACATTTTGGCTTGGTAGGCTCACCCGTACCTTTTCCCCGGGTCAGCTAAGAGATGAGATCAAATATTTTGAAGTAATGGATAACCCAGCACCCTTTGGTGCGCCTACAACAGATGATAATTGTGTGTATGGACAAATAATTTTTTTTTGCCCTTGCCTTTTGTTGGACAATATCTTGCTAAAAGGTCATGATCAGAATGGAATAACAAGATTGGCCAAAGAATCCATTAGGATTCACTACAAAGTTCTCAGCTCTTGGGAGATGTAGACAAAGTATAGCACAAAGGTTGCACCACTCCAAGGTGAAGTATGAGATCTCTTCCTGCTGTGACAAGTTGCGGGTGCCAGCCTTGGTCCACAACCAGAGCATGTACAAAACAGAAAGTACTACCAGCGTAAAAATGAAATTTTATTGAAAATCCATTAAAATCGAGGACACATTATGCGCTCACATCTTCTGTTGCATTCAGCAAACGCATTTCACACACCTGTGCTTAGTCATTGCATGTGAAACGCATTTGCTGATGTGTGTGCATACTGTGTCCTCGATTTTAATGGATTTTCAATAAAATAAATTTTTTATGCTGGTAGTGCCACCACCTCCTTTTTGTTCTGTACGTTGTTGTGACAGGGGTCATTTTGGGCACAGGGAGAGCCAGGAAATAATGGACATTGAGAATATGTATCGGATTGTTTTAAAATGGGTCTGTAATATTATTCCCCAATATTTACCAGGATCTGTAAATAACTATTTTGTTGATCCTGAACTCAACAGGTTAAATTAAGAGATGCTGATGTGTCACCTGTCTGCTTGTGTAATGTTAATGAACCTCAATTATGCTACAGATTCTTTCATTGTGAGATGTGTATTGGGAGATTGTTATGTATCTATTGTGTGAATTCTTTTGAGAAATGGGAGACAGTACGGCTAGCCTAAAAGGTCATGCATAATCATTTAAACTAAAATGTGGATTGGGAGACAAAAGCTAGCCTAAAAGGTCATATGTCTGAGTCATCAAGCTGTAGTTAAGTAGATCATGTAAATTAGCTCTGGTCAAAGATGTATGGTGAGAAGAAAATAAGAAACTCCCCTCTATGTGTATAAAAGTTGCAATGTTTTTCAATAAACAGAGTCTATCTTGGGAAGATACAGAGCGTGTTGTCTCGTTCTTCCGGAAGGATTAATCCTATGGGAAGTGGTCGCCTGACTGTGGAGTATCGGTAGCGAATGTGTGTCCAGGAGAGGGAATCGCTTAAGCGGCATTAACCCCCTTTCAGATTTGGGGTGCCGTTACAATGCTTTTGAGAGATGTAGTTCTTAATATTTTGTGGTCACTGAAAATACACAGTATTGTCCCTTTAAGTTTGAAATATTAAAAGCAGGCACAAAATCATAGGTTATTTTCATCCTGAATATAACAAATATTGTGTACAAATAATTTATTTCCCTGATGAACAATCTTCACCCAAAACAGGTATTTGCATAATGAAGACAACTGGCCCAGCATCTTGATGGATAAACAGATCAGCCTTCATGTTAAGAAAAGTCGTCCCATGGATCCAAGTCATCTACCCTGAATGGTGATTGATATGCACCTCCCTGTTCACAGAAGAATTTGACACATTAATTCTGAGGTCATTTGTCATCTCTAATCTAAAGTAATGGAAATATTCATTGCCCCAAAAACCATCTCTCAAATTAGCCTTGTGAGGGAGCTGTCATGCAAGTAATTGTCACACATTTTGCTTGTGACTTTAATGACAAACTGTAAATAATATTTCCTGTTTATTTTTTTCCTGTAAGACGTACAGATCAATAAGCCTTTTAATTCTATAAGACTTATAGAGTGGCATGGCGTGGTAAGAGGAATTCAATGATGTGATTTCTATTTACCTTTAGAATTAGGATTCTACCTTGTCCAATGGCCAGTTGTTGAAGAAAATCTAATAGATATACAATGGGCCAATAACTAATTTTGTCTGGCTGCTAACCTACAATGTCCACATGGCATTATAATATATCACTCCTAGCCTGCAAACCTTTAGATTCTCACCTCAGGGTGAACACTACAAGGGTATCTGTAATGAAAATGTCAAGGTCAACTATAGCATTATTAATTTATTTCAAGTACTTGTATATCGCCGACAATTTACACAATTCTTTATATTGCACATTCACATCAGTTCCTGCCCTCAAGGATCTTACAATCTTTGGAGTATAGAAGTAAACCTACATAGGCACAGGGAGAACATGCAAACTTCAGGCAGGTAGTGCCGTGGTTGGGATTCGAACCATCAACCCTAGTGCTGCTAGGTGTAAGGGCTAACCACTTAGCTACTGTGCTGCCCCACATTTCATCACATGTATCTCAGCACCTGTGCCTGGTCATCATATATGGTGATATGAATCCTTGAACCTTCTCATTACAAAGGATGATCTTTTGATTCCTTATGTTTTCTGCAGTCCTATGACATAAATTGTCACCAGTCACAGGTGGTGAACTACATCATTAATTAAATATTTCTATAGTGCTCTTTTCTCTGGGGACTTAAGCATTTTATCTGCTGTCGTTGAGACATAAGGAAACAAGTGGAAATAGTTCCTTCTAGCTCTTGCTCAAACTAAGCCAAACATTTAAGAATTATTGGACAACAAGGACTTTCACAAACATTGTCAAAGCCTTAATGTGTATACCTGGACTGGCTCTTCTCAGTGTGCCAAATACCCTCTTTGTTTCTACATTATGTTGGTGAGCCATTCATCTTAGGTGGCACTCAGTAGAACAGTAAGCTAGGACCAATGTTAGGCAGGAGCCAATTAACCAACCAGAATGCCTTTTGGAGTGTGGGAGGAAATTAAGAGTATCCAGAGGAAACCCACACAAACACAGGGAGAACTTGCAAATTTTAAGCAGACAGTGTCCTGACATGGACTTAAAATGGAAAACGCTAGTAGTACAAGGTAGGATTGCTAACCACTAATCCACTGTACTGCCCAATATTATGTGATATCATTGAGCTTTTTTATCATTATAATTATTCTTGTGGTGTTCTCCTAGTGGTTTGTAGACTAGTAGTACATTTTTATAACATTGACTAGACACTGTTGTAGAATTTTATGGTTTATAGGCTAAGTGCTGTGCCACACTAGAATTACTGTTGCTAGGTGGAGCAAGGAAGAATTTGGACCCATGTTGGATTTTTCGTTTTTTCTTTCATATTATGTTAGCCAGGTCTCTGCTGTGAGCTAAACATTCCTGTTCCTCTTACTAGAGTTCATTCTACATACGGTATAGTCCTACAAAGTATCCTCCAGGGGCCGGTGACAGCCACATTATAGTCATTGACTTCAGAAAAACCCTAGCTGTTACCGGTGTGACAGAATTAAGAAAGCGCATGTGGTCAACCCAACTTCAGGGTTTGCATTCCACTTTTTCTACTGTTTAGGACATACAATACAATTAAAACATCAACTTGTATTAACGTTTTGAATTCTATTTCCAGTGCTGGCTACTATGCTACCTCTTGGAGACACCTTTTAAAATAGTTGCTGGAAAGTGAAAAACCTGGTATAAGCTGTGTGGTCCTGTCATTTTTTTAATATCATATTTTTCTCTTATAAGGCTCAACACTGCAGAATATCTATTAGCTCTTACCCGTTAACAGGATCCAAGACAATTCCGCGAGGATGTGACATTTCCCCCTCTATTAAGGTTTTGCGGCTCTGTGATGCCTTTTCCAGGCGAGCGACATTAATTGTCTTCCTGTGTCCGTCGTTTGTCCAATATAAATTATTACCAAGCCAGTCAACAGCAATCCCTTCCACGTTGTCCACATCTGATTAACAGGAGATTAACAGGAGAAAGATATTTGTTTGAAACCAATATATATAAAACATTTTCTGTGCATGCACTAAATAAAAAGATGTACCATATTTAAGAAGTATAAATGATTAAAAAAAGTTTGCCAAATTATTTTTAGCATATTTCAATTTAGATACAACAAGCACACAGCTGTCAATCAGAAAGAAGACCTTTGTCCTCCCAGATCTGATATTTTAGTTATGGCATGAATGAAGCTTAGGTAAATTTTGTAGCATTTATTAGATGAATGATTCATTCTGTGTATACTGTAGATCTAAATGCCATTATTAAAGCGGAGTTCCAGCCTCAAATTTTTATTTTTTTTTAAAGTCAGGAGCTTCTAATACTGTAGCTGCTGACTTTTAATAATGACACTTACCTGTGCAGGGATCCAGCGATGTCTGCCCCCCAAAGACCGATCCGTCCATCGGCTCGGGTGCAGGCACCGCCATTATAACTAAGGGAAATCGGCAGTGGAGCCTTCAGGCTTCAAAGCCGGTTTCCTACTGCGCATGCGTGAGTCACCCAGCGCTTTGTGAATGGCCACCCCGTCTTCTGGGACACACCCAGGCCCCAGAAGGCAGTGGGGGAGAAGGAGGAAATTACGTACTTCGCCGTGGCTAGGATGGAAGTACATTTAATACTTCATAAAAGGTAGGATAGGGGAAAATATATATATATATATATATATATATATACAAAAACGAGGGGTGGAGGGGTGGTCTTTGTTTAAGACCACCTTGTAAAAGTGGGTGGAACTCCACTTTAAAGAAGAAAAAAGGTGAAAAGAAAGCACTGGCTATTCATTTCCTGTATGGAAGTAAAATTATCAATTGAGCCCAATAGCTGTACAAAGCAGGGGGGGTCACCCAAATTGATAATTTACATATAAACAGACTAATAGGCATGCCAATCAAGAGTAAAACAACTTTTAAAGATAAAATCAGTATACAAGAGGAAAGTATTAAACAGGCAATGTGTTTGGGGGGGGGGGGGGGGGGGTCAAACCAAAACTTTTTCAGGTAGACAAAACAAAAGAAAAAAGTACCACTCTAATGCTCCTATTACTGATATCGGCCAACATGACATGTAATGAACTGGCGCATATTGTATAAAACACCTTGTCAGGCTACACTATGCTATAGAAAAATGGCAAACGATTGCACAAAGGATGCTGACTCATTGTGACCAAAACTAAACCAGGTAATGTAAGATTGCTTTAGCTCGTTGAGGGGCAATTAAGGGTGATTAAGCCCACTAGGGGGCAAAACGCATCTGAGGGACCTCTTCTGCAGGTGGAGAGCAGAGCGGACATCAACCTATATTACCAATCTTAGTTGTGGTCACAGTGAGTCGGTGTCCTGTGTAATATCGGTTGCCATTTTTCAATTTTTTTTTTAATGCTTCACAGATTTCTAGGTATTAGTTGTCTTGTGCCATTCACATCTTCAAAAATTATCCCTGGTTACTGTATCATCCTAAGAATCCCACCATTGTTAAACAGAGGGGGGGCAAACTGAGCCTGCGGTCACACGGGGTATGATTTAAAGCAGTGCGATTTAAAGCCCGACTTAAACACTATTTCAGCACTACTTCTGTGAGATTTGTAACGATTTGATATGACTTCAGTGCTACTTCAGTGAGAAGGGCTGTCCATGTCACATTGAGGAACAGTTTAACAGTTTAATTAGCAAAGGGTCAATATTTACCTTCTTTTAGGGCTCAAGTCGTGCTGATATAGACACAGGTACGATTTGCAGCACAATTTACATTATAGTCTATGGCAGTGAAATCGTGCTGAAGTCCTGACAAAGTAATACATGAACCAATTCTCAAATCGCATTACTTGAATTTGTATCTTTTAAGATCATAGAAACACATTAGCTGCTACTTCGGGTACGATTCGTAAATCACATGTCCTACCTGAAGTCGTACCGGTGTGACTGGGGGTTAAAGCCCCAAAACAACAACTCAGTATCTGTGCTTAACTATGTTAAACTATGTGCTTAACTATGTTATCCTTAACTATGTTATCCTTAACTATGTTAAAAATGACTAAGGTGTCTATTTATTAAAAATTTGCAGAGCTATTTATCCAGAGAATTTGCATGTACGCATTGGTTCTGGGCAAAAATTAGGAAAATAAGTATGTTCATTTGTCTATTTAGTCTTCTAAATTTATTATGGGCAGTAGTAAAATACAGTGTTATGCCAGTAGATGGAGCTGAGGAGCATAGGAAATGTATAGCATCTTTATAACAAGAGATACAATGTAGCCAACATCAATGATTTTCTTATTTCCTCTAGCAGTCTCTAGAATTGTAACATTGTATCTCTTGTTATAAATACGTATACAGTTCTGGTGCTCCTCAGCTCCATCTAGTGCCCATAATGCAGTATTTTATTACTGCCCATAAAAGTCGAACATTTGTTTAGAATGGAAAATAGCTAAAATAACATTTGTTTTTGCCCAATTGTACACAGAATGAATGTACATTTGCACCAAATGGACAAATGGATGTGGCAATTTTTAATAAAACATGCCCATGGTATGATATGTGGCATGTTAGGAAGAGCCATGGGGCCAAGAAAAGGGAAACTTTGTTAATTATGAGATAATATGCCAGATTTCTAAATTAATCTTAGGGTACTTTGACATAGTTAGATTTAACAAATTTAAACTAATGTAGATTTAATGTAGCTGATTTAACAAAGGAGTTAAGAATCTTCACGCAATAAATTGTGAGCACATTTACGGCAATCATCCCAAAGGTGTTCTATCGGCTTGAGGTCAGGACTTTGTGCAGGCCATTCAAGTTCCTCCTCCCCAAACTCGCTCATCCATGTCTCTATGGACCTTGCTTTGTGCACTGGTCCAACTCATTTAGTGGAGGGGAGATTATGGTGTGGGGTTGCTTTTAAGGGGTTGAGCTTGGCCCCTTAGTTCCAGTGAAGGGAACTCTAAGGCCTTGTACACACGACCGGACTGTCCGTCGGAATGAAGTCTGACGGATTGTCCGACGGATTGTCCGACGGAATTCCACTCAAGCTGTCTTGCATACACACGGTCACACAAAAGTCTGACCGTCAAAAACGCGGTGATGTACAACACATACGACGGGCCGAGATTAATAAAGTTCAATAGGCAGTTCGGCTCTTCTGCTTGATTCTGAGCATGCGTGGTTTTTAGTCTGTCAGAATTGCAAACAGATGAACGGACTTTCCGATATAAATTTTTGTCCGTCGGAAAAGAAGATAACAAGTTCTCTATCTAAGTCTGTCGGAATTTCAGAAGGAAAAAGTCCGATGGGGCATACACACGGACGGAATATCCGATGAAAAGAGCCCGTCTGACTTTTTCCATCTGAAAATCCGGTCGTGTGTACAAGGCATTAAGGTGTCAGCATACCAAGACATGGGGATTTGTGGGTGGCTCCTTCCTGTTCCAACATGACAGTGCACAAAGCAAGGTCCATAAAGACATGAATAAGCGAGCATGGGGTGGAGGAACTTGAATGGCCTGCACAGAGTCCTGACCTCAACCTGATAGAACACCTTTGGGATGAATTAGAGCGGAGACTGCAAGCCAGGCCTTCTCATCCAACATCAGTTCCTGACCTCACAAATGCACTTCTGGAAGAATGGTCAAACATTCCCATAGACACACTCCTAAACCTTGTGGACAGCCTTCCCAGAATAGTTTAGGTTGTTATAGCTGCAAAGGGTGGGCCAACTCAATATTGAACCCTAAAACTGGGATGCATTAAAATTCATATGCGTGTAAAAGCAGACGTCCCAATACTTTTGGTAATATAGTGTATGTAAAAAGCAAATCCCTGTTCACTTATTTCCTTGGTAGATGATTGGATAATTGAAATGAATATTCACACAATTTATTGGGTGAAGATTTTGAACTTCTTAACTGTCTCACACCAGTAGAATTTCATTAGAAAATTGTCTATTTTGACAAATGTTTGTTCAAATATCTAAGAGGGGATGATTCAACAACCTGTTTGAACCAGAACAAGCAAAACAAAAACAAAAATGAAGGACAAACATGACTTTTTTTGTCGAAGGGATGACTGGTGAGTAGAGATTCGACCTTGGGCCTGTAGAGCCTGTCGGACCTGAAGGTATCTATAAAATTGTTATCTAGGGAGATTAAATTCTGTCTGTAGTTCCAGGAATGATTTTAGTACGTTTCGAGTATACAATTGGGCAATATTGCAAATATCAGCCAGCCTCCATGATTGGAAACCGTCCAATTTGAATATTTCCACAAAATTAGAGTTATCCCATAATGGAGTGTCTTCAAGAAATCCGCAAATCTAGACCTGACCGTGGACCAGAGTTTTTTCAAAAGAACAACAGTGGGCGCCGTTTGTGGCAGGTGAGGTAGCCCCACCTCCAGACTCGCCAACACCGAAGTGTCCTGTGTTCCCGTCCGCAATAGATTCTCAATAAAGTCAGATTCGCCCACGAGCCCCAAACCACCCAGGTGTTGTAGTTGAGAAGCATAGAAATAGAGCTTAGGGTTAGCAACTGCCGCTCCTCCCTGATCTTTATCATATTGCAAAGTGGAAAGACTAATCCTAGCTACTCTCTTCTTCCAAATTAAGGATCTGAACGAGGTATCTATACGAGTAAACCATCTACAGGATATCCATTGAGGGGAATTATGCATGATGTACAACAGTTGGGGGCACCAAACCATTTTAATGAGGTTTATCCTGCCTATGACTGATAGTGGGAGTTTGCACCAGGTGTTACACATCATTTGAAGTCTTTTGAAAAGGGGTAGGAGGTTTTCCTCAAGATAACTCAGCGGGTTAGCCAAAACCTGTACTCCCAGATATTTAAATGGAGACGACCTTGGGCAGCAACCGGCAACAAAATTGTTGGGTCAGCTACAGGTAAAAGAACAGATTTACTCCAGTTGATAGAGAATCCCGACAAGGAGCCAAAGTGCCGAATCACCTCCATAGCCTTTGTAAGGGAAGTATCCATGTCCCCTAGATACAGCAGTGTATCATCCACATAAAGGGAGACCTTCTCTACACTCATACCCCTATTGAAGCCCACAATAGGTGAGGAGGACGACCGAATAATTGCCGCAAGCGGTTCAAGGGCCAATGCAAATATCAGGGGTGATTAGGGACAACCCTGTCTCGTGCCCCTAAAAAGAGGGAAAGAGTCTGAGAGGTCCCCATTAACGCGGATCCTGGCCGTGGGGGCTGCATATAGCAACCATACCCATTTGATGAAGTTATCTCCCAGTCCAAAGCGTCTCAGTACCTCCCATAAATAGGGCCATTCGACGCTATCAAAGGCCTTAGCCGCTTCTAAGGAAAGAATCGCTCTCTGACCTGGGTTATCAACAGGTATCTGAAGGTTAAGGAAGAGGCATCTGATATTAAGGGCCGTGGATCGAGAGGGGATGAACCCTGACTGGTCTTTATGAACTATCTTGTGTATGACTTTAGCCAATCTAGTAGCTAGCACCCTTGCCAGTAACTTCACATCTGTTGTCAATAATGAAATGGGCCTGTAGGAATCTGGGGAATGGGCCTCCTTACCGGGTTTTAATAACAGGACAATGATTTGTTATATCTACTTTAAGAAATTTTTGTAATCCCTTTGAATATGTAGCTTTTATTTTCTATTGTATTTTCAATATGCTATAAATTCATCTCATGCCCGGGTTCGCTTTAGTAGGTGTATTTTTGTAGCTGTTTGTTGATTACGTCTCAAAGTTACAGCTTTTATATCATAAAAGCAAAGTGATTGTTTCATCACACAACATATTTGACAAGTATTGTAAGAGCAACAAAGACAATCAACCATACCTCTAATTAGCCAGTATAAGGAGCAGCATAAAAACATCATTAAAATACAGCTCGCTAACAACATTTATGAACAGAATACAGCTTGCAATATTGGAGAATAAAGGCTGTCAAATAGGTACATTGTTTAGCAATCATTTGAGAACATATTTTCTCTTATTGTTGTTTTGATTTGTCGGATTTCATGAAAAGCTGTGATAATTTTTCCTGCATGCAACAGAATACATTATTTGCATTGTTGTGTATTATTATTATTATTATCATTTAGTATCATTTTATTTTTGCTTTTAAACGTGTACGTATAAATTTCTATTTAAATATATTTTAGGCACCGAGTATCAGGTATATTTTGAATATATATCCGAATTGTTTAATTTTTAGTCCGACATATACGGTACCTCTTTTTTTTTTGGTGAAGGATTAGAACTCCCTTCCCATCGATTTCCTTTTCTTAATATAGCCGGGCCTTTTTTTACAGCCCAACTCTGGGAAATCTGAAAATTCTCCCTTGTAGTAGTGCCCACACTGTTTTTTTTATTCTTGGGGGGAGTAAAAGCACTTTTATATACCTAATCCTCTGCTCTCCCATGCAGACAGTGCTCCCCTATGCTCTGAAGATGGACTGTTCTTTGGTGTCATCATGTCTAATTCATGGCTATGGACCCCTAGGTCAGTGGAGAATGGAGAAGAAGATGCTACGGGGGGCAATCTAGCAGTGTGGAGCAGGGCTGTCTTTAGTATTAATTGGACCCTGTAAACATAATTGCAGGTTACAGCACATCATTATGGTTTACTGATTGGTTGCTGAAGGTTACAGCGTATCATCTCCTCACTGACTGTACACCATGGACTGGCGAGGTGAGAGGACCCACCAATAGACAGAAAACTCCTAGAACTCCTAGAACTTCTAGAACTTTGCTCTGCTGTGTGTGCTGTCTGTGGTGATAAATGGTGAGTACTCTGACTAGTCTGGTGTAGAAAGTGGGGTCCCCTAGGGATCTGTTCCAGAACCAATCCTGTTTAATTTATTCATAAACGATCTAGAGGATGGGATAAACAGCTCAATCTCAGTATTTGCAGATGATACAAAGTTAAGGCAATAACTTCTATGCAGGATGTGGAAAGAAGACATAAACAAAATAATGGGGTGGGCAACTACATAGCAAATAAGGTTTAATGTTGAAAAATGTAAAGTACTGCATTTGGGTGCCAAAAAAACAAATGCAAGTTACTCGCTAGGGGGAGAACCTCTGGGGGAATCTAGGATGGAAAATGACCTGGGGGTATTAGTAGATGACAGGCTCAGCAATGGCATACAATGCCAAAATTCTGCAAGCAATGCCAACAGAATATTGGCATGCATTAAAAAGGGCATTCACTCCAGAGATAAAATGATAATTCTCCCACTCTACAAGACTCTGGTTTGGCTATGACTATCTTGACTATGCCATCCAGCTCTGGGCACCAATCCTCAGGAGGAATGTGCTGGAACTGGAAAGAGTCCAAAAAGGGCAACAAAGCTAATTAAGGGAATGGAGGACCTCAGATATGGGGAAAGACTACAAGCATTGAACTTATTCTCTCTGGAGAGGAGACACTTGAGAGGGGATATGAGGGGATATGATATTGATGAACAAATACCGTACTGGTGACCCTAGCATAGGGAAAAAAATGATTCAGTGAAAGGGAATTTAAAAAGATACATGGCCATTCACTAAAACTGGAAGAGAAGCGGTTTTACCTTAAACTGTGTAAACGGTTCTTTACTGTCAGAGGGGTAAGGATGTGGAGTTCTCTTCCACAAGCAGTGGTATCAGCAGGGAGTGTCAATAGTTTAAAAAAACTATTAGATGGGCACTTTAAGACCACAACATACAGGGGTATACAATGTACTATTGACATAAACACGTACACACACACACATCAAAGGGTTAAACTGGATGGACTGTTGTCTTTTTTCAACTATACCAACTATTTAACTATGTAGCTATGAAGATTAACTGAGTGCAGGTAGGAACAGAGCCTAATGTGAGCATCATTTCCGAGGAAGGACTGCCAGTAATAAATGACTAGTCATGATGCCTGCAGTAGAAGGACCCGCTGGGAATAGAGAAGTCATACATAATATGTGAGACTTAAAAAAGCTTGTCCTCCCAGGGCAGGTTGTTATTGATTGTCCAGAGGCAGCACCTCTCTCTCCTCCACCGTCACCTTCCTTCCCCACCGCCAGCTCAACCCACACAAGTCAGTGTAGCCCTGGCCAGGCACGGCAGTACTCCAGAGCCCCGCCCTCTGCTCCGCCAACACTGGCTGCAGCCACCCTGCTATCTGAACCAGGCCACCGCTCTCACTGGACCTTTGTGCTATCCATCTACCATTGGGGCGCTGCTGATTGGGCAGGATGCTGTAGAGTCCCAGGGTGGAGGCTGCATATGTTGTGTGTCCACACATTGTGGAGTGTGTGCGCTGGAAATTAAAAGCTTGGAAAACTATTTGTGGGCAGCGTGGGTGACAACAATGACTGGGCTCAGGGCAGCATCCCCTTTTACCCCACATTAAAGACGGCCCTTGTGTAGAGGAGTGGAGATGCAGGCAAGTAAATCTTCTTTTCTATGTTCCTTAGACCTAAAGTAAATGAGATGTCAACCTTTGCAGTGTGGGTAAGGGAGAAGTTTCCCGGAGTTGAGTTTGAGTTTAAATAATGACTCTCCAGAGCTGTTTAGTGTCATGTTGCACAACACTGGTGCTAACAATTGATGTGATATGTGTAAGCAGTCTGATTAAAAATGTAACCTAAGCAGCAAATACTTACCTCCTCTCCAATGATTTGACATCCCTAAGGTTCCTAAGCACTGGCACATTCTCCCAGGTTTCTTCCAGGTGCCAGATCTTTGGCTGTCTTGATTGCCTGGCCTAACTTTAGTTCCACTTTAAGTCTCACTTATGCACGAAATCCCCACCATCTAGTCTGATCATTGATTATTTCACATACTTATTATTTGATCATAGGTAGTCTATCTTTTTCTGGATAAATATTTCCATATGTGTCAAATAATCCTTCCCCTTTACTAAAATGAGACATTAACCTGCACAAAAAGCCCAAAAAGAGAAGAGAGAATAAAATTACTCCTGTAATGCAGTGAAGCTTTTCCCCTGACTTCTAATGAGATCCTGGGAAATGCTGAGTAACTCAAATCTTGCAAGATGATGGTCCAGCACAGTGTAGGACCCTCTTCTCATCGGTAGTAGCGGGGGTAGGTATAATGTCAAACTTTTTTCCCCCACATTTTCTTTATTTTTAGTGCAGTGTTCTAGGAGGGCAGGGGACTCCATAAAACGCAGACTACTATTTTAGTGCAAGTTCTGCTTTAAACAGGCTTTGGCTGGTGGAGCTAGTAATGCTAGTGCCAATATCTCATCTTTTTGTGACCAGACATTCTCAACCAAGGCTCCATTGAACCATTCTCTAGAGGTTGCTAGGGGTTCCCTGAGCTGTGGATGGTTGACCTTCCATTTGATGAACACCACTTAAAAAAAGCAAGCTGCATGACACCAATTATCTTTTTAACTGTCTGAAAGGGGGTATTCTTCTTACTGGCCACCAATTCTAGGGGCATTTTTTACAATGAACCCCAAGTAAGTGGTTCCCAGCTGGGGTTCCCTAAAGCCTGCAAATTATTTAAGGGTTCATCTGGAGTAAACTGATTAGAAAGGCTGCTTTAGACCCTGTAAGACCAATAAGAAGCCAGTGTTTAATTCTACAGAAAACTAAACTATACACTTTGGGTTGAGTTGACCTTTACCAAAATAGTCATTCCTAGTTTCATTGTATTGGCTTAGGGGAAGTTGTAATTGAAATAAGCAGCTTTGCGAAGATTTAATGAATGTGCAAAACTTAGAAGTGTTTAGTATTATAATCAGCATCAAAGCAAATTTTTTTTAGTTGGTAAACAAGCAGAATGTAATTACCGAAGCTCTAAAGTGACGAGAATAGCTGGCACTGATTCAGAGTGCATTAGCACAACTAGGATTCCCTTCTACTGCACCGTGATCATGGTAACTAATTATAACTACAGCTGACTAAGTGTACAAATGGTATTGACCCACTAAAGCTTACCAGGAAGCTGCCGCGGGTAAACTTTAAGGACTGAAACTCTGAAAGAGAGAGTTTTTAAATTGTATCTTAACTGCAAAACAAAAATATATATTACAGTATATTGCAGTTTACCCCTCCTTAAATGAAGAGCCTGGATTATTTTTTCCTTTTTTTCAGGCGCTTTTCCCTTTATTTTTACCTGATAATCCCTCAGATAACACACTTACTTATCCCTTTGTGTCTACGCTAATTTCTCCATTGTATCTATGGAGTCAGTCATGGTTAACACACAGACTGGACTTCAAACATGTCTTCCTTTATTCATCTCTATTACATGGTGGATTGATGGGATTAGTAGTTTACACAATAAAAATAAAGTACTTTTAAAGAATAGGAAGTGACAAGAAGACAACTTTTCTGGGAAGATCAACAAAAATTCTGTTCTTGTTGAAAATGTTCTTAGCTTAAAAAGTAAAAATTAATGCAACCACCACATCTAAGGACTGCTAAGCTGCAATAAATTATATTTTTGTTTTTGGGTTTAGATATGCTTTAACTGGGGGTATCCATACCCTAACCTATAAGAACCAAATATTGGGGATATAGGATTGAATCTCTGAATAATTACAAAACTTGCCATAGGGGACCCCCTCTGGTAAAGCATATGTTGATGAGGGCATGTAACCTAGCATGGTTCAGAAGGAGAGGATCCGCATGCTCATATTCCCCCTTTCCTGGCCTGCTAGACTGCATTTTTAGATAAGGGTGTGGTATTTAGGGGGCTAAACTCTGTTTCTTGGAGGTTGTTTTGTGGGGTGCATCTTGACAGCCATACCAAACCCTCTTAGAGGTCTGGTATTTTTTCTGTTTTAGAGTTCAGTTCCCTTTGAATGTCTTTAAAGTCTTGATTAAACCCAAACAAGCAATAATTGAACCAAACCGGGAGTCATCCCTACTGGGTTGTGTATCTGGGACTTAAGATATGTAGATATGATAAAAATCCTTGTGGTTTGTAAAATAGAACTAGGCTATTCAGCTATTCTGTGGTCATACTGGTGTCAGTACAGGTAAGGATGATTTAGGCAGTCTAAGGTAGGAGGTATAGGGAGGTATGGGGATAAATTTGACATTTCATTGGGGGGGGGGGGGTCCAGAATTCTGGAATAAGGTAGAGAATTTGAGCTTTAAACCATAATAAAAGTGAAGCTTAGCACAAACAGCATTTTTTAAGTCTGTGACTTGCTACTTACCCTCTTTAAGGATAGTTTCCCTCCCAGTCCCATCAATATTTTGCCGGCCAATGAGGAAGCTGGTGGTGTCGGCGAAGTAAATGTAACTAGACTCCGCATGGTAATCCAGGGCTCTAGGGTTCACTAAGTTTTCAATAGGAAGCATATATTCATCTGATATTTTGGTGTTTAGATCCATCCCCCGAATTATTCCTGGCCTCCCTTTCCCATAGAACAGGAATAATTCATTTTTCGGTTCTGCAAGGAAACACAACAAGTATTAAAGCTGTACTCTGAGGTCACTAGAAGCCAGCTGGTAATGTAAAGTAGAGTTGTTAAAATAAAAAAATTGGGTCCCATATACTGTACATTTTGCATTTTATTAACGGACATTTATTAGGGTAGCCCATTAATTTTGAATAGGCAGACAGTACACCTCACACAAATAATTTTAATGCACCATACCACAATGCACCACACTAGGTTTACCATGATAACATGAGCAAGCACACATGTTACTGTGTGTTACTGTGTGTTACTGCAATGTAGGCTATGTTTACATGGGCAGAAGGCCACAGTAAAAAAAAACAGGTAGGGATGCCCTTCGCTGCTGAATGGAGCAGTTCAGACTAGTGCACCCATGCCGCTTTTTTTTTAACTCAGAATGTCAGGTTTGGCAGGCACTGTGCCTGCCAAACACACCCAATAAAGTCAATGGGACTGCACCCCAACCGCATGCCAAATACAGCTATGGTTGTTGCAGCACAGTTTCAAAGTAAAATCCACCTTGAGATAGCAAAACAAGCACTCAGGAGGTGGTAGTATCACCTCCTGTTTGTCTGTAAACTGCGATCTATAAGAGTCTGCCGCCACTGTGAAAGTTAGGGCTCATTTTGATTTGTGGTTGAGGGTAGTAAAAACACACAGTTGAGCTGGCTATGGGACAGGAAGTGAAGGAAAATCTCCCCAATGGGACAAAAAAATTAAATAAATACTCAACCAGGTTAAAAGTCTCCCTTACTCTATCCACAATAAAAAAAAATGTTTTCCTTTAAGTTCTACTTTTTTATATTATTAATTATTTTATTATTATTTTTTTTAGATAAAAAACAACCACTGTTCCTTACTGGGTGCATCATTCATACGTCGGCCGCTTTAAGACCACGAAGGGGGCACGCACGCTGCGCGACGACTGAGCCCATGCGCGTGCCCGGGGGTCGCGATGTCTGCCGGGGACCGGCGATCGCTCCACACAGAGACAGAACGGAGGTCTGTCAATGTAAATAGACAGATCTCCGTTATGTCGGGGGTGAGTAGACTGATCGGTTGTTCCTAATGCTTAGGAACAACAATTAATCTCCTCCCCCAGGCAGTCCCATCCCCCCACAGTTAGAAACACTCCCTAGGACACACATTCAACCCCTTTATCGCCCCCTAGTTTTAACTCCTTCCCTGCCAATGACATTTATACAGTAATCAGTGGCTATTTTTAGCTCTGATCGCTGTATAAATATCAATGGTCCCAAAAAAGTGCCGATATTTCCGCCGCAATACCGATAAAAATCACAGATCACCGCCATTACTAGTAAAAAAAATATAATAATAAAAATGCCATAAATCTATCCCCTATATTGTAGACGCTATAACTTTTGCAAAAGCCAATAAATATACGCTTATTGTGATTTTTTTATCAAAAATATGTAGAAGAATACATATCGGCCTAAACTAAGGAAGAAACTTGTTTTTTTTTTTTTTTTTAAATTGGGGGAAATTTATTATAGCAAAAAGTAAAAAATACAGTTTTTTTTTTCAAAATTGTCGCTATTTTTTTGTTTATAGCAAAAAAAAATATATCGCAGAGGTGATAAAATACCACCAAAAGAAAGCTCTATTTGTGGAAAATGTGTTTTTGTACAACGTCGCACGACCGCACAATTGTCAGTGAAAGCGACAGTGCCATATCGCAAAAAATGGCCTGGTCATTAAGGGATCAAATCTTCCAGGGCTTAAAGGAACAACACTTGTTATTCATAAATGTTTAAATGTTCACTAAAAAATCATCTTCCCCTCCCAATGTGTCCGCCCGCCAAAAACATGACAGAGCATATATGGTAAGCTTTGTATCAAGTGTAAAATTGATAATATTGTATTGCAGGCATTTAATTTAACAACTCATTAGATTTTATCTTTGATGTCATTTGTGATTAAACACGGCATTCATTAAGCATCTGGATGGGATGCAAGAAAACAAACATGGAAATTCGAAACAGGAAAATAGATAGAAAGCACTTTTGTGCTTATAAGGCGATTAAATCCACATTAGATCATTGAATCATTTCTCAACTTTTTTTGTGAGTCATCATTTCAAGTACGGCTGAGTGAAATCCATAAAACCTGCTGTATGAGTAAACCAGTGTGATTTGGTGTTAAATAGATGCAGCTCTTTAACCCCTTCCCGCCCAGCCCTGGTGTGCCTTTAACTGGGTCTTTACACAACTGAGAGACAGGGAAGAAACCATTGTCACCCTTTAACAGGAAGTGTCTGAATAAGAACCTTAATGGTAGAATCACAGCAGTTTTTAAAATATTGAAGACTTACATTTTTAGTTTTAGATAAAGGTTAAAGTGGAATTCGAGACATGGATTTTTTTTTTTGCATAGTTACATTGGTACAGCTTGGACCAATGTAAATATGTATGTGCCATGCCTGTGGGATCCTCGTGGAATCTGGAAATCACTACAGTGATTGGAGCTAGCTTCCAGATCCCATTCTGAGCGGTTGCTCTGCTGCATAGTGAACAGTGTAGGTTGCTCTTTCGGCATGGGCATCATTCAAAGAACACTTTGTATTTTCCCAATGAATGCGACATCCTCTCTGACTGAACAAGGTGGAAAGGTGGTGCAGTGATGTCACAATCTCAACCTTATCACATCGGAGAAAGCTTTGCTAGAAACAGGGGCATATCTATCATGAGGCAAACAAGGCATTTGCCTTGGGCAGCATTTGTCAGAGGGATGGCGTGGCCCCCAGGCAGAAGGGCAGGGGTGGCTCTTTTAACCACTTCCTTTCCTTTCACTGGTTGTACCGGGATGATGCCTACAGCTGCAGGCGGTTGGCTCTCTTGTATTAGCCGCTTGATCACTATTACAAGCAGTGGGAGGGGATGTACACTGCCTTCCACTACTCTCTCAGGCTCTCCTGTGCCACCGGGAAACCCAAGCAGACAGCCAAGCAAAGCCAGGATCGACTTTGATCTGCAGTTCGTAAAAGTAAAACCAGAAGCGATGACATGACGTCACTTCCGGTTTACTCGGAAACCAGCAGCGCCGGTTTTTAAAAATGTAAAGCATTCAAAAACACAGATCTTGGTGCTTTGAATGCTTTTAAGGGCAGAGAAGGGATTTTTGTTCTTATAGACGCCAGATCTCTCCATAAAGAGTACCTGTCACTGCCTATTGCTGTCACAAAGATGTTTACATTCCTTGTGACAGCAATAAAAGTGATAACACAATTAAAATAACAAGCTACAGTGTAAAAATAAAATAAATCAAATAAATGAATAATAAAAAAAAACAGGAAGTGAGGAAATCCACAAAAATAAAGGAAATGCCTCAATATCACCAGGGTCACCAGAACTAGTAACTCCCTTGGAAGATCTCCCCTCTATCCCTGTTCCAATGACAACCCAAAATTTGGGATTTTATTTTTATTTTCAGTGATACAATTAAACAGGACAAATAGAGATGGTGAATCTCCCTAATATGAACAGAACCAGCAGTGAAAACATGACATGCTATCAAAAAAATAAAATAAAAATTGCCTTAGTTATACTTTAACTTCCTGTTCAGTAACTGGAAAAAAAAATGAATAAAACTGAGGGCTGGTGTCAGACTCTACTAGCCTAAAATAGATAAACTTGGCTTTTTATTTTGGTGTTGTACTTACAACTAGAGATGATCTTGGGCATGTTCTGATGCTCTTCCAAACCCACATGGCTAAGCCCGCAAAGAAGCTGTCATCTATAATTGGGCAATCATCTGCAGCATTCCCTGCCCTGAAGCCGTATACACACCCCTTGAATGTCCCACACCAAAGATTTTTGGCTAATCATCGGTTACAGCTTCCTGATCGGCTTTGCCATATGGGTTTGAAAGAGCATCCAAACACGCCCAAGCTCATCCTTACCACCAATAGCTCATTAACTTCCATCACAGGGTTGAATGTGTGAAATCACTGTGTATCTTCTCAATTCATTAATACACAGAATCCATGTAGCTCTTTTCTAAAGACCTGCTTGGTTCATAGAAACGTATCTAGACATGTTTTACGTAAAGGTGACTTGTTATTTGTGTTACAAACCAACCAAAGGTCTGTTCCTTTCTGTATGCTAATGAATGTGTGGTTGTTCAACGTACTTTTGCAAGACTTTCCATCCATTGCCAAGCTGAATCCGGTCTTGCAGCGACAGGTCCGCGTTTTGTAGCTGGATCCGAGCAGACAGATGTGGGAACAGCCCCCTGGCAAACCATCTGCGCTGATTTCACATGCGTGACTCCTGCCTGCAACAAATCATGGCAAAACATCAAGCACAAATTGCTTTTTAAAATCAACATTATTTACATTAGCTTGAGAGGCTCACTGACAACAAAATTGATCTTATTTTACCACTGACTGTCTTAATTGTTTATAATGAATTAAACATATTAATTTAACTCAGCAAACTGAAGATCTTTGAGGTGCAACTTCACCTCTTCAAACTTTACATGTCTTTATGTAGTTCATTTACATACACAGTATGCTAATGCTTCTAAATTTCTAAAGTGTATCTAAAGATAAAACTTTTTTTAGAACTCAATGTCAAGCTATATTTCTGTGTCCCCATTGGGGAAATTCACCCTCTCTATTGCACCTGGTGACCGATATCTCTGGGGATAAGGACAATTTTTAAATTGTAAATGGTCACCAGAACAGGAATAGGGAGGGAATATTCAAATAAGGACACTCATTTCCAGGATTTACTTTGCTTTGTTGTGTCCAGGGATGGGACAAGGGGTGGGCAGGAGGGGAGGTTGCCCTGGGCGTGGTGAAGAAAAGGGGCAAAAAATTGGACGCAGGGTGGTACATCCATTCTACGGCAAGTATTACTAGTGGGGGGGGTACAATTCTGCATCCTTGCCCTGGGCACTGGATGAACCTGTCTGGTACTGGTTGTGTCTACATGACAAGGAGTGAATAGCTATCTTTCCAATAGGAACAAGTGTTTAATCCTTCCTACTCTACCCAAATAAAAAAATAAAAACCTTCTGCTTTCAGATATACTTTAAATTGCACATTCTTAAAGCAAATTGTAAAATCATATACTAATTTTCACATTATAATTAAATTATTTCTAGCCTACTCTTATTAATCTGAAGTTTCTAAATGTTCTTTTAGAAGTAACCCACACATTTTCTTCCTTGAATTCTGTGACATGTAGTCACTTTGCCCTGTGAGTAGGCACTGCTGTGTCACACATTTCACTGAGCCTGCCTTCAGACCTACAGAGTAGCTGAGAGGAGGAGTTTCAGTAGACAAGACAGGAATAACTGCTTGCAGGCAGCAAGGTACCATGGGATACATAGTCCTTGGAAATTGAAACTAAAAAGCAGAGGAGCAGCTGCAAAGCTTGCAGGGAATCCAGGAAGTTGTGGAAAGAGAAGGTCAACAGACAGGCAGCACTCACAGCATGAAAGGAGATTTTTTAAGTAAGCTTATATTAGATCATCAAATATAACTATTGTTTGTATTGCTGTTACAACAATGTTATACAATGAAAGTGAATGCTGTGATCATAGAACTCCTTTTAAAGTAGAAGTACAGCAAAGGATCGTTGGCTTCTATTGTGGATCACAGGAGTGCAGTTTGTTCTGCACTCCTGTGACCGGTTTTCAACCAACAGTGGGCTAAAGCCTGGGGGAAAGATCATGACCATTTGGTCGGGATCCACCCAGGAGCCTGGACCGACACCAGGCTCAGCCTTTCAGCGAGCCATTGAGAGCCTTTTCCAGCCGCTTCTGCCCCCTCCACAGCCCAGCGATCCGGTGAGTAAGGGGGGCAGAGCAGACAGCAGTGACTGACCCTCACCACTCTATGCTTATAGCAGCGGGGAGAACTAAGCGAATGACGGTGTTTGATCACTAAGCCTTAGAGACAGCGGGGGACAGATGGATGCTGCATCCAAAACATACTTCTCTTTTAAGTATGAATCACAGTTTTCATTGATTCATTTGAAGAATGGAGTTACTGGCGCACAGAGTTTATATATAGTCCAGCCAGCAATTATTATCTAAAAGTACCAATGATCAGGATAGAAGGTAATCCATGGAATGTCACTGGTCTGTGGTTATTAGGGGTACAATAAAGGAATACACAGGACCACCTGCGGCTGCTGTCCTCAGAGTAGTGACTGACTCTGTATAGACCAAGAGAAAGGAAGCAGAAAGGGAAAGAAGCTCTAGCTAAGTGTAGTATCCCGATTACAAATAATAAAAAAAGATTAAAAAAACTCAGAAGAAGTAAAATATACAAATTCTCATCTGGTGTCAGTATCTGTATCAGTATCTGTAGGTGTTGATGACTGGTCTTCACAGCAAGGAGCACTGGACGGGCTGACGCATGTAAACAAAAAACACAGAATGTCCAAGCTCAACTTACCAACCAATCAGCAACCAACCGAATTCACCTGTCTAACGGTACGTTTACAGGGGTTTAGTTGCACGCATTTGCAAATGCATGTGTAAGCTGCAGGCCTCGTCACGGCTCCCTGTGTGCTGCAGTCCTAACTCTAAAATTTAAGGTCTCCTCAGTGGAAGCACATGTATGCTGATGGATAGATAAAGGGCAGATGACTGGAGGGAGCCCACCCTCCTTAAAGGGGCAGGAGCACACTAAACACCCAGCACATAGAAGCAAAGGTGCTAGTGCGTTGCCTGACCACAATGACGACAAGACAAAAAACAAATGTCACTGCCCCCACCTATGACTGGTCTTCACAGCAAGGAGCACTGGACGGGCTGACGCATGTTTAGTGTGCTCTTGCCCCTTTAAGGAGGGTGGGCTTTTAGAGTTAGGACTGCAGCACACAGGGAGCCGTGACGAGGCAAATGCGTGCAACTAAACCTCTGTTTTTAAACGTACCGTTAGACAGGTGAATTCGGTTGGTTGCTAATTGGTTGGTAAGTTGAGCTTGGACATTCTGTGTGTTTTGTTTACGTTGTTTACGTTGATCCTCCTAAAACCTGCAGGACCGCTGTCATCTGTTCCGGCTGTTGGGCAGGGAGATGGCTGTCTTAGCCTGGAGGAGCCCCAGGAAGCTACCCTGACCAGCGTGGAACGTATGGAGGAAGTAATGTCACTGGAAACATAGGAGGTACCAGACGAGAAGGGAAACAAGGCTACGTGCTCGGAGCATTTGCCTCCTTCTACAGGCCTTCTACAGGCCTCTTAAGGCATGTAAAAGGAGCCAAATGCTCTGAGTGCGTAGCCTTGTTTCCCTACTCGCTATCCTTCCGGTGACGTCACTTCAGCCCTGTGTTCCACGCTGGCCAGCGTGGCTTTCTGAGGCTCCTCCAGGCTCCAGAGACAGCCACCTCCCTGCCCAACAGTTGAAACAGGTGACAGTGGTCCTGCAGTATGGTTAGTATAATGAGACCAGATGAGCATTTGTATATTTTACTACTTGTGAGTGTTTTTATTATTTTTTATTAAAAACTTTTAACCGGGATACTACACTTAGCTGGCACTTCCTTCCCTTTCTGCTTCCTTTCTATTGACTCATTTGAGGATAACATGGCTAGCCTTAAGGCAAACCTATAATAGTTTTAGGACAATTGTTCTTTTACATATATAAATATATATATATTTTTTTTTTTACTATACATACATTTTTTGCTTGGAAAATAAATGTAATGTTTGACAGAGGAATTCCAGAGTGCTATTGGCTAAAGGATCCCTCTGTTTTACTCAGGTGGCACCATCCAATAAAGGATAAGTCACTGCTCTAGCTCTTTTCCTTCTTGTATAAAATTCACTTTGAGTTATTGAGCTTTGTAAACAACTAGCTTAAAAAACATAAGAAGTGTGAAGAGACAAGAGCTCCACCTGCTGTCTAAATCAAAAACTGCACATAGTTCATATGCCTGTTTATCCCCTAAAAGGTGCACTACCACGCTGCAACCACAGCAGAGCAGATGCAGCTTAGCCCCATCCTCTTGAATGAGTCACGTTCGGCAGCAAGCATTGCCTGCCAAATGCATCAGTTGGTTCATTTCTGCTGTGCCTACAAATTAAAGCATTGCAGCCATGACATTTGTACAACCCGAGCCACTGCCTTTACAGTTTAAGGGAAGGTGGTTAGGTGGCAGTAAAGACAGAGTTCAACTGTGTGTTTTTACTGACCTCAACCGCAAGCATAAACAAGCTCTTATGGATATCTTGGTATATTACAACAAAATAAAAGTGCAACTTTCTAAATGTCCAATCTGTTCATTTAATTTTGTGTGGTAATAATCACAGCTCTTACCGGTTGGCTGGGTGCGTTTATGATAAACCTTCAAGCCACGGGCGTTTTCCATTGTTAATAAAGTTTGTATATCCGTACTGTTGAATCTGTTGATCTTCAGAATGTTGGCATTGTCCAGGTTGGTGGCGTACAAATAATTTTCGAATAATGATAAACCGTACACTTGACTGACCTATAGAAAATCAAGAAAGAAACAATATTGTTCTTAGCAAGAACCTTCTAAACAACTTCTACTCAGCTACGGAAGATTACAGAGTGGAATATTACAGCAAAACTCCGGCCAGTAAGCTGAATACACCGTTGAAATCTGCAGCCAGAGACAAAACCAAAGATAGACATTGCCATGGGCAGGTCAGCGCAGTAGAAAAGTGCTATGTCTGCATTTGAGTTCTGCATTATACTTATTATATATTTTATTATAAGGGTGGGGGGAAACCAGTTGCAAATTAAACTTTATATTAACTTTATATTAAAGGGACCATCCACCAAGGAAAGTTTCTGTTTTTGGCAGATGCCTGAGATTTAGGCTGGGTTCACACCTTTGAGAATTGGATGTGGTGAAAAGCAGGAGATTTTGAGCGGCTCTCTATGGAGCCGGTTCACATATCTACGCGGCGGCTCTGGTGCAAAATTTGTACAGGAGCCTTGTGTGTCTTTTGGTCTGTTCAGGTCCAAATTCACCCCAAAATTCGAGCTAAAATCGGACCTAAACTGGTGAATGGGGATGCACCGGACCCATGCTGTGAGCCACATATGGTGATGGTGTGAATCCAGCCTTAAAGTGTATGTATAGACAAAACATTTTGGTTTGGGATAGAGTAGGTAAGGGGTAAATCCATGAACAGGTTATCAT
Organism: Rana muscosa; assembly: GCA_029206835.1. Taxonomy (NCBI): domain Eukaryota; kingdom Metazoa; phylum Chordata; class Amphibia; order Anura; family Ranidae; genus Rana; species Rana muscosa. Next base: position 444,453,391 of record CM055127.1, on the reverse strand, counting down.
TTTGATATCTGTGTACCATTGGGGAGATTTTCCTTCACTTCCCATTGCAACAGAGTTAGAGGAAATCTCCCAAAGTGAGGATTATTCCCTCTTAGACAGTTGTCTCAATTGTACAGTTTTCCCAATTGTACTTACCTCTGGGGCCAACAATTTTGGTCACCAGTAAAAGTCGAGAGGGGTGATTCCCCCAAAGGGAGCACAGACAGCAATGAAAATTGACAGACGGCGTAACCGTTCCCCAGTAGTGGTTTTGCACAGAGCAGCTCCGATCCTCCTCTTCTCGGTTCCCCCGCCGACTCCCTGACTCCTCCCTCCAGCCGAGTGCCCCCATAGTAAGCAGCTTGCAATGTGGCACCCGGAGCCGCTGCTGTGATTGTCCATTCACACACAGAGCATGGCTTGGACCGTCCCCTCTCTCTCCCCTTATTGGCTAACTGGTTGTGATTAACAGTGGTGGAAGCCCATGGCTACTGCTGCTGTTTCAGCCAATGAGAAGAGAAAGACCCTAAAAAACCGAGGCTCTCATGCACATCATTGATCGAGATAGGGCTCAGGTACATTTTAGTGAGGGGACTGGGATGGCTGCTGAACACAGAAGTTTTTTTTTTTTTTTTTACCTTTATGCATACAATGCATAAAGGTAAAAAAACTTTAAGCCTTTACAACTACTTTAACAATAACAATTTTCTTTCTGGAACTCTGTTTGCACATGTGCTGAATGTGGGTTCCCACTCTACTTCCTCATTAAGTCTAGGTGTAGAGCTGTAATAATGACCTAATTCTTTTCTCTGGCAGAATCCAGAGTTTTCCTTTTCTATCCAGTGCTCCGGGTTGTGGATGAGCTCTTGCTGCCATCAAGTACAATGCAGGACTATTAGTCCTGTATTGTACTTGATGCCAAGTTCAACCACCAGCTGCAGCGACTTATACGGCGTACACACAATCATTTTTCATGCCATTTTTTAAACCAACGTTTTTCTTGTCGTTTTTTTTCATGTTTCCTCTCAAGCCTGTCTTGCGTACACACGATCATTAAAAAAACGTTCAAGCAAAGCGCAGTGACGTACAACACGTACGACGGCACTATAAAGGGGAAGTTCCGTTCGGATGGCGCCACCCTTCATGTTAGTAAAGTTTGTTGAGTGACTATTCGCGCTTTTCAGCCTCGTGCTTTTCAGTCCGTTACAGCGTGACGAATGTGCTATCTCCATTACAAACGCTAGTTTTACCAGAACGAGCGCTCCCGTCTCATACTTGATTCTGAGCATGCACGTTTTTTTTTCACCTCGTAAAAGCATACACACTATCGTTTTTCACGTCGTTAAAAAAAAAATAACATGAAAAACGACGTGAAAAAATAGAGCATGTTTGAAATTTTTAATGGACGTTTTTCACGCCATTAAAAATGTTCTGGAGCATACACACGATCGGTTTTAATGCCCATTTTTAAAAATGGCATTTTTAACGGCATGAAAAACGATCGTGTGTATGGGGCATTAGAGAAAATACTTTGGGAGACTGGACGAACTGCAAACAGGCAGGCTCCTATTGCAGTGTGTTGAGATGACTGGCTCTAACTAATGTTATTATGAGGAGCTTGCAACAGTGTAAATGGGCCCTCAAAAAAACAAACATTAGGAAAAAAACTAATTCGATTTGTTTTTGGTGCACTTGTAGGGGTCATGGTGGTGTCACATTGACTTCTCATGGGATTCTGGAAAAGCTGAAGTTTCCAAATATAATGAACACTGTTGAGGAATAAATTCTTGTGGGATTTAAAAATCTCAGCTTTTCAAGGATCCTACAGAAAAGATAAATTAAGCCAACCCTCGCTTAGAGAGGCTCTTCATAAGTCTGGGTGTAAGGTACTGTATATACTCGAGTATAAGCCGACCCGAATATAAGCCGAGGCACCTAATTTTACCACAAAAAATGGGAAAACGTATTGACTCGAGTATAAGCCATCTGCATGCCTCACTGTGCCTCACTGTGTCCATGTGCATGCCGCACTGTGCCCATGCCTCACTGTGCCCATGACTTGTGTAGCGGGTGGTTACATTTAGGGGGAAGCATCTGAGTGGTAACCAGGCTCAGATGCACTAATTGTTAGGTCTCATGGACCATTTCTATCCCTGGGAGATAGTACTGGTGTGTAAGTTCACTGGGGCCTGTGGGTGGCGCTGTTGCCTTGGGCCCGGGTTGAACTGCAGTACGAGGTTGTGTCCTTTTTGTCCCCTCTCGGCAGCAGTACGGCGGGGCGGGGAACCTGCCGTGCCCGTCGGGAGAGGATATAAAAGGGGGCGGCCATCTTCCAGAGGGGGTCGGTTCCGCGCTCAGGCACCTTAAGCCTAGGTGCATGTCGGGCCTGTCGGGTCGTCTCTGGGTGCCCTAGGCCCAGAGACGGAGCTACTTTTCCATCTCAGACACCTTCAGTCTGGGGTGAGGTACTTTGGAGAAAGGCCCGGAGCCCAGCGGCCTTTGGCTGGGATCCGTCGGGGACCGAGACTCCCAGGGATCTGCCTTGCGATGGGACCCGTATCCAGGATGAGGAGGCCAGGGAGGTGACCCTTTCTGAAGACCCAGCACAGAGTCGTGGTGACAGATGGGGCCTCTGGTAACTCTCTGGAGGGATGTTCTTGTCCTATAAGGGCTAGTTCACTAACGGAAGGAAGTGCGTGTTCTTTCGGTCACAGTGTCAGTGATACTACGCACCCAAGGTCATTGGCAGTGACTTTCACCTTTTTCACCCGGTCAGTGGCAGTGACCAACCTCATGGTCTGTGGCAGAGACCGTGCGCCAAGCCTGTTCATGCTGATCAGAGCAGGAGAAACCCAAATTCAAGTTTGTGCCTGGACCTCCTCCCACCTTATCTGACCTGTGTTTGTCCCAACCCGTCTGCTCTTAAAGAGACTGTTTATTGTGCAAGAAGGAATAAATAAGTGTTGGACCTTTCAGTTGGTGTGGACAGTTGCTTACTGGGGAGAATTAAAGACTTGTTTCTGACTACTGCAGAAACGAGGTCAGCACTGGAGGCTTTTTTGACACCACCCGAGAAACTAACACCGCTCAACCTCCCTATTCAGGAGGGTACGGGCTTGTGGTGCGGTGTGCCTCATTATTTTCCTGCAGAGGAGCAAAGCAGAAGAAAAGCAGGTAAAGTCTGGGGTTGGTGCGCTACACTAGACTGACGTTTAACATGGGAGTCTATGGAAGGGGTGCCCAGATTTGATTTGCCGTACATCCCCCAGACAAAAAACCTTGCACACTTATAGTGGAGAAATGGGGCTATATGTGTGCCAAGTTAACAGGGAACCTACAACCGGCTGGTACTGGGTCCCCAAAGTCATCGAAGAAATTACTGTTTGACATGGGAGTCTATGGAAGGGGTGCCCCGGCTTTAAAAAATCGGTGCACACTTGTAGAGGAAGTACATGTGTGCCAAGTTTGGGGTCCAGGGGACCTACAGCCAGACGGTACCGGGTCCTCAAAGTCCAGGAGATCAGCCGCAAAAAGGTGACACGAGTATAAGCCGAGGGGGGCATTTTCATCGCACAAAAATATGCTGAAAAACTCGGCTTATACGGTAAGTATTTTTTTTCCTGCTGATCTTTAACGTTCCTTATATTTTTCATTAACATTTTTTTTTAATGGGTGGGTGTTGAGTACAAATCAGACCTTGCATTTTTATTTGCCTTAGTAATCTGTGCAATCAGCCCATTGCAAACCTACACAGCTGCTGGTAGCTGATGTCTACCATTGGTAAACCTACACAGCAGTTAAAAAAAAACAGAAAGAAAAAAACAAAAACCTACACAGCTGCTGGTAGTTAATATCTACCATTGGTAAACCTACACAGCTGCTGGTAGGTGATGTTAGTCATTTGTAAACCTTTACAGCTGCTGGTAGCAAATGTCTACTGATGGTAAACCTACACAGCTGCCGGTAGCTGATGTCTACCTTTGGTAAACCTACATACTGTACAGTATACCCATCACATTTTTGTAAATATTTTTTTATATCTTTTCATGTGATGGCCTAGGCTATAAGAAGATTACCAAGACCCTGAAACCGAGCTGCAGCACGGTGGCCAAGAACATACAGCGGTTTAACAGGACAGGTTCCACTCAGAACAGGCCTCGCCATGGTCGACAAAAGAAGTTGAGTGCACGTGCTCAGCGTCATTTCCAGAGGTTGTCTTTGGGAAATAGACGTATGAGTGCTGCCAGCATTGCTGCAGAGGTTGAAGGGGTGGGGGGGTAAGCCTGTCAGTGCTCAGACCATACGCCGCACGCTGCATCAAATTGGTCTGCATGGCTGTCATCCCAGAAGGAAGCCTCTTCTAAGGATGATGCACAAGAAAGCCCACAAACAGTTTGCTGAAGACAAGCAGACTAAGGACTTGGATTACTGGAACCATGTCCTGTATTTGGTTCAGATGGTCTTAAGTGTTTGTGGCGGCAACCAGGTGAAGAGTACAAAGACAAGTGTGTCTTGCCTACAGTCAAGCATGGTGGTGGGAGTGTCATAGTCTGGGGCTGCATGAGTGATGCCGTCACTGGGGAGCTACAGTTCATTGAGGGAACCATGAATGCCAACATGTACTGTGACATACCGAAGCAGAGCATGATCCCTTCCCTTTGGAGACTGGGCCTCAGGGCAATATTTCAACATGATAATGACCCCAAACACACCTCCAAGATGACCACTGCTTTGCTAAAGAAGAGGGTAAAGGTGATGGACTGGCCAAGCATGTCTCCAGACCTAAACCCTATTGAGCATCTGTGGGGCATTCTCAAACAAATTTTTTGGCAACCTATAAAAATACAAAAAAATCTGAGAAGGGAATTTAGTATAAGCTAAAGTTTAGGTATGGCAATTTTTGCATAGTTACATTGATCCAGCCATAGTCCATCTCGGGAGCAAGAGGGTGGCTAACAGAAGGTCAGATCAAAACAGCAAAAAAATTAAAAATAAAAATAAATAAATAAGGAGTTTGGAGATTTTGAGGATGCTGAGCATAATCAAAGGAAATTGTTTGAGTTAAGATCACGTGTACATGAATATTACACACTACAGCCCTAGGCTAGCTTACCTCCTTCCCGTGTAATATAGTATGTCTGTTCCTTCCTTCATAATCAGCCACTTCTATGTAATCCAGGTAAACATCCGCCCAATAAACAAATCGATTGACAAGATCCAGCGTCAGGGCAGTTGGCTGTTCGATTTTAGTGAGAATAATCCGTGTTCTGTTCCCTCCATCCAGATCACATCTTTCCACCTTAGCCACATTCCCATAATCCGTAAAAAATAATTTCCT